>CM029447.1:15705781-17019114 GCA_017140165.1 Eucalyptus shirleyi | reverse complement strand
CACGGATCCTAAACTTGAGGACGATACTCATACCCCTGTGTATTCAATCGAAGATGCTAACTAGAGCAAAGAGGAAGGGGAGATCATCAAACAGGATGAGCCATGGGAAGAAGAGCCAGAGGAGGAATCTGAGGAGGAAGAACCGGAGGAGGAATCAGAGGAGAATCAGGAGTTGGAAGATCCTAATGAGGAGTCCGAAGAAGACCTTGAAGAAGAGGAGTCGGAAGAAAATCTTGAGGATGATCCCAAGTATGACCTAGATGAGGACTGAAATCTCATCCTGTTTTGCAAACCCTAAGTTGCGAACTGATGTGATAGATCAGAATTCTGTGAATAGTATTGTAATATATACTATGTGGGTTGTATTGTATAAAAGTGTGGTTGTGGTTTTAGTTGTGAAAAATATAGCCATACTTTTCTATCCCATTATTTTATTGTCTGGGGGTTTTATATCTGCTTCCACATGTGTATTAAAATGAAAGGGTCAGCGATGCATCCTGGGACATTACTAATCGACCAGGTGAGGGATGGGCACATGTTCGAGGATCGGGGCATGACATTCAAAAAAGAAGAGCTTGAAGAGGAGGAACTAGAAGAAGAATCGGAAGATGAGGATCTAGAAGATGATCCCAAGTATGACCCAGATGAGGATTAAGACCTCACATTGTTTTTCAAACCCCGGGTCTTGAACTGTTGTATAATAGATCAAACTCTTGTGAATAGTATTGAATTATATACTATGAGGTTTGCTATGTATAAAAGTGTGGTCGTGGTTTTTCAATAGTGAAAAATATGGCCATACTTTTCCATCTCATCATTTTATTATCTTGAGATTATTTATATGCTTCTGCTTGCGTGTATTAAAATGAAATGGTCGGCAATGCATTATAGAACGTCGCTATTAATTGACTAGGTGAGGGATGGGCGCGCGTTCGAGGATCGAGGTGTGACATCCCATTTTAGTAGTATCAAAGCATAAGGAGCAATGGTTCATGGGATAGTAGTAGGAAAGGCTTTTAAATTCATGTTGGTGCATGTCTGTGGTAGTTGATTGGTAAAAGTGTTTGCCGTGTGTGAATTACTCATCTTCTAATCCAGTGTGGATTTGGAAGACAGGTTTTAGTAGAAGTTGAATCATGAGTGATCAGAAGCCAAGAACTCCTGCCAAGAGAGCCAGTAGGGTCGTTACTCGGGGTAGAATGCCGACCAAAGTCGATACCCGAGGAGGTAGAGGTTGAGTGCCAGCTCAGGCTAGTGCGAGTGGAGCGGGCAGCCCCTAGTGATCTCAAAATAGAAGGGATTATGCAAGCTCTAGAAGCCATGAGAGATGTCATGGCACAGTAGACTCTAAGTCAAGCCACTGCTATTGCTGCACCTACTACTGTACCAATTATCGCACCTGCTACCGTACTGATTGTCGCACCTGCCGAAGCTTAACTTGAAAATATTTTGGCACCAAGAGAAAGACTGATCCACAAGCTGGTGGGACAATTCTTGAGGTTGAATTTGCCTCAGTTCACTGGGGCAAGAGACCCTGAAGCTGCTGCATTATGGGTTTAGAAATTGGATAAGGTTTTTGCACTACTGATGTGCAATGAAATTGAAAAGGTAATCCTTGCAACTTACCAACTAGAGGGAGTTGCAAATACTTCGTGGAGAACTACACAAAGAGTAGTGTTTCTAGAATGTGTTGCCCCTTAGTGGAATGCCTTCCTCGAGGCTTTTAATGATAAGTATTTTTCAGAGACTGCCAAAGAGATAAAAATGGCAGAGTTCCAGCGTCTTCACCAAGGCTCCCTGACCGTCAATCAATATGAGGCGAAGTTCGTTGAACTGTCGCAATATGCCCCTGAATTAATCGAGCATCCAGCGAACCGAGTGAGAAGGTTCAGAGACGGATTTAGGCCAAACTTAAGGAGCGTATTGATCTCACTAAATCTGAGAGGTTATAATGACTTATACCATAGGGCCAAGATGATTGAGAGAGATCAAAACAAGAGAGCTGCCACATCTGGGTCTAGATTTAGTGCTAACCGAGATGCAATCCGGCAGGGAAAAAGGCCCATGCCTGGAGGCAGATTCTAAGCCCCGCCCAACAAGAAGGGTGGATTTGGTAGGTCAATGCCCAGTAGGAGTGAAGCATGTTGCGCTTGTGGGAGGCGATATGGATCAAATCAATGCCCTTGAAGGACAGGCGCTTGTTATGAATGTGGTCAGCAAGGCCACTTGGCTAGAGATTGTCAGAGGAAGCCAAGAGGACAACCACAGTTGCTGCCACCACCGTAGATGGGACAAATCCGAGGGTATACCCCTCAGAGCGTGCCGTAGGGAGGACAGCTGAGACCTCTAGTTCAGGGCATCGTGTATGCAATTACACAAGGTCAAGCAGAAGCTATGCCTGAAGTGATCACAGGTATAGTCTCGCTGAACGACCATCCTACTTATGCTTTATTTGATTCCGGACGACCCACTCCTTCATTGCCGAGCAATATGTTAAGTTGATAGGAGTCAGTCCTATATTATTAGAGTCGGCAATTGGCATATCTACACCTTTGAAAAATAAAGTCATTGCTACTTTGGGTTGTTCGGGATGCAAGTTAGAGATTGGTGAGCGAGTGGAGAAAATTGATATGTTAGTCCTAGCCATGTATGATTTCGATTTAGTTATTGGCATGGACTGGCTCACCAAGCAACAACCTAAAATAGACTATTATCACAAGGCGATTTAGTTTGACCCGATAGGGGGTGTAAGCTTCGAGTTTGTCGGAAATCGAGGAGGACTCTCGATTATCCTAATCTCATTGCCAGAAGCAACTCGTCTGTTAGACAAGGGTTGCCAAAGATACCTGGTAATTGTCGTTGATACGACAGTTGAGGAACTAAAAATGGAAGACATTTCAATCGTGCAAGAATTTCTAGATGTCTTTCTAAAGGAATTGCCAGGATTACCACCAGAGAGAGAGAGATCGAGTTCGTAACTAGCACCTAGGACAGAGCCAATCTCTAAGGCTCCTTACCGAATGGCGTTATCTAAGTTGGAAGAACTGAAGGTGCAGATGCAGGAATTATTGGATAGGGGATTTATTTGTCCCAATGCATCACCTTAGGGAGCACTAGTTCTGTTTGTAAAGAAGAAAGATGGTTCGTTGCACCTGTGCATCAACTATCAACAACTTAATAAAGTAACGATCAAGAATAAGTATCCACTCCCAAAGATCGATGACCTGTTCGATCAGTTGCAAGGAGCGTTAATATTCTCGAAAATTGACTTAAGGACAATATATCATCAATTGAGAATTAGGAAGGAGGACATTCCTAAGTCAGCATTTCATACTCGGTATGGTCACTATGAGTTCACAGTGATGTCATTTGGGTTGATGAATGCTCCAGTTGCTTTCATGGATTTGATGAACAGAGTATTCAAGGAATACGTAGATCAGTTTGTGATCGTGTTCATCGATGATATCCTAGTATATTCGAGAAGTGATGAAGAGCACGAGAATCATCTAAGATTAGTGCTGCAAAAGCTAAGAGTCCATCTGTTCTACGCCAAGTTTAGTAAGTGCGAGTTTTGGTTGACTCGTGTTGCGTTTTTAGGGCATGTTATTTCAGGCAAAGGAATTTCAGTGGATTTGAGCAAGATAGAAGCTGTGATCAATTGGCCAAGACCAACTACAATGACAGAGATCAGAAGTTTTCTAGGTTTGGCAGGTTATTATAGACAGTTTGTAGAAGGGTTCTCATCTTTAGCATCACCTCTAACAAGATTTCTGAAAAAGGATAAGAAATTTGTATGGACAGACAAGTGTGAGTGTAGTTTTCAAGAGTTGAAGGAAAAGCTGACTACCGCACCTGTACTGACTATTTCATCTAGTCTTGGAGGATTCGAGATCTATAGTGATGCGTCGTTCAGAGGGTTGGGATGTGTGTTGATGCAACATGGTAGAGTTGTTGCATACACATCCCGTTAGTTGAGGCCCCATGAGCAAAATTACCCGACGCATGACTTAGAGCACACGGTAATCATCTTTGCCTTGAAGATTTGGAGACACTATCTATGTGGAGAAAAATTCCAGATCTTCACGGACCATCAGAGCCTCAAGTACCTGTTCTCTCAGAATGAGTTGAACATGAGATAACGCCGATGGATGGAATTACTAAAAGACTACGACTGTGATACTTTATATCACCCAGGAAAGGCGAACAAGGTCGCCGATGCTTTGAGTCGAAAGTCTTCAGTTGCGCATATAATGATTAAAGAATGGAACTTAATCGAGAAAGTTCAAGATTCGGTATTCAAGTTTGAGGTAGACCACCTCTCAAGTCTTATGACTACCTTGAGAAAAGGAAGGCTAACTTTCAACTCTTTGATGATGGAACACTAAGGTTCCGAGGACGTTTGGTTGTACCTAACGATGTGGAGCTTAAAGAGGATATTTTATCTGAAGCACATCGTAGTAGTTACAGCATTCATCCTAGAAGTACCAAGATGTATTAGAATTTGCGTCAACATTTTTGGTGGTCAGGTATGAAGGCAGACATTACCAAACATGTCACAAAGTGTTTGACGTGTCAACAAGTTAAAGCTCAGCATTGCAAGCCGGAAGGACTTCTGCAACCTCTCGCAATCCCAGAATGGAAATGGGAGCATATCACGATGGACTTCGTAACTGGACTACTAATGAGTCAAAAAGGAAATGATTCAATTTGGGTGATAGTCGACAAACTGACAAAATCAGCTCAATGACCTCAGTCTAGATAGGCACGCAGACCTGTACATGCGTCAGGTGGTTCGAATACATGGAGTGCCGGTTATGATAACCTCAAATTGAGACCCAAGATTTACCGTCGCTTTTTGGAAGAGCTTGCAAAGTGCTCTAGGTGCGAAGCTTCAATACAGTACGACATATCATCCTCAAACGGATGGCCAGTCTGAGAGGAAAATCCAAACCCTTGAGGACATGTTAAGAGCTTGTGTACTGGACTTCAAAGAAAGGTGGGAAGATCAACTTCACCTGGTGGAATTTGCCTACAATAGCAATTACCAACAGAGCATTCAAATGGCTCCATTTGAAGTGTTGTATGGTAGAGTGTGCAGAACACCAGTGTGTTGGGACAAAGTTGGGAAAAGGAAGATTACGGGCCCAAAGTTAGTCCAACAGTTAGTGGAAGCAGTGGCAGTGATCAGGAACAGATTAAAAACCGTATAAAACAAACAGAAAATTTACGCAGATAAGCGTCGAAGATTATTGGAATTCCAAGTTGGTGATCATGTTTTTCTAAAGGTGTCACCAATGAGGGGAACTTTACGCTTCGGAAAGAAATGCAAACTGAGTCCGAGGTACGTAGGTTTGTTTGAGATTCTTGAAATAATCGGGATCTTAACATATTGTCTTGCGTTACCGCCAAGATTAGCGCAAGTGCATGACGTTTTTTCACGTGTCGATGTTAAGAAAATATGAGCCTGACCCGACCAACGTACTCAACTTTGAAGAGTTGGACGTGAATTACTGAATGTCATACGTTGAAAGCCCGACTCAGATTGTGGACCGTAAGGAGCAGGTTCTACGTACAAAGACCATTCCGTTGGTCAAAGTGGTCTGGCAACACCACGGTACTGAAGGAGCAACATGGGAGACTGAAGAGTCGATAAGAGAATTGTACCCCCACCTCTTTGCTTAAGTTTTGTAAAAGTTTAAATTTCGATGACGAAATTTTTATAAGAGGGGAAGAGTTGTGACATCCCACATTTTCAATCTTGTTTCTACTGAATAAATTGGACATTTTATTTATGTGTTTATAGGGCTGTCCTCAAAGTTGATCACTCTCGAGATAACTAAACTATCTGGGGAAATCATTAAGGGATTTTAAGGCAAAAGATTTGAGAATTCAATCATGAATCGGCTTCTCGACCGTGTTCATCTTTAAAGGCCATTACAGCACAGTTAAAAATCGATTTGAAATTAAAGATATGTTAGCTCGACAGAGATGTATGGTTAATCATAGGTGACACAACTAAATTGAAAAATTCTTGTCGACGGCACTAGACTGATTTTTCTATCATTTTGGTATCATGTGTCTGTATTTGAATCCTCGAGATTTTCACGACAACCGAAAGTCGCCAATGAGTCGAATGGGTTCATAGTAACTTGAAGAAAATCAACCACGGGTCATTTGTACTGAAAAATATCTGAAAGTTATCCGATAATATAGGTCACGCTAAAAATACGCCAAGTGAAAATTAACTGTGAATTCAAGTCCGATTTCAGAAATTGAAATTTCTGTCATATCACAATAAATTCTAGGAGTGTTGACTCAGTCTCAGAAGATTTTTCTGAAACCCAAGACATTTTGGGAAAAAGTCGTCGCAGAGCTGTTTTCGTGTAGAAAAAGTCAATGATCGTTTTTTATTTCAAATTTGGAAAGCATGATGAATATATGGGCTAGGAAAAATATTGATTTGATCAATGGAGGGTCAATTGATTTTATTGAAGTCGGTTCATGAGGAAACAAGTACAACCGGATGTCCAATTGAAGCCAAAATGTTAGAAATTCGTGTGCCCCTTTTCCATAGCCTTTTTGGACCATTTGACATATCCAAGAAGAAGCTTTGGTGGCTCAATGGCAGCCAAGGGTGTGTGCATGGGCTAGGATGAGTTTGGGAGATTTTTTGTGGAAAATTAAGGCCAATGGCCCCCTAACCTTATCTCTCTTTTCTCTCTCCTTGTGACTGGCGACCAACTCCATTTCCTCCCTCCATCTTTGCTGTTCGCCGTCTAGTAGAAGCCAGAGAAGGAGCAACCATGCTGGAGCAAGCCAGCAAGCCACCGCACGCCGCACGCCTTGCCATCCGCCCGCACGAGCGTCGCCTGCGTGCCGTCCTCCCCTTGTCACATCTCACACCATTCAGCAGCTCCTATTGTGCGTCCAACAAGCTGCTGTGGTCACCCAAGCCCCCACCAAAGTCCACTGAAGCTCCTACGGCCGCTGGTTACCTCGCCAAGCCATCCACCGTCGCCATTCTCACACCAAACCAGCCTCATTTTATTTTTTTTTTTTGAGCTAGAATAGAGAGAAATTTTATGGGTTTCCAATAGGGTTCTAAGCCCAATTTGGATGGTTCTAAACCTCAGTTCCTTGGCCCGTTTTAGAGAAAAACGACCCACGTGCCGTTCCCGTTGGTTTGACCCAACCCGCGCGTTAGACAAGTGATTTTTACTCACTAATCTTTGCTTAGTAGACTAATGATGCTTAGGGGTTGATTAGATTTAATTAAGTGCAATTATATGGATAGATTATATTAGAATAATTAAATTATGGATTTACCTTTTCATGTTAGGCAAATGGTTAGTATAATTAGCAAGTAAATAGACCCTAATATATATTGCACGAACCTTGGAACTTTTCCGGGTCCGTTTCGGAGTCCAATTAGGCATTACGGGCATAAATTGGATTTATTTCTATTTAATAATTAATTTTTCGTAATTATTTAATTATTTATTTATTTTCCGAAAATTAGACCAGGGACAGCCAGTGATCGGAATTTTGTGCTGATTGTAGTGGTGCTCTCTGTTTATTTATTTGAGTACCTGATTGTGCAAATTGAATGGAATTGCGTGGTGAGTAATTATTCAAAAAATGGAAAATTGTAGTACTGAATCGGTGAATGGACATGGCTCGAAGACCAAAGGTGTCATCCTAGAGAATGCACGTAGCTTGGAGATACGTGGCTCGGAGACCAGAGAGTTGTCCTGGAGAATGCACGTGACTCGTTGATTAAATACATCACCTTGAATAGCACGCGGCTCGGTGATTAGTATGTCGCCCCGGAGAATGTACTTGGCTCGGTGATTTGGTAAATCACCTTTGAGAATGCACGTGGCTCGGTGATTAAGTATGTTGCCTTAGAGAATGCACGGGGCTGGGTGATTAGTCATGTCGCCTTGGAGAATGCACATGACTCGGTAACGAAGTATGTCGCCTTAGAGAATGCACGTGACTTGGTGACTAGATATACTATCTTGGAGATTGTATAGTATGGTTTTAAATGACAGGGGAATAGTCTGTTTGACATGTAATCGACTAGGTCAATTGATCGATGGTTCGATCCAATTATGTGAATTGATGTGGTTGCTGTATATTTGAAATATACTAACTTGTAGGAAGTAAACTAAGGCCAAGGTAAGTTCTCTGACCTGTGTGTGCTTAGGCAGCTCATAGTATATTGGTTTCCTAATTGAGTCTTAAGGGGTATAACTCGCTGAGATGTTGTTTCACTGGTTATTATATAACCATTTCAGGCCCCTGGATGGTTGCATCTTCACCTCCTCGTACCCTTATGCATTTTGGTATCCCTGAGGAGATTTCTGAATTAGCATACCACTTCCATGTACACCCTCACCCAAAAGGACTAGAGTATGTACTGGTTAAGTCCATTGTTTGGGTTGATGTGGGTCAGGATGCCCTGAGGTCCCATGAGTATCGATCGTGGTACTATCACTATCATGATGGGCGAAGGACCCATATTGGAAGGTAATGTGCCTATGTACGTTTTGGAAGAGGCATTCGGAGAAGGAATGGTAGACCCTAAGAATGGGTTAGTAGTAGAGGCCAAGGATCCTAAGCTCGAGGGCGATCTTGAGACACTAGTATACTTAGTCGGGGGTAATAACTGAAGAGAAGAAGAAGGAGAGATAGTTGAATAGGAGGACGGATCGGGGGAGTATCGGGAGTGAGAAGAGCCTAAGGAGGAGCCCATGGAGGAGGAACTAGAGGAGAATCTGGATATGGAAGACCCAGCTGAGGAGCTCAAAGAAGAGGAGCCTGAAAAGGAGGAACCAGAAGAAGAATCGGAAGAGGAGGATCCAAAAGATGATCCCGAGTATGACTCGGATGAGGATTGAGACCTCACCCTGTTTTTTAAACCCCGGGTCTTGAACTGTTGTATAATAGATCAAACTCATGTGAATAGTATTGTATTATATACTATAAGGTTTGATTTGTATAAAAGTGTGGTTGTGGTTTTTCAGTTGTGAAAAATATGACTCTACTTTTCTATCCCATTGTTTTATATTCTGGGGATTATTTATATGTTTCCGCTTGCATATTAAGATAAAAGGGTTGGCAATGCATCCTAAAACGTCACTATTAATCGACCAGGTGCGGGATGGGCGCGCGTTCGAGGATCGGGGCGTGACAAAGCAACTTGACTGGATCATGGTTAACCATTAACCTTGCACTTCTGTTTATTTTTTCTTTTTTGTTTTGTGCCACATTGGTCTTCTTCCTCCTCTGCATTAGAGACTTAAAAAAGGTTACGCAATACGAGTATTGTACAAAGTCTTTTGCAAAAGTATTTTTCAAGTGAGGTTGACGCTTAAGATCACAATTCAAAATGGACATTTTGTTGGTATGTGGCGAATCTAGAGTGGACAGCATGACATATAACACAAGTATGGTGAGGGTCCACCTGTATAAAGTTGTATTGCTTAACATATTTCGGGGAGAACCAGTTAGCTCTAAGTTTGAGTAGCATTTCATCCCTAACCATTTATGTGCCTGACATCGCCATCTAGTCTATTATTAACATCGCTTTGGGCTATCTTTTTAGTCTCCTTACTGCTCCATTGTATTTCAAAATTATAAAGCGACCAAGTGCTTAACTTTAGATATTAACAATAAAATATTAATGTCAACCACCTCATTTATTACATAAAACTAAATATAGGTGCCCACCTTATATATTGTACAAAAACCCTCGTAAGGATAATCTAAGTGCACAATATTAGTAGATAACAAAAAATATTTAAATGACAAAACCAATTGCAAAACCTATATATATATATATATATATATATATATATATATATATATATATATATATATATATATATATATATATGTATGTATGTATATTTCTAAAAGATGACATCCAATATATATATGTATGTATGTATATTTCTAAAAGATGACATCCAATTTAATAAATGATGTAGGTTGATGTTCATGTTTTGTTCTAAAAGCATCATCTTAATGCGATGATAAGTATTTTCTGCTTTATTTTAAAGCAACATGTCTAATTAAAACTAAGAAAAGTGGAACAGAATGAAGCTCTATAATAACATAGTTATACTATTAAGCTCCATTCTATCTTGCTCTATCTTTATTCATATATATGCATATATAATAGATATTAGCTTAGCAATGACCTCTTCAGCAATGCTCTCGATGATAGCTTCCGCCATTTTTGTTCTTTCTATCTCTTTGTCTCTATGTCTTTGTCTTTGTCTCTTTCTCTTTATGTGGATTAGAAGATATTAGTCTGGTGGTTCTAAGGCTAGAAACTTCTCATGACATGCATCGCAAATTTACATGGAAGATAGAAATTCTCCTCAGCCACACATGATAGGGAGATAAAGCACAAGTTAATAATGCATATGGAACCAACCGAGGTTGGGTTCAAGGTCCGCAATTGGTTTGTCTAAAGACTTTTCGTGCTTCTAGTGTCTAATAATAATCTGGTCATTCCAAGGCTAGATATATAAGAAGTCCATGTCGATGCCCACTGACCACTAACAAATCCAAATCCCAACAAATTTAATTTTCAACTTCTTTGACTGAACCAAGCAGCTGAAGATAAGAATCCTCATCATCCACACAAAGCCTAAATCAATACTATAGATGGGACCCACCAATGTTGGGTCCGAGGTCCGCGATTCGTGTTTGTTTGAAGACTTTTTGTGCTTCTAGCGTTTAATAATCTAAGCATGCTTGCAAGGGCAAATGAAAGTGACGGGGATATAAACTATGAAGATTGTTTTCATCCAATAGTTTCCGAGGCCCAGCCTAGAAGCAAAGGAAAATAGGAGGACCAAGTTGTGAAAGAAAATTGCATCTCCAAGGACAAAACACTCATTTTATTAAGACGGGGCCTTGTTTTGCACTTCGGGGTGGAGATTCTATTAGTGTGTGGCGTAGCTAAATTCGACAATGTCTACAAATACGGATAGGACTGGTGCGATGGATTGGGTGCCACGCCTATTCATTGAGGCCTAAAGTATGGTCCACACCCATGAAGCTGTATTGGCAAGAGGTTGACAGAAGACAGGCCAAAAAGCAACTTAACCACAGTTAACTATTAATTATTAACCATCGCTTTTGCTCTTTTGTTTTTTCTTGTTTTTTTTTTTTCGTACCATGTCTATCTACTTCTTCCTCTCTATGTTAGAGGCCCCACGCTTTTGAAACTGTAGAAATTAATAATCAACCGTGGACCTATTTAATTGTCCTCATTAATAGGTGGGCTTTCCTTTACTCGATTCCAGTATGATGATGCAAAAATTGTAAAGATCAATAGATGTGCTGCAGCAAACTAAAGAAACTATGATCTTGGTAAAAAGTTTTGGGAACTCCAAGACTAAATCATGACCGTCAATCACATTATTCATGTTGGTCCTTTCCTCATATCACATAGCGCAATTGTCACACTCTAATTTCTACGGAAGAAAAAGGGAATGAGGTGGCCGTCTTTCAAGAGAAGGACGAAGTCCTATACCAATTGTACCAAAAACATACATTTTTGGGCCAAAAGCTAAGACCAATGGAATATAGCTCAAACGTTGAAACTCTTTATCCTTATATATATCAACCATTTTGTTTCTACAATTCTTTGCAAAATTAGGTCATCCCAACTTGAGTTCTACTACATGAAAATCAAATTGCAACTTATCAGCTCACTATATTACTTGCTGGAAGCAAGAGTAGCCAGCATTTTGCACTCATTTATGGTGTGAAAATATGTTTCAAGTTCTAATCAGGTCACTTCAAACTGCTATAGTTCAAGGTAAACATAACTTACAAGAAATCAATTGGTGTAGTTGATTGAAGAGACAAGTGGTGACGCATCTCATCACTCCTTATGTGAATGTGCAATGGTAAAATCACATTGAAAGAGAAGTGATTTATGACTTAAGAAATGAAACAGAGTATTTGCACTCATTCAGACGTCTAGGTAAAGCAATTTCGACAATGAAATTCTATTAGGTGATAGGATTTTATTTTCCATACCAATATAGGAATCTCATGATATAGAAAAAAGAAGAAGATGAAACATCTAAAATATTTTGAGAAGGCAAGAAGTCACTTCGGAAGGCAATTATGGAACTGATCTTACATAGCTTGCTTGTTGCCTCTTCTTTTACTCGTAGGATTGGCATTGCCATTATTACCCAAAACGAAAGAGAGGCAAGAGGGCAGAGAGGATGGTGATGCCAGAGGTCCAAGGCTCGCCGAAGAGCGTCCTTCAACACTGGAAAACCACTCTAAATGGCGACATCCATGGCTTGAACTTATATTTCCTTTGACCTCGAACCCCTGGGATTTGGCATTGCGGTGTTATCGACGTTTCATTAGGAAATCACACCCTTCCAAAGTCCCGGTTGCAGGCTGGTAAAGAAGTGTAAGTTTCTTACATAAACACAATCTATTTGGATTACGTTTAGGATCGATCCTGTCACAAAATTGTAGTATCACGTGAGCTTTTTCCGACAACACAAAGACCACTTGATTCGATTATACATGGTGTGAGAATTGATTGCACAGAGCTGGCACCCCTTGTAATCTAGGTTTTCAAGAAATATTTTCCTTCTAGCGGTTCATGCAGTCGATTTAGAAGTTGTATTGTGATGTGGTTTTCTCCGTTAAACTCAATGCAGAGACTATTATGTTATGTGAAATTTTCATGATGTTTAAAAATATGGAATATGAAATTGTGAAAATCATTAATTATGGTTTAGCGGATACCCAAAAATTTTCAAGTTGATCTGGTTAATTCAAACATAGATATTGGTTGTGGAAATTCCGATTCCTTTGAAAAGTTCGGTGCAATTATTGAAGAAAAAGAGTCAACTCATAATATATCGGAAAGATTTAATTTTTCGATTTTTGAAAAATAATATAATCTATTTTATGCCAAGAACAATTATTTCACTTGATCACTGAGTCAAATATTTGTTGGGTCATGTGGTGCGTGTCGAGGCCATGGACAAGAAATCTAGCCGGTGAGGGCATTTACGTAATTTTAGTCTGAATGGGCTTTTCAGCCCAAGTGCATCCAGCCATTGTTTATGGACGGAGGAAATCTAAGATTGAGCTGTGCAGCTTGATTTAACTATTTATCGAGGTAAGTGATTTCTACCACTTCTATATATTATAAAATATTGCATGACATGATTTGCCAAGTATATTGTGGCATGGCTTGAGTTTTAGAAGTACATAAATAAATATTTATTCTATGGCATGTTCCTTCGGAAAACTCAATCAAGCATTGGATACTTTAAAGGCCTCTCGTACATGTTGTTTGGAAATATTTTACATGGAAATGCCATTTATATATATATATATATATATATATATATATATATATATATATATTGTGGGTGGGCATACAACCCAATATTGTTTTGAGACTTAATCATGGCCGACGTTATGTATAGAGTTTATTCATAGTTGAAGTGATTTTTGGGCCTTCTCAAGGGTGTGGTGCCACCCCGAGGTGAGCAAATGGATCACTAAGGAAGCATGGATGGTTCCTCTTATGAGGTGACACTTGGTTTGGGTTTTCCCAAATCCTACGTATCGCAATTTTGATTGACTTGGTTAATTATGCAAATTTTGTTCTTTCTTTAGCAATTGCCATCTATTTGAGGCTAGTTAGAAGTCAAGTGAAACGCGGAGATCATTTCTGCAAATTACAAATTTGTGAATGGGGACTTGATTGTGCTTAAATATGTTGATTGCCCAATTTTGGTACATATTCTCATTATTTCATATATGTTTGATCATGCGATCTTATCCATTTTTTAGTCTCTAAGTGCACCCATCTAAAATGATCATGCTTCCGTGAAATTGTGCAATTATATTTATCAATCATTTAATCACATTATAACGTTTATTATGCAACAACGCAAAAAACGAAGTAAATAAAGTATGGAAAAATAAAGAACCCGAGCCACATGGGGCAAAATTAAATAAAGCCTCGTTATTACTCGCCGGCACAAAGACCTAATGGAAAATTTATATCATGAACATTGTCGTGGCATATATGACGTGTGAATGCTGCAATGTTGTCAACACAAAACATACAACGTCCATTCGAATAATACTGATCTATTGGAAAATTTATATCGTGTTACGTGTAGGCAAAAAGAAACATGGCACAATTTTTGCTTCATTTTTCCATCTTTCTTTTTTGGGTAAATATTACCTCAAGAGTCCCAAACTAGAATACTCATGTTACATTTATTACAAACTAATTTTTTTATCACAAAATCCCAAACTGATATCCTATGTCATATTTTCCCTGTATTAATTTTCGTGTAATAAAAATTTTCAAACCGATACGCTTGTGCCATATTTATCCAAAATTGATTTGTGTATTATAAAAAAATTCAATGTTTGAAATAAATAGGTTCGGGGGTGTACTAGTTGGGGGTAATTTTTTTTTTCCCTTTCAGCCCCTCACCTCATGTGTACAACGAGTTTCTCGCCTCTTCAAACCTTCATTGTTTTTTTCTTTTTCCGGTTCTTTCTCAACCCTCTCTCTTTTGTTCTATTCTTCTCACCGATTTCTTCCCCCACACACTGTTCACTTTCGCGAACCTCTTGGTCCTTTCTTTCTTTTATTTTTTTATTTTTCACTTCTTCTTTTTTGGTTTTTGATTTCTTCCTTCTTTATTTACTTTTGCCCTCGTTTTTTTTTTTTTGTCCCCTTTTCCTTTTGCACTCATACACATACAAGAACGACTCTCCTGTTTTTATTCACCATCCACAGAATGCCTCACTATTCTCTGTTTTAGCTCCCTACCTGCACCTCCTAATGATTGTCGGTCGTTGTTTCCATTTCTAAAGCTCACCATTGTTAAGCACCATCATCAACCGAGAAAAAAAAATCCACTAAAATCAGTTGTTAATTAATTAACAAAACTTTCTATTGAACAAGAGCTCCTGCATTGCTGAGTGAATTGCATGATTAGTCCGGCAACGTGATGGGACGACTTGGTTGTTCCCCTGACGACGGCCTGATTGCGTTTCGGCGATGGCCTAGTATTCACCCAGCTGTGCGTCAGTCGCAAACTGGGCTGCTCTTGAGGGCGACGACTAAATGAAGTTGCCAAACTCAATTTGGCCAAATGATGGAAGAGCAGCCAGAGTAGGAGAGCTTGAGAAAAGATCCAAAGAGTAAGAACTTATTAGAATTGGTAAATTCTCTATGGTGTTGGAAGTTTACTACTCAATCTTGTAAAATCTCAAAGAAGTTGGCAAATAATTAATTTCATGAAATGTTGGCATATTCCTTATAAGGTTGGTATTTTTGTGTAACTTTTAAAGAAGTTGATAATTCACTAATTTATCAGGTGTTGGTACATTCCTTATAGTGCTATTATATTACTAGCAAAAATGGTAGAATTTTAAATGAAGTTGTTAGCTTACTAATTTGTTGTGATATAAGTAAATTTCTTGTAGGATTTAATATTTTACTAAATTCACTTGTGACAGTTCAAACAAGTTAACAATGAATTATTTACTTATTGAAATATTAGTAGATTTAGTATTGTGTTGGGAATTTATGTGTGATACCAGTAAAATTTAATGAGTTTGTAATTTACCATTTCATTTGAAAGTTGGTGATTTCCTAATTAGTAACTTGGCATTTGTTCACGCGCGCGCGATCACACACACACACACACACACACACACACACACACATATATATATATATATATATATATATATATATATATATATATATGTATGTATATTTCCAAATGATCGTCTTTAAATATAAAAAATATGTCTCATTAATTAAATGCTGAGTCCTTGCAACTTAGATTACTTTAGGCAATTAATATATTTTCTAAAATAAAAGTAGGTTTCTTGGAACCTGCTTTCAAAAAAATAAAAATAATAATATAATAGCAAGTAAGGGAGAACGGTGAGACTACTTCTCAGCCATTTAAGGGTAAGAGAGAAGAAAAGCGATGGGGAAGATCTCACAATCTCCTTACTCTCAGCCATTCTTCCCACAAACGCGTGCAGCCACCACCAACCACCGCCAGTCGCTAGTCTTCCATCTCCGGCCACCACAAACGCACTCGGCACAGTGTGCAGGTGGAGGCCAACTCGATGACCTCAGAGTACAGATCTCTTCCTCTTTGCTCGGATCCTCTGTAGAGTATCGGATGAAAGTTGGGAGCTGAACTCCATGGATGCAAGAAGGAGAGCCAGAGATGAATGACGAAGGATGCAATTGACAGACTCCACAACCTGATCACGACGATGCTCCAGCCAACGCGACTCTCCTCGCTCTAGCTGGAACCGACCATTCCTCCCTCCCAATTCATTGTTTGGCAGAGCTTTAGCTGACGCACCTGAGGCTCTGTTTTCGGATCCTTTATTCCCGCCGGTTCAGGAGCTAGCTCTCCGCGTTCCAATCTTTGTCCATCCATTCCTGAAGCTCCAGGAGTTTGTTCCGGACTTTGGCGATGATCGTAGAAGCTCCAGTTTTACCTAAAACCAATGTCGCAGAGGGGAGGCCGAGTGCCCCTTTTTTTATTATCTTCGTCGTCCTAGTTTTCTCATCTTCCGCCATCAAAACACTTCACAGTAGTGCTTCGTCCTTGCGCACCTGTCCCGGGCAACACGCGCACATACAACACCACCCCTCGGAATTGTCAAATCTGCCTTGGACAGCCCCACTGCATATTGCTCTGTTATGCTGCGTGTTCGTGATCAATATTGTCGTTTGCTTATTCGTAGCTAAACCTGAACCGGAGTTGAACCAGAATCAGCTCGGCGTATTTTCAATTTACTGGGTCATATCTTCCCAGATTAAACTCTAAACGTGATCCTGATTCACTCCAGACTTTCCTCTTGACCTGTGCTCTGTTCTGTCGTCTTCTTATTGTACTGCCTTAGCAGATCATCACTGAGCCATTGCTGCAAAGGAGAGTCACCGTTTCTTCGGTCCATAAGGTTGTGCTTTAAAAATTGGTTCGAGAGTGATGTGTTCGTGTGCAATGCGGTGATGTTGAAGTATGGGTGGTGACATTGCGTGAGACGATGGGCAGAAGGTGTTGGATGAAATGTCCGATGGAGGGATCTGTAGTGTTGCCTTGCTGAATTCGATTAGGCTCTGGCAGGGATCGTAGGAATGTGTTGATCTCGTTTCGAGGATTTGATCTCCAACGAGTAAGCTAAGCATCTCTCTTTTCAATTGCTTGCTATTACACTTTTGGCGGCTCATTTTTGTGTATTCCGGTCTCTATTTATTTATGGTATTTCTCGCCCAGATAAGTTTGTTGCTGATCTCTGGAATCTTGCTGACGTGTCGGTGATGGTCGGTGCCATATCTTCAGGTACGATTTTTTTCGAGTTCTAATTTCAAATCTAAGTGTTAAAGTAATGTTAAACCCAAAAAATATGTGATGGTGATTATTCTCTGAATCTTGAAGTGGATGGTGCTAGAATTTCACACTAAAATTGGAAGTTAATTTTTGAATAGATATATTGGTTATAATTGGAGAATTTGTCAAAGGTGTCCGAGACAAGATTAAATTAAACAAAACAAAATATAAACATATGACAAGTCCTTTCTATTTTGTTGATGTTTATGAAAGCGTACAGCTCAAAATCCACTACAAGTGGTGGACCATATCACTATCCTTCTATTTGATGTGTCATCATTTCTTGAGGTCCTCTTTTCCTTAATTTTCTTTTTTTCCGAAAGGCGACTAAAAAAAGTGTAAGATAATGCATTGAATGAGCAAAAATGACAATTTTTCGCTCGTTGACGTCACTGCTATCACGAAAGGAACATTTATACATTAAACAGCACAAGCACTCAAACCCAGCAACCATCTCGTTGCATATTAGATAGCTACAGCAGGACAAGGAATGCCCCAATGGCTATACAATCTCTAGTATTCAGTGGACAATATCAGCTTATGGTCTATCATAAATTGTATCATTTGAGTTCTACTAGCAAATATCAAAAAACTAATTGCTCGATTAGTAGTAGGGCAAGGAACATCATGAAGCATAGAGTTCTTTTAGTTTAAATAGTATAGATTGCCTCCCCTTCCAAGCAAAGCTGTAGTAGAGTTTTCATACAAAAAAAAAAAAAAAAAAGGACTTCCCAGCAATACCTTTGACATGAGTCTTAAGTATGCTGCTCTCATTGAAAAGCTTCCACCAAATATGAGTTACTCTTAGGTTCAACGGACCAAATTCTTTGGTTTTTTAACTATTAAAGTTGTACCCAAGCATTCCAAATGAACCTAGCTCTCACTACCAATCTCCGGAGGCAATTCTAGACAAGTAATTGTCTTAATCCTATTCCCCCTTTACATTTAAGAAGGCAAATATCTTTCCAAGTCGTGCTTGCTCCCTTAGCATCATCAGGTTTGCCTCTCCGAAGAATGGCAATGCGCTTACTTTCCATTAGCTTCAATATTTTCTTTGGCAGCATAAAAATTTGGCTCCTATAAGTAATAAAGCTAAATGAGTTTTACTCTGCCTACACAAGTCAAATGCTTGACATTCTTCTAGTTATCCTTTCAATGATGGTTTGCAATTTTTGTCACTAAGCTTTGTTAGGTATTGAAGGAAGTTGAAGGCATTTAAGAGGTAATGCTCCTCTCAAAATACCACTTATTTGTAGCAAATCATTGCAATAAACTATGTCATATGTAACCAGAAACTCTATTTTTGAGGATTAAGCTCCATCCACAAATTTGTTGAAATCGCTAAAAAAGATTATTATCTAAGAAAAAGAAATTTTGTCACTTTGAAAGAGATCATGAGATCACAATAGCTCTCAAATAAACTAACTCGATATGGGTAAATAGTTAGGCCCAATGTAAAGGGTGGGCCCACAACTCTTCTACTCTCTAGCTTACCCATAGCTAATGAAACTCCTCCGGTCCAAATGCACGGACTAGCCACGATAGTTAGTTCGGATTGATGATATTAAAATAATAATAATAAATGATATAGTTCAGTCTCCTTGGAGACAAAAAAAAAGTAAGAGAAATATTTTGCCAAATAACCTGTATGAACCCTAGGACCGAAATATTTGCATAATTGTAGAAAAAAAATACTAACTGAAATAAACACAAGCTTCTAACTAAGTTTATTTAGCCACTACACATGAATGATTTTCTTTTAATTATACTTGAAAGATACCTATGCATTGC
Source organism: Eucalyptus shirleyi (assembly GCA_017140165.1). Taxonomy (NCBI): domain Eukaryota; kingdom Viridiplantae; phylum Streptophyta; class Magnoliopsida; order Myrtales; family Myrtaceae; genus Eucalyptus; species Eucalyptus shirleyi. The sequence continues at coordinate 16,999,861 of CM029447.1, read as the reverse complement.
ATGTGTTTAAAATTATATTTGGTGTCTAAATGTTATTATAGATGTAACAGACATAAAATTTTAAAATTATAATAAAATAAATATTCACATAAATTAAATTCTCCACTAAAGTTTACGTGGAGTTTTCTTAAAGTGGACCCACATCATGTAAATAAATCCTCCGGAAAAAAGAAGCGAGACGTAAAATTATACCATTTGTTGAATCATTATATAATTTCTTGCAATGTTTTGAGCATGTAAAATATTATAAATCATTATAACAAAAAAGCATAAGGTAAGAACATAAATTTCTCACTCTTGATAGCTTTCCTCCATTTATTGGAATCTTCAAGGTTGTACCATCAACTTGGGGTGTAAAAGGCGATCATGCCACTCATGTAAAATCTTCTTCAGAGCAAAATGGTTTCTTTTCTGTCCTCTATTTGCTATTAATAGAGAGTTGGATGCTTTTTTTTTCTTTTTATTATTATCTTCCAATTTAACATATTTAAGTTTCCTTTTTAATGAAAAGTCTCCCTTGTATTTTTGCTAATCATTTGATGTTTATCTTTTTCTTTTGGCAAGAGGTGACGGATATCTCATCATGTTTCACAAAGTATTGGCAATGTATCATAAAAAGAATTGTTGGATATCTTGCTGAAAAAAATGCAATATTCAATTTGTATTTTCAAAGAAACTCGCAATTATTTCCCCGAAGTGCATATTTAATATTCCCTTGATTGATTTTTGCCACGACCTTTCAATACGAGGAAGATGGGTTTTGGAGATAATGTTGAGTTGGGGATCAGTACGGGGCTCTCCTAAACCCTCACCTCACGCAATATTGAGATTTTCATTAATCAATGAGTTAACATGTTAGTTAACCATATTCTGAAACAATGTAAAACAAAATTATTGGCTTATAAGAATTCTAGGTAAGGAGGAGTTGTCATTAGCTCATTGGGGTTGGCTAGAAAATCAAGTGAGATACAAGATGATACATCACTTTTTAAGCCACCAAAGATATAGGATTGGGGACTTAATAGCACTAGTACCATCTTGATACCCTAAGGCTGTGTTTGGTAACTCAGATTTGAGTCATAAGAGACCTGTAAATTAGGTGTCCCATGTGATCTTTTTATCCAATCATGAGTCCTAAAAGTATTGCCCACTAAGTGTCCACTCAATATTTTTGTGTTTATTATGATCCTAAAATGTAACCTAACGTTTATTTGCATTTCTTAGCAATGCCAAACTGCAAATGAGAGGTTACTCTCAGCCAGTGCACTTCCTTGTCGACCCGTTCAAAACATATATATACCACTAGCATCTCTTACTCTCTGATACGCATTTGGCCGTCCAGAGGGATCAATATAAAGCAGGGAATCAGGGAGGCGATCGGTGCTTCGACAACATGAATTGCAACGTCGTGAATTACAAGAACAGCATTTTCCCATTCAGCGATTTTGAGAGGATCAATTTGGGGAACGGAAACGTCGTGGAAATGACGCCAAACATGGTGACGAGATTCTTCTCCAGCAAAAGAAAATGGATTGCAGTGAAGGAAACTGCAGACATTGCGGCAAATGTGAAAGGGATGTTTCGTACTACCTTTATTAGGAAATTAAGACAAAATGTTCAAAGGAGAGGTCCAAATCATAGGAATTACTAGTGAAAGACTTAACAAGCAAGTGCCAACATAAAAGCAATATAAAAGAATTGCAATCAATTCATCAAAGATAGTAATGAAAGAACGATTAAAAAATTTAAGTAGAGTAACATGGCCTTGTTATGAAGTCCTCTGACACTAATCTCCATGAGTTAAATTCAAATCGAATTCAATTTTTCTAAAGAGACTATTCAACCTAAAACTAAACTAGAGAAAATTATGGACTTTCCTAACTATCTAAATGAAACTAAACGAATTCCAATACTAACATCTAACCGACCTAATCAAAGGCCTATTTTTGTAACAATTTTTTTAATTTTATAATTTTTTAATTCTGATAAGAGGGGACTTGGGCTAGGCCCTTGGGCCCGGGCCCGGGCCCGGGCCCGAATGTGTATCAAATACACATCCTAAAGATCTGGGTCAGTAAAGTGAATGGGCTCATTTTCCATTTCACACTTCTGAAGCCCACCTTCAAATACAACCAAGCTAGACCCAGTTACTGTTGCGGCCATATCAGGTCCATTCGCTTTCTATTTATTTTCTTATTTTTATTATCTTTTATTTATTTATTTATTAGTCCATCTTCCCTTTTGTCCTCTTTCCAGAGCCTCACGAAGCCTTCGTCATTTCTCTTACTTACGCCATCCGTCATCCGCTTCCGGACTTGTATCCATCAGCCACCATGTCGAACGTTTTCTGCAGGCGATCACCGTTGATGATCACGGGCACCCGCCGGAACATAAAGTACAAAAAGCAACAAAAAGATGTGTTCAGAGGTAACGTTGATAACAATGAAATTGTAATCGATCCTTAATGCAAAAAATTGTAGTTTTAATGTGGGTTTTCACGAGTACAATTTCTCCCGACAATATATCTTCACATCGAGTACCTCACACAATATAAATGCAAGCGCGAGCGAGCAAGCGACGGCGCTCTAAAACCGAGAGACTCCCACGAAATCGATTCCTCCCGATCGTTCGAACAGGGAAATTCACATCAGAAACAGAACACGTGCGTGCACGTGCTCACCGAAAGACAATGAGCTCCGTCGCCGTTCCGGAGGATCGTCAGCTCCGGCAAGGAATCGGAGAAAAGAACTATGAATAAGCAGGCGATCGGATTGAGGAAAATGCCGATTTCGCCGGAAAAGCAGGACTCGAGATGGATGACGACGGTTGGTGGTGAAGATGGGGACGATGATGAAGATGATGAGCGATCGACGGGGCGAAGCGAGGAGAGGCTTTGCTTACCTGTCTAGCCTTGGCGCAAGCTTCTTGCTCTGCGAGCGAGACCGAGCAACGCGACGGCGAGAGCTAGAGAGAGATCAATGAAAGCCAGGCGAAGCTCCGAAATTACCGAATTGCCTCGAGTTGTTCCATTTTTCTTGAATCGTTGCTCGGGTATTATGGTAATTTGGTCATACGATCATCTTCTTCCCTTGGGAAAGCCTTCGATTCCCTCAGAGATCAATCAAAACCAGGGCGGAGACGGTGGAGGTGTGCGAGAAGCGAGCAAGAAGCGACCGGATGTTGTCCGGACGCAGGCAGTGATCGTAAGCTCTCGTGAGAGAAGCGACGAGGTCATCGCGCAAACGGAGAGAGAGCCACTCGGCAGGAGAAAGGAGAACTTACACGCACGTCAAACGCTTAGGAATTGGAGCAGCAAAAAGCCTCTCTCTCTCTCTCTCGATCCTCTACGCGTTCCAGAAGCCTTGTCCACCGCTGATCGGCGCCGGAAACCACCGCCTACCATGCCACAACCGTGCTCTTCAAATCACGATGTTCTCGCGCTTGAGCTTCGAATCAGGGTGCTCCATCAATGAACTCGAGTTTATTGAACCAAGGAGAATTTCTTTCGACTTTCGATAACTTGGGGCCTTCGAGCTTTCCCATTTTCATCGACCGTGGAAGTTGAGAACATCATTCCATTTACGCGTGTAAAATAGAAACCAGAGAACTTTGCTGTAGCTAACATGAAGATTTTCCGTGTCCGAAATTTATATTAATAATCTGTAGCACAGTCTTGATGATCTCATGCTGATTGAGTCGTGATTCTCACCATCGTATTGCCGCATTGTGCCTTTAAATTGAATGCACATCGAATGTTTGGTGATATGCCTGAATTGTATTCATACTAATACGGCTTTTCTAACGGTGGATTCTGAGCTGTATTAGTATGAACACAACTTTGAATTGGACTGAGATCATCTTTGTCGGCTTGAATGATTCATCGAGCCAGGTGTATAGGTAAAGTAAATCTAATTGATATTCTCTTTTGGGTCCATTCCCGAAGGCTTTTAGTCTAAGGCCGGTAAACCCAACTCTGTGAAATTAGCTAAAAATGTTAGTGTGCTAATTTGTGAATACTAGTCATGGTCGCCAGTGCGTTCATTGAAGCATAGGCTGATCATGTGGACTAATAGATTGGAGGTGGATCCGATTTGCTGTACATAGCTTTTCTAATTGTGAATACTTCCGGATCATGTCTTCTCTGAGTGAATGCCAAATCTTGACTTGGTGGGTGATGGCATTGTGGTTCATTTCTATGCAATTTATAGGCGAATGAAATTGCTTTGTCGCTAGGGTTGATAACTAAAGAATGCATGCTTGAGCAGACAAAAGCCCCAAAACAACTTGGAGGAAAAAAAAAATGAAGTTTGAAATGGGGTGATCACTCTGTTGCTACACCATTGGAAAAGGTTTAAGCCACGCACAAAAAGTAATGATGATTAAGATTTGATACTGAAGAAGAGATCGAGTGTCGCCGGGACGTTGAAGAAGTCAATCGATCTGTCCTCCGTCTCCGAAATTTCAGATAGATGATTGTGTCGTGGTACCTCTGCCTAGGGGAAACATTTCCTGTTAACGTGATGTGTTTGCAAATTGAAATCATGTCGTCGTGCTATTAATTCTGCTGTTAGATTTGTGATTTTGTTTCTACTGTTTCATGGAAGAGAAGGAAAGCAATCTGGTTTCACAAAGACTGCAAAAGCTGAAGGTGATACTTCGATCGCTATCAATTCTTGAGGATTTCAATCACGTGCTTCAGAACTGATTAATAGATATAAGATGTTATCATTATTAGTTTGTATCATCTGAGAATTGCGTCGTGTTGGCTACGCTTGAAACACGTTCCTCAGTGGTGGATTCGCCATAGTTCCTCGTTCTCACTTCTCCTATTTGGGAATGCTTATAATTTGTTCCAAGCATTCAGTTGCTTCCACTAGCTTTCATCTACTAATCTTCGCCACACGATACTAGATGATCCGAAGATTGCCCGACACCATTTCACCAGTTTTATGCCACCCTGTTCGCAAATCGTCATGCAAGCATTTGACCCTTCACCTTCCGTGGGTTCGGTTTCACCTGATCTCAGCTTCTCATCGGAGATCACAGGTGAAGATGGGAGATTGCTGTTGGGAACCCGTGATTCCAGTGAGCCAGGCAAGTCCGAGATTGGTTTTCTCGAAGCAAAACTTTCAGTTTTTGTGGTAGTGAACAGGTTTACAAAGATGGCACACTTTATCCCTTGCAAGAAGACTTCTGATACTTCTCATGTAGCGAGTTTATTTTTTCGAGAAGTAGTTCGTTTGCATGGTGTTCCAAAAACTATCACCTCTGATCGTGATACTAAATTCCTTAGTCATTTTTGGAGGACCCTATGGCGTTTATTTGGGACGGATTTGTAGTATAGCAGTTCCTTTCATCCTCAAACCGATGGGCAAACTGAAGTTGTCAATCGTACTATGGCGGATATTATTCGGTGTCTTTGCAGTGACATGCCAAAGCAATGGGACCAGTATTTTGCTCCTGCTGAGTTTGCTTTTAACAACACTGTCAACCGTTCCACGGGCAAGTCTCCGTTTGAGGTTATCTACGGGCGAACGCCACAACATACACTGGATCTCGTGCCTTTGCCCAAAGTCCCAGGATATAGTGTTGCGGCTGAAATCTTAGCAACAAAATTAAAGAGATACAAGAGGGTGTGAAGCAACAACTAGAAGCTTCCACTATTGTTTACAAAGCTGCTGCAGATAAACATTGTCGCCTCAAGTTATTTGCTGAGGGTGATGAAGTGATGGTCTACCTTCGCAAGGAATGCTTTCCTGTTGGTACATATAACAAGCTGAAGCACAAAAAAGTTGGTCCCTGTCGAATTGTGAAGAAAATCAATGACAATGCCTATGTTGTTGATCTTCCTGGTGACCTCAACGTCTCCCCGACATTCAATGTAGCGGACCTATTTGAGTATCATCCTCCAGATACTCCTCTTTATCCTAATCATAACTCGGGGTCGAGTTCTTCTGAAGTGGAGGAGACTGATGTAGAACAATATGCAAATGTCTTTCTGGAAACAATGGAGCGTCATAAGAGCGGGTGGTCCCACAAATCAAAGAAGATTGTGTTATCTTCAAGATTGCAAAAGGAGTTACAATATTTGATTCACACATTTCCCTTTATTTATTATTAGATTTCAAATATTCTGGTTTATCTGAAATATTATGGTTTATCAATATTGTTTCCTTAATTTATTATTAGATTTTAGATTTCCTAGTTTATCAATATCTTTTCAATTTTGTTACCAAATTTCAGTTATTTTGTTATTTTCTAGATTGCGACCTCCTTATAAATAGGCGCCAAAGATCTTGTAATCGGCACTTCCTTATTAAAAAATAATCACCATCTTTTGGAATTCTATCCAAGCATCACTTTCTCTGCATCAGCTTTCAACTTTCTCAGGATACAAGAGACACTGTTCACTTTTTTTTTTTCTTTCCAAATTATTCTCACTTACTCTTGATTTTTCCGGTTTTGCCCTTGTCATTGTACTGTTCATCTTTTTCTCTAGGTTGGCTGACAGCTCGAAGCTATGAGCAGCCGCCGATGGCTTAGTATGGTCGCGGTGGCCCAGGCGATTGTCGCGGGGGAGTGGTGCGACCGCCCTGTCTGGGTTGCGGCGGGGTCGCGTGACCTCGCTGCCCTCGGATTTGGGTTGGCGAGGTTACGGCGGTTGCCGGAGGTCGCGCGACCTCGCCACGATCTAGATCCAAGGGCGGCAAGGTTGTGCTACCCTGCCGCAACCTAGATCTGAGGGCAGCGAGGTCCTCCCGCGACCTTGCCGCCCTAGATCTGGGTCGCGGTGGGGTCGCCCAACGTCCGACTATCCTTGTCGGGGGTCGCTCGACATCTGGCTACCTGAGTCAGATGCGGCCGCCAGCGACAGATTTAGATCGCTGGCGGCCGCTTGCCTTTGCTGGTCAATTTTTTTTTTTTTTGATAATTTTTTTATCACAAAAGTCATTTGTAAATATAATTCCTCCAAACGCCATTTTGCTCAAAGGTACTTCATAATAGACTTTTGAAGTGTAATTTAACAAATACAATTTGCATTCTAAAAAGTCCCTTCAACCTAAAGTCATTTACATTTTCCCAATGGCTTTCCTCAAAGTCCAACCAAACGCACCCTTAATCAATGAAAGTCTTGAGCTGCTAGCCCACGAAGAAATGATTTCTTCTTCGCTATTTAAGCCTCCTACAGTACTTGTGCACATACCTTCCCCTAGCTTTTTTTAACAATTTCTTTAGCAGCACAAGAATTTTGGCTCCAGTAACTTAACAAACTACATATGACTGATTCAATGAGTTGGAGTCTATCTGCAAAAGCCAAAGGCTTGAGATTCTTCTAGTGGTTTGCAGTCTCTGTCACTCAGCTTTGCCAGATTTTGCAAGAAGTTCAAGGTATTCACTAGGCAATGCACCTTCTAGAATGCCATTTATTTAGAGCATATCATCCCAATATGCTCTATCGTATGTAGCCGAAAACAATTCCGTTTCTGAGGATTAAGTTTCTAACCTAGGAAGTTGTTGAAACTGTTGAAAGACATCTAGTATAATATAACAAGCCTTGTCACCTTTGAAGTCACAATAATATTGCAACAAAACTCAAAACGATTAACTTGATTTTTGTAACAAATTACGCATGGAGATTGTCCACTGGTCACCTCTAAAATCCGTACCTTACCCTATAACTATCAAAACTCTTTAGACCCAACGCATGGAGCAGCGACATATTTGTTGGGATTGATATTAAGATAGTTGTCATTCCTAAAAGATATCAAAATTGCTCAGGGCCTATGAGGTAAATTATTCAATACTAAAAAGGTGAACATATTAAATTAGTGTCTCGCTACTACTACGATGACACCACATAATCTCTTCAATATAGCCTCTAAAAAGAGTTTGATTAGTCGATGCTGATTGAGTCAAGCCTTAAGTTGGAGTTTCTGAGATCAATTTAAATTCTAGTAAATTTCAACCTCCGTGCACTATCAGATTTAGCAATATAAGTTAATCAGCCAAACTTAAATCAATTTATGTGGGTCCTTTTTATTTTTAAATTTTAAAGGCCACGAACAACTTAAAACGATAGAAAGGAGAGACGATGATATATTGCCATTCAACTTCTATATATACCACAAAAGCAAATTTAATCTTAAATAACAAGAACTAAATTTGTGAGGTTTACAGGATATTTCATAATTTCACATAATTGGGTTGCACACAAGCGTCTCTAAATTATAAAAGAAAAATTGCTCTACTTAACAAGAAAAAAAAAACGGTAAAAAGAGAGCTTCAATGTTAATCATAGGCCGTACAAAAATCCCACTTCTTTTTGGGACGTCTTTACGTCCGTCATAAAGTGAATGACGAAGCTCCTGTCCAGCATTGAGAACTTGAAAAGGAGAGGACTTCATAAAAATTTCTTAACACATTAAAGAATAAAAATTAAAATATTATTTAATACGTATGAATCTGGTCCACGTGGCATCCCTACGTCAAACCAAATCACTTTTTCTATAAATACCAACTATAACAACTTCATTAATTCTTCCCTTTCAATTATACCTTAGAAACAATTTTCACCATCCCATTATTTCACCTAAAGTTTTGAGCTCTTTCTATAATTTGTCACTGCAGGTTTTAGCATGCATAATATTGACCAGACCTTCATTCCACATTGTGCAGTCTCATCCAAGTCAAGTCTCAAGGTCAAGTACTGAAATAATTGATGTATGTTCCAATTGTTTTATCAAAATCTACCAATGCCGGCAGGCTCTATTGGAGACAGAATATAAGTAAATCCAACAGGTTATAATAAAACAGTCTTTACCGAACTGACGTTACCTTCAAGATTTGACTTTTTCCATCTCACGGATGAGGATAAGCCATTACGAAAAAGAAAGCAAGACGAGCTCCATAGCAAAGGCAGAGAAGCCAAGAGTTGAACAAATCACTGGACTCAAAGTCATTTCTCTGCTAGACTTGATTCCAATCTCATCAACTACTCAAATGAAACCCACAAAAATCTGTACTCTGTTAGTGATAGGGGATGGTAAGAACTAGGGTTTTTTAGCTGGAGCAATCCTTAAAAATGTTTCTAATATATCATTGTGTATTGAAAACAAGTGTCAATAGAACATCAACTTAGGGACATCAAGTTACCTTCAATAGAAGTAAACCAGAAGCCACTCTCCAAGAAAACATTTTACCCACGTCACATGTCTATTGTTGTTAAATTGCAACATGCTTACTATCCATGACACCTAAAAAATTTCATAGACTAATCGAGCATGCATTTTACAAAAGAAGAAAAAAAAAAGATTAATAGATATAGAATAGAGAATTAAAAAAAGAAAGAAGAATAAAGACAATAAATGATCAATGAAAGATCCATCTATGGATTCCATGTGTGGGCTCAAGGCAGCCCAGCCCATCATCCCCAATTTCACAACTACGACACTCCAGTTGGCGAAATTCAAATTCCATTGATAAGATCCAGCCTAGTATGCTAGGAGAAGGGCTTCAAGGGAATCAAGGCCGGGGACCCAAATTAAGGGTGGTCCAAACCGCACAGTTATCATTACCCATTTTACTGTTGGGATTGATTACGAGAACAGAAGTAGTTTAAGGACATGCTTAGGTCCCAGAGCTCGTGATCATGTGCTTTCATTGGAAGCCTTCGATTCCCTCAGAGATCAATCAATACCAGAGCGGAGATGGTGGGAGTCGTGCGAGAAGCGAGCAGGAGGCCACCAGATGCTGTCCGGACGCAGGCAGTGATCGTGAGCTCTCGTGAGAATTGACGACGTTGGCAGGAGAAAGGAGAAGTGAAACGCCTCTTAAAGGCTCAAACGCACAGGAATCGGAGCGGCAAAAAAGCCTCTCTCTCGATCCTCTATGTGTTCCAGAAGCCTTCTTCGCCGCTGATCAGTGCCGGAATCCGCCGCTGACCTCGCCACGTCCGTGCTCTTCAAATCGCGATGTTCTCGTGCTTGAGCTTCCAATCTGTGTGCACCATCAATGAACTCGAGTTTATTGAACCAAGGAGAATTCCTTCAACCTTCGACAACTTGGAGCCTCCGAGCTTTCCAATTTTCATCGAGCGTGGAAGTTCATAACATCATTCCGTTTACGCGTGTAGAATAGAAACCAAAGAGCTTTGTTGTGGCTAGCATGAAAATTGTTCGCATCTGAAATTATATTATTTACTTTCGATTTAGTCTTGATGATCTCATACTGATTAGGTTGCGATTCTCACTGTGTTGTTGCTTCCTTGTGTGGTTTAATCGAATGCACATCCAGTGTTTGGTGACATGCCTGAGCAGTATTAGTGTCAGTACGGCTTCGAATTGGACCGAGATCATCTTTGTCTACTTGAATGTTTCACCTTACCAGTTGTATAGGTTAAGTAAATCTAATTGACATTCACTTTTGGGTCCATTCCCGAAGGCTTCCGTCTAAGGCGGGTAAACTCGACTCTGCGAATTACCTAAAAATGTTCGCGTGCTAAATTGTGTAAACTTGTCGATGATCGCCGGTGCATTCATTGAAGCATAGGCTGATCATGTGGACTAATAGACTGGAGCGCAGATCACATTTGTTGTACATAGCTTTTCGTAAAGTGAATTCTTCCAGATCATGTATGCTCTGCAAGTGAATTCCGAATCTTTACTTGGTGGGTGATGGCATTGTGGTTCAATAAGTGCAATTTATAGGCGAATGAAATTGCTCTGTCGCAACTCGCTAGGGTTGATAACTAAAGAATGCATGCCTCAGCAAATAAAAGCTCCAAAACATCTTGAAAAAGAAAAGAAAAGAAAAGAAAGTTTGAAGTGGGATGATCACTCTATTGTTGTACCATTGGAAAAGGTTTAAGCCATGCGCAAGAAGTAATGATGATTAAGATTTGATATCTAAGGCAACTCATTTTGATCAAATTTCGAAATCTTTACCATTCCATTTCGAGACATCTGGAAAAATTGAAATGGACTGCTCTTTTGAATAATGTGATGATAGAATCGATTTATAGCTCGGGATTCGTATGTAAACTTGTGTTTTGTATGAAATCAAGTATGCAACCTGATGTTTTATGGCACGTGTTATTTATAAGGGATTTGATCTAGTGGAATGAGCATAGGGAGTACTCAATCAAATCTTTTAGGGTTCAAGCAATAATGGAAGTAATGAAATGAAAAGTGAAATCTTTCCAATGTGTAATATTTACATTGACAATTTGTAGACCGAGGGAAAGTTATAATACCCAGGACAAAAAGAATTGGGAAAGTAAAGCTGATAATTGTAATCAAGCAAAGTTATTTTATTTAGAACACTCGAGCATGACTGATCTCGTCGGGTCACAAAAGGGTGCGCATGGATTTATTTCTGTGCTTTTTTTGTTCTGGGAACAGAAACAAAAAAAGTGTTTCTCGTTCGGGAACAATTTGTGAACAAAAGAACGCGTTTGGTAACGTTTGTCCGGAATAAAAAATGAACAAAAACACGTTTGGTTAAATTTTATTATTTTTTTGTTTCTTTTAATTTTTTAAACATTTTTTATTATTTTTTATTTTTGTCTTTCTTTTTATTTTTTCTTTTTTTCGGCCGGTCACTGGCCTCCGGCGACCGGCCGACGGGGCCGGCAGCCTCGCCGGATCTGGGCGAGCCCGAGCTCGCCCAGCCAAGGCGAGGCTCGGCGTCGCCGCGCCGGCGAGGCCGAGCCTCGCCTTGGCCGGGCGAGCTCGGCTCGCCCGATCCGGCAAGCCCGAGCCTCGCCATGGCTGGGCGAGCTCGAGCTCGCCCAGATCCGGCGAGCCCGAGCCTCGCCGGGGGCCGGCGACGCTCGGCCTCGCCCAGCCAAGGCGAGGCTCGGCCTCGCCCGCGCCGGCGACGCCGAGCCTCGCCGGGGGCCGGCGACGCTCGGCCTCGCCGGATCTGGGCGAGGCCGAGCCTCGACGGCCGGTCGCCGGCCATGGCCGAGGCCGGCGACCGGCCAAAGAAAAAAGAAGAAAAAAAAGAAGAAAAGAAGAAGAGAAGAAGAAGAGAGAGAAGAGTCGTTTTGTTCTTTTGTTCTTCCGAGAAGTGTTTCTTTTCCGGAGAAACAACTTTTTTTTGTTTCTTTTTTCTGTTTCTATTTCGTTCCAGAAACAAAAAAACAAGAAAAGAACAAAAATGCAACCAAACGCGTTTCTGTTCCTTTTTTGTTCCCGGGCACACTTTCCGTACAGAAGTGTGCCGGAAACACTTTTTTGGAGTGTTTCCATGCACACCCAAAGTGTTTTCTCACCGCTCCTTAAGAGCGGGTAATTACTGAGGTGATAGGCCTTTTGGATATGCTCCCCAAAACAAATTGTCTTTATCTTGATGAATTAGACTGGTGTTTACTGTTTATGCGTGAGAGAGGGAGGGGTGTGTGATTTGCAAAATAATCGAGAAAGACGAGTGAAGATGGAGAAATTGGATTCGTGTATACTAATTTTAATAACATTCAACTGAAAAAAAGGCTATATAGCGGCAATAAAAAATCATGAACTACAATTTCTAAAGCACAGAAGATTTGGTACATGCCCCAAGTACCTCCGATGCTTGACGTAACTATCTTATTCGAAACGGCACGTCCATAATCATGGCATATTCAAAAAAAGTATGATCAAATAGCCGGTGGAGCCGATAATTATTTTGAATATCCTCGTCCTCTTATTTTATATTTCTTAATATTTATAATTAAGCACACGTTAGAGCTCCGATCGACTCAGTTTCGCGCCACACTCACACTTGAGAAGGAGGGGGGGGGGGGGAGGGGAGAGAGAGGACATGAGAGACCAGAAGACGCCATTGATGGAGTGCTCGCACAGGTAACGATTTTCATTTTCCTTCCCGAGCGCTCGATTCTCCATTGCACTTGCGACGCTCTCTCGCGCACGAGCCATCATCATCCACGTCAATCGGTTCAAACTTGTCTCACGTGTGTGGAACGCTCGCTTGGTCTCTGGCTTTTCAGGTACTGAAGAAGAGCTCGAGTGTCGCAGGGACGATGAAGAAGTCGATTGATCTGTCCTCCGACTCCGAATTTTCAGACGGATATGATTGTGTCGTGGTACCTCTGCCTAAGGGAAACATTTTCTGTTAACGTGATATGTTTGCAAATTGAAATTGTGTCATCGTGCTATTAATGCAGCTGTCGGATTTGCGATTTTGCTTCTACTGTTTCATGGAAGAGAAGGAAAGCAATCTGGGATCGCAAGGACTTGCTTGAACGAGAATTTTCTTAGAGCAGCATCTACATTTAAAAATCTATGCTCATTCCCCTGATGAAATGCTTGATAATATAACGCCACGTGCGTAATTGCTTGAAGAATGCACAAGCAGATTGTGGTCAATTCTTGAGGATTTCAATCACGTGCTTCAAAACTGATTAATAGATTTAAGATGTTATCATTAGTTTGTATCATCCGAGAATTGCATCGTGCTGGCTCGTGAACTGGTTTTAAGTTGGCTACGCTTGAAACACGTTCCTCAGTTGTGGATTCACCGTAGTTCCTCGTTCTCACTTCTCGTATTTGGGAATGCTTATAATTTGTTCCAAGCATTCAGTTGCTTCCACTAAATTTCATCTACTATTCTTCGCCGCACGATACTAGAAGATCCGAAGATTGCCCAACACCATTTCACCAGTTTTATGCCACCTGTTCGCTAATCGTCATGCAACCATTTGACCCTTCACCTTCCGTGGGTTCGGTTTCACCTGATCTCAGCTTCTCATCAGAGATCACTGGTGAAGATGGGAGTTTGCTGTTGGGAACCCGTGATTCCAGTGAGCCAGGCAATTCCGAGATTGATTTTCTCGAAGCAAAACTTTCGGCAAATGTTCTCACTGTAGCTTGAGCAAAGGTCTTAAAGTTGCTCGACATGAACTGGCAGCCGGTGAAGCTTTTAGAAAGAGCAATTACAGATCGAGTGGATGGGCTTCGTAGCCTCGTTTGGTTTAGCATTTCCAAGGGCTTTGAGCCCCCAAAGCTTACTAAAAAAAATATTAAGTGTTTCGTTTGGCATTTTAAGGTGTCATTTACCCAATGCTAGTATTGCAAATGCTAACTTGCTTTGGGCCTTCAGCATTTTCAGAATGCTAAATAAGGCTTTAATGATTTTTTCTTCCAATATTGCCCTCACTGAAAATTACGTTTTCCTTTTTTACCCTCAAAAGTTACTGTTCATCATCTTCCTCCTTGGACTTGTAGCTCAGCCGGTGAAGCTTAGCCGATCGAAGCTGATCATCGAGAAGGCTCGCCTGACCACGCACGGGCGTTGCCTAGGTGGGTCGCGCAACAGCGACCCACGCACCGGCGTCGCCTGGACAGGTCACGCGCCGCCGCCTCCCCACCACCACTGCCACCAGCCGCTTCCCCCATGCATCCACTAGTTGCCTACCGACCGTTTCACCTTGGCTTCAGCAGATCCTTCTCCCTTTTCCTTTCTTTTTTTTTTCTTTTACTTTTTACCTCAAAGCTACTTTGTAAAATACTCCCAAATAAGAGTATCCAAACACCATTGCCTTCTTCAAATGCCTATTTCTCTAAAGGTAAAATGCATTTGCATTTCCTTAAAAGCTGAACCAAACAGGCCCGTAATCCACCTGAAGGGAGAACTTGCTTTGGCGAAGTCGCTTCCTTGAATATTCATCTTTTCTTTCTAATCCTTTTGCTATGGATACTTTGCAATGTCAGTGTTTTCCTTCTTCAGGGCTGAGTCTCAAAGCATGTCTTTTGGCCCTTTACAGACTTCAGGTGTAAGTTTCGGTGCGCATCGTGTGCTATGTCGGTGAATTCTGTCGGGTCAATCCCTCTTTTTTCTCTTCCACAAAGATGATCCCATCCTCGAACTCCTGGAACTGACCGATCTCAGACAACTAGGACGCGACCCGTACCAACTCGGCCTTGCCCCTCGCGACTTTGCAAGTTGAAGCTGTGGTTGAAGGCGGTAGACTGTGAGGCTCGTCATATGAAGCCTCTAGTAGGAAGGTACCCAAGCTTCGATTTCGAGTCCTTAAGACTCCAACATGAGCTCGATCACCACCACCAGCGAGGACGGCGAGGTGGCCACGATCTCATCCTAGAAGCTCCACATGAGAGAGGTCAGATCCGGAGCCCTCCGGCGAGGACAACATCTAGACCACGATCTCGTCTGACTAGGCGTCTTTGACTCGCGTCCATCAAATAATAACATGAACTGGTTTTGAGAAGCTTCTATAGCGGAGACACAAAAAAGAGAATGTAATGCTAAGGGTCGTGAAATGTGAATGCTTAGGTCCTCATGGATGTCTTGCTATCTTATTTTTCTTTTCTCTTTTTCTTTTTCTTTTTATTGTTTTCATGTTTTTTTTTCTTTTAGCTCCTTTATTTTTTTCTGGAAAGAAACGATTTTAAAATGATTAGTCATATCGTTTGATATAATTAGTCAATGAATAATATTTTTATTATCGATAATAATTTATATTTATACTTTTTCATAGACAATGAAAATATTTTTATTTGTTCATTTTTATAAGCGATATAAACAATTATTTTGAGAAAAATAATTTTCAAATTATTCATTTTCTTTATAAAAAAAATTGAGTCTTAGCTTTGTGTTTCTTGCATTGGGGAACGATCTCTTTGCCGATACTAGATAGTGATCTTGAGAACAATTATTATGTAGTTGAAACCACGAATCGAGAGCTTTATACACGAGGAGTAGAATTAAATCCCCTCACCATAACAATCTCTATGTCGGAATACAATAGTTGAACCAATGTTTTTGCTCACATCATATTCTTCTTTGAAAATGTTAACATTCTCATTATTCCATCAACTAAAACTTAATTAGGTTAATAGTCAAATAGTCCTATCGCATTGATGTTTAGGATGAAATTCCCCTTCTAGAGGATAGTTCGTGTTAATATCATCAAATGGATTTTAAACACAATTAATTTTCCTACATAAAAGTTTGCAAAATGTTAATTACTTTCCTCTTGGAAGATACATTTTCATATTCTTTATTGGCCGCCGTTAATAATCATCAATTATGCACGTCATACGTCTGCTTTTGTGAAATTGCAACATGCTTACCGTCGTTTGATACCCGAATTCTTTACATTTGAATATGCAATTATTTTAAAAATTAATAAATATATAATAGAGATTTAAAAAAATAGAAACAATAATAATAAAAAAAACAACAAAGATCAATGAAAGATCCACCTATAGAGTCCAGGCACATTCATTCCGTTTGTGGGCTTCAGAAAAATCCAGCCCATCACCCCCAAATTCACGACCCCAAGACAAACACTCAATTTGGGGGAAATCCAAATTCCGTCAAGAAAAGCTCACGATCACGATCATCTTCTTCCATGGGAAGCCTTCGATTCCCTCAGAGATCAATCAAAACCGGAGCGGAGATGGTGAGAATTGACGACGTCAGCAGGAGAAAGGAGAAGTGAAACGCCCCGCCGATTGACGACGTCAAAACCGGAGCGGAGATGGGAGCTGGGCGAGAAGCGAGCAAGAGGCCACCGGATGCTGTCCGGACGCCGGCAGTGATCGTGAGCTCTCGTGAGAATTGACGACGTCGGCAGGAGAAAGGAGAAGTGAAACGCCTCTCAAAGCCTCTCTCTCTCTGGATCCTCTACGTATTCCAGAAGCTTCTCCCCCGCTGATCGACGCCGGAAACCACCGCTGACCTCGCCACGTCCGTGCTCTTCAAATCGCGATGTTCTGGCGCGCTTGAGCTTCAAATCCGTGTGCTCCATCAATGAACTCGAGTTTAGTGAACCAAGAAGAATTCCTTCAAACCTTCAACAACTTGGAGCCTTGGAGCTTTCAGTTTTCATTGAGCGTTGAAGTTCAGTTCATTCTTCCGTTACGCGTGTACAAGAGAAACCGAGAGTTTTGTTGTTGCTAACGTGAACATTGTTCACGTCTGAGATTATATTAATAACTTTCGTTTCAGTCTTGATGATCTCGTGCTGATCGGGTCGCGATTCTTGCCGTCTCGTTGGTGAATTGTGCCATTTAATCGAATGCACATTACCTCTTTGGTGAAATGCCCGAATCGTATTAGTATGAATATGACTTCGAATTGGACTGAGATCATCTTTGTCTGCTTCAACGATTCACAGCACCAGTTGTATAGGTTAAGTAAATCTAAATTGATTTTCACTTTTGAGTCCATTCCCAAAGTTCTTGATCTCGATGGGCTGCCGGTGCTCTACGGTGGATAAACATGACTATGTGAAATCAGCTAAAACTGTTGATCTGCTGAATTGTAAATACTCTGCCGATGGTCATTGGTGCATTCGTTGAAGCATAGGCTGATCATGTGGACTAATAATACATTGGAAAGCAGAACCCATTTGCTATACATATCTTTTTTTTCTAATGGTGAAATCCTTCGGATCATGTCTTCCCTGTGAGTGCGAATATGGGTATTATGGCTTTGTGATAATTACTGTTTGTGATTAGTTTTATTACGAAATTGCGTCCGTAAATAAATGCTTTAAATTATGATAAGCCCAATAATTCTTATCTTGTCTACTTTAACCTTCTATCAATTAGCTCGTTATTTAAGAATGTAAAAATCTTACTCAATTTAATTCATATATCTCTAATTTGTCTGTTTACCCTCTTCTTTTTCTTTTTATATCCTTTTGCACTCACACACATACATCAACGACTCTGTCTTTATTCACCATCCCCCAAATGCCTCACTAGTCTCTGTGTTTGCTCTCTTCCTGCACCTCCCAATGATTGTTGATTGTTGTTATCATTTCAAAAGCTCAGCAATGTTAACTCAGCCGTTAATTAATTGACAAAACTTTCTGTTGAACATCGTTGAGTAAATTGGATGATTGGTCCGGTAATGTGATGGGATGACTTGGTTGCTCCTCGACGACGGCCTGGTTCTGTTTCAGCGATGGCTTAATATTAACCCAGCTGTGCGTCAATCACTGATTGGGTTGCTCTTCAAGGTGATCACTGAATGAAGTCGCCAGACTCAACTTGGCTAAATGATGGAAGGGCTGCCAGAGTAGGAAAGCTTGAGAAAGATCTGGAGAATGAGAGAGGAGCTCCTGATCGTGTATTGTGACTTAATGGATTCAGAGTTTTGTGTGTATGTGAGAATTTTTATGGAGAATCAAGGGAAAATGAATGTGGAGAGAGTAGGAGCTGGAGCTGGCCGTCTGGTTTGTGCTGGCTGAAGGAAGAAGAACAGAGAGAGGGGGCTGTTCGTGTTGGTTTTCCAGTGGGGGTGTCACCGAAGGAGAAGAATTTCAGAGGGAACCATTGGATGAAGAGGATGTCACTACTGAAGAGATGAGCAAGAGAGACCCCGAGAGTTTTTTTTCCCCACCCTTTATTGTTCTTCTGGTTTTGTGCATAAATGTGTGAAGCTTTCTCTCTCTCTCTGAAGAAACAAGGCTCATATATGCATAATTTCCGGGTAAAAGGAGCTGCGAACAGGGACATATATTGCAAACAGAGGTATATACACATGCAGACAGAGCCGCGTGTATACAGATACTGTATATGTTCCTTAGCTTGAAGGTCACCGCTACTGCAGAAAATAGACAATCTAAGCATCAAATGACTGGTATCCTACTCGATCTTATGGATATCAGATTGAGTCAGTTTTCTTACATCATCTAATCAAGTGATCACCAAAGGACAATGAAGGACAAAAATAAAACTGAACTTTCCTTGTCCAAATAAAAAATGAGCAAGCCGAAAGAGGAAATGATGCTGGAATTGCGTCTGCATGCAATCAAGAGGAAAAGGAAAGATGAATCTCAATCTGTTCTTCTCTCAGGCGTTTTGTCGAACACCTTGTTAGCACGGTGAAGGCGCGAGGACAGAGCAACGTTTGGAATGGGAATAAAAGATTGTCATTTTATTGCCGCCATATATAAGTTAGTTTCATAGATTAAGGACGGATATGAGTTCTCTTGTTGGGATGTATAGCGCAATCACTTGCTTCCTTGCCAACGGTTATTAAAATTTTATGCAAGATTAATTTAATTAAATTTACTGCATATCTTGACATAGTAATTATCCACTGAGGAATTGTGTCATTACGAAATGGAGGGAAACTCACTTAGTTAAGTCCAGAGATTCTATCGTTGTCAAACTTAGCACCACCCCTATATTGGTTGTCCTACCGCCATTGGGCAATGCATTGTGTGAAATTTCTCAATTGTTCTACTTCTACAACATAAAATGTATGATTTTACTTAGTTTCGTTAAGAGTCATTTATCATTATATATATCTTGAAATTCATTTTTATTCATATTTAAATCATATGACTTCACCCATTACATAATTTGATCTTAATATACTTGATGATATGCATTCGTGTTTGTTACTAATATTACTAAATTTTTTCCTCTAATCTTTTTGGTCCCTTTTCATGCTTGTTTGTATGTTCATTCGTAAATATTATTTTGAGGAATTTCCAACGATGCGTCACCTGTCTCTCCATCGAGATAACAAATGGCACTTTCACATGCAAAGTTAGTGTTCTTGCCTATATTTTGCATTTTTTTAATAACTATTAAGAGTGCATATTGGACATTTACTCATTCTCATTCAAAAAATGTGATAATCTATTCTATCCTCTTGTGTGTAGTCGAATTAACATTATCATGTATATGTGTATCGCGATATAGTTAAACATTTTAAGATATATCTTCCTTAGTATAATTTATGGTGTTGTGTGTAGCCGAATTAATTTTTCTGTGTACATAAATCATGGTATGGTTAGACATTTTGAAGTATTTTGTCTCTATTTATTAACTATTGTACATATTCAATTTTATAGCATATATAAGAGTAATGTAATTGAGTATCTTTATATGTATTAAGATTTCAAAAGATTTTCCTTTAATTCTCACATTCTTGGCAAAGCTCCACAAATCCCATGGCTTTTTAATCACTTTAATTTTTATGAGGGTTAATAATGCAAAAAAAAAAAAAAATCCTAAATTACACTCATTGTAACACAAATACCTTGAGCTTTTTTTTAGTGTTAATAAAATCCTTAAACTTGCCCATTGTGACACAAATAATCCAATTTTATTTTTGTGTCATAAAAAACTCTGAACTTATAATAGTGTAACAAATATACCTCAGATAGAACTAAAATATATAGTATACGTGTCACACATGTATAAGTTTGGGTTTTTTGTGATATAAAAAAAGTTTAGGGTATTTGTGTCACAATGGACAAGTTTAATGTTTGGTGACACAAAAACAAAGTTCGGGATATTTGTGTTACAATAAGGATAGTTTGGGTTTTCTTCTTCTTCTTCTTCTTTTGTGATATTTGCCCTTCTTATAAATATTTATCATTCTGTAGCTACAATTCTATGGCAAAGTTAGGCCATTCACACTACATGAAAATTCGAGATATAACTTATTGACTCACCATATCACCTGCTTGGAGTAGGAATTCACAACTTTTCCATGTGGTTAGTGGAATACCACATCCCAAATAAATTAGTAAGCTGCCAATTTCTTCAAATTTTACAAACTTGGTTCATAAACTACCAAAACTATCAGGAATTTATCGAAGATTTATTGAATTAGTAACTTCATCAAAATTTCACAATTAAAGTTAGTAGATTACTATAAGGAAATTACCAATGTACAAATAAATCACTAACTTAACTATCTTTTTAAAATTTACAAGTGTGGTTCGTAAGTTACTAATAATGTAATTAATTTACCAATATCATATTAATTAGTAAGAAATTGTTTGGAGGAAGAACGCTCTCCTTTTTTGGGTATTGAAAGGAAAAAGGGGGACTTGATGAACTTTGTGCATGGTTTGTTTAACCTGGTCAAAGTTAAGCTTGATGCTACGGGTTTGACCCTGTATAGTTCCAAACCAACTACCTGGTTCGGCTCCAACACTTCGAAGAGCCCCACATGTTTTCTTTTGTTCGCCTTCTTTGCCCCTAATGTTCGGTAACCAAGTCTATTCATGTCGTAAATTAATCAAGGTATTGTGAGGTGATGTCATAACACGTAAGTTGCGGGGCAATATTCCATAACAAAATTCATGAAGGAAAAGAATTAATTTCATGAAATGTTGGATTTTTTTTTTTTTTTGGGTAAAGGCATGAAATGTTGGAAGTTTACTACTCAATTCTTGTAAAATTTTAAAGAAGTTGGCATATAATTAATGTTGTGAAATGTTGGGAAATTCCTTACAAGGTTGGTATTTTTGTGTAAATTTTAAAGAAGTTGGTAATTTACTAATTTATTAGGTGTTAGTAAATTCCTTATAGTGCTAGTATATTACTAACAACAATGGTAGAATTTTAAAAGAAGTTGGTTGCTTACTAATTTGTTGAAATATTAGTAAATTTCTTGTAGGATTGATGTTTTACTAAATTCACTTGTAACAGTTCAAAGAAGCTGATAGTGTTGGTGATATCCTAATAAGTAACCCAACATTTGTTAACACTTAAATTTTTGCCAAATGATCGTTAAATAGGAACTTGCTTTCATACCCAAAAAAAAAGTTGATTTTCTTGCGTAAAATTCTCTTAAAGTTTCCTAGTCACGTATCCAAGTACTAGCGGTTTCTGCTTTGTTGATGGTATTGACCATATTCTAATAAGTTGATAGTATCTGGTTAATTAAATATTGAGTTTTTGCGATTTAGATTACTTAGGCATTTTGTACATTTCTAAAACAGGATTAGTTTTTTCAAAATCTTCTTTCTCAAAAAAAAAAAAATATAGTAAATATAACAGCAAGCAAGAGAGAACGGTGGGACTTCTCGGCCATTCATCCCACAGGCGCACAGCCACCGCCAACCACCGCCAGTAGCCAGTCTTCCATCTGCAGCCGCCACAAACGCGCTCGGCACAATGTACAGCTGGAGGCCAACTCGGTGACCTCAGCAGGAGGGAAGTACAGATCTCTTCCTCTTTGCTCGGATCCTCCACAGTGTATCGGATGAAAGTTGGGAGCTGAACTCCATGGATGCAAGAAGGAGAAACAGAGACGAACGACGGTGGATGCAATCGACAGACTCCACAACCTGATCGCGATGATGCTCTGGCGAACGCGACTCCTCTCTCTCTCTCTCTCTCTCTCTCTAGCTGGAACCGTTACACTCCTCCCTCCTGATTCAATTTGTGGCAGAGCTTCAGCCGACGCACCAGAGGCTCTGTTTTCGGATCCTTTATTCGCCCTGGTTCAGAAGCTAGCTCTCCGCGTTCCAATCTTTGTCCGTCCGTTCCGGAAGCTCCAGACGTTCGTTCCGCACTTCGGCGACGATCATAGAAGTTCCAGTTTCACCTAAAATTTAAAACCAATGTCGCAGAGCGGAGGCCGAGCGTCCCTATTATTATTATTTTTTTCTTCGTCGTCGTCGTTTCCTCATCTTCTGCCATAAAAACACTTCACAGAAGTACTTCGCCCTCGCGCACCTGTCCCTGGCAACACACGCACATATAACGACACCCCTTGGAGTCGTCAAATCTGCCTTGGACAGCCCCACAGCATACTGCTCTGTTATGCTGTGCGTTCGTGATTGATATTGTTGTTCGCTTATTCGTCGCTAAACCTGAGCTGGAGTTGGATCAGAATCAGCTCGACCGAGTTTCAATTTACCAGGTCGTATCTTTCCCGATTAAACTCCAAATGCGATCCTGATTCATCCTAGATTTGCTTATTCTCTGTTTTCCCGTCTTTTCATCGTACTGCGTTACCGGATAATCACTGAGCCATTGCAGCATACGAGATTCACCATTTCTTCTGTCCGTAAGGTTTTATGTAGTAATTGGTTCTTGAGTGGTGCGTTTGTGTGCAATGCAGTGGGGTCGAAGTAGGATGGTGCCATCGCATGAGACGATGCCCAGACCATGTTTGATGAAATGTCCGATAGAGGGATCTGTAATGTTGCCTCGTTGAATTCGATTAGTCTCTGGCGGGATTGTAGGAATGTGCTTATCTCATTTAGAGGATTTCATCTCCAACGAATAAGCTAAGTCAAGCATCTCTCTGTTCAATTGCTTGCTATTACACTTTTGGCGACTCATTTTCGTGCATTCCAGTTTCTATCCATTTATGATGTTTCTCATCCAGATTAAGTTTGTTGCTGATCTCTTCAATTGCTGGCTGGAATCTTGCCATTGTGTCGGTGATGGTCGGTATCAGATATGATTTTTTTGGACTTCCAAACTAAGATCAAAGCATGGATGATTATTCTCTGATTCTTGAAGGGGATGGTGCTGGAATTTCACGGTAAAGACCAAGAATAAGAAACTCTGGATGAGAAATCAATATCGACTCGTTGATCTTTAAGTTCTGGGCCAATTCAATGCCTTACTGGTTCGAGTGTGATTTATGCCTTGACATGCTTACCAAGAAATCGGAAGTTTATTTTTTAACAGATATGTTGGTTATAATAGAAAAATTAATAACACTATTTCCTTGTGTAAGATTCTCTTAAGTTTTCATAGTCACATAACCCTTTCTCAAGTACTTGCGATTGCTGCTTTGTTTGCTCCTTAATTTCCGAGCAGTAACATCAAGTCCAAATCGTAATTCGTTGCTGCAATCTGAAATCTGTATTTGGATGGTCATCTCAATCTATGATGCTTGGTTCGTTTTCGCTCCATCTCCTACGTGTTTATTATAAGTCGGCAATAGAAGAATCGGTATACTTATGAATTGGTTCCTCGGTTTGTTAACACACGACTTTCAATGGCCAAATGTCTTCTTCAAATGTGCTGAGTGCTGTCCTCAAATGAATGTGGCTTTTTACTGGATGAGTCTCGAAATTGAATCTTTTTGTTTTGTATCTCTTTGGGTGGTTCTTCGTTTCACTAAATCACTCTCCTTTTCAATATTTTTTGTTTACGTCTATCCATCTCTAGGTATGTGATCTATTCTTCCACTAAATAAAAAGATTAAAAGATTAAAAAAAATGAGAAAGAAAGAAATTAAAAAAAAAAAAAAAAAAAAAAAAAAACTCATAAATTGCTTTTATGGAACCCTTCGATATAAGTCTTTGTTTCAAGTATTGTTTAATGGGTATCTTTTAGTAGAGAATTCTCTTTTTTTTTTTTTTTTTTTCATTTCTTTTTTCAAAATTAGCCTTAAATTTAATTCTAGCTCATGGAGCCTTTTATCCTGAGACTCACTAATAAGGCCATGTATATTCTTTACCTAACTTGTATCGGGTTTATTTTCCGCACATTGTTCTTACTTATCTTTGTTATTTTTTCATTTCTGTTATTAAAATTTACTGGCAATTTCATAAATTTATTAATTGCAGAAGTTTACAGATTTTCCCTTAGCTGGACCCTGGAATTGTCGTGTCCAACCATGCCTTCTCATCCATTTGTCTAGAGAAACACCTATCCTGTTTCTTGAATTTTGTTATCTACTAGATACAACGTGATTGATAAATTAGCATCAATATCATTTTTAATTATTTGTTCTATTGTTGAATGAGACGTTTGGATCAGTGTGAGGAGATGAAAAGAAAAAGACCCTGAGGAACTTTCAGTTTCGTGGAAGAAAATAAGAGGTATTGCCAAATTGCATTTCAATGTTTATACTGCACTTTCCATGTAAATGAGAAACTTTTCTTTGCCTTGCAAATTAAATGAACTTGCCAAGTTGCACGGACAAACTTGCGCGACCTACTTCCCAAAGTTCTCTTAAAAAATGAAACTAACTCATGAATCTCATGTTTATTGAATGAGAAGTCAAACAGCCTTTTATTCAAAAGAAAGTTGGACATGCCAAATTTAATGAATTAAGCATATGAGGGCACTCAAAATTTGGCTGAATTACGCTGAAATGTCAAGTAACTGAGAATATAAAGACAAGAAGTCGTTCGTGACACTAAGGGCAAATAGGTGAACTCAAATGCCATAATGGTGAAACTACTCGCAAGTGCAGGATGAAACCAATGTGATGAAGGCCAGGTCCAACCTTGGACACCTAATTTTTTCTCCCTCTGGGAAGCCTTATATACATGAGGATCTTCTGTCAATGACCTAAATTTGAAGAAAAAAGGGGTACATAGTATCTCAGCATGGAGGTCTTCAATAATTTAAGTAAGGCAGTTGGCCATTCTTAGCCAGCAGTTTGAACTTTAGACCTTCAATGCTTGCTTCTCAGTAGCAACAACTTCAGCCTCGATGGTGGGCTTCCACAAAATTGTAGTTTCAGCAAGTAACGAGGTCATCGTGGGCCCATGTTTGAGGCAGGACACCTGTCTTCCAAGTAACCTGTATATCATTTTAAGTCATTCAACTAACTGAGCAGGTAGGTGAACTTTGTACGTTTTATCGATATTCAGAAATAGTAAAGCATTTCAGAAAGTGTTTGATGCACTAAAAGAACCAAGATATCCAAGTCTTTACTTCAGCTTAGGAAACAAAACTGTGGGGATGCTTAATGATTGTTAAAAAGTCAAAATTCCTTGCATGGTTGCAATCATAGAATCGACTAAGACTAGAAAGGATAAAGAATACTTATAGGTATTATTTTTTTCATGGTAGTGTTTCTGGAATCAGTTGATAAAGTCAAGCATCTCCAAATGATTTTCAGGTAGAGCACAAAAGGGAACTGGTATGGTCATTGTTATGGTACCTTTTCTTTGCTTCTCATTGTCACGGCCCCCACAGATCGAACAACCACAATAGGCAACTCCGTGCATAATAATACATGTAATTCAGGCATCACAATAAAATTTGAGTCCATTAGCAGGGCAATCTTTAAGTTTGACTGGTAGTTTGCATGCTTCTTCTGAGCATTACCGAAGACAATGTGTTGGTGGGCTGTTTCATGCTTTCCCGTCAACCTTCTCCATAGGCGCTAATGTGCTCCTCATGGTGAAGTGAGAGATTCCAAATTGCCTTCTTTATCACTTCAAAGCCTCCCTCTTCTCTTATGCTTTTTGTATTGCAAAAAAGTCAAAGAACACACTCTTAAAGGTCCCTCACTGAACAAAATTTCTTGACCAAGTCTATGTTATTTCTATGGTGTGAACCTGTAGTTAAGATGGCATCCTACACCATTGTAGTCACCCTGAGAAGGAAGAGAATGTTTTTATCCACTTCGGGGTAAAATATTGTGTAAATAGTGATAATGAAGTCAGCTACCTCTATTGGCTTTGGATCTTACATGAGGACAACACCAGCTTTCTCGGTTATTCTCTTTTGTATAAAAAACATAAACAATTAGGTATTTAAATACCTTAGAACATGTCTGTATGCGCTTATTTTGTTTATTGTTAATGGTATTTTGTTATTTTCTTGAGCAAGTAATTGAAATTTCACCTCAAGAAGGTATCTTGAACACCATAGATGATCTCCTACTTCAATTCCCATGCTTGGTCCGACTTGGTATTCTCACTGTAAGATTGAAGCCAATGTTGATGGCAATAGCTCTGTGCCTTTTTTTCTTTTTTCCTTCTTGAAATAACAAGCAAGCTGGAGGTTAGGTATTACCTGGCCTAGCATCATCACTCCATTGGTGCCATTAATGTTGATACCAGCATATAAGCAAGCGTTGAAGTGAGCATCGGATATATCTCGGTTGGATGACTTATCAGCCCCAGCACCACAGTAATAAGTACAATTTTTTTTTCATCAACTTAAAGCCTATTATCCATCAATATATAGGGAAATTCATTAGGAAAAAAATTTCTCACCTAGGAACCTGGATATCCTCCAATTGGCCAACTGAATGGCCATTGAACATTTATCTGCAATAGGGTCTTTTCTTGCTCAATCCAATACCTAGCCCAAAATCATGAACTTGTCCATTTCAAAACTTTCTAATTCATGATATATAAATCATGTTTTTGAATCTCCCAGCATGAAACTTCATTGATAACCTTTGGGTTACTGAATTTCAGCAACCCTGACATGTTTGGTCGCTGGGATCCGCTCACAGTTGGTGTGTATGAATTGCAAATAACTCGCAAATGAACAATAATACTCCGTAAACTAATTGAAATGCCCTTTCTCGTTTCATCAACCTGTTCAGATGATCTAACTAGCGGTCAGTGAGTTCTTTCTGATCATCATTTGGCATTGTGTCCTCAGTGCCAAAATTCACACCATTTCTGCCTAGCCTGAGAAATAAAGCAGTGTAAGTATAGACATACCCACTAAAACAAAAACCCTACGAGCTTAATATCATGGAAGATAGTTCAAATGACGAGCTCTATTTGTATGACTTGGCCTTCTAGTATGCATGAGAGTCCAGTTTTGGAAAGATAAAAAGAATGGACTAAGTACTTCAAAGAAAGGCGTCTCCTTAGCAAGTGCCATCACCAAAAGGTTGAAAACCGCTTTTTGGAGACTGGTTTCATGAAGGACAGCTTACATTTTGAAGCATAAATAGTGAGTCTTATCAATTCCCCTAAGGACACTACCACAAATTTCCTTGAATAAGAAACTAAAAATAGTGGCATAACTATGCTTACCATTTTGGAACCATTTCAAGGTTATTCTCAAGCCTCATTCCCAAAAGCGAGCTTGCAAACAAGCAAAAAACTGAGGGCAGTTACAAAGTTGAAGGAAGTAGACTGCAGAGTGCACCAACTTAAGAGATTAACCACCTACCGAGGATCAATTAGCAAGCATGTTATTATGATATTACAATAGATATAATGGATGATCAACTTGTGCATCTTGACTGTGCACCTAATTCTTTCCTCTCTAAATCAAAAGGCAATCCCATTAAAGTACTTTCTTCTTCCACAAACTTGACATAATTGCAAATTATTCTTTCCAACAACCTTGGTGAATAATTTGCAAGAAGAATAATTTGCACCAAGGTTGTCTCAGATTTTTCTTCCATCAGATATCACCATGGCAGAGCAAGACCACCGAACACAGCAATTATCAATATGACAAATTGAAGTCACAGAGCAAGAAAAATCTAAGACAAGAATGGATACAAGAGAAATCGATTCCACACGAGGTCCACAGCATAAGACTTAAAAAATTGGTAGTGATTGATTTAGTCATCAAAAGACACGACAACGATGACTACTGCTTCGTTCATTCATGCTGCCTCACACAGCATGCATTTCTTTTGTAGACATTGCTGTCACAAAGAGGTTAAGTCCATGTGAATCATCAACCAAACAAAATGAACACGACAGTGATTGAAATGAAGAAGTCATAGATTAGACTCCCAGTCCAACTGTAATAAGCCTCTTTTAATGTCAAACATTTACTTGTTGCTTAAGATATTGCTCACAATTGGCAAAGGATTTACCTGAGAACCTCTGCATAATGGCTGAGAAGCAAATTGAGAATGTTAATGGTTGTCAAATGCTAACTATAAGATCACTTCTCTATCGTCCCCTGGAGCTTGACTGGTACTTGAACCATAGTAATTTCACTTTGGAAGTTTAGACCGGTGCTTGATAGGTCTAGGGATCACCTGATTTAACGAATTAATAGATCAGCAGCATGTAGCACGTAAAAAGGAAAAACAC
Organism: Eucalyptus shirleyi; assembly: GCA_017140165.1. Classification (NCBI taxonomy): domain Eukaryota; kingdom Viridiplantae; phylum Streptophyta; class Magnoliopsida; order Myrtales; family Myrtaceae; genus Eucalyptus; species Eucalyptus shirleyi. Next base: position 16,971,354 of record CM029447.1, on the reverse strand, counting down.
TACATATTTTATTGTCGCCAATCATACCCTTGATTTGCTGTGTAGATCTATGTTAGAACCTTTGATTCTATGGGAACACAATGAGATAAAGGTATTTTAAGGGAAGCAAACCAGAAGCCGTTCTCTTGAGAAACATTTCTTCACTTCATCTATGAAAGTTTTCCAAAGTTTTCCAAAACTGTGCAGGCATTTTGCTCCTTGTGAAATCACATAAGCACATTGCGCACTATATACAGCATGAGTCACAAAACAGATTTGACAAGCTCAGAGTTGGATGAAGAAAAGTATGAATTTTCTTCATTTTTCAAACATTTTTAGGAATAAAGTAATGTCCAAACCTTTCAGTGATCTGTCCATGTCCCCCAATCGAATCATGTAGATTGATAGATACCTTTATCAACTCCATCCACATGATATGAGATATCTTGTGTTAGTCCTTGCGTGAATCTTTTTGGCACCTCTCTTCCAATTCTGAGTGACCTGCAATTCTTAGGTGAGTACAGCATAGTTCTAGTATTGTTCATTTTTTTGTGCATCACACTTAAAGGTTTTGGTGCATGAAAACATACCAAATGTCTTTTGCAATTATCATATTGGCTTAGGGCGTGATGTCCAAGTTGAGAAGACTCTCGAGCCTACAGTATTATTGTTCTCGGATTTCAAAGCACACACCCTGAACTTAGAAAAGCTCCTGGGGTTTCCACATGCTCTATTTTAGCAAGAGAGAAATCCATGTGTTTTCTGTCATGGGACTAGTAGTTAGTGAGTTCTTTGTAATCCTCAACTGCCATTATGTCATCGGTGCCAATATCTACGCCATTTCTGACTAGCCTGAAAATTAAAGTAGCGTGAGCAATAGATATATCTACTGAAACAAAAAACGTGGGAGCTTAATCTCATGGAAGATAGTTCAAATGACGAGCTCTATTTGTACGACATGGCCTTTTGGTATGCATGAGAGTTTAGTTTCGAAAAGATAAAAGAATGGACAGGGTACTTCAAAAGAAAGGGTCTATTTAGCAAGTGCTAGCAATTTTTCCCTAAGCTTAATATCATGAAACCGCTTTGAAGACTAGTTTCAAGTGGGAAAAACTTGCATTTTTAAAGCATAAAAAAGCGAGGTTTAAACACAATTGTCATGAACAATTTTACACAACCAACTTAAAAATACAGACCCCCCACTAATCAAATACAAAGCATGATGATCCAAAACCAAAATGCCATTGAAAATTTGAAATGGCAGCCATCGACCACACATCATAATAGTTTTAAGAGCTGCAAGAGTCCAGTTCGAGAAGCCAAATCAGCAAACCCGACTCATCTTCACCAGATCAAGCAATAAATCAAAAGACACAGAAACAAATTCATATGACGCCAAACAGATGTACTCAACTTCACTCAGAAATTCTCTAGAAGCACCAGCAATTCAAAGTTAAAAACCACATGCTGAACTCAGTGGGCATTGTCCTCTCTCTCCATAACCAAATCACGTCGCAAACCTTCTCTCTCTCTCTCTCTCTCTCTCTCTCTCTTTTCAGCGGTCTGTCCATGTCCCCCAAAATCAAATCAAGTATTCGAAACACAATTCGAAAAATTATTCATGTAAAAATCTAGGAAACAAGGTCCCACATACCTTCAGTGAAGAAAATTAGGGCTAGATCCGTCATCTAAATCGTATGTTCGGGATATGAGCGATCTTGTCCCAGTCCTTGCCTGCTTGTCTTTCGCAACTCTCCTCCAATTTTGGGCAACGGTAGATGGTTAGGTGAGTAAGGGATGTGAGCCTTCGCATTGCTTCAGGGAATGATGTCAATGAGTCACACTCCTCGACGACGAGAATTTGAAGTGATTGAAGGGCCTCAATCTGCTCTGGTATATCCTTTAAATTGTGGCAACCCCAAATTTCGAGACGCTCGAGATTGCAGGCCTGTAAAAGCCACTGTGGGATAGATGTTAGCTTTGGAAGGAGAGTGAAATCCACGGAGCGGAGACTCTGAAGGCCTCCATGGAAATCCAAGATGTTGCCACTTTTGTCTTTGGATATATCCAGCTCCTCACATTCCTGGATAGAGAGATCCACGAGGCTTGATAGATGTCGTATACATTGCGAGAGGGAAGTCAACTGATGACACCGCACAATTGTAAGAGATTCAAGGGAAATATCGAGATGCTTGAGATTGCGGGCCTGTAGAAGCCACTGCGAGAGAGATGTCAGTTTGGGAAGGCCCTCGATTACCATGGAGCGAAGACTCTGAAGGCCTCCATGGAAATTCAAGATGTTGTCGCTTTCGTCTTTGGATATATCTAGCTCATTGCAATTTTTGAGAGCTAGGTGAGTAAGGGATGTGAGCCTTTGCATTGCTTCAGGGAATGATGTCAACAAGGAGCAGCCCTCAATGTTGAGATTTTGAAGTGATTGAAGGGCCTCAATTTGCTCTGGTATATCCTTCAAATTGTCACAACCCGCAATATAAAGATGCTCGAGATTGCGGGCCTGTAGAAGCCATTGTTGGAGAGATGTCAGTTTGGGAAGGAAAGTGATTTTCACGGAGCGGAGACTCTGAAAGCCTCCATGGAAATCCAAGATGTTGCCGCTTTCGTCTTTGGATATATCCAGCTCCTTGCAGTTGCTGAAAACTAGGTCAGTAAAGGATGTAAGCCTTTGCATCCCTTTAGGTAATGATGTCAACGAGTGGCACCGGATGATTTCAAGCCGTTGAAGTGATTGAAAGGCCTCGATTTGCTCTGGTAATGCCTTCAAATCAGAGCCGTGAATTTGGAGAAGCTCAAGATTGCTGGCTTGGACAAGCCACTGTGGGAGATATGCTAGTTTGGGAAGGTCCTTAATTTGTACATAGCGGAGACTTTGAAGTCCCTGGAAATCCAAGATGTCGCCGCTTTCGTCTTTGCATAAATCCAGCTCATCACATTGCCTAATAGAGAGATCCACGAGGTTGGGTAGGTGTCGCACATGTTGGCCAAATATGTTATCCCCAAGATGAGAAGCCATTGGCATGGCTTTCAACTTCTTACAGTTAAAAATACTTAATTTCAATAGACTAGGAAACGATGTTGTTAAAGTGGATGAATGGCCAGACTCAATGTATTCCAATTCAGCTAGCCTCCAAATCCGTAAACTCTTGAGGTGAGGTAATTGGCCTAGTGGAGAGAGACGTTTACATCTTTCACAGTCTATAATCTCTACCTTAACTAAATTTGGCAAGGAAGACACGAGGCTATCCATCATCCACCTTGGAAAGCTCTCACCTTCATATCCAATGATCGTCAACTCCTGTAGATTTGAGGGCGGCTGCAGTCCATCCAATAGAGCTTCATGTCTAGTCCCAATTACTGCATCATCAGCATTGAAACTGCCCCATTGAAGTTTTAAGGATTTCATAAACTGCTTCTCTCTGTCAAGTTTGCAGCCTTGTATTCTTCTATTGTATCCGTTACATGTCCCAAATTTTCAATCCAAAGGCTTCCCCGGATGTTATTAAGCTTATATAGCTCCTCAAGTTTGCCATAATTCTTAGCACGAGCTTTGTCTATGGGCAAAATGAAGCAATTCAGCCTATGCAGAGAACTCAATTGCCCTAGGCCACGGGGAACATAACTAAGTCGCTCACAGTATTTTATGCCTAGATTTCGAAGGCTGACTAAATTCCTTATATCCCTTGGTAATTCTTCAAGGTCACAACCATCGAGATTAAGCGTTTGTAAATTTTGCAATTCCACAATGGAGTTAGGAAGCCTATGAAGCCACCGATTGTAAGAGAGATCAAGATATGTGAGATACTTCAACTCATAGATGGACCTTGGCAGCTTCTTGAAATTTATCTTATTTAGATCCAAGACATGCAACCTTTTGAAACTTTGCACAAGTTGGCATAAATCTACTTCACTTATCATTCTACTCTTAAAAAAAATTAATGTTCTCAAGCGACTTGCTTCCAAGCGTGGGAATGGAAGGGGAAGGTCACCCACAGATACATGACGAGTTCTTCCATCTATGGATTTTGTGTCATTCCCTACCACACAACATTCATTCCCTGCAACTAAGCAAGCTAAATCATGCATCAAATCATGCATCTTGCAAGTCTCCTCTTCTGTGATTGGATCTTTTTTAAAATCTTGAAAGAAGTTACTCCAAAGTAGATTCATGAAATATTCATGGGCAATGTCTTCTAAAGGCTCACTTTTATTTGATGGCTTGATAAATCCTTCTGCCACCCAAAGATCGACCAAAGTCTGCTTATTTATCTCATGATCTTTGGGAAACAATGAACAAAAAGCGAAACATCGTTTTAAATGTGAAGGAAGATTGCTGTAACTTAGCCTAAGAACCGACATTATTTCTTCTTCACTTCGAGATGCTTCTGGGAGCTTATAATCTTTGAAATGTAACCATTCGGCTTTTGTTTTCTTAGAAAATAGTAAGCTTCCAACAGTTCGAACAACCAATGGAACACTAGAGCACCTTCTAGCTATCTCTTTGCCAATAGGTCGCAAGTCAGGATCTTGTGTCTCCTCTCCTTTTGGAAAAGCCATTTGCATTAATAAATCAACAGACTCCATTTCAGATAATCCCCCGAGAAGATAAGGCGAAGCAGTGTAGGTGATATTTGCAACCGAATGAAGACGTGTAGTTGTAAGAATCTTGCTTCCTCTAGCACCTCCCACCAATAATGTTTTCAATTCGAGCCAGGTTTTTAGTTCTGCATCCCAATAATCATCTAAAACTAAAAGATATCTCCTTCCATCAATTGCTCTCCTCAATTCATTTTGTAACTGTTCCAACACATCATGATTCAGTACCTCATTCGTCGCACAAGCTAAGATATTTTTTACTATTTTTTTCATGTCAAAGTCATTAGAGACACATACCCACATTTTCAATTCAAAATGTTCACTGACCATCTTATCATTATATACATGTTGAGCAAGAGTTGTTTTTCCAAGCCCACCAATACCAACTACTGGAAGGATGGAAACATTCCCTTTCACGTCTGAATCCAATAAAAATTTCTTAACAGTCTTCTTATCATCATCTCTCCCTATAATATCCCCCTCACATGCAAAGGAATGTGTCTCTTTTCTCTTCCTCCACTCTCTCTTGGGGAGTGTGTTCAATTGGAATTTCCTGTTAGCCTCAATGGTTTCTATTCTTTTCTTCATTGCTCTTACTTTGTAACTCATCTTCAATATAAAAGCAACCTGGTTTGAACCAGAGAAAAATTTCCTTACCTCCTTGAACATTTTATTGTGGCCTCTCAGTCCTTGTCGTCCTTGTCGCGTAGCTTCTACATTGTATTCTTCAAGCACGTCCAGTGCATCATAAAAAGCGCCCTTCAGTCTATCAACCCAATCTTTGATTTCGCGACTCTGGTAGTATTGCTCCTCTGCATCATCCAGTAAAGCTTGAAGCGTGGAGACTTTCTCCCTAAGTGCCTCAAGTTCATGCTTGTCGCCCCATAACTTTCCAATATTTTCTATTGATTGAGAAGCTAGACTAGCAACGATCTCTCCCGCAATGCTAGAAATGAGAGCTTCTGCCATTTTTGTTCTCGGTGTTCCTTTTTCTTTTGTCTCTTTATGGATCAGAAGATACCAGTACGGTCGTTCTAAGGCTATAGGCTTCTCAAAACCTGTACAAGAAGTTTAGGTTGACATGTAAGACTAGCAAATCAAAATGTCGACAAATCTAATTTTCAACTTCTTTGACCGACTTGTGTTATTGAAGATAGAAAAGTATTATAGCTGTCTAGGCAACTTCAGCATTTAACTTCACGTGGCAAAAAACTTTATGTTCATTAATCTCTGCTTTTTTCTAATGATGCCCATCTTTATGGTTTCTTGTTTAGTGGTGACGTCAGAGTATTAAAGTTAACAAGATTTGGATCTTGAGAAGACAGAGTGTTATTATAGGTGCCTGAGCAACTTCAGTATCTCATTTAACATGGTAAAATAATTTATCTTCATGAATCTCTGCATTCGCCCAAATTAAGAGAGAGAGAACATCATGAAGTATCGTGTGAATGAAATAGTTTGAAACATTTTGCGTGCGACAAAGAAATTATATGTTGTTATTGAAGTACCAATGTGCGGTGGGCTCATAAAAGCAAGCTGATGAGGTTACTTTGAACTTTTAATTTTAATGTGTGCAAGGTGAAACAGCTCTTGAAGTTGGCTAATCTTCTTTTTGAATTCTATTTAGAATCGGAAGCCGGGGACATGTTATGTTTTTATGTGCCCATTTTGGAGAAGGCTAATAGCCTAAATATGTAAATCTTGAGGGCCATGTTTACACCATAAAAGTCATATCTCTAAATCCAAATAAAAGACACTGATAGTTTTCCCAAGCATTCTTTGTTTTGGCCGAAGATGAGTGATCTTGAGTGATTTCAAAGGATTTTTTTTTTTTTTAAATTTCGAAATGTTACGGTCAATTTGAGGCATGTCATAATAAGTGATAGAGCAAGGTGAATCAATTGTATAAAAATTATCGCTCGTACAATGCTCAGGCTATATTTATCTTCAGAAAAGCAGAGAGCTTCTCTCTAATTAGTTGCTATAAGAAAGCACGAACCTGGCTAATAGTGGGCTGACTGATGGTCGGCCAACAAAAGCAAGCCCAAACCCCTGAGATGAGACGACGTTGGCGAGACTGAGACAGAGAACAGATCAGACGGCGTCCGCAAGACAGAAGGAAGAGAGAGAGAGAGAGAGAGAGAGAGAGAGAGAGAGAGAGATTGAGAGCACCACTGCAGAAAGTCGAGAGAGACTAGAGAGATTGAGAGAGAGAGGGAGGGAGGGAGGGAGGGAGGGAGGGAGGGAGGGAGAGGCCAAATTTTAGTGTGAGAACTAGAAAAGAAGTGGAGTTTAAATAGAAAAGATTCAGGATTGGTTTTGAATGAAAGCCAGTTTTGCCCGAGAATTAACCTTGCAAGGATGGTTTCTAGGTAGAACCGACCGCTTCAAGATATACAATCAAGAGTTGAATCGGTCAAGGCCAGCTCCCAAAATTTTTATCTGGGACTAAACAGTCCCTAAAACGTACTGAAACCGGTCTGGTTTGATTTGGTTCGGTTCTCGAATTGAACCACCGTTTACTCACCTCTAATAAAATGTTATATTTTGAGTTTTCATCAAACTTGATAAAACTAATCACTCAATTAGTAGAAAGGGAAGGAACATCATGGAGCATAGAGTTTCTTTGAGTCCAGATAAAGTAAATAGTCTCATTCGAAGCAAAACCCTAGCAGAGTTGTTGAAAAAGTTTTCCCTTTTGAGGTTTTGAAAGGCCCAATGAAATTCAATGTCCTCGCACCCAATTGCTTTTTTAGCATCACAGAGAAAAGACGTTTCCGAAATTGTCTTATTAAAAGGGCACTTAAAGTAAATGTGACACCTAGATTCAAAAATAAACATGACATAGATAGCAAGTGCAGTTTGCACCACAACATCGGTAAGTCTATCATTAGGAAGCAGCTTCTTCAGGGTATTAACCCATCCCTAGGAACATTATGATCAGTCCAAATAGGTCAATGTCATAGCAACTTGGACCTCCTATTTCTGACAAATTCCCAAGCATCAGCAAAGGGCATTAGGGCATGGCAAGATTTAATCACGTAAGCTTGCTTAGATTTCAACAGAAAATCAGATCTAGCAGGGATCCATTACCAATTATGACCATAAATAACTTCTGAAACTTTAACATTCATGTCAATGCAGCATTATTACACAACTCTTGAAGAATGAACTCCTAGCGGCACTCCAAAATGGCCATGATCAAACCATAAGAAGTGGATTTGCACTTCTCAGCGATATGTTTGACATGAGGCTTAAGTATGCTGCTCACATTCAAAAGCATCCATCAAATCTAAGTAGTCACTCTCAGGCTCAACAGACCAAATACTTGGGTCTTTTAACAGATTTTCATATGTAAAGAGTTCGTATACGACTTTTTATAATTTTATGTATGCTTTTGCTAAACAGTTGCTCTTACCCTTCACGTGTCATTATCATATACAATGTATAAGTGAAAGAAATAACGATTTGTATAAATCAAATATTAAAATTAATTATTAAAAAGACGAAAAAGTTTTTTTCGGGACTAAAAAAACCAAAAAGTTTACACAATACAAAGACAGTCCATAAAACGAGTACAGTGAGGCTCTTCACTGGTCCACGTGTATGAGGCCGTGCTGCAGTCTGCAGCATGAGGTTACAAAATGCCACGTGACTGACGTGGCCAAGAAGCAACTGAATTCGACCATATTAATTATAAACCATAGCTTTTTTTCTTTTTTTTTTCCTTTTTTTTTAAGGTTCCGTACCGCAGCTGTTTTCTTCGAACTCTTTGCTATATCTAGATCGAGGGACCAGGCGCTTTTGGAACTCTCAATATTAAAAGCCAAATATTAATATGTCAATTGTCACTCATTGATAGTCAACGGCCCGGCCTAACTCATTTCATAAAACATAATGTAGGAGCCCTACCTAATAAAAATCCTCTTAAAAATTAATAAAAGTGTACGACAATAATAGATAGTAAAAAATATTTAAATAACATATAGGAATTACAAAACCTATGTGTGTATATAATAAACAAGGTAAGTTGACATTGAAGTATTTGTCTAAAAAACATCATCTCAGATTAAATGCAATGATTAAGTTTGTTCTCTTTTATTTCGAGGCAATGTTTAGAGCAGCAAGGGAACCGTCCCGGGGTGGAGGCTTGTTGAGTTTCTAGAAATGGAAATAAAGAAAGCTTTTAATTAATGTAAAGAAAAGTGGAGGAATAGAGTTTCGTAAAGATATACCTCAACCATTAAGCTCCATATGTCTTACTTTCTCATTATCTATAGATATATAAATATATACATATAGTAAAATAGAACAAAAGAAGGTAATTATGATGATCAGAGTAGTTGAGTTTGAAAGATTTTGAAATGTCATTTAATTATTGAAAGATTTTGAAAAACTATGCATAAATTAGCATCAATATTAATGGTTGCGAAAATTCAAGCAAAAAAAAAAAATGTAAAAACTTGTTCGAGGCGAGATTAGATTTTTTTATATGTATATCAACACAACCCTTGGTTATTTTGTTGAGGTTTGTGAGTGTGCAAAGGTTGAAACTCACTATAGGTTGTATCATCGTCCTACGATTTGATGGGTCCTTAGTTTTTCTTTTTTCTTTTTTCCTGACTTCTTTCTCCCAAGGCAACCATAAAAAGTAATATAGGCACCCTACCTCAATCTTTGTACAAAAACCCTGATAAGGATAACATAAATGTACAATAACAATACATAATAAAAATTAGGAACATTCTATTAGATTAAATGAGACAATTAAATTCTTTCTACTTTATTATAAAGTAATATATTTAATCAATTTTGTGAAAAGTGAAAAGAAACGAAGTTTTGTAATGTCGAGACTTAACTATTATCTTTCAATTATTTTTTTTTTATTTTTTGTATTATAAATGTAGTTTCTAGATATGGGGAGGAGATTTTATCGTTATGAGATGAATCTGGAGTGGACAACTGTGTACAAAGATATGACAGGACAAAGTATGAATGGGGCTCACGTGCACGAAGTTGTATCGGTACGTGACCTACATAGCCAGAAAGCAATTTAACTCTCCACCATGGTCACCTATTAACATCACTTTGTTATTCTTCTTTAATATCTTTTTGGGTTTTGCGCCACTTACGTCTCCTTCTTCCTCCTTTGTATTCTAAAGATAGAGACACCAGGCACTTTTGGAACTCTAGATAGTAAAAGCCAAATATTAATACGTCTATTGTCACTCATTAATGGCCGGCCAAATCACTTATCACATAAAACTTAATATAAGCACCCACCTCATTAATTGTAAAAGAACTCCTTAAAGATAATATAAGTGCACAATAATAGTCGATAATAAACAATATTTGAATGACAAATACCAATTGCAAAACATATGTCTATATGTATATATTGAAAAAAATTGTGAAGTAATATGTTTGATTAATGTTAAGGAAAGTGTGAATGGATGGAGTTTTGTAATGATATAGCTCAACCATGAAGCTCTATTCTTTTGTAATGATATAGCTCAACCATTGAGCTCTATTCTATCTTACTTTCTCATTATATATATTAGCTTAGCAATGATCTCTTCAGCAATGATCCAAATGATAGTTTCCGCCATTTTTGTTCTCTCTTTCTCTCTCTTTCTCTCTCTCTCTGCGGATTAGAAGATAATTAGTCCGGTGGTTTCAAGTCCATATACTTCTCGAGACATGAAGAGCAAGTTTGTGTTGAAAGTAGGATTTCCCATCTGTCACGCATAATAGAAGATGAAGCTTAACTCAATAATGCATTTGGGACCCACTGACATTAATATTTATTTCGTAGATTGGTGTTATCTAACAGTTTCCAATGCCTGAAAGCAAAGGAGAATAGCACCAAGTTGTGAAAGCAAATTGTGTCTCTAGGGACAAATAACTTCATTTTTTTCCCCAGGCTTCATTGTGAATATTTTTTTTTTTTAAATGATGGAGGTCAATGTCTAATTTCTTGGGATGGATTTTGAGGTATGACAAAGTTGGTAACAAAAAAACCTAAGGCATATTAGTTTGCTTTCGTTTGGTTACCGTAAAATTTTGGATAGAGTTAACAGGGATAGATTCGAGACTCAAGTAAAAGTTGGTGATTTTTTATAAGACAAAAAAGAATTTATGGTAGAATTAGAATTGGACCTAAAGTTTGAAATTTTTATAGGAAAACAAATTTATGGTAGAATTAGGACTTAACTTAAAGTTGGAAGTTTTTTACATTAAAAAAAATGGATAAAATTGGGACTAAAATTAAAGTTGATGTTCTTTTTGAGAATTAGGCCAGGTATTTTCTTGGTAAGTGGCAAAATCTAGAGTGGCCAGCATGATCTCTTCAGCAATGCTCCCAATGACAGCTTTCGCCATTTTTGTTCTCTCTTTCTCTCTTTGTCTCTCTTTTTGTGTGGATAAGAAGACATTAATCCAATGGTTCCAAGGCTAGAGACTACCGAGGACATGTATCGCAAGTTGATGTTGAAGATGGGAATTCTCCTCAACCATGTATAATAGACAGATGAAGCTCAAGTCAATAATGCATATGGGACCCATTGAGGTCAGGTCTGGGGTCCATGATATTGTTAGAAGATTTTTCATGCTTTTAGGGTTTAATATTAGTCCGGTCATTCCAAGGCTAGATATATAAGAAGTCCATATTGACGCCCACTAACAACTGGCGAATCAAAATCTCGACAAATTTAATTTTTAAGCTTCTCTGACTAGCTTGAGTAGCTGAGGATAATAATCCTCATCATCCACACAAAGCCTAAATCAATAATGCAGACGAGATCCGCCGAGGCTAGGTTCGAGGTCCACGATTCACGTTTGTCTGAAGACTTTTCATGCTTCTAGTGTTTAATGGCCTAGTATGCTTGCATGCACAATGAAAATGCTTGGTGTTGAAGGTGACGGAGATATTTATTTCCCGAATAAGTTTTATCTTAGCAGTTTCCGAGGCCCAGAAGTGAAGGAGAATAGGTCTAAAGTTGTGAAAGCAGTTATGACATGAGGTTGATGGAAGACATGAGCAAAAGCAACTTGACTTGATCATGGTTAACTATCAACCTTGCACCTTTGTTTTCTTTTTCTTTTTTGTTTTGTGCCACATTGGTCTTCTTCCTCCTTTGCATTAGAGACTTAAAAAAAGGTTACACAATACGAGTATTGTACAAAGTCTTTCGCAAAAGTATTTTTTAGATAGGGCTGACACTTGATATCACAATTCAGGATGGACATTTTGTTGGTATGTGGCAAATCTAGAGTGGACAGCATGACATATAACACAAGTACGGTGAAGGTCCACCTGTATAAAGTTGTATTGCTTAATGTATTTCGGAGGGAGCCAGCTAGTTCTGAGTTTGAGTGGCATTTCATCCCTAATCATTTTTGTGCCTGACATCGCCATATGGTCTCCTATTATCATCGCTCTGGGCTTTCTTTTTAGTCTCCTTACTCCTCCATTGTATTTCAAAATTATAGAGCGACCAGGTGCTTAACTTTAGATATTAACAATCAAATATTAATGTCAATTGTCACTCATTAATGGCCCACCACCTCATTTATTACATAATACTAAACATAGGCACCCACCTTATATATTGTACAAAAACCCTTGTAAGGAGAATCTAAGTGCACAATAATAGCATATAACAAAAAATATTTAAATGACAAAACCAATTGCGAAACCTATGTATATATGTATATTTATAAAAGATGACATCCAATTTAATAACTAACGTAGGTTGATGTTCATGTTTTGTTCTAGAAGCATCATCTTAGATTGAATGCAATGATTAAGTATTTTCTGCTTTATTTTAAAGCAACATGTCTAATTAATCCTAAGAAAAATGGGACGGAATGAAGCTCTATAATAACATAGTTATACTATTAAGCTCCATTCTATCTTGCTTTGTCTTTATTAATATATATGCATATATAATAGATATTAGCTTAGTAATGACCTCTTCAGCAATGTTGTTGATGATAGCTTCCGCCATTTTTGTTCTCTCTATGTCTTTGTCTCTTTCTCTTTCTGTGGATTAGAAGATATTAGTCCAATGGTTCTAAGGCTAGAAACTTCTCATGACATGCATTGCAAATTTACGTGTGGAAGATAGAAATTCTCCTCAGCCACACATGATAGGGAGATAAAGCACAAGTCAATAATGCATAAGGGACCAACTGAGATTGGGTTCTAGGTCCGTGTTCGGTTTGTCTAAAGACTTTTTGTGCTTCTAGTGTTTAATATTGGTCTGGTCATTCCAAGGCTAGATATATAAGAAGTCCATGTCGATACCCACCAACCACTAACAAATCCAAATCCCGAAAAAATTAATTTTCAACTTCTTTGACCAAAATGAGCAGCTGAAGATAAGAATCCTCATCATCCACACAAAGCCTAAATCAATACTGCAGATGGGACCCACCGTTGTTGGGTCCGAGGTCCGCGATTCTTGTTTGTTTGAAGACTTTTCGTGCTTCTAGCGTTTAATAGTCTAAGGATGCTTGCAAGGGCAAATGAAAGTGACGGGGATATTTACTATGAAGATTGTTTTCATCCAATAGTTTCCGAGGCCCAGAAGCAAAGGGAAATAGGAGGACCAAGTTGTGAAAGAAAATTGCATCTCCAAGGACAAAACACTCATTTTATTAAGACGGGGCCTTGTTTTGCACTTCGGGGTGGAGATTCTGTTAGTGCGTGGTGTAGCTGAATTGGACAATGTCTACAAATACGATTAGGACTGATGCGGTGGATTGGGTGCCACGGCTATTCATTGAGGCCTAAAGTATGGTCCACGCCCATCGAGCCGTATTGGCAAGAGGTTGACAAAAGACAGGCCAAAAAGCAACTTAACCGCGGTTAACTATCAATTATCAACCATCGCTTTTGCTCTTTTGTTTTTTGTTTTTTTTCGTACCATGTCTGTCTACTTCTTCCTCTCTGTGTTAGAGGCCACGCGCTTTTGAAATTGTAGAAATTAATAATCAACCGTGGACCTATTTAATTGTCCTCATTAATAGGTGGGCTTTCCTTTACTTGATTCCAGTATGATCATACAAAAATTGTAAAGATCAATAGATGTGCTGCAGCAAACTAAAGATACTATGATCTTGGTAAAAAGTTCTGGGAACTCCAAGACTAAATCATGACCATCAATCACATTATTCATGTTGGTCCTTTCCTCATATCACATAGCACAATTGTCACACTCTTATTTGTACAGAAGAAAAAGGGAGTGAGGTGGCCGTCTTTCAAGAGAAGGGTGAAGCCACATACCAATTGTACCAAAAACATACATTTCTGGGCAAAAGCTAAGACCAATAGAATATAGCCCAAATGTCGAAACTTTTTATCCTTATATATATCCACCATTTTGTTTCTACAATTCTTTACAAAATTAGGTCATTCCAACTGGAGTTCTACTACATGAATCAAATTGCAACTTATCAGCTCACTATATCACTTGCTGGAAGCAAGAGTAGCCAGCATTTTCCACTCGTCTGTGGTGCGAAAACATGTTTCAAGTTCTAATCAGGTCACTTCAAACTACTACAGTTCAAGATAGACATAACTTACAATAAGTCAATTGGTGTAGTTGATTAAAGAGACAAGTGGTGATGCATCTCATCACTCCTTATGTGAATGTGCAATGGTAAAATCACATCAAAAGAGAAGTGATTTATGACTTAAGAAAGACATGAAACAAAGTATTTGCACTCATCCAGAGGTCCAAGTAAAGCAATTTCGATAATGAAATTCTATTAGGTGATAGGTTTTTATTTTGAGAATTTGGAACATATTTTGAGAAGATGAAACATCTAAAATATTTTGAGAAGGCAAGAAGCCACTTCGGAAGATAATTATGGAACTGGTCTTGCATAGCTTGCTTGTTGCCTCTTCTTATACTCGTAGGATTGGCATTTGCCATTATTACCCAAAACAAAAGAGAGAGGCAAGAGGGCAGATAGGATGGCCACGCCAGAGGTCCAAAGCTCGTCGTAGAGCATCCTTCAATGTTGGAAAACCATTCTAAATGGCGACATCCATGGCTTGAACTGATATTTCCTTTGACCTCGAACCCTGGGATTTGGCATTGCAGTGTTATCAACGTTTCATTAGGAAATCACACCCTTTCAAAGTCGCGGTTCAGGCTGGTAAAGAAGTGTAACTTTCTTACATGAACACAATCTATTTGGATTACTTTTAGGGTCAATCCTTGTCACAAAATTGTAGTATCACATAAGCTCTTTCCAACGGCACAAAACCACTTGATTCGATTATACATGGTGTGAGAATTGATTGCACGAAGCTGGCACCCCTTGTAATATGGGTTTTCAAGAATGATGCTCCTTCCAGCGGTTCATGCGGTCCATTTAGAAATTGTATTATGACGTGGTTTTCTCTATTAAACTCAATGTAGAGACTATTATGTTATGTGAAATTTTCATGATGTTTGAAAATATGAAATATAAAATTGTGAAAATCATTAAATATTGTTTAGTGGATACCCAAAAATTTTCAAGTCAAACTAATTAGTTCAAATATAGATATTGGTCGTGGAAATTCCAATTCCTTTGAAAAGTTTGGTGCAATTATTGAAGAAAAAGAGGCAGCACGTATTATACCGGGAAGATCTAATTTTTTGGTTTTTAAAAAAATAGTATAATATGTTTTCCGCCAAGAACAATTATTTCAAGTTGATTCACGGAGTCAAATATTTGTTGGGTCATATGGTGCAGGACCATGGACATGAAATCGAGCCTCGGAGGGCATTTACGTAATTTCAGTCCTAACGGGCTTTTCAGCCCTAGTGCATCCAGCCATTGTTTAGTGACGGAGGAAATTTAAGATTGAGTTGTCCAGCTTGATTTAACAATTTATCGAGGTAAGTAATTCCTAGCACTTCTATATTTTGTAAAATATTGCATGATATGATTTGCCGAGAAAAAGCTATATTGCGACATGGCGTGAGTTTTAAAATTATATAAATAATTTATTCTATGGCACGTTCCTATAAAAAAAACTCGATCAAGCATGGGATACTTTTAAGACTCCTCATAAATATTGTCCGAAAATATTTTACATGGAAATACTATTTACATAAATTTTGTGTGTGTGGGCGCACGACCCAATATTGTTTTGAGGCTTAATCACAGCCAACGTGATTTACGGGGTTTATTTATAGTTGATGTGATTTTTGGGGCCTTGTCGAGGGCGTAGTGCCATGTCAAGGTGAGCGAACAGATCACTAAGGAAGCATGAATGGTTCCTCTTATGAGGTGACACTCACGATTCGTTCGCATTTTCCCTAATCCTACTTATTGCGATTTTGATTGACTTGGCTAATCATGAAAATTTTGTTCTTTCTTTAGGAGTCGCCATGTAGTTGAGACCAGTTAGAAGTCCAATGAAACGTGGAAGATCACTTCACTTCTGCAAATCAGAGATTCATAAACGGGACGTGATTACGCTTAAATCTATAGATCATCCAATTTTTGTACATATTAACATTATTTCGTAAATGTTTGATCATGCGATCTTATCCATTTTTCAGTCTCTAAGCGCATCCTAAATGATCATGCTTCCGCAAAATTGTGCAATTATATCTATCAAATCATTTAATCACATAATAGTGTTATTATGCAACATCGCATGCAATGAAGTAAATAAAGTACGGAAAAAATAAAGAACCCGTGCCATATGGGGAAAAATTAAATAAAGCCTCGTTATTACTCCCCGGAAAAGAACGCTGGAAGTGGTACCTAAGCTAAGCATGTAATATGGAATGCAAATTCTCGCAAAATGCCTAAGTCAGATTAAGCGCTAAATTTCAAGGACCTATTTTTAATCCTTCTTATTACTATTCAAAAGATATTTCCTAAGCATCTAGATGGCACATCCAGCAACTTGTAACCTATATAACTGATAAAAAAAAAAAACTAAATCTATTGGCGATGATATGGTGGACTGATCTTGAAAATGATAACAATGTGGAATAAAATGCCTTTTTTTCAATTATAATTTTTACAGTATATCTATGAACTAACCATCCTGAATGCATGCCAGACACTACTAAAATAGCCAAGATGTATCAGAAATCGACAATCTTCAAGTATCATGATAACAAAAATGCCAGTCAAAACGAGCGGTTCCGGCTATCTCCTGGCGTAAGAAGTGTTAGTTCATAAAACATGGCAATATGACAGTGCAAACATAATGAAATGCAACCCAAATCGTACAAGCAAAAGGATTATATTATGGATCTAACTTTTGAAACGTAGCCCGTCGCTCCAAGGCGTCTTATTTCCCGATGACAACAGAGCATACGATGGAAATATGCATTCAGAGGAGGGGGGAAGGCACGTTAAATCTACTCGAAGTTTCACTACGTCAAGTACGAACCTTAATGGAAAGAGGTGAGAATTCACAATTTCTCACGGTTGCTATGAAGAAAATAAGAACGACTTCGCTGGAAACCTTCTTCGTACCGGACTTTCATGAACATCGTCTTGGCATATATGACGTGTGAATGCTGCAATGTTGTCGACACAAAACATACAACGTCCATTTGGCTGATACCAATCTATTGGAAAATTTATATCATGTTACTTGCAGACAAAAAGAAACGGGGCACAATTTTTGCTTCATTTTTCCATCTTTCTTTTCCTTTTTCTTTTTGGGGTCAATACCATCCCAAGAGTCCCAAATTAGAATCTTCATGCCATATTTATTGCAAACTAATTTTTATGTCACAAAAATCTCAAATCAGTAATCTCGTGTCATATTTTCCTTATATTAATTTTTGTGTCACAAAAAGTTTCAAATCAATATACCCATACCATATTTATCCAAAATTAATTTGCATATTACAAAAAAATTTCAATGTTTGAGAAAAATGTGTTCCGAGTGTACTAATTAGGGGTACATTTTTTTTTTACGTGTCTTCCTTCTTCTTCTTTTTTCAGCCCCTCACCTCATATGTACAACGAGTTTCTCGCCTCTTTAGACCTTCATTGCTTTTTTTTTTTTTTTTTTCCAGTTCTTTCTCAACCCTCTCTGTTTTGTTCTACTCTTTGTCGCGACCAATTTTTCGGGTGCACCACTTAGAATTTGGCTAATATATTGTTAAGCCTAAACATAACTCGAACTCTCTTAAGCTCATATCAATGTGTGACTTATGTTCAAATTCTTAATATACAGATAGATTTTATTTAAGAGTCGCCACTAATCTATTTTTTGGTGGGTCAATTAGAAACCTAAGTAAAGTAATGGGAGTTTTACTGTACTCCTATGAACTAGAGACTCTGGGGACTTGGTTACACTAGATTTCTCTAATGCCCTTTCGGTACCATTATTTTATTTTCAAAAATACTTTTGCAAGCAGTTTAAATTGATTTTAAATCTATTTCCCTAACATGTGATGCGATCATGCGGGTGCGTAAACCACCAACTTAACACCCAAGTGAAACAATAAATAAATTGCAGGACTTACCTTATAGCAATGAAAGTATCTGCGTTGTTAGATCATAATTCACATCAACAGTCCTAGATATGATTTCTAATTAACACACAGTTTCTTTTTTTTCACTTAATTAATAGAAATCATGCAATATGCAATGCAATATAAATAAATGATCTAATTCTAATGACATGCAATTTTTAATTGAATGGACCTAGCAACAATCACTAAATAGCATGCATTTCATGAATCTAATCCTATGACATTTTTCTTTTTCTTTTTACTTAAAAAGAATGCAATTTATCCTAGAAAATAAAACTAATTTATTTTAAGACATTTTTTTTGTATTTTTCATGAAATTCGGAATTAGAAAAATGTGAAAATTATCTAACTAGATTAAGATTCTATTCAATTTGCATTAGGAATTAGGTTAAGCCAAACCCTAATTTAAACTAAAATATTATCTTAACTTAGCAATCTCTAACTTAAGATGCAGTCTATCTAAAAAAATTAATATAAACTTAAAATGAACCATGCAATTTAATCTTAATATGCAATGACATACAAATGATGCCCTAATTCTACATGACATATGCATGCTGATTTTTTGTTTTTTTTTATTAATTTCGAAATTAAAAAATTGTCACATGCAACTTAAATTGAATAAAAAAGTAACATCCTAAATGAATGCATTTTTTTGGATTTTTCATTTTTTTCAAAAATTCGAAATAAATAAATTTCCTACTCTAAACATGCAAGATAACCCTAAAACGATGAATACTCTGAAACGAACCTAATCTAACTCAAATTTTTTTGGATTTTGCCTTTCTTTTACGGGAGCAATCAAAATAAGACATCAAGAACGACACGGCAACAAATCAAGCAATATATCATCAATGTCCATTTTGGAAATAAATTGACGAATCGTATGTTGCGCATGAGATTGGATTGGCCAATTTCAAATAAAATCGCGAATCGTATCTCGAGTGTGAGATCTGATTGGCGATTTTTCCATGTGATTGCGAGTCATATTTCAAGCGTGAAATCGGACTGTCAATCATACGCACGTTGCAAAATTAGGAAAATTTCCTAATTCATGGATCAAGAGATCTTTTGGATATGGCAATATCGATCAAACATTTAAAGAAAGATTGCGATATTACGAATTAGACAACAAGATATATGAATATCAAATTGATCGAGAGTCTTACCTAATTCACGATGTCACAGGGGTGACCCCCAAATTCGGATGGATGATGGGTCACGGAAATCACGGTGAGGAAGGCTGGCGATCAGTAGCATGCACAGTTGCTCAGTAATCGTCGGACGTGTTCCACAAGACCGAGTATTTGGAATTCTGTTTGAGAACTTCAGCTTCTTTTCACTTTGCTGTCAAGCTTCACCTTTTGCAAGTTCACATTGTGTGCCCACTATTCTTTCACTCACAATTTGGTGTCTTTTGTTTGACCAAGTCTCAAGCTCCACTCAATCTCTTGAAGACCTCATCATATCCTCCCTTGGCCGTCCAAAACGTGCGTTGCCGACGATATCTCAATTGCAGGTTTGTAGATAGCCAGGGATGTGCGGACTACAATTGTGAGAGTTACATAACCTGCAAGGGAAACAAAGAAACAAAACTTGCCAAATCTAAATTGCGAGTCAGACTGGTGGAACGCGTTGAGGCACAGCAAGCTGCCGTTGCCGATTGTCGAGCGAGGACTGGACCACCACAAGGAACCGAGGGCAACTTTGTAATAAAGACAGGTGCAGTAAGTTGTTTGCATTACTGGACCTCACGATGACTAAGCGGGCTACCGAGAAGTTGCTGTATTTTCACCAAAAATTCTTTGGGCGCTAGGTTGGGCAGAAGTGTTATAAACGCAAGGCTCAGCGACCCATAAGGCGTCAGGGACTGGTCGTCGCTAGACGGACCGCTCCATGATGATTGAACTGGCGGATCTAGAGAGGGGCCAGGAACTGGGGAAGCTCGCCAAGTTGCAGCGATGGTGATGAGCTCTCGGAATGCCGATGAGGATTCCCTGGACTTGATCGCGGGTCTGGCACGAAGAAAGGCTCGGTTGCCTTTCTTTCTCTTGACTTGAATCCGTAGCCTCCTTTTGGCTTTTCCTTCGTATTGTGTCCGGGAAAAGCTTCAATTAGTTGAACTTGACAGTGAGTGGGTGTCTGACTAGATCGGCAAACCACACTCACGAGAACGGCCACCAATGTCACCGCTGCATCACCCTCTTCAGTTATGAAGGGCTCTCGCCATCTTTCGGGCTCTCGCCATCTTTCTCCCCTGGCTACCCCTCACGTATATCGCTCTCCTCTGTGTGGCCGGGTGTTCGCACAAATGTGCCCCTGTTTGAAAACCCTACGCATTTTTCTTTATATAAGCCATGAATTAGGGTTTTAATTTTTTCCAGATTCATATCCATGAAGTTTTCTTTTCCGCATGTAATGTTACTTTTTATTTTCCATATCTCCTGAATATTCTCTACTAATTTTATCGACTAAAGATAAGATTGCAACCCGATTTTCTTAAATTCTAAAAATCCACCGTAATATTATTTTAAAACTCCATTTAGGTAATTTTTGTCATTAAAAGAAAACGGGCTCGAGCCAATTTGTTTGCTTCGTGGGCTTAGTCCGACCTACTAAATTAAAACTCATAACCACTAATTCGAACCCATCTGCCACCGGTCCAACAAATAAATGCAAAAAATGCAAATTAAAAATAAACGCACATAAATCTATATGCTATGTAATTAATATTTTTTTAGGGATAAAATTAACTCATGATTTTCTATGCAATAAATGAATGACCGGTCGCTAAAATTTAGGTGTCAACACTCTTCTCACGGGTCTCTTCCCCACACAATGTTCACTTTCTCGAACCTCTTGTTCCTTTCTTTCTTTTATTATTATTATTATTTTCACTTCTTTTTTCTGTTCTTGACTTCTTCCTTCTTTATTTACCTTTGCCCCCTTTTCTTTTTCTTTTCTTTTTCTTTTGTCCCCCTTTTCCTTTTGCACTCATACACATGCATGAACGACTCTCCTGTTTTTATTCACCATCGACAGAATGCCTCTCTATTCTCTGTTTTAGCTCCCCATCTGCACCTCCTCGTGATTGTCGATTGTTGTTTCCATTTCAAAAGCTCACAATTGTTAAGCACCATTATCCACCAAAAAAAAAAAAAATCCACTAAACTCAGTTGTTAATTAATTAACAAAATTTTCTATTGAACAAGAGCTCTTGCATCGTTGAGTAAATTGGATGACCAGTCAGGTAACGTGATGGGACGACTTGGTTGTTCCCTTGACGACGCCCGATTGCACTTCGGCGACGGCCTAGTATTCACCCAGCTGTGTGTCGGTCGCAGACTGGGCTGCTCTTGAGGGCGACGACTAAATGAAGTTGCCAAACTCAATTTGGCCTAATGATGGGAAAGATCCAGAGAATAAGAATTTATTAGAATTGGTAAATTCTCTACGGTGTTGGAAGTTTACTACTTAATCTTGTAAAATTTTAAAGAAGCTGGCAAATAATTAATCTCATGAAATGTTGGCAAATTCCTTATAAGGTTGGTATTTTTGTGTAAATTTTAAAAAAAAATGGATAATTTACTAAGTTATTAGGTGTTAGTGAATTCGTATAGAGCTATTATATTACTAGCAAAAATGGTAGAATTTTAAAAGAAGTTGTTAGCTTACTAATTTGTTGTGATATAAGTAAATTTCTTGTTGGATTTAATATTTTACTAAATTCACTTGTAACGGTTCAAACAAGTTGACAATGAATTATTTACTTATTGAAATATTAGTAGATTTAGTATTGTGTTGGGAATTTATGTGTGATACCAGTAAAATTTAATAAGAGTTTGTAATTTACCATTTCATTTGAAAGTTGGTGAATTCCTAATAGTATTGGTGATTTATTAGTTAGTAACTTGACATTTGTTGAGACATATATATATATATATATATTTCCAAATGATCGTCTTTAAATATATATAAAAAAAATGTCTCATTAATTATATGTTGAGTCCTTGCAACTTAGATTACTTTAGGCAATTAATGTATTTTCTAAAATAAAAGTAGTTTTCTTGGAACCTGCTTTCAAAAAAATAAAAATAATTATATTATAGCAAGTAAGGGAGAACGGTGAGAAGTAGCCATTTAAGGGTGAGAGAGAAGAAAAGAGATGGGGGAAGATCTCACAATCTCCTTCCTTTCAGCCATCCTTCCCACAAACGCGTGCAGCCACCACCAACCACCGCCAGTCGCCAGTCGCCAGTCTTCCATCTCCGGCCACCACAAACGCACTCGGCACAGTGTGCAGGTGGAGGCCAACTCGGTGACGTCAGAGTACAGATCTCTTCCTCTTTGCTCGGATCCTCCGTAGAGTATCGGATGAAAGTTGGGAGCTAAACTCCGCGAATGCAAGAAGGAGAACAAGAGACGAACGACGAAGGATGCAATCGACAGACTCCACAACCTGATCACCACGATGCTCCAGCGAACGCGACTCTCCTCGCTCTAGCTGGAACCGACCACTCCTCCCTCCCAATTCATTGTTTGGCAGAGCTTTAGCCGACGCAACTGAGGCTCTGTTTTCGGATCCTTTATTCCCGCCGGTTCAGGAGCTAGCTCTCCGCGTTCCAATCTTTGTCCATCCGTTCCTGAAGCTCCAGGAGTTCGTTCCGGACTTCGGCGACGATCCTAGAAGCTCCAGTTTTACCTAAAACCAATGTCGCAGAGGGGAGGCCGAGTGTCCCTATTTTTTTATTATCTTCGTCGTCCTAGTTTTCTCATCTTCCGCCATCAAAACACTTCACAGTAGTGCTTCGTCCTTGCGCACCTGTCCCAGGCAACACACGCACATACAACACCACCCCTCAGAATTGTCAAATTTGCCTTGGACAGCCCCACTGCATATTGCTCTGTTATGCTGTGTGTTCGTGATCAATATTGTCGTTCGCTTATTCGTAGCTAAACCTGGACTGGAGTTGAACCAGAATCAGCTCGGCATATTTTCAATTTACCGGGTCATATCTTCCCAGATTAAACTCTAAATGTGATCCTGATTCATTCCAGACTTTCCTCCTGATCTGTGCTCTGTTCGGTCGTCTTCTTATTGTACTGCCTTAGCGGATCATCACTGAGCCATTGCTGCAAACGAGAGTCACCGTTTCTTCGGTCCATAAGGTTGTGCTTTAAAAATTGGTTCGAGAGTGATGTGTTCGTGTGCAATCCGGTGATGTCGAAGTATGGGTGGTGACATTGGGTGAGACGATGGGCAGAAGGTGTTGGATGAAATGTCCGATGGAGGGATCTGTAATGTTGCCTCGCTGAATTCGATTAGGCTCTAGCAGGGATCGTAGGAATGTGTTGATCTCGTTTAGAGGATTTGATCTCCAACGAATAAGCTAAGTCAAGCATCTCTCTTTCCAATTGCTTGTTATTACACTTTCGGCGGCTCATTTTCGTGTATTCCGGTTTCTATTTATTTATGGTATTTCTCGTCCAGATTAAGTTTGTTGCTGATCTCTGGAATCTTGCTGACGTGTCAGTGATGGTCGGTGCCATATCTTCAGGTACGATTTTTTTCGAGTTCTTAATTCAAATCTAAGTGTTAGCGTAATGTTAAACCCAAAAAATATATGTGTGGGTGATTATTCTCCGAATCTTGAAGTGGATGGAGCTAGAATTTCACAGTAAAGTCGGAAGTTCATTTTCAAATAGATATATTGGTTATAATTGGAGAATTTGTCAAAGGTGTCCGAGATAGGATTAAATTAAATAAAACATAATATAAACGTATGACGAGTCCTTTCTATTTTGTTGATGTTTATGAAAGCGTATAGCTAGAAATCCACTGCAAGCATATATGACCTAACTTTTAAGTCATCATCATGCCACTTATCATAAGTGACACGTTCCTTTTAAGTCCCACCCTCAGGAAAGGAGGCTGGCATATTTTCATTAAGCACATATCCAATTTTTTCTGAATTGAGAACAATTCTCAAATTTCTCACATAATCAGTGAAATTTGGTCTAGTCAAACAATTCTTGTCAAGTATAGAAGCGAGTGGGTTTGTGGTCACCATTTTCAGAGTAATAATATATATGTTGCAGAAAATAAATTGTTAGCCGTTGTATCTTTCAAAATAACTATTTTATTTTGGCCTTTAAATGAAATAGATTCTCCCACTAAATTTATATTCGAATCCCATACTCCTTAAGATAGGAAGCGGTAATCTTTGTTAGGTAAAGATTACTAGTGGGGATTGGAGTCCCACTAGCCCAAAGTTCACCTCACCTAACAGTTATTAGTGTCCTATGAACTTAGTGAGTGAACCAACTTGTTCAACGCATCATATGCAAGTCCCAATCATAACTTCGGCCTCTAGACCATGAAAGCCTCACCTAACAGTTATTGGCATCATGATCATAGTTAAGTCTAGCCCATCGTCTCATGCAAGTATTGAAAACACAAATGATTCCCTCACCTGACAGTTATTAGAAATCATTTGGCTCCAACCCCACAACATCATATGCATAATGGAGTGGTCCAATATTATAAATGGTAATTAACCCCTATGTATCCATAACCGGTTAGTTAACCACTATAATATTGGATCAAACCACGACGATGGAAGGCCACGAGTCCGAAACCCGTTTCGACTTAATATTCTTTGTAAGGAGATTTGGGTCGTTATTAACTGTCTCACTTTGCACATTAACCGGTTTAACATGCACGATACCATAAACACAATAAATAAATAGATATTAAATAAACATCTATCATATGTGGTGATCATGGAATTATTGTTCAATGGGTCTCGAGCCAAAGAGACCCATTTAGCAATTTTAATGTTTTAATAATATGGACCTGCTCTTCACTTTTTCTTCAATCTTTGAACTCTTCAAAAACCGGGCCCAAAGAGCTCACTGGTTTAATGGCTCCTCCAATGGCTCCTCCTCTTTTGTAGTATTTACATCAACAATTGAAATACTAAACTATACTAAAATTACATATCAAGAAAAATTAAAGTAAAATAAAAGGAAGGACGCAGCCTCCATTTAATAATTACATCCCCTAAAAAAATACCTGTAATCATCATACATTCATCCATACAACAATCACAACATTTAGGGATTTTTCCATGATCACCACCCTTCCTTACGAGCCATAAATTCAAAATTTAAAGCTCTGGAAGGCATGCATAAAATCCTGCATATCATTTGTAGAATATAAACACAAAGTATAACAAGTTATGGATTTTTGATTCAAAATTGATTTAGTTCTAATTTTTGTTTAGTTGATTAAATTTATCACATAAATTAATCAACTTCTATAGGCCACATAAAAGGTAAGAGAACCAATTCTCTTAACAAAAATAAATTGGCCATTAGAACGCAAATATATATTTGAACTACAAATCAATTAAACGCACGAAAAACGCCTAAGGTTGGCTCTGATACCACTGTTGGGGTTTCATGAATCATGTATAATAAAAATAACGAAATAAACGCAGCGGAAACAAAGATATATTTTACGCATGATTCTCCTAAGGCGTTGTTCGTGCGTTTTAATCAAAAATCTAAACATAAAAGGGAGTTAAACGAAATACCTCTCGAAGCGTGCTTTGAAACAAGTCGGTTTGGATGTTCTACAGTTCAAGTCCTACAAGCGCCGAACCTCTAGTTCAGACACACCAACAACGAACGTCGAACAGAAAAGAGAACTTTCGGATATTCACCACTTTGATCGTGCTAGCAATCACGTGGAAAGAATCCGTCGTATTCTTGATGTATAATAGTCACAGCCCGAATGAGATAACACTCTTCTTTCTTGCATCTAAAAGATACAAGAACACACACACTTTTCTCTCTATTTTTAGCAAAGCATCACTAATTCCTCGCTTGTGTTTCTCTCTAACAAAACCAAAACACAATGACACTTTTCTTTGTTTTTCAACCCCTTGAAGTGAAAAAAAAAAAAAAAAACTCTTTAAAATAAAAATATAAACTGATCAGCAACAGTTGTTGATCGTC
This sequence comes from Eucalyptus shirleyi, assembly GCA_017140165.1. NCBI lineage: Eukaryota > Viridiplantae > Streptophyta > Magnoliopsida > Myrtales > Myrtaceae > Eucalyptus > Eucalyptus shirleyi. The sequence continues at coordinate 16,945,228 of CM029447.1, read as the reverse complement.
ATCGATCAGCAACCGTTGCTGATCCTCCCCACTCATGCACGAACAATCGTGCATGATGGTCAGCAACTACTGACCATCCAAGTTTCATGCATGTGCTTCGTGCACATGCATGAAGCTTTATATATATAATTTTATTATTGGTTATTAAAAGGTATTAATTAATTAATTAATTAAATGAACAAATAATTAATTAATCAATTCCTTCTAAAAATAAAAGGAACATAATCTTTATATGTACAAATGAAATCCCTAATATGTAACTATTACATAACAGCTTTAGGGCATACATCTAACAGCCTATAGTTCCGCCACGGTCTCCGGTCGACTTGAAAAACCCGACAGGTCCAACAGACCAAAACCAGCGTCGGAGTAGCTGAAACGGCACGTACTCACCCTCCTCGTCTCCTACATGATACGCCTCTCCAGCTCCTAATTGGAACGAGTCATCAAAACTCGAGATCCGATCCTTGAACTCCCGGAACTGACCAATCCCGAACGACTGGGACGCGACCCGTACTGACTCGGCCTTGCTGCTCACGACTCTGCAAGTCGAAGCTGTGGTTGAAGGCGGGAGACCGAGGCACATCGTATGAAGCCTCTAGATGGTACCCAAGCTCCGGTTCTGAGTCCTCGGACTCCAACATGAGCTCGACCACTGCCACCAGCGAGGACGATGAGGCGGCCGCGATCTCATCCTAGAAGCTTCCCATGAGAGAGATCAGATCCTGATCCCTTGGCGAGGACAAGATCTAGGTCGTGATCTCGTCAGACCCGGTGTCTCTGACTCGCGTCCATCTAATAATAACACGAACCGGTTTTGAGAAGCTTTTATAGCGGGGACAAAAGGAGAGAAATTGAGACGAGGTAGAATGTAACGTTTAGGCTCGTGAAATGTAAATGCTGAGGTCATCACATATGTCGTGCTTTCTTCTTTTTCTTTTTCTTTTTTCTTTTAGTTTCTTTATTTTTTCTGAAATAGATGATTTTAAAAATATTTTTTTAAAAAATGATTACCTACATCGCTTGATATAGTTAGTTAATGGATTATATTTTTATTATTAATAACAATTTATATTTAAACTTTTTTAGTGGATGATGAAAATATTATTCATTTATTTATTTTTATAACCGATATAAGTGATCATTTTGAGAAAAATAATTTTCAAATCATTCACTTTCTTCAAAATAAATAGTCTTAGCTTTGTGTTTATTGCGTCACACAATGATATTGTTGAAGCTTGCATGGAAAATAGAATTACATGCTACATACTAAATCTTGTAGGTGCTTTTATTCCTAGTAATGCTCTGCCTACACTGGATAGTGATCTTGAGAACAATTGTTATATAGTTGAAACCGGGAATTGAAAGCTCCATAGACATAAGAAGGAGAATTAAACCCAATAAACGTAGCGATCTTTATGTTGGAATACAATAGTTGAACCGATGTTTTTGCTCACATTGTATTCTAGTTTGAAAATATGATTAACATTCTCATTATTCCATCAACTAAACCTTAATTAGGTTAATTGTCGAAGTAGTCCTACTACATTGATGTTTAGGATGATATTGCTTACTGACGATGGCTCGTGTTGATGTCATCAAATGGCTTTTAGGCACGATTAATCCTCCTCCATAAATGTTCACAAAATGTTAATTACTTTCCTCTCTAAAGATACAACTTTCATATTATGTAGGATGTCAACAATTAATCTCGGAATTTATACCAAGTAATAGTTTCTAGTTATGCATGGAAGAACTTAACCATCAACGTACCATTCCAAAGTTTTTTTTTGTAAAAAAAGAATGTATATATATACACACACACACAGAGACACACACACATACGGACACACACATATATATTGAAATTGACCTCCGTTATACCTTTTTCTAGACATGCAATCTTCATAAACATGAGCTAACTTCAGTAGAACAAGGCAAGAGATCAAGATCAATGAGCCTTCAAAAGCTCGAGACCCATTCCTGAATTCTTAATCGATGACCCACGAGCACGATCGCACAAACATCAAACTAAAACATATAACAATAAAGAATTTGTGAAATTCTTAATTATAATAGCTAGATCTTACATAAAATTTTTATAATAAAAAAGGAAACTAAAAAAAATAATGAATTTGGGACATGAATTTTTGTCAACACATCGAGCATATGTTTTGTAAATATGTATATTTATAAGTAATATACAAAAGAAAAAAGATATATATAATAACAACAATATAGAAATGGTAAATAAAAAATAAAAAAGTAGGAGAGAAAAACCTCAAATTCGGTCACTTGCTTAGTCGCACCGGCCCATCCATTAAGTCCAACTTACATCATTTGGACCCAACTTGCATTACTTGGACCACTACAATGCCCAGAAGCCACATCATTATCCGCCTCTCTCTCTCTCTCTCTCCGGCCACATCGTCCGCGAAGGAGGCTCTACTCTTCATCATCTTCACATCGCGTACAAGCTATGCTTAATCTCTTTGTAAGTTATCAATTTCACTAATAAGATTTTGATTAAGTGGTAAATTTCTAAAAATATTGATAACTAATTATTGGATTAGTTGACGATAAATTTTTACATTGTTGGTGAAATGGAGAATAGCGGTTTGCCAATCTTCAAATCGATAAATAGGACCTAAAGTTTATCGATTGTCGGTCTTGAAATTCTTTGCCCAAGAATGAAGTCACACTAGGAAAGACATAGGTGTGTTGCACTAAAAATGCTGGCTCATTCGTTGGAATTGAATGTGAATCAACTCACCTTACGAAAGTTTGTTCAAGCAAGTCCCACAAAAGGCATTTGAATCCTTGTACAATTATCAAATTTGAATGTTAATTTATATGAATTGAGCAGTGAAAAATATATACCCAAAGAGTAAGTTAAGAGCAGTGACAATTGAACATTAAAGGGATATAAATCTATGTAGTTGCATTGTAAATCAACAAGGGGGAGAGAAGCATGGAGAACAATTCTTCGATAGACAAAGTGTGGAAAACAACCGGCAAGCAAGGTCGAGGTATATTAACCACTGGGGTTTGCTCTAGTGGCCACCCTTCCACCTTGGAAGGGGGAGGTGGGGGGTTCGAATCTTCACCTTCTTAGGGGAGGTTAGGGTGGGGACATTGTAGTTTCAGTAGTGGGTTTCTACTTCCACGCCATGCAATGAGGCAAGCCAAAAGTCTGAGAGTGAGCGTTAGAATAGGAATAGAGTATGACCGACAAAAAAAAAAAAAATCGAGGTATTAAGGTATGATTTTGCAGGATGAACATATTTGATTTCCTTAGGGTAATGCTTGTGTAAATTGTTTTTATTGGTTTGATTTGATCTTTATATTTTCTCACACGTGATAGGATGCCATCAAGACTATCTCTCTTCATCCCTCGAACTTGGGCATGCCTGAATAAATGCTTCTACTTGATTTCTTTATTTTTTGAATTTTGTAAATAAATAAATAATTGCATTAAAGATCTTAAAGATCTCTTTACACATAAAAAAATCTCGCATATTTATGCAACATAAAATCCTGTATTTAGTTTGACCAAGAAAGAAAAATCTTATATTTAGGCATTGTATGCATGTCCCTCCTATCTCGTAAATATCAAAAGGATTTCATGCAATGACAAAATGACAGACTACCTCTCAATTTTTTTCCGGCATATACAATTAGGACACAATCTTTTGCTATTTTTTATTCCTATTGCAATGATATCGATTAGTCCAGAATATACTTTAATTCAAAATCATAACTTTTCTTTATCAATTACTATGAGACAACTTATCTCCATTTAGGCATTGTATGCATGTCCCTCCTATCTCGTAAATATCAAAAGGATTTCATGCAATGACAAAATGACAGACTACCTCTCAATTTTTTTCCGGCATATACAATTTGGACACAATCTTTTGCTATTTTTTATTCCTATTGCAATGATATTGATTAGTCCAGAATATACTTTAATTCAAAATCATAACTTTTCTTTATCAATTACTATGAGACAACTTATCTCTATTATCAGGTTTGGCTCTCATTTCTATCTCTTGACATACTTATCTTCTAATTTGGCTCTATTCAACATACAAAATCAAACCTTTCTAGAATTTCCTATTTAATCATACTATTAGCTGCCTCTGTCTTTTAATCTATTTTTTTTTATTCTTTATTAACGACTAATGGATAAGATTTCTATCATATTCATTAGCTGCATCTATCGCACTTTCATATTTTTTATTAGCCGCCACCAATAATCATCAATCATGCATGAAATAGGCCTACTTCTATGAAAATGCAACATGCCCACTGTCGTTTGACACCTGAGTTCTTTACATTTGAATATGCATTTATTTTAAAATCTAATAAATATATAATAGAGAATAAAAAAACAGAAGCAATAATTTAAAAAAAAAAAAAAAAAAAAAAGATCAATGAAAGATCCATCTATGGAGTCCAGCCACATTCATTCCGTTTGTGGGCTTCAAAAAAAAAAAAAAAAATCCAGCCCATCATCCGGTGATCATGATCATCACAAACGGAATGCATGTGCCATGTGGAGATGGTGCGAGTCGTTCAAGAAGCGGCAAGAGGCCACCGGATGCTGTGCGGACGCCGGCAGTGATCGTGAGCTCTCGCGAGAGGATTGACGACGTCGGCAGGAGAAAGGAGAAGTGAAAAGGCCTCTCTCTCGATCCTCTTACGTATTCGAGAAGTCTTCTCCCTGGCTGATCGGCGCCGGAATCCGCCGCTTACCTCGCCACATCCAGTGCTCTTCGAATCGCGATGTTCTTGCGCAGTTGAGCTTCGAATCCGTGTGCTTTGTCAATGGACTTGAGTTTATTGAACCAAGGAAGTCCTTCGAACCTTCGACAACTTGGAGCCTCGGAGCTTTCAGTTTTCATTGACGCGTGGAAGTTCGGTACATCCTTCCGTTTACGCGTGTAGAAGAGAAACCAAGAGCTTTGTTATTGTTAGCATGAACACCGGTCACGCCTGAGATTATATTAGTAACTTTCGATTCAGTCTTGATGATCTCGTACTGATTGGGTTGCGGTTCTCACTATCTTGTTATTTCATCCTGCCGTTTAATCGAATGCACATCAAGTGTTTGGTGAAATGCCCAAGTCATATTAGTATAAAACGACTTCGAATCTTACTGAGATCATCTTTGTCCGATTGAATGACTCATACCGTACCATTTGGATAGGTTAAGTAAATCTAAATTGATATTGATATTCGCTTTTGAGTCAATTCCTGAAGGTCTCAGTCTAGATATGCTTATGGTGCTCTAATGATGCTGAGGTGTTAGTTGGAGCTCTGGGAAATTTCACCATGTTCAGTTTGTGCCTTTATTTGTACAATATGATGAAGATAATCACCCCATCTTCTTGTCATAATAAGTATCTTAATTAGAATGCATGAATTTTTCATTTTCAAAGAGTTTGAAAAGATGTTATTTCTACTTTTAATTAACGTAACTAGTGTTGTAGGGGCACATGCTAACAAGGTTCATTACAAATTTTAGAATGCTCATTTGCCAAATCAGCTAAACAACGATTGTTACCAGAATCACATCCAGCTGATGGAGCTACTATTAATACAAAATGAAGATAGTCATGATTACAATCTCTTATTGTCTTATGTCTTCACCGTATTATTGAGAGAGATGAAAAGTAATCTTGCAATCCTTAATAATTCAGGAGAAATTAAAATAAAGGAAGAAAAAATATTATAAAAAATAACGGAGGCCGTAAAGAGAGGGTGGCTGGTTAAGCTGCCAGCATCCCTCTAGATGTTGTTAAATGCTAGAACTGTTCTTGATTGGTGTGCTTCACTAGAGCTTAAAGGGTTTCAAGATCCTCAGTCAGTTTGGGGGGATGATTGTCTATAGTATATGTGCGCACGTTTGCATTACAATGTGATGTGCTTGATCGACATTTGACGAATGGTGCATTTCGCATTGTGAATCTGCTTTTGATTTGCTTAGAATTTTTTTCACCTAGCGAAAGGGTGTGAAGGAGTGAACTACCAAGTGGGAGTTTAATACCCATTAGTAGTGTTTGCTTTTCAGTCATAGCTAATGCTCATGGATTTCTCAGGAAATGGGCCTAAGAGGACTAACCCAACTACTAGGGATTGACCTAATCAACTACTACCACAATTCCAACTACCAGAAGCGGGTACGTCCATGTGGCCCTTGTAATAAAATTTTCCAGATCTGTTCAAATCGAGACCTCTTGTGGAATCTCGTCATGGATACACCCAACCATTGAACTACCATGCCTGTGGTTGCTATGCTTAGAATGATTCATTGGATTTGGTTTAGACTCTTATTCAAAGTAGAAGAACAGATTAGTATTCTGTCTGTTCTATTGTCCTTACGGATTTTTTGGTTTTAGTGTAGAATATGTGACAATGCAACAACGACTGCTGATAATCCTGATGCTGCTTTCTTTTGGGCCTAGTGGCAGAACTAAATCGCGCAATGGTCAGTGATAGATTAGAATGTCTAAATCGGGTTCTTGGCTATATAAGAATAATGCTTGGTGTACAGACAGTTTACAGAATTGGTATACATATGGCAGACTCCTATTGAGTGTTGACTATGATCCATTTATTTAAAGGACCACTTGCAGTTGGCCAATTCACTTTGTATTCAAATTTTGTAGACTAGTTTAAGTAAATCTATCATGACTCTTTCTATATTGACAATGCCGTTATTTTTTTAAGTAATGTTGCTTATGTCTTGGGTCCTTGATTCTCTGATATTTAGCTGTAGTTACAATGACTGATTTATTGAGGTTTCTACGGTATCTTGCCTACTTTATTTTCTTATTTAAGGTGCAGCTTTAAAGACTGAGGAATGCTTGGTGCTGTATGTGGGAGGGAATTTCAATGGGGGTGGGGGAAGAAGAGTTTTAACAGGAACCATATGTGGGGTTGGAGTTTGATACTGCAGATGATGCTCATATATTCTATGGCAATATTGCATCACGAGTGGGTTTTAGAATACGGTCTGGTCGATTGTATCGATTGCGAGTGGATGGATCAGTTTGTAATAGGAGATTTGTGTGCTGGAAAGAGGGTTTCAGATTAATTCAAGGACAGGATGCCCTGCATTCATAAGGGTGAAAATATCTGATTCTGGCATGTAGGTCCTTGACCAATTTGTGAAAAATCACAGTCATGATCTCAACGTTTGTGAGGAAAATCATCCTGCCAATTCCTTGTGCAAAAGTTCAGCAACAACTGCTAAAGTAGTTGATTTGTGCTGTAAGCCACAGATAAAACAGCTTGATGTTGTTGATAATGGATGCTCATCTTCTTCAAGTATTGTCACAGCCAAACACATTAAACCGGGGGCAGATAAAGGACAAGTGAAACTTGAGCCCTATGTGGGTCTAAGTTTGATTCAACTAATGAAGCATACCAGTATTATGATACATGTGCTGGGAATGTGGGATTTAGAGTTCTTATCAGTCAGTTGTTTCAATCAAAGAATGATGGTTCAATTACTTCTTGGATATTTGTCTGCTCAAAAGAAGGATTTCAGCATCCTTCTAGGGTTGGGTGTGGTGCATTTATGAGGATTAGGAGGCATGATGATGGAAGGTGGATTGTTGATCGTTAACAACTAGAGCATAACCATGAGCTTGAGATGCAAATGAAAGCCAACAGAGGTTCAGCTTCTAGGAAACTTTTAGATGAGATTAATGAAACATCGGAAAAACTAGACATTGCTAAAAAGCACAATGAGAGCCTCGTAAAGAAACATCATGCGAACAACATAGGAAGTGATTGGTATACCATGCTTCATAATTACTTTCAGAACCAACAGGCTGAGGACATCAGATTCTTTTATGCTGTCGATTTACAGATGGGTTGCTATAGAAGTCTCTTTTGGGCTGATGGCAGATCTAGGTTTTCCTGCAGTCAGTTTGGTGATGCCATCATTTTTTATACCTCCTATAAGCAAAACAATTATGTGGTGCCATTTGCTACTTTTGTTGGTGTTAATCACCACAAGCAGCCGGTTCTTCTTGAATGTGCTCTAGTTGATAATGAATTGAAGGAGTCCTTCATATGGTTATTTGAGACATGGCTCAGGGCAATGGCTGGGTGCCATCCCAAGTCGACAATAGCTGATCATGATGATTCCATTCTGCAAGCAATTGCACAAGTTTTTCCTTCGAGTCATCATCGATTCTCAATGTGGCAAATTAAGACAAAAGAACGTGAGCATTTGAGTCCATTGAGTAGTGATTGTAAATATGAATATGTGAAATGTGTTTATCAAAGTCATACAGTTGGTGAATTTGATGCCACATGGGATGCTCTTCTCAGCAAATATAGCCTGAGGGAAAATGCTTGGCTGAAGGAAATGTATGAAAAGCGTGAAAACTGGGTTCCACTGTACTTACGTGGAACATTTTTTGCTGGAATTCCCATTGATGGTCTAGATGCCTTTTTTGATCCATAGTTAAATTCTCAAACGTCACTTGAAGAATTTGTCGTGAGATATGAGCAATGTTTGGAGCAACGTCGTGGCAATAAAAGGAAAGAAGATTATAATTTATTCAACTTGCAAGCATATTTGCAGACAAATGAACCTACGGAAGAGCAATGTAGGAGGCTTTATACCCTTTCTGTTTTCAAAGTTTTCCAGAGGGAACTTTTACAAAGCTAAAGTTATCTGGGTGCCAAGATTCACGAACAAGGGGCCATCTGCAGATATTTGATCCGTAAGTGTGGCAATGAGAATGAGAAACATATTGTTACCTTTTGTTCATACAATCTCGATGTGAGTTTGTGGCTGTCAAATGTTTGAATCAGAGGGTGTATTGTGTAGACATGCTTTGAGATTGTTCCGGATTCTAGATAGTAGGGAGCTTCCATCTCACTACATCTTACATAGGTGGACGAGGAGTGCTGAGTATTTTACTGTATGTGATTTTGAATCAGGAGGTAGCTCCCATGAAATTAAGGCTAAGATGGTCTGGCGTCTTCGTGAAATTGCTGCCAAATATGTAGAGTTTGGTGCCACATCTTTTGAGAAATACAAACTTGCTTATAAAATTATGCATGAGGGTGGGAGGAAACTTTGCTGGCAGAGGTAAGAATGGGATAATTTTGTAGTTTGGAGTGCATCTATAGTTTCTTTTCCAGCAGGCCTGACTTTTGTAACTAGAGGGCATCAACTTGTTTTATACCGTATAAAAGCTTTCTCAATTAGAAGTGAAATTATGTGGATGTGAATTTATGCATTCTACTAGTTCTTTTTGTTGGTTTCTTCTGTTTATCTCACCTCAGAGGCTAGGGGTAAGGGAGGCGATAAATTGAGAAGAGCAAACGAGGAACTATGCTTAAAAATAGTACCTTCAGTTTCAAAAGGCAAATTTCAACAAATGTCTAGTGGGGGGAAGCCATCACAAGCTCCCTGACCATATGTTCTTGAGAAGCTGACCTGATATTTGAAGAACCTGTAGACCTGTGCTCTGGTGTAATTTCATCCAGGTTATCCAGTCTCTCTCTCTCTCTCTCTCTCTCTCTCTCTCTCTCTCATGTGTAACTTTGGCAAAAGGAATGGGAGACATGGATGACTCTTAGTTTTGGTGCAGAAGTTAGCAAGAGACGCCTGCTGGTCTGGCCTTTTAATTAGCTAATCATAGTGAGGTTAATGATATACATGAGCTGTGGTGATTTGCATTTTTTCCTCGCCTGTATAATCTGACATGAGCCTAAAAGGAAAAGTGAAGCTCATCTAACATAAATGTCTGATTCAATAATCAATCGCAGTCCAGCACCTCAGTTGTAGTTGCACAAAGTTACCTGGGATTTTTTATTTGGTAATTATTTTTCCAGCAATATTTGGAAATGCCATTTGACATTCCATGATGTGGCTCATTTCTTGTATCATTTCTTGTATTTCATCTTATTTCTTGGCCATACATTTTCTTTCCCTATGTGGCTTTAATAGGACTTATCATAGCTGACAATCTTGTGTTATTCAACTTTGTTGAAATGTTTTACTATATCGGAGTGTGTTGAATAACTCTCATAGTACAGATTTGAGTGTGAAGAACAATATTGATGAAGACATGCAAAATGAAATATCTCACAGAAGTATAGTAGATACTCTCAATCGTATGTGTGATAATGGCTCATGAAGCAGCATAATTTGTTCATAAAGATGCACGGGTAGCTCTTTAATGGATATCTATCCATTAGCATTTAAATATATGAGGAAACTAGGGCAATCGCAACTGTGCTGGTAGATAGATTTGTCCTTGTGGCAACAGAAATGAGCTTCTTGTTATAGCAAGTTAGGCTACTCTCACCAGGAGAAACCATGAGAGAATATTTGGCTGAGGGACCAAGTGCCGTATGTAGCTAGCTTAGAGTTGAACTTGCTTATGGGCAGATAAGTAGCTCAGTGTTGCCATTGACATGTAGCTTAGACTACTGAGGCTGAAGCTGATGTACAGCACCTGTAATGAGACAAGATTCAGAAATGCATGAATTGAGATTTGCCTGATCGAGTGCTTCATAGAGTCCATGTTCACATCATAAATGACAATCTAGAAAATTTTTAGGAACACCTTGGTATTGTATGATATGTTAACATTGTCTCTTGATGCCTTGACTTGAAACCTTGAGGTTGAATATTATTTGAGATCTGAACATGCCTAGTGCTTTGTAAAAATCATAGATCAACAGTGAATCATGATCTCCCCTAGTTAAATTTAAGTTACATTTTCTTTTCAGTTGTGTAGTCTTAACTAGGCTTGATACACTTTAACCGAAACTTGCTGACATCGTACAAAGAGACCATATTTCTCGTTATTTTCGTGAATTTTTCTTTCTGGCCAATGACAGAGTATGTTTTGATTGTTGGGTCATTGGCTATGCATCTCCTTAAGAGCATCCCAATAAAGCAGGTGACTAATGCTATTCTGAGAAGAAAACTGAGTCCTTGAACCACCCTGCTTGTGAGGCTGTATAGGGTATGTTTATCAATCCAAAAATCTTGAATGATGACAGAAACATGAAAAAGAGAACAGAACAACTGTGGCTAGAATTTTATTGGTTAAGTTACAAACTGAGAAAAAGTTTCAAGCGGGAAGAATAAGAACTTGAAAGGGTATTGAAGCATGTTTTGGTGAAGCGATTTCCTAGAATTGGCTCTACAGCTTGTGTCAGTCTTCTTTGAGAAAGGTATTGCCTGCTTGTCCAGGTTTGTTATGGGTTAGGATAGTCTAAGACTTTGGAGTGATCTGTCTCTGCTTCATTTTCTCTTTGTTTTTCTTTAGCTTTAGCAACATAAAATGCTTCCAAGTTTAGTCGTTCTAATTTTAGTTTAAACTTCTAAAGGAATTTGTAGGAGTCAGCGGCTGTGGCCTTCTTAGAGTAATTGAATAGGCAAGACATGATCTTAGGGTTGTCAAGATGATTGCAATAACTACTACTTGTCAAAAGGCAATGGCCCGAGTCCTGCTGAATGCTGCTCTTTGGGGTCATCTCTAGCTACCTCTTACCATGGAAATTGTTTGGCTGTGCTCAATGGGGAGAGTATCATGAGCCTGTTGGAATAGTCGGGTACACTGGAATACTAAACACCAAATTACAGAACGCTAACAGAGAATCGGCAAGAAACATGTTCCAATTTTTTTAACTGTAAAATCCTATGAAGTATGTAATTCATTTCAAGCATCATTACTAATGTCAGCCAATGGCATTACTAGTTCATCTTGGTTTGGCCGCTGTATTCTATGGTTGTGCCGTTGAAGTGAGATGTTTTAGCTTCATCGAATTTGGTTTATATATTGGCAATGCAAGAATGATTGAGATGGTCGAGTCCAGTGAGTACAGGGGATGGTGAAAGAACATGGTAAAGCTCCAATGAGTACGGTGGATGGTGAAAGAACTTGGTAAAGCATCAATACATTGTAGAGTTAATAAATTAATGCTTCGGGGGGTTGGCTATAGGGAAGAGACTTGGTCTCAAACTTTGGGATTAGCAAAAGAGAAAAGGGGAAGAAGGGTACTAGAAATGTCAAAAGTTGTGTACATTATTTACTTTAGCGCCAAAAGTTTTCCCTAGCTCACTTAAGTGTCAAATCAAAGAAAAAAATAATCATTTAAGTGCCTTCAATGAGAAACTTTGGTTAGAGAAATTACGTAACTTTTATAATTAAAATTTTTATTTAAGGTGGCAATTTTTTTTATACTTAAGTGATCACTTTTTCATTGAGATTGACACTGAAGTGATCATTTTTCAATGATCATTTTTTTAAATAAAAACTAGCATTGAAGTGATCATTTTTAAGTCTACTACACGATGTTGTTTTGGGGTTATATGCTAATTAGGCATGCTGTCAAGCCACGTAAGATTGTGAAATTTATAAAATATGGTCGTGTTGGATTTCCAGTGACTCAAATTGGAGTTGAAACTTAAGTGATTGTTTTTTTTTTTAGGTGGAACTTAAGTGATCCAAAAAGTTTTTGACATTAAAGTGAACTGTACACAATTTTTGGCATTTTTAGTGTTATTTCTTAAAAAAAATGTAAGGTTTCTATTTGAACATGACAATATTAGAGAGTGAATGAGCTTTTGAAAGAGCTGATCAAGCTTGTGGGGATTATATGACGAGAACCTTATCAATGAAGATTGCAGGCTCAACTTTAGTACCTGCAGAAGGATTTACACGCTCTCGTGCATTAGGTATGATTTAACATTCCTTTCCGAATTCATACTGTGACGCCAATCGAGAGTACTGCATTATTTTCAACTTGTATTCTAGGATGATCTACTGCATAATTGATGAAAAATAACTTGTATCTAAAGAAAAACGTGTAGCATCTCTCCCCCACCTCCTCCACACCCCCCCAAAAAAAAAAACAAACAAACAAACAAAATATGTGCAATTTTGCTGTTATTTTGTGAGACGATACTAGATTTTTTGGGACCAATCATGATTCATTACATTGATTTTTTTTTCTTTAAAGTTAAGATTCATGCCCATTTTGTTTTTTGGATGGATGATTGAAGTAAGTTTTGCAAGAAAAATTGCCTGAAACGTTAGGAAAATAAGCAAGAAGTTTCTTTTTTCATGGGCTCATAAATTCGACACAAGATACGATAGCGACAAATGTAAATGGACTTGCTTTTAAATCTACGACCTGAAAAATCGAATCACCAATTTTCCAGTGCTCTGTTTGTTTCCACATCCTACACATGAAAGCTTTCTTTTAATCGAATCACCAATTTTCCAGTGCTCTGTTTGTTTCCACATCCTACACATGAAAGCTTTCTTTTAATCGAGTTCAGTATGATGATACAAAAATTGTAGAGATCAATAGATGGGCTTCGGCAACTGAAGAAAATATCATATCAGCAAAAAGTTTTGGGTAATCCGGAGCCAATTCATGACCATCAATCTCATTCATCGTCTTGGTGCTTCCCCTCTATCGCATAGCATAATTGTCACTCTAATTTCCACACAAGAAAAGGGAGTGACACTGCCGTCTCTTGAAAGATGAAGCTTCGAATCGATCTCGCCATATACCAACTATACCAAAAAAACGTACATATCCATGACAAAAAGCTAATATCAATAAAATTTAGCCCAATAATTCCCACGTCAAAGCTCCTCTTTTCATGCGTCACGAGAAAAGGAGCTTGAAAGGTTAAAGAAAAGGAGGTAATAAACCATAGTTGGGTGAGTGATAATTATCTCTTTATGTGGTCAGGCATCAACTATGCGCATTTTATAAGCATTGCCTCTGCTAAAAACAATTAACAAGATATTTACTCAACAAAGCAATTTGGCATAAAACAAAACTAGACAGGCGATGGAATGTTAAATCAACAACAGCTTTATTTTCCTTGGTTTATATATGGATTGCTCATAAAATTTGTTTGGACATAACAACATGTGTTTATGTTGTTACATGAGTCCATCCTAAGTAACTCGTCATTATGTCCAATATCTATTTAGATAAAACAAATAAATTCACGGGAGTATCGATGACATGTTGTAACCTCTCTATGACAATATGTTGTAACTAGAATTCTTTAGTAGTAACATGCTTCATTTTTCGATCAGCAAATACATATTTTAGTACATTTATCCATACTTCACCAAAAAATGTCAGAGTAACGAAATTAGTAAATTCCAACATGGCTGGCCTTGGTTACAAAACATAATGTGACAGCTTTCGACAACCCTTTACAATGCCATGAAAAACTTACAATGAGAATAGATTTGGTTACAAGATGTTGCACAGAATCTTACAATATTTTATAACATCACTTCGCGGTGCTTTTACAAAAGAACAATGGGATTTTGTATATTAAGGAGAATGTCCATTATATTGTCACCAATCAATTTATTTGACCTTTTGAATTTAATTTGTATTTTGAATTGATCCAATACGATTAATTTGAAAGAAGCTGTTGGTTCTTTTCTATTGTAACACGATGGATGAAAGTTGTGATAGATCTTGTTGGGTCATGCTTTAGTTCAATTCTATCCTATACTCATGTTACAATCAATTTACTCATTTGCATTTTTTTTTTTGGTCAATCAATGACTATTTGGTTTGAGATGATTACCTTTGAAATGAGAAAAATGGATGAAATAAGCTAAAAGCATTGTAACAAGTTAACAACGGCTATGGACATAGTAAAAAGTTCTAAACCTTTTAGTTATTTTGTAGCTCAGTTTTATTGGGTTAGGTTTATGACCAATTTCAAGTGCAAAAGTCGAAAATTAGTAAGTTATGAACGGAATCGCCCTCATTACAATGAAATATTTTGAAAACGACAAGGTAGCAATGGAAATGCCCATTGGCCACATATATTTACTTCTAACTTGTGACCGATTACACGTGTCATATGTTGAAAATCAGTGAATTACAATAGAGAAGCCCTTCGTCACGAAATGTTTGCTTTAAGTTGACGACTTTTTATGATGCACTGATCCATGGTGTTTGGTTTTTAGGATTTGTGGAAGCATCATTTCAAATTTTAACAATCATAACAAGTCGTGAATTAATTATGTATTTCGTAATATTAGAATAAATGTGCCATAACAATAGATTATTTATATCCCAACAGGCTGTCAATCCTAGTAGCTTGTTTTGAAACTGAGACCAATTTGTCGGTGGGTATAAGAAAATAAAGAAAATTAAAGATAAGATTATTTTTTCACTATGAGGAAGAAGTGAAATTATTTTTAATAAAACATTTGAAATTTCAAGAGGAATCACTGGGAACACAGAATATATAAATCATTAAAACATTACGACATGAAATAAAGAATCAAACAAACATATGGTCGGTACCAACAATTCTCCAAATAGCGAAATATTGCGCTTATTTCCTATTTTAATAAAAATTTAGCTGTTCTAATTGAGAGGGATAGTTTTAGATTAAGATGTTTAATAGATCTTTAACTTCGCATCTCTTTATTAATGCGTAATAAGCTTTTTTAAACTAGCATGTAAGACTCCTTATTCAATGAGACATTAGTAAATTCCTTATAGGAATGGTATTTTACCAACCATCCATGTAAACTTCCATATAAGTTGGACTAATTTAATGGGATGTTAGTAAGTCCCTTAGATATTGGTAGTTTTACTAACCATGCACTTGTAAAATGTGTAAAAACTCGCTAACTTACTAACTTACTAAGATGTTTGGTAAATTTGTTATAGCATTGGTATTTTATGAACCACACTTGTAAAATTTAATTGAAGTTGACAATATTACTAATTTATTAAAATTTCGATAAATTCAGTATGGTGTTGGTAGTTTACTACTCAATCTTGTAAAATTTTAAAGAAATTATTAAATAATGGTATGTGGGCATATTCCTTGTAGGGTTGGTATTTTGTGTATTTGTTTTAGAATGAGGTAATTTACTAAATTATTAGGTGTTAGTAAATTCCTTATAGTGCAAGTATTTTATTGACAACGATGGCAAAATTTACAAGAAGTTGGTGGCTTACTCATTTCTTGGAACATTAGTAACTTTCTTGTGGGGGTTGATACTTTTGTAAATACAATTGGAATGGTTCAAAAACAGTTGAAAAATTACTAACTTATTGCAATATTAGTTAATTTATTATGGTGCTTGATTTACTTGTGACACGATAAAATTTAAGAAGAGTTAATAATTTATGAATTCATTTGAAAGTTGGTAAATTCTTAATAGTATTGATGATTTCTCTTAAGTCACCTGACCTTTGAGTTATCAGTCATACTTTTCCAAAAAAAAAAAAAAATCAACATTATTAGAATTTTACCAGCACTTTCTTAAATTTATTAACTGCAGGAAATTTTGTAGTGTTTTCCCTTAACTAAATCCAGGATTCGTCAGAGAAGTCCAATCAGCGCGTCTTCTCATCCACATTTCAAGAGAAACGCCAATCCTACTCAAACATTCAGTTTGCTAGACACAACAAGATAGATCAGTTAGCATCAGTATCATTGTAATTATTTGTTCTATTGTTGAATAAGATTGTTGTATAGGTTTGAGAAGATGAACAGGAAAAGGGATCCCATTAGCTTTCAGTTCTATAGAAGCATAATGTTAGGTATTGCCAAATTGTCGTTTGTATGTTTCCACTGCACTTTTCATGTGAATGAGAACATTTCCAGACTCACAGAAAAAAGAAATGCCGAGTTGCGCAAGACAAACTTGTGCAAGCCCAAGGATTACAGTCTGTTTATACTTCCCGAAGTTCTCTTGCTAAGACATTGGAAGAGATGAAACAAACTGGTGCATCTCATGTTTACTGAAGTAGAAGTCAAATTGCCTTTCATTCGAAAGAAAGTCGGACATGCCAAATTGAATGAGTTTAGCATATGACGACACTGAAAATTTGGACGAATTGCATTGAAATGTCTTCATTTTATATATACGTTTATAAAAAACTTCCCTAAGTTTCAAGATACAAAGATAAGCAAAAATACCATTCCGAACTGACAACTCAAACATAGGAAGATGTCCATGATGCTAAAGGGTAATGTTGAACTCAAATGCCGAACCATTGAGACGACTTGCGAATGTAGGATGAAACCAATGTGAGGAAGACCAGGTCTGAGCTTGGACACCTAATTTTCTCTCCCTTTGGGAAGCTTCCCTTACATGAGGATCTTCTCTCAATGACCTCAATGTGGAGAAAAAGAGGTTCACAATCTCTCAGCTTGTGGGTCCCCTCCCTGATTTGATTGATGCATTTGGCCTTTCTTAACAAGCGACTTGAATTTTAGACCTTCAATGCAAGCTTATGAGCAGCAAGAGCTTTAGCCTCAAGGGTGGGCTCTCGTGTAATTGTAGTTTCTGCATGTAATGTGGTCACAACATATGGTTTCATGTTTGAGACAGGACGCCCATCTTCCAAGTAACCTGTACATCATTTTAAGCCATTAATTGACTAAGGAAGGAAGGTGAACTTTCTATGTTCTATCAATATTGAGAAATAATGAAGCATTCTAGAAAGCTTTTCGAGGCACCAAAAGAATTGAGATGTCCAAGTCTTAACTTCAACGGGTTCTATACATATTGGATTAATAAGGACTGATATGAAGATTTACATTTGTCTAGTAAGGAAAACTAGGGAAATGCTTTATGAGTGTCAACAATTAAAATTTCTTTCATAGTAACAATCATAGAATCAGAGACCAAAATGAACAATTACTTTCTTGACAATCATAGAATCAACTGAGACCAAAATGAACAATTACCTTATACGTACTTTCTTTTTTTCTTTTTTCTTTTTTAATATATATGGTAGAGTTCTTTGAATCATCCATGAAAGTTAAGGGTCTCTTATTGATATTCAGACAGCACAAAAGGGAACTGTTATGGTCATTGCTATAGTACCTTTCCTTGCCTCTTAGTGTTATGGCCCACACGGAATGAGCAACCACGATTGGCAACTACCTGCATAATTGATTTCAAGTAATTTAGGCATCCCAAGATTCAATTGAACGGGCAATCTTCGAATTTGAGTAGCAGTTGGTATGGTTCTTCTGAGCATTACCCAAGAAAATGTGTCAATATTGGCTGTTTCATGCTGGCCCGTCAACCTTCTCCCATTTCCTTCTCCATAAGAGGTGCCAATGTGCTCTTCGTGGCGAAGTGAGAGATTCAAAATTGCCTTCTTTATCACTTCAAAGCCTCCCTCTTCTCCCATGCTTTTTGTATTGCAGAATAGACGAGGAACACACTCTGAGAGTCCTTCAATGAACAAAAATACTTAATCAAGTCCCTATTATTTCTATGGTGTGAACCTGCAATTAGTGGGGCATCTCGCACCATTCTAGTCACCCTCAGAAGGAAGATAATAATATACTTATCAACTTTGGGATAATATGTTGCGTAAATGGTGATAGTGAGGTCAGCTACCTCTATCAGCTTTGGAACTAAAGTGAGGACAACACCAAGTTGCTCAATAAATCTCTATTATATAAGAAACACAAACAATTAAGTACTTAAATACTGAAGAACATGTCTGTATGCACTTATTCTATTTGTTGTTAATAACATTATGTTATTTTCTAGAGCAAGTAATTGAAATTTCACCTCGAGAAGGTATCTTGAACACCATATATGATCTGCTTCAATTCCCATGCTTGGTCCCACTTGGTATTCTTACTGCACGATAGAAGCCAGTGTTGATGGCAACCGTTCTGTGCTTTTGTCCTTTAAAAAAAACTGGCAAGATGGAGGTCAGCCATGATCAGGCCCGGCATCACCTCTCCATTGGTGCCACTAATGTTGATACCGCCAAGTAAGCAAGTCTTGTAGTGAGCATCGGTATGTCTTGGCCAAATGACTTAGCAGCCCCAACACAATAATAATAAGGCCCCTATATGGACATAAATCCTCGTATCATTACAAATTTTCTCATCAACTTGGCCTAGGGAAATTCATTGTGAAATAATTTCTCACCTGGGGTCCTAGATATCCCCCAACAAGCCAACCCAATGGCCATTGAACATTTGTCTGCAGTAGGGTGTTTTCTTTCCTCAATCCCACAACCTAATGTGGACATGTAGCCAAAATTCATGAACCTGTCCATCACAAAACTTTCTAGTTCATAATAGAAAACTCATGTTTCTAGATCTCCTGCCATTAAACTTCATTGAAAACCTTTGGATTGCTGAAAATTTCAGCACGTTTGTTTGTTGGGATAGGCTCATGCAGCTAGTGTGTATGAATGCATATGGCATGCAGACGAACAATAATTCTCTGTAAACTAATTGAAATGTCCTTTCTCATTTGATTAACCTGCTCAAATGATCTTATGGATGAATGATTTTGGACAACATGATACTTGTTTCCAAGATGATCACTGAGATACTTTTGCCATCTCCAAAAGGATCCTTGACAATTGCTTGAGGGTTGTTAAAAAATCACAAACTTGATGGAATGATGTGAAGGTAAATATAGTAGGACAATTTGGGGTTTATGTCATCTTACTATAAGATCAGTTCACTATCCTCCCTTGGAGCTTAACTAGTACTTGATCGATCAAAGTTCACTAGGGAAGTTCATACGGGTGCTTAACAGGTCTAGGGATCATCTGATAATTCAGGAATCAATAGATCAGTAGCATGTGGCACGTAAAAATAAAAATGCAACATATTGTATTGTCGCCATTCATATACCCTTGATTTGCCGTGTAGGTCTATGCTAGAACCTCCAATCCTGTTTAATAGTTAGACTAACATAAAAACACGAAACAAGATTTGCTAATGTAGAAACTTAAACAAAAAAATGGTGTCACTTGCAGAATGTGCATAAAACATATGACATACTTATTCTGATGCAAATCGAAGAAAATGCGAACTTATAAACTCAGTACATAATAGTTCTAGTATTGTTCATCTTTTTGTGCATCATACTTAAAGGTTTTAGTGCATGAAAACATACCAAATGTATTCTACAATTATCGTATTAGCGTGGGGCGTGACATCCAAGTTGAGAAGACTTCGAACCTATAGTAGTATTGTTCTCAGACTTCAAAGCATACACCCTGAACTTAGAAAAGCTCTTGGTGTTTCCACTCTTCTTCTGTTTTGGCAAGAGAGAAATCCATGTGTTTGCTGTCATGGGATTGGCAGTCAGTGACTTCTTTGTGATGCTTATCTGGCATCGTCTTTGGTGCCAAGACCAGTGCCATTTTCACCTAGTCAAAAAAGTAAAGCAGCATGAGTAATAGACATATCTACTGAAATAAAAATCCTGGGAACTTAATCTTATGGAAGATAGTTCAAACAACAAGCTCTATTTGCATGAATTGGCCTTCTGGTATTCACAAGAGTTTTGTTTTGAAATGATAAAAGGATAAACTAGGTACTTCAAAGAAGGGTTTCTTTAGCAAGTGCCAGCACCGAAAAGCAGAAAACCACTTTTTGATGACTAGTTTCAAGTAGGAAAACTTTACATTTTTGAAGCATAAATGATGAAAGGACGCTACCACATTCTTCTTGAAAAATAAACTAAAACAGTGGCATAACTATACTTTTCCTTTTAGAACTATTTCATGGTTATTCTCAAGCCTCATTCCCCAAAGAGAACTTGTGAACAAGTAAAAAAACTATGTGCAGTTACATAGCCAAAGGAAGGTTAGACTGCAGAGTGCAACAATTTAAGAAATAAATGAAATTTTACCTTACCAAGGACTAATCAGCAAACACGTTATTATGATATATCATTAGATCTAATGGATGATCGACTTGTCAATCTTGAAGGTGCACCTAAATCTTTCCTCTTGCAATAAAAAGGCAATCACATTGAAATCCTTCCCTCTTTCAAAAACTTGGCATCATTACAAATCAATTTTGCCAACTGCTTTGGCGAAAATATCCATTAGATATTGCCATGACAAATCAATACTACCAAGCATAGCCATAACCAGTATGACCAATTGAAGTCACCGAACAAGAAAAATCTAAGATGAGTGAAGATGAGAAATTGAGTCTACATGAAGTCCACAACATAGACTTAAAATTGGCAATAATCAATTTAGTTATCAAAAGAAATGGCCTGCTTCGTTCATTAATCCTGCCTCACAAAAATGCATTTCTTTTGCAGACGTTGTCACAAGGAGATAAAGAAAATGTCAATTGTCAACCAAACAAAATGTGCAGGACAACGTTGCAGCAATCAAAATGGAGAAGTCATAGAGTAGACTCCCAGTCTAACTGTCATAAGACCTCTTTGAATGTCAGACATTTACTCAATTGCTTAAGACAGTGCTCAAAATCGGCAAAGTATTTACCTGAGAACCTCTGTAGAATGGCTGAACAGCAAACCAAGAATGTGCATTTGCCTTCTCTCTCTCTCTCTCTCTCTCTCTCTTTCCCCACCATTGCATTTCCCTTCAAACTCTCCAGTGAGAGACTATAGAAACTCTACTATAATACAAAACCATTTGCAGCCTTTAGTTTACACAATGTTGCTGTCAAATGCTAACAATAAGATAACTTCACTTTCCTACCTTTGGAGCTTGACCGGTACTTGATCCATAGGAATTTCACTTTGGAAGTCCAGACGGGTGTGCCACAGGTCTAGGGATCACTTGATTCAGGAATTGATAGATCAGTAGCATGTGGGATGTGAAAGGAAAAATGCAACATATTTCATTGCTGCAATTCATACCCTTGATTTGCTGTGCAAATCTATGCCAGAATCTTTGTTTCTTTGGGAACATGTTGAGATAAAGTTCTCGAGAGAAACATTTCATCACTCTATCTATGAGAGTTTCCCAGAATCATCAGACTCTGCAAGCATTTCACTCCATGTGAAATCAAATAAGCAAATTGCACGCTCTATCTACAGCATGACTCACAATGGGAAAAAAGCAAAGTTCCCACACCTTGTAAACACCTGCATTCAAGGATATGTCCAAACCTTTCAGCGATCTGTCCATGTCCTCCAATCGAATCATGTAGCATTGATAGATACCTTTTTCAACTTTATGTGCAGGATATGAGATATCTTGTACTAATCCTTGCCTGCATCTTTTTGGCACCTCTCCTCCAATTTTGGGCGACCTGCAATTCTTAGGTGAGTACATAATAGTTCTAGTCTTGTTCATCTTTTTGGGCATCACAAAAGGTTTTAGTGCAAGAAAACATACCAAATGTATTCTGCGATTATCGTATCGGCGTAGGGCATGACGTCCAAGTTGAGAAGACTCTCAAGTAGTATTGTTCTTGGACTTCAAAGCATACACACTAAACTTAGAATCGCTCTTGGTGTTTCCATTCTTCTTCTATTTTAGCAAGAGAGAAATCCATGTGTTTCCTGTCACACGACTGGCCGTCAATGAGTTGCTTGTGATCCTCATCTTGCATTACACGCCAGTGCCAAAATCTGCTTCATTTCTGCCCAGTTTGAAAAATAAAACAACATGAGCAACAGACAAATCTACTGAAACAAAAAACCTAGGAGCTTAATCTCATGGAAGATAGTTTAAATGGCGAGTTCTATTTGTACGACACGGCCTTCTGGTATGCATGAGAGTTTTTTTTTTTTTTTTTGGTATGCATGAGAGTTTAGTTTCGAAAAGATAAAAGAATGGATAGGGTAGTTCAAAAGAAAGGGTCTCTCTAGCAAGTGCTAGCAATTTTTCCCTAAGCTTAATCTCATGAAACCGCTTTTGAAGACTAGTTTCAAGTGGGAAAAACTTGCATTTTTTAATAATAAAAAGCGAGGTTTAAACACAATTGTCATGAACAATTTTATACAAACAATTTAAAAGTACAGACCTGATCCAAAACCAAAATGCCATTGAAAATTTGAAATTGCAGCCACCGACCACACATCATGATAGTTTTTAGAGCTGCAAGAGTCCAGTTCGAGAAGCCAAATCAGCAAACCCGATTCATCTTCACCAGAAGAAGCAATAAATCAAAAGATACAGGAACAAATTCATATGAGCCAAACAGATGTACTCAACTTCGCTCAGAAATTCTGTAGAAGCACCAACAATTCAAAGTTAAAAACCACAATGCTTCACCAGATGTCCTCTCTCTCCAGGACCAAATCACGTCGCAAGCCTCTCTCTCTCTCTCTCTCTCTCTCTCTCTCTCTCTCTCTCTCTCGCGATCTGTCCATGTCCCCCAAAATCAAATCAAGTATTCGAAACACAATTCGAAAAATTATTCATGTAAAAATCTGGGAAACAAGGTCCCACATACCTTCAGTGAAGAAAATTAGTGCACGGTCTACAATCTAATTCGTATGTGCGGGATATGAGCGATCTTGTCCCAGTCCTCGCCTGCTTGTCTTTTGCAACTCTTCTCCAATTTTCCGCAAGCGAAGATGTTTATGTGAGTAAGGGATGTGAGCCTTCGCATTGCTTCAGGGAATGATGTCAATGAGGGACACTGAATGATGACGAGATTTTGAAGTGATTGAAGGGCCTCGATCTGCTCTGGTATATCCTTCAACTTGCGGCAACTCCAAATTGTGAGACGCTCGAGATTGCGGGCTTGTAGAAGCCACTGTGGGAGAGATGTCAGTGCAGGAAGGCCCTCCATTTCCACGGAGCGGAGACTCTGAAGGCCTCCATGGAAATCCAAGATGTTGCCGCTTTCGTATTTGGATATATCCAGCTCCTCACATTTCTCGATTTGCTCTGATAATTCCTTAAAATTGAGGCAATCGTGAATTATGAGACGCTCGAGACTGCGGAGCTGTAGAATCCAAGGTGGGAGAGATTCTAGTTTGGTAAGATCGTGGATATATAGAGACCGGAGACTCTGAAGTCCATGGAAATCCAAGATGATGTTGCCGCTTTCATCTTTGGATAAATCGAGCTCCTTGCAATCCCATATAGAGAGATCCACGAGCTTCGATAGATGCCGCAAACCAAGTGGGAGGGAAGTTAACCGACAAAGATTATTGATGTGAAGAGATTCAAGTGAGGTAAGACTTTCCAAATACACCTCAGGCAAATATTCTAGAGAGGACATCTCATTGATGTGGAGATGCTTCAACTTGCTAAGGCCAAATTGGGGGAAATGTTTACATCTTTGGCACTGGCTCAATCCCAACTCAACTAAATTGGGCAACTCGATCATCCATCTCGGGAAACTCTCGCCATTATATCTTTTAATAAACAACTTCTGCAGATTGTCAGGCGGCCTCAGTCCTTCTAATAGTGCTTCATCTCTCTTCGTAATCATTGCAATCATTGCTTCATCAGTAACATTGAAATTACCCCATGTAAGACCCAAGCCTTCTAGAGAACTCTTCTCTCTCAGGTTCGCGGCTTGGGATTCTTCTACTACATTTGTCACACTTTCCAAATTTTCAATGGAAAGTGCTCCCCGGATGTTATTAAGCCTATTTAGCTCCCCAAGTCCGCAATATTTTTTAGCAAGAGCTTTATCTTTGGGCAATATAAAGCAACTTAACCTATGCAACGAACTCAATTGCTTTAGTCCACATGGCATATAACTAAGTTCATGACAATAATTTATGTCTAGATTTCGAAGGCTGACTAACTTCCTTATATCCCTTGGCAATTCTTTCAGTTGAGAACAACTGTTAAGATTAAGATTTTGCAACTTCTGCAACCTCGTAATGGAGTTAGGAAGCCTCTTGAGTTTTTCATTGTAAGAGAGATCAAGATATGTGAGATACTTCAACTTACCAATGGACCTTGGCACCTTCTCGACATTTGCAGCATGTAAATCCAAGATGCGCAACCTCTTGAAACTTTGAATGAGTCGGCGTAGATCTACTTCAATCGTTGGATCCCTTTCCCGATATCTTGTAACGGACAAAAATGTTCTTAGTGCACTAGCTTTCACTTGTGAGATTGGAAGTTTACTCATGAAATTGGAAGTTGAATCATAAGATATATGATGAGTTCTTTCAAGTTTGTGTTTTAGGTGATCCCATGTTACCCAACACTCGGTCCCAGCAACCGAGCAGGCTAGATCATGCATCAAATCATGCATCTTGCAAGTTCCCACATCCTCTTGAAATTCTTGGAAGAAGTTGCTCCAAAGTAGATCCATGAAATATCCATGAGCAATGTCTTCTAAATGTTGATCTCTATCTGATGGCCGGATAAATCCTTCTGCCATCCAAAGATCTACCAAAGTCTGCTTTTCTAACCTATAATCTTTGGGAAACAATGAACAGAATGCAAAACATTGTTTCAAATGTGAAGGAAGATGGTCATAACTTAGCTTCAGAACCAATTTTATGCCGTCTTCCCTTTGAGACACTTCTGGGAGCTCATAATCTTTGAAATGTAACCATTCGGCTTTAGTTTTCTTAAAGAATAGTAAACTCCCAACAGTTCGAACAATTAATGGAACACCACAGCACTTTCTAACTATATCTTTACCAATAACTAGCATGTCAGGATCTTGTAACTCCTCTTTGTTACAGCAAGCCATTTGCATTAGTAAATCAAAAGATGTACTTTCAGATAAGCCTCCGAGAAAATGAGGTGGAGTAGTGCCGGTGATCTTTGCCATCGAAGGAAGGCGTGTAGTTATAAGGATCTTGCTTCCTTTAGCACCTTCGACCAATAAAGTTTTCAAGCTCAACCATGTTTCTGGTTCTGTAGTCCACAAATCATCTAAAACTAAAAGATATCTCTTCCCATTGATTGCTCCCCTCAGTTCACTTTGCAATCGTTCCATTGCACCCTCAATTGGTTCTTCTTTTTCTACACAAGCTATGATATTTTTCACTATTTTTTTCATGTCAAAGTCATCAGAGACACAAACCCACATTTTCAAGTTAAACTGTTTACTGACCTTCTCATCATTATACACACTTTGAGCGAGAGCTGTTTTTCCAAGCCCCCCAATACCAACTATTGGAAGGATGGAAACGTTCTCTTGCATGTCTGAGTCCAGTAAAAATTCCATGATCGTCTTCTTATCATCTTCTCTCCCTATAATATCTTCCTCACGTATAAATGAATGCGTCTCTTCTCTCTTCCTCCACTCTCTCGCTGGGCGCTCATCCAAGTGGAATCCCTTATTAGCCTTAATGGCTTCTATTCTCTCCCTCACGACTCTTAGTTTGTAACTCATCTTCATTTTAAAAGCAAGTTGGTTTGAACTTGAGAAAAATGTCTTTACCTCCTTCATCATTTCATTGTGGCCCCTCAGTTCTCGTCGCATAGCTTCTATATTGAATTCTTCGAGCACGTCTTGTGCATCATAAAAAGCTTCTTTCAATTTATCAACCCAATCTTTGATTTGGGGACTTCGGTGGTATTGCTCTTCTGCATGGTCTAGTACAGACTGAAGAGTGGAGACAGTGTCCCCAAGCGCCTTGAGTTCATGATTGACGCCCCATAACATTCCAACATTATCTAGTGCTTGAGGAACCAGATAAGCAACGATCTTTCCAGCAATACCGACAATGACAGCTTCCGCCATTTTGGTTCTCTCTATCTCTCTGTGGATAGGAAGATATTAGTCTAGTCGGTCCAAGGCTAGAGACTTCTCACGACATTTATAACAAGTTAATGCTGATGCTCACCTAATACTGGCAAATCGAAAGCTAGACAATTCTCTTTTTCATAAATTTTAGTATTCCCTTCAATTTCTGATGGTGCCCATTTTCATAGTTTCATCACATGCTTTCCTTATAAATCAATGCAAGTTCACATGCATGCCCCAATTTTTTTTGTAATAACATCGAGTACTAAAGTCAATTGGATCTGGTTCTTGAGAAGATAGAAAAGTGTTATAGCTACCTGAGCAACTTCAGCATCTAACTTCACATGGCAAAAAACTTTATGTTCATGGATCTCCGCTTTTTTCCATATAAAAAAAAAAGAAAAGAAAAAGATTATGAAGTATCATTGTGAAAACAAATAAGCCCAACTTTATGTTCATGAATCTCTGCTTTTTCTAATAATGATGCCCATTTTTATGGTTTTGTTGTTTAGTAGTGACATCAGAGTATTAAAGTTAACGAGATTTGGATCTTGAGAAGACCGAATGTTATTATAGGTGCCTGCGCAACTTCAGCATCTCATTTCGCATGGTAAAAGAATTTATGTTCATGAATATCTGCATTCGCCCAAATTTAGAGATAGAGAGAGAAGATTATGAAGTATCGTGTGAATGAAGCAGTTTGAAACATTTTGTGTGCCACAAATAAATTATATGTTGGTATTGAAGTACCAATGTGCGGTGGGCTCATAAAAGCAAGCTGAGAGGGATATTTTTTAACTTTTAATTTTAATGTGTGCAATGGTAAAACAGCTCTTAAGTTGGCTAATCTTCTCTTTGAATTTTATTTAGAATCGGAAGCTGGGGACATGTTAAGTGTTTTTATGTGCCCATTATGGAGAAGGCTAATAGCCTATTTATGTAAATCTCGAGGGCCATGTTTACACCTTAAAAGTCATATCTCTAAATTCAAATAAAAGACACTGATAGTTTTCCCAAGCATTCTTTGTTTCAGCCGAAGATGAGTGATCATGAGGGATTTAAAAGGATTTTTTTTTTTTGTAATTTCGAAATGTTACGGTCAATTTGAGCCATGTCATAATAAGTGATAGAGCAAGGTGAATCAATTGTAATAAAAATCATCGCTTGTACAATGCTCAGGCTATATTCATCTTCAGAAAAGAAGAGAGCTTTTCTCTAATTAGTTGCTATAAGAAAGCACGAACCTTGCTAATAATGGGCTGACTGACGATCGACCAACAAAAGCAAGCCCACAGCCCCTGAGATAAGACGGCGTTGGCGAGACCGAGACAGAGAACAGATCAGATGGCGTCCGCAAGACAGAAGAGAGAGAGAGAGAGGGAGGGAGGGAGGGAGAGAGGCTAAATTCGAGTGTGAGAACTAGAAAAGAAGTGGAGTTTAAATAGAAAAAAATTCAGGATTGGTTTTGAATGAAAGCTAGCTCTGCCCGAGAATTAACTAGGTTGGTTTCTAGGTAGAAACTGACCACTTCAAGATACACAATCAAGAATTGAATTGGTCAAGGCCAGCTCCCAAAATTTTTATCTGGACTAAACCAGTCCCTGAACCGTCCTAAAATCGGTATGGTTTGGTTTAGTTCGGTTCTTGAATTGAACCAGGCGGATTGCTCATCTCAAATAAAATGTTATATTTTGAGTTTTCATCAAACATTATAAAACTAATCAGTCAATTAGTAGAAAGGGAAGGAACATCATGGAGCATAGAGTTCCTTTCATTCGAAGCAAAGCCCTAGTAGAGTTGTTGAAAAAGTTTTCCCTTTTGAGGTTTTGAAAGGCCCACTGAAATTCAATGTCCTCACACCCAATTGCTTTGTTAGCATCACAGAGAAAAGACGTGTCCCGAAATAGTCTTATTAAAAGGGCACTTAAAGTAAACGTGACCTAGATTAAAAACTAAACATGACATAGATAGCAAGTGCAGCTTGCACCACAACATCCGTAAGTCTATCATTAGGAAGCAGCTTGTTCAGGGTATCAACCCATCCTTAGGAACATTATGATCAATCCAGATAGGTCAATGTCATAGCAACTTGGACCTCCTATTTATGACAAATTCCCAAGCATCAGCAAATGGCATTAGAGCATGGCAAGATTTAATCACGTAAGCTTGCTTAGATTTCAACAGAAAATCAGATCTAGTAGGGATCCATTACGAATTATGACCATAAATAACTTCTGAAACTTCAACATTCATGTCAAGGCAGCATTATTACACAGCTCTTGAAGAATGAACTCCTAGCGGTGCTCCAAAATGGCCATGATCAAACCATAAGAAGTAGATTTGCACTTCTCAGCAATATGTTTGACATGAGGCTTAAGTATGCTGCTCACATTCAAAAGCATCCATCAAATCTAAGTAGAGTCACTCTTAGGCTCAACAGACCAAATACTTGGGTCTTTTAACAGATTTTCATATGTATAGAGTTTGGCACCTACATTTGTATACGACTTTTTATAATTTTATGGATGCTTTTGCTAAACACTCGCTCTTACTCTTAACGTGTCATTATCATATAGAGTGTCTAAGGGCCTGCATGGTTGTGTTCTTTTTGTTTTTTTTGGTTCAAGAACAGATTTTCTGTTTTTTTGTTTTTGAGAACAAAGAAAAAACAAAAATGCATTTGTTTGCATTTTTGTTCCAAATATGTTTTTTTGCTCCCGGAAACAAAATTGGAACATGTTTCTTGTTTCTGGAACAATTTTTAAAAACAAATTTTCTCTCTCCTTTCTTTTATTCTCTTTTTTTATTTTCATTTTCTTTTTTCTTTGGCCGGTCGCCGGCCTCGGCCATGGCCGGCAACCGGCCGTCGAGGGTCGGCGAGGCCGAGCTCGCCCAGCCACCGACGAGGCTCGGTATCGCCGGACCACCGCCAAGTCGGCATCGCCTAGCGGTGGCCCGGCGAGGCTCGGCCTAGCCGGGCCACTGCTAGGTGACTGGTGGCTGGGTGAGGTTGCCGGCCCTCGTCAATCGGTCGTCGGCCATGGCCGAGGCCGGCGACCAACCAAAAGAAAGAAAAAAATGAAAAATAAAATAAAAATATTTAAAAATTAAAAGAAACAAAAAAAAAACATAAATTTACCAAATATGTTTCTATTCTTTTTTTATTCCCGGTAGAAGTTTACAAAACGTGTTTTTCTGATCAAAAATTATTCTTCGATACTATTTTTGTTCTCTCGGACCACTTTTTGAATAAAAACACAAATAAACGCACCCTAGGTGGAAGAAATAACGATTTGTATAAATCAACCATTCATATTAATTATTAAAAAAAAAAACCAAAAAGTTTACACAATACAAAGACAGTCCATACGACGAGTACAGTGAGGCTCTTCACCGGTCCACGTGTATGAAGCCGTGCTGTAGTCTACAGTCTGCAGCATGAGGTTACAAAATGCCACGTGACTGACGTGGCGAAAAAGCAACTGAATTCGACCATATTAATTATTAACAATAGCTTTTTTTTTTCCTTCTTTTTTTTTTTTAAGGTTCCGTGCCGCAGCTGGTTTCTTCCAACTCTTTGCTATATCTAGATGGAGGGACCAGGCGCTTTTGGAACTCTCAATATTAAAAGCCAAATATTAATATGTCAATTGTCACTCGTTGATGGTCAACTACCCAACTCATTTGGTAAAACATAATGTAGGAACCCTTCCTTAATAAAAATCCTCTTAAAAATTAATAAAAGTGTACAACAATATTAGATAGTAAAAAATATTTAAATGACATATACGAATTACAAAACCTATGTGTGTGTGTATATAATAAACGGGGTAAGTTGACGTTGAAGTATTTGTCTAAAAAACATCATCTCAGATTAAATGCGATGATTAAGTTTGTTTTCTTTTATTTTGAGCCAAAGTTTAGAGCTGCAAGGGAATCGTCCTGGGCTGGAGGCTTGTTGAGTTTCTAGAAATGAAAATAAAGAAATTTTTTAATTAATGTAAAGAAAAGTGGAAAGGAATAGAGTTTGGTAAAGATATACCTCAACCATTAAGCTCCATATGTCTTACTTTCTCATTATCTATAGATATATACATATATACGTATAGTAAAATAGAACAAAAGAAGGTAATCATGATGATTAGAGTAGTTCAATTTGAAAGATTTTGAAATGTCATTTAATTATTGAAAGATTTTGAAAAATCTATGCATAAATTACCATCAATATTAATGGTTGCGAAAATTCAAGCGAAAAAAATATAAAAACTTGTTCAAGGTGATATTAGATTTTTTATATGTATATCAACACAACCCTTAGATATTTTGTTGAGGTTTGTGAGTGCGCAAAGGTTGAAACTCACTATAGGTGATATCATCGTCTTACGATTGATGGGTCCATATTTTTTATTTTTTATTTTTTCCTGACTTCTTTCTCCAAAGACAACCATAAAAAGTAATATAGGCACCCTGTTTCAATCATCGTACAAAAACCCTGATAAGGATAACATAAATGTACAATAACAATACATAATAAAAATTAGGAACATTCTATCAGATTAAATGAGACAATTAAATTCTTTCTACTTTATTATAAAGTGATATATTTAATCAATTTGTGAAATTGCTCAAAAAAAATCAATTTGTGAAATGTAGAAAAGAAAATGGAGTTTTGTAACGACGAGGCTTAACTATTATCTTTCAATTATCTTTTTTGTATTATAAATGTAGTTTCTAGATATGGGGTGGAGATTTTAACGGTACGAGATGAATCTGGAGTGGACAACCGTGTACAAAGATATGACAGGACGAGTATGGAGTGGGGCTCACGTGGACGAAGTCGTATCAGTACGTACGTGACCAACATAGCCAGAAAACAATTTAACTCTCCACCATGGTCACCTATTAACATCACTTTGTTATTCTTTTAAAAAATTTCTTTTTGGGTTTTGCGCCACTCCCGTCTCCTTCTTCCTCCTTTGTATTTTAAAGATAGAGACACCAGGCGCTTTTAGAACTCTAGATGGTAAAAGCCAAATATTAATACGTCTACTTATCACATAAAACTTAATATAAGCACCCACCTCATTAATTGTAAAAGAACTCCTTAAAGATAATATAAGTGCACAATAATAGTAGATAATAAACAATATTTGAATGACGAATACTAATTGCAAAACCTATGTCTATATGTATTTATTGAAAAAAAATTGTGAAGTAATATGTTTAATTAATGTTAAGGAAAGTGAGAATGAATGGAGTTTTGTAATGATAAAGCTC
This sequence comes from Eucalyptus shirleyi, assembly GCA_017140165.1. NCBI lineage: Eukaryota > Viridiplantae > Streptophyta > Magnoliopsida > Myrtales > Myrtaceae > Eucalyptus > Eucalyptus shirleyi. Next base: position 16,913,505 of record CM029447.1, on the reverse strand, counting down.
AACCATGAAGCTCTATTCTTTTGTAATGATATAGCTCAACCATTAAGTTCTATTCTATCTTACTTTCTCATTATATATATTAGCTTAGCAATGACCTCTTCAGCAATGATCCCAATGACAGACACCAATTTGCGAAATAAATATCAATGTTAGTGGGTCCTAAATGTATCATTGAGTTTGCTTTCATTTGGTTACCATAAAACATGAGATGCGATTAACCAGTAATTTATGTATGTATGGATATATTGATATATATGCAATACATGTTAGGACAGAATTTATTTCTGTTAAAATAGAAGTTTTATATGCATAGATAACAATACATTTGTTAATATTCCATTGCTAGCACTAAACCTCTCAATTCAAAACTCTCCTTCATATCTTCACTTGAAGTTATTGATATTATTTTACTGAAACTTTACTGTTTGATCAAGGAAGTTCTCTCTCCTTGCTAATCTCTCAAATTATTTGCTTCCTATGCATAAAATGCTTCTACATTGTTTCTTTCTTCCTTTATTTTTTCATGTTCTCTGAATAAATAAATAAAACTGCTTTAAAGATCTCTCTCCAATGCAACACCAAAACTTGCACATTTATGTAATGTAAAATTTCAATATTTTGGCATTTTATGCATGTCACTCCTTTTTCATAAATATCAAAAGAATTCCTATATAGGCATAAAACGGCCGGCACACCTAGTTTTTTTCTAGCATATATAATTTGTACAAAATCCCCTACTATTTCAGCTACATATTGCAATCATACCAATTAGTTTGGAATATCCTTTAGTTCGATTTTATAGCTTTTTTAACAATTACAATAAGAAAAGTCAATTTGTCTTTATCTTTTGAGTTGGACTCTTATTTCAATCCTCCAACAAATCATTTTTCTAATTTAGCTCTATTCAATATACACAACTATATCTTTTCTGGATTTCCTTATAGATGTTTTCTTATAGTACTTGCAAGACAGTAGTAATTCCTAATTGGGCACTCCTGACTAGTCAATGACATCTGCTTGGATGTCATTGACTAGTCAGGAGTGCCCAATTAGATAAATAAATAAAACTGCTTTATTGAAATTGATGCATTTCGTCACTACTAATGATGCATTTCGAAGGTCTAATAGTAAACATTGATATGGATTCTCGAGGCATGGCTAGAATACTCGAAACATCTTTTAACATCCTCGAAAAGTTGAGTCTTTAAAAAATCCATCTTGTTTTCATGCGGGAATACTCTAAAACCTGCCTAACCTACGCGAGATACCCTTTAACATACTTTTGGGGCATCTTTTGTGGTGTAGACACATTAGTCTGTGCGCATGCACCCGGGTTATGTGTGACAGACTTGAAACCATTATCATTCATAGAAGATGTGGAATGATGTGATAAGAGGAGTAACTCTTCGTAACTTTGTTCAACAATATAATTTGTAACTCTTCCAAAAAGAACGTAATTCTCGTTGTCCCTTTCCAACTATTTGTTCTCCAACAATCGCTTCGACTATGGTGATGTTGCTGTTCATCCGCCTACAGTCTCTCTAATGCATTTCTTTTTTCTTTCATTATAGAAACAAAACAGTGACATGAAGGTCTAGCAAGAAGTCCTAAGCAACCGGTCTGCCAGCAGGCGATGAAGGTTGTTCGCCAGATTCTCACTTAAACCAATCGGTTGCTGAAATTGCAACCCAAAGCAAACCTCGTCTCTAAAAATATATGGATCTCCTTTGTCAAGACAAGCCAGTAGATGTATATCTTTGCGTTCTTGAAGCTTGACTTTTAATCTGCAGGTGTGCGGGCCTTCTTAGTCATACGATTTTCATAATAGATATTTTGTTGTGTGCTTCCGTATATAATTTTTTTATAATTTAATGTCCGCTTTTGTTGAACACGTGCCTTACTTTCCACGTGTCATTATATCATAAAGCATCTAACTGAAGAACGATTTGTATAAATCAATTATTCAAATTAATAATAAAATAAAAACCAAAAGGGTTACGTATTACAGAGAGAGAGATAAGAAGAGTATGGTGGAGTTGGGTCCCATGGCTATTTACTTAGGCCTAGTATTAGGGTTCACGTGTATAAAGAGTGAAGGCCTACCTCTGCATCATGGACGTACCGCCATCTGCACCATAAAGGTAGTAAGAGATGAACCCTAATAATTGCCAAGTGACCGACAGGGTCTAAAATGACTTAACTCGACAATGGTTAACTATTAACCATCGCTTTGGGTTCCAAGCCACGATTGTCTTCTTTCTCCTACTTTGCATATTTTTGATAGAAAGACCATCTGCTTTCCGAGCTCTAGAAATTAATAAACAAATGTTGACTTTTTAATTATCCTCATTAATGACCGATCGCCTTGTTCATTGCATAAAACTTAAAGATAACAAAAGTGCATGACAATAATAAATAATAGAAATTTTTTAAGTGATAAATACTAATAGCAAAATATCCCATTTCATCGTTGCTCCCCGTGTGTGTACACAAGAAAGATTAAGGCTCGTTCATATATGTACGGCAAGTTTATGTTCATATATTGTTCTAGAAATATTATATTAGATTAAGACCTCATTTATTTCTTGAAAAATAAATAATTTGAAATATTTTTCAATAAATAATCTATTATATTGATTGAAATAATTAATAAATAAGAAATATTTCAATTATTGATAACAATACATTGATACTATTTGTGATCTTTTATTTTTATAAGCGATACAATCAATCATTTTTATCCCGAATTCTTTTTATGACATAAAAAAATCCAAATTATATTCACCATGACACATTCACTTTAAATTTATTTTTGTGACATCAAAAATGCTAATTTTATACTCATTTGATGCATTTACTCTCCGTCAACATTTTGCCGGTTGATTTTCCAACTAAAACTTCTTTTTTATTCCACTCAAGCCACATTGGTACTATATCAATCTCGTTTGTCTTTCGTCGTCTGTGATGCTAGATTTTTAATGATACTTATTATAAGAATTTTATGGAGGGTAAATGTATTACATAGGCATAAATTTAAAATTTTTGATGTCACAAAAAATATTTAAGATAAATATCACAGTGGATAAAATTTTGAGTTTTTAATGGCTTTTTCCCCTTACCAAATGAGATGATTGAGTTTTATTCTACTTTATTGTAAAGTAATATATCTAATTAATTTAAGAGATGTGAAAGAACGGAGTTTTCTGATAATGAGACTCAACCATTTAACTGCACTCTACCTAACTTTCCTATCATTGATAGATATAAACATAAATACATGGTTCCGGTTTCCCAAATGACACATGACACCTGAAATTTCTTAGCACTCATTTGTTTGTGTTTCTTAAACTCATAAAACAATTGTTTACTTTTCTGTTAAAATTCAAAATATAATCAAATACAATATATATATATATATATATATATATATATATATATATATATATATATATATATAAATACATACGTACATAATTTGGTTTCATAAATAACACACAATAAAATAGAATGAAAGAAGGAAATCATGATGATCGAGTTAACTAAATTTTCATAGGACTTGTTTGTATGTGCTTTTTAAAATGTAAAACTAAAATTTAAAATGTTATTTGAATAATAAAAGATTTCGAAAAAAGTATGCCTAAATAATTTAACATCTATGAAAATTTGATAGGTTTCAAGCCAAAAAAACTTGAATTTCACGGTATTATTGTCCTTCGATATGATGTGTCCACTTTTTCCGCCATCCTCTTTTTTCCTTACTTTATCCTTTTCCAAAGACAACCATGAAACAGTAAGATAATGTGTTTATTATTCCATTAGTACGTGGCGATTTTGGATTGGACAACATGTAATAAAAGAGATAGGACAAGGAGGGTGGATTTGGGTCCCACAAACATTCACTAAGACCTAACTACTACTGGGGTTCACGTTTGTGAAGCCGTACTGCTAGTACTACCCTAAGGTTGACAAAAGAGGCAGCATAATAATTACCATGTGACTGACATGGCCAGTGTTGGTTATTCCATTAGTACATGGCGATTTTGGATTGGACAACATGTACTAAAATAGATAGAACGAGGAGGGTGGATTTGGGTCCCACGAACATTCACTAAGGCCTAACTACTACTGGGGTTCACGTTTGTGAAGCCATATTGCTAGTACTGTCCTAAGGTTGACAGAAGAGGTAGCATAATAATTACAATATTACTGACATAGCCAGTGCTGGTTATTCCATTAATGCGTGGCGATTTTGGATTGAACAACATGTAATAAAAGAGATAGGATGAGGAGGGTGGATTTGGGTCTCACGAACATTCATTAAGGCTTAACTACTACTAGGGTTCACGTTTGTGAAGCATGGTACTGCCCTAAGGTTGACAAAAGAGGCAGCATAATAATTATCATGCGACTGACATGGCCAATGTTGGTTATTCCATTAGTATGTGGCGATTTTGGATTGGAAAACATGTAATAAAAGAGATAGGATGAGGACGGTGGATTTGGGTCCCACGAACATTCACTAAGGCCTAACTACTACTAGGGTTCACATGTGAAGCCATATTGCTAGTATTGCCCTAAGGTTGACAGAAGAGGCAGCATAATAATTATCATGTGACTAACATGGCTAGTGTTGGTTTTCTCATTAGTGCATGGCGATTTTGGATTGGACAACATGTAATAAAAGAGATAGGATGAGGAGGGTGGATTTGGGGCCCACAAACATTCACTAAGGCCTAACTACTATTGGGGTTCACGTTTGTGAAGCCGTACTACTAGTACTGCCCTAAGGTTGACAGAAGAGGCAGCATAATAATTATCATGTGATTGACATGGCTAGTGTTGGTTATCCTATTAATATGTGGCGATTTTGGATTGGACAACATGTAATAAAAGAGATAGGAAGAGGAGGGTGGATTTGGGTCCCACGAACATTCATTAAGGCCTAACTACTATCGGGGTTCACGTTTGTGAAGCCGTACTATTAGTACTGCCCTAAGGTTGACAGAAGAGGCAGCATAATAATTACCATGTGACTGACATGGCCAGTGTTGGTTATTCCATTAGTGCGTGGCGATTTTGGATTGGACAACATGTAATCAAAGAGATAGGATGAGGAGGGTGGATTTGGGTCCCACGAACATTCACTAAGGCCTAACTACTACTAGGGTTCACATGTGAAGCCATACTGCTAGTATTGCCCTAAGGTTGACAGAAGAGGCATCATAATAATTATCATGTGACTAACATGGCTAGTGTTGGTTTTTCCATTAGTGCATGGCGATTTTGGATTGGACACATGTAATAAAAGAGATAGGATGAGGAGGGTGGATTTGGGTCCCACAAACATTCACTAAGGCCTAACTATTACTGGGGTTCACGTTTGTGAAGCCGTACTGCTAGTACTGCCCTAAGGTTGACAGAAGAGGCAGAATAATAATTATCATGTGACTGACATGGCCAGTGTTGGTTATACTATTAGTACATGGCGATTTTGGATTGGACAACATGTAATAGAAGAGATAGGAAGAGGAGGGTGGATTTGGGTCCCACGAACATTCATTAAGGCCTAACTACTATCGGGGTTCATGTTTGTGAAGTTGTACTATTAGTACTGCCCTAAGGTTGACAGGAGAGGCAGCATAATAATTACCATGTGACTAACATGGCCAGTGTTGGTTATTTCATTAGTGCGTGGCGATTTTGGATTGGACAACATGTAATAAAAGACATAGGATAAGGAGGGTGGATTTGGGTCCCACGAACATCACTAAAGCCTAACTACTACTGGGGTTCACGTTTGTGAAGCTGTATTGCTAGTACTGCCCTAAGGTTGACAAAAGAGGCAGCATAATAATTACCATGAGATTGACATGGCCATAAAGTAACTTAACTCAATCATGGTTAATATTAACTATCAATGTGTTATGTTATCTTTGTTTTATTGCGCCATGCCTTTCTCTTCCTCTTTTTTTTTTTTTTTGTCGTGGTAAATCCTTAGCATTTTTTTTAGATAGAGAGGCCATGCACTTTTGAATCTTTAGAAGTTAATAATCATTGACTTACTAATTGTCCTCATTAGTAGTTTTGCCTTCTTTTGGTCGATTTCGGTACGATTATACAAAAATTGTAGATATCCATAGATAGGCTTCATGAGCCGAAGAAAATATGATCTGAGTAAATTATTTTGGATACTCCAAGACTAAATCATAGCAATCAATCTCATTTTTAGTTTCAATCCTTCCCTCTCATCACATAGCGTAATTGTCACACTCCAATTCCCACACAAGAAAATAGGAGTGACGTGACGGTCTTTCTAGAGAAGAACGAAGCCTCAAACCAATCTCATCACATACCTATATGGGCCCAAAATAGAATATAGCCCAATAATCTGGACATCAAAGCTTTTAAGTTACCTTATTCTTATAGATACCCATCACTTTATTTCTACAATTTTTTACAAAGTTAGGTCATCACCTGCTTGAAGCCAGAGTACATGGCATTTTCAATGCATCTATGGTGCGAAAATATGTTTCAAGTTCTACTCAGGTCACTTTAAGTTACTACAATTCAAGTTAAACATAACTTACAACAAGCAGCCAATTGGTGTTGTCGATTGAAGAGACAAGTGGTGACGCATCACTTCTTTGTGATTGTGCAATGACAAAATCACATTCAAAGAGAATTGACGTGAGACTTGAGAAATATATGAAATGAATTATCTACACTCATTCAAACTAGCGACATCCACAGCTTGAAGAGAAATAGCCTTTGACCTCGAACCTCTGGGATTTGGCATTGTGTGATTTCGACGTTTTGTTTGGAAATTATAGCCTTCCAAATTAGCGGTTGCAAGAAAAAAGAGTAATTTCCGCACATAAATACAATCTATTTGAATTACTTTTGAGTTCGATCCTTGTTAGGAAATTGTAGTATCACATGAGGTCTTTTCAACAACATAAAAACTACTAGATTCAATTATCCATAGAGTGAGACCTTTCGGTAGCTTGCCTGATCCATCCAAAAGTCTTATCGTACAACACAAAGACTACTGTGTTAAACTCAGAAACTATGAAAATTGTGAAAATCATGGAACATGGGTTTCAAGATATCCAAAAAAAAATTTAGTCCTGGGGTTTTTTAATGACTCTTTTCCTAGGTTAAATGATATGATTGAGTTTTATTCTACTTTATTGTAAAGCAATATGTTTAATTAATTTAAGAAAGGTGAGAGAAAGGAGTTTTGTGATAACGTGACTCAGTCATTTAATTGTGCTCTACCTTTCCTATCATGGATAGATATGTATATACATAAGGGGTTTTGGCTTCACAAATGACGCATAATAGCTGAATTTTGTTAGCAGTCATCTGTTTGTGTTTCTTAAAACTCAAAAACAAGTGTTTGCCTTGTTGTTAAAACTTAAAATATTATTCATGTACAAAGTATACAAATAATTTGGTTTTGCAAATAACATACAATAAAATAAAATGAAGGAGGATAATTATGATGATCGAGTTAATTGCATTTTCTTAAGACTAGTTTGTTTATGTTTTCTAAAATGCAAAAAGTAAATTTGAAAATGTTATATAAATGTTAAAAGATTTTGAAAAAATTATGCATAAACTACAAATCAAGATTTAATGGATGTGAAAATTCGATAGGTTTCAAGCCAAAAAAAAAAGAAAGTGTAAAAACTTGTTCTAAACAATATTATATATAAATATATATAAGGGTTAATACCCTCAAAAACCCCAAACTGATACACTTGTGACAAATTTACCCCAAACTATTTTTTTTACTACAAAAAACCCCAAACTGGTATACATTTGACAAATTTACCCCAAAATGGTACACTTGTGACAAATTTACCCTCTGTTAGTTTTCGTTAAATTTTATTCTCAAATTATTAAGTTAAATGACACGTGACAATTGACCGGTATACAAATTTAGAATTTTATGCTCCATTTGTCACCGTTTACAATTTTTGTGATTTTTTTTGTGGTATTAATCCAATTTAGCATATGATATATTTGTCACAAATTTACCATTTTTGGGTTTTTTGCAATCAAATAAATTAGTTTGGGGTAAATTTGTCATAAATGTACCAGTTTAAGTTTTTTTATAGTCAGTCGGGGTAAATTTGTCACAGGTATACCAGTTTGGGGTTTTTCATGATCCAAAAAATAATTTGGGGTAAATTTGTCACAAGTATACCAGTTTAAGATTTTTCAGGGTATTAACCCTATATATAATAACACAACCCTTTGGATTTTTTGCTAAGGTTAGTGAGAGGGAAGAGGTTTAAATTCACCACAAGTGGTATCATTGTCCTACGATTTGATGTGTCTTCTTTTTTCCTTTTCCTACTTTCTCTTTTTTTTGTTTCTCTTGTTGGTGCCGGGTCTCCTTGCTTTGTATATTCCTTTGGTAAAATTTATATTATATTTACCTTTACCCCCAAAAAAAGAGAGGATAAGATAACGTGTTGGTGATTTCCTTATTACGTGGCAACTCTAGATTGGACAACTTGTACTAGAAGATAGATAAAACGAGTACAACGGATTGGGTCTCACGACTATTTGCTAAGGTTTAACTAGTGGGATCCACATCTATGAGTTGTACGACCATCTACAACATAAGGTTAACAAAAGAGGAAGCATAATAATTGCCGTGTGACCGACAACCAACAAGTAACTTAACTCGATCATAGTTAATTATTAACCATCACTTTGTTCTTTTGTTTTAAGATTTCTTGTGAGTCACGTCTTTCTTTCTCCTCATCCGGGCGTCAAAAAGAGACCATGCGCTTTTGAAGTTTTAGAAATTAATAATCAAATCTTTGAGTTATTAAATCGTCCTCATTAATAAGTGAGCTTTCATTCAGTCAATTCCAATATGATGAAGCAAAAATTGTAAAGATGAATAGATGGGCTTCAACAACCCAACAGCCAAAGGCTAACACCAAAAGAATATAGCCCAATATCCACATGTCAAAGCTTTTAAGTGACTTATAGATATCCACCGTTTTGTTTTTACAGCTCTTTGCGAAGTTGGGCCATTCCAACTTGAGTTTTGCTATGTAAAAATCAGATATGCAACTTATCTGACTCATTGTATCACCTGCTTGAAGTAGGAGTATTCACCATTTTCCATTCACATATGGTGCAAAAATATGTTCTAAATTCTAATCCGGTCATTTCAAGCTACTATAATTCAAGATAAACAAGCTTACGAGAAGTAGCTAATTAGTGTTGTTGATTGAAGAGACAAGTGGTGATGCATCTCATCACTCCTTATGGTAAAGGTGCAATGACACAATCGCTTTGGAAGAAAAGTGACTTGGGACTTAATAAGATATGAAGCAAAGTATCCGCACTCATTCAAAGGTTTGGGTCTAGCAAATATCGATGATGAAATTCTTTTAGGGGTAGATTTTTATATTCCAAATCATAAAGGGAATTTCTTAATATTGAAAAAAGAGAAGAAAAAGATGAAACATTCTGATTATTTTGAGAAAGCAAGAAACGATTTTGGGAGGTAACTATGGAACTTGTCTTGCATAGCTTGGCTTATCGCCTTCTTATGCTCCTAGGGTTGGCATTTGCCATTATCACCCCAAACCAAAGAGAGGGCAGAGAGGATGGCGACGCTGGAGGTCCAAGGCTCGCCAGGGAGTGTCCTTCACCGCTGGAAAATCGCTCTAAATGGCAATATCCATGGCTTGAACTAATATTTCCTTTGACATCGAATCCTTGGGATTGGGTATTGCGTGATTTCGACGTTTCATTTGGAATTTACACCCTTCCGAAGTTGCGGTTGCTGGCTTGTATAAAAGCGTAATTTTCTTACATAAACACAGTCAATTTGGATTACTTTCAGGGTTGATCCTTGTTACTAAATTGTAGTCTTTCCAACGACACAACAACCTCTAGATTCGATTATCCACAAAGTGAGAATTGAATGCACGAAGCGGACACTTCTTGTAATAGAGGTTTTTACGAGTATAGTTCCTTCCGATAGTTGCCTGGTCCATCCACAAGTCGTATCGCAACATCAATTTCTTCGTTAAACTCAATGCAAGGACTACTATGTTATGTAAAATTTTCATGATTTATGAAAATATAGAGATTATGAAAATTGTGCAAATCATGGAATATGGCTTTATGAATATCCAAAAAATTTCAAGTCGACCTAGTTAGTTCGAATATAGATAGTGGTTCTGGAAAATTCTAATTCCTCTGAAAAGTTCGGTGCAATTATTGGAGAAAAAGAGTTAGCCCACTCAACATTGGAAAGATCTAATTTTTTCAGTTTTCTGAAAAATAAAATAAACTAATTTCCGCAAAGAATGTTTATTTAAGATGATTGAAAGAGTCAAATATTTGTTGGGTCATGGGGTGCGTGTTAGGGCCATGGGCTTGAAATTGAGTCTCGGAGGGCATTTACATAATATTTGTCTGAAACGGGCTTTTGAGCCCACGTGCACTCAGCCAATGTTTAGGGACGGAGGAAATCGACGTTGAGTTGTGTGGCTTGGATTAGCGACTTATCGAGGTATGCAATTTCTGCCACTTCCATATTTTGTAAAAATTGCATGACATGATTTGCGAGAAAAAACTATATTGAGATGGTCTTTTTATTTTATTTTTATTTTATAGTATGTAAATAAATGTCCCTATATGGAAAACTCAATCAAGAATTAGATAATTTTGAACCTTTCTTGTCCAGAAATATTTTAAATCGAAATACTATATATATGCAAATCAATATTCTTTTTGAACTTTATCACGAACAACTCGATTTACGGGATTCAATCATAATTGATGTGATTTTTGGGGTTTAATCATAGTTGATAATATTTTTGAGACTTGTCATGAGCAAAGTGTGACCGTATGAATTCTTAACATTAAGTTTGATATATGCTGGTTACATTATGTGGGTTACGGTACAATGCATAATTTTTTATTCATTGGAGTAAAACATTCTACTTATTATATGGGAAAATGCAACGAATGTGACCGTCTTGATACATTGATGCAATTTTATTTCTAATGATACATTATACTTTGCTTGAATTTATAGAAGTGTCATGATTTTACTCACCCATTTTTAGTAGCATTTATGTTTCAAACACGAGAGAGTTCAAGTGAATGCACATGAATTGTGATTTGAGAGCAACATTGGAATTTATTGTAGACTATTTGAATGAATTTTATCAAATTGGGTTTAAGAATTTCTAATAATTGGCGCTGGACATTGTTATAGTTATCATTGAACGAGAGGCTTCGCTTGGTCAATAATACATTTTTTTTTATCTAAGATCACTAATTTTGGGTGAAGGTTTGGTCCTTCATTTCTTAAGAAGGATGGCCGGTCAATACCTACGTTCTCCGTATGAATGTGAGTTATGATGACTATAGGGAGAAATGAAAAAAGATCGAGAGTATTCTCTAGACTGTATGTGCAAAATGATGCGCTCGGGGGAATATTAATAGAGCAGACTCGATTCCTATCAAAGTTCCATTTATAGTTCTCTATGTGTGTTCCTAGAGCGGCGAGATTGAACTTGGAGTTATGCCAAGCGGTCTTTGAATTGAAAAAATCGCCCGGTTTGATTAATAGCTACTTCCCCACGTGATGTTAACTTACCTAATCAAAATGCAAGTTGGCCTTCGAAGCGATGGTCTCTAAAACGGTATGAGCGAGACCTGGTGTCGATCGTCTTCTTTCACGGAAGCCTTCGATTCTCCTCGGAGATCAATCAAAAACCAGAGCCGACCAAGTAAACTGGAAAACCCTCCGAGGGGAAAGCGGAGATGGTGGGAGGTGCGCGAGGAGCGAGCAAGAGGCGACCGGATGCCGTCCCGACGCAGGCGGTGATCGTGAGCTCTCGCAAGAGAATTGGACGACGTCGTCGCGCAAATGGAGAGAGAGAGAGAGAGAGCCACGCGACCTCAAAACGCACACGAATTGGAGCAAAAAAAAGCCGGTTGGATCCATCAGCTTCGATCGTCGCTGCCGACGCCGTCCAAGACTTTCTCTGGTTAGTTGAACAACCGATTGCGACCGATGATCGCTCCTCGCTGAGATAAAAGCTCTCTGTTCTGTTTTGAGTGTCGCACGTGTGAAATAGAGACCGAGAGCTTTGTTGTTTGCTAGCAATGAAGATTGTTCACGTCCGAGATTATATTACTAACAACTGCGATTCGGTCTTGATGATCTCGTGCTGATTGGGTCGTGATTCTCGCCCTCTCGTTGCTGGACTGTGCCATTTCATCGAATGCACATTAAGTGTCTGGTGAAATTCCTGAGCCGTATTAGTCTGAATACGGCTTTGAATCTGGCTGACATTGTCTTTGTCTGCTTGAATGATTTGCCGTACCAGTTGGATAGGTTAAGTAGATCTAAACTGATATCCACTTTTGAGTCCATTCCCGAATGTCTTGGTCTTGATAGGATTTCGGTGCTCTCAGGCAGATAAACTTGACTCTGTGAAATTAGCTAAAAATGATGATATGCTGAATTGTAAATACTCTGTCGATGGTTGCTGGTGCGCTCATGAAGCATAGGCTGATCATGTAGACTAATACATTGTAGTGCAGATCCCATTTGTTGTACATATCTTTTTCTAATAGTGAATTCCAGATCATGTCTTCTCTGCGAGTGAATGTGAATGTGTTCAGCGGATATAAAAATGCAATGCGAATTTTAGTTTGCATTCATGCTGGATTGTGGTTGTTGCTTGCTGGTTATATGTTATCTAATGATGCTGAGGTATTACTTGGAGCTCTTGCATAAATAACTGGGAAATTTCACCATGTACGGTTTACACCTTTATTCGTACAATGTGATGAAGATAATCACTCCATTTTTTTATTTTCAAAGATTTTGAAAAGAAAATGTTATTTTTATTATGAATTGATTTAACTAGTGTCGTAGGAATGTTGTCGATAATCACCCCATTTTCTTGTTATAATAAGTAACTTAATCCGCTGAGGACATCGGATTCATTTATGCTGTTGATGTACAGATGGGTTGTTGGAGGAGTCTTTTCTGGGCCCATGGCAGATCTAGGTTTTCCTGCAGTCAGTTAGGTGATGCCATGATTTTTTATACCTCCTAAAGAGCAAAACAATTATGTGGTGCCATTTGCTACTTTTGTTGGTGTCAATTACCACAAGCACCTGGTTGGGTGTGCTCTAGTTGCTGATGAATCAAAGGAGCCCTTCAAATGGTTGTTTGAGACACGGTTCAGGGCAATGTCTGGCTGCCATCCCAAGTTGATAATAGCTGATCATGATGATTCCTTTCTGCTAGCACCTGAACAGGTTTTTCCTTCGAGTCATCATTGATTCTCAATGTGGCAAATTAAGACAAAAGAGCGTGAGTATTTGAGTCCAGGGTGTCGCCTGAAGGAGAAGAAATTCAGAGGGAACCACTGGGAGCTTGAGAGAGCCTTGTTGTCTGTGCAGGTCGTGTGCACCTGAAGAAGAGAGAGAGAGAGAGAGAGAGAGAGAGAAGATGGTGACTGCCATGGATGAAGAGGATGTTACTTCTGAAGAGATGAGCAAGAGAGATCCTGATAGCTTTTCTTTTTTTCCCCTTTATGACTTCTGGTTTTGCCTGAATGTCCGAAGCTCTCTCTTTGAATGAAAAAAAAAGGCTCATATATGCATAATTTCCAGGTAAAAGGAGCTGCGAACAGAGACATATATTGCAAACAGAGGTATATACACATGCAGACAGAGGCGCGTGCATACAGAGACTTGGCTTGAAGGTCACTGCTACTGCAGAAAATAGACAATCTAAGCATCAAATGATTGGTATCCTACTCGATTCAATGGAAATCAGATTGAGTCAGTTTTCTCACATCATCTAATCAATAGATCGCCAAAGGACAAGGAAGGACAAAAATAAAACTGAACTTTCCTTGTCGAAATAAAAAATCAGCAGCCGAAAGAGGAACTGATGCTGGAATGGCATCTGCGTTCAACTGAGAGGAAAAGGAAAGAAGAATCTCAATCTTTTCTTCTCTCAGGCGTTTCGTTAATCAACTTGTTAGCGTGGTGAAGGCACAAGGACAGAGCAACGTTTGGCATGGGAAAAAAGATCGTCATTTTATTACCGCCATATATAACTATGTAAGTTGGTGTCATAGATTAAGAACGGATATGAGCTTTCTTGTCGGGATGCATAGCACAATCACTTGCTTCCTTATCAACGGTTATTAAAATTTATGTGACATTAATTCAATTAAATTTACTGCATATCTTGACATAGTAATTATCCACTGACGAATTGCATCATTGCGAAAAGGAGGGAAACTTATATAGTTAAGTCCGGAGATTCTATCGTTGTCAAATTTAGTACCACTCCTATATTGGTTGTCCTACCATCATGGGGCGATGCAATATGTAAAATTTCTCAATTATTTTACTTCTACAACATAAGATGTATGATTTTACTTAGTTTCGTTAAAGTCTTTTATGATTACATATCTCTTGAAATTCATTTTTATTCATATTTAAATCATATGACTTCACCCTTTACACATCTTTGATCTTAATATATTTGTTGATATGCATTTGTGTTTGTTACTGATATTACTAAATTTTTTCCCTTATTTTTTGGTCCCTTTTCATGCTTGTTTGTTTGTTCATCAGGAAAAATTATTTTGAGGAATCTCCAACGTCACATCACCTGTCTCTTAATTGAGATCAAAAATGGCACTTTCACATGCAAAGTTAGTGTTCCCGCCTATATTTGCATTTCTTTAATAACTATTAAAATCGCATATTGCACTTTTAAGCGTTCTTATTCAAAGAATATAATAATCGATTCTATCCTCTTGTGTGTAGTCGAATTAATGTTATCGTGTATATGTGTATCATGATATAGTTAAACATTTTAAGATTTATCTTCCTCAATAAAATTTATGGTGTTGTGCGTAGTCGAATTAATTTTTCTATGTGTATATAAATCATGGTATGGTTAGACATTTTGAAATATTTTGTCTCTGTTTATTAACTATTGTACATATTCAATTTTATAGCATATATAAGAGTAATGTAATTGAGTATCTGTATATCTATTAATATTTGAAAAGATTTTCCTTTAATTCTCACATTCTTGGCAAAGCTCTTAAATATTTATTTGAATAATGAATATACTCATTCCATTTTATATAGTGCCTTAATCTTAAAAAAGTAAATTTTTTTGTAGTGTGTCTCTATGTGTGTGTGTGTGTGTAAGCTTTTAAATCACTTTAATTTTTATGAGGATTAATAACACAAAAAACTCTAAATTGCTCACTATAGCATACATATCTTAAGCTTTTTTTAGTGTTAATAAAATCCTTAAACTTGCCCCTTTTGACACAAATAATCAATTTTTTTTTTTTTTTGTGTCATAAAAATTCCAAACTTATAACAGTATAATAAATGTGCGCTGGATAGAACTAAAATAGAGTGTAAATATGTTACACATATGCAAGTTTGGGTTTTTTTTTTGTGATATGAAAAAAGTCGAGGGTATTTGCGTTACAATGAACAAGATAAGGTTTTTGGTGATACAAAAAAAAAAGTTTAGGGTATTTGTGTTACGATAGGGATAGTTTGGGTTTTTTTTTTTTTTTGTGTGATATTTTCCATTCTTATAAATATTTATCATTTTGTAGCTACAATTCTATGGCAAAGTTAGGTCATACACGCTACATGAGAATTCGGGATATGACTTATTGACTCACTATATCACCTGCTTGGAGCAGGATTTCACAACGTTTTCCATGTGGTTAGTGGAATATTACATCCCAAATAAATTAGTAAACTACCAATTTCTTCAAATTTTACAAACTTGGTTCATAAGTTACCGAAACTATAAGGAATTTATCGGTGATTAATGAATTACCAACCTCATCAAAATTTCACAATTAAAAGTAGTAAATTACTCATTTTGTAAGGAAATTACCAATGTACAAATAAGTTACTAATTTACTTATCTTTTTAAATCTTACAAGTGTGGTTCGTAAGTTACTAATAAAGTAATTAATTTACCAATATCATATTAATTAGTAAAAATTTGTTTGGAGGAAGAACGCTCTTCTTTTTTCAGGTACTAAAAAGGAAAAAGGGGGACTTGATGAACTTTGTGCATGGTTTGTTTAACCTGGTCAAAGTTAAGCTTGATGCTACTAGGGGTGAGCGTGGTTCCGGGTAGAACCGGGAACCGGAACCGAACCGGAGGAGGGTCCGGTTTGGTTCCCGGTTCTGAAGTGACCGGTTCCGGTTCCCGGTTCCTTTTTCCTAGGAACCGGCGGTTCTCGGTTCCGGTTCCGGTTCCGGTTCTGGAACAAGAACCGGAACCGAACCGGAACCGAACTTGGTCAAATTCAAAAAAAAAAAAAAAAACCCTAAATCTCCCCTTTCCCCTTCCCCCGTGTGATTTCCCTCTCGATTTTCCCTCCTTCCCCTTTCTTTTTTTTCTCTCTCTTTCTTTTCTCTTCTTTTTCCTTCTCACACGTCACTTCCTGCCCCCCTACTCCTACTTTTTCTTTTCTTCTCTCTCTCCTCTTACCCCCTCTCTCGGCCGAAACCCCCATTCTTCTTCTTCTTCTTCTTCTTCCTCTTTAAGTTCGGTTGCCGTCACCCACGAGTTTGTTCTCTCTTCGCCCTTCCGCTCGACGCCACCAAATAGCATCCTCGCCACGCCTCGCTTTGCCCCGCACCGACGTCGCTCCTGCTCCGCCCGCTGCTGCCTTCGCCGCGCCTCGCCTGCAGCCCGCGACGCCGCTGCTCTACCGTGCCTTCGCCATGCCCCGACGTCGCTCCTGCTCGGCCCACTGCTGCCTTCGCCGCACCTCGCCTGCAGCCCACGACGCCACTGCTCTGCCTTCGCCGTGACTCAAAGTCGCGCCCGAAGCTGTGCCCCAAAGCCCGCAATGCCGCAGCTCTACCTTGTCTTTTCTTTTAATCTTCGAAATAGAAACATTGCTTAGAGTCTTATGTTTTTCGTGGTGCTTGTCTGACACTCGTTGTTGTTTTGTAGTTAGTTGGGCTTGATGTTTTGGAAATCTAAGTAGAACATGTGAAAACAAAATGTCTTTCAGTGACGTGCTTACTTGGTTGCACTTTACTAGATAAGTGCAGAGAAGAAGCCCCATTTTGCTGTCTCTTTTGTTTCTTTAACCTGATGGCCAATATATATATGATGTTTTCTTATAATTCTGAAAGTCTTTAGTCCTTATGCCGTTGAGGTGTGCTCTTTTAATAAGCTCAATACAGGAGTAATTCCATCGGGGTTTATGGACCCTAATTTGGGAGTCATGATTAATTATTTGCTGTAATGAATTGTGCTTTAAATGTTTGATATAGTCCCCTCTATGCAATGTTCTATGTTATTCCCGTCTCTTCTCGCAACTTCCCTCAGTTTCACTTTCAGAGTTCGTTCACTCTCTTCTCCCTATCCACTCAAGTGTCTCGACTCCCTCGACCCCGACTCAGGCTCGACAACGGCGAGAGAATGGATTGGGAGTGAGGTTCGAAGCCCGGGAGCGGGGGCGCCGCCTCCGCCTAGAACGAAGCCATTGACCGCCGCGAGCGCCTCCGCCGCCGCGTCCTCGAGACCATCGATCTCGCCAAGGACCCCTACTTCATGCATAACCACCTCGGCAGGTTCAGACTTCCCCCTTCCTTTCCCCCCTCAGTAATCGATCCCCCAGAACTGGGCTTTCGCGTCAATTTGATGTTTTTACGGGGCTGACGGCGACACTGGCTTGTTTCGGTGGTTGCAGTTAAGAGTGTAAGCTTTGCTTGACGCTACACAACAACGAGGGGAACTACTTGGCGCACACGTAGGGGAAGAGGCATCAGACCAACTTGGCGAAGAGAGCGGCTCGCGAGGCGAATGATGCGCCTGCTCAGCCTCAGCCCAATAAGCGAAAGGTTAATGTTCGCAAGATGGGTGAGTTTTATGTTCTTCCGGCTTCTCCTTGGGAATTGGGATTTATGTGGAATCCGCTTTAGGCTCTAGATTGGTTATGTTGCGTGGAGATTGATATTGTTCGTGCTGCTTAGTGAGAGCTGTGGTTGACTTATGGGAAGTGTTGCACAACTGTTGACGAATTGTTGGGCACCTTCTCTCTATTGTGGCTGATGTTGGGCTGTGGAGAGAATCTTTTGTGCTGATATTTGGGGGGACTTTTGAATGAGGATTTGACTGTACTACTGGGATAGTGTAGTTTCTTCATGCTGTTTGATATTGATCACATTGGCGGCTATCTATAAGCACAACATGAAAATTTTGCTTGTTTTTTTGTTGGCTCTGCTTGTTTCTTTGAAAATGATTGTTAAAAAAGTGTGTTCATCTTATTATGATTTTTAAGGAAACTAATTGTTCAGTTACTCTTTATTTAGATTGAAACATATAACATTAATTTGGTGAGGCTGGAGATGCTTTAGGACTTTTTTTTTTTTTTTTTGATAGAAAAACAGAAGTAATGCTTTAGGACTTTAGATTCCATAGAAAGGACGTAAGTTTGTTGTAATGTTTTATGAGTTATTTGAGATGTTTCATGATTAAGCCTCTGTATGGGCCTTGGAGACTACTGTTTAAATAAGATATTGCAGTTAAGAAGAATTTTCTCCTAGCACAGATATATTTCACCATTTTTATTTTCTTGTTTTAAAGAAGCAATTGGAGGGACTTTTGCATTGCACTAGAACAAAATTGAGATCCGCATGTATGGTGCTGATTTTGATGAATCATTCTGCGCATAAAGGAGTTCTGTTCTTTCATGTTGTAACATGTCTAATACTATAAGGTTGCTGGAGATTTACCTTTCTCTGTTTTGGTATGAATTTCCTGTGCCTGGTGAGAGGGATTTGCTTTTTCAGGTTCTTTCTGGGCACGCGTGCACACGTGAGAGAGAGAGAGAGAGAGAAAGAGAGAGAGAGAGAGAGGACTTCTGGCTTCCCGTTATCTTATCAGATTTTATTAGGATACTTAGGTTTACACTGTGGTTTCTGTGGCATGGGACATGCATTTTCTGGTGGATTAATTTGCTGTTAATTACTCTCTTGTACTACTGTAGGTATTGATCTTAAGTGAGAAGCTTCATTCTGTCAATGCACAGTTTGATCTGCTAAGAGCCATACCTTCCAGGATGCCATCAATACTCTCTTGTACTACTATGGGCGCTATTTAACTTCTGCTGTCCTGAACTACTGGGTGTCTGATAGAGAGGATCAGCGTATTATAAGGTGAGCTTGTGTTGTCTAATATATTTATATGGGAGAGTGCTTCTACTTAATTCTGAATCATGTGCATCTTCTGTTACCAAATTGATACTGTCAAGTGGCTTCTTTTGGTTGTTTAATTTCTCTTCTGAAGGTTCAGCGAGAGGATCTCATCAAGCAAGATCTTCGAAATGTTGCTTTGAGGGTGTAGCTGCTTCTGTTCTTCAATGGCTCTTCCTTCTAATCCCGATTTAACAGTTTATGAAGGAAATGAGTCCACTCATGAAGCATACCAGGATAAAAATGTGCAGCAAGAAGCTGACACTGAGGTGATTGAGCTCTTTTGTGTAAAAACAGTTTGTTTATGAGTGTAAAAACAGTTTGTTTATTACTTCTAAAATGCTGTTTGCTGTTTATGTTATATTATCTTCGATGAATGATAAGTTTGTGTATTATTGCTGCATTCATTTTCATTTTTTTTAACTAAAAATTTTTAAAAAAAGAACCTGTTGGAACCTAGAACCGACCCCGGAACCTGTGACAGGGTAGATTCCAGGTTCTCGGTTCTGACGGGTAGGTTCCCGGTTCCAAAAAATAAGGAACCTGTACCCGAGGGTAGGTTCCAGGTTCCAAGCGAAACCTGTAAGGAACCGGAAACCGCTCACCCCTAGATGCTACGAGTTTGACCCTATCTAGTTCCAAACCAACTCCCTGGTTCAGCTCCAATATTTCGAAGAGCCCCACATGTTTTCTTTTGTTCGCCTTCTTTGCCCCTAATGTTCGGTAACCAAGTCTATTCTTATCGTAAATTAATCAAGGCATTGTGAGGTGACGTCATAACACGTAAGTTGCGGAGCAATATTCCATAACCAAATTCATGAAGGAAAATAAATAATTTCATGATATGTTGGAAGTTTACTACTCAATTCTTGTAAAACTTTAAAGAAGTTGGCAAATAATTAAATTTGTGAAATGTTGGGAAATTCCTTACAAGGTTGGTATTTTTGTGTAAATTTTAAAGAAGTTGGTAATTTACTAATTTGTTAGGTGTTAGTAAATTCCTTATAGTGCTAGTATATTACTAGCAACAATGGTAGAATGGTTGCTTACTAATTTGTTGGGATATAACTAAATTTCTCGTAAATTTCTCGTAGGATTGATATTTTACTAAATTCACTTGTAACAGTTCAAAGAAGTTGATAGTATTGGTGATATCCTAATAAGTAACTCGACATTTGTTAACACTTAAATTTTTGCCAAATAATCTTTAAATAGGAACTTGCTTCCATACCGCCCAAAAAAAAAAGGATGATTTTCTCGCGTAAAATTTTCTTAAAGTTTTCTAGTCGCGTGACAAGTACCAATGGTTTCCGCTCTGTTGATAGCATTGGCGATATTCTAATAAGTTCATATATCTGGTTAATTAAATATTGAGTTTTTGCGATTTTAATTATCAAGGCATTTTTTTCATTTTATAAAATAGGATTAATTTTTTGGAATCTGCTTTCTCAAAAAATAAAAAATAAAAAATATAATAGCAGATAAGAGAGAACGATGGGATTTCTCCATCTCAGCCAGTCACCACACGTACAGCCACCGCCAACCACCGCCAGTCGCCAGTCTTACATCTCCAGCCGCCACAAGCGCACTCGGCACAATGTACAGCTGGAGGCCAACTCGGTGACCTCTGCTGGAGGAAAGTACAGACCCCTTTCTCTCTCTCTCTCTCTATACATACATACATACATACAAGGAGGAGAACCAAAGACAAACGACGGAGGATGCAATCGACAGACTCCACAACCTGATCGCGATGATGCTCCAGCGAACGCGACTATTGTCTCTCTCTCTCTCTAGCTGGAACCGGAACACTCCTCCCTCCTGATTCAATTTTGGCAGGGCTTCAGCCGACGCACCAGAGGCTCTGTTTTCGGATCCTTTATTCCCGCTGGTTCAGGAGCTACCTCTCCGCGTTCCAATCTTCGTCCATCCGTTGCCGAAGCTCCAGACGTTCGTTCTGCACTTCCGCGACCATCGTAGAAGCTCCAGTTTCGCCTAAAACCAATGTCGCAGAGGGAGGCCGAGTGTCCCCATTTTTTTCTCTTCGTCGTTCTCGTCTTCTCATCTTCCGCCGTCGAAACACTTCACAGTAGCGCTTCGTCCACACGTAACTGTCCCTGGCAACACACGCATATACGACGACACCTCTCGGAATCGTCAAATCTGCCTTGGACAACCCCACTGCATACTGCTCTGTTTGGCTGTGTGTTTGTGATTGATATTGTCGTTCGCTTGTTCGTCGCTAAACCTGAACTGGAGTTGAACTGGAATCAGCTCGGCGGAGTTTCAATTTACTAGGTCCTATCTTCCGCGATTTAACTCTAGATGTGATCCCAATTTATTCTAGAGTTGCCTCTTGACCTATGCTCTGTTTTGCCGTCTTTTCATTGTACTGCCTTTCCGGATCATCACTGAGCCGCTGTCACAAACGAGATTCACCGTTTCTTTGGTTCATAATTAAAGATTGGTACGAGAGTGATATGTTCGTGCACGGTGCGGCCGTGTCAAAGTTGGATGGTGCCATACTTTGAAAACATTCGAGTTACGGGTCATACATTTTAATATCAACATTATCAGAAATTTATCAGCAATTTCATAATCTATTAATTGCAAAAAAAATTGCTAATTTTCGCTTAACCGGACCCTGGAATCGTCGAAGAAGTCCAACTGGCATGTCTTCTCATTCATATGTCAAGAGAAACTCCTATCTTGCTTCTTGAAACTTTTCATCTCCTCCCACCAATTCAACCGTCTTATTCAACAATAGAACAAATAAACAATGATACCGATGCTAACTTATCAATCATAGTGGATCTAGCAAATAGCAAAAGTTATGATACTGCACTTTACAGGTTAATGAGAACACAGCAACAGCACAACCGAAGCAAACAGATAGCGCGAGACGCAGTAAAGAAATTGCTGCAAACGAAAGCAGAGGTGTTAACACTCAAGCCATAGATTTATCGCCATCATCTCGGACGTTTTTCTGCAGGCGATCTCCATTGACAGTCACAGGAACGCGGCGAAACACAGAGTTAAAAAAGCAACAGGAAGATGCATTCAGATTCAATCGTGATAGCAATGAAATATAAATGCAATCAAAGCTTTGCGTTACTAAAATGGTTAATCTACACCAAAACGCCCTCAGATTGCGCAAAAAACATAAGCTATTTCGTAACAGTGTCTTAGAGGTATTTTAACAAATAGTTTGTGCGCATCGAGAACATTGAATCTGGTCACGAATTTCCAAGTAATTTTCAACTAAAACTGACACTGGCACAACAATATCATCACATAACATCAGAAAACACTTTAGATGCTCAGTGATTTATGCATGAGTGATGTGAACGCAACTCGGTCTTGTATCTCGAACGACGCAGAACTGGGGATGATGAAGTTACGAGGTTAACAGGACGAGATAAAACGAATATGATGTTGTCAATCGAAATCAAATCCAGTAGAAGTAACTCAAGCGAGATCCGAGCACTTCGGTCTTCCCGGTAGGGAAACAAAGCAAAACAGAGAGGTCACTGCGTAAAGTTTAAGGCAGCGAATGGCGATAGCTCTTAGTCGCCTGAATTCGATGAATAAAGTCTGCAGAGTGAGATAAACCAGTGAGATTGTTTTCTCCATACTCCCCGCAGCTTCAAAAAAATTAAAAATTAAAAAAACGATTCTCTGTTTTCCGTTCCTATCATGGCCCACCTCAAAGCAGTCGGAGATGGAGGGGCAACAGTCAACGGCGATGATCGGCAGTGGCAAACAGCGTCCAGAGGGCGATGGTGAATGAAATCGATGAAGGATCCTCTGAAAATTCAGGAAGAGACCGAAAAACCAGTGTTACTGACTGTACTGAAATCGGGAACCAAAGGAAGGTAGAGGGAACTTAGCTTTTGCGGCGATCGAACAATGAAGAACTGAGTTCCGATCGTCTGAGCAGAACTGAGGAATGTCGGATTGAGGATTGGATATCGTCGGAGACTGGATCGACTTGGAATAGCCAGAATTCGGTGTTTTTGTAGGAGCTATGCAGTTCTAGAGAGCTATCCGTGAACTCAGAGATAGGTAAATTGGCACTTTTGCAATCGATCCTTGTTATGAAATTGTAGTACTGCATGAATTCTTACCAATGACACAAAACTCTACTTGATTCGATTATTTTTAGAGTGAGAACTGAGTGCATGAACTTGGCACCTCTCGTAACGTGGGTTTTCACGCATACCGTTTCTTCCGGCGACTCGTGCGGTCCATCTAGAAGTCGCAACACCGTTTTCTCTGTTAAACCCAAAAAGGAGAGTACTTTGTTCTGTGAGATTTTCCTGATTTTTGAGAATATTAGATTTTTCTGTGGTTAAATTGCAAAATGCTCAACGTTTGTTGACACATGACTTTTTTACAAACTAATTGAACATGCATTTTTTTTAAATTAATAAATATAGAATAGACGATGAAAAACAAAAACAATAAAAACAATAAATCATCCATGAAAGATCCATCTATGGAGTCCGGTCCACATTAATTCTAATTGGGCTCAAGGCGATCCAGCCCATCACCCCAAATTACAAACTCCAAAACTCAAATTGGTGAAATCCAATTTTTTAAAGAAGACCACATAATCATCTTCTTCCATGGAAGCCTTCAATTCCCTCAGAGATCATCACACCCAGAGCCGGATCGGAAATGGGGGGAGTTGTGCAAGAAGCGAGCAAGAGGCGACCGGATGCCGTCCGATGCATTGATCGTAAACTCTCGTGAGAACGGAGATAGCCACTCGGCAGGAGAACGAGAACCGACACGCACCTCAAACGCACGGAAATTGGAGCAGCAAAAAAGCCTGTCTCTCTCGATCCTCTACGTGTTCTAGAACCTTCTCCACCGCTGATCGGCGCCGGAACCCCACCGCTTACCTCGCCACGCCCGTGCTCTTCAAATCGCGATGTTCTCGCGCTCGAGCTTCGAATCCGTGTGCTCCATCAATGAACTCGAGTTCGTTGAACCAACGAGAATTTCTTCAACCTTCGACAACTCGGAGCCTTCGAGCTCTGAATTTTCATCGAGCGTGGAAGTTCAGAACATCCCTCGATCGCTACAGAAGGAATAGAAAAGCTAAGTTTGGAGCGCGCCTGTAATTTCTTTTCCAGCAGGCCCGACTTTTGTAACTAGATAGAGGGCATCGAGTTGTTTTATGGGGATCAGAAATTAAGGGGATGCGAAATTTTGCATTCTGCTGCTACTTGTTGCTGGTTTTTTCTGTTCATCTCATCTCGGAAGACAGGGGCGAGGGAGAAGAAACATTGAGGAGAGAGAATGAAGTGCTTAAAGTTTCCTTGGTTGTACATTCTGAGTCTCTGAGAAGCTGACCTGATATTAAAGAACCTCTAGACCTTTGCTTGAGTAATTTACTCCAAGTGATCCAGTCTCTTGTGTGTGTGTGTGTGTGTGTGTGAGTGTGATGTAACATTGACAAATGGAATGGGAGACGTGGGTGACTCTTAGTTTTGGTGCAAAAGTTAGGCAAGACAGCTGCTGGTCTGGCCTTTTAGTGAGCTGATCATAGTGAAGTAAATGATAATGATATACATGTGTCGCGTTGATTTGCATTTTAATTTTTCCTCACCTTGTATAATCTGACATGAACATAAAAGGAAAAGTGAAGTTCATCTAACTGAAACACCTGATTCAATAATCGATCACCCACACTCCAGCACCTCAGTTGCAATTGTAGAAAGTTACCTGGTGGATGTGATTTTCTATTTGTTAATGACTTTTCCGGCAATATTTGGAAATGCCATTTGACATTCCATGATGTGGCTGATTTCTTGCATCATTTTTTGTATTTCATCTTATTTCTTGGCCATACGTTTGCTTTCCCTATGCGGCTTTAATAGGACATATCATAGCCGACAACCTTCTGTCATTCAAAGATGTTGAAATGTTCCACTATATTGGAGTGTGCTGAATAACTCTCGTAGTACAGATTTGAGTGCGAAGAGCAATACTCATGAAGATGATGCAAAATGAAATATCTCACAGAAGTATAGTAGAAACTCTCAGTCGTACATGTGATACTGGCTCATGAAGCAGCATAATTTGTTCTTTAAGATGCACGAGTAGCTCTTTAATGGATATTTGTCCATTAGCACTTACATATATGAGGAAACTAGGGCAATCGCAACTGTGCTGGCAGATAGATTTGTCCTGATGGCAACAGAAATGAGCTTCTTCTTGTTATAGTGAGTTAGGCTACTCTTACTAAGAGAAACCTTGAGAGAACATTCGGCCGAGGGACCAAGTGGTGTATATGGCTAGGTTAGAGTTGAACTTGCTTGTGGGCAGATAAGTAACTCGGGGCTGCCATTTATATGTAGCTTAGGCCACTGAGGCGGAAGCTGATGTACAACACCTGAAATGAGACAAGATAAATGCATACATTGAGATTTGCCTGATCGAGTGTTTCATAGAGTCCATGTTCATATCATATACGACAGCCTAGAAAAAATTTAGGAACACCTTGGTATGGTATGATACGCTAACATTGTCTCCTGATGCCTTGACTTGAAACCTTGAGCTTGAATATTATTTGAGATATGAACATGCTTAGTGCTTTGTAAAAATCATAGATCAAGAATAAATCATGATCTCCCCTAGTTAAATTCAAGTTACATTTTCTTTTTCAGTTGTGTAGTCTTAACTAGGCTTGATACACTTCAACTGAAACTTGTTAACATCTTACAAACAGAACATACTTCTCATTATTTATGCGAATTTTTCTTTCAAACCAATGTCAGAGTATGTTTTGATTGTTGGGTCATTGTCTTTGCATCTCTTTAAGAGCATCCTAGTAAAACAAGTGACCAATGCCATTTTGAGAAGAAAACCGGGTCCTTGAACCACCCTGCTTGTGAGACTATATAGAGCATGGTACTGATCCCAAATCCTAAATGATGACATAAACACAAAAAACAGAACAGAACAACTGTAGCTAGAGTTTTATATGGTAAAGTTACAAACTGAGAAAAATTTTTGAGCAAAAAGAATAAGAACTTTAAGGGGCATTGAAGCATGTTTTGGTGAAGCTATTTCTTGGAATTGGTTCTGCAACTTGCATCGGCCATCTCTGAGAAAGGTATTGCCTGCTTGTCCAAATTTTTTCTAGGTTAGGATAGCTTAAGGGGCTGTTTGGTTCAGCTTTCCCAAGGGGCTTTGGGCTCCCAAAGCCCCTTAGGGAAAATATTTTGTGTTTGGCATGTGTTTTTGAATGCTCATTTGCCCAATGCCAGCATCCCCAATGCCGAAAGCCCAATGCTGGGTTGGGGTTGCTTTGAGCATTCCCATTTTGGAGATGCGATTCCGAGTCACTGTTCATCGCCTTCTTCACCGCCCATCTTCTTCGCCGTTTGTCTTCTTCACCGCCCATCTTCTTCACCGTTCGTCTTCTTCTTCGCTTGGCCGCCAGAGGGCCAGATCTGGCCGCCGGGCTTAGCCGAGGTGGCCTGAGGTCCGGCGACCTCGGGCGTCACCTGGGTTGCTCGACCTCAGGCGACGTCACTTGAGGTTGCGCAGCCTCAAGTGTTGCTTGAGGTCGAGCGACCCAGGCGTCGCCTGAGGTCGAGCGACCCAGGCGTCGCCTGAGATCACGCGACCCAGGCGACGCCGCCTGAGGTCGCAGGGCCTCAAGCGTCGCCTGGGTCGCATAATCTGAGGCGACACTCGCCTAAGGTCGCGCGGCCTCAGGCGAGCGTCGATCGACCCAGGCAATGCTCGCCTGAGGCTGCGCGACCTCAGGCGACGCCCTGGGTCGCGTGACCTTAGACCCAGGCGACGTCACGTTGATCGACCCAGGCGATGCTCAACTGAGGCCGCGTGACCTCAGGCGATGCCCTGGGTCGTGTGACCTTAGGCGAGCGTCGCCTGAGGTTGCTGACCTCAGGCGAGCTGCCTTCCCGCCATCGCCGCCACCACCGCGTCACCACCACCACCACCACCAGCACCACCGCCACCAGCCACTCCCCCACGATCACGCAGCTCCATCTCCTCCTCCATTTTCTTTTCTTTTCTTTTCTTTTTTTCCTTTTTTCCTTTTCTTTTCACCTGAAAATTACTTTGCAAAATATATACTTCCAAACACGTTTGCTTTTAGAGAATGCCCATTTACTCAAGGATACTTGGGGAAATGATTTTGCATTTCCTCAAAATTGAACCAAACGGGCCCTAAGACTTTGGAAAGATTTGTCTGTGCTTCATTTTCTCTTTGTTTGTCTTTACCTTTAGCAACATAAAATGCTTCTAAGTTCATTTGTTCTAATTTTAGTTTATACTTCTAAAGGAATTTGTAGTAGTTACCGGCCGTGACCTTCTTAGAGTAATTGAATATGCAAGACATGATCTTAGGGTTGTCAAGATGATTGCAATAACTACTTGTCGGAAGGCAATGGCCCGAGTCTTGCTGAATGCCGTTCTTTGGGGTCATCTCTAGTCATCTCTAGTCGAGTGCACTGGAATGCCAAACACCAAATTACGGAACACTGACAGAGAATCGGCAAGAAACATATGTCGCAACTTTTTTAACTGTAAAATCCTATGAAGCATGTAATTCATCTCAAGCGTCATTACTAATGTCGGCCAATGGCATTACTAAGTTCGTCTTGATTTGGCTGTTGTATGCCTTGGTTGTGCTGTTGAAGTGAGATTTTTACAAGAATGATTGAGATGATCAAGTCCGATGAGAAAATACGGTGCATAGTGAATGAACATGGTAAAGCATCTAACACATTGTAGAGTTAAGAAATTAGTGCTTGGGGGGGGGGGTTGGCCGTGGGGCTGAGACCTAATCTCAAACTCTGGGAGCAGCAAAAGAGAAAAGGTGAGGTTTCTATTTGAACATGACAATATTAATGAAGATTGCAGGCTCAACTTTTAGTACCTGGAGAAGGATTTAGACTGTCTCATGCATCAGGTGTGATTTTACATTCCTTTCCAAATTCATGCCGGGATGACAATCGAAACCACTGCATTATTTTCGTCAATGTATTCTAAGATGATCTACTGCATAACTGATGACAAAAATAAATTGTATCTACTCTCTCCCTGTTGGGTTTTCATGAATCATGTATAAGAAAAATCAACAGAATAAACGCAGCGAAAACAAAGATATATTTTACACATGATTCTCCTTAGGCGTTGTTTGTGCGTTTTAATCAAAAATCTAAACATAAAAGGGAGTTAAACGAAATACCTCTCGAAGCGTGCTTTGAAACAAGTCGGTTCGGATGTTCTACAGTACGAGTCTCACAAACGTCGGACCTCTAGTTCAGACACACCAACAACGAACGTCGAACGGAAGAGAGAGCTTTCGGATATCCACCACTTCAATCGTGCTAGCAATCACGTGGAAAGAATCCGTCGTATTCTTGGTGTATAGTAGTCACGGCCCGAGCAGAGAAAATGTTTCTCTTCCTAGTGTCTCAAAGACAAAAGAACACGCACATACTTTGCTTTCTATTTTCAGCAAAGCATCACTGATTTCTCGCTTGTGTTTCTCTCAAACAAAACCAAAACCACACTAACTCTTTTCTCTGTTTTTCAACAACTTTTTTAACTCTCGTCCCTCATTCATTTTGTATTAAAAAAATGACCAGCAACGGTTGCTAATCAATGGACGATCAACAACCGTTGCTGATCGTCCATAATGGACGATCGTGCATGAACGGTTGCTCATGCACGAACGTGGCATGATGGTCAGCGGTTGCTGACCATCAATGCTACGTGCATAATGGTCAGCAACCGTTGACCATTACGCTTCGTGCATGTGCATGAATTCGTGCACATGCATGAAGCTTTAATTAATTTTTATTTATTTATTTAATAAACAAGTTAATTTAGGGCATAATACAACTAACAATTTCCCACTTGCACTAAAGCCAACTTGTTTGGTATGTTAACATATATCGACTTTGGGCATGCGTGTGCATCATATGCAAGTAGGCTCGTGACTATGACACAAATTAAATTAAATCTCATTTAATTTAATTTCAAATCGACTCAATTCGATTGTAGTAATTACAAACACATTTGCAAAATATTTCTCTCTTGTTCCACGTCATCCTAGTTGTTTATGGTGTGTGACATCCCTGGGTTCATCACTAAGCTGGTAGTAAGACTTGTACTAACACATTAGTACTTCCAAAAGAACTAATTGTCCCGATTAATCTTTTAGGTCCTACAAGCCACGATTGACATCTAGCAATATGTCATGGCTACCCAGATAGTGTGAATGCTTTAAGAACATAATGAACACATCGGCTTTGACTACGGTGTAATTCAATCCCTCTGTCTTACTATGTCCCGATCAAACAAAGACCATGGAATATTTGTCAAGTCATTAATTCGATCATATGCACAAATCTAATTGACATGCATTTTATTTGAGACATAAACAATTTATTCTCGGTTACAACCCCGGCTGAGGATTTCAATGCAGTGTCACAATTAGATCGCATAGGACATCATTATCATACCTTGCATATAACAAGGAGACAGATTCCATATTGCGCACACATGTAACTTCGTATATGAACAAACTATGACCATCAAGTATAAAGACGGATCGACGACCCGGCATTATGTGCACCCGTGAACCATAGTTGTTCGATACACAAGTTAACACTGTGCCTCAAGTCTAAGGATTATTTACACAAGACCAAAGCATGAACAATTAGACATTGACCACGCTAAAAGCTTCCATGTCGCTAATCGTTCCATATGTGTCACGTTCAGTGAATTTGTCTAATACAAACACCTGTGTTCTAACTCAGGCATCATAATACCCAATGACATATGACTCATCATTCCCTTAAGTATCCAATACTTAATGGCGAAGTTAAGAACACACCGGTCTCAACAGGATTATTAATATCTACTTAATAATCCATCGACCGGGAAAAATTTAAAGATTCAGTCTAACTATGAACCCGTCACATATATTCTTGACGTCTCAAGAATAGGTCTAGTTGCAACTGATCTTATGGAATCATTCATCAATATAAAATAATTGGACAAATGAATGAATACGTCGTTGCCATTAATTAAATAATAATAATGAAAGTACAACTGAAATTCCTAATATGTAACTATTACATAATAGCTTTAGGGCAAACATCCAACAATTTCCCAGTTGCACTAAAGCCAACTTGTCTAGTACCTCAAACCCATTTTGTCAATATGTCTTTCAAAATAAGGCGAGGTAAGGCCTTAGTGAAGGGATGCGCCCGTTTTCTCTGAGGCAATTTTCTGCAAGGCGATATCACCTCTCCCAACAATTTCTCTGATGAGATGGAAGCGTCTCTCAATGTGCTTGGACTTCTGGTGAGACCTTGGTTCCTTAGCTTGAGCTATCGCCCCATTGTTGTCACAAAACAATGTGATCGGTTGCTCAATTGAAGGAACGACTCCAAGTTCAGAAATAAACTTCTTCATCCAAGCGGCTTCCTTTGTTGCTTCAGAAGCAGCTACATACTCTGCCTCAGTGGTGGAATCGGCAGTTATGCTTTATTTGGAACTTTTCCAACTAACTGCACCACCATTGAATGTAAAGACAAACCCAGACGTAGACTTATAATCATTAGGATCCGATTGAAAATCGGAATCAGTATAAGCTACAACTTTAAATTCTCCTTCTCCATATATCAAGAATAAATCTTTAGTCCTTCGCAAGTACTTAAGAATATTCTTGAATGCTATCCAATGCTTTTCTCCTGGATCAGACTGATATCTGCTAGTAATACTTACAACATGCGCAATATCAGGTCTAGTACATAGCATAGCATACATTATGCTTCCAATAGCGGATGCATATGGTATTTTCGCAATCCGCTCTCTTTCTTCAGGAGTGTTGGGACACATCTCCTTAGAAAGACGGATCCCTTGCCTAAAAGGCAATAATCCTCTCTTGGAACATTGCATGTTAAACCGTGTTAACACTTTGTCTATGTACGTAGATTGTGAGAGACCAATCAATCGTCTTGATCTATCTCTATAGATCTTGATACCTAAAATGTAGATTGTCTCTCCTAAATCTTTTATGGAGAATTTCTATAACAAGAATAGTTTTATTGATGATATCATTGGTACATCATTTCCAATCAAAAGTATATCATCGATATACAAAACCAGAAATTCAATTGCACTCCCACTGATCTTCTTATATACACAAGGTTCATCCGAATTTTTGATGAAGCCAAACAATTTGACTACCTCATCAAAACGGATGTTCCAACTTCTGGAGGTTTGTTTGAGTCCATAAATGGATCTCTTAAGCTTACACACCTTCTGTTTTTCACTATTGGATTCAAAACCCTGTGGCTGTTCCTTATAGATGTCCTCATCGAGAAAACCATTTAGAAAAGCCGTTTTGACATCCATCTGGAATATCTCATAATCAAGGTGTGCAGCTATAGCCAACATAATCCGAATGGATTTTAGCATGGCCACAGGTGAGAAAGTTTCGTCATAATCAATTCATTCTTTTTGACGATATCCTTTTGCCACCAGCCGTGCTTTGTAAATTCCAATTTGACATTCAACATTCATCTTCCTCTTGAAGATCCATTTACAGCCAATTGGTACAATACCATCAGGTAGGTCAGTCAAGGTCCATACCTCATTGGAATACATTGAATCCATTTCGGATTTCATGGCTTCTAGCCATTTACCAGAATCGATGTCCAACATCGCCTCCTCATAGGTTTTAGGATCACCAGGTTGATCACTATCATTCACAATGAATAATGGTTCAATATGATCAACCGAGTGTCTATAACGAGCAGGTGGGCGAGACATTCTCGCACTTCTCCTAAGAGGTTGTGTATCAGAAACTCCCACTGAATCAGAGATTGGTATATTAACTCGGTTGTTTGATACTTCATTATTTTCTTCTTGTAAGACTATTTTTCGCCCAGCACCACTTTCTTGGATGAACTGATTCTCCAAGAAAGAAGCGTGCTTGCATATCAAAATTCTTTGGTCTGAATGAAAATAGAAATAATATCCAAGAGTTTCCTTTGGATATCCAATGAAGCGACCTTGTTCAGATCTTGTCTCCAATTTTTCCACTTTCAGCTTTTTCACAAAAGCTGGACAACCCCAAATCTTAATATGATTAAGACTAGGTTTCCTACTATGCCATATCTCATAGGGCGTAGTTGGAACAGATTTGGACGGCACTCTATTCAGTATATATACGACTGTCTCAAGGGCATATCCCCAAAGAGATATTAGCAAATCGGTGTAACTCATCATAGATCGTACCATATCTAATAAAGTACGATTTCTTCGTTCGAATACACCATTATGTTACGGAGTTCCAGGGAGGTGTCCATTGTGATAAAATGCCATTCTCTTTAAGAAAGTCTAGGAATTCAGTACTAAGGTATTCACCTCCTCGATCGATCGAAGAGCCTTAATACATTTTCCTGTTTGTTTCTCAACTTCAGCCTTAAATTCCTTGAACTTTTCAAAGGATTCAGATTTATACTTCATGAGGTATAAATAACCATACCGTGACTGATCATCGGTGAAGGTAATGAAGTAATTATAACCACCTCTAGCAGTTTCATTAATTGGTCAACATACATCTGTATGTATTAATTCTAATATGTCAGCAGCTCGCGCACTTTGTCCCACAAAAAGGCACTTTGGTCATTTTTCCTAGAAGACATGCCTCACAAGTCGAGTATGACTCAAAATTTGAAGGATCAATGTATCCATCATTACTCAACTTGTTAATTTTGTCTTCTCCAATATGACCTAATTGGAGATGCCAAACATACTTTTTATTTGGACCGTCTCTAGGGCGTTTATTAGTTATGGCATTTATATCAATTCTATTTTGCTTATTGACATTGGTAATCGTATTACCGGACATTGTAATGGTATAAAGATTGTTGGTTAATAAGCTAGAACCAACACATATTCTATTATGATAAATAGAACATACATCATCAGCAAAAGAAAATTCATAATTCTCTTTACCCAGACGAGGTATAGAGATGATGTTCCTAACAGCATTCTTATAATGCAAACAGTTCTTTAAAACCAATACATGTCCGAGAAGGCAAACATAAACGAAAAGTCCCTATAGCTAATGCAGCAACTCTTGCTCCATTGACAAACGTCAGGACAATCTCATTTCGCCCTAGCATCCTGCTTATTTCCAGATTCTGCAAAGACATACAAATATGTGAAGTTGCAGCAGAATCTAGAACCCATGAGCTGGATTCAGCACTAACCATAAGATTAGTTTCAATAAGCATAGACACCATACCTTCATAAGGCTGGTTCTTGGGCTTGACCTTCAAGCTCGCGAGGTACCTCCTATAGTTCCTCCTCCAGTGCCCTTTGACACCACAGTAATGACATTTCCCTTTATCAATCATGGGCTTTGGTTGCACAACAGGTTTGGTAGGCCTCTTCCATTTATTCTTCTTTAAAACAGTCTTACCATTTGAAGAAGAAGCCTTAGCCATAGCCACTACATTTGGCCTCGTGTTATGCATTTCCTTCTCATAAACTACCAGCATGCTATGTAACTCAGCAAGAGTTTTCTCCATCTTATGCATGTGGAAGTTTTGGACAAAACTAGAGAAGGAATCGGGTAAAGATTGGAGGATCAAATCCACAGCTAACTCATTATCCATAACGAGATTCAGCCTAGCCAATTCTTCAATGTGCCAGATCATTTTCAAAGCATGATCATTAACAGATGATCCTTCAGCCATCCTCATACGGTACAATGCCTTAGATATCTCATATCTAGAGGTTCGACCATTTTCATCAAAGTATTCCTTTAAGTGCAAAATGATCGATGCAGCATCTTCCATAGATTCATACTTCTTCTATAATTCATTATTCATAGAAGCAAGCATATATGACCTAACTTTTAAGTCATCGTCACGCCACTTATCATAAGTGACACGCTCCTCTTGGGTCCCACCCTCAGGAAATGAGGTTGGCATCTTTTCATCAAGCACATACCCAATTTTTTCTGAATTGAGAACAATTCTCAAATTCCTCACCCAGTCAGTGAAATTGGGTCCAATCAAACAATTCTTGTCAAGTATAGAAGCGAGTGGGTTTGTGGTCACCATTTTCAGAGTAATAATAGATATCTATTGCAGAAAATAAATTGTTAGCCGTTGTATCTTTCAAAGTAACTATTTCATTTTGGCCTTTAAATGAAATAGATCCTCCCACTAAATTTATCTTCGAATCCCATACTCCTTAAGATGGGAAGCGGTAATCTTTGTTGGGTAAAGATTACTAGTGGGGATTGGAGTCCCACTAATCCAAAGTCCACCTCACCTAACAGTTATTGGTGTCTTATGAACTTAGTGAGTGAACCAGCTTGTTCAACGCATCATATGCGAGTCCCAATCATAACTTCGGCCTCTAGACCATGAAAGCCTCACCTAACAGTTATTGGCATCATGATCATAGTTAAGTCTAGCCCATCGTCTCATGCAAGTATTGAAAACACAAATGATTCCCTCACCTGACAGTTATTAAAAATCATTTGGCTCCAACCCCACAGCATCATATGCATAATGGAGTAGTCCAATATTATAAATGGTAATTAACCCCTATGTATCCATAACCGGTTAGTTAACCAGTATAATATTGGATCAAACCACGACGATGGAAGGCCACGAGTCCGAACCCGTTTCGACTTAATATTCTTTGTAAGGAGATTTGGGTCATTATTAACGGTCTCACTTTGCACATTAACCGGTTTAACATGCACGATAACAAAAAACATAATAAATAGATATCATGTGATATCTATCCTATGTGGTGATCATGGAATTATGGTTCAATGGGTCTCGAGCCAAAGAGACCCATTTAGCCATTTTAATATTTTAATAATATGGACCTGCTCTTCACTTTTTCTTCAATCTTTGAACTCTTCAAAAACTGGGCCCAAAGAGCTCACTGGTTTAATGGCTCCTCCAATGGCTCCTCCTCTCTTGTAGTATTTACATCAACAATTGAAATACTAAACTATACTAAAATTATATTTCATAAAAATAAATATAAAAGGAAGGACGCAGCCTCCATTTAATAATTACATCCCCAAAAAGAATACCTGTAATCATCATACATTCATCCATACAACAATCACAACAATTATGGATTTTTCCATGATCACTACCCTTCCTTACTAGCCATAAATTCAAAATTTAAAGCTCTGGAAGGCATGCATAAAATTCTGCATATCATTTGCAAAATATAAACATCAAGTATAACAAGTTACGGATTTTTGATTCAAAATTGATTTAATTCTAATTTTTGCTCTGTTGATTAAATTTATCACATAAATCAATCAACTTCTATAGGCCACATAAGAGCAAGAGAACCAATTCTCTTAACAAAAGTAAATTGGCCATTAAAATGCAAAAATATATTTGAACTATAAATCAATTAAACGCACGAAAACGCCTAAACCTGGCTCCGATACCCTTTGTTGGATTTTCATGAATCATGTATAAGAAAAATCAACAGAATAAACGCAGCGGAAACAAAGATATATTTTATACATGATTCTCCTTAGGCGTTGTTCGTGCGTTTTAATCAAAAATCTAAACATAAAAGGGAGTTAAACGAAAGACCTCTCGAAGCGCGCTTTGAAACAAGTCGGTTCGGATGTTCTACAGTACGAGTCCCACAAACGTCGGACCTCTAGTTCAGACACACCAACAACGAACGTCGAACGGAAGAGAGAGCTTTCGGATATCCACCACTTCGATCGTGCTAGCAATCACGTGGAAAGAATCTGTCGTATTCTTGGTGTATAGTAGTCACGGCCCGAACGAGAGAATTGTTTCTCTTCCTAGTGTCTCAAAGACAAAACAAAAGAACACGCACACACTTTGCTTTCTATTTTCAGCAAAGCATCACTGATTTCTCGCTTGTGTTTCTCTTAAACAAAACCAAAACCACACTAACTCTTTTCTCTATTTTTCAACAACTTTTTTTAACTCTCGTCCCTCATTCATTTTATATTAAAAAAACGACCAGCAACGGTTGCTGATCAATGGACGATCAGCAACCGTTGCTGATCGTCCATAATGGACGATCGTGCATGAGCGGTTGCTCATGCACGAACCGCTCATGCACGATCGTGGCATGATGGTCAGCGGTTGCTGACCATCAATGCTACGTGCATAATGGTCAGCAACCGCTGACCATTACGCTTCGTGCATGTGCACGAATTCGTGCACATGCATGAAGCTTTAATTAACTTCTTTATTTATTTATTTAATAAACAAGTTAATTTAGGGCATAATACAACTAACACTCCCTCCCTCTCTCATGTGCAATTTTGCTTATGTGATATGATACTAGATTTTTGCGATCAATCACGATTCATTACATTGAGAACTGTTCAGTTAAGACTGATGCCCATTTTGTTTTACGGATGGATGATCGAAGTGAGTTTTGCAAGAAAAATTGCCCGAAAAGGTAGGAAAATAAGGGAGAAGTTTCTTTTTCCATGGGCTTGTAACTTGATACAAGATATAATACGTACAAATGCAAATGGATTTGCTGCTAAAACTATGACCTAAAAAATCGCCTCACCATTGCCGATTCTAAAATCTCTCCTGTTTGTTTCCACGCTCTTAAGTCCTTCGCATCACCATTCCTGTCACCATGAGAAGGAAGAGAACATTTTTATCAGCTTGGGGACAATATGTTGTGTATATGATGATAGTGAAGTCAGCTACCTCTATCGATGTCAGATCTAACATGAGGACAACACCAGCTAGCTTAGTTATTCTCTGTTATAAAAGTAACATAAACAATTAAGTATTTGACTACTGTAGAACATGTCTGTATGCACGGACAATTAAGTATTTGAACCTGTAGTTATTCTGTTTGCTGTTAATGGCATTCCATTATTTTTCTTGAGCAAGTAAATTGAAATTTCATCTCAAAAGGTATCTTGAACACCATATATGCTCTCTCGCTTTAATTCCCATGCGTGGTCCCACTTGGCATTCTTACTGCACAATAAAAGCCAATGTTGATGACAGCAGTTTTGCGTTTTTTTCTCTTTTTTCCTTTTCGGAAACACAGGCAAGATAGAGGTATGATAATACCTGGCCCGGCATCGCTTGTCCATCGGTGCCACTAATGTTGATACCGGCATATAAGCAAGCCTTGTAGTGAGCATTGCATATGTCTCAGCTAAATGACTTTCCAGCCCCTAATGAACATAAAACATCCAACAAGTCAACTGGATGGCCATTGAACATTTGTCTGCAGTAGGGTGTTTTCTTGCTTGACCCCATACCTAATGTGAAGATTCAGCCTAAAGTTGTGAACTTGTCCATTCCAAATTGTAATTCACGATAGAATACTCATGTTTTGGGGTTTCCTACCTTGAAACTTCATTGATAACCTTTGGGTTACTGAAAATTTCAGCTACTCTAGCACATTTTTCATTGGGAACGGCTTGCCAATTGGTGTGTGAATTGCAACTAACCTGCAGACGTACAACAATTCTTCATAAACTAATTGAAATGTCCTTTCTTGGTTGATCAGCCTATTCAGATGATCTAATGGATGAATAATTGTTGACAACATAATACTTGTTTCATGGATGATTACCAAAATATTGTTGCCACCTCCAAAAAGATCCTTGAAAACTGCTCAAGGGTTGTTAAAAAATCAAGAACTTGATGTAATAATGTGAAGATAAATATAGTAAGACAGTTTTGGGTTCATGTCATCTTATTATAAGATCAATTCACTGTCCTCCCCTGGAGCTTGACCAATACTTGGGGTGCGTTTAGTTCAGCAATTTCCAAGAAACTTTTGACCTCCAAAGCCTTTTGGAGAAATACTAAACCATTCAGCAATTATTTTGAATGAGCTTTCACTTGAAAGTCAACATTGGGAAGATTAAAAACCATTACTAATAGGGATTAGCATTGAGCTTTCAACATTTGCCTAAATATTGAAACTCATTTTTTTTCCTTCAAAAACTATTATCACCAATTCTTCAAATTTCCAATCACTTTAAGAGAGAGTCGGAGAGGGTTAAAGAATTTCTAGATTTTGGTTAAGTCATGATATAATGGATTTTATTATAATTATCATTCAATGAAAGGTTTTGCTTAGTCAATATAAATGTTTAAAAAACTATTTGTTGACATTTGAATTTTTGTCAATGTTTTAAATATCCATTTATCTTGTAAAAATGTAAAATTTATATAAAAATGGTAAAATATATATAGCATATATAAAAAAAACGAAAAAGAAAGAAAAAAATGATGAAGTCGTGTGGGACAGCGTGTCCGGCCCACTTGGCAACTTTCAGCCCGCTGAGTTCGTTCCCCCCTCCTATCTTTGTTTCTTCCTTATTAGGCCCATCTTCATGTCCTTTGTTTTGAGCCCATCTTTATTTCCTTTGTTTTGAGCCCATAAAAGTCCTAAAGTAGCCCAGCCCAAGGTCACTTCTTCCCTTCCGTTTGTCCGAACCAGCGCCTGTGAGGAGAGAGGGAAGAGTGACCTGCGGGTGATGGAAATAGAAGAGTATCCTCCGAGCGTCCGTGAGTGCCCGTGAGCGAGGAAAACGCGACGAGAAGTGGCAAGGCGATCCAAACCTTCTAGAAGGGTTAAGCTGGCAAATCCTAACGGAAAAGATCCCTGCGGGAGAAAGGGGCTGAGCGAGGCGTGGGTGAAGGACAAGAGAGCACGCTCGTGGCTACAGAGATTCAAGGGGGAGAACGGAGGAAGACTCATGGTTTTTGGCAGGAAGTCCGGTCGCCGGAGCCCCGCCTCTGATTCCCGGGTTCCGATCGGAGGTCCGTGAACCGACCTCCACTTCATTGACGATCCTTCTGCAACTGGAGAGCTGTTCTGGCCAAGCGTCCCTCGCCGTTACCGATCGAGATCCCGACTCGACTAAGAAGCCCGGTGCGAACACCCTTTCCGTTAGAACATGCTCGAGCCGTTTGGACTTAGTGATCAAAATCTTGGCAAGCCGAAGCAAGTTTAGGACGATTCATGATGTTTTGAGGTCGCTGCATCGCGTATGGACTGATGAATGCTTTAGATTTAGACTTAAAGCTCGTGTGCATCACTGCGTGCCGGCTGTTTGATATATTGCCTGAATGAAGCATAGAAACCTTCAAGAATACCGAATCTGATGGTTAAAGGTTTAAGTGAATCGTAGCAAAATAAGACTAATCCAGCACGAAAATGTTAATCTAGACCTGTGTGTCGTTTCTGGTTTGAAAACTGCATGGAATCTTGCTCCGGAACCCCTTTGTTAGACCGCACATTAGCTGTTTGAGGAGATGCCTAAATGAGTTGCCGAACTCTTCAAAGCAGATCGACCTTTATAAACTTGGCTTAATGCATTGATTGTTCTTGCATTTTCGAATGACGTCTAATATCATGCTTTTCCTGTGTTTTTCTTGCGATTACATACCATGCCTATCGTTTTTGAGTCGCCGGAGAAGGAATACACCACCGGAGCCTCTCGCCAGCGAGCCCCTGTCCATGGTTCAAGGCTACTCAAGTCAGCTTTCCTCTCTGTTTTAACGTGCTTGTGCTTATTTGTTTGCTGAGTTTGTTAATATTAGAAGTTTGAGTTCCGGGTGTTGTTCATTTTGGTGTTCCGTGGTGTCCCGAATGGCAAACCGGAAATCGTAGGCATCGGTTGATTTGGCTCGGCGATGGTGTGGGACGGGGACGGGTGGCCAGATGGCGGTGGTGTTCAGTGTTTCTGGCCGAAGGAGATGAGTTGCAGGAGCTCGGTTTCGTCGAAGGTGGGGCGAGAGGATGAAGATGATCCGGGCAGAAAAAGACAAGAAAAGACAAAAAAAATAAATAAATAAATAAATAAAATAAATTAAAAAGAAATTAAAAAAGATTAAAAAAGGGAGAGATGGGTTTTGGGCTGGTTCTAAGTGGAATTTGGGCCAAAGAGAAAAATTTAAAAAGAAGAGAAGTTTTCATGGGCTCATTTAATTATTTCCGAGTGGGCTTTCGGGGTTAACATTTTTGGCCCAACTCGATCCGATACGGTTTAGTTGAGTTGGGTCTCTTGACCCGGCCCTAATTTCTTATAAGTTAATATTAGAAAATATTAATAATAAAAAATATTTTAAAAATTTAAAAATTCAGAAAATGATAAAAAAATTTAAAAGCTTTAGGAAATAATATTTTTTTTGGAAAATTCGAAAATCAATAAAAAAATTAGAGTTTTAGAAAATCGTTACAAAAAATTAAAAAAATCTGAAAAAAGTCATTAAAAATTAAAAAAATCAAAATTAGAAAATCCTTAGAAATTAAAAGCTAAAAATTGGACAAGCATTTAGGGCTTTACAATAGGGTTCTTTGTTTTTTATTGTCTTTTTTATCTTTAGGGACAATGTAGGATGCTTATGTGCTTTCCTTTACGATTATCATTAATTGCGCATTTCAATATTTTGAGTGTTACTTTTTTGCTCTAGAATGGTTAGGAGGAACATTAGATTTCTTTTGGATAGGCTTTATGGCGTTTTATTAGTATATGATTAAGTTAGGTATTGAAATGGTGTTAGTCTTATGGCTAACATAATGAAGTCCCCGAGTTTGGAATCTTTGGTTGTGTATTTTGAATGCTCGGTGTCATGCGAGGTATAGGACTTGGGACATACACCTCAATTTTTTGGCATATAGAATTTGGACACAATATTTTACCATTTCTTTTTCCTATTTCCATGATATCGATTAGTTTGGAATATCCTTTAAATCAAAATCATAACTTTTCTTTATCAATTTCTAGAAGATAACTTATTTTTATTATCAAGCTTGATTATCATTTTTATCCCCTAACGTATTCCGTTTCTAATTTGGTTTCTAATTCGGCTCTATTTAGTACACACAATCAAACCTTTCTTGAATTTCCTATTTGATCATACTATTAGCTGCCTTTATCTCTTAATGTAATTTTCTTTTAATATTCTCTATTAATGACTAGTGGATAAGCTTTCTATTGTATTTAGTAACTTCCTCTATCGTACTTTTACATTCTCTATTTGCCACCCCCAACGATCATCAATTATGCACTTGGCACGTCTACTTTTGTTAAATTGCAAAATGCTCACCGTCTTATGACATCTGAATTTTTTACAGACTAATCGGACATGCATTTTTTAACAAAAAAATTAATAAATATATAATAGAGAATAAAAAAAATAAAAACAATAAACGATCAATGAAGGATCCCATCTATGGAGTCTGGTCCACATTCATTCCATTTGGGCTCAAGGCAATCCAGACCATCACCCCAAATTCACGTACTCCCAACGCTAAAAAATTGGTGAAATCCAATCCCGTCAAGAAGAGCTCATGATCGTCTTCTTCCATGGAAGCCTTCAATTCCCT
Source organism: Eucalyptus shirleyi (assembly GCA_017140165.1). Taxonomy (NCBI): domain Eukaryota; kingdom Viridiplantae; phylum Streptophyta; class Magnoliopsida; order Myrtales; family Myrtaceae; genus Eucalyptus; species Eucalyptus shirleyi. The sequence continues at coordinate 16,871,781 of CM029447.1, read as the reverse complement.
CAGAGATCATCACACCCAGAGCCGGATCGGAAATATGGTGGAGTTGTACGAGAACGGAGCAAGAGGCGACCGGATGCTGTCAGACGCATTGATCGTAAACTCTCGTGAGAACGGAGATAGCCATTCGACAGGAGAAGGAGAACTGAAACGCACCTCAAACACACGGGAATTGGAGCAGCAAAAAAGCCCGTCTCACTCGATCCTCTACGTGTTCCAGAGCCTTCTCCACCGGTGACCGGCGCTGGAACCCCACTGCTTACCTCAAATCGCGATGTTCTCACGCGTGAGCTTCGAGTCTGTGTGCTTCATCAATGAACTCGACTTTGTTGAACCAACGAGAATTTCTTCAACCTTCGACAACTCGGAGCCTTCGAGCTCTGAATTTTCATCGAGCGTGGAAGTTCAGAACATCACACACTACAAAAGGATTAAAAAAGCTAAGTTTGGAGGGCGCCTGTAATTTCTTTTCCAGCAGGCCTAGACTTTTGTAACTAGATAGAGGGCGTCAAGTTGTTTTATGGGGATCCGAAATTAAGGGGATGCGAAATTTTGCATTCTGCTGCTACTTGTTGCTGGTCTTTTCTGTTTATCTCATCTCAGAAGACCGGGGTAAGGGAGAAGAATTATTGAGGAGAGAGAATGAAGTGCTTAAAGTTTCCTTGGTTGTACATTCTGAGTCTTCGAGAAGCTGACCTGATATTAAAGAACCTCTAGACCTTTGGTTGAGTAATTTCCTCCAAGTGATCCAGTCTCTTGTGTGTGTGTGAGTGTGATGTAACGTTGGCAAATGGAATGGGAGACATGGGTGACTCTTAGTTTTGGTGCAAAAGTTAGGCAAGACAGCTGCTGGTCTGGCCTTTTAATGAGCTAATCTTAGTGAAGTAAGTGATATTCGTCAGTCACGGTGATTTGCGTTTCAATTTTTCCTCTTCCTGAATAATATGACATGAACATAAAAGGAAAAGTGAAGTTCATCTAATAGAAACACCTGATTCAATATTCAATCACCCACACTACAGCACCTTTGTTGCAGTTGCAGAAAGTTACTCGGGGGATGTGCTTTTCTATTTGCTAGTGATTTTTCCAGCAATATTTGGAAATGCCATTTGACATTCCATGATGTGACTGATTTCTTGCATCATTTTTCGTATTCATCTTATTTCTTGGCCATACATTTGCTTTCCCTATGTGGCTTTAATAGGACATATCATAGCCGACAACCTTCTGTAATTCAACGATGTTGAAATGTTCCACTATATTGGACTGTGCTGAATAACTCTTGTAGTTCAGATTTGAGTACGAAGAGTAATACTCATGAAGATGATGCAAAATGAAATATCTCACAGAAGTATAGTGGAAACTCTCAGTCATACATGTATGATACTGGCTCATGAAGCAGCATAATTTATTCTTTAAGATGCACGAGTAACTCTTTAATGGATATTTGTCCATTAGCACTTAAAAATATGAGGAAACTAGGGCAATCGCAACTATGCTGGCAAATAGATTTGTCCTGATGGCAACAGAAATGAACTTCTTGTTATAGCGAATTAGGCTACTCTTACCAAGAGAAATCGTGAGAGAAAATTCGGCCGAGGGACCAAGTGGCATACATGGCTAGGTTAGAGTTGAACTTGCTTGTGGGAAGATAAGTAACTCAGGGCTGCCATTTATATGTAGCTTAGGCTACTGAGGCGGAAGCTGATGTACAACACCTGTAATGAGACAAGATTCAGAAATGCATACATTGAGATTTGCCTGATCGAGTGTTTCATAGAGTCTGTGTTCATATCATATACGACAGCCTAGAAAAATTTTAGGAACACCTTGGTATGGTATGATATATTAGCATTGTCTCCTGATGCCTCGATTTGAAACCTTGAGGTTGAATATTATTTGAGATCTGAACATATCGAGTGCTTTGTAAAAATCATAGATCAAGAATAAATCATTATCTCCCCTAGTTAAATTCAAGTTACATTTTCTTTTTCAGTTGTGTAGTCTTAACTAGGCTTTATACACTTCAACCGAAACTTGTTAGCATCTTACAAACAGACCAGACTTCTCATTATTTATGCGAATTTTTCTTTCAAACCAATGTTAGAGTATGTTTTGATTGTTGGGTCACTGTCTTTGCATCTCTTTAAGAGCATCCTTGTAAAGCAGGTGACCAATGCCATTCTGAGAAGAAAACTGGGTCCTTGAACCACCTTGCTTGTGAGACTGTATGGAGCATGGTACCGATCCCAAATCCTAGATGATGACAGAAACACAAAAAAGATAACAGAACAACTGTAGCTAGAGTCTTATATGGTAAAGTTACAAACTGAGAAAAAGTTTCGAGCAGAAAGAATAAGAACTTTAAGGGGCATTGAAGCATGTTTTGGTGAAGCTATTTCCTGGAGTTGGCTTTGCAACTTGATTCGGCCATCTCTGAGAAAGCTACTAGTTGCTTGTCCAAATTTGTTCTGGGTTAGGATAGTTTAAGACTTTGGAGGGATCTATCCATGCTTCATTTTCTCTTTGATTTTCTATAACTTTAGCAACATAAAATGCTTCTAAGTTCAATTGTTCTAATTTTAGTTTATACTTCTAAAGGAATTTATAGTAGTTACCGGCCGTGGCCTTCTTAGAGTAATTGAATATGCAAGACATGATCTTAGGGTTGTCAAGATGATTGCAATAACTACTTGTGGGAAGGCAATGGCCCAAGTCCTGCTAAATGCCGCTCTCTGGGGTCATCTCTAGTCACCTCTTACCATGGAAATTGTTTGGTTGTGCTCAATGGGGAGACTATCATGAGCTTGATGGATTAGTCGGATGCACTGGAATGCCAAACACCAAATTACAGAACACTGACAGAGAATCGGCAAGAAACATATGTGGCAACTTTTTTAACTGTAAAATCCTATGAAGCATGTAATTAATCTCAAGCGTCATTACTAATGTCGGCCAATGGCATTACTAGCTCGTCTTGATTTGGCTGTTGTATGCCTTGGTTGTGCTGTCGAAGTGAGATTTTTAAAGAATGATTGAGATGATCAAGTCCAATGAGAATATACGGTGCATAGTGAATGAACATGGTAAAGCATCTGACACATTGTAGAGTTAAGAAATTAGTGCTTGGGGGGATTGGCTATGGGGCTGAGACCTAGTCTCAAACTCTGGGAGCAGCAAAAGAGAAAAGGTGAGGTTTCTATTTGAACATGACAATATTAATGAAGATTGCAAGCTCTACTTTTAGTAGCTGGAGAAGGATTTAGACTCTCTCATGCATAAGGTGTGATTTTACTTTCCTTTCCGAATTCATGCCGGGATGCCAATCGAAACTACTGCATTATTTTGATCAATGTATTCTAAGATGATCTACTGCATAACTGATGACAAAAATAAATTGTATCTAAAGAAAAAACATGTACTCTCTCCCTCTCTCTCTCATGTGCAATTTTGCTTATGTGATATGACACTAGATTTTTGCAATCAGTCACGATTCATTACATTGAGAACTGTTCAGTTAAGACTAATGCCCATTTTGTTTTACGGATAGATGATCGAAGTTAGTTTTGCAAGAAAAATTGCCCGAAAAGGTAGGAAAATAAGGAAGAAGTTTCTTTTTCCATGGGCTTGTAACTTGATACAAGATATAATATGTACAAATGCAAATGGATTTGCTGCTAAAAGTACAACCTAAAAAATCGAATCACCACTTTGTAAGAGTTTTCCTGATATGAGCTACATTAATTGACGTTATAATTTACCGTTTTACGGGGTTTGGTATAAGGTGAGATAGAAGGTTTCTTAATTAATTTAATATGAGGCTGGCTAATATGGCCGAGTTGAGCCTGGTCCATAATGAGAGGATTTGGTTGAAAACTCTATAAATAGTGCTCAAGTTTCTCCTCTAACTCATTGAGCCAGTAATACGGAGGGCAATAGAGGAGAATGACTTGCGCGTGAAACATCGGTTTTCTGCTTCAAGAATGATGGATCCCAAAATAGGTGCGTTAATCTCTCTACTCAGTTATGTTCTTGTTCTGATTATGGAGATCATGAGATTGCACGATTTGCATTCTACACACTTTACCGATTTTAAAATCTCTCCTGTTTGTTTCCACAATCCTACACATAAAAGCTTTCTTGTAATCGATTCCAACGTGATGATACAAAACTTGTAAAGATCTTGGCAAAAAGTTTGGGGTAACTCAAGACTAAATCATGACCATCGATCTCATTCTTCATGTTGGTCCTCCCCCCTTATCGCATAGCGTAATTTTCATACTCTAATTTCTGACAAGATATAGGAAGCGACAAGGCTGTCTTTCAAGAGAAGGACAAAGCCTCAAATCAATCTCACCACATACCAACTATACCAAAAACATACATATCTGAGCCAAAAGCTAATACCAAAAGAATATAGCCCAATAAGCTGCATGTTGAAGCTTGCTCCCCCTATGCATGAGGAACTTGAAAGGTTAAAGAAAAGGAGTGAACAAATCGCGCTTCAATGAGTGATAATTATCTCTCCGTGTGATCGGGTACCAACTATGCATGTTTTACGAGCATCACCTTTGCTAAAAACATTTAACCAAACTTATACAGCTTAACCAACATGCTTGCAGGAATAGATCAAGATAGTTACTCAACAAAGCAATTCAGCATAAAACAAAACTAGATGGGCCATGGAATGTTTAGGTGAACAATAGCTTTTTTATTTCCTTCGTTCATACATGGATTCGTTCATATATGGATCGGTTATTACATTTGTTTGGACATAATAGCAGGTGCTCATGCTGTTACGTGAGTCCATCGTATGTAATTTGTCATTATGTCCAATTATATATCTAGATAGAAAAAATAAATTCTCAGGAATGTCAATAACATGTCATTCCTCTATGACAATATGTCGTACTAAGGATTGTCGCTCATTTTTTCTATCGGCAGGTACATGTGTTGGTCAATATATCCATACTTCATTAAAAAAGAGAAGAGTAACTAAAATAACTAATTCGAGCACGACTGTCCTTGGTTATACAACATTGTATGACAGCTTACAACAGCCTTTTACAATGCCATGAATAAGTTAAAACAAAAATAGACCTGATTACAAGGCATTGCGCAGAATCTTACAATGTTTTACAACGCCCTTCATAGTGCCCTAAATAAGTTACAACACAGTGGGATTTTGATAACAAGACCAGTGGGATACTGGGATTTTGTATATTACGGAGAATGTCCATTACAATTTCACCAATCAATCTGTTCGACATTTTGAATTTTATTTGTCTTTCGAATTGATTTATATTGATTAATTAGAAAGACATTTTAGGTTCATTTCTATTGTAACTCAATGGATGAAAGTCATAACAGATCTTGAAGGCATGAGTAATAACAAGTTGTAAATCCGGCTATGTTGAGTCATGCATCAGCCCAATTCTATCCTACGCGCATGTTACAATTGATCTACTCATTTGCATTTCTTTTGTCAATTGATGACTATTAGGGTTGAGATAGAAAAATGGATGAAACAAACTAATCGCATCATAACAATGGCTATGTACATTGTTAGAAGTTCTAAACCTTTTTAGCTTTTATGTAAATCAGTCTTTTTGGTGCTAAGTTTACAATCCGTTACAAATGCAATAAGTCGAAAATTAGTAATTTATGACGGAAATTGCCTTGATTACGAGGCATTCCCTTTAAGCTTACAAGTGCAATACTTCAAAAAGGAGAAAGTAGCAATCTACACAATTTGCTTCTAGCTTTTGACCTATGACAAGTGTCATATTTTAAAAGTTAGTGATTTACAAAAGTAGTGATTTACGACAGAAAAGGTCTTCATCATGAAATGTTTGCTCTAAATTGATGACTTTTCCCGATATACCTATCCACGGTCTACGGTTTTGGGGATGTGTGGAAGTATCATTTCAAATTTTGACGATCGTGACAAGTCATAAAGTCATTTTCTGTTTTCATAATATTAAAATACATGTGCCATAACCACCGGCCGCGGTGACTCCACTGGATAAGGCTTACGATGAAACTTAAGCAAAACGGAGGAGTTTGAAATCCAGGGGAGGCACTAAATGTCTTAAGTGCGACGCCGGGAATGGTGGGTCCTCCCGCTTACGTGTCACTTGGGGGTTTACGCACCGCTGTCAGCTAGTGCGGTTCCTCCAGCATATATAAAAAAAAATACATGTGCCATAACAACACATATTAACATGGTAACAAGTTGTCAACCCTATTAGCTTATTTTGCAACTTAGACCGACTTGTCAATCGGTGGAAGAAAGTAAAGACTACTAAATATAAAATTATTTTTTCACTATGAGGAAAGAGTGAAATAAAGAATCGAATAACACGTATAGTCAGTATTGACAGTATTTTTTAAGGAGTTTTGCATGTTCTATTTTAGTGGGCTATTTTTAGATCAAGATGGTTAATGGGATCTTTAACTTTGCGACTTTTTATTGATGTGCGCACTACTTATTTAATAAGACTTTAGTAAATTTCTTATAGGGATGATCTGCACCGACCATACATATAAACTTTCCAAGAAGTTGGACTAATTTAATGTGATATTAGTAAGTCCCTTATATGTTGGTAGTACACTAGCCACGCTTGTAAAATGTGAAAAAAAGTTGAAGACTTACTAACTAATTGAGATGTTTCGTAAATTTGTTAAAGAATTGGTATTTTACTAACCACACTTGTATAATTTAAAGGAAGTTGGTAATTTTACTAATTCATTATAATTTTTGTAAATTCTCTATGGCGTTGGAAATTGACTACTCAATCTTGTAAAATTTTAAAGAAATTGGCAAATAATTAATTCAAGGAATGTTAGCAAATTCCTTATAAGGTTGGTATTTGTGTAAATTTTAAATTAGTTGGTAGTTTATTAATGTATTTAGTTTAAGTAAATTCCTTATAGTGCTAGGATTTTACTAACAACAATGGTAGAATTTAAAAGATGTTGGTAGATAATTGATTCGTTCGGATATTATCATATTAGTAAGTTTCATGTAGGGTTGATATTTAACTAAATTCACTTGTGAAGGTTCAAAGAAGCTGATACATTACTAACTGATAGGAATCTTGATAAATTTATTATAATGTAAGAAATTTACTTGTGATACCAGCAAAATTGAAGAAGAGTTGGTAATTTACTAATTCATTTCAAAGAAGCTAATTCATTACCAAGATATTGTTGCCACCTTCGAAAAGATCCTTGTAAATTGCTCAAGGGTTGTTAAAAAATCAAGAACTGGATGTAATAATGTGAAGATAAATATAGTAAGACAATTTTGGGTTCATGTCATCTTATTATAAGATCAATTCACTATCCTCCCCTAGAGCTTGACCAGTACTTGAGATGCGTTTGGTTCAGCGTTCTCAATAAACTTTTGACCTCCAAAGCCCTTTGGAGAAATATTAAACCGTTTAACAACTATTTTAAATAAGCTTTTACTTGAAAGTCAACATTGGAAAAACTGGAAAACCCATTGCTAATAAGGACTAACATTGAGCTTTCGACATTTGTCTAAATGCTAAAACTCATTTTTTTTTCCTTCAAAAACTATTATCACCAATTCTTTAAATTTCCGATCACATTAAGAGAGAGTTGGCGAGGGTTAAAAAATTTATAGATTTAGGTTAATTCATAATATGATGGATTTTATTATAATTATCATTCAATGAAAGGTTTTGCTTAGTCAATATGAATGTTTAAAATTACTATTTGTTGACATTTGAATTTTTGTTGACGTTTTAAATATCCATTTATCTTGTAAAAATGTAAAATTTATATAAAAATAGTAAAATATATGTAGCATATATAAAAAAAAGGAAAAAGAAAGAAAAAAATGATGAAGTCGTGTGGGACAGCGTGTCCGGCCCACTTGGCAACTTTCAGCCCGCTGAGTCCGTTCCCCCCCCCCCCCTCCTATCTTTGTTTCTTTCTTATTAGGCCCATCTTCATTTCTTGTATTTTGAGCCCATTTTTATTTCCTTTGTTTTGAGCCCATAAAAGCCCTAAAGTGGCCCAGCCCAAGGTCACTTCTTCCCCCTTCGTTTGTCCGAACCAGCGCCTCTGAGGAGAGAGGTAAGCGTGACCTGCGGGTGATGGAAATAGAAGAGTATCCTCCGAGCGTCCGTGAGCGCCGGTGAGCGAGGAAAACGCGACAAGCAGTGACAAGGTGATCCAAACCTTCTAGAAGGGTTGAGCTGGCAAATCCTAACGGAAAAGATCCCTGCGGAAGAAAGGGGCTGTGCGAGGAGTGGGTGAAGGACAAGAGAGCACGCTCGTGGCTACAGAGATTCCCGGGGGAGAACGGAGGAAGGCTCATGGTTTTTGTCGCCGGAGCCCCGCCTCTGATTCCCGGGTTCCGATCAGAGGTCCGTGAACCGACCTCCACTTGTTTGACGATCCTTCTGCAACTGGAGAGCTGTTCTGACCATGCGTCCCTCGCCGTTACCGGTCGAGATCCCGATTCGACTAAGAAGCCCGGTGCGAACGCCCTTCCCGTTAGAACATGCTCGAGCCGTTTGGACTTAGTGATCAAAATCTTGGCAAACCGAAGCAAGTTTAGGACGATTCATGTTGTTTCGAGGTCGATGCATCGCGTATGGACTGATGAATGCTTTAGATTTAGACTTAAAGCTCGTGTGCATCAGTGCGTGCCGACTGTTTGATATATTGCCTGAATGAAGCATAGAAACCTTCAAGAATACCGATTCTGATGGTTAAAGGTTTAAGTGAATCATAACAAAATAAGACTAATCCAGCACGAAAAATGTTAATCTAGACCTGTGTGTGTCGTTTCTGGTTTGAAAACCGCATGGAATCTTGCTCCGGAACCCCCTTTTTAGACCGCACATTAACTGTTTGAGGAAATGCCTAAATGAGTTGCCGAAATCTTCAAGGCAGATCGACTTTTATAAACTTGGCTTAATGCATTGATTGTTCTTGCATTTTCGAATGACGTCTAATATCATGCTTTACCTGTGTTTTTCTTGCGATTACATACCATGCCTATCGTTTTTTAGTCGCTCGAGAAGGAATACACCACCGGAGCCTCTCCCCAGCGAGCCCCTGTCCATGGTTCAAGGCTACTCAAGTCAGCTTTCCTCTCTGTTTTAACGTGCTCGTGCTAGTTTGTTTGCTGAGTTGGTTAATATTAGAAGTTTGAATTCCGGAAATGGTAGGCATCGGTTGGTGGCGGTTTGGTCGGTGGTGTTGGCTTGGTGATGGTGTGGGACGGGGACCGGTGGCCAGATGGCGGTGGCGTTCGGTGTTTCTGGCCGAAGGAGATGAGTTGCAGGAGCTCGGTTTCGCTGAAGGCGGGGCGAGAGGATGAAGATGATCCGGGCAGAAAAAGACAAAAACAGAAAAGACGAAAAAAATGAAAAGAAATTATTAAAAAAAAAAAAAAAAGGTTAGAAAAGGGAGAGATGGGTTTTGGGCTGGTCCTCAGTGGAATTTGGGCCAGAGAGAAAAATTAAAAAAGAAGAGAAGTTTTCAGGGGCTCATTTAATTATTTCCGAGTGGATTTTCGGGGTTAACATTTTTGGCCCAACTCGATCCGACACGGTTTAGTTGGGTTGGGTCTCTTGACCCGGCCCTAATTTCTTATAAGTTAATATTAGAAAATATTAATAATAAAAAATATTTTAAAATTTAAAAGTTCAGAAAATGATAAAAATTTTTAAAAGCTTTAGGAAATAATAATTGTTTTTGGAAAATTCGAAAATCAATATAAAAAATTAGAGTTTTAGAAAATCGTTAAAAAAATTAAAAAAACTGAAAAAGTCATTAAAAATTAAAAAAAAAATCAGAATTAGAATCCTTAGAAATTGAAACCTAAAAATTGGACAAGCCTTTAGGGCTTTACAATAGGGTTCTTTGGTTTTGATTGTCTTTTTATCTTTAGGGACAATATTAGGATGCTTATGTGATTTCCTTTACGATTATCATTGATTGCGCATTTTAATATTTTGAGTGTTACTTTTTTGCTCTAGAATAGTTAGGATGAACATTACATTTCTTTTGGATAGGCTGTTATGATGTTAATTAGCATATGATCAAGTTAGGTACCGAAATGATGTTAGTTTTATGGCTAACGTAATCAAGTCCCAGAGTTTGGAATCTTTGACTGTGTATTTTGAATGCCCGGTGTCATGCGAGATATGGACTTGGGAGAGTTCGAGTTAATGGAAGGCCGTCGGCCCAAAGTTGACAATACCCCTAAACCTAATAATCTCTCCTGTGCAAGGGGTTAGGTCGTGATGCTATTTTTTCTTTTGAGACTTTGTTTTTTATTTTTTTTTCAAAAGATGGCAAGTCATTCTCTAAACTCGTGGGATGGATTTGATGTATGACAAAGTTAGTATCAAGAGCTTATGTTATGAACAAAGGGAATATTAGTTAGCTTCGATCAGGGCATTGTGAGGTGATAATTAGTGTATATGTACATACATACGTAATATGCATTAGGATAGAGATTCTTTCCTTAAATTAGAAAGTTTTGTGTACATGGGTAACATGATTGATCTGTTAACATTTTGATTGAACACTATGCCTCTCAGTTTAAAACTCTTCTTCCTATTGTCACATGACATTATTGCTATTATTTTTCTAACACATTGCAATTTGATTTAGGAAGTTCCCTCTCCTTGCAAATCTCTCAAATTTATATGCTTCCTATGAACAAATGCTTCTATATTTTTTCGTTCTTTCTTTATTTATTTTCCCTATTCTCTAAGTAAATTGCTTTAAAGATCTCTTTCCATGCTAGGCAACGTGAAATTCTATATATAGGCATTTTATGGATATCATTCCTTTTTCATAAATTTTAGTACTCTCATCATTTTCTGATGTGTCCATTTTCATAGTTTCATCACATGCTTTCCTTGGAAAACCATGCACGTTCACATGCTTTCCTTAGAAATCGATGCACATTCACATGCATGCCCCAATTTTTTAGTAATAACATCGGGTACTAAAATCAGCTGAATCTGGTTCTTGAGAAGATAGAAAAGTGTTATAGCTACCTGGGCAACTTCAGCATCTAGCTTCACGTGGCAAAAAACTTTATGTTCATGAATGTCTGCTTTTTCCCATATATATATATATAAAGAAAAACTTATGTTCATGAATCTCTGCTTTTTCTAATGATGCCCATTTTTATGGTTTCGTTGTTTAGTAGTGACATCAGAGTATTAAGGTTAACGGGATTGGATCTAATAAGTAAGGCGAGTTCCTATTCATACATTGTTCCAGATACATTATGTTAGATTATACAATATTAACTTTTTTCCTACTATACCGTTAAGTAATATGTCCAATTAACATTAAGGAAATGGGAGGTAATTGAGTGATGATGTGGTTCAACCGTTAAACTCCATTCTACCTAACTTTCTTATTAGTTTGGTTTTAATATATGACATATAATAAATTAGAACGAAACAAGGTAAGCACAATGATCGGAGGCTTTTTGAAATGTAAAAATAACTTTGTTCTTTCTTGTTAAAATTCAAAATGTTATTCAAATATAAAAGGTTATGATTCAAATTACGTATTAATGTTTAAGGGTTTTGAAAATTTCATATGTTTAAAGACAAAATAATGTAAAATGTAGACTGAGACAACATTAGAATAAACAAGAATAAAATGTAAAAATCTATCAAGACGAGCCATTAGCTACGTTGGTGATGTCCTTGAAATCTCTAGTGTTCAGTGGACAAGATTGGCTTATGTTCGGTAATAAAATGTTGTACTTTGCAAGGTCGTACATTTCGGAGAACAAGACAAATGAAGATATTGAGTCTAAGGTCCACTGTGCTTGTCAATTTGTGCACAATCTCATCTGAACTCTATATCAAGCCGCTTTTCTGATTAGTGTTACACTCAAGTTCTATTCTAAATCACATCGAGCAAGTAAAGATAAGTGTACTCCAACATATAACCTATTATGCACAAAGAAAAATTATAGAAAGTGGCGATAATTTGAACTCATGTCCAAGTATGAGTAATAGCATGGGTCCTAACATGGAATTGAAGATTTCACGAAACATTTGGCAAGATGCTTGAGATGTTCAATAAGGATAGCAAGTGTTGCACGTTCTTATTCACTCCTGATCGCGATTAGTTGTTGGATTTGGTCACTCCCCCTTCCACATTAGTTGCATGTTCAAAATTTCTATGGATACTGATTCAATTGTATGTCGTTCCATTTCTTTCTAAACTTCCTTGCTCTGCTAGGATTTTCAAAATAAGCCTTTAGTAGTTACAGGTTATTTCACACAAGAACTAGATTAAAAAATAAAACAAAAATAAGCCTTTAGTTCTTGCGAAAGTGTAGAGCTTGAAATCCACCAGGGGAGGTGGACTAACTAGAGTTGTTGAAGATAGAAATTCATCCTTTATGCGCATTACAAGATGAGGCCTAAATCAATATGCCTATGGGACCCACCGCAGTCAAGTCCGAGGTCCGTGATTGGTTTGTCTTAGATTGTGCGTGCTTCTAGTGTTTACTAGTCTAACATGCTTGCAAAAGGCAAATGAAAATTCTGGTGAAAACAAATCACTGATCTTATAGTTCTTAAAACAATAGTCCTATGCATGGTGAAAATAACTTAGAGAGCGAAATTACCAGGAGTACCGGTGATATTGAAGGACTGAATTTGACAGCAGCAAGCCCGGATGAAATGCAAGCAACAAAATAAGAAATAGTGAAGGAATGGTTCTTGAGTGCGGCCTGCATTTGTCCTCGTCGCACATTATATATAGAGAAAGAAAAGAGGAACATTCCTTTCTTACGTCGACACATGAAGGAAACTTGGGAATTGATCCCTTTCTTTGCCTCCTCAGTTACCATTAACACAAGAAAGGGATTTCTATGCATTTAATTCTTGCAAAAGGGGTCACATCTGATTACTTTCTTTTGCTCGATGGAATGATTCTTTCATATGCAACAATCATATTTTAGTAGGAATAGTTTTAGCGCTAAAGGTGAAATGTTCGAGTTACAACCCAAAACATCAGCAAGTATTTGATATTCCATGAAATCTCGCAATAATTAAGTTGATTTTGAAAAGGTTGAAAAAGTTATATCTTTCATATTGGATGGTCTCCCCAATCCTTTTTTTCTTTAACTACCATGAAAATATTATCTAATCACAATTTTTTCCTTTTCCTTTTCTATATTATAAATATAGATATATTGATTTTAATAATTAGGCACTCTTTATAAAAGGATTGGGGAGACCATCTAATATGAAAGATATAACCTTTTCAACCTTTTCAAAACCAACTTAATTATTGCGAGATTGAGTATTACTTATATACTCTTTTTCCGTATTTTCTTAACGCATTTCCTAAATTCATGAGATTAGACATTGCCTTTCTTTTTCCTTTGGTTCTCAATGCCCATTGACAGGCGAAGGTTATGCCCTACTATTCATAATGGTATTAAAAATTTTGCTGAACATTGAGAGTATATTTTTTAGCAAATTGTATGACAATAATTTCAAACATAATGTTATATATTTTATTAGGGTTGGTTTTGAGCCGATTCTACCCTTAATGAGAAACCCATAAGGTCCAGGCCGGTCTCCAAATATTTTACATGTAAACTAGCCTTATCGGATCAATTTCAGGCTGGATCACACGGGGAATCTTTTAATCGGTTGGTTGCTCACCCCTAGTAAAAATAACCATCTCATGCTTCAATGGGCACATATACTTGGTCTTTTGATATTTATCTACAAATTGATCCCATAAAGTGAGACATACGGGTTGGACCTTCAAGACAATAGAATAGTTACAATTTGCAAAAGATGCTTAAATTTATACAAATTTTAGGTACACGATAATTAGGCTATACCTATTATCTTTGAGCTCAATGGGCACAGTTTTCACTATGGCTCCACTTACATTCTTCATAACCATCGCTCCCCCATTGGACCCTGCTATCTTCACAGTTTGATGTGTAGCCTGGGTTCGTTCAGTCTTAGCGTGTGTTGTCTTTTGTTGTCTTTTGGCCGCTTGGCCTTTGCCCGGCTTCCTTTCACTCATTTGAGACTGTTCTTTTGAGTGCGAGTCTTTGAAGCCGGTTCTTTGTATTTTTTGACCTCCCTTTTATATTACATACTTATTTACCAAAAAAAAAAATTATTACCACTCTAATAAAATTGTAAAATGTAATACCCATTAGAACTTAATCCTTTTCCAATCTTGCTGCGTAGGTTCTCAAATTCAACAAACGTTGAATCTACGTAAGGCATTGCCATGTCATCTTCTCCAATTTCTTTCCTCATCTTATTGACATAAGGCTTGAATTATGTGCTTGTTGTCACTAACAACACGATTAGTATCCTCATTCTTAACCAATGAATGATTCTTCACAAAATATATATTGCCTCCCTCTGGCAAATCTCGAAAGCGATTTGCAATGTTGCTGTTGATAGAACCATGGATGCATTCGTTCTAAACTAAACATACCTCAAAAAATAAAAGTCAATTGGCAAGCAAAGTAACTAAAAATAAAAAAGAATGACAACTTGTCATGCCCCGATCCTCGAGTGTGCGTCCATCCCTCAATGATCGATACGAATGCGACGTTCCCAGGTCTCGTCGCCGACCCAATTCGTTTTAATGCACATGCGGAAGGGAAACATTAAACCCCTGATAACAAATAACATGGGATAGGAAAGCAGGGGACATTTCACAAAAGTCAACTTTTATAAACAACGGGGTTTAGTTACAAAATGAGTCTGATCAAAAGTCTACAAAAGATCGACTCTCAAAAGGAAGCTGTCCTACAACCTACTCGTCGGACATAAATGCCGATCCTTCAAACTCCACCTCCACAGACTTGGGGCTTCGATCCTCGACTTACAGACCTGAAATATTGAGCCCATGACGGGGTGAGATAATGTCTCAACAAATTCACCCCCTAAACTCCTATTATGAAGAAAATACGCCTCAGGGCGCTCTACCCACACAACCACACAATTAGAACAGAGGACTTACCTCGCCTCAGTTCCTTCCTGCACGTCAGCACAGTTCACATCACAAATGCATATAATTAATGCACATAACAATTGGAGCATCTCATTATCAGACCAATCAAACACAGATTTCCCAATTATAAGGCCAAATCGTTATGACATGTCCCATTCTGTGTCACACAATTTCGTTCCATAATCAGGCGCGGGTAAATCATATCGGTGGTTCAATCCACCCCCAATATTCACTCTCAATAATCCAATTTCCAATTTCACTCAACATCCCCACTCAAAAAACAAACTCAAGGCTCTAGAGGTAGTTCCCATGTGACTCAAGTCGCCATGTAACACTTAGCCCTTGATTACAATAAGTGATAGTCTAAGGCTCTAGAGGTGACCCACACGAAATTTCGCCATCGTGTAGTACTTGACCCACACGAAATCTCGCCATCGTGTAGTACTTAGTCATTGACCACAAACAGCAATAGTGCAAGGCACTAGAGGTGGCTCACACAAGTTTCGATATTGTGTAGCACTTAGCCCTTCACTATGCATGATAATACTACAAGGCTCTAGAGGTAATTCCTATGCGATTCAGGTCATCATGTAACACCTAAGCTTTGGTTACAATAAGCAATAGTATAAGACACTAAAGGTAACTCACATATAGTCTCGCTATCATGTAGCACTTAGCCCTTGCATACACGCTTACATATATACTTTCAAATCATTTTCTCCCAAAGGCGGTCCATTTCCAACATCCCTCGAACTAGGCATATTTCCTTTTTTGTAAAAATTACTCAACTCATGTAAATGCCCATGCATTTATACACTCAAATCACCTCATAAGATCAAAACACATGAAATTGGACAACTTTTCATTTTCGGGTGAACAGTACACATGAACAGTGCGTGTGAACAGTGTTTCGTGAACAGTAACTTTTGAGAATTTAATAATTAATAAATTAAATCTAGAAGTCATTAAAATACTAATTAAAGCAAGCAAAGTATCAAGAACAATCACGAACTACTACCGGTCCTATCCAGCATAAACGATCCACTCGCGCATCTCCGAGTTTAAATCCAAAAATCTAATCAACTGAGTTTGGAAAATTCTCAAATTTGAACATGTTGTAAAGGACACATAAAAAAGACTTTTTCATGAAGACACCTTAACCCAGATCCTTCTAGATTAAGCCCAGTAAATCGCTCAATCCAATACAAAAACTGAGTTCGTTTACAAAAAGTCTATTTTCCAAAATCAGTTTGGTTCGAGGTTCAAAACTTGTCCACTTGATCTGAAATTTGAGTATATTAAACTAGAAGATGTGACAAACAACTTTTATGAAGAAACCATTTTGAAATTGAAACCCTTAAGAGTTGATAAAAACCCCTAGAATCCTAAAATGTCACAAATTCCAGCACTGTCCGAGATTCTATTTGCAATGATTGAGCCGATATCTCATTCTTTTAAATCCATAAAAATTTTGAAAAAAATATATGTTATATCTGAAGATGTCTAAAAAATTTCTCAAGAAGGAAGCAACCTCAAAATTGCAACACATTTCGGTCCACAAAAATGGCAAATGGCGAGGGTCTAGGAATTAGTTCTGAGGAACAACCACTGAATTCGACTAAACCATACTAAAAAATACTAATCTCACTAATTAAATTAACACTAATCAATTCTAAGGCTAATCTAACTATTCTATATTATCACTAATCCATAATTAATCTAATCTAAACAACCCTTAAGCATAATTAACCTCTTAAGTAAGGTTTAGTGAGTAAACTCACCGGTTTAGCGTTCCGGTGAGTCTATGGCAATGATGACGCCAAGGCGGGCGATAATCCTCCTAGCGACGACACCAACCAAGGTCGAGAATAGCTCGGAAATGGGCCACGAAGTCCCAAAGCCTTGCTGGTTCGGCTTCTGATCTTGGTTGAACTAGGAGAGAGAACCAACGGCTTCAACGGCCAGGAAGGGCTAATCGGAGCTCCGGTGAGCTGGTGGCCAGCAATCGGTGGCTCCCGAGGGTCAATGGAGTCTTGCTGGTGGTTGGAATGGGCAAAGGAAGGTCCGGAATGGTAGAAAAATAGAGAAAATCACGAAACAATGGAGGCGAGTAGGGGACCGACGGACCGGCGGGCCATTCCTTCTCGCCAGCGTACGGGACGGTCAGCGGCACGTTCTGACAAGCGGCAAAGTGCACTCATAGGTACTGGATGTCCTGAAGATGATGGTGGGTGGAGCGTGAGCTAATTCGCACTGGAATACAACTTTTAACTCAGATCTTTGGGGGAAAGGTCAGCTGGAGCAGAAACTGGGAGAAGATAAAACAGAGAGGGAAAAGGCTTGCGCTTTCTTAGGGCCGAAGAGGGGGAGAGAGAGTGAAGTGAGGGCTGGTTTCTCTACAATTTTTGGAGCTTCAAATGTCCCAACAATGGATAAAGGAGGAGCAAGGAGGAAGAAGAAGCAGCTGGTCAAGTAGGGGGCCACCAAATATCTTAGGCACTTGAGTTCTTGCCCCACCATGGATGGTTGTCATCCTCAGCCAAATAGCAGCAGCCAAGCTTCCCTTAGAAGCTTCCCAAGTGGTCCAAAAGTCATCTTCCCCATGGCATACGAATTTTGCACATTTGCTTATCAAATCCATTCAATTCCTCTTCAATTCTTCTCCAATTCTCCTTCAAATTAACTCAATTTGAAGTCTATAAATCCCACCAAGGTGCCATAATCTCAATCAACATTTTTCCTCATCCAATCGCGCAACTCAAATCCCAAAAAAGCGACCAAAAACCGTGGTCGGATTTTCGCCGAAAATCTCAATTTGCAGAAAAATCTTCGGAGGATGAGTCAACGTTCCTAAAATGAATTGTGACATTATTGAATGGATCTAGACTTAGAACCAGGGAGGACGAAGTCAGTTTCCTGCAAGTATGCCTTCCCATAGTAGGCGACCTCTCGTTCAAGCCATTCACGAACAGCCTTTTAGTAGAAAATCACTCTACTCTTTAGTTTAGAGCCTAGAGACACCAAGATAGGACCAGGGTGGTAACATTTCTAACTATCCGAGTTGCATTTCTTAGAGGATCCTGCCAGGCTGTAGAAGAATGAGGAGTTTAGAAAGCCATAGAAAGAATTTCACAAAACACTCACTTTACTTCAAGGGACTCTGCCTAACACAATACATCAGCCTCGCCTTTTATAGGCAATAAGGTGTCACACACAAACAAGAACCAAGCTCATGAGTCCGGGAAGAAACAGAGGCTTCCAAAAATCTCGGTAGGAATTATTCGCACGGTATGAATAGTGACAGTGAACAATGATTTCCTTAGCTACTGCTGCAGTAAAAGTGAACAGTAACTTGCTACAGTGAACTTGTATGGACAGTGGTCTTATTCAGCGGTCTCATTCGTCACGAGCATTGTAATCATAGTTCAAGTCATCTGAGCTATGCATGGTTGCTAGAAGATGTTCGTCATATTTTTGTTCAAGTGCTTCAAAGTCTTCTAGTGAGAGGAGCTGGTTTAACTGATATGATGTGGATGTGGATGCTTCCTCTTGTGCCCAATTTGTATTATCGGCGTTTGAAGTGTATGCATGAATACTTGGCTGAGGCCAATTGGATAGCTGTGCATAAAAAGATGCGTCAATGTCTTGAGATAAGGACAAAGGTCCTTAGTCATAGGGGTCTTAGGAAAGAGGACCTCCCCATTTAGCATAGGGGTCTTGAGAGGACTGTGCAATGTCATTTGTGTCTACCATTTCATGCTCCTGTGATGATGCAACTTATCTGAATTCTTCAAGTGCTTCATTGGCTTCCGATGCTAGGTCATAATGATCCCATGCAGTGGGTACATTATAATTCTGTGCATCTTCATGAATGGTTTTATTTTCCTGGCATAAGATTTTCTGGAGTTCTTGGTATTGGTGCTCATAGCAACCAACGGGTCCTAGATAAGATTTGTGGACTCGAGCTTCTGCACTATGTGGAACAGGTTTATAGGATGAAATACCTATACTCAATGGGGGCATTGATGGTGTTGCCATTATTAGTGAGAAAATCCCATGGTCGTTGGAAAAACATAATAGTATGGACTTCAGGGTTCGGCCGTGTGGTTCTCAGTTCTTTTCGCAAGAGCCATTTCCAATGAGTTGGAGGATAAAACCAATTGAGAAAATCTAAAAGATTTTTTTCATTTTCATTTTCAATGTTTCCTCTACCGATTCTAAATATCCTGGTGAGGTTGGCAATAAATCTTCTAATTGGAATTTCAATAGCTATTAAGTACTTATTGGTTAAGTACCATAATAACCATTGAAGTTGATCATGGAAATCATCTTCCTTCCGGATTAGAGGATGTATAATCGGATAATCTGCATTTAATCCAAAAGGGTAAAGAATTGAATCTCCATTAAGGTTGAACAGATTTGTGTGGTATTGCCACATGAGTTTATCCAGATTTTCAGTAAGCTTATCTTTCTGGATTTGCTCAATAATCTCCTGGGGGTATCGCCAGCTTGGCCAATATTTTGTCTTCTCAATTTTATACTTCTCATTGTGATGGGAAGTATGGAAAGCATGCTTCATGATATACATGTTAATTTCTGCCGGTGCTTTTGGTCTTGACAGGAAATCAGCAAGCACATTCTTCTTCCCGGGAATGTGTTTGGTTTCAAAAGAATATTTTGAAAACCATTCAGCCCATCGAAGCAATTGGGAATTTGGAACCTACTTCTATTTGAATTTGGTCATCTAAGGGAAATATGACATATCCATTTCTATCAGGAAGTTATGGCCAATAAGATGGAATTCAAACTTTTTTATCCCATTTTTGACCACTAAAATTTCTTTGAAAGTGGAGTGATAATGCATTTTAACCTAAGAAAACTTTCCACTTTTATAGGCACACAGATGTTTCTTACCATCAATTTCTTCTAATAGAATGGCTGCCCAATACTCATCACTAGCGTCAGTCTGGAGAATTCTCTTTCCTGTTGACGGGATTTGTAACGAAGGAAGAGACTGCATGATCTCCTTAAGCTCAGCAATTGCTTTAGTCTGAGTTTTTCCCTAAGATGAGGGATTCTTCTTCAGCATTGTCTGCAAGGGAGTCATCAATTTTGCAAGATTTGGAACAAGATCTCTGAGATAATTGATTATCCCAATAAATTACTGAACTTACTTTGTTGTGAAATTTTCCTCAGGAAATTTCAGCAATTCCTGAGCAATGTGTGGCCCTAGATAGTATGTCCCTTTGTTAAGGTGCATACCAAGAAATTCAATTTCTGTCTGGGCGATATTCATCTTCCTTTAGGAAAGCATGATTCCATACTTTTTTATAATTTCAGCAAACTGCTCAAGAAGTTGGCAGTTGACAAGATTGGTTGGAAAATTCAGCACATTGCCTTTTGAAAGAGGGATTGTGCAACTTTTAGGCCAAAAAGAAGAACTTTCCATTAGAAATGTTGATTTGGGATACAGAACCCTGTCTTGGGTCTGTTTTCAGGATGAATGCCTAATTGCCAAAATCCAGCTTTAATATCAAATTTGGAATAGATTTGGGCTTTGGATAATCCAAAAAAAAAAAGAAAGTTTCTGGAAGGTAAAGGGAATTTATCATCTTGGAGGAAAAGGTTAAGAGGCTAATGATTAATTACCAATCTCATTTTTCCTTGGTTTTGCTCAACATGCTTGTTGACATAGAAGGCTTCACAAGCGCATTAAGAATGTGAGACCTCAATAAGGCCTTGTTGCAGTAGTTTCGAGCATTCCCTTTAAGCCAAAACCAGATGTTCTTGTTTCATTCCCATATGGCTCACCTTGGTTGGATTGATATCTTCATTTTTATTTTTATTTTGAAAGGAAGATGAACAAAGAACTTTGGATTTTTCCATAAAGAATTAGAACATTTTTGAGCAAATTCAGAATGAGATTCCGAACAGGATTTCAACAATTTTTGCATGATCGGATCTAGTAGACTCATTTGAATGGAAAAAAGTTTTTGAATGTTGACAAATTCAGAAAATTGGTCTTTATACTTAAGACATTTTCCAGGAATGATACGGAACTAAAAAATCTGATTCATAATGTTCCAACCAATGATAAAATCTTTGTTGGAAAGACTAGAGCCAAAAATCGTTGTAGTTATGGAACACTGTGGAAAAAATTGGACAGTTATTAGAGCGGTTCTCACATTTGTAGAAAAAGTATTTGCCAAAGCAGAGTTGAAATATCGGACACAGAAAGTCCAATATTCTTCAGGGAGAACTTTAGTGTTTAAGATTGAGGAAGCTGCTCTAGTGTCTATAAGAGCAATAATAGTGATTGGCTTGGCAAACTTTGAAGTGAATATCTTCACAAGAAAATGGGGACAATGAGTTTGGCTTGAAAATATATCATTGCTTTCTTCTGAAGGAGTCAGAGATATGTGAAAAATATCTTTAGAATTTGAATCCGAATCAATTTCTCTGGGAGTTTGATAACAAGGAATGACACAAAGAGTTTGTTCACATAGTTCTTCATCCACAGAGAATAAAGATTCGATATCATCATTTTCAAGAGAAATACCAGTTTCATTCTCTATATGATGTATCAAATGATTCTGACCTTTTTTTGCTTAGGGATAATTTTTGGCAAAATGTCCTTTCTGATTGCAGATGAAGCATCGATTTGATTTCTTATGGCTGGAGCGATCTTTCCTCTTGCGTATATATCGCCATTTCTTCTTTCTTTGGAAGTACTTAGAGCCATGCCTGGATTTGTTTATCCAGAGCTTTTTGAAATGTTTCTTTTTTCTGGAAGATTTTCCACAAGAACCATCATAATCTTTCTTGGAGCATTTGATCTTTAAACTCTGGCGAGAGCAAGCTGCGTCAAGTTCTCTGTTGTTGTTAACATAAGTCTGGATCATTTTCCTTTTGATACACAATTCTTCAAGGCACAAATGAATTTCTTGTTGAATTTCTCCCAATGGAACATCCTGGATCCTTCTTTGTTTGGACAAAAAGGTTCTCTCTATTGTTTGAGATAATTCTTTGGGAATGGAGATCAGGAAGACATGCCTCAAATTTGCATCAACTCCAATTTGATGGAAGAGCTTAAGCATCTCACGATAATGCTTATCAAGATGTCTTTTTTTTTTTTTTTTAAGAGAGCAACATCTTCTTTCAAAAAATTATATTCTTTTGAGCTCTATGAGATTAACAGGTTTCCCTACAAAGAAATGATCTAGAAGGGTAATGGCATGACCAAAATTTGGTGAGAGTAAAAAGTGAAGCTGATCCTGTTCTGACACAGATTGCCATCAAAGTTTGAGGGTACCTGTTAACCTTGTGACGAAGTTAAAAAGAACATTATACTTGTCTTGGTTGGTAATGGCTTGGGTATTTAGCCAAATATGAAATTCTTCAAGTCTTTCTTGCCATTTGTGATCAGGAATGTCATCAATAGTGAAAATCTATTTTGATGAAGTGGACACATTCTAAGAGGGATTGTTAGGCTAGACAACCTCTGGTTTAGAAGGGTTTGATTTCATGTCATGGTTTGGAGGATCGGCCATAAATATTGATGAAGTTACTAGTGCTATGAGAAATGAATCAATGGTAGGGATTGAAAAAGATGATGAAAACGAAAGAGATATCGAATTTGATTAAGTATCAAAGATGTTTGGAAAGGCTGATTCTATTGGAAACAGAACTTGGTTTGTCAGGATGACAGGATCAATTTGCGCTGGAGGTTGTGGAGTAAAAGGATTAGGCTGTGGTTCCTGATTACTCAAATCTCTGAGAAAGGATTCTAATGGGTTTGATAGCATCAATTGATCTGACCTTTCTCTTATGACAAGTGAGGATTCTTCATGCTTTTCCTCCTTTCCCTTTTTTTTTTTCTTATTCGATCTAGCTCCTTGAGACGATTTCTCATCTCAGCAACATCTGTCTTATCTTGTCTGACAGGGGTACTTGTGATAGAAGTGAAGATAGACGTCTGAGGTGGTGGAGGAGGGAGAGATTCCATTCGCAAAGTAGTCGAAATGGATTAAGTCTTCCTTCTTCAAGGATCTGGATTTGTCTTTTAAGCTTTTCAATCTCCGCTCTAGGACTTTCAAGATGATGATATCCTAAATGTTGTCCAAATTCCAAGGCATGTAGCCTCTTTTGGAAATCTAAAAGCATTTTTTTGGTTGTCTCATCATATCTTCAAAGATGTTGCACATTTCCAATCTTGGAATCAATTGTTTTGAAGGCATTATTATGTGCCAAAAGAGTCTCCGATTGCCAATTTAGGACGGCTTCAGCAACATGAGTTCTTTTTTGTCTTCCATGTTCATCCACGTCAGTAGGAGCAGGTATCTTAGGAACATGTCTATATTTGCCTTATGGATCAATAAACTCTTCTGGAATAGGAAACGAGAGTTTAGAACTTTCTCAAACAAGAGGAGGAAAGTCTGTTTCTTGAAACATGGCGAGAGAAGAGCTAGGTGTTGTTTCTGCTAGAACCTCAAGTGGGTAGGAATGTTTCTTTGCCCACTTTACAATTGGCTTATAAAACGGAGAAATAGCTGGTTTTTTTCTGATGAGGAGATGGAGGAGGTGATTTCGGTGGGGTTGGTGAGACTGAGGGAGATACCATGAACTCTGGTGATAGAGTTGGTGCATATGAAACCATAAACTGAAATTTATCGCATTCACCAAAAGTATCAACGGAGGAATCTTCGTTCAAGTACCTTTGGTACATGAAATCTTTTGACTTTTTTCACCGAGGTGGAGGTTTTGCAAATAGGTCTACCTCATCAGGAGAATTTGTACAATAAGAATATTAGCAAAAAGGATCCCAAAAACAATGACCATACTGGTCCTTATAGTAATGGACAGGAACACTATTGAAATGTCGAACAAACTTTTTTGGATCTGGCTCGGAAATTGATTCTGGAACGCATGGCTCAATCATGAAAATAGTTTGGAAGATAGAAGGACTTTCTTCCTTTTCCTTGCCAAATTTGATGGAAACAATTCCATCTTTCTTTCTGACAAATTCAGAGTTTAATGACTGAAAAGGCTTGTTGCTTTGATGCAACTTTTCATAGTTGCTAATCAAAGTCTCTGGAAGGAGAGTGGCCAACTTTTCCTTCGGGATCTGCCTGGGAACATGGATGCAGGATGCTCAATCATTTTGCATGGAGATGAATAAGGAATCTTCATTTCCATTATGGAAATTTAGATCAAGAGCATGATTCTGCATGCGATAAACCATCTGGTAGTGTAGTATAGTAGCAACAGAGTCAGCAGTTTGAGGAGCTCCAGTGAGTTGGATTTGGACTTTTAGAAAAGAAAGTAGCTGGGAATCTGAAAGAGCGATGTTGAAATTTGGATACAGTGTCACAAAGACTGTTCCAACATTTAAAATGATTTGGACAGTACCAATGCAAGCATGCTGGTATTCTAGGAACCGAGTATCCAATAATGCTATTCTTGCCATAACTGGCAAGCCTTTACGACCATGGAAAGTAAGAGCAAGACGAACGGCTCCATAATGGACATGAGAATAACCTTACTGAATCCACTGTCGGGGAAACTCTGGAGGGATCTGAAAAGTAACAAAGTACTCTTTTTTGGTGTCAAGAATTGGATGTTGGTCGAATTTGGAGGACTGGACGTACTCCTTTACTTCCTTTGGAGTCTGACGAATAAGTTGGCGAATGGATCGGATGGGGGAAAATGATGAAGTGGGTTTAGCAAAAGCAGAATAGGGGTTCATCAGGGGAAGCTGTGTTTCAGAGATATTGGTTTTATCACTAAGAGAGATTTCATAAAGATAATCTATCTTAGAAGCATTTGAAAAATGAAAATCTGAAGGGGTTGAAGATGATGGAGGTGCAGTGAGAGAAACAGGTGCTTCGAGAATTTCTGGTTCAGTAGACATGATATAAAGAGATATTCTTAGCACTGAATTCACCTACTAAGCATATGGAACGAATAATATTACAAACGAAACCATGACTTTGCAAACAGAGCCTCTCCTGGCTCCTCCACCACCTTAGACGTCTATCTTTGCTACAATTACAGATATTCAAGTTAGACAAGACAAGACAGATGTGTCTTAGATGCGAAATCATTTCAAGGAACTAGATTGGATAAGGAAAGGAAAAGGAAAGGAGAAAAGACCCGAAGAATCTTCACTTGCTTTAAGAGAAAAGGCCGGATCAATTGATGTTGTCAAATCCATTAGAATCTTTTCTTAGAGATTTGGGTAATCAGAAACCACAACCCGATCCTGTTACTCAGCAACCTCCATTACAAATTGATCCTGTCATTCTGACAGACCAAATCTGTTTCCAATAGAATCAGCCTTTCTAAACATCTTTGATACTAAATCAGATTCGGTATCTCTTTCGTCTTCATCATCTTTTTCAATCCCTACCATTGATTCCTTTCCCATAGCACTAGTAACTTCATTAATATTCATGGCCAATCCTCCAAACCATAACATGGAATCAAATCCTTCTAAACCAGAGGTTGTCCAGCCTAACAATCACTCTCAGAATGTGTCCACTTCATCAAAACAGTTTTTCACTATTGATGACATTCCTTATCATAAATGGCTAAAAAGACTTGAAGAATTTCATACTTGACTAAATACTCAAGCCATTACCAACCAGGACAAGTATAATGTTCTTTTCAACTTTGTCATAAGGTTCACAAGTAGCCTCAAACTTTAGTGGCAATTTATGTCAGAACAAGATTAGCTTCACTTTTTACTCTCACCAAATTTGGTCATGTCATTACTTTTCTATATCATTTCTTTGTGGGGAAACCTGTTGGTCTCATAGAGCTCAAAAGAAGAGAATTTTTTAATAGAAGATGCTGCTCTCTTCAGAAAAAATATCTTGATAAATATTATCGTGAGATGCTTACGCTCTTCTATCAAATTGGAGCTTATGTGAATTTGAAGCATGTCTTCCTGACCTCCATTCCCAAAGAATTATCTCAAATAGTAGAGAGAACCTTTCTGTCCAAACAAAGAAGGATCCAAGATGTTCCATTGGGAGAAATTAAATTCTCTCTATGGCTTTCTAAACTCATCATTACAGCCTGGTAGGATTCTCTGAGAAATGCAGCTCGGATAGTTAGAAATGTTACCATCCTAGTCCTATCTAGGTGTCTCTACGCTCTGAACTAAAGGGCAGAGCAGTTTTCTGCTAAAAAGCTGTCCCTGAAGGGCTTGAACAAGATGTTCGTCCACTTTACAATTGGCTTATAAAACGGGGAAATAGCTGGTTTTTTCTGAGGAGGTGATGTTGGTGGGGTTGGTGAGACTGAGGGAGATGCCATGAACTCTGGTGGTGGAGTTGGTGCATATGAAATCATAAACTGAAATTTATCGCATTCACTAAGAGTATCAACGGAGGAATCTCCGTTCAAGTACCTTTGGTACATATATTTTTTTAACTTTTTTCGTCGAGGTGGAGGTTTTGCAAATGGGTTTACCTCATCAGGAGAATTTGTACAATAAGAACATTGGCAAAAAGGATCCCAAAAACAATGACCATACTGGTCCTTATAGTAATGGACAGGATGTCCATCACTGTTGAAATGTCAAACAAGCTTTTTTGGATCTAGCTCGAAAATTGATTCTGGAACGCATTGTTCAATCATGAAAAGAGTTTGGAAGATAGAAGGACTTTCTTCATTTTCCTTGCCAAATTTGATGGAAACTGTTCCATCTTTCTTTCTGACAAATTCAGAGTCTGATGACTAAAAAGGCTTGTTGCTTTGATGCAACTTTTCATAGTTACTAATCCAAGTCTTTGGAAGGAAAGTGGCCAACTTTTCCTTCGGGATCTGCCTGGGAATATGAATGCAGGATGCTTGATCATTTTGTAGTGCTGAGAAGATCTCTTTACATCATGTCTACCGAACCAGAAATTCTCGACGCACCTGTATCTCTCATTGCAACTCCATCATCTTCAACCCCTTTAGATTTTTGTGTTTCAAATGCTTCTAAGATAGACTATCTTTATGAAGTCTCTCTTAGTGATGAAACCAAGATCTCTGTTCTGAAACACAGCTTCCCCTGATGAACCCCTATTATGCTTTTGCTAAACTCACTTCATCATTTTCCCCCATCCGATCCATTCGCCAACTTATTCGTCAAACTCCAAAAGAAGTAAAGGAGTATATCTAGTCCTCCAAATTCGACCAACATCTCATTCCTGTCACTGAAAAAAAGTACTTTATTACTCTTCAGATCCCTCTAGAGTTTCATCGACAGTGGATTCAGTAAGGATATTCTCATGTCCATTATGGAGCTGTATGGTCATTGTTTTTGGGATCCTTTTTACCAATGTTCTTATTGTACAAATTCTCCTAATGAGGTGGACCCATTTGCAAAACCTCCACCTCGGCGAAAAAAGTCAAAAGATTCTATGTACCAAAGGTACTTGAATGGAGATTCCTCCATTGATACTTTTGGTGAATGCGATAAATTTCAGTTTATGATTTCATATGCACCAACTCCACCACCAGAGTTCACGACATCTCCCTCAATCTCACCAACCCCACCGACATCACCTTCTCCATCTCCTGCTCAGAAAAAACTAGCTATTTCCCCGTTTTATAAGCCAATTGTAAAGTGGGCAAAAAAACATTCCTACCCACTTGAGGTTCCAGCAGAAACAACACCTAGCTCTTCCCCCGCCATGTTTCAAAATACAGACTTTCCTCCTCTTATTCGGGAAAGTTTCAAACTCTCGTTTCCCGCTCCAGAAGTGTTTATTGATCCACAAGGCAAATATAGGCATGTTCCTAAGATACCTACCTCTACTGATGTGGATGAACATGGAAGACAGAAAAAGACTCATGTTGCTAAAGCTGTCTTAAATTGGTAATCGGAGACTCTTTTGGCACATAATAATGCATTCAAAACAATTGATTCCAAGATTGGAAATGTGCAACAAGATCTTCAAAGATATTATGAGACCACCAAGAAAATGCTTTCAGATTTCCAGAAGAGGCTTCATGCCTTGGAATCTGGACAACATTTAGGGTATCATCATCTTGAAAGTCTTACAGCGGAGATTGAAAAGCTTAAAAGACAAATCCAGATCCTTGAGGAAGGAAGACTCAGTCCATTTCCGACTACTTTGCGGACAGAGCCTCTCCCAGCTCCTCCACCACCTTAGACGTCTATCTTTGCTACAATTACAGATATTCCTGTTAGACAAGACAAGACAAATGAGGCTCAGATGCGAAATCGTCTCAAGGAACTAGATCAGATAAGGAAAGAAAAAGGAAAGGAGAAAAGACCTGAAGAATCTTCACTTGCTATAAGAGAAAGGTCGAATCAATTGATGTTGTCAAATCCATTAGAATCTTTTCTTAAAGATTTGGGTAATCAGAAACCATAGCCTGATCCTGTTACTCAGCAACCTCCACTACAAATTGATCCTATCATTCCGACAGGCCAAGTTTTGTTTTCAACAGAATTAGCCTTTCCAAACATCTTTGATACTGAATCAAATTCTGTATCTCTTTCGCCTTCATCATCTTTTTTCAATCCCTATCATTGATTCCTTTTCCATAGCACCGGTAACTTCATCAATATTCATGGCCGATTCTCCAAACCATGACATGGAATCAAACCCTTTTGAACCAGAGGTTGTCTAGCCTAACAATCCCTCTTAGAATGTGTCCACTTCATCAAAACAGTTTTTCACTATTGATGACATTCCTTATCATAAATGGCTAGAAAGACTTGAAAAATTTCATACTTGGCTAAATACCCAAGCCATTACCAACCATGACAAGTATGATGTTCTTTTCAACTTTGTCACAAGGTTCACAAGTAACCTCAAACTTTGGTGGCAATCTGTGTCAGAACAAGATTAGCTTCATTTTTTGCTCTCATCAAATTTTGGTCATGCCATTACTCTTCTATATCATTTCTTTGTGGGGAAACCTATTGATCTCATAAAGCTCACAAGAAGAGAATTTTTTCAAAGAAGATGCTGCTCTCTTCAGAAAAAACATCTTGATAAGCATTATCGTGAGATGCTTAAGCTCTTCTATCAAATTGGAGCTGATGCGAATTTGAAGCATATCTTCCTAACCTCCATTCCCAAAGAATTATCTCAAACAGTAGAGAGAACCTTTCTATCCAAATAAAGAAGGATCCAAGATGTTTCATTGGGAGAAATTCAACAAGAAATTCATTTGTGCCTTGAAGAATTGTGTATCAAAAGGCAAATGATCCAGACTTATGTTAACGACAACAGAGAACTTAATGCAACCTTTTCTCGCCAGAGGCTAGAGATCAAATGCTCCAAGAAAGACTGTGATAGTTCTTATGGAAAATCTTCCAGAAAAAGGAAACATTTCAAAAAGCTCTGGATAAACAAATCCAGGCATGGCTCTAAGCACTTCTGAAAAAAGAAGAAATGGCGATATCTACGCAAGAGGAAAGATTGCTCCGGCCACAAGAAATCAAATCGATGCTTCATCTGCAATCAAAAATGACATTTTGCCAAAAATTGTCCCCAAGCAAAAAAAGGTCAGAATCATTTGATATATCATATAGAAAATTAAAAATTACTCTTGAAAGTGATGATATCGAATCTTTATTTTCTGCGAATGAAGAACTATGTGAAGAAACTCTTTGTGCCATCCCTTGTTATCAAACTCCCAATGAAACTAATTCAGATTCAAATCCTGAAGATATTTTTCACATATCTCTGACTCCTTCAGAAGAAAGCACTGACATATTTTTAAGCCAAACTCATTGTCCCCATTTTCTTGTGAAGATATTCACTTCAAAGTTTGCCAAGCCAATCATTGTCATTGCTCTTATAAACACTGGAGCAGCTTCCTCAATTTTAGACACTAAAGTTCTCCCTGAAGAATATTGGACTTCCTGTGTCCGGTATTTCAATTCTGTTTCGGGAGATGCTTTTTCTCAAATGTGAGAACCACTCTGATAACTGTCCAGCTTTTTCCACAGTGTTCCATAACCACAAAGATCTTTGGCTCTGGTCTTCCCAACAAAGATTTGATCATTGGTTGGGAAATTATGACTCAGATTTCTCAACTCCAAGGATATAAGTATAAAGACCAATTTTCTGAATTTGTCAACATTCAAAGACTCTTTTCCATTCAAATGAATCTACTAGATCCGATCATACAAAAATTGTTGGAATCCTGTTCGAAATCTCATTATGAGTTCGCTCAAAAATGTTCTCATCCTTTATGGAAAAACTCATAGTTTTTTGTTTGTCTTCCTTTAAAAAAAAATGAAGATATCAATCCAACCAAGGCGAACCATATGTGAATGAATCCAGAACACCTGATTTCGGCTCAAAGAGAATGCTCAGAACTACTACAACAAGGCCTTATTGAGGTCTCACATTCTTAATGGGCTTGTGAAGCCTTCTATGTCAACAAGCGTGTTGAGCAAAACCGAGGAAAAA
This sequence comes from Eucalyptus shirleyi, assembly GCA_017140165.1. NCBI lineage: Eukaryota > Viridiplantae > Streptophyta > Magnoliopsida > Myrtales > Myrtaceae > Eucalyptus > Eucalyptus shirleyi. The sequence continues at coordinate 16,841,308 of CM029447.1, read as the reverse complement.
TGAGATTGATAATTAATTATCAGCATCTTAACATTTTCCTCCAAGATGATAAATTCCCTTTACCTTCTAGAAACTCTTTTTTTTTTTTTTATGGATTATATAAAGCCCAAATATATTCCAAATTTGATCTTAAAGTTGGATATTGGCAATTGCGCATTCATCCTGAAGATCCAATGGAAATTTCTTCTTTTTGGCCTAAAAGTTGCACCATCCCTCTTTCAAAAGGCGATGTGCCGAATTTTCCAACCAATCCTGTCAACTGCAATGGTATACATCGATGATATTCTACTTTATAGTCCAAATGAACAATCACACTGCCAACTTCTTGAGCAGTTTGCCGAAATTATGAAAAAAGCATGGAATCATGCTTTCCCAAAGGAAGATGAACATCGCTCAGATAGAAATTAAATTTCTTGGTATGCACCTTAACAAAGGGACATACTATCCAAGGCCATACATTGCTTAGGAATTGCTGAAATTTCTTGAGGAAAATTTCACAACAAAGCAAGTTCAACAATTTCTTGGGATAATCAATTATCTTAGAGATTTTGTTCCAAATCTTGCAAAACTGTTGATTCCCTTGCAAACAATGCTGAAGAAGAATCCCCCACCTTAGGGAAAAACTCATACTAAAGCAATTGTTGAACTTAAGGAGATTATGCAGTATCTTCCTCCGTTACAAATCCCGTCAACAGCAAAAAGAGAATTCTCCAGACCGATGCCAATGATGAGTATTGGGCAGCTATCATGTTGGAAGAAATTGATGGTAAGAGACATCTGTGTGCCTATAAAAGTGGAAAGTTTTCTCATGCTAAAATGCATTATCACTCAACTTTCAAAGAAATTTTGGCAATCAAAAATGGGATAAAAAAGTTTGAATTCTGTCTCATTGGCCATCACTTCCTGATAGAATTGGATATGTCATCTTTCCCTTAGATGACCAAATTCAAACAGAAGCAGGTTCCAAATTCTCAACTGCTTTGATGGACTAAATGGTTTTCAAAATATTCTTTTGAAACCAAACACATTCCCGGGAAGAAGAATATGCTTGCTGATTTCCTATCAAGACCAAAAGCACCGGTAGAAATTAACATGTATATCATGAGGCATGCTTTCCATACTTCCCATCACAATGAGAAGTATAAAATTGAGAAGATAAAATATTGGCCAAGCTGGCGATACCCCCAGGAGATTATTGAGCAAATCCATAAAGATAGCCTTACTGAAAATCTGGATAAACTCATGTGGCAATACCACACAGATCTGTTCAGACTTAATGGAGGTTCAATTCTTTACCCTTTTGGATTAAATGCAGATTATCCGTTCATACATCTTCTAATCTGGAAAGAAGATGATTTCCCTGATCAACTTCGACAGTTATTATGGTACTTAACCAATAAGTACTTAATAGCTATTGAAATTCCAACCAAAAGATTCATTGCCAACCTCACTAGGATATTTGGACTCAGCAAAGGAAACATTGAAAATGAAAATGACAAATCTTTTAGATTTTCTTAATTGGTTTTATCCTCCATCTCATTAGAAATGGCTCTTGCAAAAAGAACTGAGAACCACATAGCCAAACCCTGAAGTTCATATTATTCTGTTTTTCTGACGACCGTGGGCTTTTCTCACTAATAATGGCAACACCATCAATGCCCCCTTGAGTATAGGTACCTCATCCTACAAACCTGTTCCACATAGTGCAGAAGCTCAAGTCCACAATTCTTATCAAGGACCAGTTGGTTGTTATGAGCACCAATACCGAGAACTTGAGAGAATCTTATGCTAGGAAAATAAAACCATTCCTAAAGATGCGTGGAATTATAATCTACCCACTACATGGAATCATTATGACCTAACATCGAAAGCCAAGGAAGCACTCGAAGAATTCAGACAAGCTGCATCATCACGAGAGCATGAAATGGCAGACACAAATGACATTGCACAGTCCTCTCAAGACCCCTATGCTAAATGGGGAGGTCCTCTTTCCGAAGACCCCTATGACCAAGGACCTTTGTCATTATCTCAGGACATAGACACATCTTGTTATGCACAGCCATTCAATTGACCTCAGCCAAGCATTCCTGCAGACACTACGGAAGCTGACAATACAGACTGGGCGCAAGAGGAAGCATCCACATTCACATCATCTTAGTTGAAGCAGATCCTCTCACTAGAAGACCTTGAAACACTTGAACAAAAATATGACGAACATCTTCTAGCAATTGTGCATAACTCATATGACTCAGACTATGACTATAATGCTCGTGACAAACGAGACTGCTGAACAAGACCACTGTGCGTACAAGTTCATTGTAGCAAGTTACTATTCACTTTTACTGTAGCAGTAGGCTAGGGAAATTACTGTTCACTGTCACTGTTCATACCGTGCGAATAATTCCTACCGAGATTTTCGAAAGCCTTTGTTTGTTCCCAAACCCATGAGCTTGGTCATTGTTTGTGTGTGACCTTTTATTGCCTATGAAAGGCAAGGAGGATGTATTATGTTAGGCAGAGTCCCTTGAAGTAAAATGAGTGTTTTGTGAAATTCTCTCTATGGCTTTCTAAACTCCTCCTTCTTCTACAACCTAGTAGGATCCTCTGAGAAATGCAGCTCGGATAGTTAGAAATATTACCATCCTAGTCCTATCTGGGTGTCTCTAGGCTCTGAACTAAAGGGCATAGTGAAATCGGGTTTAAATTCATGGTTAATTTCAATCTGATGCGGTTTCAAGACTACCTAATTTACCGGGTAGCTTTTAGGAATTTTTTGCGCATTTGATTTGTGGTTGATTATTTTCAAGTCACAATGTACATCTTTGACACATTGGCGATTCCCAGTTGTCGTATAAATCTTGAGGTTTCAAATGCGGACACAAGATACAAAAAAAACAGAATAATCAATCTGGTGTCGTTCGACGAGAATTTTGCAATCATGTGAAATCACCCACTCATTGATCACATATCTCAGTCGAATCGGCCTATCTCTGATCTCTGATCCATTTTGACAGTGCCATATAGACCCTTATAGATTAGCACGGTCGAGTAGTTGGTTCTTGGTCGAATTCTCAAGTCTGTAGCATTAAAATTCCTTAACGGCTTCACCTGATAGATCAGTTAACTCGTTAGTGGCCAATTCAGAGAAAATGCTACAGGCGTGTCAATGAAAAGCCCGACTTATTCAATTGAAAACAGAAGTGGAAAATCGGGATGCCACACGACTCACCTTCTCATCTGGAAGAAACATATCGATATTATTCAGTTGCCTATTTCTTTTAGTGTTAAATCATTCCATAGTGTCGAAATCTCGTACTTTAATTTTTTCTTTTCAAATTTCAAGTAAAGAAACCACTACATATTAACCCTCCCATGCCCTTAATGTTGCCAGTAATTTTCCAACATTGTTGCTAAAAAAAATGTCTGTTTACTTGCTTCTCAGTTCATCCGTTAGCAAATTACCAATATTGTCAAGATTTAGCAAAATACCAATATTATGGAGATTTTATTAATGGCCAAACAAAGTAGCAAATCATCAACTCCTCTGAAATTCTACAAGTATGATTAGTAATTTATCAACATTATAGTAAATTTACCTACGTTACACAAAATTACTTACTATATATATATGTATATGTATATGTATATGTATATGTGTGTGTGTGTGTGTGTGTGTGTGTGTGTGTGTGTGTGTGTGTGTGTGTGAAATTGTACAAGTTTGATTAGTAAATGACCGACTCTATAAAGAATTTGCCATCCTGTTAGAGAAAACTCATTTATTAATGCTTTTGAAGATCTTTCAATTAGACAAAACCTTTCCAAAAGTCTAATCTGAAGACTTGTGTCGAATGACAATAAACCGATTTTTCTATTGATCTTGACTCGATTAGTGTTATAGTCTGAAGAACTCCCAAAAGTCTCTCAAGTGTTATAGTCTGAAGAACTCCAAACTCTATTGTCAAAATCTGAAGACCGCTAGACTTTATTCTCAAAGTCTATCTTCATTAACAGTTTCCAGACCGAAAAATGAAGACTTATCCAGATGTGGGATTATGTTCAAGGATTCGGTTCGTATGATTTTTGGAAGACCTTGGCTGGATATAGCATCTACTTGATTGATTATTCTTATTGGAATTAGTCCGATATGAAGATCTTTTATAAGGCTAAGTATACTTGGAAGGTTCTAATTATGGAAACCAAAGATCCTGATTGTATAGGCGAACAGGATTGACGGGCTTTCATCACAAATCATCTAATGACTCGAGATCACCTTAATTGATTCTGTTCAATGGGTAGATTGGAATAATTCATTTGAAAAGTGCCAACGGTTGTGAAGGCATGAAGAAGTATTTAATGCGGACTCTCCAGTTGTTCAAAGATGTGTGTAAAAGAAAAATGTCAAAGTCTAAAGCTTTCTAATTCTTTACTTTCTCATTCATCGAGCTCAAAATTGTATAAAAAAGAGAGAAATTCTTAGTGAGACTTTGTAAGAGACTAGGAGAAAACTCTTCACTAAGGAAGTCAAGATCACAAGCTGTAAAATCTCTTTTGATTCATAGTGAAATCCAGCCAGTGGGCTGTCAGTGCGGGAGAGTGGACGTAGGCTTGGTCTAAGCCGAACCACTATAAACATTGTGTTTCTATTCTCTTTCCCTAAACTCCTTACTTTAATTCGTGGCTTTATATATTTGTTTGAAGCTGATTACGTCATTAGTCTATCATCTTCTAAATGCAATTTACTTTTACTAAGTCTTGCAAAGATTTCTTTTAACACCTATTCACTCCTCTCTAGGTGTTTATACTAGCCCTTTCAATTGGTATCAGAGCTTGTGTGCTCATTTTATTGAAGTGTTTTTACTTCTTAATTAAAGATCTATGGCTAGTATTTTGGCTCCAAGTTTGGTTGAAGGCCAAAGCAACACCAGACCTCCTTACTTTGATGGGAAGGAATATAATGTGTGGAAAAACAAGATGAAGGCATTCCTAAGATCAAAAGATCCATTGGAATGGGATGTGGTAGAAAAATGAATTATTCCCAAAGTTACATCAATCTCGGAAAAAAGAAGGAAAGAAAGTTCAAGCAAGATGCTGCTATTTATTGTTTATGAAAAGAATGACACAAAAGAAGAAATAACCAAGAGACAAGCTCTTGATGCTAAAGCCATCTATTCCATTATATTGTGCTTTATCTCCTAATCTTAGGATCAATGAGTATAATTGATGAAAAGATTTCATCTTGTGAAACAGTAAAAAAAGTCTAGGATAGGTTGCACGTCACCTATGAAGGAACTGATCGAGTTAAAGAAACAAAGATCAATATCTTACTCGGACAGTAGGAAGCCTTTAAGATGAAATTAGGAGAATCCATCACTGACGTGTTTAATCGTTCAACAGGAATTGTAAACGGTCTAGCATATCAAGGACAGCCAATCTTAGGACCAATGAAGGTCAATAAATTGCTGCATGGACTCTCCAAAGACTGGAATCACATGAAGACTTCTATAAGAGAAACCCAAAGGATCATGCCTCTTTCAATAGATGAATTAGTTGGCACACTTCAATCATATGAAGTGGAGCAAATCAATGAGGAAGAAGATCCTAAAGGTAAGAAGTCAATTGCTTTAAAATCTAACGATGATTCTGATGATACAGATTCAGAAGATGACATGGACGATGAAGAGCTAGCACTCATGATAAGGAGGTTTAGGAAGCTGAATAGAAAGGAAGAAGATTTAATTGGAAGAAGTGAGGCACTCAAAAATTTCAGAATAAATCAACTGAGGATGATGAAGTCAACAAAGATGTGGGCTGCTTTGAATGCAAGAAAAATGGACACATCAGACCCAACTGCCCCTTGTTGAAGAAAAAGAAAGGAAGAACTGAGAAATTCAAGAAGGCTCTCAAAGCAGAAACATGGAGTGATACTGAATGTGAGGAAAGTGATGAAGAGTATGCCAACATATGTTCTAATGGCCAATTCAGAATCAGACTCAGACTTTAAAATAGATTCAGACTCAGACTCAGACAATGAAATCGAGGTTAGCAATTTAAAAATTCCTGTTAAAGTCTCAAAGTATATAGATGAACTTTGTCTTAGTCTCAAAACCTCTCTTAAAAGGATTTCGAGCTGAAGAGGGAGAATTCTAAACTGAAGCAACATGAAACTTCTTGGAAAGAAAAGTTTGAAAATCTAGACAAAAGTTTTGTTATTTGAAAGAAAATGCAGATTCTCTTTCAAAGGAAAATACCTTTTTTTGAAATAGGACATTTCAAATATCACAAAAAGGTTTTCAAAAGGATCTGAGAAGTTGGAAAAGATTCTTTTAGTACAAAGACCTTATTTCAACAAATCTGGTTTGGGTATGACACTATAAACCATTCCTTTAATTGATTTTCCAAAAGTGAAGGAAAGAATCAAACAAAGACCTACAAAAACATTTTACAATAACCATTTTCAAAAAGTTTTTGTAAAACCTATTGGTCGAAGTGCTCTCAAATGTTCAAAGTGTAACAGCTCCGAACATTTTGAGAAAGAATGTCCCAAGGTTTGGAGACTTGTTAAGAAGGATTGGGCAAAGACTGTATTTAGTACTAACTCCCCTAGACCCAAGAAAATGTGGGTACCAAAGAAAGCTTGAGTTCTTTTTATAATTGTAGGTCACTATCAAGAAAAAGATCAAGTGGTATTTGGATAGTGGCTGTTCGAGACACATGACAAGAGATTCAAGTTGTTTTATAAAGCTTGTGCAAATAAATGGTGGAAAAGTTTCTTTTGGTGGAAACAGCAAATGAAGAATTGTTGGATGTGGAACTGTGAAGATTGGAAGTCTCACAATCAACAATGTCTCCTTGGTGGAAGGATTGAATTACAATCTACTCAACATTAGTCAATTGTGTGACATTGGATTCAAAATTAATTTCCAAGAAGGCATTTGTTTGGGAACTAGTAAAGATTTCTCTCAATCTTTCACTAGACAAAGACATGGGAATATTTATCTTCTGGATATAAAACCAGAAAGTTCTCAGTGTCTAATATCCATTCAAGATGAAGCAAACATTTGGCATCGAAAGCTTGGTCATGTTAACATGAAGCAAATTGCCAAGATTTCCTCCAAGAAGCTTGTTCATGGACTCCCCAACCTAACTTATCAAAAGTCTGAATTATGCACACCATGTGTTTTGGGAAAACATGTTAGAAGTTCTTTTAAACCTATAAATCAAAGTTTCTACTAATCGAGTTTTGCAGCTTCTGCATATGGACCTTTTTGGACCAACCAAAACTCAAAGCATTGGTGGAAAAAGATATTGCCTAGTATCGTGGATGATTACTCTCGTTTTACTTGGGTTTACTTTCTGGCAAGTAAATATGAAACCTTTTATTATTTTTCAAAATTTGCAAAGAAAGTTCAAAATGAAAAAGGATATGCCATTTCAAGTATACGGATAGACCATGAGGTGAGTTTGAAAATCAAGACTTTGCAAAATTCTATGATGAATCATGGTTTCCAACATGTTTTCTCTTCTCCATACACTCCAGAACAAAATGGGTTGTGGAAAGAAATAATAGATCTTTGCAGGAAATGGCAAGAACCCTTTTAATTGAAAGTAATATTTCCTCTCATTTTTGGGCTGAAGCAATCTCTACAGCTTGCTATATCATTAACAAAGTATTTTTAAGCCTATTCTAGAGAAAACTCATTATGAAATGTTTAAAGGAAAAAAGCCAAATGTTTCTTATTTTCATGTGTTTGGTTGTAAGTGTTTTGTTTTGAAAAATGCAAATGATCAAATTGGTAAGTTTGAAGAAAAATCAGATGAATGAATTTTCCTTGGCTACTCAACCTCAAGCAAAGCCTACAAATTTTCAACAAGAAGACTCAATCTGTGGAAGAATCGATGAACGTCAAGTTTCAAGAATCTATGCAAAATCAACTAGATCAAACTCAACTTGAAGAATCTGAACCTGCTCCAAACTTTACAAAGTCTACTTCCCCGAAGTGGTTCAGACTTCTGAAGATAAACAACAAGAAGAACTAGAAGATTCAACTGAAGCAGAGGATTAGCAAACTTCAAAACCAACCAGTAACTGGAAGCATAAGTCTAGTCATCCCAAGGAACTCATCATTGGCAACATTGATGAAGGAATTCGCACCAGATCCAAAAGGTGAGAAGAGTCTAGTGCTTTAGCACTTGTTTCTGAAATTGAACCCAAAAGTATAGAAGAAGCCTTGGTTGATGAAAGCTGGATTGAAGCTATGTAAGAAGAGCTCAGACAGTTCAACATCAATGATGTTTGGGAGCTAATTCCTAAACCTAAAGTAAGTCTATTATTGGAACTAAATGGGTTTTCAAGAACAAGGTGGACGAGAAAGGAAAAGTGGTCAGGAACAAAGCAAGACTCGTGGCCAAAAGATATACGCAAGAAGAAGGGATAGACTATGATGAGACCTATGCACCAATAGCAGGTTAAAAGCAATTAGATTATTACTTGCTTTTACTTGTTATAAAAATTTCAGGTTATTCCAAATGAATGTAAAAAGTGCATTCCTAAACGGATTCATCCAAGAAGAAGTCTATGTGGAACAACCACTAGGATTTGAAGATCCAAGAAAGCCAGACTTAGTCTTCAGATTGAAAAAGCCCTATATGGATTGAAGCAAGCACCTCAAGCCTAGTATGAAAGGTTAAGTAAATTCCTAACTCAAAATGGTTTTGTTAAAGGAAAGGTAGATACTACTTTGTTCATTAAAAGAGAAGGTAAAGATTTTCTACTTGTTCAAATTTATGTTGATGATATTATTTTTGGATCACCTAATGAAAATCTATGCAATAAGTTTTCTAAGTCTATGCAGATGAATTCGAGATGAGCATGATGGGTGAATTAACTTTCTTTCTCGGATTACAAGTCAAACAATTGAAGAAATGAATTTTCATTCATCAAGAAAAATATGCAAAAGATCTCATCAAGAAATTTGGATTGGAAAATTGCAAAAAGACTGAGATACCAATGTCAAGTTCTTTGAAGTTGGACAAAGATGAAGGAGGAAAGAAAGTTGACCAGAAGCTTACAAGAGTATTATTGGTTCGCTTCTTTACTTTATTGCATTTAGACCTGACATTTTGTTTAGTGTTTGCATTTATGCTAGATTCCAATCAGATCTCAAAAAATCTCATCTAAGTGCTGCAAAATGCATCATCAAATACGTTGCGACTACTCCAAAGCTAGGTCTGTGGTATCCCAAAGAATGAGACTTTACTCTCCTTGGATATTCAAACGCAGATTTAGCAAGATGTAAAGTTGATAGAAAGAGTACTTTTGGTACTTGTCAATTGCTGAGCAACAAGCTGGTGTCTTGGTTCTCAAGAAAGCAGTACTGTAGCTCTTTCAACAGCTGAAGTAGAATATGTGGCTCTTGGGAGTTGTTGTTCTCAAATCTTGTGGATAAGGCAACAGCTAAGAGACTTTGGAATTGAAGAATCATACATAGAGATCAAATGTGATAACACTAGTGCCATCAATCTCACAAAGAATCCAATTCTTCATTCAAGAGCAAAGCATATAGAAATTCAACACCATTTCATTAGAGATCATGTTTAGAATGGAGAAGTTATGATTCAGTTCATTGACTCGAAAAATCAATTGGTGGACATATTTACAAAGCCACTGGAGAAAAGCCTATTTGAGTCATTCATACCAAACTGAACATCATATCTTTATCGACTAAAGTCTGAAGATGATTAGACTCGGAACATCCAAAAGTTACGATTGTAAGTTAATTCTTTTAATTTTAGGATGAAATTTTGAAAATGTACGTTTATTTTTGAATCGCTACTTGCTTATTTTATTTTTAGAAATTATCTTTTTCGAGTTTTGAATTTATGGCAGTTTTTCATTTTCAAAAAAGGCAGTTTTTACTTTTTCCTTTGTGACGATTCGTATACCTCGTTTCACCTGCTTTATATACCATCGAAATTCTTCTTCTCCGTTTACACTCACTCAAACCCTAGAATACAGAGATCCTATTTTCTCTCATTTTCTCTCAAGTTTGATCCAAAAGCTTTCACCTTTTTCAACGAGCAAGTTCAAGAAATCCTCCAAGACAATGACAATGTCTTTCCAAAGAAAGTCTTCTAGAATTGCAAACAGGGGACCACAGCACATGCCAGAGGGTCCTACCCATTTTGATCTAACCAAGGAAGAGGATTCTCCTCAACAGCAACAACAACAACATTCTCAACAGCGTCACTCTTGAAGAAGAGATCATTGAAAATATTGAACCCATAAGAACACTAAAACCCCAATTTCTCTTTAAACTCTACTCTAAGTTAAAGGAGGGTGGTACTGCGATGACTTTCATCGATGAGTTTTTACAAGAGATAGGGTACAAGAATGAAACTTTGTTCTTGCAATCTATGGAAAGGATGGGCATTGCACCTGTAGGTTTGGCAGCAAGGACTTTTGCCAACTTTCCAAGTGATCCACGGTTCGGAACTTTTAATCAACCTAAAGGGAAAGATGATGATGAAAGGATGTACACAAATTTTCAGCCTAGGATGGGCATTGCTGCAAATGTTCGTGGTGAAGGGACAACTTATTTCATTCTAAGGACCACAAGAAGACTTTTCAAAACTGCTGAAGAGAGGGGTTATGAACCCTAGAAGTGTGGACTTCGATTTTCTTGATTCTTTGAAGGTGAACTAAGGGAGAAGTTTGCACTCCTTCAACTTGAACGCTTTTGCTCAAAGACATTCATCGCCTACCCAGAATTAACTGCTTATTTCTATTCAAATCTATCTTTTCTAGATGCGAATAGATTTTCTTTTACGGTTAGGGACAAAGAATTTGTGGTGGATGTAGACACCTTGGCTGATGTGATTGGTGTGGAAAGAGGAATTTTTCAACCAATAAATGTGTCTGTTGGTCATGCAACTTTGGCTCTTGTTCGGGACAGGTTTGCTGAAGGCAAGGTTTCTTACTCTAAAATGAATGTCTCCAATATTTTGCTTCACGAGATTGTGATCAACTACATCAAACCCAAATCCACTTCAAAAACAAATGTATCTCATTCAAAAGCAAAGCTAATGTATGCAATCAACATTGGATTCTAGTTCTCTATACCTCACACTATCCTAATGTACATGTATAGGACAGTTGTGAAGGATAAGGGGCAACTCCCTTACTCTGCCCTTGTTACTCAATTGTTCAGACATTTCAACATTCAGTTTCCTTCTACTTTGTGTGTTCGAACCATTGCTCCAATGGTGGTTGGACTGAAAATGGTTTCAAAAATGAGATTGAATGAGCTGAATAAGGTATTGGAGCATTTTAAGGAGAAATCCCCTGTCAAAACTAAACAAGACTCTACAGCGAAGAAGAGAAAAGGCAAAGAACCAATGAGCACACCAATCAAGAAGAGGAGAGCCCTTATCTTGCAAGATGAAGAAGATGAGGATGATATCACTCTCTCCGCTTTTGCCTTAAGAAATTTAAAGAGCTTTGTTAGTTTTGATGTGCCAGAGGACAAAGAGGACAGAGAAAGAGAAGAGACAAAGAAGAGAGGTGAAGAAAGAGAAGAAAGGAGAACAGAGGAAGAAGAAAGAGAAAGAGAAGAAGAAGAAGAAGAGGGTCAAGATGATTCTCTTGAGCCAACATTTGTTGTATCCTTGTCAGATGACTCAGAAAAGACAAGGAGTGGAAATGCAGGAGAAGAAAGAGAAAAACATCACTTTGGTGCTGAAGAAGAGCAAGAACAGGAAGATGAATTCTTTTCTCCACCTAAAGGCACAGAAACAGGGGGAGCAACTGACAAAAGAGGTACTTCTTCACCTATTTTCACTAGTGATGTTAGTAGATCTCCAGCAGATCTAGAGGATGTCTATGCCTCTCAATATCCTAAAGCAGATCTTGAGGCATCCACTCCAAGTCCTGGTGATCGAACTACTGATGTTCCCTCACATCTCAAGACTCTTGGATTTGATTCGGTTGGACCAAGTGCTACATCAAAACCAAGAGCAACCTTTAAAAGGCTGCTGGATCTCCTTTTGGAATTGAAAGGTCAGCAATATGATTTCGAGTTTGAGATGAAAAACATGATGACAATTCTCAAGTCGACTTTAGACTCTCTACAAGAGCAGCTACAAGCCCTGAAGCTTCAAGTGCAAGAAACTGCAAAGGGTGAGGATATTCAACAGCTGAAGGAGACTCTAAAGAAGTTGGAGGAGACTGTCAAGTCTATGGGGGATTTCCAGATTGTTCGCATCCCCAAACAGCCATGATTTTACCCAACTCTTTTTAAAGTTTTTCTCCACTTTTTGCTGTTGACAAAAATGGGGAGAGTTTGTGCAGATTTGACTTGACTTATCTTTTTGGTACTTTTTGCTTGGTTTGATTTTGATGACTTTTTGCTTGGTATTTTGGACTTTGGTACTTTTTGGTTTGGTTTTGGACAGGTATACTTTGGACTTTTGACTGTTGTTTGATTTTGAATCTTTTTGACGCTTGTAGTAACTAAGTTTGTGATATTGATTGTGGCTGGATAGTTATTTATCTTGCAGGATTAACATGTTTTCTATGGTTGCAGAATCGATGCTATCCAGGTCCTAATCAACTTATTTTTATAAGATATCACGTTTTGCTTAAGTGTTGTTTTGCAAGTCAAAAATTTTCAAATCTGCAAAAAAGTTTTGTCACCATAAAAAAGGGGAGATTGTTAGAGAAAACTCATTTATTGTTTTGAAGTTGACAAAACCTTTCCAAAAGTCTAATATGAAGACTTATAGACTCAAGTGTTATAGTCTAAAGAACTCCAGACTCTATTGTCAAAGTCTGAAGATCGCTAGACTTTAATCTCAAAGTCTACCCTCATTGACAGTTTTCAGACCGAAGAATGAAGACTTATCCAAATGCGAAATTATTTTCAAGGATTCGATTCGTATGGTTTTTGGAAGACCTTATGGCTGGATATAGCATCTACTTGATTGATTATTCTTATTGGAATCAAGTCCGATATGAAAATCTTTTGAAAGGCAAAGTATACTTGGAAGGTTCTACTTATGGAAACCAAAGATCCTGATTGTATGGGCGAACATGATTGACGGGCTTTCATCACAAATCATCTAACAACTCGAGATCACCTTAATTGATTCTATCCAATGAGTAGATTGGAAGAATTCCTTTGGAAAGTGCCAACGGTTGTGAAGGCATGAAGGAGTATTTAAGGCGAACTTTCCAATTGTTCGAAGATGTGCGTGAAAGAAAAAAAAAAATTCAAAGTCTAAAGCTTTCTAGTTCTTTGCTTTCTCATTCATCAAGCTCAAAATTGTATACAAAAGAGAGAAACTCTTAGTGAGACTTTGTGAGAGACCAGAGAAAACTCTTCACTAAGAAAGTCAAGATCACAAGTTGTAAAATCTCTTTTGATTCATAATGAAATCCAGCTAGTGGGCTGTCAGTGTGGGAGAGTGGACGTAGGCTTGATCTAAGCCAAACCACTATAAACATTGTGTTTCTATTCTCTTTCTAAACTCCTTCCCGTAATATTTGTTTGAAGCTCATTAGTCTATATCTTTAAAGGCAATTTACTTTTACTAAGTCTTGCTTTATATATTTGTTTAAAGCTGATTATCGTCCTTAGATCAATCATCTTTTGTAAAAGCAATTACTTTTACTAAGTTTCTGCAAAATTTCAAGGACTTCAAGACTAGCCTATTGGATGTCACCTATTCACCCCCTCATAGGTAAGGACTAATCGATCAAGAATTGGAAACTAGCCCTTTCCAAAACGCCCTTCTTGAAGCTTTGCATTTATGGACTAAATGACAAAATGAGAGAATGAAAGGTAGAGAGTGAAATAGGGAGGATTTTAGGGATTTTTGCTGGAAATTAATGATGAGATTTTGAGGAAAACATCTCAATCTCTCTCTCTCTCTCTCTCTCTCTCTCCTCATTTCCCAAGCTGGCCAAAGCCTCCTCAGCTCCATCTCTCTCCATTTTTCTCTCATTTCATCATTTTCTTCTCCTTGTCCTTCTTCCCTTGATCACCTCCATAGCTGCCCACCTCAACCAACGCCTTTTCGCCGTCACCGTCCCTCACGCACCTTGTTGTGCTGCCGACTCTACCACCACAAGCCGCAGCCACCACCTCCATCCTCACCCAAACTGAGCCTCCAAGGAAGCTATGGGCCTTAAGTGTCGAGCCACCACCGTTTGTTTCTCCGTTCAAGCCGGGAACACCGTGTTCTCGACGCCGTTGCGCCGCCGTTGCCGTGAGCTCCCCGTCATCGAAAACCATGAGTTAACTTATAATCCTTGATTAGGGAGTTAATTGCATTTAGGGGTAGGTTAGTTTAAGGGAAATGATGGTTAGCGGTAGATAAGGATGGTTTAGCCTTAATTATGGTTAAGGGTGAATTAGATTAAGGCTAAAAGAAATTAGTCTTAATTAAGGACGATTAGTTTTAATTAATCATGGTTAGTACAATTAAGCATAGTTAATTTTGATTAATCGTGGTTAGCTTAATTAAGCATAGTAGCTTAATTAATTGTGATTAGCTAAATTAATAGTGATTAGTACAAATTAATGACGGATTAGTTGATAAGTAGAATTTTATGTTTGATTTATTGGATGAATTTATGCATAATTCCTATTATTTGAGCTTGTTATGCCATGATATTGATTGCCCAATTTATAAACCTTAAATGTTATTTTTTAAAAAAAAGGTTTTATTGGCGAGAAAATGACAAATTTTAAGGTGTCATGTTTGGACGCCATGTTTTACATGTTAAATGGGGCAATGGGGTATAAAAGGAAAGTGTACAAAATTTGGCGGGTAAATTTTAAATATGTGACCTGTGATATCCTAAATCTCAGGTTATAATTTTAATTGAATAAGTTGGGCTTTTCATCGACGCGCATATAGTTCATTTCCCTGAGTTGATCACTCACGGGATAACTAGTCTATCAGGTAAAGTCGTTAAGAAATCTAAACACAATAGACTTGAGAATTCGATTAGGAATCGACTACTCAACCGTACTAATCTGTTAGGGTCATTACAGCACAGACCGATTAGAGACCGGAGATAGGTCGACTCGACAGCGCCATGTGATTAAATGTGGCTGATTCCACCTAATTACATAGTTCTTGTCGATCGACACTAGATCGAATTCTCTATCGTTTTGGTACCTGTGTCCGTATTTAAAATCTCAAGATTTCTACAACAACTAAGAGTCGCCAATGTGTCAAAGATGTATGTGTGGCTTGAAAATGATCGACCACGGGTTAATTGCACAAAAAATTCATAAAAGCTACCTAGTAGATTAGGACGCGATAAAATCGCGCCAATTTGAAATTAACCACAAAATCGAACCTGAATTCAGAAATTGAGAGTTCTGTTATGTCATAAGTCATTTTGGAAGCGTTGACTCATCCTCTGAAGATTTTTCTACAAACCGAGTTTTTCGGCGAAAAATCAAGAATAAACCAAATTGGATCGGGAAAATTGGAAGACCGTTCTTGAGCGCACTTTTGACATCCAAGATGGATTTATTGGCGTGGAAAAATGTGGATTTAAGTGAGGACACCTTGGATAAAATTATAGACTTTGATTTGAGCTCAATTGGATTTAATTTGAAGAGGATTGAATGGAATTAATGAACATTTGCACAAAATTCGTATGCCATGGGGAACACAACATTTTGGACCCATTGGAAACTTGCTAAGGAAGATTTGAGGAGAGAGAATGGCCGAGGTCATGGGCTGTCGTTGTGGGGCGGGGGGGGCAAAGCAAGGAGAGTTGGACAAGTGTTGGAAAGCTAAAGAGCCCTTGAGGAGCCCCCTCTTCAGCAGACCTTCTTCTCCCTCAATTTGGGGCTTTCTCCATTGTTGTTAAAGGAGAGAAGCTCAGCAAAACCAGAGAAGCCAGCAACAAGCCAGCCGAAGCTCCCTCTCTTCCATCCAAGCCGTCGCTCGCCTGTCGAAGCCAGCCGCTACCATCGCACGTTCCATGGAGCTAGCTGTTGTTCCGCGAGTCCATCCGCATCCCAAGCCTCCCTAGTTGCCGTCCCTGGTCGTTCAGCAGCCGTAAGCCACCATCGAAGCCAACCAAGGTCACTAGAGCCACCGCTTCCACCCGCCTGAGTAGCTACTATCCCTTCTTGTTGTTTTCAGCCTCAACCAGCAACTGGCGCACCTCTCGACCAGCAAGGACAGAAGCCGAAGAACCAGTAAGCCGTGAAGTGTCGTGAGGCTTTTTCGAACCCTTCCGAACCTCACTTGGTGTCACCGTGGGCTAGTTTATCGCTCGCCTTTGCATCCTCGTCGCGGTGAACTCATCGGTGTGCAAATCTGGTGAGCTTACTCACTAAACCTTGTTTATGAAGTTAATTATGCTTAATGGTTGCTTATATTAGCTTAAGGATGGATTAGTGATAATCTAAAATTGTTAGATTAGCCTTAGAATAGTTTTGTATTAATCTAATTAGTGAGATTAGCACTATTGAGGTTCGTTTAGTCTAATCCAGTGGACTGTTGGCAGTTCGAATCTCTAGACTCTCGCCATTTGCCATTTTTGTTAATCGAAATGGGTTGTGAATTTGAGATCAATTTCTATTCAAAAATGTTTCAGACATCTTTACCTACAACATATATTTTTCTCAAGATTTTTAGGGATTTAAAAAAATGAAATATCAGCTCCGTCATTTATAAACAAAATCTCATACTGTGCTGAGATTTATGACATTTTGGGATTTTAGGGGTTTTTATCAACTTTTAGGGTTCGAATTTCAAAATTATCTTTTCACAAAATTTGTTTGTCACATCTTCTAGTTTAACATAGTCAAATTTCAAATCAAATGGACAAGTTTTAGCTCTCTAACCAAACTGATTTCGAAAAATAGAATTTATGGAAACTAACACAGTTTCTGTTTTGAATTGAGTGATTTACTGGGCCGAATCTAGAAGGATCTGGGTTAAGGTGTCTTTATGAAAAACGTTTTTTTATGTGTCATTTACAACATATTCAAATTTTGGAATTTTCCAAACTCGTTTAATTAAGTTTCTAGATTTAAACACGGAGACGCGCAAGTAGGCCTTTTCAGCCAGTTAGGGCCAGTTTTGATTTTGTGGTGTTATTAGTGTAATGCTTGTTGGTTTGTGCATGTTTGATGATATGATTGATTTGTAACATGCCTAGAGCTTATGCTATCGTATGATGGTTTATAGTCATGGCAAAGTGACTATTGAACGTTAAGATGGCATGTGTTGGGTTAAGAAAACCGATGGATTGTGAGCAGGTAAAGGACTAAGTACTACACGAAGATGAGACTTCTTGTGAGTCACCTCTAAAACCTTATACTATTGCTTATTGTAGACAATGGCTAAGTGTTACATGACGACTTGAGTCGCATGAGAACTATCTCTAGAAACTTGTAGTGTTGTCATGCATACTCAAGGGCTAAGTACTACACGAGGACGAAACTTCGTGTGAGTCACCTCTAGAGCCTTGTACTATTGCTATATGTGGTCAAAGACTAAGTACTACACGATGGTGAAACTTCATGTGGGTCACCTCTAGAGCCTTAAACTACTGCTTATTGTAATCAAAGGCTAAGTGTTACATGGCGACTTAAGTCGTATGAGAACTACCTCTAAAGCCTTAAGTCTATTATTGAGTTAGAGCCTTGAGTGAATATCGGGTGTGAATTGAACCACCGATATGATTTACTCGCGCCTGATTATTGGACAAAATTATGTGACACGAAATGGGACGTGTTATAACGATTTGGCCTTATAATCGGAACTTCTGTGTTTGAATTGTTTGATAGTGAGATGCTTCAATTGATGAGTGTACTGGTTATATGCATTCGTGATATATGAATTGTGCTGACGTGCAAGAAGGAACTGAGGCGAGGTAAGTCCTCTATTTTCATTGTGTGGTTTTGTGGCTGGAGCGCCCTGAGGCATATTTCATTTCTAATAGGGGTTTAGGGGAGGACTTGCTGAAATATTGTCTCACTGGTTATTGAATAACCATTTTCAAGTTCGTAAATGGTGGTTGTGGAGGACCGAAGCCCTGGGGTCTGTGGAGGTGGAGTCTGAAGGATCGGCGTACGTGTCCGACTAGTATGTCGTAGGACAGCTTCTTTTTTAGAGTCGACCTGTTGTAACCTTTTGACCAAACTCGTGTTGTAACTAAACCCCGTTATTTGTAACAGTTGCCTTTTGAGAAATGTTGCCCTACTTTCCTATCCCGTGTTGTTGTTGTCAGGGGTTTATTGTATTCGCTTCCGCATACGTAATTAAAATAAAAATGGGTCGGCGACGCGTCGTAGAAACGTTGCATATTTACACCGACCAGAGTGGGATGCTCGCGCGCTTAGGGTTCGGGGCGTGACATGACCACGTGCAATTATTATACCGCAATTTTAAGAATAAAAACTTCTCAAAATTTGTTATTTGAGTACGAACTTTTTTGCATCAGGCTAATTAATGGCAAATAAAGTTGACTTGAATGCTGGCGTGCTTGAATGGTCACTTAATTGAACCAGTCCCTTAATAGGAGTTTGGAGATGATGTCCGATGCTTATCGGATGCCCGACGGGAGTCTGGATGTTGTGTGACATCCTGAATTTCAGGTTCTAATTTCGATTGAACGAGTTGGGCATTTCATCAACGCGCCTGTAGTTCTTTTTCCTGAATTGATCACTCATGGGATAACTAATCTATCAGGTGAAGCCGTTAAAGGATTCTAACGCACCAGACTTGAGAATTCGATTAGGAAACGACTTCTCGACCGAGCTAATATGCAATGATCATGACGGCACAATTAAAAATCGATTAGAGACCGGAGATAGGTCGACTCGATAAAGGTATGTAATTAAGTGTAGGTGATTCCACTTAATTGCATAATTCTTGTCGATCAGCATTAGACCGATTCTTCTGTCGTTTTAGTACCCTGTGTCCGCATTTGAAATCTTGAGATTTTCACGATAACCAAGAGTCGTCAATGTGTCGAAGATGTACATTGTGGTTTGAAAATAACCAACCACAGGTCAAACGCACGAAAATTCTTAAAAGCTACCCGGTAGATTAGGACTTGCTAAATTCGCGTCGGATTGAAATTAATCGTAAAATCGAACCTGAATTTAGAAATTGAGAGTTATGTTATGTCACAAGTCATTTTAGGAACGTCGACTCATCTTCAGAAGATTTTTGCGCAAATCGAGTTTTTCGGCGAAAAATCAAAATATGGTTAATTTGATTCGGGAAAATTGGTAGGCCACTTTTGATCGCACTTTTGGGATCCAAGATGGTTCTACGATCAAGGAAAAATGTGGATTGAAGTGTAGTTACATTGGATGAATTTATGAGCTTCAATTTGGATTGATTGGTTTAGGAATTGAATGAAATTGAATGAATTTGATGTACAAATGTCCAAAATTCCTATGCCAAGGGGTACACCACATTTTGGACCTATTAACAAGCTTGTGGAGGAAGCTTGAGGAGAGAGAATGGCTGAGGTCATGTGATGTCATGGTGGGAGCAAGAGAGAGGAGGTTTGGACAAGTGTTGCAAGCTAGGAAGCCACCAAAGGAGCCCCCCCTTCAGCAAACCTTCTTTTTCCTTGTTTAGTGGCTTTGTCCATTGTTGTTGAAGGGAGAAAGCTCAGCAAACCAGAGGAGACCAGCCAGCAAGCCAGCCAACCAATCTCCCCCGATGTTTGACCGCCACAAGCCAGCCGGAGCTCACTCGCACGCCGCACCGTCACACGCTTGGTCCGCCTCTGCCCTGCGTGTCCCTAGCCATCCAACACCGCCATCCATCGCTGTCCTTGATCGCTAGCCACCGTTAGAGCCAGCCAAGACCGCCGAAACCACCACCTGCCACCGCTTGGACCGTTGCTGCCCCTCCTTCGCTGTTTCGGCCTCATCCAGCAAACTGAGCAGCCTTTGACTAGCAAGATCAGAAGCCATGAACCAGCAAGGCTGTAGAAGCTTCAAGGCCCATTTTAGGTGTCTTCCGGACCTCACTTGGTGTCGTTGTGGGCTAGTTTATCACTCGCCTTCGCGTCCTCGTTGCGGTGAACTCATCGGTGTGCAAATCTAGTGAGTTTATCTTCTAAATCTCGCTTAGGAAGTTAATTATGCTTAAGGGTTGATTAGATTAGCTTAAAAATATATTAGTGATAATATAGAATGGTTAGATTAGCCTAATAATGGTTTAATATTAATCTAATTAGTGAGATTAGTACCATTGAAGTTGGTTTAGTAGAATCCAGTAGACTGTCTGCAATTCTGATCTATGGACCCTCGTTGTTTGCCATTTTTGTGAATCGAAATGGGTTACGAATTTGAGGTCAATTTCTTCTTGAGAAATGTTTTAGACATCTTCAACTACAACATATATTTTTCTTAAGATTTTTAGGGCTTTAAAATAATGAGATATCAACTCTGTCATTTGCAAACAAAACCTCAGTTTTCATTGGAACTAGTAACCTTTTGGGATTCAAGGGATTTTTATCAACTCTTATAGTTCTAATTTCAAAATGATTTTTTCACAAAAAAAAATTTCATATCTTCTAGTTTAACATATTCAAATTTCAAATCAAATGGACAATTTTTGGATTTTGAACCAAACTGATTTCGGAAAACAGACTTTCTGGAAACAGACACAGTTTTTGTTCTAGATTGAGCGATTTACTGGGATGAATATAGAAGGATATGGGTTAAGGTGTCTTCATGAAAAATATTCGTTTATGTGTTCTTTACAACATTTTCAAATTTTGTAATTTTCCGAACTCGTTTCATTAGATTTATGGATTTAAACTCAGAGACGTGCGAGTAGACCATTTCTGTTGGTTAGGGATGGTAGTAGTTAGTGATTGTTCTTGATGCTTTACTTGCTAGAAATTGCATATTTGGTGATGTGATTGGATTATGCAATTGATTGTTGAATTGTGAAATTGAATGGTGATTGTAAAAAGTATGGATTTTATTCAGAAAATCCCGGGTGTCGGGTTTTGACACCGAAAATGGATTCTAGGTATTATATCAAACAGTGGGATTTGAAAAAGGAAAGTATCAATTTTCCGGTTCGAATTGACGTGTACCCACGCACCACTACTTTTTCGGATGTTTTTAATACGGAGAAAAGAGGCCAGGATCACTGTTTTATTTGAGGCATTTGAGTGAAATGCAAAGTGTCCTGGGCCAATATTGAATTGTCGTGTGATGGTTAATGAAAAACTGTCTTGAGCTGTTGAGCTGGACGTACCCTATATAGGATACCCCCATATAGCGGGCTCGGGTTGTAGTAGTGGCTAGGCCGATTGGACTTATGTTCCTTCGAGAACGCCGTTGACGTAGTGAGGAAGTCGTGCTCCAAGGTGGGAAGACGATACCTGGCTAAATGCCAGTAAGAGACTATGCCCATGTGTGGTAGTGATAATAATTGGAACGCATGCTAAGTGTTATTGACGTGCCGAATTATTGGATGAAATTGGGCAAAAGAACGCTTCAAGTGCCATAACTTTGCCCAAAGGGACACTTAAGTGCCATAACTTACGAAAGGTACACTTAAGTGCCACATTTTAAGAAAAGTGGGACACCTGAGTGCCATCTCCGGCGAAGCTGGCCGGAAATCATACGTGGCATTAAAAAATTAATATCTCTCGCCGATGTGTCTCGCCGGAGAGCTAAGTCAGCTCGAATTAACCCCAAACGACGTCGTTACGGTGTTCGCCCAAAATAGACCCCTTAAATCAGCGAAACGCCATCGTCTTCCCCATTTGCCCTAAATCTAAAACCCTAAATCGGGTAAAATGCTATTGAAGCGCTTGAGCCCTAATCCCGCATCTTAATTCGATTTGCCCCAAATTCTACCACCGAATATTGGAAATGGAGAGCAAGACTTTCAGCAGCGGCTCAAATTTCTCCACTCGAAGCGAAGGAGAAGGCGAGCATTTCTGTTTCTGTGGGTTTCCAAGTCCAAGAAGAACATCGTGGACTCGAACGAATCCCGAGAGAAGATTCTATGGATGTGCCCGATACAGAGAAGGCTCGAAGTGCAAATACTTCAAATGGGTGGATGCGAAATTCTCTCACCGAGCCACAGAGGTGATATTGGACCTACTTGATGGATGTCATCAACCTCCATCTACGCTTGTGGACGACTTGGACGATGTTGACTCAATGCAAGCTCAAGCTCAAGCATCTTCTGTTAACCATTTGAAGAACGAAGTTGCAAAAATGAAAATTGAACGGAAGTGTTACCAAGCGTTTATTGTGTTGTTGTTTCTTTGTCTATCCTACTTTATGATGAAATGTAATGGACTGGAAGATGAGCAAAAGTTTCTCCAACTGCCATAGTTGTAAATGTGTGGGGAAATGTACTTGTTTTGAATGAATGAATGAATGATTTGGAGAGTTTTTGCTTATTCTCAAATATAAATCAATGATGATGGAATGTCTATTAGGTCGATGTGTTGTGGTGACTATTTTACTTGAATTGAATGTAAACCAGCAGCAAATGTGTAAACCAGCAGCTTCTCTGTTTTGCTGCAAACCACCATATACATAGATAGACACGAGTGATTATTCGAGTACTATAAGTTGTATCTAGTGATCACTTAAGTGCCAGTCGTGATAGACAAAGAGTCATTTAAGTGTCAAGTTATTATTAAAAGGATCACTTAAGTGCCACTTGTTATTAAAAGTGAACACTTAAGTGCTAGGTTTTTTAGAATGTGATCAGTTAAGTGGCATTTTTTTTGTACACATCGGCTACTACCAGCCACCACCACCGCCCACCCTGGCCATCTCCAGCCATCATCACCACCAGGCATCCCAAGCATCCACTTGAGCCACCACCAACCACCACTATGCTGGTGGTATGTTGCTGCATAAGTTGTTCTTACACCAGCTTGCATCAGCACTACCTGGTGCAAGGCGTGCATATTGCACATACATCTTGCACCGGTGCAGCAAAAACCTCCAACCCAACCCACTACCACCAGGCTTTTCATCAGCAACCACCACCAGCCACACGAGCACCCCGAAACCGTCATATATCCACCACCGAAGTAGCAATAAGTTAAAGAAAAAAAAAAAACAGGCATGCCAAAAATGATAAGCAACAACGGTTGTTCCATTGATTTTGAACATCTGTCTCACAAAGTCAATGACAAATGAGTACTCACAAACTCAACAAACTCAACGACAAAGTATTATAAAAAAAAAACATCCACAGATGTTTACAACTGACTCATCAGCCCCGCCCCACAAATCATATCACATCCCATTTCATCAATCATCAATATGCACAATGCCTCCTGTTCGTGCTCGTTTTGATGGACTTCGCACTTGATTCATAATCCTTGCACTTTTTCTAACTGGACGTGAGACTTCTTCTTCAGCTGTCTTGGGATGCGTTGAGTCTTGATGGAGCTGCAATTGTCCTACGCTGAACTGATTCAGAAGGAGCTGCAACTGTTGTTGGCTGAATCTTCTTTCTTATTGGCGCAGGCAATGTCTTCTTCTTTGTTGGTGCAGCCGTTGATTCTTGAGTTCGGCCTTCAGAGATAAGAATCTCCGAACTTCTCCCAGGCTTCAAAAAGAAAACTCAATTATCAACAAAAGTGTGCACTATAAATTAAATTAAATGCAGCCTATAAAACTTACATTAAGAATAACAGTTCCAGAACGGTCATCTGTATAAAGGCCATAACCATATTGTTTAAGCCTCTTCCCAAGAGCCCCTCTTGTTCGAAGGGGAGCGTCACTTTGAAGTACTTGTGATTGGTTGCCTCTTCTTCTCGCATGTGATTTTTTCGGCTCTTGTGGCTGTTCAGCTACAGAAGGGGCTTCTTCGGCCAATTCTTTAGCTAGGCGTCTTGTAGATGGCCTTCTTACAGGTGGCTCTTGATTTGGCTTTGGCTTTCTTCTGGTTGTTTTTCTAGTTACACCTTCGGTAGGCTTTGGTGGTGGCCCTTGTGATGACCCTTCTAGTGGCCTTTGTGATGATCTTTGTGATGGATCTTGTGGTGGCCCTTCAGTTGGGCCCTCTATTAGCGACTGAGCTCTAGCTTGTTTTCTTCGAACTGAGAAAAAGGCAAAGGACATCATAAATATAACATCGGGCATCGAGCCATATTAGAACGTAAATGAAAAGTAAACTCAAATCATTTAACTGACCGGGTATTTTTTTCTCTGTTGCTGCTGAAGAATAGTCGACTTAACTGGCCCTCTAGTTGTTTTAGCCAATCCTGCAGGTGGCTGTCTTTCACCTTCGGTTCTTTGAACATGCCCTTCATTTTCAAGTATAGTAGGGGCTTCGGCCAATTCTTCACGTGTCACCGTGACCTGACAAAGACAAAAACATTACATATATGTCACTTATATCTATGTACATATTCATAACAAACCATAAAGCAACATAAACACAATTGTCATGACTAATCGGGTTTATTGTCGTCGATCAAGAACAGTCGAGTCACTTCGCCTTTCTGTTTCTCCTTCTCCAACTGTCCCTTCACTAGGCCCTTCGGCTGGCCTCAATTGTTCCTGCTTCTTTCTTTAATTGACAACCCTTAATATTATGCCCTGCTATGTGGCAGAAAGAGCACTTTACCGGTACACCCGTCCTATTCATCCTATGGTGACATGAGTCCTCTCCCTCCGTCATTTTCCTTTTTTTTCTTTGGTCTTCCCATTCTCTTCTTTAGTGGCAAAGGTTGAGGTGCTTCGCGTTCGTTGGCTCCCGAACTTGCTACTTCTAATTGGCTGCAACATAAATTGATACGAAGCAAGATATTTTGGTTTCTTGTACCAATCATGAAGGTAGTCTTCTCGTGTTGTGGCCCTTCAATTGAATTGCACATATGGCATGTGCACAAGGAATTCCACTGAGTTGCCATGCTCTACATGAACACTTCATCGTACCTAAATGGACAACATGCTTATCGGAACCCTTCATTATCTCATATCCTTCATCCCCATTCCAAATGGGATGACAATACCTACTTGCAGCTAAGTTGTCATCCAATTTCTTAGCAATCCTAGGACCATATTGCTTAGTCCACTTTGCGTGTCATCTCTTTGTCTCGTGCAGCCGAGTCATGACCAAAACGCGTATGTCTTCAAGCATCGAGATAATTGATTTACATCTAGCATCTATTATCCTCCCATTGAATGCTTCGCAGATGTTGTTATCAATGTTATCACACTTGAATTCCTCGCTGAAGAACGCCCTACACCAATGCTTCGGGTCTGTTTGGAATAGTGCATCATAACCATCCTTTGTTAATTGAAGCATCTTTTCTTTGGCCACCCTAAAGTCAGCCATATTTGTGCTCTTTGCTAGCTGCCAAAATTGCGATTGCAACTTGTCCCCTTTATAGATCTTTGCCCAATTTGCGTATATGTGTCGCGCACACATTCGATGTTCAGCATAAGGCAACAGCTCAGCTATTGCGGGAACAAGTCCCTGCAATAATGGAATGTATATAAAAAAAAGTAAACAAATGACATGTTGATATCAAAAAGCAAACATTACCTTAAAATTTTTTAAAAAGCAAACATTACCTTTTGTTGGTCGCTCATGAACGTCCACCCTGCCCCATTTGCTATCTCCAAATCAGTCATCAAATTTTTTAGGAACCAGGACCAATTGTCCTTGTTCTCTACCTTCACAACAGCCCAAGCCAGGGGAAACATTTGGTTGTTTGCATCTCTTCCAATTGCAGCCAGTAATTCTCCCTTGCATAAGCCCTTCAAAAAACACCCATCCAATCCTATAATCCGTCTACAACCAGATAAAAAACCTCGTTTGCATGCATCGAAACAAACATAGAGTTTATCAAACTTCGTCCCAACATCAGGAAGTGGTCTCTCCACGACCTCGAGATACACTCTACTTCCAGGATTTTGCAGCCTGCACTCCCAAGCATAGTCCCACAACTGTCCATATTCACTGCTGTACTGACCAATGAGTATCTTCATCACCTTTTGCTTCGATCTTTTACATTGATTCGTAGATATATTGATGCCTACCTGCTCCTTCACCAGCATCCTGAACTGAGTACTATTCATCTGAGGCATCAGCTTAATCAATTCAAAGAAGTGCTTCGATAACCATGCACTTGTTACTCTTTTATTCTGAAAATTAATGGAACAAGTATGTTCCTCTTCGTAGGCTCTAATCTGGAAAGATCCAGTTTTCCTAACAAATGCGCCATAGATCTTCCATGGACAATTTTGCTGCGAACACCTAGCTCTTACAAAGGTCTTAGTGTTTCTAATGAAGTCAATGTTCCTTTGTGCAGCAATGGAGATCTTCAGTATAGCTTCCCTAAATTGTTTAGCATCATGAAATTTCATGCCTACCGACAAAGTGGGAGAGGCAACAGATGGATCATAAGAAGGAAACTTACTTTTCCTTTTCCTTCTATGCATAGGTCCTTCATCTTCTTCAAGCTCATCCTGGGAAGTAGCATTCTCGACGCTTTCTTCATAGTCGGTCTCCTCGCCACAAAGCACCAGCATTTGTATGGCCTTCGGGTCTTTTGGAACGTCCTCGGCTACTTGCAAAGCTGCAAACTTAGCTGTCAAAAAATCCCTTCGCTGTATTCTTGACTGTACAAGCTCCTCGTCGTCGTCATCACTTATAAAATTTTCAGCGAGGCAACCTTCCATCATCATCATCACTTGATTCAGCTACTTCCCAATCTAATCCAGAGATTGTAACATCACCTATGTCATCATCACTTGGGTGAACTGCATCTGCACTTCTCTCATGTTCATCATATCTTTCCTGCCCTCCTTCGACCCTAACAAGGTACTACCTTGAATACCATCTCCTTCTTGTCCTACTTCGGCACTCTCTCCATCATCATCTTCATCCTCACTTTCACTATTGTACTCAACAAATATTTTTACCTCTTCACCATGAAGATAATGGTATAGAACATCCCTAAGACCATTATCATCTTCTAAGCATCTCAAACCATCTCTTAAGTCTTTCCCGGAATACAATACAAAGCAGCTTTCCGAACTTTACAAGGCAAATAAGTGTTTATATCCCTAAGAAATCCTATATAAGATGCTTTCTTTATATCCACAAAGATGGTACCCTCATTTCCACCCTCATACTCCCACTCATCCTCCCCAATCACAAATTCCCCATTGTAGCAAACTATAACAGCGACATAATCCTTGTCATGCGCCATTACTGCACTAAGAACAAGAAAAAGAATCATTAGTTTTTGGGACCACTAGACAATTGCACATGCGAGTCCCTCCACTCTCATGGACTTTAGTAAATAGAGGTCCCCACACTGAAAATATGCCCCTACATGACAGCCAAAAAAGCCAAAAAAGAGGTCGGCACTTTAATTATTTGCCTTCCTTTTCCTTAAAATATTAAACAAAACAGAGGTCCCCACAAAGAATCACAGCCCAAGCATGTCTACTGCACTAAACGTGCGATGTGAGAGAATGTACATTAACTTAAGCAAATCAAAGCATATCATACTATAACATCAACTTAATCAAATCACAGCGGGATTATGTTCTTATTCAAGATTTTGGATTGATAAACATACCCTAAACAACAATCACAGCAGGGTTTTGAATTGATAAACATACCCTATACAGCAATCACAAAGGGGTGGTTTAAAGAAGACATACCCTATACAACGTCACAAACGGGTGGTTCAAGGCGAACCCTATATACTCTCACAAGCAGGGTGGTTCAAGAACTTAGTTTTTTTCTCAAAATGGCATTAGTCACCTGCTTTACTAAGATGCTCTTAAGGAGATGCATAGATCACTGTCTAACAATCACATACTCGACATTAGCTTGAAAGACAAATTCACCAAAATAATGAGAAATCTGGTTTCTTTGTGTAATGTCAGCAAGTTTTAGTTGAAGTGTATTAACACAAATTCCATCGGAGCTGTAATAAAATAATTGAGCCCTAATTAAATAATCGAGCCCTAATTTCATCATAGGGGAGGGGGAGAATGAGCCAAACCTGGACGACTAACAATGGCGACTGACGACGGCAACCGATGATGGTGAGCGGTGAGTGGCGACGGCGACCAACAATGGCGACTGACGACGGTGACCGATGACCAGCTCTAGGCGTGAACGGCGACGGAGAGAAGGGCCTGTGATCTACTGTGAACGCGGACGGCGAGGAACGGCGTTAGGTCAGCCAACCCTAATTAAATAATCGATCGAGCCCTAATTAAATAATCGAGCCCTAATTAAATAATCGAGCCCTAATTTCATCAAAGGGGAGGGGGAGAAGGGATCGAACCTGGACGAGCGACGATGGTCAGTGGTGACAACGACCAACGATGGTGAGCGGTGAGTGGCGACGGCGACCAACAGCGGCGACTGACGACGGCGACCGATGACCAGCTCTGGACGTGAACGGCGACGGAGAGAAAGGCCTTCGATCGACTGTCAATGCGAACGGGGAGGAACGGCGTTTAGGTCATTGCACAATGACCTAAACGATGTCGTTTAGTTCAACGCACTCAATCTGGATGAACGACGTCGTTTTTGTCGTCCACGTCGCTTTAAAAAAAAAAAAAAAAAAACATTTGCCACATCGTAAAAGAAGTCGCCGAAAATCGCCGGAAAATTCCACGTATGCAATTTGGCCGGATTTTGGCCGGATTGGCACTCAAGTGATCCCTTTAGCTCCGATTTTGGCACTTAAGTGTACCTTTCGTAAGTTATGGCACTTAAGTGTCCCTTTGGGCAAAGTTAAGGCACTTGAGGGGTCCGCACGTCGATGAAATTGTGTGACACGGTATGAGACGTGTCATAACAATTTGGTCTTATAATTAGGAGCCTAGTGGTTGTTGGTTATGTAAAAGTGTTCGCGTTCCAGTTGTTTAAGTTCTTATTACTGCATGTGATTGAGTGATAAGAATTGTACTAATCTGTAAGAAAGAACTGAGGCGAGGTAAATCCTCTGTGTGGTGTGGCTAGGCCACCCTTGAGTGTATTTCCTTCCTAATAGGGGTTTAAGGATAGACTTGCTGAGATATTGTCTCACTAGTTATTGAATAACCATTTTTAGGTCCTTAGAGGATGGGGCGGCCAGTTCGTTTTGGTTATCCTTGTGGAGGTGTAGAGGTGAAGTCAGAAAGATTGGAGATCGTGTTCGACTTGTAGGTCGTAGGACGATTCTTTTTTAAGAGCCGATCTTTTGTAGACTTTTGGTCGTAGACCTTTGTTTGTAAATTCCGTTGGTTCATGAAAATGTTTGGTTGCGAAGTTGCTTCCTGCTTTCCTATCCCATATTTTATTGTCAGGGATTTCATAGTACCCTTCCGCATGTGCATTAAAAATGAATGGGTCAGCGACGAGTGCCTGGGAACGTCGCATATATGATCGACCACAACGGGATGTGTGCGCGCTCAGGGTTAGGGCATGACATCCCCATTCGAGTGGTATTAGAGCGGGTCTATGTTTTGAGTGATAAGGTGCGATGAGTCATTGGATAATTAGTAGGAATGACCTTTATTCCATGTTGGTGCATGTGTTTGATAGTTGATTGGTAGCTTGTTTGTGTGGATCACTCAAATTCCAATATAGTATTGGAATTAGAAAACAGGTTTATATAAAGATCATGTAGCATGAGTGATAAGGAGTTGAGAACTCTTAGTAAGAAGGTAGTAGCCTTTGTGACTCGGAGTAGAACGTCGACATGGATCAGTGCCCGAGGTGGTTGTGGCAGAGCGCCAGCTCGGGCCAGTGTGAGTATGAGAGTACCGCCGTAGGTCTGTATAAAGAGTGTAGCAGCATCGAGCAATCCTAGGTTTGATGGGATCATTCAAGTGCTAGGGTTCCTTGGGAAATTATTAAGCCAGTAAGCTCAGGATCCAAGCCGCTGCTGTTACCGTTGTCACTGCTGCTGCCAGTGCCGTAACCATTGTTGTTGCCACACCTGCCGAGGTCCAACATGTAGATGTGATCTGGGAGCAAGATGTTGCATCCGAGTCAAGGTTCAGATTCAGTAGAGATGGAAACCAGTTTGGGAAAGAGCCTATGATCAAAGAAAAGTATCATATTCCGTCCATCTGGAAATGTGGGGGATGGACAGGTCAATAATGAATCAGAATGGAGTGTGTCGTGCTGATGGAAGCCGACATGGATATGTGCCCTAATCGTTTTGGGGTCCTTGTGTCTTTTGAGTGGGTTGTGACCGAGTATGCCGTCTTGAGGATCGAAATGACTGTTCTAAAGTACACCCCCACCTTTTGGGTTCAGGAGAGACTAGATCATCCAGTTCCCCCCCCCTTTTGTGGCTTGGTTCATTAAGTTCAATGGGGATCTTCTCGGTCATTTCCCAAGGATCAATGGTTTACCGTAGCGGATCAATGTTGGTGTGGGAATCACCTTTTTGGATGGTCCTCATGTTAGAGGACTAGGTTAACTCCGACCTTTCAAACTCTTTTTGTAAGTTGGTCGTTTAGGAAGTTGTCTTCTAGGATGGGCTTATAAATGTCAAACTTCTTAGAGTTAATGGTGAATAAATAAATGTTGTGCTTTTGGATTTGTGGAATGTGTTTTTACTAAATGTGTTTTTACTATCTCTATGTTTATGTGTTGACTGGGTGTTATTTTACATATTAAATGCTTCCGCTTGCGTTTAAATCGAAAAAACTTAAAGAATGGGTCGGCGAGGCATCTTGAAACATCGCAAGTTTATCAACCGTCATGGAATGTTCGCGTGCTCGGGAGTTCAAGACGTGACAATGTAAATTACCAATAATGTAATTAATGTACCAATAGCAAATTAATTTGTAAGAATTTGTTCGAAGGAAAAACGTTCTCCTTTTTTGGGATATTGAAAGAGAAAAAGGGGGGACTTGGTGCACTTTGTAAATGGTTTCTTTAACCCGATCAAAAATAAGCTTGAGGTTATGGGTTTGACTCTATCTAGTTCCAAATTGTTGGGATTAACGGATCCCCAAAACACCGGATTCGACACTAAATCGAACCCCTAAATCAATGCGGAAGCGAAGCCCAAGAAAACGACACGTATCACCGATCCTAAAGCACACCACAGAGTCGAGCGTACCTTTTAATCCACAGATTAGACACCGACGCCAATGGAGGGAGAGAATCCGGTCCTGTTCGATCCGGGAGGCAAAAATCCTTCAAGCGCTTCACTGTTTGCTTTGAGGAACAACGTAAGGGAGGGAGAGCGTTGAGAGAGAAAAATACGTACGTTATTTTCCAACCGACATCTTCTCTCTCTCTCTCACTCCCTTTTATACCCTATTCTTTCCACGGGCTCTTTTTCCCATGGGCCGGGCTTTCTGGGCCCAGCTTGGGCGGACAGGGCCTTAAGCCCTTTAATTAAATAAAGCCTTCATCTCCCACTCGCACAAGGTGGGCCGAACAGAATTCTCTTTACCTCTCTTCAACATTCATACCGGTGAATAATCCGTGCGACCAGCATACTTTGAGAGCTCGTTGCTATACATCTGTTAGGAATATATAGCAGCTCATAATGGGCGTCACACTCCGAGTAGATTTAGTATGCAGTACCCTAGATCGATCGATCACATTTATATCTCCCTTGATCTCTTTTAAACATGATATATATATATATATATATATATATATATATATATATTGTATTCACAATTATAATTATCACAAAGACAGTCATAATTGGTCGACCAGTGAATACAAAACTACAATGTGATTCTTCAAAATCGATCTTCCTCTTTCCTTCAAACTCTCAATTTCAATTCAGCTTGCTTTTCTAGAAATGCCCCATTAGATCGAATCAACTCATGACCATTGGCAACATCCTAAGATAGCAAACACTAAATAGAAACCTTGAGAATAAGTAAGAGTCATAAGGGGACTAAAAAATTGAGGAACTCTTTTCCTCAAGAGTCTCACACGTCATAAAAGTTGAGATCAAACTTTTTGCCACTCTTATTGGTCGTCTCATGCATACGTAGTATGAAATACGTATTACGGTATTAACTCCTTTCCCATGGAGCGTATGTCTACACTTTTCAATACCGTACAGATGATAGTTCAGACATACCCAATGTCTAACTTGAGTTCACGTATCTACTCATTCACAAAATTCATCGAACTCACATCTCGGCATCTTAGACGGATAGAGTAAAATATGTGGGGTATTTTACTTTCGGACATCGTAAGAATTATGTCCTCATCTTAACACTCAGTTAAGGCGACATACGTGTTTTAAGCTTGAGCTCTCGATTATCACCTAGATAATAAGCTTAAAAACAATCTCATCTCTATTTATCACATAGTAAACAGAGGCGATTACCCGTGTGAGTGGGCTAATCTTATATCTGTTCGACATACTTCTCAACTTAAAATAATGCACTGAGCATTAAGATGCATAAAGACCATACAAAGATTCATAGGCATTAATCAATGAAAGACAAAATTTCATAAATGTGAACAACTCAGGGAAATTACAATTCAGTACATCAGACTCTACGCAATCCTAGAGATTTTACATGACCACAAAACACATCTCTAGGTATTGGCTTTGTCATAGGATCTGCTACCATTCTATGCGTAGATATGTACTGCAAGTTCACAACCTTCCGTGCAACCATATCTTTTACAAAGTTATACTTGGTATCTATATGTTTGGTCTTGCCATGATACTTTGGATCTTTGGTGTATGCTATAGCTGCTTGGCTATCACAATTAACCAACAATGGATTTACAACTTTCTCAATAACACCTAAATGATCCAAAAATCTCTTAAGCCAAACTCCTTCTTGTACCGCTGCTGATAACGCCACGAACTCAGCTTCCATCGTGGACAAGGCTATGCACGTTTGCTTCTTACTACTCCATGATATGGCGCCATTGTTCAGTAAGAAAGCAAAACCTGAGGTAGATTTTCTTTCATCTAAATCTCCTCCCCAATCAGCATCTGAATAGCCTTCAAGTCGTAGATCCTTTCCTTGATAATTCAACTTGAAATCAACAGTTCCCTTCAGATACCTCAGTATTCTCTTCACGGCTTTCCAGTGTGCTGGACCTGGATTGGATTGGTATCTACTCACCATTCCAACTGCAAAGCATATGTCGGGTCTTGTACACATCATAGCATACATCAAACTCCCAACAGCACTAGCATAAGGAACATGTTTCATTTGTTCCTTCTCTTGTGGAGTCTCTAGACACAGTCTATGGCTCAATCCTTCACCTTTTGCAATAGGAGTGTCTATGGGTTTACAGTCTTGCATACGAAATCGTTCAAGAACCTTATTTATATAGGTTTCTTGCGAAAGAGACAACGATCTCTTCGAACGATCTCTCGAAATCTTAACTCCAAGAATGTATGCAGCCTCACCCATATCCTTCATCTCAAAGTTAGAAGACAACCATCTTTTGACAGTTTTAACCAACTCCATATTGCTTCCGGCAATCAGTATATCATCAACATATAATGATATGATCACAAATTGATCCTTGGATCTTTTGATATATACACAATGATCCTCATCAATCATTGTAAAATCATATGCCACTATGGCATTATGAAAACGTATATACCATTGTCTTGATGATCGCTTAAGACCATATATCGACCTCAAAAGTCGACATACTTTTTCTTCTTGGTCTTTCACTATGAAACCAGTAGGTTGTTCCATATATATTTCTTCCTCTAATTCTCCATTGAGGAAAGCAGTCTTTACATCCATTTGATGTAACTCAAGATCCAGACTAGCTAATATTGCCAGAATAATGCGAATCGAGGTAAATCTCACTACGGAGAAAAACGTATCTTCATAATCAATTCCTTCCTGTTGATTATACCCTTTCGCCACAAGGCGAGCCTTATGCCTTTCTATCGAGCCATCAGCCTTTCGCTTTATTTTGAGAACCCATTTGTTCCCAATAGCTCTGCGTCCTTTTGGAAGATCAACCGGTTCCCGAGACTTGGTTTGATTCCATTGACTCCATTTCCTCTTCCATTGCACGAATCCATTTTTCTTTACTAGGGCACTTCAGAGCCTCATTGATATTTCTTGGTTCATCCTCATCTTGTGGAGCAACCATAAAAGTTTCCCCTTCAATGTCAAAACGTCGACGGGGAATACTTTGGCGACTTGTTCGCCTTACGGGAGATTGTACACTTTGCACATCATTCCCTATTACGCTCCCACTTGGATGAACTCACCAATATCATTATCTTGATCCAAAGTCTCAAATAGGGAGTGATCTTCCCCTATTTCGCCCTTCTTAGGAAACTCATCCTCTAAGAATGTGACATCTCGTGATTCATATTCAGTTACACTCCCACTTTCCCGTTCACCAATGAACACATACCCTTTTGAGTGTTCTGAGTATCTTATG
This sequence comes from Eucalyptus shirleyi, assembly GCA_017140165.1. NCBI lineage: Eukaryota > Viridiplantae > Streptophyta > Magnoliopsida > Myrtales > Myrtaceae > Eucalyptus > Eucalyptus shirleyi. Next base: position 16,806,919 of record CM029447.1, on the reverse strand, counting down.
AAAATATTCTTCTTTCCTCTGGGACCTAATTTCCCAAATTTGTGAGAGGACTCATGTGTGTAGGCAGCACAACCCCATGGCTTAAGAAAACTTAAGTCCGGTTTTCTACCCGTCCATAACTCATATGGAGTGGAAGTAACTGATTTGGAAGGCACCCGGTTAAGTATATAGGCAGCAGTTAACAATGCATCACTCCAAAAGGTGATAGGTAAGTTAGCATGCGCCATCATAGACCTAACCATTTCCAGTAGGGTTCTGTTTCTTCTCTCTGCAACACCATTTTTTTGAGGAGTATACGGAATAGACAACTGTCTTTCTATTCCTTTTTCATCACATAATTTTCTGAACTCATCAGATAAATATTCTCGACCTCGATCGGATCTCAATGTTTTTATTTTCTTATCTTATTGATTTTCTACCAGGTTCATAAACCTTTTGAAACAACTTATTGCTTCAGACTTATGAGAAATCAAATAGACATATCCGAATCGAGTATAATCATCAATAAAGGTGATGAAATAAACAGCCCCATGCCTTCCTCTCACATTCATTGGACCACAGACATCAGAATGGATTAAATGCAAAGGAAATTCAGCTCTTTTCCCTTTCCCAAATGGTTTCCGTGTTGTTTTTCCTTCTAGGCAATGCTTACATATGGGCAAATCGACTTTTTCAATGTTACCCAACAAGCCCTCTTTGGCTAGTCTATTCATACGTTGTTGGCCAATGTGACCAAGCCTAGCATGCCACACATTCACATCATTATCATAAGTATTAGAAGATGTGATAAGGGAATAACAAACATTTGCATTAATATACTCAATATCCAATACAATAAAACCATCCAGAAAATAGCCACAACCATAGTAATTTGTCTCCAAAAACAAATTCACACCTCTACTACAGAAGTTCACATTAAAACCTAATTTGACCAACATCAATACAGACACTAAATTCCGACGAATCTCCGGAGCATACAATACATCATGAAGAAACAAGGTGCGTCCACCACGCATATTCAGTTGGCATGTGCCAATTCCTTTCACTTCAGCTCTGGAGTTGTTTCCCACATAGATCCACTTAGTTCCAGTTGGTACTGTCGGAATTCCACGAAGGATCCTCTATCCTTCGCTACATGGTCCGTCGCTCCCGAATCCACAACCACAAAGGATTAGACTCGGTTAGAAACACAGAACTCGACACATAAGCAAAGTTCTGAAAAGTACAAAGGGTGCATACCTTCTTTGGCTCACGACAGTCGCGAGCATAGTGACCCTTCTTGTCACAGTTGTAGCATTTCACCCTTGCTAACTTCTTCATGTGAGGACGCTTTCCTCTATTATGTTGGTTAAACTTGGGTTTCTTCCCTGAAGGACCAGCTTCTTCCTTACCTTTTCCCTTATCAAACCAGCTAGGGCGCTTGCGCTTGGAGCTCGAAGCTCCATTTGAGCTAGAACTAGCATGATAAAGTTCAGCATCCGGCTTAGCCGCCAACAAAGGTCCCTCTTCCAGCTCAAGATGACGCATTGCATCCTCAAAGGTTTTGATGTTTTCATTGTGAGTCGGTGCACCTTCATATGCTCCCAACTCGAGGCAAGGAACGAATCACCGCTTGCACTTGCTGCTCATCTCGTGAGGACATGGCCAGCGTCTCTCGGCAAGAATCATGTTTGACATCTTTCTAAGATGTTGCTTCATGGTCTGACCATGAGGCTTCTTATAGGAGTCAAACCTGATAGTGAGCTGCCTCAGTCTAGTCACCGAAGTGTGACCAAATCTAGCTTCCAATGCCTCCCACATTTCCTTGGCATTGTCAAAACGCCGAAACTCTCGCATGACGTCATTTTCCATGCTACTCAGCAACGTGATGCGATCTAAAGAGTTCATTCTTTTCCACACAGAAAAAGCTTCTTTGTCCTTTTTGTGCTGCTCAGTGGTTCCATCTTCAGGTTCAACCATGGTCATGACAAGAGCCTCAAGTGCTTCTTGCTCTTCCAGCACATACTGGATTTTCATTTGCCAAATTTCATAGTTGTCTCCATTGAGCTTTTCACCTTTGTTCAGCTCAGCAACTATGCTCTTTGTGGCTGAAGCCATTGATCTGAACAAATCAGACAAATATGCACGAATTATTAATGCCTATCATTTATGCATCCCTATTTGCATAGACCCATCATATTAATAAATAATTTCAAGTAAGGCTTCAGAATCAAAAGGTCACTACGTTTCCAATCATCCTCCAAAAATCCTAACTTAAAATTATCATTAATATGATTGTCATATGCAAAATCAATTCTATGAAGCTACAAAAACTTCTATAACTACCCATAGCTAATTACCCACAGCAACCAGCAACAACAGAAAGCAACAGATAATTGAATTCCAATAAAACAATAATGCTTTCAATCAATACAACTAACATATCAATTGTTACATCAATAACAATCGGGTAGTAAACAATACATTATATGTCCACAGAGCACACTTAACATACATCAGCCAATACAACTAACACATAGTCAGCACACGAACTGGGAAAGATCCTCTTTTGTTCAATTTCTTGATCTTTTCCCTTGTAACAATACAGTAATACTCATTTACAAAATCTATCACAATTTTCTTATAGGAAGCAGCTCCGTTGACATCCCATATGCGATTCAACACATCTTGCCATTCAGGTGGAAGAGTGCTTATGAAAAATCGCACCATCTCTCGACGTGACATAGGACGACCATTCCATATGACCTGTTGAATTTTCCCGTTGACTTCAAGGACGTGATCAATTAAGTCACCACTCTCCCATCGATGATCAGTCAGCTCAGCTATCAACTTAGACAGCCTTTCCTTTTGTTCATCGGTCACTGTCAAGTCAACGGTCAACGGTCGTCGCCAGTCAACGGTCGTCGGTCGTCGGACCGGTCGGACCGGACGGACCGGTCAGACCGTTCGGGCGGACCGCTGGCACGTGCCGTGCGCGTGCGGGCTGACGTCACGCAGACGTCAGCGGCACGTGCCGCGCGCGTGCCATCGTCAGCGCGTCGGGTTGGGTCGGTTCGCGGGTCGGGTCGCCGCCCGGTCAACCGACGTCATCGCTGACGTCATCGATGACGTCACCCCAGCGGTTACTGACCGTTGGGTGACGTCATGCTGACGTCAGCACGGGTCGGTCCGCGGACCGGCGCGTGCCGGTTCGCCGGCCGGTGGCGAGCACGCGCCGATTCGCCGACCGGCGCGTGTTCCACACGCGCCTGGCGATCGAGCGCTTCCGGGCGCGTCGCGCCCACGCGCAGCGCCTTCCGGCGGCGCGTGTGGGCGCGTGCGGCGTCGCCCGGCGGCGCTCGAGGCATCTCCAGACTCGTCTCGACGTTCTCTTTCTCCCAGTGCTTTCAGAATTTTGTTTTGACATTCGAAAACTCATAAAAATGGCCGAAGAAGTCTCGGGTGTCGGGATTGCTCGCCCCGATTCGTACGGCCGAAGTTCCTTTTGTGAAAAATCAATCAAAACACATCAAATTGATCGAGAAAACGTGAACTAGGGCTCTGATACCAATGTTGGGATTAACGGATCCCCAAAACACCGGATTCGACACTAAATCGAACCCCTAAATCAATGCGGAAGCGAAGCCCAAGAAAACGACACGTATCACCGATCCTAAAGCACACCACAGAGTCGAGCGTACCTTTTAATCCACAGATTAGACACCGACGCCAATGGAGGGAGAGAATCCGGTCCTGTTCGATCCGGGGAGGCAAAAATCCTTCAAGCGCTTCACTGTTTGCTTTGAGGAACAACGTAAGGGAGGGAGAGCGTTGAGAGAGAAAAATACGTACGTTATTTTCCAACCGACATCTTCTCTCTCTCTCTCACTCCCTTTTATACCCTATTCTTTCCACGGGCTCTTTTTCCCATGGGCCGGGCTTTCTGGGCCCAGCTTGGGCGGACAGGGCCTTAAGCCCTTTAATTAAATAAAGCCTTCACAAATGAACTATCTAGTTCGGATCCAACACTCTGAAGAGCCCCACATGTTTTCTTTTGTTTGCCTTCTTTGCCCAATTTCGGTTGCCACATTGTCCACTAACCAAGTCTATTCTAGTTATAAATTATTCAAGGTATTGTAAGGTGACGTCCTAACACGTCGTAAGTTGCCGAGCAATATCCCATAGCCATAACCAAATTAATGAAGGCAAATGAGAGGGAACAGCGCGACTTCTTCTTCTCGGCCATTCATTCCACAGACACGTATAGCCACCGCCAACCATCGCCAGTCGCCAGCCTTCCATCTCCAGCCGCCACAAATGCACTCGGCACAGTGTACAGCTAGAGGCCAACTCAGGGACCTCAGCTGGAGGGAAGTACAGACCCCCCCCCCTTCTCTCTCTCTCTCTCTCTCTCTCTCTCTCTCTCTCTCTGCTCGGATCCTCCACAAAGCATTAGATGAAAGATGGGTGCTCTGTTATGCTGTGTGTTTGTGATTGATATTGTCCGTTCGCTTATTCGTCGTTAAACTTGAACTGGAGTTGGACCGGAATCAGGGCGGCCGAGTTTCAATATGCCAGGTCATATCTTCCCTGATTAAACACTAAATGCAATCCTGATTCATTCCTATGCTCTGTTTTGCCGTCTTTCATTGTATGCCTTACCGGATAATCATTGAGCCATTGCTGCATACGAGATTCACCGTTCCTTCTGTCCGTAACGTTGTATGTACTAATTGGTTCTTCAATGGTGTGTTTGTGTGCAATGTGGTGGTGTTGAAGTATGGATGGTGCCATTGCGTGAGACGATGCCCAGACGGTGTTCGATGATATGTCTGATAGAGGGATCTGTAATGTTGCCTTGCTGAATTCGATTAGTCTCTGGTGGGATCATAGGAATGTGCTTATCTCATTTAGAGGATTTCATCTCCAACGAATAAGCTAAGTCAAGCATCTCTCTGTTCAATTGCTTGCTATTACACTTTTAGCGGCTTATTTTCATGTATTCCAGTTTCTATCCATTTATGATGTTTCTCGTCCAGATTAAGTTTGTTGCTGATCTCTTCAATTGCTAGCTGGAATCTTGCCATTGTGTCGGTGATGGTCGGTACCATGTCTTCAGATACGATTTTTTTGGACTTCTAAACTAAGATCCAAGTGTGGATGATTATTCTCTGATTCTTGAAGTGGATGGTGCTGGAACTTCATGGTAAAGAGAGAGAACAAGAAACTCTGGATGAGAAATTGATATCGACTCGTTGATCTTTAAGTTCTGAGCCAATTTAATGCCTTACTGGTTCGAGTGTGATTTATGCCTTGACATGCTTACCAAGAATTTGGAAGTTTATTTTTTAACAGATATGTTGGTTATAATTGAAAAATTAACAACACTATTTTGCTGTGTAAGATTCTCTTAAGTTTTCATAGTCACATAACTCTTTCTCAAGTACTTGCGATTTCTGCTTTGTTTGCTCCTTAATTTCCGAGCAGTAACATCAAGTCCAAATCGTAATTCGTTGCTGCAATCTGAAATCTGTATTTGGATGGCCATCTCAGTCTATGATGCTTGGTTTGTTTTCGCTCCATCTCATGCGTCGACTTTGTTAAAACTTTTCCTGTATCATATTCTCATTTTTGACTTAGTTGCACAATTATTTTTATCTCGGATACATATACTAAAGCTGGCATGTTTATTATAAATCGACAATAGAAGAATCGGTATACTTATGACTTGGTTCGTCGGTTTGTCAACACGCGACTTTCAATGGCCAAATGTCTTCTTCAAATGTGCTAAGTGCTGTCCTCAAATGAATGTGCTTTTGACTGGATGAGTCTCGAGATTGAATCTTTTTGTTTTGTATCTCTTTGGGTTGTTCTTCGTTTCACTAAATCACTCTCCTTTTCAATATTTTTTGTGGGAAAATTACCAAAGAAGTCATATAAAAAATGAGAAAGAAAGAAATTAAAAAAAAAAAAACTCATAATTGCATTTATGGATCTCTTCGATATAAGTCTTTGTTTCAAGTATTGTTTCAAGTATTGTTTAATGGGTATCTTTTAGTAGGGAATTCTCTTTTTTATCATAATTCACCTTAAATTTAATTCTAGCTCGTGGAGGCTTATATCCCGAGACTCACTAATAAGGCCATGTATAATCTTTACTTGACTTGTATCGGGTTTATTTTCTGCACATTGTTCTTACTTATCTTTGTTATTTTTTCATGCTTTGCGTTGATCTCTTTATATTGCCTTCATGTTTTATCAACATTATTAAAATTTACTGGCAATTTCATAACTTTATTAATTGCAGAAGTTTGCAGATTTTCCCTTAGCTGGACCCTAGAATTGTCGAAGTCCAACCATGCCTTCTCATTCATCTGTCTAGAGAAATATCTATCCTACTCCTTGAATTTTGTTATCTGCTAGATCCAACGTGATTGATAAATTAGCATCAATATCATTTAATTATTTTTTCTATTGTTGAATAAGACGTTTGGATCGGTGTGAGAAGATGAAAAGAAAAAGACCCTGAGCAACTTTCAATTTCGTAGAAGCAAAATGGTAGGTACCGCCAAATTGCATCTCAATGTTTGTACTACACTTTTCATGTAAATGAGAAACATTTCTTCGCCTTGCAAATAAAATGAACTTGCCAAGTTGCACGAACAAACTTGCGTGACCTACTTCCCAAAGTTCTCTTAAAGAGACATTGGAAGAGATGAGACTAACTCATGAATCTCATGTTTACTGAATGAGAAGTCAAACGGCCTTGTATTCAAAAGAAAGTTGGACATGCCAAATTGAATGACTTAAGCATATGAGGACACACAAAATTTGGATGAATTACGCTGAAATGTCTAACTGATAATACAAAGACAAGAAGTCGTCCGTGACACTAAAGGCACATAGGTGAACTCAAATGCCATAACGGTGAAACTACTCGCAAATGCAGGATGAAATTAATGTGATGGAGACCAGGTCCGAGCTTGGACACCTAATTTTCTCTCCCTCTGGGAAGCCTTATTTACATGAGGATCGTCTATCAATGACCTAAATATGAAGAAAAAGGGGTTCATAGTATCTCAGCCTGGAGGTCTTCACTAATTTAATTAAGGCAGTTGGTCGTTCTTAGCCAACAGTTTGAATTTTAGACCTTCAATGCTTGCTTCTTGGTGGCAACAGCTTCAGCCTCGATGGTGGGCTTCCACAAAATTGTAGTTTCAGCAAGTAACAAGGTCATCGTGGGTCCATGTTTGAGGCAAGACACCTGTCTTCCAAGTAACCTGTATATCATTTTAAGCCATTTAACTAACTGAGGAAGGCGGGTGAACTTTGTACATTTTATTGATATTCAAAAATAGTGAAGCATTTCAAAAAATGTCTGATGCACTAAAAGAACCAAGATATCCAAGTCTTTACTTCAGCTTAGGAAGCAAAACTGTGGGGATGCTTTATGATTGTCAAAAAGTCAAAATTTTGCATGGTTGCACTCGTAGAATCGACTGAGACCAAAAAGGATAAAGAATACTTGTGGGTGTTATTTTTTTCATGGTAGTATTTCTGGAATCATTTGATAAAGTTGAGCATCTTCAAATGATTTTCAAATAGAGCACAAAAGGGAACTAGTATGGTCATTGTTATGGTACCTTTTCTTTACTTCTCATTGTCACAGCCCCCACAGATTGAACAACCACAATCGGCAACTCCCTGCATAACAATACATGTAATTCAAGCATCACAATAAATTTGAGTCCATTAGCAGGGCAATCTTTAAATTTGACTAGTAGTTGGTATGCTTCTTCTGAGCATTACTGAAGACAATGCGTCGGCTGGCTGTTTCATGCTTTCTTGTCAACCGTCTCCATAGGCGCTAATGTTCTCCTCGTGGTAAAGTGAGAGATTCCAAATTGCCTTCTTTATCACTTCTAAGCCTCCCTCTTCTCTCATGCTTTTTGTATTGCAAAAAAGTCGAAGAACACACTCTCAAAGGTCCCTCACTAAACAAAAATTCTTGACCAAGCCCATGTTATATCTATGGTGTGAACCTATAGTTAGTATGGCATCCCGCACCATTGCAGTTACCCTGAGAAGGAAGAGAATGTTTTTTTTTTTTTTTTTGATGACCCAGGGAACCCCGCACGCCGCTTCGCGGCTGGAGTAAACCCTGGGGCGGACCCAGCCCACCACCGCTGACCCGGCCCACATTTAAATCGCGCGTTTTGCATTGAAGCAATGCGGACGCAGAGTCTCGAACTCTTCCCCCCCTGGCGGATGGGGGTACCAAGCCTTAACCACTACGGCCACCGCGGGCGGTAAAATATTGCATAAATGGTGATAGTGAAGTCAGCTACCTCTATTGGCTTTGGATCTTACATGAGAACAACACCAGCTTGCTCGGTTATTCTCTGTTGTATAAAAAACATAAACGATCAAGTATTTAAATACCTTTAAACATGTCTGTATGCACTTAGTTTGTTGTTAATGGTATTTCGTTATTTTCTTGAGCAAGTAATTGAAATTTCACCTCAAGAAGGTATCTTTAACACCATAGATGATCTCATGCTTCAATTCCCATGCTTGGTCCGACTTGGTGTTCTCACTGCAAGATAGAAGCCAATGTTGATGGCAACAGTTATGTGCTTTTTCTTTTTTCCTTTTGAAATAACAGGCAACCTGGAGGTTAGGTATTACTTGGCCCAGCATCATCACTCCATTGGTGCCATTAATGTTGATACTAGCATATAAGCAAGGCTTGAAGTGAGCATTGGATATATCTCGGCCGGATGACTTATCAGCCCCAACACCACAGTAATAAGGCCCCTAAATGAAAATAAAACCTTGCATCACAATACAAATTTTTTTGTCATCAACTTAAAGCCTATTACCCATCAATATACAGGGAAATTCATTGGGAAAAAAATTTCTCACCTGGGAACCTGGATATCCTCCAATAGGCCAACTGAATGGCCATTAAACATTTATCTGCAATAGGGTGTTTTCTTGCTCAATTGAATACCTAATGTGAACATTTAGCCCAAAATCATGAACTTGTCCATTTCAAAACTTTCTAATTCACAATATATAACTCATGTTTTTTATTCTTTCATTGATAACCTTTGGGTTACTGAATTTTAGCAACCCTGACATGTTTGGTCGCCGGGATCCACTCACAGCTAGTGTGTATGAATTGCGAATAACCTGCAAACGAACAATAATACTCCATAAACTAATTGAAACGCCCTTTTCTCGTTTCATCAACTTGTTCAGATGATCTAATTGGTGGTCAGTGAGTTCTTTGTGATTCTCATTTGGCATTGTGTCCTCAGTGCCAAAATCCGCACCATTTCTGCCTAGCCTAAAAAATAAAACAGTGTAAGTAATAGACATACCTACTGAAACAAAAAACGTATGAGCTTAATATCATGGAAGATAGTTCAAACAACGAGCTCTATTTGTATGACTTAGCCTTCTGGTATGCATGAGAGTTCAGTTTTGAAAAGATAAAAAGAATGGACTGAGTACTTCAAAGAAAGGCGTCTCCTTAGCAAGTGCCATCGCTGAAAAGTTCAAAACCGCTTTTTAGAGACTAGTTTCAGGAAGGACAGCTTACATTTTGAAGCATAAATAAGGAGTCTTATCAATTTCCCTAAGGACACTACCACAAATTTCCTTAAATAATAAACTAAAAACAGTGACATAACTATGCTTCCCATTTTGGAACTACTTCAAGGTTATTCTCAAGCACTGAGGGCAGTTACAAAGTTGAAGGAAGTAGACTGCAGAATGCAACAACTTAAGAGATTAACCACCTTACCAAGGATCAATTAGCAAGCATGTTATTATGATATTACACTAGATATAATGGAAGATCAACTTGTGCATCTTGACAGTGCACCTAATTCTTTCCTCTCTAAATCAAAAGGCAATCACATTGAAGTACTTTCTTCTTCCACAAACTTGGCATAATTGCAAATTATTCTTGCCAACAACCTGAGCGAAAATATCCATTAGATATCACCCTGGAGAGCAAGACCACCGAACACAACAATTATCAGTATGACCAACTGAAGTCACAGAACAAGAAAAATCTGAGACTAGAGTGGATACAAGAGAAATCGATTCCACACGAGGTCTACAACATAAGACTTAAAATTGGTAGTGATTGATTTAGTCATCAAAAGACACGACAACGATGACTACTGCTTCGTTCATTCATGTTGCCTCACACAGCACGCATTTCTTTTGTAGACATTGCTGTCACAAAGAGGTGAAGTCCATGTAAATCGTCAACCAAACAAAATTGTCGCGACCAATTTTTTTCGGGGGTGAACCACCTAGGGTTTGGCTAATGGATTGTTAAGCCTAGACTTAACTCGGGCTCTCCCAAGCCCATACCAATTCGCGACTTTAGGTTCAAGTTTTTTAACATGCAATTGTTTTTTAATTAGGAGTCGCCACTAATCTATTTTTTTGGTGGGTCGATTGGAAACCCAAATAAAGTAACGGGAGATTTACTTTATTCCTACGAACCAGAGATTTGGGTACGGGGACTTGGTTACGCTAAATTTCTCTAACGCCCTTTCGGTACCATTTCTTTTATTTTGAAAAAATGTTTTTTTGCAAGCGGCTTGGGTTTATTTTAAATCTATTTCCCTAACATGTGAGGTTATCATGCGTGTGCACAAACCACCAATTTAACACTTAGATAAACAATAAATAAATTGCAAAAACTTACCTCCAAGCAACGAAAGCATCTGCAATGTTAAATTAAAATCCACATCAACAACCTTGGATATGGTTTCTAATTAACACACAATTTCTTTTTTTTTTGTTTTCACTTAATTAATGAGAATCATGCTTTATGCAATGCATGTCACTAATTTACCATAAAATGATATGACATAGCAATATGACCTAAACTATATGACATAAGTAAAAAAAATGATTTTTTGTGTTTTCTTAGTGAACATGCAATAATTAAATATGCAATCTAAATTAACCAAATGACCTAACTCTAATGACGAGGAAATTCTAATTAAATGAACCTAGCAATTACTAAATGACGTGCATTTCATGAACCCAATTCTATATGACGTGCACGTGATTTTTTTATTTTCTTAATAAGCATGCAATCTATCCTGATATGCAATGATGTGCAAAGAATGCCATAATTCTAATTTTTCTTTTTCTCTTATGAAATTCAAAATTAAAATGGCCAAATAATTAAACCTGCAATCCAAACTAAAATCTAGCAACCTAAATTGATTTTTTAAAAAATAAAATTCCTATTCTAAACATGTAAACCCTAAAACATGCAATATTCTAGCTCAAACATATCTCGAGATAAACAAGGCAATTAAGACAAGACAATCCATTCAAAATCATCAAAATATCTCACATCATTCAGATCAATGGATAATATTTCGCTAGTAAAGTCGATAAATTGATCTTAAGCCTTAAAGATCAAAATATCAATTTTAATCCCACTCGATTAATTATTTCATCTAAAGCCTTATAGATGAAATAAAAAAATCACGGCGCGGTTGCGAATCAAGTGACATATTGAGATTTCCAATTATGCATAGAGAAATATTTCAAACAAAGACCAAGATATAAAAATAAAATAAGATAAAATAATCCAGCCCAATAAAATAAAGCAAATCTACCTAATTTGATTTTTTTTTTTTTTTTTAATAAAAGAAAATCTTGACCACCGGTTTGGGACTCCGGCGAAGGGTTCCGGCGAGGGAGAGCTCGTCGGCCAGGGTTCCGGTTAGGGCAAACCGGTGGCGGAAGAGCTCCGGCAACAAGAGGAACGGCGGAGACCGGCGTGGGGACTCGCAGGTGCAGGTGCGGGCGTTGCGGATCAGCACGGGCGGCGTCGGATCGGCACGAAGTGGCGTCGGATCTGGACCGGCTACCGTCGGGGCGGCGTCACGGGCGGAGCAGGGCTTCGGATCTCCTGGTGTCGGTTCACCGATCGGAGGTCACGATGGCGTCGGGCGGTGCGGCGCTGGTTCGCGGGCGGAGCTGAGGCGGTGCCGCGAGCGTCGCGGGCAAGACCAGCGGCGCGGCGGTGACGGAGGTGCGGTGGCGGAGGCGCGGTGGAGTGCGAGCACGGTGTGCAGCTCGGCTGAGGAAGCTCCGGCGGTCGCTGCAGACGCGAACGGCGAAGGTGGAAGACGATGAACGATATCTGTCAAATCAACCCCCTTTACTTGCTGTTTCTGCTTTTTCCTTCCCCTACCGCACACACGTCCACTCACTTTTCCTCCCTTTTCTTTTTCTTTTGTTCTTTTTTTTTTTTTTACAAGAAAGGAACCCCCCCTTTTTACTTTGCGCTCGGTGTCTTTTATAGGTCCGAAAAAATGTATCCTCACGACATATATTTTTTCCTTTTTTTGGCTTGCGCACGATATCTCTAGGTATGTCGTTGAAACATATATACCGTGCAATATTCCCTTTTGTATTTCACGCATATTCCATCCAGAAAAATTCCATTTTTGCATAAAATACACCCCAGTGTATATTACTTAAAAAATATGAAAAATCTAAATGGAATATGTGTAAAATCTTCCTTTCACCGGTGGCCTAAAATAAACTGAAAAAATAAAATGCTTCTAAATTACATGCCATGCCAGGTGTGTGTGTGTGTGTGTGTGTGTGTTTTTTTTTTTTTTTTAAATCAAATCCCCAAAAATTTAGGTGTCAACAGCTGCCCCTCTTTGAAGGTGAGCTTGCAGAGGTTGCCTTTAAAGATAAATTGAGACCTAATTTTGATCATGCATATGCAATGAAAGATTTTTTTGTTGGAAAATGAATTCCATTTTTTAATGCAATTTATATGATGCATGGAAATACTAATGCAAATGATAGATGAACTTACCTGGAATAACTTACCTTCGAGGATGATAGAGTAATTCGAAATAGTTGGTGTTACTTGTCCAGGACCCGTACCATTCTACGGTCGCCTAGAATAGTAACATGACTTTATGGAGATGCTGCTTTCCTAGGACCCGTACCATTCTACGGTCGCCCAGTATGGCAGAAAGGAGTTGCTTTCTCAGGACCCGTACCATTCTACGGTCGCCCAATACGGCAGAAAGGTTTTGTAAGGAACTGCTTTCTCAGGACCCGTACCATTCTACGGTCGCCCAGTACGGCAGAAATTTTTTGTCTAGGACCCGTACCATTCTACGGTCGCCTAAACGGGGATTCATTTTCCAGGACCCGTACCATTCTACGGTCGCCTGAATAAGGAATAGGTGTTGTCAAGGACCCGTACCATTCTACGGTCGCCTCAACGAAGAAAATTATTTTTCCAGGACCCGTACCATTCTACGGTCGCCTGAATGAGGAAATTGCTTTTCCAGGACCCGTACCATTCTACGGTCGCCTGTTAGAGCAATAAATGTTGTCTAGGACCCGTACCATTCTACGGTCGCCTAGATTGAGATTTTGCTTGGCTAGGACCCGAACCATTCTTCGGTCGCCCAACCTTGCGACAGAAATTATTTGATCAGGACCCGAACCATTCTTCGGTCGCCTTAATCAGATTGAATCTGGAGAGAAATCTTTGGGGGACAACTCAATCGAGTGTCGGTATGCTTAAAAGGGAATACTTGTGCAATGACAAATATTCAAGGTATGGATAGAGATATATTTACCTGGTAACATCTCCGATCTTTGGGGATGCGTCTCCTGCAAAACATGATTGTAGGAGAAGCAACATGCATTTGTAATCATAAACATGCATCAATATAATAGAGGTTCATGATAATTTTCATTAATCTTGCACCACCTAATTTCCATTCTGAACACATGAGCGTCATGAATGTGTCAAATGAGGGATCCTTTGGTCTGAAAGGACTTTTTCTCTCATCCTCATTAAAATGGCAATTTCATCCTGACCTTTGATGTAGGATTTTTGTCAATCACTCTATCTCACCATCGTCATGCCAAACAAAGGTTTGAGCAATCTCGCAAGTGGTACGATCTCACCAATCTGAGAGGTCTTTAAAAGGGACCGTAATGTGGGCTTAGTTAACGGCTTAACAAAGGGGACTCTTTTGAGTTGAGGCTATTTGAAAAAATGAGTGATATTCTGTAATCATCTCTGGGTTTACAAGTCAAGAACCCTGCAAAATGAGAAAGAAATAATCTTGCTCGCACTTCTTCGAGCGATGCTTAAAACATGTGAACCCCTTAGTTAATTCAAGTGCCATAATCAGAAGAGACTTTGCAAGGGACATAACATAGGCTTGGTTCATGGGTTGAGAAATGAAATGATCATTAGGCTCAAAAAGTGTTTAGGGGGGTTAAAGTTGGTGATCATCTTGACATTTCACCACTTTCGTTCTCTACTGTCGAAGATTTTTATCACAACTCCATTGATTGCAACAACATTTGAGAGTTTTTTTGGTATCACCTTGTTGGGGATACAACTATATCAAGAGTTTGATTTTTTTTTTTTTTTTTTTGGCATTGGCCTTGCTTTTACCAGGCACACTGCTTTTTTCATGCCCCATTATTTTGCACTTATTTTTTGAACTTGCACAACAATCCTTTACAACATTCTAAGCCATGTTACTTGAATGGCTCTTTTTGCCTTGCCCCAGTGTAAGGGATGATCACCAACTGGGTTTAATATGAAATAAATTCATAGGTTCAAGTGGGCTATGCAATGGATAGAAGTGTATATGATAAAGAAAGAATTGCTCTTCGTCATCCTAAGGCACTCCAATTAACACATGAATTCAATGCAATAGCACAACTTGAAGATTGATGCAAGTGAGAGCAAGAAAATTTCAATTCATTTTCCTCACCTCATGTTGCCATTTTATCTTCCATTTGCCCCAATGTGGGGTGATTCTTGACAGGGGTAATTCGAAAAGAATATCCATAAGTGTATGGGCTCAAAAGGGTTAAGCAATGGATCACCTGTAGTGTTTAGGATAGAGAAAAGGATGCCTCTCATCACCTTGGTTGACGTACCCTTTGCGAGATAGCCCTTTTCCTTGCGGGCATGGAATTTCTTCACACAACTTACCGATGATTAGTGTATGGGATAGTGTATGGAATAAGGCTTGCCTTTCATCATTCCCGAGTATCTCATTCAACACATCCAATTTATCTCACACAATTCATCAAGGAAGAAAAATACAAGATCTATGACAAATTTGAACAATTCAGCTCATTAAGGTACTTTATTAGTCACAAAAATACCTGCAATTCAAGACATGACATGGCAAATTCTATTATGGATAACATTTCTTGACAATATGAGCATTAATTGGAGTGGAAAACTCACGACCACCCATCTCTGCTTGGATCAAGGCACTTCCAGGAAGTACCCTCTTCACTACATATGGGTGGTTGCAGTTTGGAGCAAACTTGCCCCCAGAATCTGGAATTGGATTGGATCCTCTTCATACCTTTGCATGCTATAAGACTGTTTCTGAAACATAATGTAGATGGGTCAAAAAGACAAACGAGGTAAATCATTTTTTTGAAAGATTTTTTTTTTTCTGAAGAAATTTTTTTTTAAAAGCAATTAAAAGAGTATTTTTTGAAGCATTTTGACACGAGAAAGCATGATGAAGCCCAGGCCTCAGAATTTCTCCATGGATAATATTTTCTTTTTATTGTTGGCTGGATATCATCACCGGGCTGGTTTAGTATACCTCATCATGCCCTCAAAATAAAACTTGCAATTTTATTGATATTCATCAATCAATTACATTTATTGAATGGAAATGCGATTTTCAAGCCCTAAAAAGAAAGCGAAGAAAAAGAAATAAAAAAACAAGCCCTAGAAAGTGATAAAAATTCCCGCGTAGGGGAATGTGGGAAAGCAGTAAACGAGTTACTCTTGTGGGCTAGAGCCCATCTTCTCCGGATGTCCTTCGTCAATGGTCCCTATGAAGATGTCATTGAATAGACTAGTGACCCCTTCCAATGCATCATCGGCGTTCTCTGTTTCCGAGGGTGTTGGATCATCCATGCCACCCCATCCATCTGGGACAATGCTGCAGGGATCAATGTAGAAACTAGGAGGAGCCGTATACTTTACCAGATAGTCAAATTTTCCGCTTGTCTGCCCTAAGGTGTCCATTATTTCTGCTTCTTCATGCATCATTCTCGGAGGACCGGGGAATATTTCGTGAATGCTCGGGGGTAGTGGGTTTTGCCTCTCTCGCCTTTGATCAGGTGGCGAGTTCCGCCTCTCTTGTCTCCGTCCTTCAGAACTTTCCCCACCTCGTCCATGGTACCCTAATTCAGCAGCACGAGTCCTCTGAGGGACTTCATTGGGACTTTGAATACTCTGACCAGTTCTTTCAAGGCCAGTACCAGGAACAAAACCATTCCCAATCGTCACCCTTCCCATCATAAGGGCAACATTTGAAACTTCAAGAGTGGGTGGTGAGTCTCGAGGTGCATGTATGGTGGACACCAACTCCAATGAGTGGTAACTTGATTCGACTTCAATGTCTGGATCCAGAATAGCATTGACCGTACCCTCATGCTTTGGTAGTGGATTCTTTTGGACGTTCAGCCGAGCAGTTTGAAATGAGAAGGCCTTCGTGTCCAGGAGGTCTTGGATCTTATGCTTGAGAATGAAACATTCATCAGTTGAATGCCCCAATTCGCCGCTATGGTAATCACACTTCTTCATTGGGTCGTAGCCTCGGATGCTTTCACGACTAGGACGCTTTGGCTCATTAGTAAGCAAACCTTTCTTTCTTAGGATTGCCAATACTTGGGATGGAGATCCAGGGAGAGGGGTGAACTGTCTTCTTGCTTGGGCAGCTTGTTGCCTTTGATTCATCTGGATAGTCGGGGCACGATTGGTACTTTCTTGGCTATAAGCCATATTCACGTCTTCAGCAGGCTCTTTATCTTTCTTGGCAAAGAATCTTCTACTCGATGGCTCAGTAAACCAGCCTTCTCTTATCCCCATCTCGATTTGTTCCCCCACAGGAATAAGCTGATTGAAGTTTTCGACGTACGTGCTGGCCATCCGTATACGAAACTCGGATGGGAGAGCTTTGATAAATAACTTCATCAACTCCTTGTCAGTAGGCTCAGGGGTGATTTGAGCTGCCAAATTTCTCCATCTCACAGCATACTCTTTAAATGACTCACTTCTTTTCTTTTCCATCCGCTCCAGGTCTTCTCGAGAAGGCGCGATGTCCATGTTGAACTTGTACTGTTTGAGGAATGCGTCCGCCACTTCGTTCCAGGTTTCAAGGAGGTTTACGTTCTTCATCACGTACCAGTTTAATGCGGGCCCAGTCAAACTTGCATGAAATGATTGGATCATAAGGGGCTCATTTTTGACGTGCTGGGCCATGCGGACGTGGTACATCTGCAAATGAGACTTTGGACAAGATGTCCCGTCATACTTCTCAAACTCCGGCATTTTGAATTTGCTCGGCATTTTAACTTTCTCATAGACCGAGAGGTCAAATGGGAGTGAGCTTTGAGACTCCTGCAACTGTCTCACCTTCTCCTCCAGCTTTGCAACGCGCTCATCCTGATCTGTCTTGGGAATATTGTCTAGCTTGGCCTTTCCAACAAGGACCACGTCATCTTCCAACCCAGGCATTTCATCATCATTCATTTGGGCCCTATTTGCTTGCCTCGGGACTACTATCTCAGGGAGAGCAGGTGGAGGAACCGGATTCACTTGGAGGGATTGAAGTTGAGCTGTTATAAGCTCCATAGAGGCAGCCAACTGTTGGAGTCGGCCTTCCACGGAGGACATGCGATCGCGCATCTCGCTTTGGTCGGCCATTCTTGCTCTTAATCGCGTGATAATAGGTGAGCGAGGAGAATCCGTTATCACCTAATTTAAATGGATGAAAATGCATAAGTATGAGGTGCAAATAGCGAATCAATCCATGATAATGATCTATCAACTTTTTTCTTTTTCTTTTTTTATGAAAAGTTCTTAAGAGAATTTCCTAAAGAGAGCTAGAAAAGTGGATGCCTTAGCAAGATCAAATTTTCTAGACATGAATTGAAAACAAATTCTCCAAATTTTTTTATTTTCCAAATGATTTATTGAATGGAAATTTCCTCATTTCATCTCTAATTGACAAAGAAGTTAAATTAATGATTGACCTAAATTGTCATGGACCGACCAAAAATATTACAAAATAAATTGCATGGTATAAGGATAGAAGACTTACTTCACCAATGTAAAATGACGGCAATCACATAGACAAGCGCATGAAGTGTGAGGTTCAATTTCTAACTAGACGGCTTAGCAAAGTGGAGTTAAAAGGATGTGATGACTTAGTCGCAGCCTCGCGTACTAAGCCAAGTCCTCTTAACTCCGGCTCAGTCAAGAATGATACCCCAATGCGACGCAGTCTGGCGGGCAGAGGTAAACATTCTTAACACCAAGAAAAATTTTCGGGATTGAGTTGGGCAACCTCTACTACGCGGCCTCGCGGTCGAAGTCGTATCCAACTCAATACCATCCTAAATGTCCTAGTGCAGCCCAGGTCCGGCGGCGGGTTGTGTGTGCAATAATGTAGTGTTGAATGCAAGACATGCACAACAATTTTAGATCAAGCAACACTTCAATAATTTAAATTTAAAATATTCATCCCCAACTCCAACCTGCAAGACAAGGGTTAGCAATCACTACTCTCCTTATACCCCCTAATCTGCAATAACATTTAACACCTTAAATATTAGGGACATACTTGGGATCCTCGCTGCTAAACAAAAATATTTTTCCAAAAATAAATTTGGCCTAAGTCCACTAAGAGTTTCAACTCAAGTCCCCAGCGGAGTCGCCAAGTTCTGTCGCGACCAATTTTTTTTGAACCACCTGGGTTTGGCTAATGGATTGTTAAGCCTGGGGACTTAACTCGGGCTCTCCCAAGCCCATACCAATTCGCGACTTTAGGTTCAAGTTTTTTAACATGCAATTGTTTTTTAATTAGGAGTCGCCACTAATCTATTTTTTTGGTGGGTCGATTGGAAACCCAAATAAAGTAACGGGAGATTTACTTTATTCCTACGAACCGAGAGATTTGGGTACGCGGGACTTGGTTACGCTAAATTTCTCTAACGCCCTTTCGGTACCATTTCTTTTATTTTGAAAAAATGTTTTTTTGCAAGCGGCTTGGGTTTATTTTAAATCTATTTCCCTAACATGTGAGGTTATCATGCGTGTGCACAAACCACCAATTTAACACTTAGATAAACAATAAATAAATTGCAAAAACTTACCTCCAAGAACGAAAGCATCTGCAATGTTAAATTAAAATCCACATCAACAACCTTGGATATGGTTTCTAATTAACACACAATTTCTTTTTTTTTTGTTTTCACTTAATTAATGAGAATCATGCTTTATGCAATGCATGTCACTAATTTACCATAAAATGATATGACATAGCAATATGACCTAAACTATATGACATAAGTAAAAAAAATGATTTTTTGTGTTTTCTTAGTGAACATGCAATAATTAAATATGCAATCTAAATTAACCAAATGACCTAACTCTAATGACGAGGAAATTCTAATTAAATGAACCTAGCAATTACTAAATGACGTGCATTTCATGAACCCAATTCTATATGACGTGCACGTGATTTTTTTATTTTCTTAATAAGCATGCAATCTATCCTGATATGCAATGATGTGCAAAGAATGCCATAATTCTAATTTTTCTTTTTCTCTTATGAAATTCAAAATTAAAATGGCCAAATAATTAAACCTGCAATCCAAACTAAAATCTAGCAACCTAAATTGATTTTTTAAAAAATAAAATTCCTATTCTAAACATGTAAACCCTAAAACATGCAATATTCTAGCTCAAACATATCTCGAGATAAACAAGGCAATTAAGACAAGACAATCCATTCAAAATCATCAAAATATCTCACATCATTCAGATCAATGGATAATATTTCGCTAGTAAAGTCGATAAATTGATCTTAAGCCTTAAAGATCAAAATATCAATTTTAATCCCACTTTCGATTAATTATTTAATCTAAAGTTTTATAGATGAAATAAAAAAATCACACGATTCTTGAAATCAAGTGACATATTGAGATTTCCAATTATGCATAGAGAAATATTTCAAACAAAGACCAAGATATAAAAATAAAATAAGATAAAATAATCCAGCCCAATAAAATAAAGCAAATCTACCTAATTTGATTTTTTTTTCTTTTTTTTTAATAAAAGAAAATCTTGACCACCGGTTTGGGACTCCGGCGAAGGGTTCCGGCGAGGGAGAGCTCGTCGGCCAGGGTTCCGGTTAGGGCAAACCGGTGGCGGAAGAGCTCCGGCAACAAGAGGAACGGCGGAGACCGGCGTGGGGGACTCGCAGGTCTGGGTGCGGGCGTTGCGGATCAGCACGGGGCGGCGTCGGATCGGCACGAAGTGGCGTCGGATCTGGACCGGCTACCGTCGGGGGCGGCGTCACGGGCGGAGCAGGGCTTCGGATCTCCTGGTGTCGGTTCACCGATCGGAGGTCACGATGGCGTCGGGGCGGTGCGGCGCTGGTTCGCGGGCGGAGCTGAGGCGGTGCCGCGAGCGTCGCGGGCAAGACCAGCGGCGCGGCGGTGACGGAGGTGCGGTGGCGGAGGCGCGGTGGAGTGCGAGCACGGTGTGCAGCTCGGCTGAGGAAGCTCCGGCGGTCAGTTGCAGACGCGAACGGCGAAGGTGGAAGACGATGAACAGTATCTGTCAAATCAACCCCCTTTTACTTGCTGTTTCTGCTTTTTTCCTTCCCCTACCGCACACACGTCCACTCACTTTTCCTCCCTTTTCTTTTTCTTTTGTTCTTTTTTTTTTTTTACAAGAAAGGAACCCCCCCTTTTTACTTTGCGCTCGGTGTCTTTTATAGGTCCGAAAAAATGTATCCTCACGACATATATTTTTTCCTTTTTTTGGCTTGCGCACGATATCTCTAGGTATGTCGTTGAAACATATATACCGTGCAATATTCCCTTTTGTATTTCACGCATATTCCATCCAGAAAAATTCCATTTTTGCATAAAATACACCCCAGTGTATATTACTTAAAAAATATGAAAAATCTAAATGGAATATGTGTAAAATCTTCCTTTCACCGGTGGCCTAAAATAAACTGAAAAAATAAAATGCTTCTAAATTACATGCCATGCCAGGTGTGTGTGTGTGTGTGTGTGTTTTTTTTTTTTTTTAAATCAAATCCCCAAAAATTTAGGTGTCAACAAAAATGAACAGGACAACCTTGCAGTGATTGAAATGAAGAAGCCATAGATTAGACTCCTAGTCCAAATGTGATAAGACCTCTTTTAATGTCAAGGATTTACTCATTGCTTAAGATATTGCTCACAATTGGCAAAGGATTTACCTGAGAACCTCTGCATAATGGCTGAGAAGCAAACCAAGAATGTCAATGGTTGTCAAATGCTAACTATAAGATCACTTCTCTATCCTCCCCTAGAGCTTGACCGGTACTTGAACCATAGTTATTTCACTTTGGAAGTTGAGACGGGTGCTTGATAAGTCTAGGGATCACCTGATTTAACGAATTAATAGATCAACATCATGTAGCATGCAAAAAGGAAAAACACACATATTTTATTGTCGCCAATCCTACCCTTGATTTGCTGTGTAGATCTATGTCAGAACCTTTGATTCTATGGGAACACAATGAGATAAAGTTATTTTTAAGGGAAGCAAACCAGAAGCTGTTCTCTTGAGAAACATTTCATCACTTCATCTACGAAAGTTTTCCAAAGTTTTCCAAAACTGTGCAGGCATTTTGCTCCTTGTGAAATCACATAAGCACATTGCACACTATATACAGGATGAGTCACAAAACAGATTTAGCGAGCTCGGAGTTGGATGAAGAAAAGTATGAATTTTCTTCATTTTTCAAACATTTTCAGGATTAAAGCAATGTCCAAACCTTTCAACGATCTGTCCATGTCCCCCAATCGAATCATGTAGCATTGATAAATACCTTTATCAACTTTATGTACAGGATATGAGATATCTTGTACTAGTCCTTGCCTGCATCTTTCTGGCACCTGTCCTCCAATTTTGGGTGACCTGCAATTCTTAGGTGAGTACAGAATAGTTCTAGTCTTGTTCATCTTTTTGTGCATCGCACTTAGAGGTTTTAGTGCATGAAAACATACCAAATGTGTTCTGCAATTATCATATTGGCGTAGGGCGTGATGTCCAAAGTGAGAAGACTCTAGAGCATGTAGTAGTAGTGTTTACGGACTTCAAAGCATACACCCCGAACTTAGAAAAGCTCTAGGTGTTTCCATTATCCTCATGTTTTAGCAAGAGAGAAATCCATGTTTTTCTTGCCACGGGACTAGTGGTCAGTGAGGTCTTTGTGATCCTCAACTGCCATTATGTCATCGGTGCTAAAATCCACGCCATTTCCGTATAGCCTGAAAAATAAAGTAGCGTCAGCGACAGATATATCTACTGAAACAAAGAGCCTGGGAGCTTAATCTCATGGAAGATAGTTCAAACAACGAGCTCTCTTTGTCCGACATGGCCTTCTGGTATGCATGAGAGTTTAGTTTCAAAAAGATAAAAGAATGGATAGGGTACTTCAAAAGAAAGGGTCTCTCTAGTAAGTGCTAGCAAGTTTTCCCTAAGCCTACTCTCATGAAACCACTTTTGAAGACTAGTTTCAAGTGGGAAAAACTTGCATTTTGAAGCATAAAAAGCGAGGTTTAAACACAATTGTCATGAACAATTTTACACAAAACAACTTAAAAGTACAGACCCCCACTCATCAAATATAGGGCATGATGATCCAAAACCCAAATGCCATTGAAAATTTGAAATAGCAGCCACCGACCATAAATCATAATAGTTTTTAGAGCTGCAAGAGTCCAGTTCGAGAAGTCAAATCAGCAAACCCGGCTCATCTTCACGAGATCAAGCAATAAATCAAAAGATACAGAAACAAATTCATATGACACCAAACAGATGTACTCAACTTTGCTCGAAAATTCTCTAGAAGCACCAACAATTCAAAGTTAAAAACCGCATGCTAAACTCAGTGGGCATTGTCCTCTCTCTCCATAACCAAATCACATTGCAGAACCCCTCTCTCTCTCTCTCTCTCTCTCTTCAGCGATCTGTCCATGTCCCCCAAAATCAAATCAAGTATTCGAAATACGATTCGAAAAATTATTCATGTAAAAATCTAGGAAACAAGGTCCCACGTACCTTCAGTGAAGAAAATTAGAGCCATCCAAATCGTATGTTCGGGATATGAGCGATCTTGTCCCAATCGTCGCCTACTTGTCTTTTGCAACTCTCCTCCAATTCTCCGCAATCAGAGATGTTTAGGTGAGTAAGGGATGTGAGCCTTCGCATTGCTTCAGGGAATGATGTCAACAAGTAGCAGTCAAAGATGACGAGATTTTGAAGTGATTGAAGGGCCTCGATCTGCTCTGGTATATCCTTCAAATTGTTGCAATATGAAATTTGGAGACGCTCAAGATTGCGGGCCTGTAGAAGCCACTGTGGGAGAGATGTCAATTTGGGAAGGTTCCCGATTTCCACGGAGCGGAGACTGTGAAGGCCTCCATAGAAATCGAAGATGTTGCCACTTTCGTCTTTGGATATATCTAGCTCCTCACATTTCTCGATTTGCTCTGATAATGCCTTAAAATTGGGGCAATCGTAAATTTCGAGACGCTCGAGACTACGGAGCTGTAGAATCCATTGTGGGAGAGATGTCAGTTTGGGAAGATCAAAGATTTTCACGGAGCGGAGACTCTGAAGGCCTTCATGGAAATCTAAGATGTTGCCGCTTTCATCTTTGGATATATCCACCTTCTTACATTGCCAAATAGAGAGATCCATGAGGCTCGATAGATGTCGCATACCTTGCGAGAGGGAAGGCAATTGATAACTATACTTGATCTCAAGAGATTCAAGGGAAGTGAGACTTTGGAAACCCTCCTCAGGCAAACATTCTAGAAAATTTGTATCCGAGATATTCAGTCTCTTCAACTTATTAAGGCCAAGCATCATCTGATTTATCAACAACGCTCCGTTGGCATATCTCAGATCTATCACCTCAAGATGAGGAGTTAGTGGCATGGCTTTTAAATTTTCACAACGAAAGATCTCCAATTTCAATAGACTAGGAAATGATGCTGTTGAAGGGGATGATTGGTCCGACTTGATATATTCCAAGTTAGGCATACTCTCAACTTTTAAAGACTTGAGGCGAGGTAGTTGGCCCAATGGGGGGAGAAATTTACATCTTCTGCAATATATGAACGATACCTTAACTAAATGTGGCAAGAAAGATACAAGTCTATCCATCATCCACATTGGAAAGCTCTCACCTTTATAATTCCGGATTATCAACTCTTGCAAATTTAAGGGTAGCCTCAGTCCATCCAATAGCGCTTCATCTGTATTTGCATCACAAGTATTGAAATAATTCCAACTAAGTATCAAAGATTCCAAAGAATGCTTCCCCATCAAGTTCGCATCCCTGCATTCTACTTCCGCATCTGTTATGTAACTCAAATTTTCAATTACAAGGCTTCCCCGGATGTTATTAAGCCCCTTTAGCTCCCCAAGTCCGCAATAATTCTTAGCATGAGCTTTATCTTCGGGCAAAATGAAGTGTGTTAGCCTATGTAGAGAACTCAACTCCCCTATTCCACGTGGCAAATAACTAAGTCTCGAACAACCATGTATGCTTAGATTCCGAAGGCTGACTAACTTCCTTATGTCACTTGGCAATTCTCTGAGAGCAGAACAACGGTTGAGATTAAGTGTTTGCAAGCTCTGCAATCTTGTAATGGAGTTAGGAAGCCTTTTGAGTGTATAGTTGTTAGAGAGATCGAGATATGTAAGATGCTCTAACTTATAAATGGACCGCGGCACCTTGTCGACCTTTGTGCCATGCAGATCCAAGATGCGCAACCTCTTGAAACTTTGAATTAATTTATGTAGATCCGCTTCACTTATTGATTCTCTTTGTGCTGTTATTTCTTCTTCTTCCAAAATTTTAGTAGTGGAAAAAATTGTTCTCAGTGCACTTGCTTTCAAGCCTAAGAGTGGAAGTTCATTCCTCAAATTGAAAGTCAAACCATAGGATATATGACGAATTCTTTCATTTTCGGAATTTGTGTCATCCCTCGCCATCCAACACCCATACCCTGCAACTAAGCAGGCTAGATCATGCATCAAATCATGCATCTTGCAAGTTCCCACATCCTCTTGAAATTCTTGGAAGAAGTTGCTTTGAAGTAGATCCATGAAATATCCATGAGCAACATCTTCTAAATGTTGACTTCTATTTGATGGTTGGATAAATCCTTCTGCCATCCAAAGATCGACCAAAGTCTGTTTTTTTATCTCATAATCTTTGGGAAACAATTAACACAATGCGAAACACTGTTTCAAATGTGAAGGAAGATGGTTATAACTAAGTTTAAGAACTGATTGTATGTGGTCTTCCCTTTGAAACAAATCTGGGAGCTCATTATCTTTGAATTGTGACCATTCGTGTTTACTTTCTTTAAAGGACAGTAAACTCCCAACAGTTCGAATAACCAATGGAACCCTAGAGCACTTTCTAACTATCTCTGTGGCAATAGCTAGCATTTCAAAATCTTGTCTCTCCTCTTCTTTTCGACAAGCCATTTGCATTAATAAATCAACAGATGCACTTTCGGATAAGTCCTCAAGAAGATAAGGTGAAGTAGTGCCAGTAATCCTTGCAACTAGAAGAAGGCGTGTAGTTATAAGGATCTTACTTCCTCTATCACCTCCCCCCAATAAAGTTTTCAAGCTTAGCCATGTTTCTTGTTCTATATTCCACAGATCATCTAAAACTAAGAGATATCTCTTTCCATCAATTTCTGCCCTTAGTTTTCTTTGCAACAGTTCCATCGTATCCTCAATTGGTCTTTCATTCTTTCCACAAGCAATGATATTTTTCACTATTTTTATCAAGTCAAAGTCATCAGAAACACAAACCCACATTTTTAATTCAAACCACTTACCGACCATCTCATCATTATACACCGATTGAGCAAGAGTTGTTTTTCCAAGCCCACCAATACCAACAATTGGAAGGATGGAAATGGGCTCTTTCATGTTTGAATCCATCAAAAATCCTTTGACAGTCTTCTTAGCAGCATCTCTGCCAATAATATGTCCCTCAGGTATAAACGAATGCGTGTCTCTTCTCTTCCTCCGGTCTCTCTCTGCTTTCGAATCCACCAAGCGCTCTTCCAAGTAGAATCCCCTATCAGCTTTAATGGCTTCTATGCTCTCCCTCACTGCTCTTACTTTGCAACACATCTTCAATTTAAAAGCAAGCTGGTTTGAACTTGAGAAAAATGTCTTGACCTCCTTCATCATTTCCTTATGGCCCCTAAGTTTTAGTCGCAGAGCTTCTATGTTGAATTCTTCAAGCACGTCCTCTGTGTCATACAAAGCATCTTTCAATTTCTCAACCCAATCTTGGACTTGGGAACTCTGGTAGTATTGCTCTTCTGCATGTTGCAGTACAGCCCGAAGCGTAGAGACTGTGTTCTTGAGTGCCTTGAGTTCATGCTTGAGGGCCCATGACTTTCCAACCGTTTCTATTGCTTGAGAACCCAGAATAGCAGCAACCTTTCCGGCAATGCTACCAATGACAACATCCGCCATTTTTGTTCTCAGTATCTCTCTTTCTTTGTCTCTCTGTAGATCAAAAGATTATTAGTACAGTATAAGAAGTTTATGTTGACGCTCACGCAAGACTGGCAAATAAAAATCCTGACAAATAAAATTTTCTTACTTTAACGACTGACTCGAGTTGTTGAAGATAGGAATTCTCATCATCCACGCAAGCCTAAATCAATAACGCATACAGGACTCTCTGAGGTCCGCGATTGGTTTGTCTAAATCAAGCCTAATCACATGCTGTTATTAAAAATCAAATCCAGGTGTTGTTATTGATGCATAATTTCCTGATGAGATTGGCTTTCCCCATATATTAAACTTTTCAGAATAAGCTGGCCTTTTTCATTTTTTTTTCAGGATTATCTCGAAAAGTTTCAAAAACCATTCCACAGCTCGATTGGATAGTGACTACAAAATTTACAAAAATTGCGTTAATCACGCTAAGACAATTTAGAGAGGGTTAAAGAATTTCTAGATTGTAGTTAATTCATGATTTACTGGATTTTGTTATAGTTATCATTCAGTGAAAGGTTTTGCCTAGTTAATATATTTGTTTAAAATTACTATTCTTAGTTTAAGGTTTCGTTCTTTATTTTTTTCCAAAGTATGGCCACTCATTCTCTAAATTCTTGGGATGGATTTGATGTATGACAAAGTTTTTATCAGAGCTTACATTATGAACCTAGGGAATATTACTTAGCTTTAATCGGGGCACTATGAGGTGGAGCTGTTATTAATGAGTTTATATGGTGCACACATTCGCAAAATACACCAGGATAGAGATTCTTTCCGTGAAAATTCAAAGTTTTGTGTTTATAATATGAACACTATACCTTTCAGTTCAAAACTCTTCTTCAGGCTGCCGCGTGACATTATTACTATTATTTTACTTAAACATTGCAGTTTGATTAGGGATGTTCAATCTTCTTGCGAATCTCTCGAATTTATTTGCTTCCTATGACAAATGCTTCTATATTATCTCATTATTTCTTAATTTTTCCCTATTTTCTAAATCAATAAAAATTTGCCTTAAAGATCTCTTCCTATAATAGGCAACACCAAAACTCGCACATTTATGCATGTCGTTCCTTTTTCCTAAATTTTAATAATCCCAACATTTTTGTGATGGTCCCATTTTCACAGTTTCGTTACATGCTTTCCACATGCTTTCCTTTGAAACGATGCCCGTTCACATGCATGCCTGATATTTTTTTTCTTTGGGTCGGGAGCATGCCCGATGTTTCGTAGTAAACTTTGGTGTACTAAAATTAACAGGATTTGGTTTTTGAGAAGATAGGAAATTATCGTAGCTGTCTGGGCAACGTTAGTATCTAACACCACAAAAATTTATGTTACATGAATCTCTACTTTTACCCTAACTAAAAAAGAAGAAAAAGGTAATGAAGTATTATTGTGAATGAAGTACTATGAAATCTTTTACTTGTGAAAAAAAAAAAAATGACATTTTGGTATGATGCGGTGGGCACATAAACGCAAGCTGATGAGGATGTTTTTCAACTTAAATTTTAATTAGTGAAATGATAAAACAGCTCTTGAAATTGACTAATCTTCTCTTGTGAATTCCATTTAGATTTGGAGATTGAGACATGTTATACGTTTTTCTGTGTCCAATTTGAAGAAGGCTAAATAGCCTAGAAATGTAAATCTTGAGGGGCCATGTTTAGACCATTACTCATATTTCTAAGTCCAAATAGAAGACATTTATAGTTTCTCTAAGCACTCTTTGTTTCATCAGGAGATGAGTGATCTTGAGTGATGCAAAAGGAATTTTTCTTTAGAAGATGTTACGGTCAATTTGAGTCGTTTCCTACTAAGTGGAAGATCGAGGTTAATAAATTTATATAAAAGTAATCACTCAATTATTTGAAGGGAAAGGACCGTGAAGTACAAGGTTCCTTCGATTTAATAAAGTAGATGAACCCGTTCCGACCAAAGCTCCAGTAGAGTTTTCAAGAAAAATATTAAAAAATAAGAGATATGACAATTAAAGATCACAAGTCTTTTCAAATCTGAAGAAGATAATGAGACACAAGAAAGCTTAAATAAATAAACTCGATCTGAGTAATAAATTAGGCTCAATGTAAGAGTTGAGCCGAACTCGAGACTGTCCATTGATCAGCTCTACTCTGGAGCTTACCCCATGATTTACTGAATTTCCTCTAGCCCACAGTATGGCGCAACAAAGACATGTAGTTAGGACTAATCTCTCACTATCAATACCCCATCAATGCACTCAAAGGGACTTTTTTTTTTTTTTTCACTTCTGAATATCTGGAATTCAGCACTCCTATAAACCTCGACAAAGAAAACTCTCCAACATCGTGACTCGCCATTTTTCACCTACTGCGTTGCATCCGAGTACACTAGAATTGCCTGCTCCTACTCTCACGCCCTTTCTATTTCATCCCGCATAAGGTGTTATTTCTGTGCAACGCTAACCTTTCTGCACAGCTAAGGGATATCGGGAGCAACAAAACCCTCTTTATAAGCATCCTACCTCATTTATTCGACAAAATCCTCGTAATGAGATACATTATTTTTAAAGTAGATCGTCGTGAAATGAAAAGCCAATCATTTAATACGTTTAATCAATTGTAGTCATTTAGTATATCGTATTAATCATTAAATCTAATATTATTTGATGGGGATTGCAGCTTAGACAACAGCAGCAGCACAAGGAATACACATTGGCTGCACAATCTCTGGCGTTTGGTCAACAAAATCAGCTTCTTGCTCAACAAAAAAGAATATGGGTGATCAGTTTCAAGATGGTACATTCTAAAAAGAGAATGCGAACCTTCCTGTCATGGTAGGTTTCTAGTTTTCTCAATCGGGAACCAAACCGACCTCAAACCAGTCTACTTTTTAATGTTTCATATTTCATTTTGTGAAGACCCACTTGCAGGAGTTTACTGGCTTAGCAATTCATGGCCAAAACAAAATTATTTCAGTAGTGAGCAGAGAAATTCTTTGGTGGTAATTGTCATTATATCATTCGTATTACTTCAAATCTCCTTTTTTTCCTTGCTTTCTTGGAATTTTGCCAAGAAAAACGAAAACGCGTAGTACCATTCATCTGAACTCTATATCTAGCCGCTTTTTTTATTAGTATTACACTGAAGTTCTATTCCAAATAACACTGAGCAAGTAAGATAAATGTACTCCATCATATTACTATTCTGCATGAAGAAAAAGTATATAAAGTGGCGATCATTTGAAATCAGGTCCAAATTTATGAGTAATAGCACGAGTGCTAACATGAAACCGAATATTTCATGAAATATTGACAAGATGCTTGAGATCCTTCATAAGGATAGCAGGTTTTGCACGTTCATATTCACTCCTAATCATGATTGCTTGTTGGATTTGGTCACTCCCCTTCCATATTAGTTGCATGTTCAAAATATATATGGATGCCGATTCGATTATATGTTGTTCCGTTTCTTTCCAACCCCCTTGCTTTGCTAAGATCTTCTGCTTTGCTAAGATCTTCAAAAGAAATCATGTGACTTGTTAGTACGTACATAGCTAGTAATTTTTCATGTGATTAGTAACTTTTTACAAGAATTTCGACTTCCAATATATATATAAAGACATTTGAAAAGAAATGATGTTTTCTGCAATGTAATAGTAAATCTTAATACATAAAACTACAAATTTACATGAGGTTTAACATATTCACGGGACGAGTAAGTCTTTACCTTAAAAAAGTAATTACCGCCGAACCTGTTTTATTAAAAAATAAATGTTAGGTATTGGGAAATAATTGTCAACCTTCCCGCGCGGTCTAAAAAGTGAAAATTGAAGTTTCCTTTTTTCGGCAGATGCAAATAAAAAATTTCTCTTGAAGGGGGCTAAAGAACAAACGAGCCCAGCTTTTTTTTTTTTTCGATGATGCCCATTTTCCCAGTTTCGTCACATGCTTTCCTTACAAAACAGTGCATGTTCACATGCTTGCCCAAATTGTTTAGTAGTGACATCGAGTATTCAGTGGAACAGGATTTGGATTTTGAAAAGATAGAAAATTGTTATAGCTGTTTGGGCAATTTCAGCATCTAACTTCAAATGGTAAAAGAAAAATTTTAATTCATGAATCTCTGCCTTTGCTCGAATAAAAAACAAGAGAAAAAGATTATGAAATATAGATTGTTAATGAAGTACGGCACTCGTATCAACCAGGGGTACAGCCCTGCCTCCAGTCGATAGAAGTGCCGTAGGGAGGCAGGACTGCAGCAGCCCCCAATTCTCACCCAAACTTTTCTTCTATGGGAATGACATTCTAGGGTCTTTTACCTCATGATGGATCTCTCACCTATTTTTTTTCTTTAAAAAAAAAAATCTTTTGTGTACAAAAAAGAAAATATACATTGGTAAAGTACCAATGTGCCAAGCTGATGAGAATTTTTTGAAATTTATAATCTCATATGTGAAAGGTAAAACAGCTCTTGAAGTAGGCTAATTTGGCGAAGGCTAAATCACCTAAACATGTAAATCTTGAGGGTCATGTTTACACTATATAAGTCATATCTCTAAGTCCAAATAAAGGACGTTGATAGGTTCCCCAAGCATTCTTTGTTTCATTAGGCTATTCATTTTCAGAAAAAGCTCTCTGATTAGTTGCTATAAGAAAGAACGAACCTGGCTAATGGTGAGCAGATCGACGGCTGACCAACAAAGGCGAGGCCCCAACCGGCCAGATCAAGAGAAGAAGACAGGAGACGTGTCGGCAAGATCAAGAGAGAGATGTAATAATACGGCGTGGGCAAGACTCCAGGAGCAGAGAGATCAAGGGCACTGATGGGGAAAGTCTAGAGACTAGAGTCTGAGAGACAGGCTAGCCATGGGAGTGAGAACTAAAATAGAGTAGCAAGGGTCTTAGATATAGAAGATTTAGCATTTGTTTTGAACTGTTCCAAACCTGTTCTTCCAAAGGCTGGTTCCCAGAATTTTTACATGACCCAAAGTTGTTGGGGTCGGTGAATCTGAAACGTGGTAGCGTGAGGCAGAGCGTGTGGGCACGTGCAGCAGAAAATAGGGCTGAAATTTTGGGGCATGTCTCTTTCGAGGGCCGAAGTCTGATGGTGGTGTCGATTTCGTGAAAGAAACAGTAGAAAGGGGGCATAACAACACTCAATAGCGATGGGTTAGACCAAACATGAATACTAGCACAGCTGACGTAATATTGCTGCAACCACCATTATAATAAATTACATATTCAATGGCGCTTCATCAATTTATAATGGCATTGATACCATGATGAGTAGGAGAGAGAAAATGAGGGAATAATTGTATATTTTTATGTGTTGATAAACAATACATGAGGCTTTATTGGATAACTATTTAGAGTAATAAGATAAACATAATACCTAAAATAATTAATCAAGGATGTGAAGAAGATATATGAATAATCCTGAGATATATGCAAAATCAAGTGAATATCCAAATATCACTAACAATTAGAATGGAGATTTTACATACTATGTACTAAAAATTAAATGTTAATTTGTTAATTGTCCCTCATTAATGGCCAATCACCTCATTTTAAAGATAAAACTTAATATCAGCACATGCCTTTACTATTGTACACAAACTCTATTAAGATAATACAAGTGTACAATAATAGTAGAGAAATCGAAACTACCTAAATGACAAATGCTAATTGCAAAACCTCCCCTTCGTCAATGCTCAAAATTGTTTCATCACATGCTTTCCTCGGAAAATGTTACACTTCACATGCATGCCCAAATTATTTAGTAGAAACATAGAATATTCAAATTAGCGGGATTTGATCTTGAGAAGATATAAATTATTATAGCTTTATGGGCAACTTCAACATCTAACTTCACATGGTTAACTAAATTTTCTTAGGACTTGATTGTTTATGCCTTTTAAAATGCAAAAACTCAAAATTTAATATTAAAAGATTTTGGAAAAATTATGCCTAAATTACATATCGAGATTTAACAATTGTAATGATTTGACAGGTTTCAAGCCAATAAAAAGTGTAAAAACATATTCAAGGCAAGATTATACGGTGTGTTGAGGTTCATGAGAGCACAAAACTTGAAATTCACGGTATCATTGTCCTTCGATTTGACCTGTCCACTTTTCTCTTGTCCTTTTATTTTTGCCTTACTTTCTCTTTTTCAGAGGCAATCTTAAAAAGGCCAGATAACTTGTCCGTGATTCCATTGGTACATGGCAATTATGATTGGACGACGTGTAATATAAGAGATAGGACGAGTATGGCGGAGTTGGGTCCCACGAATAATCGCTAAGGCCTTGCTATTAGGGTTCATGTCTGTGAAGCCGTGCTATCGTAAGGTCGACAAAGGAGGCAGTGCATTAATTATCAAGTGACAACGTAGCCAAAAAGCAATTTAACTCAATCATGGTTAATATTAATCATCACTGTGCTCTTTTGTTTTTTAGCCACGTCTTTCCTCCTCCTCTTCGGTCATCTTTCTTTCTCCCTAGCGTTATTTTAGATGGAGAGACCATGCACTTTTGAAAGGGAAAATGTCACAAATGATCCATATACTTTTACCTAATGTGTAATTTTGTCCATGAACTTTCGATCGGCTTAATTTGATCTATAAACTATTAATAAATATCAAATCTAGTCCTTGAGCTTGATCGGCAATTTGATTCTTGAACTATTCATAAATATCCGATCTAGTCATTCATTTTTTTTTTCCTTTTTTAAAAATTATTTTAACTTTTTAAAAATTTTAAAATTTTTTAAAATTTTTTAAAATTTTTTTGCTTTTCCTCTCTTCCTCCGCCAGAGCCGGCGAAGGGAAGCCGGCGTCCAGCGAGGGTCGCCCTCGTTAGCATCAGGCGAGGGCCTTCCTCGCCGGACGCAGGCGAGGGCGACCCTCGCCGGTGTCGGGCGAGGGGCTCCCTCACAGATCTGGCGAGGGAGCACCCTTGGCGAGGGAGCCCCTCGCCCGACGCCGGGGTGCTCCCTCGCCAGTGTCGAGCAAGGGGCTCCCTCGCCAGCGTCGGGCGAGGGAGCACCCCTGGCGAGGGAGCCCCTCGCCCGACATCGGCGAGGGGCTCCCTCGCAGATCTGGCAAGGGGCTCCCCTCGCCGGCATCAGGCGAGGGCCGCCCTTGCCAGATCTAGCGAGGGCGGCCCTCGCCCGACGATGGGGTGCTCCCTCGCCCGACACCCGCAAGGGGATCCCCTTGCCAGATCTGCGAGGGAGCCCCTCACCGGCATCGAGTGAGGGGCTCCCTCGCCAGGGGTGCTCTCTCACAGGCGAGGGTCGCCCTCGCTCGACGCATGCAAGGGAGCACCCCGGAATCAAGCGAGGGGCTCCCTCGCCTGCATCCGGCAAGGACGGCCCTCGCCCGACGCCGACGAGGGCGACTCTCGCCCGACGCCAGCTTCCCTCCGACGGCTTCAGTGGAGGGAAGAGAGGAAAAGCAAAAAAAAAATTAAAAATTTTTAAAAAGTTGAAAAAAATTAAAAAAAAGGAAAACAATAACGAAGGACTAGATCGGACATTTATGAATAGTTCAATGATCAAATTGAGCCGATCAAAAGTTCAGGGACTAGATTGGATATTTATCAATAGTTTATGGACCAAATTGAGCCGATCGACAGTTTATAGACGAAATTACACATTAGGCAAAAGTATATGGACCATTTGTGACATTTCCCCTTTTGAAACTCCAAAAGTTAATAATCGTTAACTTAATAATTGTCCTCATTAATAGTTTTGCTTTCTTTTAATCGATTCCAGTACGACCATACAAAAGTTGTAAATATCCATAGATGGACTTCATGAAGCGAAGAAAATAAAATCTAAGTATATTTTTTTGGGTACTCCAAGACTAAATCATAACAATCAGTCTCATTTTCAGTTTTGATCTTATCCCTTCTATCACATAGCATAATTGTTACACTCCGATTTCCACACAAGAAAATAGGAGTGACACCACCATCCTTCAAGAGAAGAATGAAGTCTCAAACTAATCTCGCCACATGCCCATATGGGCCAAAAGCTAATACAACATAATTTGATTTCACAAACAATACACAATAAAGTAAAACAAAAGAAGGTAATCATAATGATCAGAGTTACCTGCGTTTTCTCAGGACATATTTGTTTATGCTATTTAAAAGGCAAAAACTAAATTTTAGAATGTTGCTGTTCATCCATCTCTGGTGTCTCTGATGCATATCTTTTCATTACAGAAACAAGAGAGTTAGAGGGAGGGTTTAGCGAAAAGTCTGGAGCAACCGGTCAGCCAGCAAATGGTGAAGGTGATTCACCGGTCTCCACAAAACCAACCGCTGGTTGAACTTGCAGCCCAAAACAAACCTCGTCTCTCTAAAAATATAAATTTCCTTCGTACAAACCACACCTATCGATGTATATCTTTGCGCTATTCTTCGAAGACTGACAGTTTGTCTGCAGGTGTTTGGCGCTTTTTAATCACACGTTTTTATAATACATAAATTTTGGCACGTACTTCGTTTACGATTTTTTATAATTATAGTTATTCTTTTGCTGAACACATACCCTTACTTTTCACGTGTCATTATCATACAAGTAAAAGAAAGAATGATTTGCATAATTCAACTACTCAAATTAATTAAAAAACCAAAATAATTACACAATACACAGACAGAGAGGATGAGCATGGTGAGGAGCCACGGCTAATCAGTGAGGCCTAATATCAAGATCCACGTGTCTGAAGTCGTACCGCCATCTACAGCATGAGGTTGACAGGAGACCGAGCATAAAAGTTGCCACGTGACTGATATGGCCAAAAAGTTTCTTAACTCGACCATGGTTATCTATTTAACCATAACTTTTTCAATTTTTTTTTAGGTTGCACATCATGCTTGTCTTCTTCTTCCTCCACTACAATTTTTCAGAAGGAGAGGCTGGGAGCTTTTTAGAACACTCGATATTAACTGCCAAATATTGAACTGTTAATACCACCGTCTACGGTGACCTACCTGGATAATAGCTCCCATGAAGTTTATCTAGGACGGAGGGATTCAAATCCCACAGGACACACGAGATCTTAAGTGCGATGTCGGAGTGGTGAATCATCCGTTAGCGTCATCCCAATATTTACTCACCGACTGCTGGCTGTACGGGGTTCCGTAAGTATAAAAAAAAACATTAAACTGTTAATTATCACTCCTTAATGGCCGACCATTTATTATACAAAAAAACCCTCTTAAAGATACTATAAGTGTCCAATAATAATAGATGGTTAAAAATATTTAAATGACAAATACCAATCGCAAAACCTATATATATATGAAAGATTACATCCAATTTATTAAACAAGGTAAGTCGATCTTGATGTATAGTTTAAAAAACATCATCTTAGATTCAATGCGATGATTAAGTCTTTTTGGCTTTATTTTAAAGAAATATGCCTAATTCATGTTGAGAAAAGTGGGAAGGATTGGAGTTTTGAAATGATATATCTCAACCATTAGGCCTCATTCTATCTTTACTTTCTTATATATATATAGCTCAACCATTAGGCCCATTTTATCTTACTTTCTTCTATACATACATATATATATATATATATATATATGTGTGTGTGTGTGTGTGTGTGTGTGTGTGTGTGTGTGTGTGTGTATTTATGTATAGTTTGGTTTCCCAAATGACGCATGATACAATAGTACGGAAGAAGTTAATCATAATCATCTTGAGTTTGCTGATTTTTAGTAGAATGTTTATTTATGCTTTTGAAAATGCAAAAAACTAAATTTTGTATTGTTATTCAAATACTAAAGGATTTTCAAAAATCATGTACAAATTAAGCATTAATAAGTGTTGTGAAAATTTCAAATGTTTTAAGCTAGATACATGTAAAATTTCGTTCAAGATAATATTAGATTAAATCTATATTTATTATATAATAATATCAACATCTCTTAGATATTTTGTTGAGGTTTGTGAGAATGTAAAACTCAAAATTCATTACAACTGGTATCATTGTCTTGCAATTTCACGTGTCTTCTTTTCCTTTTTTACTTTTTTCCTCGTCTTTTTCTAAATGCAACCATAAAAAGGATAAAGATAAGAATGAATATCACAAAAAATATACATTTATGATAAATTTATGCTAAACAAAAAATTTCAAATAATAAATTTACTCTTGAAAAAAGTATAAATTTAAATTGTAAAACTCCACATTGATATGTCCGTCAATTATCACGTATTAATTTGATAATAAAATTTAATAAAAATTAATGAAAGATAAATTTATCATTACATCAAATTAATTTAAAATAAATTTATTATATATATTAATTTAGATTTTTTTGGATATCAACTCTAAAGAGAACGTGTTTGGTGAAGCAAAGCAAAACAAAAACAGTGAGAGAGAGCATCTTTCACATGAGGCTGCGATCGCACTTTGGGGTCTAAAGATTCTGCTGGTACCTGGCAAAGCTGGATTGGACAACGTGCTCAAAGACAGATAGGATGAGCATTATGAGTTGGGTCCCATGGCCATCACTAGGGCCTAAGTTAGGGTCCACATCAATGAAGCCGTATTGCGATCTATAGCGTGATGTTGATAGAAGACTTGACCAAAAAAATGACTTAACTCTACCATGGTTCACTAGCAGCCATCACCTTGCTCTTTTGATTTTTTGTTTTTTTTTTTATTTTCACTTTTCATGCCATGACCAAAAAAATGACTTAACTCTACCATAGTTCATTAGCAACCATCACTTTGCTCTTTTGATTTTTTTCTCTTTTTACTTTTCATGCCACGTTTGTCTTCTCACCCCACCTCCACGTTTTTTCAGAGAGGGAGACCATTCTCTGTTGAAACTATAGAAATTAACGGTGTATTTGATTATATCTCTATTATTCCATATTCCTATTCTTTTACTTTCTAAAATAGAAAAAAATTGAAATTTATTTATGTACATCATTTTTGTTTTTTTTAGAAGAAATTAGTAGCCAAGATAAATTTAGAATAGCAACGAATAATAAAAATATTTACTTTTCTGTTCTCGATAGCAAAAAGAGGTATAATGTCATTTTAGAGAAACGAGCTCACCATAATCTAATACACGTATTTACACGATTGATACAAGATCTTGGTGAGACCCACATCTAGGCTAGGTCTCCTAACCCAATCAGAGTTGCCATTTTTCAATTTAGGAATAACTTTAGAAATTAAGTTTTGAGTAGTTCTACTAGATTTTAGTATTAGTTATAGTTTAGAATTAGTTTGGCATAAAAAAATGTAAAAATCTTTTGATGAAAATTAGATTCACAATTGAACAAGCTCTTGGGACTTTACCATATTAATTTTTTATTGTCGTTGTCTTTTAGAAACAGTGCTAAGTTGCAATAACTTGACAACTTAGCTGAGAGAAGACAGTCTTCTTCCCTTAAGATGCTATTGGAGACATCTTTTAGAATCATCTGTTATTCTGTTCTTAGAAAATTAAATGGCTTTAAATGAGTCTTTAGCATTACAATTTATATTGTGTTCATAGCAGTCGAACAAGCCTATGCTACATGAATTTTTGATGTCATTTGCTTGAAGATTTGTCTGTTATGAGTTATTTTGTCATTGCCCACACCACCAAGCAATATTGGTTCTTTTTCTTGCGGTTAAAAAGTTCAAAAAGGTCTATGAACTTGTTTATTGTAACTCTTAGAGATTTACTGTCAATCTTCTCATATCGTGAGTTATAAAATACTAAGACTCTTTGCTATCAATTTCAACTATCCATCTTTAACTAATTATTACGTTGGATTTTCTAAGCCATTTTATAATATCTTGATTAGTTAAATCTTTATAAAAATCAAATTTTATGCAAATATGAATTATTAAATCTCTGTTGAGACTTTTTTAATTAAATAAAAAATTAGAAATAACTTTTTTTGAATTGTATCAAATATATTTTTATTTTTTTATTTCGAAAACAATAAATTTATATAGTTATTTAATGCGTTATTCTATTAAAAATGAAAAAAAAATTAATAGAAATCGTTTTGAAATGTGATAACGCGAAGCTGGAGAATTCACTGTAGATGGTATCATTGTCCTACGATTTGATGTGTTCTCTATTACCCTTGTCTTCTGTTTTCCTTACTTTCTACTTTTTTTTCCTAAGGCAATCATAAAGTGGGTAGAAGACTAAGCGGAGCAAAACAAAAAGCAGAGTAAAAAGCATCTTTCAGGTTGGGCCACGACCGCAATTAAGGGTGGAATAACTGTCGGTACGTGGGGAAGCTGAATTGGACGAGTACGATAGAGGTGGGTCCACATCTCTGAATTCGTACCGTCATCAGGTTGGCAAAAGACATGGCCATAAAGGACCTTAACTCACGGTGGTTAACTATTAACCATCACTGTATTCTATTATTTTGTTTTATTTTTTTCCTTTTTGTGTGCCACATATGTCTTCCCCCTCTTCTTCTGTGAGATCATGCGGCTTTGAAACTCTATAAATTAAATATCAAATGTTGATTTATTAGTTGTCCTCATTAATGGCCACGACCTCATTCGTTGCATAAAACTTGAAGATAAAATAAGTGCGCGATAATATTAGATAATAGAAAGTATTTAAATGATAATTAATATCACAAAAATTTTAAATTAATATTTATAATAAATTTATCTTAAATTAATATTTTGATCACTAAAACTTCTAAATTAGGATACTCGAAACAAATTGACTTCAAACTAATTTTTTTATCTTTAAAAACTTTAAATTAGTATATTTATGATAAATTTATGCTTTAAATTTGATTAATACTATAAAAATCCACACATTGGTTCACTTGAGACAAATAAAGTGTAAAATCCCAAATCAGTACGTCTGTCAATTGTTATGCGTTATTTAATTCAGTAATTTAACAGTAGAATTTAATAGAACTAATAGAGAATAAATTTATTAAATGTAGTTTGAAATTTTTTGCTACCAAAAAATTAGGTTAAAGTAAATTTATTTTATACGTACGAATTTAAGAATTTTTCATATTGTTAACCCTTAAAATGATAGATACTAATAGCAAAACATTCCGCTTCATTAGTGCTCCCTGTGCGTGTAAACAAGAAAGATGACAAAACCACTAAAAAATCTAAATTATATTCATTATGATACATTTATTCATAACTTTTATGTGATATAAAAAATTATAAATTATACCTATTATGACACATTGCTCTAAACTTTCTTTCGTGATATCAAGATCCTAACTTTATATCAATGTGATACCCACTATGATTGCATTAGATGATTTTCTAACCAAAATAACGTCATTTTTTATTTCACTCAAGCCTGGTTGACAACATTGTTTGCGCTCCATCATCCATGTTGGTAGATTTGGAACCTAAATGAAGGTCAATGAGTTACATAAGTATAAAGTTTAAGATTTTTTATGTTACAAAAAAATAATGATAAATATGTCCCGATAGGCCTAATTTAGAGTTCATGAAGGTTTTTTTCCCCCCTAGATTGAGTTTTATTCTATTTTATTTTTATGTAATATCTCTAATTAATTCAAGAGAGGTGAGAAAGAATATAGTTTTGTGATAATGCGACTCAATCATTAAGCTTCACTCTATCGGACTTTCCAATCATTGAGAGACATGGATGATGTATGTGTGTGTATGTCTGTATATATTTAGAGTTTTGGCTTCACAAATAGCATAGGATAGCTGAATTTTCTTAACGCTTGTTTGTTTGTTTGTTTATTTTTTTTTGTAAGGAAAAAATTGGGTTATAGATCCACCAAGAGGTGGGTAGCCTTAACCGGATGTGTGGTAACAGGTAAAGCCCGAAGGCTTGTTCCCGTCCCTGTCAGGGGAGATGCCAACCATCTCCCCTTTCTACGAACAATAATGCTCATTTGTTTTTTTAGTAAAGATTTTTTTTTTGGTAAAGACTAAGGCTCATTTGTTTTTTTTATTTGGTAAAAAGACTAATGCTCATTTGTTTGTGTTTTTTAAAATGCAACAAAGTATTGTTAACTTTTCTGTTAAAATTTAAAATATTATTTAAATACAAAAATGGTGAAAAAAATACATATAAATAAAGTTTGGGAAAATTTTACATTTTTCAGGCCTAAAAATTATAAAACTGATTTCTTATTAAAATTAATTAAATTAAACAATAACGTTTTGTTGACGTTTGTGAAAGCGGAGAGCTTAAAATCCACCACAGGTGGATGATATCATTGTCCTTCGATTTGATGCGTCGTCTTTCCCCCTTTTCCTTTTTCCAAAAGCTGGCCAGAAAAAGTGTGAGATGATGCGTTGGTGAAGCAAAACCACAGCTTTTCAATCTAGTCCGTAGGTAAATTGGAATCACCGTCCACTTACAAAGTCTACGCTCCACCTAGCACAATCATTCAAGCTAGCCAATCATCTTGTTGGCTGACTTCCAGCAGCAGCACAAAAAATGTACAATCTCTCGTGCTCAGTGGACAATATCAGCTCATGCCTAATCATAAAATGTCACATTTGAGTTTTAAAGTGACTACAATAAAACTCATCATTCAATTAGTAGAGATGAAGAACCGTATAAAACTAATCACTCGATTAATTGAAGGGGAAGGACCGTCGTCAAAATTATAATTTTTGAAAAAGTTCCAAGAGAGTTTTTGAAAAAGTTTTTCTTTTGAGGCATTGCAAAGCCCATCGAAATTCAATGTCCCCATGTTCATTAGCTCCGTTAGCATCACAAAGAAAGGCCATGTCTTGAAACTATCTCGTTTTTTAGAAAGAGTAGTCAAACAAAATGTGTACACCTAGATTTAAAATTATGCATCACCGAAATAACTAGTGTAGCTTGTATGACAGCATTGGCTGTCTATCAATACTAATCAGCTTGTTCAGAATATTAATCCAAACTTTGGAACATTAAGATTAAACCAAATAAGTATGCCATAGCAACTTGGACCTCCTATTTCTATTCCCAAGCATCAGGAAATGGCATTAGACGAATCATTCTTCTTATACAGAGTCACATTCAAGGCCCACGTTAGACGTGGTTGTCTTCCAAATCTTCTTGGTCAATAAAGCAAGATTTTTATATAAAGTAAATTTTCTTGCTTTATATATCAATCATTCTCCTTATACAATGTCACAGCTAGGGCCCACATTAGATGCAAATGTCTATCTTCTTGATCAATAAAGCAAATTTTTTTATATAATTTAGTCGGTTCACTCTATGCTTGAAATTAAAAAAAAAAGGGAAAGAAAGAAAGAAACACTTCGAGGTTCGTTTGTCAAGATGCATCTGTACCATCAATGATATATCAACGTCAACTCGCCTAACTTTTGAAATTTGGGTAAATCTTTTACGCACGAGTCACGCTCCTTAAACATCGCCACAACCAAGGCTGACATCTGATGCAGATGTCTTACTAATTTGTTGTTCTTTTTGTCAAGATGCATGCATACCATTTACATGCTTGACTTATTGTTATTAGTTTCTGTCACTTCGTCCCATTTTAATTGTGGTCCTAAATCCTAACAATCCACCAGATATGTAAAAGATTACATACAATTTAATACCAAGGCAAGTTGACGTTGATGTATAGACCAAAAACGATTTTTTTGCTTTCCTCTTAAAAAAATATATCGTTATTCAAATATAAACATTATTATGAAGAAATTATATGTAAATTACACATCAATATTTACATGTTGTGCAAATTTCTTATGTTGCATGTAAAAAAAATATGTAAAAGTGTGTCCGAGACAAAGATTAAATCAAAGAACACAAAGTGCAAACGCATGACAAGCCCTTCCTATTTTGTTGACGTTTATGAAAGCATTACAGCTTGAAATCCACTACAAGTGGTGGACCATATGAGTGTCCTTCGATTTGAGGTGCCGTCTTTTCCTTGGATCCTCTTTTCCTTAATTTCCCCTTTTTCAAAGGTGACCAGAAAAAAATATAAGATAACGTGTTGATTGAGAAAAAAACGATAACTTTCCGCTCCCCGACGTCGCTGCTATCGCAAAAGGATCATTTAAAAGAATTTGTCCGTGGGCTGAAGGCTACACTACATCTAGCACAATCAACTCAAGCCCAACAATCATCTCATTGCATATTAGACAGCAGCAACGCTGGAGTGCCCCCAACGGCTGTACAATCTCTGGTATTCAATGGACAATATGAGCTTATGCTTGAAGATAAAATGCTTCATTTGAGTTATACCAATAGACATCATAAAATTAATCACTCGATTAGCAGAAGGGGAAAGACCATCATGAAGCACAAAGTTCCTTTTCGGTGTAAATAAAGTAGATAGCCCCATTTTAAGCAAAGCTTTAGTAGAGTTCTTAAAAATGTTTTGCACTTTCCAGTGTTCTATTTGACATGAGGCTTAAGCATGCTGCTCACATTCAATAGCTTCCACCAAATGCGAATCAATTTGAATGTGAACAGACCAAATTCTTTGGTCCCTTAATAAATAAAGCTCCACACAAGCATTCTAAATGAAGCCAGCTCTCATAACCAATCTCCGGAGGCAATTCCACGCAAGTAATTGTCTCAATCCCCTTTACATTTAAGAAGGCACACATCTTTCCAAGCCACTCTTGCTCCCTTAGCATTGTCAGGCTTGTCTCTCCAAAGAATAGCAACGCGTTTACTTTCCACTAGTTTCAATATTTTCTTTGGCAGCACAAAAATTTGGCTCCCATAAATAATAAAGCTACATGTAACCAATTTAATGAGTTGTAGTCTGCCAGCAAAAGTCAAATGCTCGACACCTTCCAGTTATCCTTTCAACAAGTGGTTTGCAATCTTTGTCACATAGTTTTGCCAGATATCAAAAGAATTTCAAGTTATTTAAAAGGCAATGCTCCTCTCAAAATGCCACTTATATGTAGCAAACCATCACAATAAACTCTATCATATGTAACCTGAA
This sequence comes from Eucalyptus shirleyi, assembly GCA_017140165.1. Taxonomy (NCBI): domain Eukaryota; kingdom Viridiplantae; phylum Streptophyta; class Magnoliopsida; order Myrtales; family Myrtaceae; genus Eucalyptus; species Eucalyptus shirleyi. The sequence goes on along the minus strand of CM029447.1, from coordinate 16,763,327 downwards.
AATCTATTTTTGAGGATTAAGCTTCAATCTAGAAACTTGTAACCGCTGCAAAAGATTTAATATTTCAAGATAAGAAACTTTGTCTCCTTGAAGAAAATCATAGGATCCAAATCATAGGATCGTTATAACGTTAAATAAACTAACTTGGGCTGGGTGACAAATTAGGCTCTATGTAAGGGCTGGGCCCAAAATTGTTCTACCCCACAGCTTACCTATAGCTAGTTAAACTACCTTGGCCCAATGCATGGAACAGCCACGATATTTAGTTAAGATTGACGATATTAGAATTGGATTTCGATATAGTTCAGTCTCCTTGGATATAAAAAAGAAAAAGAAAATTATTTTCCAAATAACCTATAAGGACCCTAAGACCAAAATTTTGCATAATTGCAGAAAAAATTATTAACCAAAATAGACACAAGTTTGTAACTGAGTTCATTTAGCTACTACATTTTGTTTAATTACACTCGCAAGATCACCGTGCATTGCATGGGCTTAAAATTATAATTAGTATATTATTAATGTCATTGGCGATGTGAATTTTCGCAATAAAAATAAGGTGCAATTTTTTTTTTTGGGTAACAAAATTCATATGAATTAAATTCTCCGCTAGACTTTAAGTGGAGTTTTACTCTAGAGTTTCACTTAAAGTGGATCCACCATCATGTGAATATATCATCCGATTAAAAGAAACAAGATTGTCAATTTAATCATAATATAATTTCCTACAGTGTTTCAAGCATGTAAAATGTTATAGATTGATGTAATAAGAAAGGTGGGTAAGAACATTAGGAGTGTCAAAACTTTTGTACGACATTTATTTGAGTGCCAAAACTTTTTTTCTCACTAACTTAAGTGTCACATTGGAGCAAAATTGATTACTTGAGTGTCAATTCCAATAAATTATCCAAAGTGGAAATTTTATTTTTTTGAATTTTTTGTTTTTATTGTTATTTTTTTTCTTTTGGCTTTTTTTCTTTAGGGCAGCGAGGATCATCGGCAACCCTTGTCGGCCGTGGGTGATGCATCCCAAAGTGGGTGAAGGCCTTTGCGGCCTTGCCCATAGCCAACAAGGTTGCGATGCCCTCACTAGCTCTGGGTGGCGTCACCCATAGCCGGTGAGGCCGCAACGCCCTCGGTTAGGGCCTTCGTAGCAAGGGCGAGGTGGCCCTCGCCTAGATCTGGCCATGAAGGCCCTAGGTGAGGGCATCGCGACCTTGTTGGCCTTGGGTGAGGTGGCGTCGATTGCGGTTGCCCAAAGCTGGCGAAGGCCCTTGAGGCCTTGCCAACGACTGGTGAAGCCCCGGCGATCTCGCCCCAGGCCTTTGCGACAAAGGGCGAGGCGGCCCTTATCTAATCTGCGCGAGGGTTTTGCGACTGGTGAGGATCGTCAGTGACCCTTGCCAACCCGAAAAGACATATATAAAAAAATGTCCACATCACATCGGCAAAGCCATGTCGGATTTTCCGATGAGGCAAATTGGAATTTGCACTTAAGTGATCGTTGTTCAAATTTGTGGCACTTAAGTAAGTAGAAAAAAAAAGTGGCATTTAAGTGAGTATCGTACGAAAGTTTTGACACTTCTAGTGTTTTTACCCCCAAGAAAGCATAAAATATGGCTCTGTTCGTTTCACGAAAAATAACTTCTGGGAATATATTTCCTGAATTTTCCAGTGTTCCTCTTACTAAAAATGAACTATTTAAGGAAAATGTTTTCTACTATTGGAAAAATGCCTTCAAAATTGGGAAAAACTTTTTCCACCTTACATTCTTTCATCAAACACATTTTCCTTTTATTTTTATGTTTTATTTTTTAGTTTTTATTTTTTTATTTTTTTTCCTTTTCTCTTTCTTCCCTTTCCTTTTTCTTCTTCCTTGGCTAGTTGTCAGCCATAGCGGTAGTGAGCAATCGGCCACAAGCCAACTCCATCCTTGCCTAAGGCCAGATTCGGCGAGGGTAAGGCTGGAGGTCGCCAAATTTGGCAAGTCAAGAGCTTGCTAGCCTCAGTAAAGCTTGGGCTTGCCTAGATTAGGTTGGTGAGCTTGCGGCTCACCCGATCTAGGCTCACCCAACCTCCACCGAGGTCGCCAAGCTCGTGACTTGCCTGGATTGGTCGAGCCTCAAGCTCGAGTTCACTGGATTTGGCAATCCACATCTTGGTCGATTGCCGAGTAGCCAGCCATTGTCAAGGCATGTGACGACGGAGGAAGGAGGAGGAAGAAGGAGGAAGAAAAAGAGAAAAAAAGAAAGATTAAAAATAGTAAAAATTTGATTTCTAAAAAATAAAAAAATAAAAATTTCTTTTTTTTTTTTAAAAAATATATATACAAATTAAAATTAAATACTTTTGGTCAATTTAAAAAATTAAAAATTGATTTTTTTTGGTAATTTTTTCCAAAAAATAAAATGAAATAACGAATAGTGAAAAATATTTTACACTCCATTTTCAAGTTTTAGCCAAACGTCAATATTTTCTTCTAAAATGGTTTCTTGAAAAACATTTTCCAGAAATGTGATATCTTCTGCGAAAAGAATGAATCCTAATAACATAGATTTCCCTCTCTTCATAGATTTCCTCCATTTGTTGGAATGTTCAAGTTTGTGCCATCAACTTGGTGTGTAAAAGGCGAGCAAGCCATTCATGTAAAATCCTCTCGACAGCAAAATGGTTTCTTTTCTCTTCTCCATTTGCTTATATCTACTCATAGAGAGTTGGATGTGAATTTTTACAAGATTATTTTCCAATTTCATGTATTTCAGTTTCCTTTTTAATGGAAAGTCTCCCTTGTATTTTTTTGCTAGTCATTTGACATTTATCTTTTTTCTTCTGGCAAGAGTTGATGGATATCTCATTTTCCATCGCAAATATCTTATTATCCATCGCAAAGTATTGACAACTTATCACCAAAAAAAAAAATTGTTGGATATTTTGCCAAAAATTCAATATTCAAATTGTATTTTCAAAGAATTTTCACTATTTTCCCCCAAAATGCACATATAAAATTCCCTTGATTTATTTTAAGATTAAAAAATTCACATGTTTCTATCTTTTTTTATGAAAATTTTGTGGCCAACGGTTGGTTGTTGATATATGCTGTACCGATCGATACTTCAAGTTAATTATTTTTTCCTATTTTGTAAATTTTAATTTGATTGTATCATGATCTTTTGTCAATATTTGTTTTACTTACTTTATGATATCTTATATGTAATATAAACATTTATGTCACAATAGTGAAGTATCGGCAGCCTTGTATTTTGACATTTTTATGATAAAATTAATATTAAATTAAAAGGAGCATGAGATGTTGATTAGACATTACAATAAAATTATTAGATATATATTAAATTGTGACACAGACTATACTTTGAACTTACTGATGCTGTACAAATATGTTTTGATAGTAATAGTAGTTAAACAAAAGACAATTGAAACTATAAGAATATCACCAAGATGCCCATAAATTATTAAAAATAATTTTAGTTTGTTGACGAACGTTATTAGATACGCTAAATTGGGATTGGTCTTATCTTGATCGCTTTACAAAGTCCATGGAAATAGCCTTATATTTCTTACAATGAGACTAAACACATGCCTATTTATTTGATATTCTTAGGGACAACACCTGAAAGTAAAATAAAAATATGAATTGTTGGTTATCTTGAACAAATCTAGCTAGATTGAGTAGATGCCAATCAAATATTTATGTATGTCAGCAGAACCTAGGTACATATATTTGCTTTACAAATTTTTTATAATCATAGGTAATTTTTTGATTGATTTTCTATTGAATTTTTTCATTTTTCAATATTTATCTATTTTTAACATATTGCTTAATAAAGTATACTTTATTGGGAGTATTTCTTCAACACTTATCAAAATCTACATAATAGTGAAACTCCTTCGAAAGCTTATTCATAAACTTTTTGTAATCCTTAAATCAATGTCTGTGCTCACCAATAATAAAGTAATGCGAATTATCTTTGACAACTATAAAGTGACAGAAATTATCTTCGATGATTCATTTGTAATGGGCCTCAATTTTTTTAATGTACTTGTTAACATGAAATTTTCAAATATAAATATTAAAATTAAGCTCATTTAAAGTTATTTACAACTATGCCTTTTATCACAAGATTAATTACTAATTATGCATGGTCTTTTTTATTTATGAAGCATATGAAATATGAAGATTCGTGTATATAATAAAAATACTTTTTCTTCCGTAAAAGTTATGTAATTATGGCTTTTACATTTGCTAATTATTATTGTTGTTTTTGTTGTTGATGTTGTTGTTGTCGTTAGTGTTGTTGTTGTTATTATTATTATTATTCATATATTTGTACAAATGAGGCGTGATTTTTCAAATAATCCTCAAATATCAGCTTATAATCTTAGATTCAGAGTATGTGAATTATGTAATATAAGTTTTACCATGGAATAAATTTTTAAGCATTTAATCATAGTGACGCTATTTCCACCCCAAATGTGATTAAATCAACCTCATTTTCACTAAAAAGACAAAGTTACCCTTAACCATTCAATTACAATTTAATGCGGTAGCCCCATTACTTCCTTTTATTATTTATTTATATTTATATTTATGATCTAGTTGTCATAATTAAGCATTTCGCATGTTTTGTTTATTGTTTATTGTGGGTACCCCATGTATATTGAAGGCACTATGATTTATTTTTTTATTTGTGGGCTTTACTTCCATAGAAATAAAGTTTGTCAAAAGGAGACATTTCCAAGGAAATATATATTGTTGATATCTAAATTTTGACGTCCCAATCATTTATTTATTGCATAAAAAATTATGGATTAATTCTTAACCCCTAAACAAAAATATTAGAACCAAATAGCATTGCATATAGTTTTAGAAACATTCATTGTTTAGTTTAATTGTATTGGACCGACGACTGGTAATTAATGGTTCTGAGCTCAATGAAGCCTACAAGATGAAGAATTGGATTGAGCTTGCGAAAGCATGAAATTCTAGCCCAATGAATATCCCACGTGGCCAAAAATTGCGTGTGCCGCGCATTGGATATAAAAATTGGAAAATTTCCGAAACTTGGAAAGTAATTTGGCCATAAAAGGAAGAAAATATATATTTTATATATTCTTGGTGAAGGCAAGCATAGGAAGGAGACATTGCGCGCTTATATATGCAAGATTCGGAATTTGGGAAATCTGAGCGTCTATCTTCAGCATAGTATTCATCCAATTTGCAAATTGTTATTTGGTTTAAAAATAAAATCCACGGGGAATATTCAATCTGCATGAAGACAGAAAATAATAGACTTTCTAGATCTTCCAAGAGAAGAGAAAAGAAAAGATAACAGCGTGCGGGCGAAGATTTGGCTACAAGAGACACCATCTTGAGCACACTAGCACATGAAATCAAGGACTATCCTCAAAATCTTTAGACAATTCTCTCGGACATAATGAAAGGAGGAACAGCAGATTTTGTATCTTCGTACAAAGGACATCCTCCATCAATAAAAAAGGAAAGTGGGGTTTAGCCTTCACATAATCATTGGCGTGGGCAGAAAGAAAAGACACAGGAATAGCAAAGAACTAAAATAAAATATGCTGATTTATTCTCTTTCATTGGAAGCCTGGGTCATCCTTACCTAGGGAGCTCTCTTTTTGATCTGACATACACGGCTGTAACAGAGAGATACGAGAGAGAGAGAGGAGAACGTGAATTTTCCTGGCCAAGCCTTGGCCGGGATCCACTTCACCGCCCCTGCCGCAGTGCTCTCACCGGCCGCGACGCCTCATCAACGAGCTGCTACCATCTTGAGCTACTGCCGACGCCATGATCTGTCGTGCCCGGGTCGTGCCAAGCTTCCTGATGTGCTGCCCTCCGTCCCGACGCGCTGCTTGCTGATCCTCGCTGAGCCTCCGTCTTCGCCTGGCCCGAGCTAAACGCTGCTGCTCCCTCCCCGCAACTGCACCAGTGACGACGAGCCACGCCGAGCACCCCCAGCCGCGAGCCCCGCTGTCCCGAGCTTGCTGACTCGACACCGACCTACTGCTGGTCCTCCTGCCACAGCCCGACGCCGACGACCCACCGCTACTCTCCAGTCCACGTCGCCGCGTCTAGCCTTGTCGCGCCTACGAGCTTTACTTTCTTGCAGATTTCTTCGGGGCCCAGTCTTCCAGTAGCAAGCCAATGCCTCTGCCGTGAGTCCTTTCAACGGGATTTTGTTGAAAAGGAGAAAATAAAGGTCAAGTGGCGGTCAAAGTGGAGAAAAGGAGAATTGAAACAGAGAGGATTTATTCCATTACTTGCGAACAATACCAACGCCTCTACTTTCCAGAATACACGGTGGAGAGAAGACAAAGAAAAGGAGAAATTCTGGAAATTCGCTCCTTGGGTGCTCGTTGTTCATATTTTCCCAAGAGTCACCACCGGGCCATCTCACCGTGAGCCCGCCCTTGCCAAGACCGCCACCACCCCCGCTGTGCACTATCACCAATCACCATCCATGTTTGAGGCAGGACGCCTGTCTTCCGAGTAACCTGTCTATCATTTTAAGCCATTAAGTGATTGAGCAAGAAAGGTCAACTTTGTTTTATCGATATTCAACGAAGTCTTTACTTCGATAATGTTCTGCATATGTTGGATGAGTAAGAACCGATATGAATATCCACATTTGTTTAGGAAGCAAAACTGTGGGAGTGCTTTATGATTGTTAAAAGTTAGAAAAGTTTTGCATGGTAAAATTTGTGAACTGTGACCAAAAGACAGTACTTTTTATATGTTATTTACTTAGGGTAGCATTTCTTGAATCCTTTATGAAAGTTAAGCATCTCCGAATTGATATTCAGACAAAGCACAAAAGGGAATTGGTGTGGTAATTATTATAGTACCTTTTGCTTGCTGCTCAGTGTCACGGCCCACACGGATTGAGTAACCACGATTGGCAACTCCCTCCATAAGGGAATTCGAGTAATTTAGGCATCACAACAAAATTTGAGTTCAATTGGATGGGCAATCTTTGAATTTGACTAGCAGCTGGTATGATTCTTCTGAGCATAACCCAAGAAAATGTGTCAATGTTGGCTGTTTCATGCTTTCCCATCAACCCTCTCTCCTCCATAGGCACTAAGATACTCCTTATGGCGAAGTGAGATTCAGAATTGCCGTTTTTATCATTTCAAAGCCTCCCTCTCTCTCATGCTTCTTGTACTGCAGAAAAGATGGTTAACACTCTTAAAAGTCCTTCAATGAACAAAAATACTGAATAAAGTCCATGTTATTTCTATGGTGTGAACCTGTAGTTAGTGTGCCATCCTGCAACATTCCAGTCACCCAGGAAGAGAATGTTTTTATCAACTTGGGTGTACATGGTGACAGTGAAGTCAACTACCTCTATTGGCTTTGGATCTAACATAAGGACACACTAGCTTGCTCAGTTATTCTCTATTATATAAGCAACATAACAATAAAGAATTTGATTACCGTAGAACATGTCTGTATACACTTATTATGTTTGCCGTTAACAGCAATCGATTATTTTCTTGAGCAAGTAATTGAAATCTCACGTCAAGAAGGTATCTTGAACACCATTTATAATCTCCTAGTTCGATTCCCATGCTTGGTCCTGCTTGGTATTCTCACTGCAGGGTACAAGCCAGTGTTGATCAATGGAATTCGGATATATCTCACCAGATGCCAACGCACATGGACCTCAGTCAAATAACACCAATCGTAGGCTCCCTTCTGTTGATCATCACCAACCATCATGGAATTAACATTATCCCTCAACATTCATTCCGTGTACAATCAAAGTATATTCCAGTGAATATAAAGAATCAAGAAATATAAAAGGAACCAAATCTACTGAGAAAGGATGGAGGAACCGGATGTACGAATGACAACTTGATCGATTAATTCTACTCAAACAACTAAAACGATATGAATCTGTAAATCCATCCGAGCATGACTGATTAGTGGGGCTTCAACAAGTTGACTGCAATTCAGATTATCATAATACAAGTCTCTGTTACGGGATTAAAATGAGGCTTCCAACAATTAATTTCACAATGAAGAGCTACAGGACTTATTCTAAAAAAATAAGATATCAAACTCAATCCAGTTTTATTTGGTAAAGAAACATGAGTTGGGAATTTCATCAAACAGGTTGCGTGCACTACAAACAAGGAGCCTAGACAGTTGTCAATGCAATCTTTCATCCAGAACGACTCCCTCAACAACAACATCATCACAAATCATCAGGGAACAACTCGTATTCTCGTTTGTTTACGCAAAAGCAACGTTAACACAACTCAGCCTTGTGTTTCGCCCAAAACAGGACAGAAGGGGGGGGGGGGGGAGAGAGAGGAGACATTACCTGGTCGGAGACGGAGCTACGATTGGCGGTGATACCAGAAGGAGGACGTCTGACGAGCAACGGCCACCAAGAATTGGAGCTTGCGAAGGAGGATTAAACCCGCACCGAGCTGCTTCGAAGGTGATGAACTGAGAACAGAGACGAACAGAGCTTCCGAGAGAGTGAACTCCTAAACGCTCAAAAACATCCCGAGTCCATTCCATCAATGCCCTCCGTTCGAGCTCTCTCTCAGCACGTATGTTCGTCGATGGCCGGCGACGGAAGGCCGGTGGCGGTTACCGGCGGATATACGGGTGCCCAACAGACGATTCTGTTACAAGCTTGTCCAAAATCAGCCTTCTAGAACTTCATCGAGAAACTCCCTCGAACTGAGCTGCTTCGTTCGACTCTCTCACCGCGCATTTGTCGTTACTCCCGTCGTTCTTCTTCAAACGAGGGGGAGAAGGAGAGAGAGAGAGAGGCAGGGAGGACGATTTGCTGAGCGCAAATAGAAAGAAATGGGTTAGGACAAATTTGTGACAGCTAAGTTGCGCTAATGGGCTGACACCATGGCCTTGTGGATCAAGTTGGGCTACATGAATTGGACTGACCTTATTATTATTATTATTATTATTATTATTATTATTATTATTATTATTATTTTATTGTGACCGAATTCTTTTTGTACACTGATGTCTTTATTGTTTGTCTATTTATATTTTTATCATTTTTATTCATTTACTTATTTTTTTTATTTGCTGTTTTTTTATCTTGCTTTTTTTTTTTTTTTTAAACTTTTATAAGAACAAATGATATGCTTAAATTGTTGACTAACATGCAAGTGTCAACAACAATCAAGAGGCGTTACATTGAAATACTTTCTTTTTTCACAAACTTGGCAAAATTGCAAGTTACTCTTGCCAACCGCTTTGGTTAAAATATCCATATCGCCACCGGTTGAAGTAATAGAACAAGAAAAATTTGAGATAAGACTGGACATAAGAGAAATCAAGTCTACATGAAGTCCACTTCATAGACTTAAAATTGGTAATGATTGATTTAGTCATAAAAAGAAATGACAAAAAAGACTATTGCTTCGTTCATTCATTCTGCCTTGTGTAAAGACTTTTTATTTTTTTATTTTTTTTTGGGTAGACATTCTTGTCACAAAGAGATGAAGAACATGTCAATTGTCAACCAAATAAAATGCATTGGACAACCTTGTAGTGATCAAAATGGAGAAGTCATAGATTAGACTCCTAGGCCAGTTGTCATGAGACCCCTTTTAATGAAAAATTTACTTAATTGCTCAAGATGATGCTAAAATTGGGAAAGTATTTACTTGAGAACCTCTATAGAATGACTAAAAAGCAAACCAAGAATGTCAATTATTGTCAAATGCTAACAATAAGATCACTTTCGCTATCCTCCCCCGAGCTTGACTGGTACTTGATCCATGGTAATTCCACTTTGGAAGTCCAGACGAGTGTTCAATAGGTTCAAGGATCACTTGATTTTAGAAATCAATAGATTAGTAGCTTTTGCACGTAAAAAAGCAAAATGCTACTTATTTTATTGTCACCATCCATAACCTTGATTTGATGCATAGATCTTTGTTAGAATATCCAATTTCATGGGAACACATTGAGATAAATATATGCTAAGGGCAAGTAGACTAGAGGCCATCTTCCAAAGCAACATTTCATCACTTCATCTACGTGAGTTTTCTAGAATGATTGGACGCAAGCATTATACTCCTTGCGAAATCAGATAAGCAAATTGCACTCTATATCTATAGCATGTCTCCCAATCGAATCAATTATCGATAGAGAATTTGGAAATTATTCATGTAAATTTTGGGAAACAAGGTCATCATAATATTTGTGCTTTTGAGTTATGTGCAGGATATGAGCAATCTTGGGGCAATCCTCGCTTGCATCTTTTTTGTGCCTCTCCTCCACATTTGGGCAATATGCGATTCTTAGGTGATTTAGCGATGCCAGCCTTTGCATCCCTTTAGGTAATGATGTCAAAGACCAGGATCAAGTGATTACAGGCTGTTGAAGTGATTGAAGGGCCTCAATTTGCTTTGGTAAAGCCTTCAAATTGAAACAATAGATAATTCACAAACGCTTGAGATTGCTTACCTATAGAAGCCATTGTGGGAGAGATGCTAGTTTGGGAAGGTGAAAGATTTCTGTGGACCGAAGACTGTTAAGTCCTTGGAAATCCAAGATGTTGCCACTTTCGCCTTTGGATAAATCAAGCTCCTCACAATCCCAAAAAGAGATCCATAAGATTCAAAAGATGTCACATACCAGGTGAGAGGGAAGTTAATCGAAATCATTCACTAATGCTAAGAATTTCCAGTGAAGTGAGACTTTTCAAACACTCCTTTGGCAAATATTCAAGAAACTTCATCTTTGAGATAACTAGACTTCTCAACTTATTAAGGCCAAATATTTTATTTATCCACACCGTGTAGTTGCCTGCATCTCTAATGTCCAATTGTCCATAGCTTTCGCCCCGATCCAATCAAGTATGATTGCACGTACTATTGACGAAGCAAAAAGCTATTGATATACAATTTGAAAGCAGACACTAATGATACTATCGCAACGAAAGGCACCACATACTATGACATGGAAAACTGGAGAATTTATGGTCATTAAAATAGTCTTTGCTCGTAATAAGTGAGCTCGTGAATGGTGTGGGACATGAGCAATCTTGTATAATCCTCTGTAGCATCATTTTTGCACCTCTCTTCCAAATTTGGGCAAGCTGCAAATTTTTGGTGACTAAATTAGCAACGAGAAGCTTCCGCCATAACTTAGCGGCGATCTTCCTGGCAATGCCGACGATTACAGCTGCTGCCATTTTTGTTCTCCCTGTGTTTATCTTTCTCTATCTCTCTGTGCATCACCAGAAGATATAGTCCGGTCATTTCAAAGCTAGATGAAGACTAATACAAGATGAAAGCCTAAATCAACAATTCAATTCAATCAATGTCTTTGTCTTCTAAGAGAAGACTTCAACTATTAAACGAGCCCGCAGTCACAAAGATATATATATATGTAAAAATATATATAATGGATCCTATTTGTAACAGCACATTTTTCTTTTTTAACCTTTTAAAGTTCCTTTCATTATCCAACCTCTCTTTTCTCTCTAGCCTCTCCTCTAGCACAGAAGTGGACTCAATTTGCAATGCTGATACATCATGTGGGCTCGTGATCTTCGAATAGGCCATAAAAGGGAATTTAGAGGTACATTTGCTAAATTAAATCAGTCAAATCTGAGAAAAAACATTCGTAATTATACCCACAGGAGAAGAATATCGATAGATTTCAAACTGCTAAAAATTATGGACAAGATTTTATTCGAAGGACAAAAAATTTCTCATCGTTAAATTTTCCGTTCGCGCAAGTCTTCATGTTTGCCACCTGACAAGTTTATAGATCGATCGTGGACCATGTGGCAAGTTTTCATAGCTGTGAGGTGTGCGAACTTCAATGCAACGTGACAAGCATGTCCACCAACAAAAAAAGAAAAAAGAGAGCAGGCAACCAACATTCTGTTTTTTGAATCTTGATGTACTTTCGAATCTCTACAGAGAGAGTCGCTTACACTTTATTGTTCTCTCTCTGTTATATCCTGCCAGACAACGCGGCGATTCGTGGCTCGATGCCCGTCGGAGCGTCGACCTTGCGTCATTTCGTGGCAGTAACATACCAAATCGGCAAATCGTTGCAGGATGCCATGAGCGATTTGACGGATACGAGTCAGACGCAAAATTGAACATCTTAGGTTAGCCCTTTTTTTGGGAGTGTAATACTCTGCTCCGTGATCTAGCTCTCGCCTACCATGAAATTCTTGTAACGAAATTCCTATACACTAGTAAGACAAGAACAAGTGCGGTTCGCTGAAAAGTAGTCATTAGATCACCCATTCCAGTTCTCTGTTCCATTTCTTTCTTTTTCAGGTTTATTGCGAAGCAGTTTCAACATTCTTTTTCTTCAGGTTGCATCTTCCCCGATTAAACCCTAAATGCGATGCCGATTCATTCTGGATTTGCCTCTTGACCTATGCTCTGTTTTGCTGTCTTTTGATTGTATTGCCTTACCGGATCATCACTGAGCCATTGCCGCAAACGAGATTCACCGTTTCGTCGGTCCATAAGGTCGTGTTTTAAAAATTGGTTGGCGAATGATGTGTTTGTGTGCAATGCGGTGGTGTCAAAAGTGTGGATGGTGCGATTGTGTCAGACGATGTGCAGAAGGTGTTCGATGAAATGTCCGATAGAGGGATCTGTAATGTTGCTGTGCTGAATTCGATTAGGCTCTGGCGGGGATCGTAGGAATGCGCTTCTCTCGTTTAGAGAATTTCATCTCCAACGAATCAGTTAAGTCAAGCATCTCTCAGTTCAATTGCTTGCTATCACACTTTCGCAGCTCATTTTTCATGTATTCCGGTCTCTATCCATTTTTTTTTATGTTTCTCGTCCAGATTAAGTTTGTCGCTGATCTCTTCAATTGCGGGGCTGGAATCTGGCCAGTTGTGTCGGTGATGGTTGGTGCCGTATGTTCAGGTACGATTTTTCTCAATTTCTAAATTCAGATCTAAGCGTTAGTGTCATGCTAAACCCAAACGATATGTGTGCTTTATGCCTTATTGGTTCAGGGTGCTTTATGCCTTGACATGCTTCCCGAGAAATTGGAAGTTCATTTTTTTAACAGGTACGGTATTGCCAAATTGCCGTTTCTATGTTTGTACTGCACTTTCGATGTCAATGGGGCAAGTCTTCGCCTTGCATATAAAAAGAACTTGCCAAGTTGCACGAACAAATTTGTGCAGAAGGATTGCGATCTGTTTATACTTCCCAAATTAATAAGACATTTGAAGAGATGAAACTAACTCGTGGATCTCATATTTGCTAAAATCGGGAGTGAAACTGCCTTTTATTCAAAAGAAAGTCAGAAGTGCCAAATTGAATGAGGTCAGCATATGACACTGAAAATTTGGATGAATTACATTGAGATGTCGAAGTAACTGAAAAGACAAATACAGGAAGATGTCTATGACACTAGAGGGGCTTACGGTGAGCTCAAATGGCCAAAACGCCGAAACTACTTGCAAATGCAGGATGTAACCAATGTAAAAGAGACCAGGTGAGCTTGGACACCTAACTTCTGTCCCTCTAGGAAGCTCTATTTACATGAGGATCTTCATTCAACGACCTAAATCTCAAGGAAACAAGGGTTCGTCTTATCTCAGTTCGGAGGCTCCACTGATTTAATTAATGCTTTTAGCCTTTCTTAACCAGCAGCTCAAATTTTCGACCTTCAATGCTAGCTTTTGAGCAGCAAGAGCTTGAGCCTTGATGGGGCTCCCACAAAGTTGTAGTTTCAGCAAGTAATCAGATCATGACGTATGGGTCCATGTTTGAGGCAGGATGCCTGTCTTCCAAGTAACCCGTATATCATTTTAAGTTGTTAACTAACTGAGCTAGGAAGGTGAACTTCGTATGTTTTATTGATTTTAAGAAATAGTGAAGCATTTGAAAAAAAAAAATTGAGGCACTAAAAGTACTGAAATGTCCAAGTCTCAACTTCCGTTTAGGAAGCAAAACGGTAGCAATGCTTTATTATTGCAAAAAGCAAAAATTCCTTGCGTAGCAGTAATCATAGAATGATAGAATCAGCTGAGACCAAAAAGGAGAAAGCATACTTGTATAAATTCTTTCCTTATGGTAGCGTTTCTGGAATAATCTATTAAAGTTGGTTGATATTCAAACAGAGAACAAAAGGGAACTAAAGGGAACTGGTATGGTCATCGATATAGTACCTTTTCCTTGCTTCTAAGTGTCATGGACGACATTAATGTAGCAACCACAATTGGCAACTCCCTGAATAACAATTCAAGTAATCCAGGCATCACAACAAAATTTGAGTTCATTAAAAGGGCAATCTTTGAATTTGACTAGCATTGGTACGCTTATTTTGAGCTTACCCAAGAAAATGTGTCGATGTCAGGTCGATGTCAGCTATTTTAGGCTTTCTTGTCAACCTTCTCCCATTTCCTTCTCCATAGGCGCTAATGTGCTCCTCGTGGCAAAGTGAGATTCAGAATTGTCTTTTTTATCACTTCAGAGCCTCCCTCTTCTCTCATGCTTTTTGCATTGCAAAAAAAGTCTAGGAACACTCTTAAGTCTTCCATTGAGCAAAAATACTAAACCAAGTCCATGGTGTGAACCCATAGTTAGTGTGGCATCTTGACCATTCCAGTCATCCTGAGAAGGAAGATAATGCCTTTTTAATCAACTTTGGGGTAATATATTGCGTAAATGGTGATAGTGAAGTCAGCTACCTCTATCGGCTTCAAATCTAACCTGAGGACAACACCAACTTACTCAATAATTCTCTATTTTATGAGCAACAAAAACAATCAAGTACTTGAACACTGTAGAATATGTCTATGTGCACTTCTTATCTTTGCTGTTAATGGCATTTGATTATTTTCTTAAGGAAGTAAATGAAATTTCACCTCAAGAAGGCATGTCGACCACCATGTGTGATCTCCCGCTTCAATTCCCACTCTTGGTCCCACTTAGTATTCTTACTGCGCCCTAGAAGTCAGTGTTGATGGCAACAGTTCTGTGCTTTTTTTTCTCCTTTTCAAAATAGGCAAGATGGAGGTCATAAATTACCTAGCCTGGCATCACCTCTCCATTGGTGCCATTAATGTCGATACTGGCATATGAGCAAGCCTTGGAGTGAGCATCGAATATGTCTCGGCCAAATAACTTATCAGCCCCAACACCACGGCATCTAAATGAACATAAAACCTATCACAATACAAACTTTCTCATCAACTTAGCCTATAATCCAGCAATACACAGGGAAATTCACTGCGAAAACAATTTTTCACTAGAGGCCTTGGATATCCTCCATCAGTCTAATCCAATGGCCATTGAACATTTGTGTGCAGTAGGGTGTTTTTTTGCTCAATCCCATAGCTAATGTGAACATTTAGCCAACTTGTCCATTTCAAAACTTTCTAATTCATGATAGAAAACTCATGTTATTGGATCTCCTACCATGGAACTTCATTTATAAACATTGGGTTACAGAAAATTTCAGCAACCTTGGCATATTTGTTCGTTGGGATTGGCTCACTAGCTGGTGTATACGAATCACAAAGAACCTACACATGAACAATAATTTTTCGTAAACTAATTGAAATGTCCTTTCTCGTTTGGTCAACCTATTCAAATGATCAGATGGATGAACATTTTTTGACAATATAATTCTTGTTTTGTGGATGATTACCAAGATATTGTTGTCACCTCAGAAAGGATACTTGAAAAGGGCTATTAAAAAGTCCAGAACTCGATGGAATGATATGAAGGTAAATATGGTAAGATGGTTTTAGGTTTATGTCATCTTACTTTAGCAAGAGAGAAATCCATGGGTAAGATGGTTTTCATTTCATGGTAAGATGGTTTTAGGTTATGTCATCTTCTTCTATTTAGCAAGAGAGAAATCCATGGGTTTCATGTCATGGGACTGGCGGTCAGGGAGTCATCAGTGCCAAAATCTATGCCATTTTTGCTTGGTCTAAAAAATAAAGCTGTGTGAGTAATAGACATATCTCTTGAAACAAAAAACCTCAAACTTAATCTCATGGAGGATACTTCAAACGACGGGCTCTATTGGTATGACTTGGCCCTGGAGTATGCATGCGAGTTTAGTTTTGAAAGATAAAAGAATGGATTGGATACTTCGAATCAAGTGCCAGCACCGAAAAGTAGAAACCGCTTTTCGAAGACTAGTATCAAGTAGGAAAAAACCAACATTTTTGAAGCATAAAAAGTAGGTCTTATTTATTTCCCTAAGGACGCCACCGCAGCCTCCTTGAAAAATAAACTAAAAACAGCCGCATAACCATGCTTGTCCTTTTAAAACCATTTCAAGGTTATTCTCAGGCCTCATTCCCAAAGAGAGCCTGTGAACAAGCAAAAAACTAAGGGCAGTTACGTAGTTGAAGGAAGCAGACTGCAGAGTGCAACAGTTTAAAAAATTATGAAAGTCCACCTTTCTTAGGATCAATCAGCAAACGTGTTACTCTGATATTTCATTAGATATAACGGTTGATCCACCGATGAATCTTGACAATGCACCAAATCTTTCCTCTTGCAATCAAGAGGCAATGATAATGAAGTACTTATGTTTTTCACAAACTTGGCAAACTGCAAATTACTCTTGTAAACTGCTTTGGCAAAAATATCCATTAGATATCGCCAAGGTAGAGCAAGATACTGAACATAGTGATGGTTTTAATTGGGGATGGGCTTAAGGCCCGTCCGCCCATGCTGGGCCCAAAAAGGCCCGGCCCACGGGAATAGGGCCCGTGGGAAGGGAGAGGTATAAAAGGGAGGAGAGAGAGAGAAGTGGTATCAGTTGGAAATAACGTACGTATTTTCTTCTTACGCTCTCTCTCTCCCAAATAGAAAAACAGTAAGGCAAAGTGACGTTTTTCTTCCCTTCAAGGCTTCATCAAATCGAACGGGGCCAGATTTTCTTCCTCTTGTCGGCGTCGGTGTTTAATCTGTGGCTAACAAGGTACGCTCGAATCTGTGGTGTGCTTTATGATCGGTGATGCGTGTTTTCCCGGGCTTCGTCTTCCGCATTGATTTAGGGGTTCGATTCGGTGTCGAATCCGGTTTTCGGGGATCCGTTATTCCCAACATTGGTATCAGAGCCCTAGTTCACGTTTTTCCCGATCAATTTGATGTTTTTGATTGATTTTTTCGCGAAAGAACTTCGGCCGTACGGATCGGGGCAAAAATCCCGACACCCGAGCGCTTTTCGGCCATTTTTCCGAGTTTTCGTAAGTCGAAATCAAATTGTGATGGTATAAGAAGAAAGGCGACGTCGAGATGAGTCTGGCGATACCTCGAGCGTCGTCGGGAGACGCCGCACGCGCCCACACACGCGGCCGGAAGGCGCTGCGCGTGGGCGCGACGCGCCTGGAAGTGCTGGATCGCCAGGCGCGTGCGGCGCACGCGCCGGTTGGCGAACTGGCGCGTGCATGCCGTCGGCGGGCGAACCGTCACGCGCCGGTCTGCGGACCGACGCGTGCTGACGTCACGCGATGACGTCATCGTGACGTCATCCAACGGTTGGTAACCGCTCGGATGACGTCATCGATGACGTCATCGCCGACGACGTTTCGCCGGGCGGTTACCGGCCGGCGACCCGACCCAACCGGAGACCCGACCCGACTCGCGGACGCAGGCACGCGCTTGGCAAGTGCCGGATGACGTCTGCGTGACGTCATCCCCCGCACGCGCGAGGTGCGTGCGGTCTGTTCGCACGAGCGGTTCGACCGGCCCGACCGGTCCTTCCGGTCCGACCGGTCCGACGACCGTTGACCCTCTGACCGTTGACCGTTGACCGACGACCGACGACCGTTGACCGTTGATCGTTGACCAAAAAAAAAAAAAAAGGGAGGAAAAGAATGTGTTTCTTTTTCAATTAAGTCTATATGGATTATAATGTGATCCCTTGTTTGTTCTGCATTTGTTGCAGGAACTATGCCTCCCTTGAGGTTACGCACATCTATTCGCGCAGTTACCGATGAACAAAAGGATAGGCTGTCTAAGTTTATAGCTGAGCTAACAGATCATCGATGGGAGAAAGGTGACTTAATTGATCATGTCCTTGAAGTCAACGAGAAAATTCAACAGGTCATATGGAATGGTCGTCCTATGTCACAGTCAGAGATGGTGCGATTTTTCATAAACACTCTTCCATCTGAATGGCAAGATGTGTTGAATCGCATATGGGATGTCAACGGAGCTGCTTCCTATAAGAAAATTGTGATGGATTTTGTAAATGAATATTACCGTATTGTTTCAAGGGAAAATATCAAGAAATTGAACAAAAGAGGATCTTTCCCGGCCGTGTCTTTGACTTGGTGTTAGTTGTATTGACGATATATGTTAAGTGTGATTTGTGGACATATTATGTAATGATTACTACCTAATTGTGTTAATTGAAAGCATTATTGTTTTTAATTGTATGTCAATTATCTGCGTTTCTCGTTATTGCTGGTTCTTTGTGGGTAATTAGTCAGGGTAGTTTTAGAAGTTTCGTAGCTTCATAGAATTGATTTTGCATATGACAATCATATTAATGATAGTTTTAAGTTAGGATTTTGGAGGATGATTGGAAACATAGTGACCTTTTGATTTTGAAGCCTTACTTAAAATTATTCATTGATATGATAGGTCTATGTAAATAGGGATGCATAAATGATAGGCATTAATAATTCGTGCATATTTGTCTGATTTGTTCAGATCAATGGCTTCAGCCACAAAGAGCATAGTTGCCGAGCTGAACAAAGGTGAAAAGCTCAATGGAGACAACTATGAAATTTGGCAAATGAAAATCCAGTATGTGCTGGAAGAGCAAGAAGCACTTGAGGCTCTTAACCTGACTATGGTAGAACCTGAAGAGGGAACTACTGCACAGCACAAAAGAGACAAAGAAGCTTTTTCTGCGTGGAAAAGAATGAACTCTCTGGCTCGCATCACGTTGCTGAGCAACATGGAAAATGACGTCATGCGAGAGTTTCGGCGTTTTGACAATGCCAAGGAAATGTGGGAGGCATTGGCAACTAGATTTGGTCATACTTCGGTGACTAGACTGAGACAGTTCACTATCAGGTTTGACTCTTATAAGAAGCCTCATGGTCAGACCATGAAGCAACATCTTAGAAAGATGTCAAACATGATAACTGAGCTGAAAGATGCTGGCCATGTCCTCACAGATGAGCAGCAAGTGCAAGCAGTGATTCGTTCCTTGCCTCAGAGTTGGGAGCATATGAAGGTGCACCTGACTCATAATGAAAATATCAAAACCTTTGAGGATGCAATGCGTCATCTTGAGCTGGAAGAGGACCGCTTGTTGGCAGCTAAGCCGGATGCTGAACTTTATTATGCTGGTTCTAGCTCAAATGGAGCTTCGAGCTCCAAGTGCAAGCGCCCTAACTGGTTTGATAAGGGGAAAGGCAAGGAAGAAGTAGGTCATTCAGGGAAGAAACCCAAATTTAACCAACATGGAAGAGGGAAGCATCCTCGCATGAAAAAGCTTGCAAGGGTGAAATGCTACAACTGTGACAAAAAGGGTCACTATGCTCGCGATTGTTGTGAGCCAAAGAAGGTATGCACCCCTTGTACTTTTCAGAACTTTGCTTATGTGTCGAGTTCTGTGTTCTTAACTGAGTCTAATCCTTTGTGGACTGTGGATTCAGGAGCAACGGACCATGTAGCGAAGGATAGAGGATCCTTCGTGGAATTCCGACGAGTACCAATTGGAACTAAGTGGATCTATGTGGGAAACAACTCCAGAACTGAAGTGAAAGGAATTGGCACATGCCAACTGAATATGCGTGGTGGACGCACTTTGTTTCTTCATGATGTGTTGTATGCTCCGGAGATTAGTCGGAATTTAGTGTCTGTATTAGTGTTGGTTAAATTAGGTTTTAATATGAACTTCTATAGTAGAGGTGTGAATTTGTTTTTGGATTCAAATTACTATGGTTGTGGTTATTTTCTGGATGGTTTTATTGTATTAGATATTGATTATGTTAATGCTAATGTTTGTTATTCACTTCTCACGTCTCCTAATAAATATGATAATGATGTGAATGTGTGGCATGCTAGACTTGGTCACATTGGCCAACAGCGTATGAATAGACTAGCCAAAGAGGACTTGTTGGGCAATATTGAAAAAATCGATTTGTCCATATGTAAGCATTGCCTAGAAGGGAAAACAACAAGGAAACCATTTGGGAAAGGTAAAAGAGCTGAATTTCCTCTGCATTTAATCCATTCTGATATCTGTGGTCCAATGAATGTGAGAGGAAGGCATTGGGCTGTTTATTTCATCACATTTATTGATGATTATACTCGATTCGGATATGTCTATTTGATTTCTCATAAATCTGAAGCAATAAGTTGTTTTAAAAGGTTTATGAACCTGGTAGAGAATCAATTAGACAAGAAAATAAAAGCATTGAGATCCGATCGAGGTCGAGAATATTTATCTGATGAGTTCAGAAAATTATATGATGAAAAAGGAATAGAAAGACAGTTGTCTATTCCGTATACTCCTCAACAAAATGGTGTTGCGGAAAGAAGAAACAGAACCCTACTGGAAATGGTTAGGTCCATGATGGCGCATGCTAACTTGCCTATCACCTTTTGGAGTGATGCATTGTTAACTGCTGCCTATATACTTAACCGGGTGCCTTCCAAATCAGTTATTTCCACTCCATATGAGTTATGGACATGTAGAAAATCGGACTTAAATTTTCTTAAGCCATGGGGTTGTGCTGCCTATACACATGAGTCCTCTCACAAGTTTGGGAAATTGGGTCCCAGAGGAAAGAAGAGTATTTTCATAAGATACTCGGAACACTCGAAAGGGTATGTGTTCATTGGTGAGCAGGAAAGTGGGAGTATAACTGAATTTGAATCACGAGATGTCACATTCTTAGAGGATGAGTTTCCTAAGAAGGGCGAAATAGGGGAAGATCACTCTCTATTTGAGACCTTAGATCAAGATAATGATATTAATGGAGTTCGTCCAAGTGGGAGTAATATGAGAAGTGATCAATTACAACCATATGATGAGATGACGTCATCATTATCTAATCCAAGTAGGAGCATGATGGAGAATAATGTGCAAAGTGTACAATCTCCCATACGGCGAACAAGTCGCCAAAGTATTCCCCGTCGACGTTTTGACATTGAAGGGGAAACTTTTATGGTTGCTCCACAAGATGAGGATGAGCCAAGAAATATCAATGAGGCTCTGAATTGCCTTAGTAAGGAAAAATGGATTCATGCAATGGAAGAGGAAATGGAGTCAATGAAATCAAACCAAGTCTGGGAACTTGTTGATCTTCCAAAAGGACGCAGAGCTATTGGGAACAAGTGGGTTCTCAAAATAAAGCGAAAGGCTGATGGCTCGATTGAAAGGCATAAGGCTCGCCTTGTGGCGAATGGGTATAATCAACAGGAAGGAATTGATTATGAAGATACGTTTTCTCCTGTAGTGAGATTTACCTCGATTCGCATTATTCTGGCAATAGTGGCAAGTCTGGATCTTGAGTTACATCAGATTGATGTAAAGACTGCTTTCCTCAATGGAGAATTAGAGAAAGAAATATATATGGAATAACCTGCTGGTTTCATAGTGAAAGGCCAAGAACAAAAAGTATGTCGACTTTTGAGGTCGATATATGGTCTTAAGCAGTCATCAAGACAATGGTATATACGTTTTCATAATGCCATAATGGCATATGATTTTAAAATGATTGATGAGGATCATTGTGTATATATCAAAAGATCCAATGATCAATTTGTGATCATATCATTGTATGTTGATGATATACTGATTGCCGGAAGCAATAAGGAGTTGGTTAATATTGTCAAGAGATGGTTGTCTTCTAACTTTAAGATGAAGGATATGGGTGAGGCTGCATACATTCTTGGAGTTAAGATTTCGAGAGATCGTTCGAAGAGATCGTTGTCTCTTTCGCAAGAAACCTATATAAATAAGGTTCTTGAACGATTTCATATGCAAGACTGTAAACCCATAGACACTCCTATTGCAAAAGGTGAAGGATTGAGCCACAGACTGTGTCCAGGGACTCCACAAGAGAAGGAACAAATGAAACATGTTCCTTATGCTAGTGCTGTTGGGAGCTTAATGTATGCTATGATGTGTACAAGACCCGACATATGTTTTGCAGTTGGAATGGTGAGTAGATACCAATCCAATCCAGTCCAAAGACATTGGAAAGCCGTCAAGAGAATACCGAGGTATCTCAAGGAACCGCTGATTTCAAGTTGAATTACCAAGGAAAGGATCTGCGACTTGAAGGCTATTCGATGCTGATTGGGGAGGAGATTTAGATGAAAGAAAATCTACCTCTGGATTTGCTTTCTTATCGAACAATGGCGCCATATCATGGAGCAGTAAGAAGCAAACGTGTATAGCCTTGTCCACGATGGAAGCTGAGTTCGTGGCATTATCAGCAGCGGTACAAGAAGGAGTTTGGCTTAAGAGATTTTTGGATCATTTATGTGTTAATGAGAAAGCTGCAAATTCATTGTTGGTTAACTGTGATAGCTAAGCAGCTATAGCGTACACCAAAGATCCAAAGTATCATGGCAAGACCAAACATATAGATACCAAGTATAATTTTGTGAAAGATATGGTTGCACGAAAGGATTGAACTTACAGTACATATCTACGCATAGAATGGTAGCAGATCCTATGACAAAGCCAATACCTAGAGATGTGTTTTGTGGTTATGTAAAATCTCTAGGATTGCGTAGAGTCTGATGTACTAAATTGTAATTTCCCTGAGTTGTTCATATTTATGAAATTTTGTTTTTCATTGATTAATGCTTATGAATCTTTGTATGATCTTTATGCATCTTAATACTTAGTGCATTATTTTAAGTTGAGAAGTATGTCGGAAAGATATAAGATTAGCCCACTCACACGGGTAATCGCCTCTGTTTACTGTGTGATAAATAGAGATGAGACTGTTTTTAAGCTTATTATCTAGGTGATAATCGAGAGCTCAAGCTTAAAATATGTATGTCGCCTTAACTGAGTGTTAAGATGAGGACATAATACTTACGATGTCCGAAAGTAAAATACCCAACATATTTTACTTTATCCGTCTAAGATGCCAGATGTGAGTTCTGATGAATTTTATGATTGAGTAGATACGTGAACTCAAGTTAGACATTAGGTATGTCTGAACTATCATCTGTACGGTAGTGAAAGGTGTAGACATACGCTCCATGGGAAAGGAGTTAATACCGTAATACGTATTTCATACTACGTATGCATGAGACGACCAATAAGAGTGGCAAAAAGTTTGATCTCAACTTTTATGACGTGTGAGACTCTTGAGGAAAAGAGTTCCTCAATTTTTAGTCCCCTCAAGACTCTTACTTATTCTCAAGATTTTTATTTAGTGTTTGCTATCTTAGGGTGTTGCCAATGGTCATGAGATGATTCGATCTAATGGGGCATTTCTAGAAAAGCAAGTTGGACTGAAATTGAGAGTTTGAAGAAAAGAGGAAGATCGATTTTGGAGAATCACATTGTGGTTTTGTATTCACTGGTCGACCAATTATGACTGTCTTTGTGATAATTATAATTGTGAATATAATATATATATCATTGTTTAAAAGAGATCAAGGGAGATATAAATGTGATCGATCGATCTAGGGTACTGCATACTAAATCTACTTGGAGTGTGACACCCATTATGAGCTGCTATATATTCCTAACAGATGTATAGCAACGAGCTCTCAAAGTATGCTGGTCGCACGGATTATTCACCAGTATGAATGTTGAAGAGAGGTAAAGAGAATCCTGTTCGGCCCACCATGTGCGAGTGGGAGATGATGGTTTTAATTGGGGATGGGCTTAAGGCCCGTCCGCCCATGCTGGGCCCAAAAAGGCCCAGCCCACGGGAATAGAGCCCGTGGGAAGGGAGAGGTATAAAAGGGAGGAGAGAGAGAGAAGTGGTATCAGTTGGAAATAACGTACGAATTTTCTTCTTATGCTCTCTCTCTCCCAAATAGAAAAACAGTAAGGCAAAGTGACGTTTTTCTTCCCTTCAAGGCTTCATCGAATCGAACGGGGCCAGATTTTCTTCCTCTTGTCGGCGTCGGTGTTTAATCTGTGGCTAACAAGGTACGCTCGAATCTGTGGTGTGCTTTACGATCGGTGATGCGTGTTTTCTCGGGCTTCGTCTTCCGCATTGATTTAGGGGTTCGATTCGGTGTCGAATCCGGTTTTCGGTGATCCGTTATTCCCAACACATATCAATAATCAGTATGACCAATTGAAGTCATAGAACAAGAAAAATCCGAGACAAGAGCATATACAAGAGAAATCGCTATATGAGGTCCACAACGTGGACGTAAAATTGGTGATGATTAATTTAGTCACCAAAAGAAACGACAACAAATAGTACTGCTTCATTCATTCATTCTGCCTTCCACCAAATGCAATTCTTTTGTAGACAGTGTTGTCAAAAAGAGATGAAGAACATGTCAATTGTCAACCAAACAAAATGTGCAAGACAACCTTATAGTTATCAAAATGGAGAACTCATAGATTAGACTCCCAGTCCAATTGTCATAAGACCACTTTTAATGTCAAACGTTTACTCAATTGCTAAAAATGATGCTCAAAATTGGCAAAGGATTTACCTGAGAACTTTTGCAGAATGGCTGAACAGCAAACCAAGTATTGGAACAGCATATCCTAGATTTGCTGGGTAGATCTATACTAGAACCTCCGATTCCATGAGAACGCATAGAGATAATAAATTTTAAGGGAAGCAAACCGGCAGCCATTCTCCAGAGAAGCATTTCATCAGTTCATCTATGGAGAGAGTTATCCAGAAGCATCGGATTGTGCAGGCATTTCGCTCCTTGTGAAATCAAATAAGCAGATTGCACATTATATCTATAGCATGAGTCATGAGCCAGATTTAATGAGCTTGCAGTTGGAAGACGAGTACGAATTTTCATCATTTTTCTTGCACATTTGGGAATAAAGCGATGTTTCCACACCCCGTCAATATACTTAAACCTGTCCAAACCTTTCACTGATCTGTCCACTTACCCTGGTGGAGAATTTCTAGTCAAAATCATCGAGCTCGTGAGTTAAGTTCGGGATATGAGCAATCTTGTACCAGTCCTCGCCTGCATCTCTTTTGCATCTCTCCTCCAATTTTGGGCAACAGAAGATTCTTAAGCGAGTTAGGGATGTAAGCTTTCGCATTCCTTCAGGTAATGATGTCAACGAGGGGCAATCGAAGATTTCAAGCTGTCGAAGTGATTGAAGGGCCTCGATCTGCTCTGATATAGCCTTCAAATTTATACATTCAGAAATTTTGAGATGCTCAAGATTGCCGAGCTGTAGAAGCCACTGTGGAACAGATGCTAATCTGGGAAGGTTAAAGATTGCCACAGACTGGAGACTCTAAAGTCCATGGAAATCCAAGAAGTTGCCACTTTCATCTTTGGATAAATCAAGCTTCTCACAATCCCCAATAGAGAGATGCCTGAGGCTCGATAGATGTTGCATACCGAGTGAGAGGGAAGTTAACCAAGGACATCCACTAATGTGAAGAGACTCAAGTGAGGTGAGACTT
This sequence comes from Eucalyptus shirleyi, assembly GCA_017140165.1. Lineage (NCBI taxonomy): Eukaryota > Viridiplantae > Streptophyta > Magnoliopsida > Myrtales > Myrtaceae > Eucalyptus > Eucalyptus shirleyi. The sequence continues at coordinate 16,737,711 of CM029447.1, read as the reverse complement.
TTCAAACAATTCTCAGGCAAACATTCTAGAAACTCCATACTCCAGATGCCTAGCCTCTTCAACTTGTTAAGGCCAAGCATATGATTTATCAATGCTAGGTTTGACTCAATTAGAACTAAATCCTCAAGATTTGGAGTTCGTGGTAGGACTTCCAATTTTTCACAGTATTCAATACTTAATGTCAATAGACTAGGAAATGATGCTGTTAAAGTGAATGAATGGTCTGACTTGATACATTCCAATTCAGTCATATGATTAATCTTTAAAGTCTTGAGGTGATGTAGTTGGCCCAGTGGAGGGAGATGTTTACATCTTCTGCAATGCTCCAAGCATAACTCGACTAAATTTGGCAAGGAAAACATAAGGTTATCCATCATCCACCTTGGAAAGATCTCACCTGTATAATACGTGATCTTCAACTTCTTCAAATTTGAGTGCGGCTGCAATCCATCTAATAGAGCTTCATCTCTATCCCCAATCATTACATCATCAGTACGGAGATAACTCCAATGAAGCTCTAAAGATTCTAAAGAATGCTTACCTATCAAGTTTGCAGCCCTGGATTCTTCTACTACATTTATTGCGCTTCCCAAATTTTCAATGCAAAGGCTTCCCCGAATATTATTAAGCCCATTTAGCTCCCCAAGTCCACAATAATTCTTAGTAAGAGCTTTTTCTCGGGGCAAAATGAAGCGTGTTAGCCTATGTAGAGAGCTCAATTGCCCTAGTCCTCGTGGCACATAACTAAGTTCCCAACAATCACCTATGTCTAGATTTCGAAGGCTAACTAACTTCGTTATACCCCTTGGCAATTCTTCAAGGTAATGACAACCATAGAGATTAAGTGTTTGCAAATTCTGCAATCTCCTAATGGAGTTAGGAAGCCTTTTGAGTGCCCAATTTCCAGACAGATCAAGATAAGTGAGATACTTCAACTTACATATGGAAGTTGGCACCTTCTTGACATTTGTGTCATGCAAATCCAAGATGTGCAACCTTTTGAAACTTTGCATAAGTTGGCATAGATCTCTTTCACTTCTTTGTCGAGGCATAGCAGAAAGAAATGTTCTCAAGGATCTTACTTTCAAGCGTGAGATTGGAAGGTCACCCACAGATATATGACGAGTTCTTTCATGTATGGATTTTGTGTCATCCCATGCCACACAACACTCATTCCCTGCAACCAAGCAGGCTAGATCATGCATCAAATCATGCATCTTACAAGTCTCCTCATTCGTGTATGGATCTTTTTCAAAATCTTGGAAGAAGTTACTCCAAAGTAGATCCATGAAATATCCATGAGCAATGTCTTCTAAATGCTGAATTCTATTTGGTGGCTGGATAAATCCTTCTGCCATCCAAAGATTAACCAAGGTCTGCTTCCTCATCTCATAACCTTAGGGAAACAGTGAACAAAATGCAAAACATTGTTTCAAATGTGAAGGGAGATGGTCATAACTTAGCCTAAGAGCATATTTTATGTGGTCTTCCCTTTGAGACACATCTGGGAGCTCATAATCTTTGAAATGTAACCATTCGAATTTAGTTTTCTTAAAAAATAGTAAACTCCCAACAGTTCGAACAACCAATGGTACTCCAGAGCACTTTCTAGCTATCTCTTTGGCGATAGCTAGCATTTCAGGATCTTGTATTTCCTCTCGTTTACCACAAGCCATTTTCATTAATAAATCAACAGACGCTTTTTCGGATAAGCCCCCAAGAAAATGAGGCAAAACAGTGCCAATAATCTCCGCAACCAAAGGAAGGTCTGTGGTTATAAGGATCTTGCTTCCTCTAGCACCTCCCACCAATAAAGTTTTCAAGCTCAACCATTTTTCTTGATCTACATTCCACAAATCATCTAAAACTAAGAGATATCTTTTTCCATCAATTTCTCCCCTGAGTTCACTCTGCAAATGTTCCATAACAACCTCAGTTTGTTCTTTCTTCTTTGCACAAGCTGTGATATTTTTCACTATTTTTTTCACATCAAAGTCATTAGAGACGCAAACCCACATTTTTAAGTCAAAATATTTAGTGACCATCTGTCATTATATACGCATTGAGCAAGAGCCGTTTTTCCAAGCCCACCAATACCAACTATTGGAAGGATGGAAACGTGCTCTTTCACGTTTGAATCCAATAAAAATTTCATGACTATCTTCTTATCATCATCTCTCCCCGTAATAGCTCCCTCGCGTATAAATGAATGTGTCTCTTCTCTCTTACCCCACTCTCTCTCTCTGCTTGTGAATCCACGGGACGCTCATCCAAGTGGAATCTCCTACCAGCGTTAATGGCTTCTATTTTCTCCCTCACTGCTCTTACTTTATAACTCATCTTCAGTTTAAAAGCAAGCTGGTTTGAACTTGAGAAAAATGTTCTCACCTCCTTGATCATTTCACTGTGGCCCCTTAGTTCTTGCCGTATAGCTTCTATATTGAATTCTTCAAGCACATCTTGGGCATCATAGAAAGCGTCTTTCAGTTTCTCAAGCCAATCTTGGATTTCGAGATTACAGTATTGCTCTTCGGCATGTCTCAGTACAGCTCGAAGCGTGGAGACTGTGTCCTTGAGCGCCTCGAGTTCATGCTTGAAGCCCCATAGCTTTCCAACATTTTCTAGTACTTCAGGAATCAGATAAGCAGTGATCTTTCCAGCAATACTAAAGATGACAGCTTCTGCCATTTTTGTTCTTTCTCTGTGGAATAGAAGATATTAGTCCAGTCGGTCCAAGGATAGAGACTTCTCACACCATGTATAACAAGTTTGTCTTGATGCTGACCTCAGACTGGCAAATCAAAAGCCTAACATATCTAATTATCTACTTCTGTGACCGACTTGAGGTGTCGAAGATAAAAACTCCAACCATCTACGCAAGCCCAAATAAAAAATGCATAGTGGACTACCGAGGTCGCGTCCAAGGTCTACGATTGGTTTGTCTAAGATATTTGGTGATTACTTTGTTTACTAGTCTAACGTGCTTGCAAAGGCAATGGAAATGCTGGTGTCGAAGTTATCGAAATACTTATTCAGCAGATTGATCTATCTAACAATTTGTCTAACAGTCCCGATACCCAGAAGCAGACGAGATTTGTGAAATGAAATTGCGTCTCCAAGGACAAACACTTTTATTTTTTCAAATGCTTCATTCTTTATTTTTTTTTTAATTTTTTTTTAGAAGATGACCAATAATTTTTCTTGGGATTAATTTGAGGTTTGACAAAGTTGGTATCAAAGCTTACGTTATAAACCTAGAAAATTTTCGTTTGCTTTAATTTGGGCACTAGGAGATGTGAGGTGCGATTCATAGTTACCAATATATTGTGTACATAGGAGAGAGATAATTTCTGCAAAAAATAGGAAGTTCTATATGTGTAGGTAACATAATGGATTTGTTAATATTATGATGCCAAACGCTGCAACACTCAATTTAAGTCCCCTTCATTCACATGACATTATTGCTAGTATCTTACTAAAACATTACAGTTTAATTACAGAAGTTCACTCTCCTTGCTAATCTCTCAAAATTATTTGCTTCCTATGAAAAAATGCTTCTACATTGTTTCTTGCTTTCTTTACGTTTTCCCGTTCTCTCAATGATAATAAAAAGCTCCCTTAAAGCTCTTCCCATACTAAACTTGCACATTTATCTAATGTAAAATCCCATAGTTTTGGAATTTTAAAAGGATTTCCATGTGAGGGCAGAATGACATACATACTCTTCGCTTTTTCTGGCATATACAATTTGTACACAATCTTCATAATAATTTGGTGTGCATGCCATACATCTACTTTTATTAAATTGCAACATGCTCATCGTCCTACCAGTCACAGAAATGGTCATAATTATTTTTTATGCATATTTCTCTATGCATGACAGTCCTTTTCGCATACTTCAATGAATTCTCATGTAGGGTTTGGTTCATATTTGATTAATATATCATTCCTTTATACAATTTCCTAAATTACTAACAAATGGCATTATTAGGTAATTGTCACAAGAAATTTTACGTGAGCATTGCTCCATGCAAGAATGACTTGATATAGGTGGCACACTCCTGATTATTTTTATCTGTTTGTATATTTTGGAGAGTTTTTGTTTAATGAGTTCGCAATTGGGCTTACTGGAGTTGACTTGTGCCTATTCCCTACACCTTTCTAGTGGGTCTGGTGTCCTATGTCCTCCTGACATGTAGTAGTGTATAATTGGGCTGTGTCCTCCAAGCACATAGCAATCCATCCATATGGCATAATCCTCAAAGCAATCCCTCTTATCCTCTCCCTATTAATAAGAAATCAATTACCAAAAAAGCTCTAGATCTGTTGTAATTATGGCAATTCAATCATAAATCTTATTTTTGCCAAATTATTCCTAAACATGTTCCATTTGTGTCAAGTTAGTCTATCCAATTGATTTTGATAAGAAATCATTGACATGAATGCCAACTGTCCTATCTAGCGCAGTTAGCATCGGCATGGACATTTTTACTAATATAATAATAATAATAATAATAATAACAATAATAATAATAATAATAATAATAATAATAATAATAATAATAATAATAATAATAATAATAATAATCTTTTTTCTTTTTTATTTTCTTTGTCTTTTCTTTACTTTTATTTTTTTTCTAATTTTTGGGCCAAGGGCCGGTGACGCTGGCCCTCAGTCTCCCCATAATAAAATAGAATGAAATAAAATAATCAAGATGATAAGATTTAGCTAAGGTTTCTTATGACTTGTTTGTTTGTGCTTTTTAAAAAAGCAAAAGTAATTTCTTGCTTTCTTGCTAAAATTTAAAACATGATTCAAGTCTAAAAAATTATGAAAAGATTGAGGTAGTTTAAAAATAAAATAAAAACAAGCATCTAACAGTTTTGCCGATGCTTGTGAAAGCATAGAGCTTGAAATCCACCATAGGAGGTGAATAAAGTTGAGTTGTTGAAGATATGAATTCTCATCATCCACGCACATTACAAGATGAGGCCTAATCAATATGCCAATGGGACCAACCAAGGTCAGGTCTAAGGTCTGCAATTGGTTTGTCTAAGATTTTACGTGCTTCTATTATTTACTCGTCTAACATGCTTGCAAAGGCAATGAAAATGCTGGTGAAAACAGAGTGCTAATCTTATAGTTCACTAAACAATGAACCGATGCATGCTTGGTGGAAATTAGTGAGAGCGAAATTACCAGGAGCGTGGGCAATGCCGAAGGACCGAATTTGACAGCGGCGGGCCTGAAGGTAATGCAAGCAACAAGATAAGAAACGGTGAAGAAATGGTACTTGAGTGCTGCCTGCATTTATCCTCCTCGCCTGTATTTATCCTCTGTCGCGCATCAAATGAAGAAAGAAAAGAGGAGCATTCGTTTCTGAGGTGGACCCAGCAACGAAACGTGGAACATGGCCCCGTTCTTGCTTTGTCGGTAGGACACTGGACAGATAGGGAAAAAGGTGTCGCATCCGACTCCATGATTTTTGGTAGTCTCAATAGTTCTTGATGTATTAATATAAGTACTTCTGTTTCTTTCTACATAAGACAGTAACCCGATGATTTCCACTAGAAACAATTTTCTACCTGAACTCTTCCAGATTGCAATTATTTTGATCTCTACAGTTCTATAATAGTTCAATTTCAGTGATAATTAAGATGTAAAACAATTTTTCCAATCATGATTCTAAAATCTTTATAATTGTAAAAAGCACATGGTATACTTCTTAATCTTATATTGTAGTTCATATATATATATATATATATATATATATGATTTTAACATATAACTGTAATTGCTAAAGGAAAAACTACTTATATCCATAACTAGATAACAGTTAATAATCATCATATAACAGTAAATTCCAATAACGAATCAATCAATGAAAGAAGGGTTACCTTAAGCTAACTGAAAAATAAAAGTCATAATTCATGCATTCAATTTTTAGTACAATGGAAGTTTGATTTCATCAAGTAGCCATGAATGATCATTTCGTGATACACATAACATTCACTAATAATGATAGTTGATCTCAGTCAGACCCATCTAATTTAAGTAATTATGTCTTATCATTTAAAACTGAAATTACCACTGAAAAATTAATATTTGCTAATATATATTTATATGGATGTTGTTGATTGAACCTTACCAGCAAACAGTAGGCTTGTGAGTGGAATTAGATGCCTCTTAGTGTCGTCAAGAGTAGAATTAGATGCCATCTGTGAAGCGGCTTGTTCCCATCAATCTGACCCAAGCATATATACAACGCTAAGCACCTAAATGGGATTTAGATGCTACTTAGCTTTAATTTGTCCAGAACAAGATTCGCCGCATCTGTAAAGTGGCTTGTTCCCATCAATCTTGTGATTGGCTCGCAAGATTGATTGACTTTACGAAAAATTTTTGAAGAACATTTTTAGCTGATAGGGTAGTGAAAAAGTGTAAGAAAAGTTATGCTTCACCCAAAAAAAAAGAAAAAAGTGTAAGAAAAGTTATGAATTTATTGTATAAGTGTCAATTTAGTCATAAACTTTTTAATGATGCCAATATAGTTTCAAACTTTCGGACCTTGAGCCAATTTAATCATTCTGGCTAATTTTGACCAAATATTACTTACATAGATATTGGCTTGTCTACGTGGTACAGTTAACAATGACATGGATAATTTTAATGATATTTTAATATTTTTCAATTTTTTATTTTTATTTTTATTTTTTCCTTTCTTCTCTTTCTCATACTTTTTTTAGTCCTTCCCTTCCTTTTTCCTCTAGTTAGTGCCTAAGTGACTGGCCAAAGGTAGACTAGTGAAAGCAAGTCTCACCAATGGCTGGGCAAGGCATAACCGCGCCCATGGCCAGCGAGGTTTGACCCTTGTTGAGCCTGGCAAGCCTAACGCAGGGCCACCCTCATGGCATTAGCGAGAGCTTGAGCCTTGCTAGGGGTTGGGCAAGGCACCACCTCACTTAAATTGGCAAGATTGAGCCTCATTGTTGCTGGGTATTTCAATCTCACCGACTCTTGCCTCTAGTCGATCGTCGAGGTTTGGCAATCGGCAAGTGGAAGAAGGAAGGAAAGGGGAAAAAAGAGAGAAATAAATAAATAATTCGAAAATTATTACTTTATTATTAAAGGTTGTCCCTCTCAGCGTTGCCTTTGCCATGTAGGTCGGCAAGTATCACGTTAGCAGTATTTTGTAAAAATTAGCTAGAATGACTAAATTATGTCAAAATGTTTATGATTAAATTGGCACCATTAAAAGATTTAAGATTGAATTGATATCCATGTAATTGGTTCAAGACTTTTCTAACATTTTTCCCCACGACAAGCAGTCTAATTCCATAAAATATTCCAAACTTTAGGTTCAATCCTAATTTTGCCTCGAACTTTTTGTCTGAAAAGAATATTTTAAATTTTCACTCTAGTCGTAGATTTGCCCACGAGTCTAAAAGTCACTGCTAGATTTTTTTTCAAAATTATCAACATCGGAGCCAATTAGAGGTCCATTATTAGATCTATATCTTCATTGACATTTTCACCTTTGTATACAATAGTAGTAGCTCCATAATGTCGATAATTTTGAAGAAATAAATGGAGAGTTTTGGATGTGTGGGCAGATTTGGGATAAGTGAAATTGAGGATTTCTTTTTAGACGAAAAAAGTCCATATTGGAACTTAGATTAGAGCTAAAGTTGTGAGTTTTTAAAGGAAACTTTATTAATGAATTGGGATTGGATCTAAATTAGCCATAGAACATAAAGGGAATCATGAATTATTCCATCTACCCCTCCTACGGTGAATAGTCAAATTCACAACCCAAATGTTAGCAAGCATTCGATCTTCCAAGAAATCTCGCGACGGTTTAGTTAGTTTAAACAAGGTTGACTCCAACCCCCAAAGCTGCCTCTTAAAATATAGAAGGATACTTGCCGATATTTGTGTTGTGAATATGCTATTATGTCAAATTCATTATTTTCTCATGATATTGTATTTGACTAACCAAAAGATTTTCTGTCCAAGAATAGAAATAGTGAGGTTTCTCTTCTTCACAAAAGCGTTCATCAAAGGGAACTTATTTTTAGTATATAAGTCTATATAAATTCCTTTTTTTTTTTTGGTGTTGTTTTTATCACTTTATTATAAAGATTAGAATAACTATTGGAGTCTTTCTTATCTTTCTAGAAATGATTGTATTAGAATTTTAGTAGACTCTTGGTTGTTGATGTAACATCCTCCATTCTAATCCCGTAGGATTGGCCATAAGGTCCTATATGGATTGACCATGGGCCATTGGCCATGGGATCGATCAGTTCGATCGGTAAGGAATCGAGGATTAGTCATGGTTCGATTGACCAACCAGCCATGAACTGGCCTAGGTGTCGGCCGTAATGACCTTCTGACCATACTGGTGGGATTGGATCACCAGCCCATAAGATGACATTTGGCACAGGATGATTTTGGATCGGCGGATGATCACGATTGGTCATAGCGCCCGGCCACGGGTGATTCCGCCCAGTTATGCACCGATTCACGATCGATTCGATGCGATCAAATGCAATCGTCTTCAGATAAAAAATACATCCCCTATTTAATTCTTAGTGATTGGAAATGATTATCGAATTGGTGATATCCGACCATGGATTGGTAATGCACCGACCATGAACCCTACCGGTGGATCGGGTGCCCACCGGAATGAGCTCAGGGATAGACCTAGCTATTCCGTCACTTATTCTAAGGTCCATAGGTGTCTTGGCTTTGTGTTAGGCCATGGGTAGCCTTAGAATAGGTCTCGAACCAATTAAAGGACAACCGATCCTATTGGTCAACCGATCGTCCAAAAGAACGGTTTGAGCGATATGGGACGTAAGGGCTGAACCTCGGGTGTACGTGATTCAATTTTTCAGGGTGTACCTAATGATTCATCTCTAGCCTCGGAACAAACTAGAATGATAGAATTTTCTAGATGGCATTCCTAATAGAGAAAATGACAAAATAGGGAAAGTTCTAGAATTCCCTCATTAAATGAAAGGGTGAGTTGTCTCTCGAAAAAGTCAAAAGTCATGATGACGGCAAAATATCTTTGGATATTCTAGAAAAATCTGATGTATACGTGGACCAATTGGAACGTACTACACGAGCCCTCATTATAGCCTAATATTCTAGAACCCCTAAGTTGGCACGATCATCATTAGGCTTCATTAAATGCCCATTGAATGCGGGGTGTTGGTGGACCAATGGGAGAGTGAAAAGCGGGCCATTATTGATGACGCCTAAGAACTAGATTTGTTGAGTAAGGCCTTTTAGCCTTCCAACTCATGACTTAGGCTACAATTATTGGACCCATAGCCTTGCCACCCAACAAAATTTAGGCGGGACACTTGGAAACATTGGAGAAGACCACTTGGTTCGGTAATGATGGCCCCAAGGGCTATAAATAGGAGGAGCTCACTCCATTTTCCCCACTTTGCTCCCATTTTCTCCTCCCACCATCTCCTTGAACGCCCCCTCCTCATGACCTCTCTCTTCGGCCTCCAAGCCAAGTCGCCCAATCTTTGTAGCTCACATCCTAGTTCGGGGTTCATCCAGTCTTGTAGGCATGGAAGTCTCACGTCAGTTTTGGAAACTATAGTCACATTAGAGACAATAGGATTTTCCCTTGGCCTATGTGGAAAGCTTGCATTGTGATGTAAAAAGAAACGAGGGCCGTAGAGAAAGGACTTGTAAAAATACTGTTATATTATAAATCCGTGTGTTCTGTGTAATGTATGTCCCAATCTTCCAGCTATTGTTTGTCTGGGGAGTTATTGTTCACGTTTCCACATGTGCATGATAACGAGATAAAAAAAAAAAAAATCAGGATGGCAACAAGCCTAGGACGTCACGAAAATAACCCGCAACTCGACCTTCGAGAAAAAGTGGGTGTGACAGTTGATGTCGTGAATTTTGAGTATCATGGTTCTAACATGCACTTTTTTTCCTTCTCCTATTGTAAATTGCGTAACTGCAATGTTGTGTCTGAGATTTTACTTTGATTTTAGTTGATTATACATTACTCTTTAACTGAATTTACATTTGCACTAACCTATCTAGACATTAGATTAGCAAAATTTTTTCATTATACCTGTAAATTTATGTGCATTTTTTTTTTTTTTTGGTAATTGCACGTACATCATCAAATGTATAGTTGATTATATCTTTATTATTCAGCGGTATCCTTAGGATAAACGTAGAGCTTTTATTTATTGTCTCATTGATGGAAACATAAAGACCATATAGATGGTAGAAACTTCTATTTGTAATGGCTTATGTATACACAATTAATTGCACATTGTTATTTGAGTATCTTGACAACTAAAAAATTTCAAAGTTGAAAAACTATAATTTAATATAATCGATCTTGACTTTGTGGTTTTTTGCCAGAATATGTTTCTATAGTTAAAAAATATCGCTTATTTGAGCTTTCCTTTGAGTTTTTTATACATTTTATTTCTCAAATGCCAAATGAAGGTTGAAACTCTAATTTACACCTTCTTCAGTTTCAAACTCACATCTCATTATTTTAAAGGAAACCTTGATCATTTCTTAAAATTTTGGCCCACCCACTTTGATATATGAATGTATAATCTCCAGATAGGCATCAGATTGGTAATCAACCATCCCCAATTGGTGTGGATTCTCCCAAGTCATTACCTTGTGCAAGGTTGGGATTTTAAATTTTGATCTAATTAATCCTATAAAAATTCTACGTGACATGGAGCTGCGACTAGCGTAATGAGGCCGGCTAGGAGCCAAGTAAGATATGAGAATATATTTCACTTCCTATAGAAATAGTGTTCTAAGGTCGAAAACACGATTACAATAGTTATTCAACTAATGTCTTTTCGGTACCTAAACTTGATCATTTGTCAATTAAGATGTCCACACGGTCTTTTTACCAAATTATGAGTCGTGAAGTTTTGATCTGCCAAAAGCCCACATGGTATATTTTGTGTTTATTCTGATCATAAGATATAACCTTATTATTTAATTAAAACAAGCAAATCACAACACAAAAGCTACATAAATAAACACAACAAATTCGTCAGGAATAGTAATAAGAGAAAGAGATAAGAGTGTGCTAAAGTAACCCAAGATGAGTTGGTCATGATATAAGATGACAGTGTTATTAAGCCTCAAACAGCAACCCATTAGTTGAATTCAAATTGCATCCAATTTCTTTAGATATGTTCTAAAGAAAAGCACGATTTAAAGTTCGAGCATGCTTCAAAAATCGTCTCATCGGTACAAAACATGATCCCTTTCTTGCTTTGTGGTCTAGGTAGAACATGGGACGGATAGGGAGAGATGTTACGTCCAACTCGACAACCCATATCACATTCCCTCCCCCAATTACTAATAAAGATGTTTATAATAAAAATTTCCCATATATAGAATAGTTCCATTTCAGTGATAATTAATGTGTAAAAAAATTTTTAAATCATAATTCTAAAATCTTTATAGTTGTAAATAGCACATGATATACTTCTTAATCTTAAAATTGTAGTTCATATTTCTTCTATAATAACATGTAATTGTAATTGCTAAAGAGATAACTAATAATGTCCATTACTAGATAATAGTATCATAATCACCATATAACAATAAATTTAAATAACGAATCAATGTAGGAAGGTTTGCCTTAAGCTAATTGCAATTTAAAAATTACAATCCATTTCATCGCACAACCATGAACTGTTTACTTAGTGATATACATAACATTTAATGATAATAACAATTAATCTTAGGCAGACCAATATAATAAAAGTAATTGTATCTCATCATTTAAAACTAGAATTAGCACTAAAAAGTTAATATTTTCTAATATAATATACATGTTCTTGGATGAACCCTTCCACCAAAATGTCGATTGGGAAAATGTATTGAATGTGATAGTCTTGATACATTGATGCAAACTTGATTCTAAATCTAAATTAATCTTTGCTTGATCTCCTAGGAATGGTGGCTGTCACTTACTGAGTCGTAGTTTTCCTCACTCCCTTTTATTTTCATTTCAGGTATTGAACACGAGAATGTTTAATTGAATGCACGTGAAGGATGATTAGGGAGTGGCATTGGAATTGACTATAGGTTATTTGAATAAGTTTATCAAATTGGATTATATTTATCATTCAATGAAAGGTTTTGATTGGTCAATATATTTTTGTAAAATCACTATTTTTGGTTGAAGGCTTGATCCTTCATTTTATTAGCATGGCTAGTCATTCCCTAAATTCTTGGTATAGATGTGGGGGCATGGTGGATATTAGGAAAACAAAAAGTCGGTCAATATTTTCGCAGAATGATGCCCTTTGGGGATTATTACTAGAATGGACTAGACTCATATTAAGGTTTCATTGTAGTTATTTATGTGTTCTTAGAACAGCGTAAAGGAGATTGAACTTGGTATTATGTCAAACGTTCTTTGAATTGAAAATCCTTTAGTTTAATGAACTATTGTTTCTCATGTGACATAACTTACCATCATAAGATAAAATGCCAATTGACCTTCGAAGCGATAGTCTCTTGACGATCACATTTGAAGAATCTGAGACAAGTGTAGCTCTAGAATAGCCTCAATTGCAATTCTAGCGAGCCATATGAATCACTGTACTTACGTTTTTGCCCAGAAAATCAGATAATTGGCAGACGATAAAAATTATTAAGAAAGTATGCATCAGAGAATGACCGCATTAATGAAGATAGTGGTAATAAATGAAGTTATGCATCCTTTTTAAGTACGTAAAGTTATATTCACTTATCAGAGGACTCACATGTTTTAGATAATTATATAAGGGGATAATGACACAAACAGTATATGGACTTTAACCTAATACGCAATTTGATTAATGAACTTTTAATTTATTTAAATAATCCCTAAATTTTAATTAATTAAATAAGGAGATAATGACACAAACAGTCCACGAATTTTAGCCAAATATGCAATTTGGTCAAGAAACTCCAGCTCAATGTGCAATATATTTCATAAACTTTTAATTTATTTAATATAGTTCCTAGAAGTACATGTTCAATATAGTCCATGTATTGTATGAAAATATTCAAATTGAAAGTATAGAGACCAAATTGTATATTGGGTCAAAGTTCATGAACTATTTGTTTCATTTTCCCATCAAATAATTAATCATCTAAATAGATTTAATTAGTTTTAAATTGGACTATGATTTTCATCGAGAATATATGTGACATCCTGATTTTCAACCCTGTTTTCGATGAAATGAAATGGGCTTTTCATCAACGCGCCTATGGCATTTTTCTCTGAGTTAGCAACTTACGAGATAACTAGCCTATTAGGTGAAGCCGTTAAGGAATTTAAATGCGACAGACTTGAGAATTTGATTAGAAATCGACTGCTCGATCGTGCTAATCTACAAGGGATAATACGGCATTGTCAAAATCGACCAGAGACCAGAGATAAGTCGGTTTGACAGAGGCATGTAATTAAAGTGTGGGTAATTCCACCTAATTGCAAAATTCTCGTTGAACGATGCTCAACCGATTTTTTTTGTCGTTTCTGTACTCTGCGCTCATATTTGAAATCTTGAGATTTTCACGACAACCGAGAGTCGACTATGAGTCAGATATGCTCAATGTGAATTGAAAATAATCGACCACGCATCAATTGCGTTAAAAATTCCTAAAAGCTACTTGGTAGGTTATGTTACACTAAAATTGCGTTTGATTGAAATTAACTACGAAATTGAATTCGGTTTCGGTAATCAGACGCTTGAGCATGTCGCAATTCATTTATAGGACGTCGTCTCGTCTTTCGGAAAAATTTCGTCGAGTTTGGGATTTTTCGGAAAAATCGGATTTCGGATAAATTGGAAAATGAAAGTAACTTCGGACGGGGGAGAGAATGACCATTTTTGTTGTCCAAATTAAGTTAATTGTGGGATTATTATGCAAGAAATTAATAGGGGGACCAAGCTTTAATTGAGTATATATTTCTAGTTGACTTTTCCCCTAATCCGCGGCTTCTCTCACACGCCAAGGCCAGCTACCCCTTCTTCTTTGTGCGGACTCCACCTCACCGAAACTAGCTACTTCTGCGTCTCTTTCACTTTTCCTTTGTTGAGTCCAGCTCCTTCATTCTCCCTGCCCTTGCCACATGCCAGCTCCTTTTTCCCTGCCCCATCTTTGACCGACCATCCCAATTTCCCTTCCTCGTGTCTCAAACCCAGCAGCTCCCACCGATCATCCCGGCGCCTCCTCGTGTCTCCATCTTGCTGCAACATCAACCCCCACCAGTGACAAAACCCTCCCCCTCACCACCATACGTCCACTTCCTTCCCCCCCCCCCCACCTTGCCGCGCTGCCACTCGCCAGCATCATCCTCATCATCCCATCTCCCACCACAACTCCATCCACCCCATCCATTAGCCACTCCATCATCATCCCCCACCGACCAACACCCCATCCCTTTTTCCTCACGTCCAGCCCCACAATTTCTTCATGACCCAGCTCTACCACACGTCTGTTTCCCCTCCATTTTCCCAGCTCACCGTGCCCCACCTCTACCGAAGCAATTTCGCTTAGCCTCACGCTCGGCCCAGCCCAAGTCTCATTTGCCAATCAACCTATCTTCAACCGCGTGCAGCCTGCAACTCAGCCTAGTCCCGAGTCGAGGCTAGCCCACTCGAAGCCAACCAACAGCCCTCCGCCAAAACGTATCCGAATCTCAGCTTTGGCTAAATCGTCTTGGACCGTTTTCAGCCTGGTCTGAGCTTCCTTTGGCGTAGCCGTAGGCCCAAGTTTCGTCTGCCGTCGTGTCGTTGTCACCGTAAACCGATTTTCGCGCTAAACCGACAAGTTTACTTGATAAATTATGCTTAGGAAGTTAATGATACTTAAGGGTTGATTAGTTTAGGTTAATTATGGTTTATGTGGTTAGTTAGAACGGATTAGCGATTTAATTATTCGGTTGTGCATGTTAGGTGGTTAGATTCAATTAATTAAGGACTGGATAAGTTGTACTATTTTATCTAGATATGTTCCAAAATTTTCCCAACCCGTTTAGGTGGTTAATTAAGCATTTCCGACCTAAGTTGGTATTTTTGGTAATTAATTGTATTTATTTAGTTATTTATTATTTTCCAGAAATTATACCGAGATAGCTGCTGACTGGAATTTCATGCTGATTGCAGTGGTGTGTTCAGTTTATACAATTGAGTGTTAATTTGTGCAAATTGAGTGGTGATTGGAATTTTGGTTATTTATTCCAAAATTGTGAAATTTTGATATTTAATTAGAAAATCCTAGGTATCAGGTTTTGACACTGAAACTGTTTTTAGGTACTATATCAAATAATGGGATTTTTAAAAGGAATGATATTAATTTTTCTTGTTCGATCTGACCGTGTACCCACACACGACTATTTTCACTAGGTGTTTTTGATACAAAAAAAAAAAAAAGGCCAAGCACATCATTTTAATAAAGACATTTAAGTGCAATGCATGATGTCCTTGGCTGGGATTGGATGGTCTGTGCTGGTTAAGAGAATCCGTCACCCGATGTGCGTCGGGTGGACGATGCTCCTATGTTGAACGCCCTTGACAACCGATGCCGGTTGCAGTAGAGGCTGGACCGATACTTTTATGTGGAATGCTGTCTTGAGATAGATGTTGCCGTGCTCGATGGTGCGAGACGATGCCCAGTTACGCCAGAAGACCGCTGTGTGTCGGTTAGATCATGCATGTGTGGGCAGTAATCAATTGGAATGCGTGATTGATTGAGATAAGCACGTCTGATTATGGGACAAAATTATGTGACATGGAATGACATGTGTCATAACGATTTGGCCTTATAATCGGGACTTATGTGAGACGTTGCCGTGCTCGATGTGCATTTATTATATGAATCTGTGATATAAACTATGTTGACGTGCAGGAAGGAACTGAGGCGAGATGAGTCTTATGTGCTATGTGGTTAGGCTGCCTCTAGGAGTATTACCTTCCTAATCGGGGTTTAGGGTGTGAACTCGCTGAGATTTATATCTCACCCCGTCGTGGGTTACCATTTTTAGGTCCTTAGTGTGAAAAACCTGGAGCTTGAGGTGGAAGGGTCAAGAGCATAGGTAGCTCAGTAGTTTTTTTGGATATAGACCTTATGCGTATGAACTATAGGTTGACTTGGCTATTTATGAAATATGGTTTTGTGGAATTGTGGTCCTGCTTTTCTGTAACAACCCGAGGCCCATTGTATAATATTGTCCGCTTTGGACACTAAGTCCTTATGGCTTTAAAACGTGTCACACAGATTAGAGGATCCCAGCCTTATAAACTAGCCCCAGGACTCCCTCTTAAGCAATGTGGGACTAGAGAGGACCCATTCCCCATCCTTGGACTGTCACACTCTCCATCCCTTAAGAGCACAGCGTTCTCGTTGTGGCCCCCACATGCGGTCGGGAGTCAGCTTTGATACCATTTGTAATGACCTGGGTCCCAATGTGTAATATTGTCCGTTTTGGACACTAAGTCCTCACCGCTTTAAAATGCGTCACACGGATTAGAGGGATCCAAGCCTTATAAATTAGCCCCAGGACTCCCCTTAAGCGATGTGGGAATAGAGAGGACCCCTTCCCCTTCCTTGGGCTGTCACTTTTTCTATCACATCTTTGTGTTGTTTGGGGATTTATTTATACGCTTCCGCATGTGCAATAAAATGAATGAGTCGGTGATGCATCCTGAGACGTCACAAATTTTATTGACCACTGTGGGATGTGCATGCGCTCGAGATTCGAGGCATGACATCCCTATCAGAAGTGGTATTAGAGCGGGTCAGTAGTTAGAGTGATAAGGTGCAATGGATTTATGTGATAGTTAGTAAGAAATGCCTTTTTATTATGTTGATGCATGTGTTTGATAGTTGAGTGGTAGCTTGTTTGTAAGGATCACTCAATTTCTAATTCTATATGGAATTGGAAAGTAGGTACTGTAGAAAGTCTACAAGATGAGTGATCAGGAGTAGAGGACTCCTAGGAAGAGGTTGATAGCCTCTATGACTCAGGATAAGACGCCGACAAGGGTTGGTACCCAAGGTGATCGTGGTAGAGTGTAAGCTTAGGCCAGCACAGGTGGAGTAGTACCACCTCCAGTTCGTGCTTGGGTAGCAGCACCTGGCAATCCTAGAATCGAAGGGATCGTATAGGTGCTAGAGATGCTTGGGAATTTGATGGGGGCAGCAAGCCCAAAATCAAGCCGCCGCCATTACCACCGCCGCTACAGCTGCTGCTACTGCTGCCATTGCTGCTGCTACAGCCGCACCTGCTGAAGTTCCACCTAGGAACATGGTTGTCGAGAGAGAGAGGCCCATGCACAAGTTGGTGGAACAGTTCTTGAAGCTGAACCCGCCAAGGTTCACCGGTCCTGGAGATCCCGAGGCTACAACCCTCTCGATACAAGACCTGGAGAAGGTTGTCCTAGTAGTATATCAGCTGCAAGGTAATATGAGTACCTGGTGGAGGGCCACCAAAGGCATGGTTTTCCCTGAAGGCGTAGTTCCGATGTGGAACGACTTCCTCAGAGCCTTTAATGGCAAGTACTTTTCTGGTAGTGCCTGAGAGCAGAAGATGGAGGAATTTCATCGCCTCCATTAAAGCATGCTGATCGTGGATCAATATGAAGCTAAGTTTACGGAGCTATCACAGTACACTCCTAAACTGGTGGAGGATCCTGAAGATAGAGCTTGGAGGTTCAGAAATGGCCTTCAACCGAAGCTGAAGAATCCACTGGTGCCATTCGACCTAAAAGATTAATATGAGTTATATGGTCGGGCCTAGTTGATAGAGAGGAACTTGATCGAGCAAGCTACCGCATCTGGGTCAAGATTTGGTTCAAACGGAGATAGAAACTGGTTTGGGAAGGAGCCTATGACCGGCGGAAGGTATTCTATTCTGCCCAACAGGAAGGGTAGGATAGGCAAGTTAGAGCCAAATCAGAATGGAGTATGTCGTTTCTATGGAAGACGACATGGATTGGCCCCGTGTTTTCCTAGGACAAGAATTTGTTACGGGTGTTGCCAACATGGCCACCTAGTCAAAGATTGTTTGCACAGGTCAATGGGATCTCAGCTGCCACTGCTGCCACTGCTGCCACTGATGGGACAGAACAGAGGGAACGCACCACAGAATGCACTGTAGACAGGGCACTATTAGGATGGCGAAGGGGGTAGGAATGAACCAAGCTATGCACCAAGCAGGAAGGACCGTGATTCCGGAATAATTTTATCAAAGTAGCGTAGCGGAATTTTGGTTAAATTTGTGGAACTTCAATTTGTTGTAATAAAGTCATAGAAAGAAGAATCGCTAGCTAGAGTTGTACTTGACTATTTTGCTTATGTATAATTTTGATGTCATATATATAAAAAGGTTTGGCTCAAGGAGCATCTTGTTGTAATGAATCGTGTGTTCAAGGAGTATTTGGATCAATTTGTGATCGTGTCCATCGACGATACTATGGTGTACTCGAGAAGTTCAGAGGAGCATGAAAGATTGTTGAGAATAGTACTTTAGACTCTACGAGATCATGGATTGTACGCTAAGTTCAATAAGTGCGAGTTTTGGTTGACTCGTGTGGCATTCCTATGTCATGTGATTTCATGCAAAGGAATCTCCGTGGACCCGACCAAGATCGAAGCAGTTATCAACTGGCCAAAATCGACGACAGTGACAAAGATCAGAAGCTTTTTGGGTTTGGCAAGGTATTATAGAAGGTTTGTGGAAGGGTTTTCAGCTTTAACCTCGCCATTGACTCGACTACTGAAGAAGGAAGAGAAGTTTGTGTGGACAGATAAGTGCGAGCGTAGTTTCAAAAAGCTTAAGCAAAAGTTGACTACCGTACTAGTGTTGACAATACCATATGGTCTTGGAAGGTACAAGATCTACAGTGATGCGTCATTTAAAGGATTAGGTTGCATGTTATGTAGCATGGCAGAGCCGTTACATACGCATCCTGTTAGTTAAAAACTCATGAGCAAAATTATCCGATGCATGACTTGAAACTCGCAGTGATTATTTTCGCTCTGAAAATTTAGAGACATTATTTGTGTGGAGAAAAATTCCAGATCTTTATAGACCATCAAAATCTCAAGTACCTATTCTCTTAGAATGAGTTGAATATGAGACAGTATCGCTGGATGGAACTTTTGAAAGATTATGATTGTGATATCTTGTATCACCCTAGAAAGGCGAATAAAGTCGCAGATGCGCTAAGTCGGAAATCTTCAGTTGCATAGATGATGGTTAATGAGTGGATTTTACTCGAGAGAGCTCGAGATTCGGTTTTCAAATTTGAGGTAGGCCACATTTCGAATCTTATGGCCACCCTCAGAATTGAACCGGAAGTGCAGATCAGGATTAAAACATTTCACTTGACAGACCCAGAGATTCATAAGATTCTACAAGAGGATACCAAAAAGAGAAAGGTTGATTTTTAGATTTATGAAGACGGAACATTAAGGTTTCAAGGACGATTGTCTATACCTGACAATGCAGAGTTTAAGGAAGAGATCTTGTCAAAAGCTTATCATAGCAGTTATAGCATTTATCCAAGTAGTACGAAGATGTATCAGAATTTGCATCAACATTATTAGTGGACCGGTATGAAGGCAGACATCACTAAGCATGTCGCCAAATGTCTGACATGTTAGCAAGTGAAGGCACAACACTATAAGCCAAGAGAACTTCTACAACCTCTCGAGATTCCCGAGTGGAAATGGAAACACATCATGATGGACTTTGTGACGGGCTTACTGATGAGTCAGAGGGGTAATGATTCCATTTGGGTAGTGGTCGACAGATTAACGAAGTCGGCTCATTTTATCGTTGTACGGAAGGACCTTGCATTGGACAGATATGCAGAATTGTACATGTGTCAGATTGTTTGTTTGCATGAAGTGCTGGTGACGATTATATCTAATAGAGACTCGAGATTTACAATTGTCTTTTTGGAGAAGTTTGCAGATTGCCTTGGTAACAAAGCTGCAGTACAGTACGGCTTATCATCCTCAGATGGATGGCTAGTCTGAGAGGACGATTCAAACCCTCGAAGACATGCTACGAGCGTGTGTGCTAGATTTCGAAGGAAGCTAGGAAGAACAGTTTCATCTCGTCGAGTTTGCCTACAACAACAGTTACCGGTAGAGTATTCAGATGGCGCCTTTTGAAGCGTTGTATGGCAGAGCGTGCATAATGCCAATTTGTTGGGATGAGGTCGAAGAACGGAAGATCACTGGCCCAAAGTTGGTTCAGAAGTTAGTGGATGCAGTTGCAGTTATCAGGGATAGATTAAAGACCAGTTCAGATTGTGGATCGCAAGGAGCAAGTTCTGCACACCAAGATAGTCCCCTTGGACGAAGTGGTCTGGCAACACCACGGGATAGAAGGAGCACCCTGAGAAAGTGATGACTTGATGAGACGACAATACTCACTCCTTTTTTATTGAGAATTATAAAGGTTTAAATTTCAAGGACAAATTTTTTATAAGAGGGAAAAGGTTGTGACATCCTGATTTTCAACTCTATTTTCGATGAAATGAAATGGGCTTTTCATCGACGTGCCTATGGAATTTTTCTCTGAGTTGGCTACTCACGAGAAAATTGGCCTATCAAGTGAAGTCATTAAGGAATTTAAATGCGACATATTTGAAAATTTGATCAGAAATCGACTGCTCGACCGTGCTAATTTACAAGGGTCAATACGACATTATCAAAATCGACTAGAGATCGAAGATAGATTAGCTCGACAGAGGTATATAATTGAAGTGTGGGTGATTCCACCTAATTGCAAAATTCTTATCGAACGGCATTAAACCGATTTTTTGTCATTTATGTACCCTGTACCCGTATTTGAAACCTTGAGAATTTCATGACAACCGAGAGTCGCCTATGCGTCAGATATGCTCAATGTGGATCGAAAATAATCGACCACGGATCAATTGCACTAAAAATTCCTAAAAGTTACCAAGTAGATTAGGTTACGCTAAAATCGCGTCCGACTGAAATTAACCACGAAATTGAATTGGGTTTTGGAAATTGGACATTTGAGCATGTCACAATTCATTTATAGGACGTCGTCTTGTCTTTCGAAAAAATTTCATCGAGTCCGGGATTTTTCGGAAAAATCAGATTTCAAAAAAATCAGAAAGTGAAAGTAAATTCGGATGGGGAAGAGAATGACCATTTTTGCTGTCCAAATTGAGTTAATTTTGGGATAATTATGCAAGAAAGTAATAAGGGGACCAAGCTTTAACTGAGTAGATATTTCTTGTTGAATTTTTCCCCCATCCGCGGCTTCTCTCGCATGCTAAGGCCAGCTGCCCCTTCTTCTTCATGTGGACTCCAGCCTCACTGAAACCAGCTGCTTCTGCGTCTCTTTCATTTTTCCTTTGCTGAGTCCAGCTTTTTCATTCTCCCTCTGCCCTTCTCGTGTGCCAACTCCACCCCATCCATCAGCCGCTCCATCATCATCCCCCACCGACCAACACCCCATCCCCATTTTCCTCACATCCAACCCCACGATTTCTTCACGACCCAGCACTGTCACACATCTGTTTCCCCTCCATTTTCTCAGCTTGCCGTGCCCCACCTCCACCAAAGCAATTTCGCTTAGGCTCACGCTCGGCCTAGCCCAAGTCCCATTCGCCAACCAGCCCATCTTCAGCCGTGTGCAGCCTACAACTCAGCCTAGTCTCGAGCCGAGACCAACCCACTCAAAGCTGACCAGTAGCCCTCTGCAGAGACGTGTCCGAATCTCAGCTTTGGCTGAGCCGTCTTGGACCATTTTCAGCCTAGTTAGAGGTTCCTTTGGCGCCACCGTAGGCCCAAATTTCAGCCGCCATCGCGCCGCCGTCACTGTGAATCGATTTTCGCTCTAATCGGTGAGTTTACTTGGTAAACTCTGCTTATGGAGTTAATGATGCTTAATGGTTAATTAGTTTAAGCTAATTATGATTTAGGTGGTTAGTTAAAACGAATTAGCGATTTAATTATTTGTTTGTGCATGTTAGGTGGTTAGATTCAATTGATTAAGGACTGGATAAGTTGTACTATTTATCTAGATAAGTTCGAAAATTTTCCCAGCCCGTTTGGGCGGTTAATTAAGCATTTTTGGCCTAAGTTGGTATTTTTGGTAATTAATTGTATTTATTTAATTATTTATTATTTTTCGGAAATTATACCTGGATAGTTAGTGACCGAAATTTTGTATTGATTGCAATGGTGTGCTCAGTTTATGCAATTGAGTGTTAATTTGTGCAAATTAAGTAGTGATTGAAATTTTGGTTATTTATTCCAAAATTGTGAAATTTTGATATTTAATTAGAAAATCCCGGGTGTCAAATTTTGACACTGAAAATTTTTTTAGGTATTATATTAAATAGTAGGATTTTTAAAAGGAAGGATATCAATTTTTCTGGTTCGATATGACCGTATACTCACACACGACTATTTTCACAGGGTGTTTTTAATACGAAAAAAAATAGGCCAAGCATATCATTTTAATTGAGGCATTTGAGTGCAATGCACGATATCCTTGGCTAGGATTGGATGGTTGCGTGTTGGTTAAGAGAATCCGTCACCCGATGTGCGTCGGGTGGACAATGCTCCTATGTGGAACGTCCCTGACAAAGGATGCCAGTCGCAGTAGAGGCTGGATCGATGCTTCTATGTGGAATGCCGTCTTGAGGTAGACGTTGCCGTGCTCGATGGTGCAAGACGACACCCCGCTACGTTGGAAGACTGCTGTGTGTCGATTAGATTGTGCATGTGTGGGCAGTAATCAATTGGAACGCATGATTGATTGAGATAAGCGCGCTAAATTATGGGATAAAATTGTGTAACACGGAATGGGATGTGTCATAACGATTTGGCTTTATAATCGGGATCTCGGTAATTAATTGAGCTATGTGAGAAGTCCCAATTGATGTGTGCATTTATTAAAAAAAATCTATGATATGAACTGTGCTAACGTGCGGGAAGGAACTGAGGCGAGGTGAGTCTTCTGTGATGTGTGGTTAGGCTGCCTCTAGGTGTATTACCTTCCTAATCGGGGTTTAGGGCGTGAACTCACTGAGATTTATATCTTACCCCATCATGGGTTACCATTTTCAGTTCCCTAGTGTGAAGAACCTAGAGCTTGAGGCGGAAGGGTCAGGAGCATAGGTGGCTCAGTAATTTTTTTGGAGATAGACCTTATATGTATGAACTATAGGTTGATCTGGCTATTTATGTAATATGGTTTTGTGAAATTGTGGTCCTGCTTTTCTATCACATCTTTGTACTGTCTAGGGATTTATTTATACGCTTCCGCATGTGCAATAAAATGAATAGGTCAATGACGCGTCTTGGGACGTCGCAAATTTTATCGACCACCGAGGGATGTGCGCGCGCTCGAGGTTCGAGGCATGACAATATATCCAAACTTCTACCATGAAAATAAAAATGAATATGAAATTTCTGTGGAATACAACTCTAACGTCTTAAAGCACAAATTAATAGGTGAACTATTTACATCCACGATTTGTAATAATAACTACTTGTATCTAGTTTTATCTTGTCTGTAAATAAATACTTAAACTATAATATCATATGTTGTCTCCTTTAACCTTTCATCACTTAGCTCGTTGTTTGAGAATGCAAAAGTTTTATTCATAATTCCATAGTGAATTCTTCCAATGCAACGATAGAAAATAATAGAAAACAATAGAAAACAATAGAACAAATCATCAAATTTATTCCTGGCGATGATTATCTATATGGAGCATTGCGCATAATTATAACTATTTTGCTTCACAATTCTGTGCTGCATCATCCAGCATGTTTAGTTTTGATATACAACGGGCATGGACTTCAGGAACTGATTTCTCCGTCTCATAGATGAGAAGAACAGAGGGACTACAGAGCGAGTGCATCATAACAAGAGAGATCAAAGAAACCATGAAGTTGCAGTGAACGATCTGATCCTATCAGCCGTTTCCAAAAATAATGAAGTAAGATTTGTAGTACACGCTTGGTTTAAGCAAGCTTATGCTAATGAAGGATGATTTGTCTATTTAAGATCTTGGCCAACTTGTTGGAACAAACTTGGATCCAATTCTTGCTACTCTTAAACCCACAGACGAATTTAGTTCTTGAGTCTATGAAATCTCACATGTTAGGATGAAACTGAACCTTACAGATTCTGCATTCACATTGCTCGTATTGTTGTGTCTGCTCGTAAATCCTAATCACAAAAATTTAATTCCATTTAGTCAGTTGGAGATGATCCACTCCATGATTTCTATGTCGTTACCACGATAACATCTTACGAGTTAAAATGTATAGTGTTTCTTGGATACGAAATTAATTATTTTTATCAAATCTAAAATTCACCCATCAAAGATTATATTTTTATTAATTCTTCATCTCATAATCTAACTCGAATGCATACATTCATCTTTATAAAAATATGCCACAAATGTAATATTCGTTTCCTTTTTGCGGTTTCACATGTGAATAATAAGAAAGTTGGATAGAATCGAGTTTTGTTGTTGACCTGCATCTTCATGAAGCTCACTTTGCTATAAATTATTTAGAACCAGCCCTTCACGTTAATTAGATTAAAAGCTTAATTTTCTCAAATGATTAATACCTGTGCTCCCAAAAGTATCACTTCAAGTAAAGTTTAATAAATCACCGAGATTTACTCTAGTGGTCATCCTTTCCACATGAAAAGAAGGAAGTGAGGGGGTTTGAATCCCCACCTTCTCGGGGAGATTGGGGTGGAGACAAATTAGCTTAAGGTGTGGGTTTCAACTCCAACATCTTACAAAGAGGCAAGGTAAAGGTTTAAGAGTAAGAGTTAGAATGTGAGTAGAGTATAACAAAAAAAAAAAAAAAAAAAGAGTAAACTTTGATAAATTATTAATTTGTATGTAATTTGAATTGTCATTAAATCTAAAATGCCAATTGAGAAGATTCTTTTAGTCTTTTTCATATATGTGATTGATAAATGATGTTTTTATTAATTGATTGTACATCGGTCATAATATACCTAACACAAACACTTTCTACATATAATTTAGTAGATTAGTCCTGATAAACTTGACATAAACACCTTTCACACGCGCTTGCATTGTGGACAAATATATGTGACGTTCCTGCTCAAAGATACATTTATCCACCAAGGTTATACATGCATGACATGCGCAAAGTGCACCTGGTGCGCGCACTGATTTTAGTATCAATTTATTGAAGTGCACGATTTATAGTGTTACATTTGTCTACTAATGCTATGTTTGTTAGGAGGGATTAAGAGGAAAGAGACAGCTCAGAAAACACAATCGTGTTTGGAAGGAGGGGAAAGAGATGGAGGGACATGATTGGAAAAGATTATGAGAAATTATGAGAGATCAAAAGGGATTGATCCCGTCAATTCTATGTATGTTATAAATCCCTTCGAATCTCTCCGAATATTGGAGGACTCGAAGGGATTTGGAGATTTTTGTTCATTATTTAACAAATTTGTTCTTCCTTCTTGCTTATATCCATCCTTATTCAGTATCAATTGATATTAAGGCGTATCGATTATGCCAATTGCTAACCTTTAGTTTTACAATTGTCTATTAAAGCACTTACATGAATGAGTATGCAATGATTGAGGGAACATTAGTACATATACTTTAATTTTTTTTTTAAAATTATTCTTAAGGTTTGTTAGTCCACTAAATTTTAGCGGCCATTTAATAATCCATCAAGGAAATATTTGAAAATCTTCGTAGGGAGTTAGTTTCACATTATTTAGACGTGTCCAGTCCAAGGATTCCCATACATCGATCATGATTTGCTAATTTCGTTTCTTCTAAAAATAAAATGGCGTGGATAATAATGTACGGTGTGGTTGCCACGTGATTGCACATCTTCGCATCTAACTTTTTTGGCCGTCCTAAAAAGCTAGTCAAATATTGATTGTGTGACATCTAAAGGTTTTTGTTTTAAGAAGAAAATATTAAAGAGATGGCCTCCGCAACAATCTCAAAAGCACGTCCATTGGAGGCTCCAGCTCGTCTGCAGCCACTTTCGTTGAGTGACTCATGTTTGAGAGCCGATGGTGACAAGTTTCTTGATCATTTTGCTCGTTGTAGAATGGAGTCCATCTGACCCCTGATGTATCCAACCTCCATTTTGTCTTGAGATCGGAGGTTGCATAGAACGGAGTCTATTTGCATTTTCTTTTGCTTGCGATTCCGTGATTTATGACCTTGAATTTTGCGATCTAAAGAATCTTGAGGTCTGCGGGGGCTATTATTAAGGACAGATCAAAATTAAAAATATCTATAAGGCAACTAGCCAATAGAAAAAGGTTAATGATTTGATTGACGAAATGACATGATGGTACCCATTGAACTTATGCCACTTAATTATTTTACTTATATAGTGTGTAAAATGTGCCAACATATGCCTGTGAATTATTTTTCACGATGTACGGTTTATGCCTATGGAGATAATCACCACATTTTCTTGTTGTAATATATTTTTTCACTTATTATAGCAAGAGAACAAGATTGCTTGGAGGAGGGAGGGATCAATTTGTTCGAGGCTGTTGTGGTCTCACCTCGAGCGAGGTGCTTTGAAGAGTTACCCTAGGCAAGGGGTGCTTGAGGCCTCAAACTCCAAGCGGCAACCGTCGGCTGACGGTCGCCAAGGTGGCAACAGCTCTACTAACCACCTTCTCTCTCTTTTACGGCTTATTTCTTTTTATATTCTTTTGCTTTTCTTCTTTTATTTTGATTTTATTTGTGATAAGTGTATTGAAATCCCTAAAACTTAGTATGAAAGTACAATTGAGTTCCAAAACTTTCAAAAAATGCAATTAAGTCTTAAAACTTGTTATAATTTTCTAATTGTCAAGTTGGATGGATTAAATGGAAGGAGACTTGACAAGTGTTAGAAATTTATTATACTTTTTAAAAGTTTGGTTGCGCAATTGCACATTTTGAAAAGTTTAATACTTAGTTGCACTTTTATAATAAGTTTTAGGAGTTTCAGTGCACTTATCATATTTTATTTTGATTTCTCTGAATTTATTGAATATTGTCTAAATTAGTGATTTTAAATTGGAAAAATATGTTTCACATGGAAAATTGTATAAGTGGCTCGAGCACTTATTAGGCCCTATAAATTATGCTTTTTAAATGTAAATTTACATTTTGAAGTAAGTGACTTTGTTAAAATGCGTGAACTTTTCATTTTCCAATAGTTTAGAAAAATCTTATTCCGTTGAATCTTCAAAATGCTAGTTGGCCATGTCAGCTAACCTACTATAATTATTACCAAAATAACATCCAATTGTTGGAGCTAAAACTGACATATAATGAAGATAGTCCCGATCACAATCTCTTCATATCTTATGTCTTCAAATTTATTATTATTTTGTGTGTGTGAGAGAGAGAGAGGGCCCTCCATAACATTTTTCTTTATGAAAAGCAATCTTATAATTTTTAATAATCAAGAGAAATTAAAATAAAGAAAGAAAAAACTAATATAAAAAAAGAAGGCCATGAAGAGAGAGGGTGGCTGGTTGAGCTGCCACCATCCTTTGACATGTCGCTGAATGTTAGAACTGTTCTTAATTAATGTGCTTCACTAGAATCTAAAAAAGTTTCAAGATTCTTGATCAGTTTGTAAGGACGATTGTATGTAGCATTTATGCTCGTTTTTTGCGATACGATATGATATGCTTGGTTGGCATTTGATGAATGGTGCAATTTGTGTTGTGAATCTAATTTTGATTTGCTTAAAAAGATTTTCACCCACCAAACCGAAAGGGTGTGAAGGAGCGATCAAGGAACCGGCATCTTCATACCCGCTAGGAATGTCTGCTTTCCGTCAAACCTATTCTTCATGGAGTTCTCGGGGGACGGGCCTAAGGGGACTACCCAACTGCTAGGGGATTGGCCCGGGCCCCGTGGATAAAATTTCCCATATTGGTTCGAACCCGAAACCTCTTGCAAAATCTTGTCATGGAGACATCCGACCATCGGGCTACTGTGCCTGCGGCGGCTTTGCTTAGAATTTATTCCGTTGGATTTGGCTTGTTCACTATTCTCGACTGTTCTATTTTCGGATCTGTTGGCTTTAGTGTAGAATATGGGACGGAGCAACGATAACTATTGATAATCCTGACGCTGCTTTCTGTTGGACCTGGTGGTTGAACTAACTCAGGAGATGGTCGGCGGTAGATTTGAATGTCTAAGTTTAGTGTTTTGGCTGTATAAGAATAATGCAAGTGGATGCACTGGTTTGTAACAGGAGATTCGTTTGCTGAAAAGAAGGTTTACAGATTTATTCAAGGACAGGATGCCCTGTAATCATAAGGTCGAAAGAAATCTGATTCTGGCAAGAGGGTCCTTGAGCAATTTGCAAAAGATCATAATCATGATCTGGACGCCTGTGAGGAGAATCATCCTGCCAATTCCCGATGCAAAAGTTTAGCAACAACCGCTAAAGTAGTTGATTTGTGCTGTAAATCATTGATGTTGTTGATTATGGATGTTCATATTCTTTAAGTATTGTCAATGCCAAACGCATTAAACCGAGGGCAAATAAGGACGAGTGATCCTCGAGCCCTTTGTGGGTCTAAAGTTTGATTCAGCTAACGAAGCATCCCAGTATTATGATACGTATGCTGGGAACATGGGATATAGAGTTCGTATTGGTCAGTTGTTTCGATCAAAGAGCGATGGTTTGATTACTTCTAGAGATTTGTCTGCTTGAAGGAAGGATTTCAGCATCCTTCTAGGGTTGGGTGTGGTGCATTTATGAGGATTAAGAGGCATGACAATGGAAGGTGGATTGTTGATCGTTATCGACTAGAGCGTAACCATGAGCTTGAGATGCAAACGAAAGCCGACAGAGGTTCAGCTTCTGAGAAATTTTTAGATGAGATTAATGAAACGTCAGAAAAACTAGACATTGCTAAAAAGCACAATGCGAGCCTCATAAGGAAACATCGTGCAAGCAACATAGGAAGTGACTGGTATACCGTGCTTCATTATTACTTTCAGAACCGACAAGCTGAGGACATTGGGTTGCTGTAGGAGTCTTTTCTGGGCTGATGCCATCATTTTTATACCTCCTATAAGCAAAACAATTATGTGGTGGCATATGCTACTTAGGTTGGTGTTAATCACCTCAAGCGGACGGTTCTTCTTGGATGTGATCTAGTTGCTAATGAACTGGTTGTTTGAAACATGGCTCAGGGCAAGGTCTGGGTGCCATCCCCAGTCGATAATAGCTGATCATGATGATTCCATTCTGCAAGCGATTGCACAGGTTTTTCCTTCGAGTCATCATCGATTCTCAGTGTGGGAAATTAAGACAAAAGAACATGAGCGTTTGAGTCCACTGAGTAGTGATTGTAAATGTGAATATGAGAAATTTGTTTATCAAAGTCATACAGTTGGTGAACTTGATGCTGCATGGCAATGTATCATAAAGAAGGTGTTGGATATCTTGCCGAAAAATGCAATATTCAATTTGTATTTTCAAAGAAACTCGCAATTTTTTCCCCAAAGTTCATATTTCATATTCCCTTGATTGATTTTTGTCGTGACCCTCTGACATGGGGAAGACGGGTTTCAGAGGTAGTGTTAAGTTGGGGATCGGCACGGACTCTCCCAAACCCTCACCTCATGTGATATTGAGATTCTCATTAGTCAATTAGTTAGCATGATGGTTAACCGTACTCTGAAACACGAGGAAGAAAATATCATTGGCTTATAAGAATTCTAGGTAAGGAGGAATCATCACTAATTCATTCGGGACAATGAAAAATCAAGTTGAGGCATAAGATGATGCATCACTTCTTATGTAAATAGAGATCTAGAATTTGGGACTTGATTACACTAATGCCATTTTGATACCCTAAAGTTGCATTTGGTAATCCGGATTTAAGTCCTAAAAGACTAATCAATTAGGTGTCACATGTGATCTTTTTAGCCAATTATGAGTCTTAAATGTCTTGTCCACTAAGGGCCTGCATGGAATTGTTCTTTATTTCTGTTCTTGAACACTTTTTTTTTTTGTTCTTGGGAACAAAAAAAAGAACAGAAACGAGTTTGGTTGTGTTTCTGTTCATTTTTTGTTTTTTTTTTTTGTTTCCGGAACAAAATAGGAACAAAAAAAAGAAACAACAAATTTTTACTTCTTGTTCCAGAAACAATTTTGGAGAAACGTTTCTCTTCTCTCTCTTCTTCTTCTCTTCTTTTTTTCTTCTTTTTTCTTTGGCCGGTTGCCGGCCTTGGCCATGGCCGGCAACCGGCCGTCAAGGGCCGGCGACCTCGCCAGCGTCGCCGGCCCCGGCGAGGACGAGCCTCGCCATGGCTGGGCGAGCTAGAGCCTCGCCGGGGGCCGGCGAGCCTCGCCGTGGCTAGGCGAGGCTGCCGGCCAAAAGAAGAAAAAAATAAAAAAGAAAGGAAAAAATGGAAAATAAAATAAAAATATTAAAAAATTAAAAGAAACAAAAAAGAATAAAATTTACCAAACGTGTTTCTATTCATTTTTTATTCTCGGAACAAAAAATGTTACCAAACGCGTTCTTTTGTTCAAATACCGTTCCCCAGAACATAAACACTTTTTTTTGTTTCTGTTCCCTGGAACAAAAAAAGAACAGAAACGTTACCATTCGCACTCTAAGGGCGCGCATGGAAACACTTATGTTCTTTTTTTGTTCCTGGGAACAGAAATAAAAAAAAAGTGTTTTTGTTCCGGAGAACAGTTTTTAAACAAAAGAACGCGTTTGGTAAGTGTAAAAAAAAAACTGTTCTTGGAATAAAAAAGAACAAAACACGTTTGGAATCGCAAATCAATTTCTGTTTCTAGAATAGAAAAAGAACATAAACACGTTTGGTAAACGACAAAAAAAATTATGTTTTAATTTTTTTTAAAAACCTTTTTTTAATAAAGTTTAAAATTGATATTGAATTCTCATTCTTATGAAATGCTCATTAATTTTATTTTGTTCCTGGTTAGTGAAGACAAACATTTTTAGCATGATCATATGGCATATTTCGCAGAAAATTTTGTAATTAAAGTTTGTATCAAATTTTTTCAAGTACTTTTTTATTTTTTAGTTTTAAAGCATATAAACTTGATATTGATTTATCATTCTCATTAAATGCTTATCAATTTAATTTTTGAAAAATGGGGTGTGAAATAAAAAATATTTTCAACATGCTCATATGTGTGCCCTTAAACGAAAATTTCATACATCTCAACATGAATCCTTCCATACATGACATCACAATAATGAAGTAATATAGTTCATTATTCAACTGCATCACAGTGAATATATAAAAGCAATATTACAAAAGTCAACAAATCTCATGCATATTGTGATCCCTTGCCATTTTATTTGCAATTCTTATCCTAAGCCTATTCATCCCAGATGACTGTTCAGCCGATGTATTATCTGCAACTTCCCCTCCTGTAGGTCCAAATTGATACTCCAGATCTCCATACATGGAAAAATTTCTATCCATCCTATCTTGATTACGAATGTAATTATGAAGAGCACAACATGCAATTACAACAAATGCTTGCTTCCGAATTGTAAAATGAGGCATATGTCTCAAAATGGTGAAGCGATTCTTTAATGCCCCAAATGACCTTTCAATTACATTTCTTAGTGAAGAGTGCTTATAGTTGAATAACTCTTTTGCTGTTCTTGGCCGTCTCCCACTCCCTTTATATTCGTTGAGATGATACAGTTCCCTTCTAAAAGGAGTTAAAAATCCCGGAAGTGTTGCATAACCAGAATCTGCCACGTAGTATTTCCCTACAACATGATATATATAAATTTGTTATGATATTAAACCATAATATAATCACAAATGTCAATATAAACAAAGTAAATACCGGGTGGTGGTCGGGGAAATTGCAATTGAGGAGTTTCGAGTGCTGCCGAAAGCACTCGACAATCATTGGCAGATCCTTCCCATCCAGCATACACGTAAGTAAATTTCATATCGAATGAGCAAACACACAACACGTTCTGTGTGGTAATCCCTCTCCTGCCTCTAAATCGAACCTGCTCAGACACCAGAATAATAACATTTATATGGGTGCCATCTAGAGCACCTACGCAGTCCTGTCAATTTATTACCAATCTAAGATTATAAAAGATTATGAACTACATGTATTTGATGGTATAAAGTTGATATAGAAATCATACCTTAAAGTAGCGCTTATGACTAGGATCCATAAGAATTTCTTGAGGGATGACATCAAAGGACGGTGGTTTGATTATCTCTTTTGAAAGTTTGATAATTGCTTTCAACACTTTGCTGAAATACTTGCTGATCGTTTCTCCAGAATGTTGAAATCTCTCACATAAATTTCTATTTGAGCTACCATGACAAACCATAGATAAGAATATCCCAACTTGTTCGTCTATTCTAATATATCGACTATCTTTTAACCAACCTCTTACTCTCATCAAATCACATAAATTCAGAAAAACATGCCTCTCCATCCTGAATGCTTCATATATCCTATCTGAATGTCCAGTAATAATCTCTCTTATCCATTCGGATCCTAATAATTTGCTTTCCCTAATTGGTTTTATTGTATGCACGGATGCGTCAATGGCAACCGTGCACAACCACGCTAGCAATACGGCTAGATCATCCTCATCCAAGAATTGTTGAACTTGTTCTACCTCTTCTCTACATATACTATTTGATCCCTCTTCCATGGTACCTATACCATTACAAAAATATAAAAACATCAATAACATAAGTCATAATCCCAATAGAAGATGCCATTACATATAAGTACGAAAAGTCTCAACACTTAAAACGACATATTAACAGATAACATAAGTTATACAATCTCTACGTTACCCCACTCAATTCATAAATCTACTAAAGATGATAAAGAAGTCCAATTCTTCTTTCAGGTGTGGATTTAATGAAAGCCACCCTCCATGAGGCACTATCGCATGCTCGATCCACTGTTTTATTATAAAGATCTTGGTCTATCTCAGGCATAGTAAGCAGAATATTCATCATAGCAGCGACGGAGAAAGGATCCTCAGGTGATGGCATAACCCCAAAGGTCGCAGAGGCACTACCAGATTGACTGGACTTAACTTTCAAAAAGTCTTGGATAGCTTTGCAAGTGTCATCAATACTGTTTTTGGTACTCCTCCTTCTCCTCTTAGTAGTTGGAGTCCTATCCAATTTGTGCTTTCCACGAGTTGAAGTTCCAACATCTTCTGGTGTAAAGACTCTCTCATCAGTGTGGTGATCACCGAAGTCATCTGTATGGCCACCACCAGCATCACCATAGGCATTGCCACCACTGTTATCACTATATGCATTGTAACCACTGTTGTCACCACTTGCATTGGCATCACCAGTGTCATCTTCCTCCGACCCTGGCACATCTTCAGCATTTGCAATGCCATATTCCCCAGTAGCATATGTACCATCAAATACAATACATAGCTCCGGATATTGGGGAAATCCATCATTCCTGAATTTTGCCCACTCTACATTCTCCTACAATTTTGACAATAATGACATTTGAGGTATATAATCATACATTTTAAAATTAATATACATAATGACATCAAAATGACCAAAAAGTTAAAAAAAAAAATATACCTTGATGTGAGCTTCCCATATGCTTGGATCGTCGATAGTAACTCTTTTATTGACATTATCCCAACCGAATCCAGACTAAGACATAAGTTTTTGAAAACTGCTATACTGTTTTCTCAGTTTGTTTAGCTTGTTCCGCATTTGGACCATGCTATATTGGCATCCTGTTTGTCTAACGAATTCAGTCTGTATATTCCTCCACCCTGCTTTGTTGAAAGTAGAAGTGGTCCGATTTCCCTTTTTGACCTCATCCACCAACAAACCAATAAATATGTTGGTTACAGACTCGGTCCACTTCACATTGCATGTCTGTCTCTCAG
Organism: Eucalyptus shirleyi; assembly: GCA_017140165.1. Taxonomy (NCBI): domain Eukaryota; kingdom Viridiplantae; phylum Streptophyta; class Magnoliopsida; order Myrtales; family Myrtaceae; genus Eucalyptus; species Eucalyptus shirleyi. Next base: position 16,703,701 of record CM029447.1, on the reverse strand, counting down.
ATGCCATTTAATCTTTGATCGGTTGAGCAACATATGAGTTATGAGTTAAATCAATAACTTAATACTATATATGCCAAACACAAAATCATTCTCAAGAGATGCAAGCCAAGAAGACTGTATAATGACAAAAATGAAAATTGTTGAACTAACTTGTGTAAAACAGATCATAAGTTGCATTTTTAGCTACAAGAAGTACATAGTAATGTTACATATAGATTGCACCATGAAATTCAGCCAACACAAGGCAGCATTACCCTTGGTTATTACCTTCTTACGATGCCGCACAACCACGCTGCACCCCGACTTCGACTGGATCTCCCCCTTGGTGGTGAAATCGTCGTTGAACGCCCTCGCCACGTGCTTCACAAAGCCTGTCCATTCCACATCACCATGAGCAACAAAATAACAATCGAAGGAAACCACATCACTAGCCTGTCCATTCCACATCACCAGCTTGTCCAGGTCGCTAGAGCTGCTGCTCGAGCAGCTCGCTCGAGATGCTGCTCGAGCAGCTGCAGCTCGCTCGAGAGCGAGCAGCCGTCCCAGATCTGCGGCAGATCTGGGCGAGCAACGCTCGCTCGAGAGCGAGCAGCCATCCCAGATCTGCGGCAGATCTGGGCGAGCAACGCTCGCTCGAGGCTCGAGCGAGCCGTCCCAGATCTATCGTTGGCAGCCTCAAGCGAGTGTCCCAGATCTGCCGTGCCGAAGCCCATCGTCGACCGGAGAAGGAGGAGCACCAGAAACATACCTGGAGTCGCCGGAGTGAGGAGTCACCGGAGAGTCAGCCGAGTGGGAGCCGCCGGAGAGATGGGAGAGACGCCGGAAAAGGGAGAGCACAAGAACGAAGTTTCAGCCGAGAGCACGAGCACGCACGAAGGAGAAGAAGCTTCAGCCGGTGTTGTTCCAATTTTGTTCCGGTTTTGTTTTTTGTTCTTTTCGTTTTTGTTCTTTTTTGCCTTCGAAGAAGTGTTTCTTTTCTCCAGAAACAACTTTTTTATGTTTCTTTTTTATTTGTTCCAATTTTGTCCCGGGAACAAAAAAACAAAAAAAGAACATAAACGCAATCAAACGCGTTTCTGTTCATTTTTTGTTCCCGGGAACAAAATTCGTATAGAAGTGTTCTGGAAACGCTTCTTTGGAGCGTTTCCATGCACGCCCTAAGTGTCCATACAATATTTTTGTGTTTATTATGGCCCTAAATGTAACCTAAACATTAAACTAAAACAAGCAAGTCATAACATAAAAGCAAATAAAAGAATTACAACCCAGTCATCAAAGATAGTACTGAAAGAACAATTAAAAAAGTAAAGTAACGTGGCCTTGTTATGAAGTCTTGGGACAACAATCCCCCTAAGCTAAATTCAAATCGAATTCAATTTTTCTAAGGAGACTATTCAACCTAAAACTAAAGTAGTGAAAATCATCAATTTTCCTAAATATCTAAATGAAGTTAAACGAATTCTAATTCTAAGATCTAACCAACATAACGGGAATCAAGGCCTATCGTTCTAATCATTTTACAATTTTTTAAATCGTTTTTTATTCTTATAAGAGGGGACTCGGGCTAGGTCCTTGGGCTTGGGCTTAGGCCCAAATGTGTATCAAATTCTTATCCCAAAAGTTCGGGTCACTAAAGTGCATGGGTTCATTATAAGAAACCCACCTTATACTGAGAATATCATCACGCTATCTTAATCCGCTTCCTGACTTCTATCCGTCGGCTACCATATCTTAAACGACATCCACTCAAAACTCCCGTACACGGCAACAGCACAACCGAAGCAAACAGATAGCACGAGACGCGATAAAGAAACTGCTGCAAACGAGTGCAGAGGTGTTAACACTCAAGCCATAGACTTATCGCCGTCATCTTGGACGTTTTTCTGTAGGCGATCTCCATTGACAGTCACGGGAACACAGCGAAACACAAAGTAAAAAAGGCAACATAAAGATGCGTTCAGATTCAATTGTGATAACAATGAAATGTAAATACAATCATAGCTTTGCGTTACTAAAATGATTAATCTACACCAAAACACCCTCAGATTGCGCCAAAAACATAAGCTATTTCGTAACAGTGTCTTAGAAGTATTTTAACAAATAGTTTGTGTGCATCGAGAACATTGAATTTGGTCACGAATTTCCAAGTAATTTTTCATCTAAAACTGACACTGGTACAACAATGTCGTCACATATCATCAGGAAACACTTTAGATTCTCAGTTATTTATGCATGAGCAATATGAACGCAACTCGGTCTTGTATCTCGAACGACGCAGAACTGGGGATGATGAAGTTACCAGGTTAACAAGATGAGATAAAACAGATATGATGTTGTCAATTGAAATCAAATCCAATAGAAGTAACTCAAGCGAGATCCGAGCACTTCGGTCTTCCCGGAAGGGAAACAAAGCAAAACAGAGAGGCCACTGCTGAAAGTTTAAGGCAGCGAACAGCAATGGCGGCAATAGATATTAGTCGCCTGAATTCGATGAATAAAGTCTGCAAAGTGAAATAAACCAGTGAGATCGTTTTCTCCATACTCCTCGCAGCTTAAAAAAAAAACAAAAACAAAAAAGATTCTCTCAGTCGGAGATGGTCCAGAGGGCGATGTTGAATGAAATCGATGAAGGAGCCTCTGAAAATTCAGGAAGAGACCGAGAAACCAGTGTTACTGACTGAACTGCACCTCTTGTGACGTGGGTTTTCACGCACGCCGTTTCTTCCGACGACTCATGCAGTCCATCTAGAAGCAGATCGCCAACGCTGTTTTCTCTGTTAAACCCAAAAAAGAGAGTACTTTGTTCTGTGAAATTTTCCCGACTTTTGAAAATATTAGATTTTTCTGTTGTTTTTCAGAAATTAGGGAAATTGTGGAAATTATGGATGATGGTCTTCTCGACATCCAAAAATTTTCTAGTCAATCTCTGGTCTGTTTTATATATATTGTGGAAAATTCTAATCCATAGCTTTGAAGAAAAAAAATGTGAAAAGTAGGTGAATTATTGAAGAAAAAAGTTAGCACGTGCAATATTTGCATATATATATATATATATATAATTACCAATTTTCTAAAAAATATATAAATTATATTGTGCAAAGAATTTTTTATTTTATTTTTGGATTGTTCACAGAGCTCAAGCAATTTTCAGGTCGTTAGGGGTGCATACTGGGGCCACGGACTCGGAATTGAGCATAGGAGGGCATTCAAGTAATTTTCCGTTAGAGCGGGAGTTTTTGTCCCAAGTGCATCGGCCATTGTTTAGAATAACTAATTTCTGTAAACGGTATTGAATTGTGTTTAAGGACCGATGAAATCTGAGATTAAGTTATGTGGCTTGAATTAGCAATTTAATTGAGGTTAATAATTTCTACCACTTTTATATTTTGCAAAATATTGCATGACATGATTTGCGGAGAAAAAGCTATATTGTGACATGGCATGTATTTTTTAAGTATATTAATAAATATTATTTTATGGCATACTCATTTTGGATCAAGCATTAGATACTTTTGAGTCTATGATCTAGAAATATTTTAAGCTGAGATGCTATTTGTGTATATAATGTGTGCATGAGCACACAAACCAAAATTGTTGCGGGACTTAATCTAGACCGATGTGATTTACAATGTTTATTCATATCTCATGTGATTTTCGGGGCTTAACTGACAATATTTTTGGACTTTCTCATGTGGCGAAGTGTGACTGTAGGGTTTTTTGACATTGAGTTTAATATATGCCGATTATAGTACGTGGGTTTATGATATAGTGCGAATTTATAATTTATTGAAGTAAGCATTCTACTTTTTACATGGGAAAATGCAATTCATGTGATCGTCTTGATATATCAAGGCAAACTTGCTTCTAGAGGTACATTATTCTTTGTTTTATCCCAAAGGAGTAGTGTCTATCACTTACTGAGCCGTGGTTTTCCTCACCCGTTTTCATTACCATTTTAGGCTTCGAAAATGAGAAAATTTAATAGAATGCACAAGAAGAGGGATTCGAGAGTGGAATTGTAACTTACAATAGACCATATGAATAAACTTTTGATTTATGAATTTGTGGTAATTGGTTAGTTCCTGATTCACTAGACTTTATTATAGTTATCATCCATTGAAAGGTTTTGCTTAGTCTACACACAGACATGTATATATATATTAAAATCACTATTTTGGGCTAAAGGGTCGATCCTTCGCTTTTCTTTTTCTTTTTTCTTTTTTTAAAGTTGGATGGCCATTCCCTAAGTTCTAGATTGCATATGTAGATCAATGCGCTAAGGGACTATTACTTGAACAAACTCGACACATTTATAGTTTTCAATGCGTTCTTTGTAAAGGAAATTGAACTTGAGAGTTATGTGAAAAGTTCTTTGAATTGAACATCCTCCAATTTAATGGAGGAAATAATAAGATAAAATGCAAATTGGCCTTTGAAGCGATAAGCTCTCGAATGCAAATTGGCCTTTGAAGCGATAAGCTCTCGACTATAGGGGATCTAGATAAATAAAAATTGCCTTAAACATCTCTTCGCACACTAGGCCATACCACAAGTTATACATTTATGCAATGTACAATCCTATATTAAGACATTTTATGTAGGTTACTCTATTTTCATAATTATCAAAAGGATTCCATGCAATGGCAAAATGACAGACATACACCTCAATTTTTTGGCATATAGAATTTGGACAAAATATTTTACCATTTCTTGTTCCTATTTCCATGATATCGATTAGTTTGGAATATCCCTTAATACAAAATCATAACTTTTCTTTATCAATTTCTAGAAGATAACTTATTTCTATTATCAAGTCTGATTATCATTTTTATCCCCTAACATATTCCTTTTCTAATTTGGCTCTATTCAATCCACACAATCAAACCTTTCTTGAATTTCCTATTTGATCATACTATTAGCTGCCTTTATCTCTTCATTTAATTTTTTTTAACATTCTCTATTAATGACTAGTGGATAAGCTTTCTATTGTATTTAGTAACTTCCTCTATCGTACTTTTACATTCTCTATTTGCCGCACCCAATGATCATCAATTATGCACTTCACACGTCTACTTTTGTTAAATTGTGACATGCTCACCGCCTTTTGACACCTGAATTTTTTACAAACTAATTGGACATGAATTTTTTTAACAAAAAAAGTTAAAATAAATATAGAATAGAGAATTAAAAAAAAACAATAAAAACAATAAATGATCCATGAAACATCCCATCTATGGAGTCCGGCCCACATTCATTCCATTTGGGCTCAAGGCAATCCAGACCATCACCCCAAATTCACATACTCCCAACGCTAAAAAATTGGTGAAATCCAATCCCGTCAAGAAGAGCTCATGATCGTCTTCTTCCATGGAAGCCTTCAATTCCCTCAGAGATCATCACACCCAGAGCCGGATCGGAAATGGTGGAGTTGTGCGAGAAGCGAGCAAGAGGCGATCGGATGCCGTCGGACCCATTGATCCTAAACTCTCGTGAGAACGCAGATAGCCTCTCGGCAGGAGAACGAGAACTGATACGCGCCTCAGACGCCCGGGAATTGGAGCAACAAAGAAGCCTGTCTCTCTCGATCCTCTTACGTGTTCCAGAACCTTCTCCACCGCTTACCTCGCCACATCTGTGCTCTTCAAATCGCGATGTTCAGAACATCACTCGATCGCTACAAAAGGATTAGAAAAATCAAGTTTGGAGAGCGCCTGCAGTTTCTTTTCCAGCAGGCCTGACTTTTGTAACTATATAGAGGGCATCGAGTTGCTTTATGGGGATCCGAAATTAAGGGGATGCGAAATTTTGCATTCTGTTGCTACTTGTTGTTGGTTTTTTCTGTTCATCTCATCTCGGAAGACGGGCGAGGGAGAAGAAACATTGAGGAGAGAGAATGAAGTGCTTAAAGTTTCCTTGGTTGTTCATTCTGAGTCTTTGAGAAGCTGACCTGATCTTAAAGAACCTCTAGACCTTTCCTTGGGTAATTTCCTCCAAGTGATCCAGTCTCTTGTGTGTGTGTGTGTGTGTGTGTGTGTGTGAGTGTGATGTAACATTGGCAAATGGAATGGGAGACGGGCGAGGGAGAAGAAACATTGAGGAGAGAGAATGAAGTGCTTAAAGTTTCCTTGGTTGTTCATTCTGAGTCTTTGAGAAGCTGACCTGATCTTAAAGAACCTCTAGACCTTTCCTTGGGTAATTTCCTCCAAGTGATCCAGTCTCTTGTGTGTGTGTGTGTGTGTGTGTGTGTGAGTGTGATGTAACATTGGCAAATGGAATGGGAGACATGGGTGACTCTTAGTTTTGGTGCAAAAGTTAGGCAAGACAGCTGCTGGTCTGGCCTTTTAGTGAGCTGATCATAGTGAAGTAAATGATAATGATATACATGAGTCGCGGAGATTTGCATTTCAAGTTTTGCTCACCTTGAATAATCTGACATGAACATAAAAGGAAAAGCGAAGTTCATCTAACAGAAATACCTGATTCAATAATCGATCACCCATACTCCAGCACCTCAGTTGCAGTTGCAGAAAGTTACCTGGTGGATGTGATTTTCTATTTGCTAATGACTTTTCCGGCAATATTTGGAAATGCCATTTGACATTCCATGATGTGGCTGATTTCTTGCATCATTTTTCATATTTCATCTTATTTCTTGGCCACACATTTGCTTTCCCTATGCGGCTTTAATAGGACAAATCATAGCCGATGACCTTCTGTAATTCAACGATGTTGAAATGTTCCACTATATTTGAGTGTGCTGAATAACTCTCGCAGTACAGATTTGAGTGCGTAGAGCTATACTCATGAAGATGATGCAAAATGAAATATCTCACAGAAGTATAGTGGAAACTCTCAGTCATACATGTGATACTGGCTCATGAAGCAGCATGATTTGTTCTTTAAGATGCACGAGTAGCTCTTCAATGGATATTTGTCCATTAGCACTTAAAAATATGAGGAAACTAGGGCAATCACAACTGTGCTGGTGGATAGATTTGTCCTGATGGCAACAGAAATGAGCTTCTTCTTGTTATAGCGAGTTAGGCTACTCTTACCAAGAGAAACCGTGAGAGAACATTCGGCCGAGGGACCAAGGGGCGTACATGACTAGGTTAGAGTTGAACTTGCTCGTGGGAAGATAAGTAACTCAGGGCTGCCATTTATATGTAGCTTAGGCTACTGAGGCGGAAGCTGATGTACAACACCTGTAATGAGACAAGATTTAGAAATGCATACATTGAGATTTGCCTGATCGAGTGTTTCATAGAGTCCATGTTCATATCATATACGACAGCCTAGAAAAATTTTAGGAACACCTTGGTATGGTATGATATATTAACATTGTCTCCTGATGCCTCAACTTGAAACCTTGAGCTTGAATATTATTTGAGATCTGAACATGCTTAGTGCTTTGTAAAAATCATAGATCAAGAATAAATCATGATCTCCCCTAGTTAAATTCAAGTTACATTTTCTTTTTCAGTTGTGTAGTCTTAACTAGGCTTGATACACTTCAATTGAAACTTGCTAACATCTTACAAACAGACTAGACTTCTCATTATTTATGCGAATTTTTCTTTCAAACCAATGTTAGAGTATGTTTTGATTATTGGGTCATTGTCTTTGCATCTCTTTAAGAGCAACCTAGTAAAGTAGGTGACCAATGCCATCCTGAGAAGAAAACTGGGTCTTTGAACCACCCTGCTTGTGAAACTGTATAGAGCATGGTGCCGATCCCAAATCCTAAATGATGACAGAAACACAAAAAAAAAAAAAAAACAGAACAATTGTAGCTAGAGTTTTATATGGTAAAGTTACAAACTGAGAAAAAGTTTCGAGCATAAAGAATAAGAACTTTAAGGGGCATTGAAGCATGTTTTGGTGAAGCTATTTCCTGAAGTTGGTTCTGCAGTTTGCATTAGCCATATCTGAGAAAGGTATTACCTGCTTGTCCAAATTTGTTCTGGGTTAGGATAGCTTAAGACTTTGGAGTGATCTATTTGTGCTTCATTTTCTCTTTGTTTGTTTTTACCTTTAGCAACATAAAATGCTTCTCAGTTCATTTGTTCTAATTTTAGTTTATACTTCTAAAGGAATTTGTCATAGTTACCGGCCGTGTCCTTCTTAGAGTAATTGGATATGCGAGACATGATCTTAGGGTTGTCAAGATGATTGCAATAACTACTTGTCGGAAGGCAATGGCCCGAGTCCTGCTGAATGCCGCTCTTTGGGGTCATCTCTAGTCAGCTCTTACCATGGAAATTGTTTGGTTGTGCTCAATGGGGAGACTTTCATGAGCTTTATGCATTAGTCGGGTGCATCGTAATGCCAAACACCAAATTATAGAAAACTGACAGAGAATCGGCAAGAAACATATGTCGCAACTTTTTTAACTGTAAAATCCTATGAAGCGTGTAATTCATCTCAAGCATCATTACTAATGTTGGCCAATGGCATTACTAGTTCATCTTGATTTGGCTGTTGTATGTCTTGGTTGTGCTGTCGAAGTGAGATTTTTAAAAGAATGATTGAGATGATCAAGTCCGATGAGAAAATACGATGCATAGTGAATGAACATGGTAAAGCATCTGACACATTGTAGAGTTAAGAAATTTGTGTTTGGGGGGGTTGGCCGTGGGGCTGAGACCTAGTCTCAAACTCTGGGAGCAGCAAAAGAGAAAAGGTGAGGTTTCTATTTGAACATGACAATATTAATGAAGATTGCAGGCTCAACTTTTAGTAGCTGGAGAAGGATTTAGACTCTCTCATGCATCAGGTGTGATTTTACTTTCCTTTCCAAATTCATGCCGGGATAACAATCGAAACCACTGCATTATTTTCGTCAATGTATTCTAAGATGATCTACTGCATAACTGATGACAAAAATAAATTGTATCTAAAGAAAAAACATGTACTCTCTCCCTCCCTCTCTCATGTGCAATTTTGCTTATGTGATATGATACTAGATTTTTGCGATCAGTCATGATTCATCACATTGAGAACTGTTCAGTTAAGACTGATGCCCATTTTGTTTTACGGATGGATGATCAAAGTGAGTTTTGCAAGAAAAATTGCTCGAAATGGTAGGAAAATAAGTTTCTTTTTCCATGGGCTTGTAACTTGATACAAGATATAATACGGACAAATGCAAATGGATTTGCTGCTAAAACTACGACCTAAAAAATCGCATCACCACTTTACCGATTTTAAAATCTCTCCTGTTTGTTTCCACATCCTAAACACAAAAGCTTTCTTGTAATCGATTCCAACGTGATGATACAAAACTTGTAAAGATCTTGGTAAAAAGTTTTGGGTAACTCGACTAAATCATGACCATCAGTCTCATTCTCTTCATGTTGGTCCTTCCCCCTTATCGCATAGTGTAATTGTCATACTCTAATTTATGACAAAATATAGGAAGTGACACAGCTGTCTTTCAAGAGAAGGACAAAGCCTGAAACGAATCTCACCGAGTACCAACTATACCAAAAACATACATATCTAAGCCAAAAGCTAATACCAAAAGAATATAGCCCAACAAGCTGCAAGTTGAAGCTTGCTCCTCCTATGCGTGAGGAACTTGAAAGGTTAAAGAAAAGGAGTGAGCAAATCGCGGTTCAATGAGTGATAGTTATCTCTAATGTGATCGGGTACCAACTATGCATGTTTTACAAGCATCACCTTTGCTAAAAACATTTAACCAAACTTATATAGCCTAACCAACATGCTTGCAGGAATAAATCAAGATAGTTACTCAACAAAGCAATTCAGCATAAAACAAAACTAGATAGGCCATGGAATGTTTAGACGAACAATAGCTTTTTTATTTCCTTCGTTAATATATGGATTGGTTATTACATTTGTTTGGACATAATAGCAGGTGCTCATGCTGTTACATGAGTCCATCGTATGTAATTTGTCATTATGTCCAATTATATATCTAGATAGAAAAAATAAATTCTCGGGAATGTCAATAACATGTCATAATCTCTATGACAATATGTTGTACTAAGGACTGTGGCTCATTTTTTCTATCGGCAGGTACATGTGTTGGTCAATATATCCGTACTTCATTAAAAAAGAGAAGAGTAACTAAAATAACTAATTCGAGCACAACTGTCCTTGGTTATACAACATTGTATGACAGCTTACAACAGCCTTTTACAATGCCATGAATAAGTTAAAACGAAAATAGACCTGATTACAAGGCATTGCGCAGAATCTTACAATGTTTTACAACGCCCTTCATAGTGCCCTAAATAAGTTACAACACAGTGGGATTTTGATAACAAGACCAGTGGGATACTGGGATTTTGTATATTACGGAGAATGTCCATTACAATTTCACCATTCAATCTGTTTGACCTTTTGAATTTTATTTGTCTTTCGAATTGATTTATATTGATTAATTAGAAAGACATTTTAGGTTCGTTTCTATTGTAACTCAATGGATGAAAGTCATAACAGATCTTGAAGGCATGAGTAATAACAAGGTGTAAATCCGGCTATGTTGACTCATGCATCAGCCCAATTCTATCCTACGCGCATGTTACAATTGATCTACTCATTTGCATTTCTTTTGTCAATTGACGACTATTAGGGTTATGTAATCGCATCGTAACATTGGCTATGTACATGGTTAAAAGTTCTAAACCTTTTTAGCATTTCTGTAACTCAGTCTTTTTGGTGCAAAGTTTACAATCCGTTACAAATGCAATAAGTCGAAAATTACTAATTTACGACGGAAATTGCATTGATTACGAGGCATTCCCTTTAAGCTTACAACGTATCACAAGTGCAATATTTCAAAAAGGACAAAGTAGCGATCTACACACATTTGCTTCTAGCTTTTGACCTATGACAAGTGTCGTATTTTAAAAATTAGTGATTTACGACAGAAAAGGCCTTCATCACAAAATGCTTGCTCTAAATTGATGACTTTTCCCGATGTACCCATCCACGGTCTATGGTTTTGGGGATGTGTGGAAATATCATTTCAAATTTTGACGATCATGACAAGTCATAAAGTCGTTTTCTGTTTTCATAATATTAAAATACATGTGCCATAACAACACATATTTACGTGGTAACAAGTTGTCAACCCTACTAGCTTATTTTGCAACTTACACCGACTTGTCAATCGGTGCAAGAAAGTAAACACTAGTAAATATAAAATTATTTTTTCACTATGAGGAAAGAGTGAAATAAAGAATCGAATAATACGTACAGTCAGTATTGACAGTATTTTTGAAGGAGTTTTTCATGTTCTATTTTAGTGGGCTATTTTTAGATCAAGATGGTTAATGGATCTTTAACTTTGCAACTTTTTATTGATGTGTGCACTACTTATTTAATAAGACTTTAGTAAATTTCTTATAGGGATGGTCTGCACCGACCATACATATAAACTTTCCAAGAAGTTGGACTAATTTAACGGGATGTTAGTAAGTCCCTTATATGTTGGTAGTACACTAGCCACGCTTGTAAAATGTGAAAAAAGTTGCCGACTTACTAACTAATTGAGATGTTTCGTAAATTTGTTAAAGAATTGGTATTTTACTAACCACACTTGTATAATTTAAAGGAAGTTGGTAATTTTACTAATTCATTATAATTTTTGTAAATTCTCTATGGCGTTGGAAATTGACTACTCAATCTTGTAAAATTTTAAAGAAATTGACAAATAATTAATTCAAGGAATGTTGGCAAATTCCTTATAAGGTTGGTGTTTCTGTAAATTTTAAATTAGTTAGTAGTTTATTAATGTATTTAGTGTAAGTAAATTCCTTATAGTGCTAGGATTTTACTGACAGCAATGGTAGAATTTAAAAGATGTTGGCAGATAACTGATTCGTTGGGATATTAGTAAGTTTCATGTAGGGTTGATATTTAACTAAATTCACTTGTAACGGTTCAAAGAAGCTAATACATTACTAACTGATAGGAATCTTGATAAATTTATTATAATGTAAGAAATTTACTTGTGATACCAGCAAAATTGAAGAAGAGTTGGTAATTTACTAATTCATTTCAAAGAAGCTGATTCATTACCAAGATATTGTTGCCACCTTCGAAAAGATCCATGTAAATTGCTCGAGGGTTGTTAAAAAATCAAGAATTGGATGTAATAATGTGAAGATAAATATAGCAAAGACAGTTTTGGGTTCATGTCATCTTATTATAAGATCAATTCACTATCCTCCCCTGGAGCCTTTTTTTTTTTTTTTTTTTTTCGGTCGAAGTGAAAGCACTTTGATTTTGGAATACAAGTAGCTGGAAAATCAACACATAAGATAAGAAAAAGTTCGTGCGGGGGATTAGTAACCCAATTACCCGGCAAGGAACCGGAATTGTGTGATTTGGCAATCCAGTCCGCGGCTTGGTTGGACTCACGCAGTTCAAACTGCAAGAAGACATCCTTCATTTGGCCCAGCAGCTGTCAGCAGTCAAGGACAAAGGGCCGCGAGGCCCATGGAATTTATGTGCAGCCCAGAATAGAATCAACAGCGGGGAGGTAGTCACTTGAGATGTAGAAAGCAACTTCAGTTCGTGCGATTGAAACTGGTTCTGTCAGACCAGTTCGCATCTCCTTCAGCCACTCGAGCGAACGCTGGATGGCTAGGGTTTCGGCCATGTAAGCCGATTGAGCTCGGATTTTCTGTACAAAACCAGCGGTACACACCCCATCAGCTCCTCTACAAATCCCGGCTATGGATCCCTCCGATCTGTTCTCCTGCCATGAACAGTCCACATTAATCTTCCACGTGCCCGGATTTGGAGGCACCCATGAGTATCGTTCCGAGGTAATTGCTGTCCTTTGTGGTTGCCACTTCTCAAATAGTTGCTGAGCTAGGCGAGCTTAACTGATTATCTTGTTTTGTTCTATTTTCTGGCCTTGAAAGATCAAGCCGTTTCATGCTTTCCATATGTACCACAAAGGGCCCGTTTGGTTCGGCTTTTGGGGAATGCATTTGCCAAAATGCAAATACCTTTGGGTGAATGGGGTTTTCCGAAATGCAAATATTGTTTGGTAAAATTTGCATTGAGATGCAACTTTGGCCAAAATACCGTTTGGTAAAATTTACATTTGCAAAGGACTTTTATTAAATTAAAAAAACAAAAAAAACATTTGTCTTTTCTTTTTTTGAAATCCGGCCACCGGACCGCCGGATCCGGCGGCCGGACAGCCGGATCCGGCGCCGGATGGCCGGATCTGGCCGCCTGGGTCGCGCGACCTCAGGCGACCGTCGCCTAGGGTCGCACGACCCCGACGGCCGTCGCTGGGTCGCATGACCCAGGGCGACGGGCCGCCGGGTCGACGACCGACCTCGGCCGTCGCCGGGTCGAGCGACCCAGCGACGACCGCTGGATCGCGAACCCAGCGGCCGTCACCTGGGTTCGCGCGATCCAGGCGGCCGTCGCCTGGGTCGCTCGACCCGGGCTTGGCCGTCGCCGGGGTCGAGCGACCCAGGCGACGGCCGCTGGTCGCGCGATTCAGCGACAAATGGCCGTTCGCGCGACCCAGGCGTCGCCTGAGGTCCGGCGACGGTGGCCGAGGTCGGGGGACCCTTGGCCGGCGGTCGCCGGCGCATTGCCGGCGCTCACGACCCCTTGGCCGGCGGTCGTCGGCCTCCGATCGGCTTCTCTCCGGTGAAGATGAACAGTACAAGTTGCATTCCGAAAGCAACTTTCCAATGGACCTCTCCCTCTCCATTCCCCTAAAGTCCCTTCAAGCCCCTTGGAGATGCAATCGCATCTCCCCAAAGTCCCCAAAATATTGAACCAAACACCACTCACTTTTGCCCAAACCCCTTTAGAGGCCGAAAGCCCCTTCTAAATGCCGAACCAAACGGGGCCAAAGTGGTCACGAAGGTCACCTTTTGACTTGCTGAGTTGCCGGAGAAGAGATAGTTGCATACCCACCGATCTATTCTTGTAATTGATGTTAGGGAGGTGTTGATTTGATCATTGAAGTTCAGCCATAGTTCGTTTGTCCACTGGCACAGGATAAATAGATGCTCGGAGGACTCCGGATGCTCGTGACAGAAAGGGCAAGTAGGCTCAAGTAAGATTTTCCTCTAGCATAGGTTGAGTCTCGTAGGAAGGCCTTCGGTACATAAGCTCCACATGAAGTGCCTGATTTTGGGATTAGTATGTAGGTGCCATATTTCCTTCGATAGTCGGTTGGGGACTTGAAAAGAAGATGATGCCTGGTTCTCTGTGTTTGTTATGGTTGCTGTTCGTAGTCAGTGGTACCCATGTTTGATTTTGTAGTTCCCCGAGTGATGCCCTGTCCATATTAAGTAGTCAGGTCTGGTGTTTATACTGAGTGTTGTTTGCTGCCAATACTTGCGGTGCGTTTAGTTCGGCATTCTCAAGAAACTTTTGACCTCCAAAGCCCTTCTGAGAAATATTAGAATGTTTATCAATTATTTTAAATGAGCTTTCACTTGAAAGTCAACATTGAGAAGATTGAAAACCCATTACTAATAGGGACAAACATTGAGCTTTTGGCATTTGCCTAAATGCTAAAACTCATTTTTTTCCTTCAAAAACTATTATCACCAATTCTTCAAATTTCCGATCACGTTAAAAGAGAGTTGGAGAGGGTTAAAGAATTTCTAGCTTTTGGTTAATTCATGATATAATGGATTTTATTAAAATTATCATTCAATGAAAGGTTTTGCTTAGTCAATATAAATGTTTAAAATTACTATTGTTTGACATTTGAATTTTTGTCGATGTTTTAAATATCCATTTATCTTGTAAAAATGTAAAATTTATATAAAAATGGTAATATATATATATATATATAGCATTTTAAAAAACGAAAAAAGAAAGAAAAAAAATGATGAAGTCGTGTGGGACAGCGTGTCCGGCCCACTTGGCAACTTTCAGCCCGCTGAGTCCGTTCCCCCCCTCCTATCTTTGTTTCTTTCTTAGTAGGCCCATCTTCATTTCTTTTGTTTTTAGCCCATCTTTATTTCCTTTGTTTTTAGCCCATCTTTATTTCCTTTGTTTTGAGCCCATAAAAGCCCTAAAGTGGCCCAGCCGAAGGTCACCTCTTCCCCTTCGTTTGTCGGAAACCAGCGCCTGTGAGGAGAGAGGGAAGAGCGACCTGCGGGTGATGGAAGTAGAAGAGTATCCGCCGACAGAGGACAGCGACGCCGGAGGACAATGCTTGCCGGGGACTGTCCTTTATTGCTGGAAAACCACTCTAAATGGCGACATCCATGGCTTAAACTGATATTTTCCATTCACCTTGAACCCTTAGGATTTGGCGTTGTGATTTTGGCCTTTCGTTTGGAAATCATGCTCTTCCAATGTCGCGGTTGCAGGATGTTAAAGAAGTGTAACTTTTTTTACATGAACACAATCCATTTCAATTACTTATGGGGTCGATCCTTGTTATAAAATTGTAGTATCACAGGACCTATTTCCAACGACATAAAAACTACTAGATCCGATTATCCTTAGAGTGAGAATTGAGTGCATGTAGCTGCCACCTCTTGCAATCTGGGTTTTCACAAGTGTAGTTCCTTTTGGCGACCTGCCTAGTCCATCCAGAATTCTAATTGCAACATTGTTTTCTTTGTTAAACTCAACGTAGAGACTACTATGTTATGTGAAATTTTCATGATTTTTGAAAACGTAGAAATTTCTGTTATTACTCAGAAATTACGAAAGTTGTGAAAAAATTTTCTAGCTTATCTCGTTAGTTCGAATATAGATATTAGCTGTGGCATATTCGAATACCTGTGAAAAGTTCAGTGCAATTATTGAAGAAAACACTCGACATTGGAAAGATCTAATTTCTTCGATTTTCTGAAAAATAAAATAAACTAATTTCTGCAAAGTATGATTATTTTAGATGGTTCACAGAGTCAAATATTTCTTGGGTAATTGTAGTGTGTCGGGACCCTGGGCTTGAAATCCGATGTGAGAGGGCGTTTACGTAATTTTGGTCTGAACTGGCTTTTCAGCCCAATTGCATCTAGCAAAAACTGAGATTGAGTTGTGTGGCTTGAATTAGCGATTTATCGAGTTTTGTAATCTCCACCGCTTCCATATTTTGAAAAAGTGCATGACATTATTTGCTCCCGAAAAAGCTATATTGTGACGTCCTCTGGTTTTTTTGAAGTATATATATTTATATGGCATGATACTTTAGAAGACTCAATCAAGCATGGGATACTTTTGAGTATTTCTTATCCGAAAACATTATAAACCAAAATGATATATATTGTGTGTGTAGGCACGCAAAACAAATATTTTTTTGAGACTTAATTGTGGCCAACTTGATTTATGGGGTTCAATCATAATTAATGTGATTTTTGGGGCTTAATCATAGCCGTTGATATTTTTTTAGCCTTGTCACGAGTAGAGGTATTAAAATGGGTCATAAACCCATTTCACTTGTTTATAACAAAGATAATTAAATGGATTTCACAATTAAATGTTTAAGATAGGTGGGTCTTAAGTGGATTTTTAAATGGGTTGGGTTGAAAACTCATTTTCAACAAAAACATTATAATCCCTCCCTTCTCTCTTTAACTTTATAAATAAATAAATAAATAAATAAATATATTTATAAAAATTGAAATTATAATTTTTTTTCTCTTTTTTTTCTTCCTTTTTTATCTTTTTTTTTTTTTTCTTTCTCCTTCCTCCTTCCGGTTGCCGGCACGGCGATGGCCGACGACCGGCCAAGTGAGCCTCGAGCTCGCCAAATCCGGCGAGGCGAAGGCCTTGCCGACGCCCGGCGAGGCTCGAGCCTCACTGATCTGGCGAGACTCAAGCCCGCCGGTGTCGGGCGAGGCTTGAGCCTCGCCAGTTCCGGTGAGGGGTGAGCTTGAGCTCACCCGACGCCTGCTGGCGTCAGGTGAGGCTCGAGGCTCGCCGATCTGGTGAGCCTTGAGCTCACCAATGTCGGGCAAGCTCGAGCTTGCCGACACCGGTGAGCTCGAGGCTCGCCTGTGTCCGATGGCCGGCGCGTCGTGGCCGACGGCCGCCAAAGAAGAAGAAGAAGGAGAAGAAAAAGAGAAAAACAAAAAAGAAAAAGAAAAGAAAAGAGAAAAGAGAAAAACAAAAAGAAAATTATATTTAAAAATAAAATAAAAATAATTAACAAATTAATTTTCGATTTTTTAAAAAATAATTATTTTAAAATTTATAAAACTGTCCATTAAATTTGTATTGTATAAAACTATTTTAGCAATACAATTTAAAAAATAATATATATAAAAGCTTGGAAGCATTTTAATAATATAATCTTTAAAAAAAGCATAGGAATAAGTTTTTCTAAATTTGGTTAAATATGAAAATATTTTATTAATATGAGTTGGGTCGGGTTGGGTATGGGTTGGATATGATTCGGGTCGGGTTTGGGTCGAAAAATTTATATTAAGTATAAATTGGTCATAAATGGGTTAATGGGTCAATTTGGGTTGGACCATTAATGACCCGACCCAAACCCGACCCGACCCACCCGTTTAACAGCTCTAGTCACGAGCAAAGTGTGACCGTGGATTTTTTGAAATTAAGTTTGATATATGCTGGTTACATTATGTGGATTATTTTATTCATCGAAGTAAGCATTTCAATTGTTATATGGGAAAATGCAATGAATGTGATCGTCTTGATACATCAATGCAAATTCGTTTCTAATTGTATATTATTCTTTGCTTGATCCCATAGAAATGTCATGGTTTTCCTCACCCATTTTTACTACCATTTCAGGTTTCAAACATGAGAAAGTTCAATCAAATGCACATGGAAAGTAATTCGAAAGCGGCATTGGAATTTATTAGTGGATTATTTGAATAAAGTTGATCAAATTAGGTTTATGAATTTCTAATAATTGGTCAATTCAGGAATCAATGGACTTTTGTTATAGTTATCATAGAATGAAATGTTTTGCTTGGTCAATAATTTTTTGTTTTAAATCACTAATTTTGGGTGAAGGCTTGGTCCTTCATTTCTTAACAAATATGACCGGTCAATCCCTAAGTCTTCAATATGGATGTGGGTTATGACGACTGTCAGGAGAAACGAGAAAGACCTTGAGTATTCTCTAGACTGCACATGCAGCAAAGTGATGCACTTTGGGGACTACTACTAGAACGAACTGTACTCCTCCTATTAAGGTTCCATTTATAGTTCTATGTGTGTTCTTAGAACGGCGAGATTGAACTTGGAGTTATGCCAAACGGTCTCCGAATTGTAAAAATCGCCCGGTTTGATTAATACCTATGTCCCCATGTGATGTAACTTACCGAATCAAAATGCAAGTTCGCCTTCGAAGCGTTGGTCTCCAGAGCGGTATGAACCAGACCTGGTGTCGATCGTCTGCTTTCACGGAAGCCTTCGATTCTCCTCGGAGATCAATCAAAAACCAGAGCCGACCAAGTAAACTGGAAAACCCTCCGAGGGGAAAGCGGAGATGGTGGGAGGTGTGCGAGGAGCGAGCAAGAGGCGACCGGATGCCGTCCGGACGCAGGCGGTGATCGTGAGCTCTCGCGAGAGAATTGGACGACGTCGTGGCGCAAATGGGGAGAGAGAGAGAGAGAGAGAGAGCCACGCGACCTCAAAACGCACACGAATCGGAGCCAAAAAAGCCGGTTGGATCCACCAGCTTCGATCGTCGCTGCCGACGCCGTCCGAGACTCCGTCTGGTTAGTTGAACAACCGATCGTGACCGATGATCGCTCCTCGCTGAGATGAAAGCTCTCTGTTCTGTTTTGAGTGTCGCACGTGTGAAATAGAGACCGAGAGCTTTGTTCTTTGCTAGCAATGAAGATTGTTCGCGTCCGAGATTATATTGCTAACAACTGCGATGCGGTCTTGATGATCTCGTGCTGATTGGGTCGTGATTCTCGCTTTCCCGTTGCTGGATTCATCGAATGCACATTAAATGTTTGGTGAAATGCCTGAGCCGTATTAGTCTGAATACGGCTTTGAATCTGACTGCCATTGTCTTTTTCTGCTTGAGTGATTCCCCGTACCAGTTGGATAGGTTAAGTAGATCTAAATTGATATCCACTTTTGGGTCCATTCCCGGATGTCTCGGTCTTGGTAGGCTTCCGGTATTATAAGGCAATGAACTTGAGTCTCTGAAATTAGCTAGAAATGATGATATGCTGAATTGTAAATACTCTGTTGATGGTCGCCGGTGTGCTCATGAAGCATAGACTGATAAGGTGGACTAATACATTGGAGAGCAGATCCCATTTGCTGTACATATCTTTGCTAGTAGTGACTTCCTCTGCATCATGTATTTACTGTGAGTGAATGTGAATGTGTGTTTAGTGTAGGTAGAAATGCAATGCGAATTTGTGTTTGCATTCGTACTGGATCGTGATTGTTGCTTGCTGGTTATATATTATCTAATGATGCTGTGGTATTACTTGGAGCTCTTGCATAAAAAATTGGGAAATTTAGCCATATACAGTTTATACCTTTATTCACACAATGTGATAAAGATGATCACCCCATTTTCTTGTTATAATAAGTAACTTAATCAGCATGCGTGAATTTTTTATTTTCATAGATATTGAAAAAAAATGTTATTTAAACTTTTAATTAATTTAATTAGTGTCGTAGGGGCACATGCTAACCAGGTTCATTTCAATTTTTAGAATGCTAGGTGGCCACATAAGCTAAATGACGATTGTTACCAGAATCACGTCCCAACTGATGGAGCTACTATTATTATAAAATGAAGATAATCACGATTACAGTCTCTTAATATTTTATACCTTCACCTTATTATTGAGAGAGAGAGAGAGAGAGAGATGAAAAGAAATCTTGGAATCCTTAATTATCTAAGAGATATTAAAATAAAGAAAAAAAAAGAACATGAAAAAAAAGAACATAAAAAATAACGGAGGCCGTGAAGAGAGAGAGTGGCTGGTTGAGCTGCTACCACCCCTCGAGACATTAAATGTTAGAACTATTCTTGATTGGTGTGCTTCTAGAACCTAAAGGGTTTCAAGATCCTCAATTAGTTTGCAAGGATGATTTTCTATAGTATATGTGTGTGCACTCGCGATACAATGCAATGTGCTCCGTCAACATTTGACGAATGGTGTATTTTGTGTTGTGAATCTGCTTTTGATTTGCTTAGAATTTTTTTGGCCTACCAAAAGGGTGTGGAGTGACCAACGAAGCGGGAGTTTTATACCCACTAGGAGTGTTTGCTTTTCAGTCATGGAGTTCTCAGGAAATGGGCCTAAGAGGACTAACCCAACTACTAGGCATTGGCCCAATCAACTATCACCACAATACCAACTACCAGCATCAGGTACATCCATGTGGCCTTTTGGATTAAATTTCCCAGATCTGTTCAGACCCGAGACTTCTTGCAAAATCTCGTTCTGGATACACCCGATCATTGGGCTACCGTGCCTGTGGTCGCTTTGCTTAGATTGATTTGATTGGATTTGGTTTTGACTCTTATTAAGAGTAGAAGAACAAATTAGTATTCCGTCTGTTCTATTGTCCTTACGGATTTTTGGTTTTGGTGTATAATGTGTGACAATGCTACAACAACTACTGATATTCCTGATGCTGCTTTCTTTTGGGCCTGGTGACTGAACTAAATCAGGAGATGGTCAATGATAGTTTAGAATGTCTAAACTGAGTTTTTGGCTGTATAAGAATAATGCTAGGTGTTCAGATGTGGTTTACAAAAATTGGTATATTATGGTAGACTCCTATTGAGTGTTGACTATGATCCATTTATTTAAAGGACCACCTGTAGTTGGCTGCATCACTTTGTACACGAATTTTGTAGACTAGTTTAAGTAAATGTAGCATGACTCTTTCTATATTCACAATGCTATATTTGCAATGAGCTGATTTATTGAGGTTTCTATGTTATCTTGCTTACTTTATTTTCTTATTTTTGGTACAGCTTTAAAGACTAAGGAATGATTGGTGCTGTATGTGGTATGGAATTTCAATGGGGAAGAGTTTGAACAGGAGCCATATGTGGGGTTGGAGTTTGATACTGCAGATGATGCTCGTATAACAATTATGCATCATGAGTGGGTTTTAGAATATGGTCTGGTCGTGAGTGGATCAATTGGTTTGTAATGGTAGATTTGTGTGCTGGAAAGAAGGGTTTCAGATTAATTCAAGGACAGGACGCCCTGCATTCATAAGGGTGAAAAAATCTGATTCTGGCAAGTGGGTTCTTGATCAATTTGCAAAAGATCATGATCATGATCTCAATGCTTGCGAGGAGAATCATCCTGCCAATTCCCGGTGCAAAAGCTCAGCAACAACTGCTAGAGTAGTTGATTTGTGCTGTAAGCCACAGATAAAACAGCTTGATGTTGTTGATACTGGATGCTCATCTTCTTCAGGTATTGTCAGTGCCAAATGCATTAAACTGGCGGCAAATGAATAACAAGTGAAACTTGTGCCCTATGCGGGTCTAAAGTTAGATTTGGCTAATGAAGCATACCAGTATTATGATACATATGCTGGGAATGTGGGATTTAGAGTTTGCATCAGTCAGTTGTTTTGATCAAAGAATGATGGTTTGATTACTTCTCGGGATTTGTCTGCTTGAAGGAAGGATTTCATACGGCTATGAGGATTAAGAGGCATGATAATGGAAGATGGATTGTTGATCGTTATCAACTAGAGCATAACCATGAGCTTGAGATGCAAATGAAAGCCAACAAAGGTTCAGCTTCTAGGAAATTTGTTAGATGAGATTAATGAAACATCAGAAAAACTAGACATTGCTTGAAAGCGTGATGGGAGCCTCATAAAGAAATATTTGCAAACAACATAGGAAGTGATTGGTATACCATGCTTCATAGTCACTTTCGGAACTGACAAGCTGAGGACATCAGATTCTTTCTTGCTGTCGATGTACAAATGGGTTGCTGTAGGAGTGTTTTCTAGGCTGATGGCAGATGTAGGTTTACCTGCATTCAGTTGGTGATACCATCATATTTTATACCTGCTACGGTCAAAATAATTATGTTGTGCCATTTGCTACTTTTGTTGGCGTTAATCACCACAAGCAGCTGGTTCTTCTTGGATGTGCACTAGTTGCTGATGAATTAAAGGAGTCCTTCATATGGTTGTTTAAGACGTGGCTCAGGACAATGTCTGGGTGCCATCCCAAGTTGATAATAGCTGATCAAGATGATTACATTCTGCAAACGATCGCACAGGTTTTTCCTTCAAGTCATCATTGTTTTTCAATGTGGCAAATGAAGACAAAAGAAATGTGAGCATTTTGAGTCCACTGAGTAGTGATTGTAAATATGAATATGAGAAGTGTGTTTATCAAAGTCATATAGTTGGTGAATTTGATGTTGCATGGGATGCTCCTCAGCAAATATGGCCCAAGGGAAAATGCTTGGCTGAAGGAAATGTATGAAAAGCGTGAAAACTGTGTTCCACTGTACTTACGTGGAATGTTTTTGCTGGAATTCTCATTGATGTTGCATAGGATGCTCCTCAGCAAATATGGCTGAAGGAAATATATGAAAGGCATGAAAACTGTGTTCCACTGTACTTATGTGGAATGTTTTTTCTGGAATAATATTGATTAGTGTAGATGCCTCTTTTGATCCATATTTAAATTCTCAAATGTCACTTGAAGAATTTGTTGTGAGATATGAGCAAGGTTTGGAGCAACGTTGTAGTGATGAAAGGAAAAAATATTTCAATCCATTCAACTTCTAGGCATTTTTGCAGACAAACAGACTGTTGGAAAAGCAGTGTAGGAGGCTTTACAGTCTTTCCAATTTCAAATTTTTCCAGAGTGAACTTTGACAAAGCTGCAGTTATCTGGGTGCCAAGATTCATGAACAAGGGGCCATCAGAAGATATTTGATCCGGAAGTGTGGTAACGAGAGTCAGAAACATATTGTTACCTTTTGTTTATCCAATCTTCATGTGAGTTGTGGCTGTCGAATGTTTAAATTGGAGGCAGTATTGTGTGGACATGCTTTAAGATTGTTCCAGATTCTAGATATTAGGGAGTTTCCATCTCACTACATCTTACATAGGTGGATGAGTAGTGCTGAGTATGGCACCATGCATGATTTAAAATCAGGAAATAGCTCCCACGAAAATAAGGCAAAGATAATTTGGAGTCTTTGTGAAATTGCTGCCAAATATAATAGAGTTCGGTGCCACTTCTTTTGGGAAATACGAACTTGCACATGAAATTATGCATGAAGGTGGGAGGAAACTTTGCTGGCAGAGGTAAGTTTAGGATGAACTTTGTAGTTTGGAGTCTGTCTATAGTTTCTTTTCCAGCAGGCCTGACTTTTGTAACTGGAGGGCATCAACTTGTTTTACAATATAAAAGCTTTTTCAATCAGAAGTGAAATTATGTGGATATGGAATTATGCATTCTGCTAATTCTTTTTGTTGGTTTCTTCTGTTTATCTCATCTCAGAAGATAGGGGTAAGGGAATAAATTGAAGAGAGCGAATGAAGAACTATGCTTAAAATTTTCTTGTTTGTATCTTCAGTTTCCAAAGGCAAATCTTAGCAGCAGTGGGAAGCCACCACAAGCCCCCTGAATGAGTGTCTTTGAGAAGCTGACCTGATATTTGGAGAATGCGAAGACCTATGCTGATGTAATTTGCCATCGACTGAGTGTTTTGAGAAGCTGATATGATATTTGAAGAACCTCTAGATCTGTGCTGGTTTAATTTCCTCCAAGGTATCCTCTCTCATAGTGAAGTTGATATACATGAATTGTTGTGATTTGTGTTTCAATTTTTCCTCACCCTGAATAATCTGACATGAACATAAATGGAAGAGTGGAGTTCATCTAATAGAAATGTCTGATTCAATAGTCAATCACACTCTAGCACCTCAGTTGCACTTGCAGAAACTTACTCAGTGGATGTGATTCTCTATTTGGTAATGATTTTTTCCAGCAATATTTGGAAATGCCATATTACATTCCATGATGTGGCTGATTTCTTGTTTCGTGTTTTGTATTTCATCTTATTTCTTGGCCATACATTTGGTTTCCCTATGCAGCTTTAATTGGACGTGTCGTAGCCAACAAACTTCTATTATTCAACTATGTTGAAAAGTTCCACTATATTGGAGTGCGTTGAATAACTTTTATAGTACAGATTTTAGTACAAAGAGCGTTACTGATGAAGACTACTCGTACAGATTTTAGTTCAACTACTCATGCAAAATGAAATATCTCACAGAGGTATAGTGGAAACTCTCTGTCGTTTGTGTGATACCGGCTCATGAAGCAGTATAATTTATTCTTTAAAATGCACGAGCAGTTCTTTAATGGATATCTGTCCATTAGCACTTAAATATATGAGAAAACTAGTGCAATCACCACTGGACTGGCAGATATATTTGGCTTGATGGCAACAGAAATGAGCTTCCTCTTGTTATAGCAAGTTAGGCTACTCTCACCGGTAGAAACCATGAGGGAATATTTGGCAAGGGACCAAGTGGCGTATATAGCTAGCTTAGAGTTGAACTTGCTTGTGGGCAGATAAGTAGCTCCGGACTGCCATTGATATGTAGCTTAGACTACCAAGGCTGAAGGAACACTTTGGTATGGTATGATATATTGACATTGTCTCCTGATGCCTCGACTTGAAACCTCGAGTTTGAATATCATTTGAGATCTGAACATGCCTAGTGCTCTGTTAATGAAGATTGCAGGCACAACCATAGTACCTGGAGAAGGATTTGCACGTTCTCATGCATCAGGTATGATTGTACATTCCTTTCCGATGCCAATCGAGACTACTGCATTATTTTCATCTTTGTACACTAAGATGATCTACTGCATAATTGATGATTAAAATAACTTGTATCTAAAGAAAAACATGTACTCTCTCCCAATATGTGAATGCTGTTATTATGTGGTATGATACTTGATTGTTGCGACCAGTCACAATTCATTGCATTGAGAACTTTTTAGTTAAGACTCATGCCCACTTTGTTTTTTGGATGGATGATCAAAGTAAGTTTTGCAAGGAAGGTTGCCCGAAAAGTTAAGAAATTAAGGAGGAATCCCATGGCTCATAACTTTTACCCTAGATATGATACTTATAAATGTAAATGGACTTGCTGCTAAGTTTACAACCTGAAAGATCGCATCACCAATGCACTGATGTTCTGTTTGTTTCCACATCCAACACATGAAAGCTTCCTTTTAGTCGATTCCAGTATGATGATACAGAAATTGTAAAGATGAATAGATCGGCTTCAGCAACTGAAGGAAATATGATCTTGGTCAAAAGTTTTGGGCACTCCAAGACTAAATCAAGGCCATCATTCTCATTCTCCAAGTTGGTCCTTCCCTCTTATCGTATGGCATAATCCTCACACTCTTATTTCGGCACAAGAAGAAGGAAGTGGCATGGCCATCTTTCAAGAAATGACAAAGCCTCAAACCAATCTCGCTGCCTATCACCTATACCAAAAAATACATATTTTGACTAAAAGCTAATACCAAAAGAATATAGCCCAATAATTCGCACATTGAAGCTGCTCCTCACGTAGGCCACAGGGTAAGGAGCCTCAAAGGTTGAAGAAGAGGAGTGAGCAAACAGCAGCTCAATGAGTCATGATCATCTCCATATGATTGGGCACCGAATGTGCACATTAAATGAGCATCACCTTGGCTAAAAACATTTAACCAAACTTATACAGCATATTTGTAGCGATATTTGTAGCGATAGATCAAGATATCTACTCAACAAAGTAATTCGGCATCAAACAAAACGAGATAGGGGATGGAATGTCAAATGAGCAACAGCATTTTTTTTTCCTGATCATAACATTCATTTGGACATAATTACAGGTGCTTATGTTGTCGGATGAGTCCATCGTACGTAACTTGGCATTATGTCCAATTATCTATCTAGATAGAAAAACTAAAATTTGAGGAGTGTAAATAACATGTCGTAACCTCTGCGACAATATGTTGCAACTAAGGACTGTTCAATGGTAACATCCTCATTTTTTCCATTAGTAGATACTGGTGTTAGACAATTTATACATCCATGCTTCATATAGAAGATAAGAATAACTAAATTAATAAATTCCTACATGACTAGCCTTGGTTACGAAACATTGTGTGACAGCTTATGACAAGCCTTTACAATGCCATGAATAATTTATAATGAGCATAGACTTGGTTACAAGGCATCGTGCAGAACCTTAAGACGTTTTATGACGACCCTTCACAATGTCTTGAATAAGTTATGAGAACAGTGGGATAATGGGATTTTGTATATTAAGGAGAATGTCTGTTACATTTTTAGCAATCAATCTATTTGACCTTTGAATTTTATTTGTCATTCGAATTGATTTAATTTGATTAATTAGAAGGACATTTCAGATTGTGAGTCAATGGATAAGAATCGTAATAGATCTTGGAGGCATGGGTTGTAGTAGGTTGTAAATTCGGTTATTTTTTGTCATGCTTCAGTTCATTTGCATCTTTTTTTTTTTTGGTCAATCGATGACTATCTGGTTTAAGATGGAACAAACTAAACGCGTTGTAACAATGGTTATATACACCGTAATAAGTTCTCAACCCTTGTTAACTTTTTTGGTAACTCAGTTTTTTTTGAGTCCTACATTTACAATCTGTTACAAGCGCAATAAGTCGAAAATCAGTAAGTTATGTCAGAAATCACCTTGATTACGAGGCATTCCCTCTAAGCTTACGATCTATCACGAGTGCAATACTTCAAAAATGACAAACTAGTGATGGAAATACCCTTTAGCCACGCACATTTTCTTCCGGCTTATGACCTATTATGAGTGTCATACTTTGAAAATCAGTAAGTTACAACCAAAAAGGCCTTCGTCACAAAATGTTTGCTCTGAGTTTATGACTTTTTATGATGCACCTTTCCACGGTCTTTGGTTTTGGGGACATGTGGAAGTATCATTTCAAATTTCAACAATCATAACAAATGTAAAGCCATTTTTGTATTTTCATAATATTATAATTAATGTGCCATAGCAAGAATTATTTATGTCATTACGAAGTTGTCAATCCTATTAGCTTGTTTTGTTATTTAGACCGGTTTGTCAGTGGGTGCAAGAAAGTAAAGAATAATACTAAATATGAGATTATTTTTTTCATTATGAGGAAGGAGTGAAATTTTCTTTTAATAAAAGATGTGGAAATTCAGCCGAAACTACCCGAAAGGCAAAATATGTAAATCGCTAACACATGACAATATGAAATAAAGAGTCGAACCACACATATAGTCGGTATTGACACTATTTTTATAAGAGTTTTGCGTGTTCTATTTTAGTGGGCTATTTTAAATAAAAGATAGTTAATGGTTCTTTAACTTTACAGCTCTTTATCGATGTGTAGTGCACTACTTATTTAAAAGATGTTAGTAAATTTCTTATGGGGATGGTATTTCACCGGCCATATATATGAATTTTCAAAGAAATTGGACTAATTTAATAGGATGTCAGTAAGTCCCCTATATGTTGGTAGTATACTAGCCACGCTTATAAAATGTGAAAAAAGTTGCTAATTTACTGACTTATTGAGATGTTTGGTAAATTTGTCAATAAATTGGTATTTGGTAACCACACTTGCAAAGTTTAAAACAAGTTGGTAATTCATTAATTTATTAGAATTTTTGTAAGTTCTCTGTGGTGTTGGAAGTTTACTACTCCATCTTATAAAATTTTAAAGAAATTAGCAAATAATCAATTTCATGGAATGTTCGTAAATTCTTTAGAAGGTTGGTATTTTGTGTAAATTTTAAAGAAGTTGACAATTTACTAATGCATTAAGTTTTAGTAAATTCCTTAGGGTGCAGTATATTACTAGCAACAATGGTAGAATTTAAAAGAAGTTGGCAGCTTACTAATTCACTGGGATATTAGTAAGTTTGTTGTAGGCTTTGATATTTTACTAATTCGCTTGTAACGGTTCAAAGAAGCTGATAAATTACTAGCTTATTGGAATGGTGGTAAATTTATTATAGTGTTGGAAATTTACTTCTGATACCAGTGTAATTTACTAATCCATTTGAAAGTTGGTAAATTCCTAATAGTATTGGTGATTTCCTAACAAGTACCTTGACATTCGAGTTACCGGTCACAGTTTTTTTTTTTTTTTTTTTTTTTTTTTTTAACATTGGTAAAAATTTTCCAGTAATTTCATAAATCTATTAACTGCTGAAATTTTGCAGATTTCTCCTAACGGGACCTTGGAATCGTCTCCAATCAGCGTGTCCACTAATCCATATTTCAAGAGAAACACCAGTCCTACTTCTCAAATTTTTCTATCTACTAGATACGGCATGATAGATAAGTTAGCATCAGTGTCATTGTTAATCATTTGTTCTATTGTTGAATAAGACAATTGGTGTGAGGAGATGAAAATAAAAAGGACCTCAGTCATTTTCAGCTCTGCAGACACAAAATGTAGGCATTGCCACATTGTTGTTTTCATGTTTGTACTGCACTTTCCGCGTCAGTGAGAACATTTCTTTCCCTCACAAAGAAGAAAAATTGCCGAGTTGCATGGACAAACTTGCGCGACCCCAAGGATGGAGGTCTGTTTATACTTTCCCAAAGTTCTCTCAAGGAAGCATTGGAAGAGAAGAAAATAACTAATGCATCTCATGTTTGCTGTATCAGAAGTCAAACTGCCTTTTATAATGAGTTCAGCACATGAGGACATTGAAAATATAGATGAATCGTGTTGAAATATCGAAGTAACTGACAATTCGAACACAGGAAGATGTCCATGATGCTAAAGGGTAATGGTGAACTCAAATGCCCGAAACGTTGAGACTACTTGTGAATGCAGGATGAAACCAATGTAGAGGAGACTAGGACTGCACTTGGACATCTAATTTTCTTTCCCTCTGGGAAGCTTTATCTACATGAGGTTCTTCTCTCAATGGCCTAAATCTTGAGGAATAGGGGTTCAGAGCCTCTCAGCTTGTAGGTCATCACCGACTTGATTAATGCATTTGACCTTTCTTAATCAGCAGCTTGAATTTTAGACCTTCAATGCTAGCTTCTGAGCAGCAAGAGCTTCTGCCTCTAGCGTGGGCTCCATAAAATTGTAGTTTCAGCAAGTAACGAGATCACAACATATGGGTCCATGTTTGACGCAGGACGCCTGTGTTCCAAGTTACCTGCATATCATTTTAAGCCATTAATTGATTGAGCAAGGAAGGTGAACTTTCAATGTTTTATCAATATAAAGTTTTTGAGGCGTTAAAAGAACTGAGATGTCCAAGTCTTAATCAATAAAAATCTGTAAATATTGGATCAGTAAGGACTGATATGAAGATATACATTTACTTAGGAAGCAAAACTGGGTGATTGCTTTCTGGGTGTTAACTGTTAAAAATTCTCTTTCATAGTAATAATCATAGAATCAACTCAGACCAAAACGAACAATAAGTACTTTCCATGTACTATTTTTTTTATGGTAGCGTTTCTTGAATCATTGATGAAAGTTACGGGTCTCCGATTGATACTCAGAATGAGCACAAAAAGGAAATGGTATTGGTAGTACCTTTTCCCTACTTCACAGTGTCACGGCCCACACAAATTGAGCAACCACGATTGGCAACACCCTGCATAAAAAAAATTCAAAAGGTTCAGGCTTAAAAAAAAATTGAGTTCAATTTAATGGGAAATTTTTGAAGTTGACTAGCAGCTGTATGCTTCTGTCGAGCATTACCCAAGAAAATGTATGATGTCGGCTATTTCATACTTTCCCCTCAACCTTCTCTTTTCCTTCTCCATAGGCGCTAATGTGCTCCTGGTGGTGAAGTGAGAGAATTAGAATTGCCTTTTTTGTCACTCCAAAGCCTCCCTCCTCTCGTGCTTTTCGTATTCCAGAAAAGACTGGGGAACACACTCTTAAAGTCCCTCCATGAACAAAAATACTTAACCAAGTCCATGTTATATTCTATGGTGTGAACCTGTAGTTAGTGTGGCATCCTGCACCATTCCAGAAACCCTGAGAAGGAAGACAAATTTTTTTTTTAAAATGAACCTTGGGATATATGTTGCGTAGATGGGGATAGTGAAGTCAGCTACCTCTTATCGATTTCGTATCTAACATGAGGACAGCACCAGCTTACTCAGTTACTCTCTGTTATATACACAACAGAAACAATTAAGTATTTGAATACTGTAGAATATGTCAATATGCACTTGATTCCGATTGCCGTTAATGGCATTCCGTTATTTTTCTTGAGCAAGTAATTGAAATTTCACCTCAAGAAGGTATCTTGAAAACCATAGATGATCTCCCGCTTAAATTCCCACGCCTGATATTCTCATTGCACAATAAAAGCCAGTAATGATGGCAACAATTCTGATGTTACACTTTTTTCTTTTCCTTTTCAAAAAAACAGGCAAGATGGAGGTCAGATATTACTTGGCCCAGCATCACCTCTCCATTGGTACCGCTAATGTTGATATCGGTGTATAAGCAAGCCTTGCAGTGAGCATCGGATATGTCTCAGCCAAATGACTTATCAGCCCCAACACCACAAAAAGAAGGCCCCTATATGAACATAAAGCTCGTATAATTCATCAATATATCAAGAAATTCATTGTGAAACAATTTCTCAGCTGGGGAACTGGATATACTTCAACAGGCCAACCCATGGCTAATGAACATTTGTCTGCAGTAGGCTGTTTTCTTGCTTGATCCCGAACCTAATGATATCATTTAGCCAAAAGTCATGAACTTGTCCATTTCAAAACTTTCTAATTCATGAAAGAAAACTCATATTTGAATTTCCTACCATGAAACTTCGTTTATAGCCTTTGGGTTACTGAAAATTTCAGCAACCCTGGCACGTTTGTTTGTTGGATCAGCTCACCAACTGGTGTGCATGAATAAAAAATAACCTGCAAACAAACAATGATTCTCTGTAAACTGATTAAAACATTCTTTCTTGTCCGCTCAACTTGTTCAAATGATCTGATGGATGAACAATTTTTGACAACATAATACTTCTTTCATGGATGATTACCAATATATTGTTGCCATATCAGAAAGGATCCTTGAAAATTGCTTGAGGGCCATTAAAAATTCAAGAACTTGATGGAATGATGTGAAGGCAAATATAGTAAGACAGTTTTGAGGTTATGTCATTGTACTAGAAGATCACTTCGCTATCCTCCCTTAGAGCTTGACTAGCACTTGATCCATCGTAGTTCTACTAGGGAAGTTCAGACGGGTGCTCAACAGGTTTAGGGAATGTCTGATTATTTAGGAACAATAGATCAGTAGCATGTAGCATGTACAAAGAAAAACACTACATATTTTATTGTTCCTATTCATACCCTTGATGTTCTGTGCAAATCTATGCTAGAAACTCCGATCCTGACTCATAGTTAGACTAACTCCAAAATGTGAAACAAGATTCACCAATGTTGAAACTGAAAGAAAAAAGGAGGTGTCAGCTGTTGAATGTGCATATAACTATGACATACTTATTCTGATGGTAGATTGAAGAAAACTGCAAACTTATAATCTCAGTACAGAATAGTTCCAGTATTGTTCATCTTTTTGTGGACCACACTTAATGGTTTTAGGCATTAAAACATACCAAATGTATGTTGTAATCATCATATGGGTGTAGGGCATGACGTCCAAGTTGAGAAGACTCTCAAGCCTCTAATAGTATTGTTCTTGAACTGTAAAGCATACACCCTCAACTTAGAAAAGCTCTTGGTGTTTACACTCTTCTTCCGTTTCAACAAAGAGAGAAATTCATGTGTTTGCTGTCATGGGACTAGTTGTCAGTGAGTATTTTGTGATCCTCATCTAGCATTGTTGTCTGTGCCAAAATCTACACCATTTCTTCATAGTCTGAAAAATAAAGCAGTGTGAGTTAGACATATCTACTAAAACAAAAAACTTGGGAGCTTAGTCTCATGAAGATAGTTCAAACAAGAAGCTCTATACATATGACTTGGCCTTTTGGTATGCATGAGAGTTTAGCTTTGAAATGATAAAAATAATAGACTGTGCACTTCAAAGAAAGGGTCTCTTTCGCAAGTGCCAGCGACAAAAAGTAGAAAACAGCTTTTTGAGGACTAGTTTCAAGTAGGGAAACTTACGTTTTGACACATAAATAGTTTCTTACTGATTGCCCTAAGGATGCTACCACATTCTCCTTGAAAAATAAGCTAAAAACAGTAGCATACCTACACTTCTCCTTTTGGAACCATTTCAAGGTTATTCTCAGGCCTCATTCCCAAAATTAAGCTTGAGAGGACATAAAAAAACTGAGGGCAGTTACATAGTTGAAGGAAGCAGACTACAAAGTGCAACATTTTAAGAGATGAATGAAATTCCACCTGACCAAGAATCAATCAGCAAACATGTTATTCTGATATTTCATTAGATCTAATGGATGATCAACTCATGAATCTTGACAATGCACCTAATTCTTTCCTCTCGCAGTCAAAGGGCAATCACCATGAAGTACTTTCTTCTTTCACAAACTTGGTATAATTGCAAATTACCGTTGCCAACTGCTTTGGCGAAAATATCCATCAGATTTTTCCATGGTAGAGCAAGACTACCAAACGCAACAATTACCTGCATGACCAATTGCAGTCACGGAACACGAAATATCTGACACAAGAGTGGATACAAGAGAAATCGATTCCACACGAGGTCCACAACAAAGACTTAAAATTGGTAGTGATTGATGTAGTCATCAAAAGAGGCGACAACAATGACTACTGCTTCGTTCATTCATTTTGCATCACGCAGCAAGCATTTCTTTTGCAGACATTGTTGTCATAAAGAGATGAAGTCCATGTCAATTCCCAACCAAGCAAAATGACTAGTACAACCTTGCAGTGATCAAAATGAAGAAATCATAAATTAGACTCCCAGTTTAACTGTGATAAGACCTCCTTTAATGTCACACATTTGCCCAATTGCTTAAGATGGTGCCCAAAATTGGTAAAGGATTTACCTGAGAAGCTCTGCAGAAAAGCAAACCAAGAATGTTAATTGTTGTCAAATGCTAACAATAAGATCTCTGCTATCCTCCCATAGAGCTAGACTGGTTCTTGATCCATAGTAATTCCACTTTGAAAGTTCAGATGGGTGCTCAACAGGTCTAGGTGTGACATCCTGAAATTCGACTCCATTTCGATAAAGTGAAATGGGCATTTCGTCGACGTGCCTATGGCCCTTTTTCTCTGAGCTGATCACTCACGAGTTAACTAACCTATTGGGTGAAGCCGTTAAGGGATGTATCAGCTGTAAAATCCCTAAAAGCTACCTAATTGGTTGGATTGAGCTAAAATCACGTCTGATCGATTTTTAACCACGAAATTGAACTCGATTTCGGGAATCGAATTTTAAGCGTGTCATAATTCTTATTTTTAGGATCCTGTCTCATCGCTCGTCAATTTATTAACGAGTCCAAAATTTCAATAAAGAAATTATGGGAAGAAAAATTGAAGCCCGAAAGGAATTAGAAAGGGAAAGAGAAATGAAATAAAATAAGTGGAAAGGTAATATTTTATTTCCCTCTCTCCCTCTCTCTTCTTTTCTTTCTTTTCTCTTTTCTCTCTCTCTCCTTTCCCCTTTCCCTTCCCCCTCGTGCGAATTCTTTCCCCCACCGCCTATTCTCTCTCTCTCTTCCCTTTTGACCGGTCAATGCATATCCTCTCCTCTCTCTTCTCTCTCTCTTCTCTCCCCTCTCTCTTCTTCCTTCTCGCACATGACCAAACCAGCTTCTTCTTCTCCTTCTTTCTTCGCGTGCGAACCAGCAAACCGGAGCAGAAGCAGCAGCTCGTCGTTGCCACCGTCCCGCCGCCGCACCGCCGCTCGCACGCCAGCAACGGCCGCTCGCTCGACGCCGCGTGCCCAGCCAACCGTCCGCGCGCGCCCAGGCGTGCTTCCCCGAGCGAATCCGCGCGACCCAACCACTGTTCGCCTCTGACCAGCCCCCGTCCGGCCACCTCCGGCCACCGCCCAGCCCTGCCGGACCTTCCCCGCGTCCCCCTCACCCTCCGCCAGCCTCCCCTCGCCGTTTTGGCCGCCGGAGCAGCCTCAGCCAGCCCCAACCAGCAAACCCACGAGTGGGTTTCCAGCTGGTTCAAGGCCGTTTTGGGCCATTTCCGGGCCCCGAACCCGAGCTGTGCTTTGGAGTTTGTTGTTCCTCGCGTCGCATCCGTTGGATTGATCCGATTTGCGCGCGATTTGGTGAGTAATCTCACTAATCCAGGATTAGTTGGCTAATTATGCTTAAGGTTGGTTAGATTTTAATTAATTATGTTTAGGTTGTTAGATTAGAATAAATTAGCAATTATTAGTCAATTGTGATGCGATTTAGATAAATTGATTGCGCAATTAGCAAGTAGACGTGGTTTACTAATTATTGGAAGTGTCTCAGGATTTTTCCCGACCCTTAGTGGGCTCCAATTAGGCATTTCGGGCCTAAGTGGAATTTTTAGTATTTAAATATTAATTTTCGGAATTAAATTAAATAATTATTTATTTTCTGAAAATTCAACTGAGATGGTCCGGAACCGGAAAATTATACTGATGACCGTGGTGAAGTCCGTTTATTTAATCGGGCTTTATTTTGAGCTAAATTGAATTTTTAATATTAATTATTTAATTTTCGAAATTAATAAATAAATTAATTATTTTTCGGAAATTAAGATTTTGATGGCCGACGACCGAAATCTCGTGCTGATCGTCGTGGCACAGTCCTTTTATTTATTGGAGCTCCACGTTGCATGGAATTGAATAAATTGTGATATTTTAGGGATTTACCCTAAATTGATTGGACTTGATTGAGATTGAATTGTTGGTTGGTAAATGGCCAAGTATGTTATTCAGCATTTATAATGCTTTGTTGAGTTGATTTAATTATTTGATTGAGAAATCGTTGGGTATTGGTTGTCGATATTGAAAGTAAATTGGTAATCACTTGAAAGAGGACACGTAGGCTCGGTGAATTAGAATGTCACCTGGAGAATGCACGTGAGTTCAGTGGTTGAATATGTCACCTTGGCGAAAAGGTCGCCTGAGAGAATGCATGTGGCTCGGAGACTCAGTATGTCGTCCTGGAGAATGCACGTGGCTCGGTGACAAAGTTTGGCATCTAAAAGGGCACGTGGCTCAGTGACAAAGTTTGGCATCTAAAAGGGCACGTGGCTCGGTGAATTGATGCATCACTTTGGTGAGATAGCACCTAAGAGAATGCACGTGGGCCCAGGCATCTAAAAGGACACGTGGCTCGGTGATCTGATGCGTCACTTTGGTAAGCGAGTACCTTAGAGAATTCACGTGAGTCCAGTATTCGGAATGGCATCTAAAAGGGCACGTGGCTCGGTGATTTGATGTGTCACTTTGGTAAGCGAGTACCTTAGAGAATGCACGTGGGCTCGAGCATCGTAAAAAGGACATGTGGCTCGGTGGCTTGATGTACCATCTTGGCGAAGAGGTCGCCTTAGAGAATGCACGTGGGTCCGAGGTTTGAGGCACGTGGCTCGGAGACCTGGAATGTCGTCCTGGAGAATGCACGTGGCCTAGCTTTTAAATATCCCACAGTGGGGATTGAATTGTATGACATGTAATCGACTAGTTCGATTTGTTTGAAGTGAATGGGTGTTTATTGTGAATTGTACTGACTTGCAGGTGGGATCTGAAGCCAAGGTAAGTCCTCTGCCCTGTGCGTGTTTACGCAGCCTTTAGTATAATGGTTTACTAATCGGGCTTAGTAGGGTAGAACTCGCTGAGACGTAGTCTCATCCCAGTTTGGGAAAAACCATTTCAGGACCCCGCTGAAGAGCTGAGAAGGAGGAATCCAAGAAGGAGAACTCGGAGGTGAGATCTGAAGAGAAGGATTTTTGGAAGAAGAAGATAATCCCGAGAGGGGCCTTGAGTACGGTCTGGATGGATTGAGATCCTATCTTCTTTTTGATGTGAATAGTTATGAAGTGATTTGTGGTTTGTATAAAATTTTGGTTATAAATTTCAATATGAAAAATATGGTTCTGCTTTTCTATCCCATCGTTTTATTGTCTGGGGATTTTAACTGCTTCCGCATGTGCTTAAAAATGAAAGGGTCGGCGATACATTGCCCTGAGATATCGCATTATAAAATCGACCAAGTGAGACGGATGTGTGCGTACATGAGGATCGGGGCGTGACATCCAGTTTAAGTGGTATCAGAGCGAGGTTGAAGATTGGAGTGATAAGGAGCGATGACCATGGGATAGTTAGTAGAATGGCCTTTAAATTCATGCTAGTGCATGTCTGTGTTAGCTGATTGCTAAAATTGTTTGTTGTTTGGATCACTCTGTTTCTAATTCGGTGTTGAATTGGAAACAGGTGTTAGTTGAGTAATGCTACACCATGAGCGATCAGGAGCCGAGAACTCTTGCAAAGAGGACCAATAGGGCCGTTATTCGGGGTAGAGCTTCGACTCGTGTCGGAACCCGAGGCGGACGTGGTCGAGCGCCAGCACAGGCTAGCGTGAGTGGAGTGAATCCACCTGTTGTAGATGTCGGGGTAGCAGCCCCTAATGATCCTAGGGTGGATGGGATCTTGCGTGTTCTGGAAGCAATGGGTAATATAGTGGATCAGCAAGCCGCTACTGTGGAAGCCGCTGCTCAGGCCGTTGCAACTGCTGCCGCTGCCGCCGCCACCGGAGTTGCCCCTGCAGTTGCACCTGCTGCAGCGCCTGCAGTCGCACCTGCCGTTGCTCCAGCTGCCGTGAATGTTGAAAATCCACCGGAGATAGTGGTCGCTGCAAGACCAATCCACAAGTTGGTGGAGCATTTCCTAAAGTTAAATCCGTCGGTTTTTACCGGGTCTGGAGACCCCGAAGCTGCTTCTTCATGGATTCAGAAGCTCGAGAAAACGTTTGCACTGCTGATGTGCAACGAGGCTAAGAAGGTAATGTTAGCAACTTACCAGCTGGAGGGAGTTGCTAACACTTGGTGGATGACAACTCGAGAAATGATCTTTCCGGAAGGTGCTGTTCAGGACTGGAACACTTTCCGCGAAGCCTTCAATGATAAGTTTTTCTCTGAGACTGCCAGAGAGGTGAAGATGGCTGAATTTCAATGTTTTCGCCAGGGTTCTCTATCTGTTGATGAGTATGAGGCGAAGTTCGCTGAACTTTCGCGATATGCCCCCGAGTTAATTGAGAATCTTGTGAACCGAGCGAGGAGGTTCAGAGATGGATTCAGGCAAGATTTGAGAAGTGCCTTAGTCCTTCTGGATCTGAAGACTTATAATGACATATATCGGAGAGCTCAGAAGATTGAGAAAGATCAGAATGATAAAGCTGCCTCATCTGGATCGAGGTTTAGCTCTCATAGAGACAACATCATCCAAGGAAAGAGGCCGATGTTTAGAAATAGATTCCAAAGCCCGCCCAGCAAGAAGAGTGGATTTAATAGGTCAGGACCTATTAGGAATGATGCATGTCGCTTGTGTGGAAGAAGACATGGGACAGCACCGTGCCCAGTTAGGACGGGTGCCTGTTTTGAATGTGGCCAATAGGGCCACATGGCCAGATTTTGTCCTAAGAAGCAAAGAGGACAACCTCAGTTGCCGCCGCCGCCACCGATGAGACAGATAGGAGGGTATGCCCCTCAGAATGTACTGTAAGGAGGACAGCAGAGACCTCCAGCTCAGGGCACTGTGTACGCGATTACCCAAGGTCAGGCAGAAGCTGCGCCTGGCGTGATTACAGGTACGGTCTCGCTCAACGACCAACCTGCTTATGCTTTGTTTGATTCGGGAGCAACCCATTCCTTCATTGCCGAGCAATATGTTAGGATGCTAGGATTGAATCCTGTATTGTTGGAATCGGCAATTTGCATATCTACACCCTTGAAAGATAAAGTTATTGCTACTTTAGGATGTTCGGGGTGCAAGTTAGAGATTGGTGAGCGAGTGGGGAAAATTGATTTGTTAGTCCTAGCCATGTATGATTTTGATTTGATAATTGGCATGGACTGGCTCACCAATCAACGAGCTAAAATGGACTGCTATCGCAAGGCGATTCAGTTTGACCTATTAGGGGGTAAGAGCTTCGAGTTTGTCGGGAATCGAGGAGGACCTTCGATCTCCCTAATCTCGTCGCCGGAAGCAGCTCGTTTGTTAGACGAGGGTTGCCGAGGGTACTTAGCGACTGTCGTGGAGACGACAGTTGAAGAGCTGAAAATGGAAGATATTGCAGTGGTACAGGAGTTTCCAGATGTCTTTCCAAAAGAATTGCCAGGGTTACCGCCAGAAAGGGAGATTGAATTTGTAATCGAGCTAGCACCAGGGACAAAACCGATCTCAAAGGCACCTTATCGAATGTTGTTATCTGAGTTGAAGGAACTGAAGGTACAGATGCAAGAGTTACTGGATAAATGATTTATTCGTCCTAGTGCATCGCCTTGGGGAGCACCAGTTCTATTTGTTAAGAAGAAAGATGGTTCGTTGCGTTTGTGCATCGACTATCGTCAGCTCAATCAGGTAACGATCAAGAACAAGTATCCATTGCCGAGGATAGATGACCTGTTTAATCAACTGCAAGGAGTGTCAATATTCTCGAAGATCGATTTGAGGACAGGATATCATTAGTTAAGGATTCGGAAAGAGGATATTCCTAAGTTAGCAATTCGTACTCGGTATGGTCATTACGAGTTTACAGTGATGCCGTTTGGATTGACAAATGCTCCGGCTGCCTTTATGGATTTGATGAACAGAGTGTTCAAGGAATATCTAGATCAATTTGTGATCGTGTTTATAGATGATATCCTAGTCTATTCGAGAAGTAATGAAGAGCACGAGAATCATCTGAGATTAGTGCTTCAGACCTTAAGAACACATCAGCTATATGCTAAGTTTAGCAAATGCGAGTTTTGGCTGACTCGTGTTGCGTTCTTAGATCATGTGATTTCCGGAGAAGGAATCTCCGTCGACTCGAGCAAGATAGAAGCCTTGATCAGGTGGCCGAGACCGACATCAGTGACAAAGATCAGGAGTTTTCTAGGGTTAGCAGGTTATTACAGACGGTTTGTGGAAGGGTTCTCATCGATAGCGTCGCCTCTGACAAAGCTCACGAAGAAAAATGAGAAGTTCATATGGACAAACAAGTGCGAGTGTAGTTTTCAAGAGCTGAAGGAAAAGTTGACTACCGCACCTGTGCTGACGATTCCATCTAGTCCTGGAGGATTCGAGATCTATAGTGATGTGTCATTTAGGGGATTGGGTTGCGTGCTGATGCAACATGGCAGAGTTGTTGCATATGCTTCCCGGCAGTTGAGACCTCATGAATTGAATTGTCCGACGCATGACTTAGAACTCGCAACCATCATATTTGCATTGAAGATTTGGAGGCACCACTTGTGTGGGGAAAAGTTTCAAATCTTCACGGACCATCAGAATCTCAAGTATTTGTTCTCTCAGAAGGAGTAGAACATGAGACAACGGCGATAAATGGAATTGCTGAAAGACTACGACTGTGATATTCTATATCACCCGGGAAAGGCGAATAAGGTCGCCGATGCATTGAGTCGGAAGTCTTCAGTGGCACGAATCTTGGTTAAGGAGTGGAACTTAATCGAGAGAGCTCGAGATTCGGAATTCAAATTTGAGGTAGGCCACCTTTCAAGTTTTATGGCCACCCTCAGAATTGAGCCGGATATCCAGGTTAGAATTAAGCAACTTCAACCGACAGATCCAGACGTACAGAGAATTCTTCAGGAAGATGCTGATAAAAGAAAGGCTGATTTTCAAGTTTCTGATGATGGGGTACTGAGGCTTCGTGGACGTTTGGTTGTACCTGACGATGTAGAGCTTAGAGAAGAGATTTTATCTGAAGCACATTGTAGCAATTACAGCGTTCATCCTGGAAGCACTAAGATGTATCAGAATTTGCGTCAACACTACTGGTGGTTAGGTATGAAGGCTGACATTGCCAAGCATGTGGCCAAGTGTTTGACTTGTCACCAAGTAAAAGCCCAGCATTGCAAACCGGGAGGATTTCTGCAACCTCTCGCGATCCCAGAGTGGAAATGGGAGCATATCACGATGGACTTCGTGACTGGACTACCAAGGAGTCAGAGGGGGAATGATTCGATTTGGGTAGTAGTCGACAGGTTAACAAAGTCGGCTCACTTCATTGCAGTTCAAAAGGACCTGAGTCTGGATAGACACGCAAACCTGTATGTGCGTCAGGTGGTTCGTATGCATGGAGTGCCAGTTACGATAACATCTGATAGAGACCCGAGATTTACTGTTGCTTTTTGGAAGAGCTTGCAGAGTGCTTTGGGTACAAAGCTTCAGTACAGTACGTCATATCATCCTCAGACGGATGGTCAGTCGGAAAGGATGATTCACATGCTGAGAGCGTATGTAATAGACTTCAAAGGAAGCTGGGAAGATCAGCTTCATCTGGTGGAATTCGCCTACAACAACAGTTATCAGCAGAGCATCAAGATGGCTCCATTTGAAGCGTTGTATGGCAGAGCATGCAGAACTCCAGTATGTTGGGATGAAGTCGGAGAAATGAAGATAACAGGCCCAGAGTTGGTTCAGCAATCAGTAGATGCCGTGGCAGTGATCAGAGACAGATTGAAGACCGCGCAGAGCAGGCATAAAAGTTATGCAGATAAGCGTCGAAGGTCTTTGGAATTCCAAGTTGGTGATCACGTTTTTCTGAAAGTGTCACCAATGAGGGGAACTTCGCGCTTTGGTAAGAAAGGCAAACTGAGTCCGAGGTACGTAGGTCCGTTTGAGATTCTTGAAAGAATCGAAAAACTAGCATATCGTCTTGCGTTGCCGCCAAGATTGGCACAAGTGCATGACGTCTTTCACGTGTCAATGTTAAGGAAGTACGAGCCTGACCCGACCCACGTGCTCAATTTCGAGGAGTTGGACGTGGATGACCGTGTGTCATACGTTGAAAGCCCAGTTCAGATTGTCGATCGTAAAGAGCAAGTTCTGCGTACAAAGACCATCCCGTTGGTCAAAGTGGTCTGGTAACACCATGGCATTGAAGGAGCGACTTGGGAGACTGAAGAGTCGATGAGACAGTTGTACCCTCGCCTTTTTAAACAAAGTGTAATGGTTTAAATTTCGAGGACGAAATTTTTATAAGAGGGGAAGAGTTGTGACATCCTAAAATTCGACCCCGTTTCGATAAAGTGAAATGGGCATTTCGTCGACGTGCCTATGGCCCTTTTTCTCTGAGCTGATCACTCACGAGTTAACTAACCTATCGGGTGAAGCCGTTAAGGGATGTATCAGCTGTAAAATCCCTAAAAGCTACCTAATTGGTTGGATTGAGCTAAAATCACGTTTGATCGATTTTTAACCACGAAATTGAACTCGATTTCGGGAATCGAATTTTAAGCGCGTCATAATTCTTATTTTTAGGATCATGTCTCATCGCTCGTCAATTTATTAACGAGTCCGAAATTTCAATAAAGAAATTATGGGAAGAAAAATTGAAGCCCGAAAGGAATTAGAAAGGGAAAGAGAAATGAAATAAAATAAGTGGAAAGGTAATATTTTGTTACCCTCTCTCCCTCTCTCTTCTTTTCTTTCTTTTCTCTTTTCTCTCTCTCTCCTTTCCCCTTTCCCTTCCCCCTCGTGCGAATTCTTTCCCCCCACCGCCTATTCTCTCTCTCTCTTCCCTTTTGACCGGTCAATGCATATCCTCTCCTCTCTCTTCTCTCTCTCTTCTCTCTCCTCTCTCTTCTTCCTTCCCGCACACGATCGAACCAGCTTCTTTTTCTCCTTCTTTCTTCGCGTGCGAACCAGCAAACTGGAGCAGAAGCAGCAGCTCGTCGTCGCCACCGTCCCGCTGCCGCACTGCCGCTCGCACGCCCGCGACGGCCGCTTGCTCGACACCGCGTGCCCAGCCAACCGTCCGCGCGCGCCCAAGCGTGCTTCCCCGAGCGAATCCGCGCGACCCAACCGCTGTTCGCCTCTGACCAGCCCCCGTTCAGCCACTTCCGGCCACCGCCCAACCCCGCCGGACCTTCCCCGCGTCCCCCTCACCCTCCGCTGGCCTCCCCTCGCCGTTTTGGCCGCCAGAGCAGCCTCAGCCAGCCCCAACCAGCAAACCCACTAGTGGGTTTCCAGCTGGTTCAAGGCCGTTTTGGGCCGTTTCCGGGCCCCGAACCCGAGCCATGCTTTGGAGTTTGTTGTTCCTCGCGCCGCCGCCGTCGGATTGATCCGATTTGCGCGCGATTTGGTGAGTAATCTCACTAATCCATGATTAGTTAGCTAATCATGCTTAAGGTTGGTTTAGTTTTAATTAATTATGTTTAGGTTGTTAGATTAGAATAAATTAGCAATTATTAGTCAATTGTGATTCGATTTAGATAAATTGATTGCGCAATTAGCAAGTAAACGTGGTCTACTAATTATTGGAAGTGTCTCAGGATTTTTCCCGACCCTTAGTGGGCTCCAATTAGGCATTTCGGGCCTAAGTGGAATTTTTAGTATTTAAATATTAATTTTCGGAATTAAATTAAATAATTATTTATTTTCTGAAAATTCAACTAAGATGGTCAGGAACTGGAAAATTATGCTGATGACCGTGGTGAAGTCCGTTTATTTAATCGGGCTTTATTATGAGCTAAATTGAATTTTTAATATTAATTATTTAATTTTCGAAATTAATAAATTAATTAATTATTTTTCGGAAATTAAGATTTTGATGGCCGACGACCGAAATCTCATGCTGATCGTCGTGGCACAGTCTGTTTATTTATTT
This sequence comes from Eucalyptus shirleyi, assembly GCA_017140165.1. NCBI lineage: Eukaryota > Viridiplantae > Streptophyta > Magnoliopsida > Myrtales > Myrtaceae > Eucalyptus > Eucalyptus shirleyi. The sequence goes on along the minus strand of CM029447.1, from coordinate 16,660,937 downwards.
GAGCTCCACGTTGCATGGAATTGAATAAAGTATGATATTTTAGGGATTTACCCTAAATTGATTGGAATTGATTGAGATTGAATTGTTGATTGGTAAATGGCTAAGTATGTTATTCAGCATTTATAATGCTTTGTTGAGTTGATTTAATTATTCGATTGAGAAATCGTTGGGTATTGGTTGTCGATATTGAAAGTAAATTGGTAATCACTTGAAAGAGGACATGTGGGCTCGGTGAATTGGATTGTCACTTGGAGAATGCACGTGAGTTCAGTGGTTGAATATGTCACCTTGGCGAAAAGGTCGCCTGAGAGAATGCACGTGGCTCGGAGACTCGGTATGTCGTCTTGGAGAATGCACGTGGCTCGGTAACAGAGTTTGGCATCTAAAAGGGCACGTGGCTCGGTGAATTGATGCATCACTTTAGTGAGATAGCACCTAAGAGAATGCACGTGAGCCCAGGCATCTAAAAGGACACGTGGCTCGGTGATCTGATGCATCACTTTGGTAAGCGAGTACCTTAGAGAATGCACGTGGGTCCAGTATTCGGAATGGCATCTAAAAGGGCACGTGGCTCGGTGATCTGATGCGTCACTTTGGTAAGCAAGTACCTTAGAGAATGCACGTGGCTCGGTGGCTTGATGTACCATCTTGGCGAATAGGTCGCCTTAGAGAATGCACGTGGGTCCAAGGTTTGAGGCACGTGGCTTGGAGACCTGGAATGTCGTCCTGGAGAATGCACGTGGCCTAGCTTTTAAATATCCCACAGTGGAGATTGAATTGTATGACATGTAATCGACTAGTTCGATTTGTTTGAAGTGAATGGGTGTTTATTGTGAATTGTACTGACTTGTAGGTGGAATCTGAGGCCAAGGTAAGTCCTCTGCCCTATGCGTGTTTAGGCAGCCTTTAGTATAATGGTTTACTAATCGGGCTTAGTGGGGGTAGAACTCGCTGAGACGTAGTCTCATCCCAGTTTGGGGAAAACCATTTCAGGACCCCGCTGAAGAGCTAAGAAGGAGGAATCCGAGGAGGAGAACTCGGAGGTGAGATCTGAAGAGAAGGATTTTTGGAAGAAGAAGATGGTCCCGAGAGGGGCCTTGAGTACGGTCTGGATGGATTGAGATCCTATCTTCTTTTGAGATCTCCTTTTTGATGTGAATAGTTATGAAGTGATTTGTGGTTTGTATAAAAGTTTGGTTATAAATTTCAATATGAAAAATATGGCTCTGCTTTTCTATCCCATCGTTTTATTGTCTAGGGATTTTAATTGCTTCCGCATGTGCTTAAAAATGAAAGGGTCGGCGATACATTGTCCTGGGATATTGCATTATAAAATCGACCAAGTGAGACGGACGTGTGCGTGCCTGAGGATCGGGGCGTGACACTAGGGATCGCCTCATTTCAAGAATTGATAGATCAACTGCATGTAGCATGTGAAAAGGAAAAACGCTACATATTTTATTGTCGCCAATCATGCCCTTGATTTGCTGTGCAGATCTATGTCAAAGCCTCTGATCTGTGGGAACACATTGACATAAAGTTATTTTTAAGGGAAGCAAACTAGAAGCCATTCTCTAGAAAACATTTCATCACTTCACATGAGAGGTTTCCAGAGCTGTGCAAGCATTTTGCTTCTTGTGAAATCAAATAAACAGACTGCAAACTATATCTACAGCATGAGTCATAAGCCAGATTTAGTGAGCTCGGAATTGGATGAAGAAAAGTATGAATTTTCTTCATTTTTCTCATATGTTCAAGAATAAAGCAATGTCCAGACCTTTTAGCGATCTGTCTGTCTCCCCGAATTGTACATGTGGTGTTGATAGATACCTTTATCAACTCTATCTGTAGGATATGCAATATCTCGTCCCAGTCCTTGCCTGCATCTTTTTGGCACCTCTCCTCCAATTTTGGGCAATCTGTGATTCTTAGGTGAGTACAAAATAGTTCTCATATAGTTCATCTTTTTGTGCATCGCACTTAAAGGTTTTAGTGCATGAAAACATACCAAATGTATTATATAATTATCTCCTGGTGTTTCCGCGTCCTTTGTTTTAGCAAGAGAGGAATCCATGTGTTTGTTGTCATGGGCCTGGCAGTCAGTGAGTTCTTTTTTATCCTGAACTTGCATTATGTTGTCGGTGCCAAAATCTGCACAACTTCTGCCTAGTTTGAAAATTAAAGCAGCATGAGTAACAGACATATCTACTGAAACAAAAAACCTAGGAGCTTAATGTCATGAAAGATAGTTCAAATGATGAGCTCTATTTGTATGAATTGGCCTTCTGGTTTACATGAGAGTTTAGTTTTCAAAAGACAAAAAGAATGGACTGGGTACTTCAAAAGAAAGGGTCTCTCTAAGAAGTGCTAGCACCTTTGCCCTAAGCTTAATCTCATGAAACCGCCTTTTAAAGACTAGTTTCAAGTGGAAAAAACTCTTGCATTTTCGAAGCATAAATGGCAAGGTGTAAACACAATTGCCATGAACAATTTTACACAAACAGGGTCTCGATAGAGGTATAAACTCTTACTTAATTTGCCCAGAATATTTCTAGAAAATGAAAGCGGTAGAAATCATGAAGATGGAAGGGTTAGAGCAACTTAAAGGTACAGACCCCCACTCATCAAATACAAAGCAAGATGATTCAAGCCAAAATGCCATTGAAAATTTGAAATAGCAGCCACCGCCCACCCATCATAATAGTTTTTAGAGTTGCAAGAGTCCAATTCAAGGAGCCAAATCAGCAACCCTGCTCATCTTCACCAGATCGAGCAATGAATCAAAAGATACAAAAACAAATTCGTATGACGCCAAACAGATGTACTCAGCTTCGCTCAGGAGATAGAACAGAGCGAGAAATTCTCAAGAAGCACCCACACTTCAAAGTCAAAAACCACAAAAAGCATTAACGATGCTGAACTCAATGGCATCGTCCTCTCTCCATAACCAAATCGCATCGCAAACCCTCTCTCTCCCCCCCCCAGCGATATGTCCATGTACCCCCAATCAAATCAAAGTATTCGAAACACAATTCGAAAAATTATTCATGTAAAATCTGGGAAACAAGGTCGCACGTACCTTCAGAAAGAGAATTAGGGATCGATACGCAAGTCGAGGATATGAGCGATCTTGGACCAGTCCTCGCCTGCATTGCTTTCGCACCTCTCCTTCAATTTTGGGCACGAGTAGATTCTTAGGTAAGTAAGGGATGTGAGCCTTCGCATTCCTTCAGGTAACGATGTCAACGAGGGGCAATTTTTGATTTCGAGCCATTGAAGTGATTGAAGGGCCTCGATCTGCTCTGATAATGCCTTCAAATTGTCGCAGCCATAAATTTCGAGACACTTGAGACTGCGGAGCTGTAGAATCCACTGTGGGAGAGATTCTAGTTTGGGAAGAATAGCGATTTGTAGAGACCGGAGACTCTGAAGTCCATGGAAATCCAAGATGATGTTGCCGCTTCATCTTTGGATAAATCGAGCTCCTTGCAATCCCAAAAAAGGAGATGCTCGAGCTTCGATAGATGCCGCAAACTAGGCAAGAGGGAAGTTAACCGAGGAAGACTGAAGATCACAAGAGATTCAAGCGAGGTAAGACTTTTCAAACACTCCTCAGGAATACATTTTAGGCTCCTCATGTGCACCATGTGGAGTTTCTTCAACTTATTAAGGCCAACTTTGGGGAAATGTCTACATCTTGTGCAATACCACAATCTTAACGCAGCTAAATTGGGCAAATCAGTCAGCCATCTCGGAAATCTCTCGCCTTTAAATCCCTCGACACTCAACTCCTGTAGATTTTTCGGCGGCCTCAATCCATCTAGTAGTGCTTTATCTCTTTTCTTAATTATTGCTTCATCAGTATTATCAAAATTGCCCCATGAAAGATCCAAAATTTCCAGAGAACGCTTCTCTATCAAGTTCGCGGCCTTGGATTCTTCTACTGCATCTGTCACGCTTCCCAAATTTTTAATGAAAAGCCTTCCCCGAATGTTATTAAGCCTATTTAGCTCCCCAAGTCCGCAATATTTCTTAGCCAGAGCTTTATCTTTGGGCAATATAAAATCACTTAACCTATGCAACGAACTCAATTGCCCTAGTCCACATGGCATATAACTAAGTTCAGCACAACCATCTATGTCTAGATTTCGAAGGCTAACTAACTTCCTTATATCCCTCGGCAATTCTTTTAGGCTAGAACAATTGTTAAGATTAAGTGTTTGCAAATTTTGCAACCTCATAATGGAGTTAGGAAGACTTTTGAGTGCTTTATTGCCAGAGAGATCGAGATATGTGAGATACTTCAACTTACCAATGGACCTTGGCACCTTCTCGACCTTCGTGGCATGCAAATCCAAGATACGCAATCTTTTGAAACTTTGAATGAGTTGGAGTAGATCTACTTCACTTGTTGGTTCTCCCAGATATTCAGGAGTATACATATATGTTCTTAGTGCACTTGCTTTCAAGCATGAGATTGGAAGTTTACCCGTCAAATTTGAAGTTAAACCACGAGATAAATGACGAGTTCTTTTATGTATGGGTTTTTTATCATCCCATGCCACCCAACACTCGGTCCCAAAGAACTAAGCGAGCTAGATCATGCATCAAATCATGCATCTTGCAAGTCTCCTCATTTTCTTGATAGTCTTGAAAGAAGTTACTCCACAGTAGATCATTGAAATATCCACAAGCAATGTCTTCTAAATGATGACGACTATTTGATTGCTTGATAAATCCTTCGGCCATCCAAAAATCGACCAAAGTTTGCTTATCTAGCTCATGATCTTTGGGAAACAATGAACAAAATGCGAAACATTGTTTCAAATGTGAAGGAAGATGGTCATAACTAAGCTTAAGAATTGACATTATGCCATCTTCCCTTCTAGACACGTCTGGGAGCTCATGATCTTTGAAATGTAACCATTCGGGTTTAGTTTTCTTAAATAATAAACTCCCGACAGTTCGAACAACTAATGGAACACCACAGCACTTTCTAATTATATCTTTACCAATAGCTAGCATGTCAGGATCTTGTAACTGCTCTTCATTACAGCAAGCCATTTGCATTAGTAAATCAAAAGATTTACTTTCGGATAAGCCTTTGAGAAAATGAGGCGGAATAGTGCCGGTGATCTTTGCCACTGAAGGAAGGCGTGTAGTTATAAGGATCTTGCTTCCTTTAGCACCTCCAACCAATAAAGTTTTCAAGCTCAACCATGTTTCTAGTTCTGTAGTCCACAAATCATCTAAAACTAAAAGATATCTCTTTCCATCGATTGCTCCCCTCAGTTCCCTTTGCAACTGTTCCATTGCACCCTTAATTGGTTCTTTCGTTTCTACACAAGCTACGATATTTTTCACTATTTTTTCCAGGTCAAAGTCATCAGTGACACAAACCCACATTTTCAAGTTAAACTGCTTACTGACCATCTCATCATTATACATGCTTTGAGCGAGAGCTGTTTTTCCAAGCCCCCCAATACCAACTATTGGAAGGATGGAAACGTTCTCTTGCACGTTTGACTCTAGTAAAAATTCCATGATTGTCTTCTTATCCTCTTCTCTCCCTATAATATCTCCCTCGCGTATAAACGAATGTGTCTCTTCTCTCTTCCTCCACTCTCTCTCGGGGCGCTCATCCAAGTGGAATCCCTTATCAGCCTTAATGGCTTCTATTCTCTTCCTCGCGACTTTTAGTTTGTAACTCATCTTCATTTTAAAAGCAAGCTGGTTTGAACTTGAGAAAAATGTCCTTACCTCCTTCATCATTTCATTGTGGCCCCTCAATTCTCGTCGCATAGCTTCTATATTGAATTCTTCAAGCACGTCTTGTGCATCATAGAAAGCTTCTTTCAATTTATCAACCCAATCTTTGATTTGGGGACTTCGGAGGTATTGCTCTTCTGCATGGTCTAGTACAGATTGAAGAGTGGAGACAGTGTCCCCAAGTGCCTCGAGTTCATGATTGATGCCCCATAACATTCCAACATTATTTAGTGCTAGAGGAACCAGATAAGCAACAATCTTTCCAGCAATACCGACGACAACCGCTTCCGCCATTTGAGTTCTCTCTATCTCTCTGTGGATAGGTAGATGTTAGTCTAGTCGGTCCAAGGCTAGAGACTTCTCACGACATGTATAACAAGTTAATGCTGATACTCACCTAAAACTGGCAAATCGAAAGCTTGACAAATCTAATTATCAACTTATATCACTAACTTTACCTATCATACATAGGAGTTCGGATCGTCCATGCAAGTCTAAATAACATATGTGGACCCACCGACGTCGCATCCGATGCCCACAAGGACACTTCTATATTTTCAAAGGCTTCATTCTTTACCTTTTTGTCAAAAGATGACCTATCATTCTTTATACTCTTGGGATGGCTTTAATGGATGACAAAGTTGGTAACAAAACTTACGTTATAAACCTAGGAAACACTAGTTTGCTGTGATTAGGGTACTCTGAGATGTGACCTACGATTAACTAGTTATTGATATATATGTGCATATACGATTATAAATATGCAATGTACATTAGGATAGGGATTCTTTATGTGAAATTAGAAAGTTCTATGCCTAGGTAACATGATGTATTTGTTTACATTTTGATGCCAACACTACACCTCTCAATTCGAAACTCTCCTTCATATTGTCACATGGCAATATTACTTTTTATATTATTAAAACAATACAGTTGATCAGGGAAGTTCACTCTCCTTGCTGATCTCTCAAAATTATTTACTTCCTAAGAATAAATGCTTCTACATTTTGTTGTCTTCCTTTATTGTTTTCTATTCTCAAAATAAATAAATAAAACTGCCTTAAAGATTTATTCCCATAATAAACAATTTCAAAGCTTGCACATTTATGCAATGTAAAATCTTATATTTAGGGATTTTAAAAAAATTCCCGTGCAGGGGCAAAATGACGGACATACCTCCCGTTTTTTCTAGCATATACCATATGTACACAATCTCTTATTTTTCAGTTTCTTATTGTAACCATATTGATTAGTTTAGAATCCTTCACTTAATTCAAATTTGTAGCTTTTCTTTAACAATTACTATAAGAAAAGTGATCTCTCGTCTTTTAAGTTGGGCTCTTATTTCTATCCCCTAACATATTCTTCTTCTCATTTAGCTCTATTCAATATACACAATCAAATCTTTGTTGAATTTACTGTTTAATCATACTATTAGCTTGCCTCTATCTTTCAATCTAAAGTTATGTTTTGCCTTTTATATTAATGACTAATAGACAGGCTGTTCTTATTCCCTTTATTTCGATTCAAATTCAAAACATCGCACTGACGTTTATTATTCATTTTACATATAAAAAATGCAACAACTATTTTTCTTATGATGATAATAATTGTTTGTTTTTCATAAGTAGTATGATTGGTCTTCTGAATAATTTATTATGTACCATCACGCATCTACTTTTGTCAAATTGCGACATGCTCATCCTCCCACCAATAATAGGAATAGTCTTAATCATTATTTTTTAATGCATTCTTCCCTATGCATGACAATCCTTTTTGCATACTTCAATGAATTCTCATGTTGGGTTTGTTTCATATTTCATAAATATATTATTCCTTTATGCAATTTCATAAATTTACTGACAAATGCCATTATCAGGGACTTACTACAGATGATTTCACACGAGCAATGCGCCTGAAATGAGACTAAATTGAAAAAAAGAAAAAGAAAAAAGAAGCATTTAGTTGTTTTGCTGATGCTTGTGAAAGTGTAGAGCTTGAAATCCACCACGCGGGCTGCGGGGGGGACCAACTTAAGATGTTGAAAATAGGAATTCTATCATCCACGCATATTACAAGAGGGAGGCCTAAATCAATATGCATATGGGGCCCCACCAAAGTCGGGTCCGAGGTCCGTAATTATTGTCTAAGACTTTGCGTGCTTCTTGTGTTTACTCGTCTAACATGCTCTCGAAGGCAATGAAATTGCTAGTGAATACAAATCAGTGATCCTATAGTTCATAAAACAATAAACCGATGCATGCATGGTGAAAATAACTGAGAGCAAAATTACCAGCAGTACAGATGATGCCGAAGGATCGAATTTGACAGCAGCGAGCCTGAATGAAATACAAGCAACAGGATAAGAAACGATGAAGAAATGGTTCCTGAGTGCTGCCTGCATTTATGCTCGTCGCACATCATTGAGAGAAAGAAAAGAGGAACATTCCTTTCTTATGTTGACACAACAAGGAAACTTGGGAATTAATCCCTTTCTTTGCCCCCTCAGTTACGGTTACCACAAGAAAGGGATTTCTTTGCATTTCATTCTTGCAAAGGGTTCACGTCTGATTACTTTCTTTAGTTCGACATAATGGTTCTTTCATATCCAATAATCATATTTTAGCATGAACAGTGTAAGCGTCAAAAGTGAAATGTTGAAGTGTAAAACCCAAAAAGTTGGCAAGTATCTAATCTTCCAAGGATAAAAACTCCAACCATCTACGCAAGCCCAAATAAAAGATGCACATTGGACTACCGAGGTCGCGTCCAGGGTCCACGATTGGTTTGTCAAAGATATTTGGTGATTCCTTTGTTTACTATTCTAACGTGCTTGCAAAGGCAATGGAAATGCTGGTGTTGAAGTTATCGAAATACTTATTCAGCAGATTGATTCTTTCTAACAATTTGTCTAACAGTCCCGAGACCCAGAAGCAGACGAGATTTATGAAATGAAATTGCGTCTCCAAAGACAAACACTTTTATTTTTTCAAATGCTTCATCCTTTATTTTATATTTTATTTTTTGAGAAGATGACCAATAATTCTTCTTGGGATTAATTTGAGGTATGACAGAGTCGGTATTAAAGCTTACGTTATGAACCTAGAAAATTTTCGCTCGCTTTAATTTTCCTTTGCAAGATCGTACCTGTCAGAGAACAAGACAAATGAAGATATTGAGTCTAAGGTTCACTGTCCTTGTCAATTTGTGCACAATCTCGTCTGAAACTCTATATCAAGCCACTTTTCTGATTAGTGTTACACTCAAGTTCTATTCTATATCACATCGAGCAAGTAAGACACATGCACTCCAACACATAACCTATTATGCACGAAGAAAAAAAAAATATAGAGTGGCGATCATTTGAAATCCGGTCCAATTATGAGTAATAGCACAAGTCCTAACATGAAACTGAAGATTTCACAAAGCATTTGGCAAGATGCTTGAGATCTTTGATAAGGATAGCAGGTGTTGCATGTTCTTATTCACTCCTAATCTTGATTAGTTGTTGGATTTGGTCACTCTGCCTTCCATGTTAGTTGCATGTTCAAAATTTCTATGGATACCAATTCAATTATATGTCGTTCCTTTTTCTTTTTTTTTCTGACCTTCCTTGTTTGCTAGGATTTTCAAAAATAAGCCTTTAGTTGTTACAGGTTATTTCACACGATACTAGATTAAAAAATAAAACAAAAATAAGCCTTTAGTCGTTCTTGTGAAAGTGTGGACCTAGAAATCCGTCGGGGGAGGTGGACCAACTAGATTTGTTGGAGATAAGAATTCTCATCTTTTACGCAGATTACAAGATAGGGCCTAAAACAATATGCATATGGGACCCACCGCAGTCAGGTCCAAGGTTCGTGAACAGTTTGTCTTAGATTGTGCGTGCTCCTAGTGTTAACTAGTCTAACATGCTTGCAAAGGCAAAGGAAAATTCTGGTGAAAACAAATCACTGATCTTATGGTTCTTAAAACAATAATCCGATGCATGCATGGTGAAAATAACTTAGAGAGCGAAATTACCAGGAGTACCGGTGATACTGAAGGACCGAATTTGACAGCAGCAAGCCCGAATGAAATGCAAGCAACAAGATAAGAAATAGTGAAGGAATGGTTCTTGAGGGCCTGCATTTGTCCTTGCTGCACATTATATAGAGAAAGAAAAGAGGAACATTCCTTTCTTATGTCGACACAAGAAGGAAACTTGGGAATTGATCCCTTTCTTTACCTCGTCAGTTACCATTAACACAAGAAAGGGATTTCTTTGCATTTCATTCTCGCAAAAGGGATCACGTCTGATTACTTTCTTTTGTTCGACAGAATGATTCTTTCATATGGAACAATCATATTTTAGTAGGAACAGTTTTAGCGCTAAAAGTGAAATGTTCTGAGTTACAAACCAAAACATCGACAAGTATTTGATATTCCAAGAAATCTCGCAATGCTTAAGCTGGTTGTAAAAAGGTTGAAAAAGTTATATCTTTCTTATTGGATGGCCTTCCCAATCCCTTTTTCTTTAACTACCATGGAAATATTATCTAATCAAAGTTTTGTCCTTTTCCTTCCTATATTATAAATATAGATATATTGATTTTAATAATTAGGCACTCTTTATAGAATTATTTTATTCTTACGATTCGATTGAGTATTACTATATTGTTTTTCCGTATTTCGTTAATGCATTTCCTAAATTCACGAGATTAGACCTTGCCTTTCTTTTTCTTTTGGTTAGGTATACTTATGCGCTAGTCTCAATCCCCATTGGCAGGCAAAGCCTATGCCCTACTGTTCATTATGGTATTAAAAATTTTCCTGAACATTGCGAGATTATAATTGTAGCAAATTGTATGACAATAATTTCATACATAACGTTATATATTTTATTAGGGTTAGTTTTGAGCCGATTCGACCTTTAATGAGAAACCTATTAGTTCCAAGCCCATGTCCAAATATTTTACATGGAAACTAGCCTTATCGGGTCGATTTTATGCCTGATCACATGGGGGAGCTTTTAATCAACTCGTTGCTCACCCCTACTAAAAATGACCATCTTATGCTTCAACGGGCAAGTATATTTGGTCTTTCGATATTTATCTACAAAGTGATCCCATAAAGCGAGACATACGGGTTGGACCTTCAAGACAATAGAATAGTTACAATTTGCAAAAGATGCTTAAAATTATACAAATTTTAGGTGCATGATAATTAGGCTATACCTATTATCTTTGAGCTTAGTGGGCATGGTTTTCACTATGGCTCCATTTACATTCTTCATAACTATTGCTCCTTCTCCAAAATTTTGGCCCATGACACCTCTTTTCAATAAATCTTCAATTTGCGATCTGAAGAATTATCATCACTGTAATAATATTATAAAATGTAATACCCATCAAAACTTAATCCTTCTCAATCCTACTGCGTAGGTTCTCAAATTCAACAAATGTTGAATCTACCTAAGGCATTGCCATGTCAAAATCTCCAAACTTCTTTCCCATTCTTATTGGCATACGTCTTGAATCATGTGCTTGTTGTCACTAACAACACGATTAGTATCCTTATGTTTAACCACTGAATGATTCTTCACAAAATATATATTGCCTTCCTTTAGCAAATCTCAAAAGCGATTTGCAATGTTGCTGTTGATAGAACCATGGATGTATTTGTTCTAAACAAAACATGCCCCCCCCCCCCAAAAAAAAAAAAAAAAAAAAAAAAAAACACCAATTGGCAAGCAAAATAATTGAAAATAGAAAAGACTGACAACTCACCTTCTAGAGAGGAACCATATTGATACTTTCAGTTTTCTATTTCTTTCAGCTTTAAATCATTCCATAGTGTCAAAAGGAACCACTACATACTAAAAAATTCAAAAAACATTTGAATTTGACTATCACCTCTTTCTCTGAAGCAAAGATTCATGATTTGTAAAATAGGCGCTCTTTGTATGAATGATTTGACATTAGAGAAAATTCTAGCTATAAAAAATATCAGTGATGGGAATTATACAAAAAAAATGGGAATCTGCGTAATCAGGAACAATTATCTGAAAGAGCTTTGCATATCTGCCCCTAATTTTTATCATCAATCATCTGCCCCCAATCAAACATTGAAATAAATTTTTATCCTCATCCTGAAAAGCCGAGGCCTAGGACGTGCGCACCTGAGAAATTCCATCTGTTCCTGCACATATACATTGCTTTACACGAGAGCAAGAGATAAGAATCTCTTGTAGCTATGCCAGCTTTGGCTTTATGCATCGCATTTTCAAGACATAAATTAGAGAGAAAAAACAGAATGTATGAAAGAGCTTCGTATATCTATGAGGACCACTGCTTCTGTCCTGCTTTTCATTCTTAGTGTTGCTGGTAATTTTCCAATACTGTTGGCAAATTAATATTGCCGTTTACTCGCTTGTCAGTTCATCCGTTAGCAAATTACTAAATTTATCAAGATTTTACCAACGTCTAAATAAAAGTAGTCAACCATCAACTCCTCCGAAATAGTATCATTAGTAATTTAATGTCATTATAGTAAATTTACATACATTCCACAAAATTAGTAACTTACCATAACTTTTTTTTTTTTGAAAAAATTACAAGTTTGATTAGCAAATGACCGACTCTATAAAGAATTTGCCCACTTGGCGCTAAATTAGTAAGTCACCAACTTTTTTCAACTTTTACAAGCTTGGGTTTTGAACTACCAACGCTATAAAAAAATGCCAACAATCCAAAACGTTCAAATGAATCAGTAAATCTACTTGCCAACTCTTCCGAAATTATACAATTGTCACTAGTAACTTATTAATGCTTTAATAAATTTACCAAATTCCAATAAATTAGGGACTTAATAGCTTCTTTGTAATTTTTCAAGTGTGATTAGTGGAATAACAACCATAAAGGAAATTTTCGAAATAAATTAGTACGCTACCAACTTCTTTAATTTTTACGAATGTAGTTTATAAACTATCAAAACTATAAAGAATTTACCAATGATTTAGGGAATTACCATCACAATTAAAATTAGTAGATCACTTATATTGTAAGGAATTTACCAATGTCAAATATATTAACAAATTAGTGCATTTTTAAATTTTACAAGCGCAGTACATAATTACCAATAATGTAATTAATGTACCAATAGCAAATTAATTTGTAAGAATTTGTTTGGAGTAAAAACGTTATCCTTTTTTGGGGTATTGAAAGAGGAAAAAGGTGGACTTGGTGAACTTTGTAAATGGTTTCTTTAACCGGATACAATTCAAGCTTGAGGTCACGGGTTTGACCCTATCTAGTTCCAAACGAACACTCTAGTTCGGATCCAACACTTCAAAGAGCCCCACATGTTTTCTTTTGTTTGCCTTCTTTGCCAAATTTTGATGGCTCCGATGTTTGGTAACCAAGTCTATTCTTGTCGTAAATTATTCAAGGCATTGTAAGAGGTCGTCATAACATGTGAGTTGCCGAGCAGAATCCCATAACGAAATTCATGAGGGTAAATAATTAATTTCATCAAATGGTGGAAGTTTACTACTCGATCTTGTAAAATTTAAAGAAGTTGGCAAATAATTAATTTTGTGAAATGTTGGGAAATGCCTTATAAGGTTGGTATTTTTGTGTAAATTTTAAAGAAGTTGGCAATTTACTAATTTATTAGGTGTTAGTAAATTCCTTATAGTGCTAGTATATTACTAGCAACAATGGTAGAATTTTAAAAGAAGTTGGTTGCTTACTAATTTGTTGAAATATTAGTAAATTTCTTGTAGGATTGATATTTGGGAAAATTCCAAATAAGGACCCGAAGTGGACCAATTGTCTCAAATAAGGACTTGAAATGAACTTTGTGTCAGATAAAGACCTAAAATTGAGTCATTGTCTCAAATAAGGATTCAAAGTGGTTGAATCAATTCCAAATAAGGACATGAGCTTGTTGGTTAGCCAAATATTCACTGGCTATCAAGCATGTGACATTTCTGATGATCGGAATTTGGGCAATTTTGTCCAAAAAAAAAAATCTAGGAAAATTTAACAAATCCTAAAATAGAAACAAAAAAACCCTAGATTTTCTACGTTCTCCCCATTCCTTGTACCCATCCTCTGCAAAGTCGAAGACCCAAATTCTCCGCTGGTTGAGGCACGAATTCAAAAACAAGAAGAAAACCATATGCTTCTTTCTTCGTTTGCGGAGACCCAAATTCTCCGCAGGTCAAGGAAGGCGAGGAGTGATGAGAATCGAGTCGTGACAATGACCAAGTAGCAATTTGGTTGAGGAGCAACGGGGGAGAAGAAAGAAGAAAACGTAAACATTTAAATGAATAACCTAAACTTAATTAATTTAGAAGTTTCCTTCTTTTTTTTTCCAATGACAAATTTCTGACAAAATTGCCCCTATTTTAATCGCTGGAAAATGTCTGTTGGCAAGCTAAGGTCTTTAATAGAGATTAACTTGATCACTTCGAGTTTTTATTTGACACAAAATTCACTCGAGTCTTTATTTGAAATAATAGGTCCACTTCGGGTCCTTATTTTTCGGGTTCTTTTTAAAAAAGAAAGTTTACTTTGGGTCCTTATTTGAAAAAATAGATTCACTCCGGATCCTTATTTGGAATTTTCCCTTTATATTTTACTAAATTCACTTGTAACACTTCAAAGAAGCTAATAGTGTTGGTGATATCCTAATAATTAACCCAACATTTGTTAACACTTACATTTTTGTCAAATGATCATTAAATAGGAACTTGCTTTCATACTAAAAAAAGGGAAAATGTCACAAATGGTCCCTATACTATTACTTAATGTGTAATTTGGTCCTTGAACTTTCGATCTGCTCAATTTAGTCAATGAACTATTGATAAATGTCCGATTTGGTCCCTGAACTTTTGATCGGCTCAATTTGGTCCCTGAACTATTGATAAATGTTCAATTTGGTCCCTAAACTTTCGATCGGCTTAATTTGGTCCATAAACTATTGATAAATGTCCGATTTAGTCATTCATTACTGTTTTTCCTTTTTTTTTTCTTTTTTCTTTTATTTTTTGCTTTTTCTCTCTCCTCTTCGCCGGCGAGGACGGCCCGGCATCGAGTGACCCGGCGGAGGGAAGAGAGAAGAAGCAAAAAAAAAAAAAAGGAAAAATAGTAACGAATGACTAAATCGGACATTTATTAATAGTTTAGAAACTAAATTAAGCCGATCGAAAGTTCAAGGACCAAATCGGACATTTATCAATAGTTCAGGAACTAAATTGAGCCGATCAAAAGTTCAAGGACCAAATTGCACATTAAGTAATAGTATAGGGACCATTTGTGACATTTTCCCCTAAAAAAGAAGAAGTTGATTTTCTTGCGTAAAATTCTCTTAAAGTTTCCTAGTCACGTACCAAGTACTAGCGGTTTCTGCTTTGTTGATGGTATTGACCATATTCTAATAAGTTGATAGTATCTAGTTAATTAAATATTGAGTTTTTGCGATTTAGATTACTTAGGCATTTTGTACATTTATAAAACAGGATTAGTTTTTTCGGAATCTTCTTTCTCAAAAAATAAAAAACAGTAAATATAATAGCAAGCAAGAGAGAACGGTGGGACTTCTCGGCCATTCATCCCACAGACGCGCACAGCAAGCCACGGCCAACCACTGCCAGTAGCCATTCTTCCATCTCCCGCCGCCACAAACGCGCTCGGCACAATGTACAGCCGGAGGCTAACTCGGTGACCTCAGCAGGAGGGAAGTACAGATCTCTTCCTCTTTGCTCGGATCCTCCACAGAGTATCAGATGAAAGTTGGGAGCTGAACTCCATGGATGCAAGAAGGAGAAACAGAGACGAACGACGGAGGATGCAATCGACAGACTCCACAACCTGATCGCGATGATGCTCCAGCGAACGCGAATCTCCTCTCTCTCTCTCTCTCTAGCTGGAACCGTTACACTCCTCCCTCCTGATTCAGTTTGTGGCAGAGCTTCAGCCGACGCACCAAAGGCTCTGTTTTCGGATCCTTTATTCGCCCTGGTTCAGAAGCTAGCTCTCCGCGTTCCAATCTTTGTCCGTCCGTTCCGGAAGCTCCAGACGTTCGTTCCACACTTCCGTGACGATCATAGAAACTCCGGTTTCACCTAAAACCAATGTCGCAGAGCGGAGGCCGAGTGTCCCTATCATTATTATTATTATTAATTTTTTTTTCTTCGTCGTCGTCGTTTCCTCATCTTCCGCCATCAAAACACTTCACAGTAGTACTTTGTCCTCGCGCACCTGTCCCTGGCAACACACGCACTTATAACGACACCCCTTGGAATCGTCAAATCTGCCCTGGATAGCCCCACAGCATACTGCTCTGTTATGCTGTGTGTTCGTGATTGATATTGTTGTTCGCTTATTCGTCGCTAAACCTGAACTGGAGTTGGACCGGAATCAGTTCGGCTGAGTTTCAATATACCAGGTCGTATCTTCCCTGATTAAACACTAAATGCGATCCTGATTCATTCCTATGCTCTGTTTTACCGTCTTTCATTGTACGCCTTACCGGATAATCACTGAGCCATTGTTGCATATGAGATTCACCGTTTCTCCTGTCCATAACGTTGTATGTACTAATTGGTTCTTGAGTGGTGTGTTTGTGTGCAATGCGGTGGTGTTGAAGTATGGATGGTGCCATTGCGTGAGACGATGCCCAGACGGTGTTCGATGATATGTCCGATAGAGGGATCTGTAATGTTGCCTCGCTGAATTCGATTAGTCTCTCACAGGATCATAGGAATGTGCTTATCTCATTTAGAGGATTTCATTTCCAATGAATAAGCTAAGTCAAGCATCTCTCTGTTCAATTGCTTGCTATTACACTTTTGGTGGCTCATTTTCGTGTATTCCAGTTTCTATCCATTTATGATTTTTCCCGTCCAGATTAAGTTTGTTGCTGATCTCTTCAATTGCTGGCTGGAATCTTGCAATTGTGTTGGTGATGGTCGGTACCATATCTTCAGATACGATTTTTTTGGACTTCTAAACTAAGATCGAAGTGTGGATGATTATTCTCTGATTCTTGAAGTGGATGGTGCTGGAATTTCACGGTAAAGAGAAATAATAAGAAACTCTGGATGAGAAATCGATATTGACTCATTGATCTTTAAGTTCTGAGCCAATTTAATGCCTTACTGGTTCGAGTGTGATTTATGCCTTGACGTGCTCACCAAGAAATTGGAAGTTTATTTTTTAACAGATGTGTTTGTTATGATTGAAAAATTAACAACACTATTTCTTTGCATAAGATTCTCTTAAGTTTTCGTAGTCACATAAACCTTTCTCAAGTAATTGCCATTTCTGCTTTGTTTGCTCCTTAATTTCCGAGAAGTAACATCAAGTCCAAATTGTAATTCGTTTTTGCAATCTGAAATCTGTATTTGGATGGCCATCTCAGTCTATGATGCTTGGTTCGTTTTGGCTCCATCTCATGCGTTGACTCCGTTGGAACATTTCCTGTATCATATACTCATTTTTTACTTAGTTGCACAATTATTTTTATCTCGGATACATGTACTAAAGCTGGCGTGTTTATTATAAGTCGACAATAGAAGAATCAGTATACTTATGACTTGGTTCCTCGGTTTGTTAACACGCGACTTTCAATGGCCAAACTTTCTTCAAATGTGCTGAGTGCTATCCTCAAATGAATGTGGCTTTTGACAGGATGAGTCTCGAGATTGAATCTTTTTGTTTTGTATCTCTTTGGTTGTTCTTCATTTCACTAAATCACTCCCCTTTCCAATATTTTTTTGTTTATGTCTATCCATCTCTAGGTATGTGATCTATTCTTCCACTAAATAAAAGATAAAAAGATATAAAAAAATGAGAAAGAAAAAAATTAAAAAAAAAAAAAAAAAAATCATAATTGCATTTATGGATCCCTTCTATATAAGTCTTCGTTTCAAGTATTGTTTAAACGGCATCTTTTAGTAGAGAATTCTGTTTTTTTTTTTTTTTTTTATCAGAATTAGCCTTAAATTTGATTCTAGCTTGTGAAGGCTTATATCCCAAGACTCACCAATAAGGCCATGTATAATCTTTACCTGACTTGTATCGGGTTATTTTCTGCACATTTTTCTTCTTATCTTTGCTATTTTTTCATGCTCTGTGTTGATCTCTTTATATTGCTTTCATGTTTTATCAACATTATTAAAATTTACTGGCAATTTCATAAATTTATTAATTGCAGAAGTTTGCAAATTTTCCCTTAGTTGGACCTTGGAATTGTCGAAGTCCAACCATGCGTTGATTCAATGTGATTGATAAATTAGCATCAGTATCATTTTCAATTATTTGTTCTATTGTTGAATAAGACGTCAGGATCAGTGTGAGGAGATGAAAAGAAAAAGGCCTTAAGTAACTTTCAGTTTCGTAGAAGCAAAATGGTAGGTACTGCCAAATTGCATCTCAATGTTGGTATTGCACTTTCCATGTAAATGAGAAACATTTCTTCGCCTTGCAAATAAAATGAACTTGCCAAGTTGCACGGATAAACTTGCACGGCCTACTTCCCAAAGCTCTCTTAAAAAGACATCGGAAGGGATGAAACTAACTCATGAATCTCATGTTTACTAAATGAGAAGTCCAGCCTTTTATTCACAAGAAAGTTGGACATGCCAAATTGAATGACTTAAGCATATGAGGACACTCAAAATTTGGATGAATTATGCTGAAATGTCTAACTGAGAATACAAAGATAAGAAGTCGTTTGTGACGCTAAAGGCAAATAGGTGAACTCAAATGCCATAGCGGTGAAACTACTTGCAAATGCAGGATGAAACCAATGTGATGGAGACTAGGTCCGAGCTTGGACACCTATTTTTCTCTCCCTCTGGGAAACCTTATTTACATGAGGATCCATCTATCAATGACCTAAATTTGAAGAAAAAAGGGGTTCATAGTATCTCCGCTTGGAGGTCTTCACTAATTTAATTAAGGTAGTTGGCTGTTCTTAGCCAGCAGTTTGAATTTTAGACCTTTAATGCTTGCTTCTCGGCAGCAACAGCTTCAGCCTCGATGGTGGGCTTCCACAAAATTATAGTTTCAGCAAGTAACGAGGTCATCGTGGGTCCATGTTTGAGGCAGGACACCTGTCTTCCAAGTAACCTGTATATCATTTTAAGCCATTTAACTAACTGAGCAAGGCAGGTGAACTTTGTACGTTTTATTGATATTTAGATATAGTGAAGCATTTCAGGAAGTGTTTGATGCACTAAAAAAACCAAGATCTCCAAGTCTTTACTTCAGCTCAGGAAGCAAAACTATGGGGATGCTTTATGATTGTTAAAAAGTCAAAATTCCTTGCATGGTTGCAATCATAGAATCGATCGAGACCAGAAAAGATAAAGAATACCTATAGGTATTATTTTTTTCATGGTAGTGTTTTTGGAATCATTTGATAAAGTTGAGCATCTCCAAATGATTTTCAAATAGAGCACAAAAGGGAACTAGTATGGTTATTGTTATGGTACCTTTTCTTTGCTTCTCATTGTCACGGCCCCCACAGATTGAACAACCACAATCAGCAACTCCCTGCATAACAATACATGTAATTCAGGCATCACAATAAAATTTGAGTCCATTAGTAGGGCAATCTTTAAATTTGACTAGTAGTTGGTATGCTTCTTCTGAGCATTACCAAAGACAATGTGTCGGTTGGCTGTTTCATGCTTTCCCATCAACCTTCTCCATAGGTGCTAATGTGCTCCTCATGGTGAAGTGAGAGATTCCAAATCGCCTTCTTTATCACTTCAAAGCCTCCCTCTTCTCTCATGCTATTTGTATTGTAGAAAAGTCGAAGAACATACTCTCAAAGGTCCCTCACTGAACAAAAATTCTTGACCAAGTCCATGTTATTTTTATGGTGTGAACCTGTAGTTAGTATGGCATCCTGCACCATTGCAGTCACCCTGAGAAGGAAGAGAATGTTTTTATCAACTTGAATATCGTGTAAATGGTGAGAAGGGCAACACCAGCTTGCTCGGTTATTCTCTGTTGTATAAAAAATATAAACAATCAAGTATTTAAATACCTTAGAACATGTCTGTATGCACTTATTTTGTTTGCCGTTAATGGTATTTCGTTAATTTCTTGAGCAAGTAATTGAAATTTCACCTCAAGAAGGTATTTTTAACACCATAAATGATCTCCTACTTCAATTCCCAGGCTTGGTCCAACTTGGTGTTCTCACTGCAAGATAGAAGCCAATGTTGATGGCAACAGCTCTGTGCTTCTTTTATTTTTTCCTTTTCGAAATAACAAGCAAGCTGGAGGTCAGGGATTACTTGGCCCAGCATTATCACTCCATTGGTGCCATTAATGTTATACCAGCATATAAGCAAGCCTTGAAGTGAGCATCGGATATATCTCGGTCGGATGACTTATCAGCCCCAACACCACAGTAATATGGCCTCTAAATGAAAATAAAATCTCGCATCACAATACAATTTTTTTTTTTTTTGTGATCAACTTAAAGCCTATTATCCATCAATATACAGGGAAATTCGTTGGGAAAAAAATTCCCACCTGGGAACCTGGATATCCTCTAATAGGCCAACCGAAAGGCCATTGAACATTTATCTGCTATAGGGTGTTTTCTTGCTCAATCCAATACCTAATGTGAACATTTAGCCCAAAATCATGAACTTGTCCATTTCAAAACTTTCTAATTCACGATATATAACTCATGTTTTTGAATCTCCCACCATGAAACTTCATTGATAACCTTTGGGTTACTGAATTTCAGCAACCCTGACATGTTTGGTCATTGGGATATGCTCACAGCTGGTGTGTATGAATTGCAAATAACCCACAGACGAACAATAATACTCTGTAAACTAATTGAAACGCCATTTCTCATTTCATCAACTTGTTCAGATGATCTAACTAGCGGTTAGTGAGTTCTTTGTGATCCTCATTTAGCATTCTGTTCTCAGTGCCAAAATCCACACCATTTCTGCCGAGCTTGAAAAATAAAACAATGTAAGTAATAGACATACCTACTGAAACAAAAACCCTATGAGCTTAATATCATGGAAGATAGTTCAAACAACGAGCAATATTTGTATGACTTAGCCTCCTGATATGCATGAGAGTTCAGTTTTGAAAAGATAAAACGAATGGACTGAGTACTTCAAAGGAAGGCGTCTCCTTAGCAAGTGCCATCGCTGAAAAGTTGAAAACCATTTTTTGG
Source organism: Eucalyptus shirleyi (assembly GCA_017140165.1). Lineage (NCBI taxonomy): Eukaryota > Viridiplantae > Streptophyta > Magnoliopsida > Myrtales > Myrtaceae > Eucalyptus > Eucalyptus shirleyi. The sequence goes on along the minus strand of CM029447.1, from coordinate 16,639,961 downwards.
AGACTAGTTTCAGGAAGGACAGCTTACATTATGAAGCATAAAGAAGGAGTCTTATCGATTTCCCGAAGGACGCTACCACAAATTTCCATAAATAATAAACTAAAAATAGTGGCATAACTATGCTTCCCATTTTGGAACCATTTCAAGGTTATTCTCAAGAATCGAGGGCAGTTACAAAGTTGAAGGAAGTAGACTGCAGAGTGCAACAACTTAAGAGATTAACCACCTTATCGAGGATCAATTAGCAAGCATGTTATTATGATATTACATTAGATATAATGGACGACCAACTTGTGCATCTTGACAGTGCACCTAATTCTTTCCTCTTTAAATCAAAAGGCAATCACATTGAAGTGCTTTCTTCTTCCACAAACTTGGCATAATTGCAAATTATTCTTGCCAACAACCTTGGCGAAAATATCCATTAGATATCACCATGGCAGAGCAAGACCACCGAACACAGCAATTATCAGTATGACCAATTGAAGTCACAGAACAAGAAAAATATGAGACAAGAGTGGATACAAGAGAAATCGATTCCACACGAAGTCCACAACATAAGACTTAAAATTGGTAGTGATTGATTTAGTCATCAAAAGACACGACAACGATGACTATTGCTCCGTTCATTCATGCTGCCTCACACAGCACACATTTCTTTTGCAGACATTGCTGTCACAAAGAGGTGAAGTCCATGTAAATCATCAACCAAACAAAATGAACAGGACAAACTTGCAGTGATCAAAATGAAGAATTCATAGATTAGACTCCCAGTCCAACTGTGATAAGACCTCTTTTAATGTCAAACATTTACTCATTGCTTAAGATATTGCTCACAATTGGCAAAGGATTTAATTGAGAACCTCTGCGTAATGGCTGAGAAGCAAACCAAGAATGTCAATGGTTGTTAATGCTAACTATATGATCACTTCTCTATCCTTCCCTGGAGCTTGACTGGTACTTGAACCATAGTAATTTCACTTTGGAAGTTGAGATGGGTGCTATATAGGTCTAGGGATCACCTGATTTAACGAACTATTAGATCAACAACATATAGCACGTAAAAAGGAAATACACTACATATTTCATTGTCGCCAATCATACCCTTGATTTACTGTGTAGATCTATGTCAGACTCTCTGATTCTGTGGGAACACAATGAGATAAAGTTATTTTTAAGGGAAGCAAACCAGAAGCCATTCTCTTGAGAAACATTTCATCACTTCGTCTATGAAAGTTTTACAAAGTTTTCCAAAACTGTGCAGGCATTTTGCTCCTTGTGAAATCACATAAGCACATTGCACACTATATACAGGATGAGTAAAAAAAAAACAGATTTAACGAGCTCGGAGTTGGATGAAGAAAAGTATGATTTTTCTTCATTTTTCAAACATTTTCGGGAATAAAGTAATGTCCAAACCTTTCAGTGATCTGTCCATGTCCCCCAATCGAATCATGTAGCATTGATAGATACCTTTATCAATTTTTATGTGTAGGATATGAGATATCTTGTACTAGTCTTTGCCTGCATCTTTTTGGCACCTCTCCTCCAATGTCAGGTGACCTGCAATTCTTAGGTGAGTACAGAATAGTTCTAGTCTTGTTCATCTTTTTGTGCATCGCACTTAGAGGTTTCAGTGCATGAAAACATACCAAATGTATTTTGCAATTATCATATTGGCGTAGGGCGTGATGTCCAAGTTGAGAAGACTCTAGAGCATGTAGTAGTATTGTTCTTGGACTTCAAAGCATACACCCCAAACTTAGAAAAGCTCTAGATGTTTCCATTATTCTCATGTTTTAGCAAGAGAGAAATCCATGTTTTTCTTGCCACGGGACTAGTGGTCAATGAGGTCTTTGAGATCCTCAACTACCATTATGTCATCGGTGCCAAAATCTACGCCATTTCTATATAGCCTGAAAAATAAAGTAGCGTCAGCGACAGATATATCTGCTGAAACAAAGAACCTGGGAGCTTAATCTCATGGAAGATAGTTCAAACGACGAGCTCTGCCTTCTGGTATGCATGAGAGTTTAGTTTCAAAAAGATAAAAGAATGGATAGGGTACTTAAAAAAAAAAAAAAATGGTCTCTTTAGCAAGTGCTAACAATTTTTCCCTAAGCTTAATCTCATGAAACCGCTTTTGAACAATTTTTGAAGCATAAATAGCGAGGTTTAAACACAATTGTCATGAACAATTTTACACGAACAACTTAAAAGTACAGATCCCCACTCATCAAATACAGAGCATGATGATCCAAAACCAAAATGCCATTGAAAAGTTGAAATAGCAGCCACCAACCGCACATCATAATAGTTTTTAGAGCTGCAAAAGTCCAGTTCGAGAAGCCAAATCAGCAAACCCGACTCATCTTCACCAGATCAAGCAATAAATCAAAAGATACAGAACAAATTCATATGACGCCAAACAGATGTACTGAACTTCGCTTGAAAAATCTCTAGAAGCACCTACAAATCAAAGTTAAAAACCACATGTTGAACTTAGTGGGCATTGTCCTCTCTCTCCATATGTTCCCCAAAATCAAATCAAGTATTCGAAACACAATTCGAAAAATTATTCATGTAAAAATCTGAGAAACAAGGTCCCACATACCTGCAGTGAGGAAAATTAGCGAAATCGTATGTTAGGGACATGAGCGATCTTGTCCCAGGCCTCGACTGCTTGTCTTTTGCAACTCTCCCCCAATTCTCCGCAATCGTAGATGTTTAGGTGAGTAAGGGATGTGAGCCTTCGCATTGCTTCAGGGAATGATGTCAATGAGTCGCACCAATAGATGCTGAGATTTTGAAGTGATTGAAGGGCCTCGATCTGCTCTGATATAGCCTTCAAATTGCGGCAATACCGAATTTCGAGACGCTCAAGATTGCGGGCTTGTAGAAGCCACTGTGGGAGAGATGTCAGTTTGGGAAGGTCATTGATGTATACGAAGCGGAGACTCTGAAGGCCTCCATGGAAATCCAAGATGTTGCTACTTTCGTCTTTAGATATATCCAGCTCCTCACATATCTCAATTTGCTCTGATAATGCCTTATAATTAGGGCAATGGGAAATTTGGAGATGCTCGAGACTGCGGAGCTGTAGAATCCACTGTGGGAGAGATTCTAGTTTGGAAATTCCATCAAATTCCATAGACCGGAGACTCTGAAGTCCATGGAAATCCAAGATGATGTTGCCGCTTTCATCTTTGGATAAATCGAGCTCCTCGCATCTCCAAATAGAGAGATCCGTGAGCTTGGATAGATGCCGCAAACCAAGTGGGAGGGAAGTTAACCGAGGAAGGTCAATGATGTTGAGAGATTCAAGTGAGGTAAGACCTTCCAAACACACCCCAGGCAAATGTTCTAGAAAATTCATCTCATAGATGTAGAGACGCTTCAACTTACTAAGGCCAAATTGGGGGAAATGTTTACATCTTTCGCACGCCCTCAATATTAACTCAACTAAATTGGGCAACTCGGTCATCCACCTCGGGAAACTCTCACCATTATATCCCTTAATAATCAACTTCTGTAGATTGTCGGGCGGTCTCAGTCCATCCAATAGAGCTTCATCTCTCTTTGTAATCATTGCTTCATCAGTAATATTGGAAATGCCCCATGAAAGATTCAAGCATTCCAGAGAACACTTCTCCATCAAGTTCGCGGCCTTGGATTCTTTTATTGCATCTGTCACGCTTCCCAAATTTTTAATAAAAAGGTCTCCCCGAATGTTATTAAGCCTATTTAGCTCCCCAAGTCCGCAATATTTCTTAACAGGAGCTTTATCTTTGGGCAATATAAAGCAACTTAATCTATGCAACGAACTCAATTGCCCTAGTCCACATGGCATATGACTAAGTTTATCACAATAATCTATGTCTAGATTTCGAAGGCTAACTAACTCCCTTATACCCCTTGGCAATTCTTTGAGAGATTTACAATAGGAGAGATTAAGCGTTTGCAAATTATGCAATCTTGTGATGGAGTTAGGAAGTCCTTCGAGTGCATGATTGTAAGAGAGATTGAGATATGTAAGATGCTTGAACTTATAAATGGACCTTGGCACCTTCTTGACCTTTGTGGCATGCAAATCCAAGATACGCAATCTTTTGAAACTTTGAATGAGTTGGCGTAGATCTACTTCATTTGTTGGTTCTCCTTTATATCCAGTAATATACAGATATGTTCTTAGTGCACTTGCTTTCAACCATGAGATTGGAATTTTACCCGTCAAATTGGAAGTTGAATCATAAGATATATGACGAGTTCTTTCATGTATGGGTTTTGTATCATCCCATGCCGCCCAACACTCAGTCCCTGCAACCAAGCAAGCTAAATCATGCATCAAATCATGCATCTTGCAAGTTCCCACATTTTCTTGAAATTCTTGGAAGAAGTTTCTCCAAAGTAGATCCATGAAATATCCATGAGCAATGTCTTCTAAATGTCGACCTCTATTTGATGGCTGGATAAATCCTTCTGCCATCCAAAGATCGACCAAAGTTTGTTTCTTTATCTTATAATCTTTGGGAAACAATGAACAGAATGCAAAACATTGTTTCAAATGGGAAGGAAGATGGTCATAACTTAGCTTCAGAACCGATTTTATGCGGTCTTCCCTTTGAGACACTTCTGGGAGCTCATGATCTTTGAAATCTAACCATTCGCGTTTAGTATTCTTAAAGAATAGTAAACTCCCAACAGTTCGAATAACTAATGGAACACCAGAGCACTTTCTTGCTATCTCATTGCCAATAGCTAACATATCAAGATCTTGTATATCCTTGTCTTTTCGAAAAGCCAGTTGCATTAATAAGTCAAAAGACTCATTTGGAGATAATTTCCCGAGACAATGAGGTGAAGCAGTGCCGGTGAGCTTGGCAACCAAATGTGATCGTGTAGTTATAAGGATCTTGCTTCCTCTAGCACCTCCCTCCAACAAATTTGTCAAGCTTAGCCATCTTCCCTGATCTTCATTCCACAAGTCATCTAAAACTAAGAGATATCTTTTTCCATCAATTTCTGTCCTTAGGTCACATTGCAATTGTTCCATTGCAGCCTTGCTAGGTCTACTTTTCGTTATACAAGCTAGGATATTTGTGACTATTTTTTTCACATCAAAGTCATTTGAGACACAGACCCACATTTTCAAATGAAAGTGTTTACTGACCATCTCATCATTATATATGCATTGAGCAAGAGCCGTTTTTCCAAGACCACCAATACCAACTATTGGAAGGATGGAGACATCTTCTGTCACGTTTGGGTCTAGCAAAAATTCCATAACCGTCTTCTTATCATTATCTCTCCCTATAATAACTCCCTTTGGTATAAACGAATGCATCTCTTCTTCTCTCTTCCTCTGCTCTCTCTCTACTCGTGAATCCACAGGGCGCTCATCCAAGTGGAATATCCTACGAGTGTTAATGTCTTCTAACTTTTTCCTCACTGCTCTTACTTTGGAACTCATCTTCAAATTAAAAGTATACTGGTTTGAACTTGAGAAAAATGTCCTTACCTCCTTTGTCACTTCATTGTGGCCCCTCAGCTCTCGTTGCCTAGCTTCTACATTGAATTCTTCAAGCACGTCCTGCGTGTCATATAAAGCGTCTTTCAAGTTGTCGAGCCAAACTTGGATTTGGTCATTCTGGTAGCATTGTTTTTCTGCATCGTTGAGTACAGCTTGAAGCGTGGAGACAATATTTTTCAGCTCCTCGAGTTCATGCTTGACACCCCATAATTTCCCAAGCTTTTCCAATGCTCGAGGAACCTGGTTAGCAATGATCTTTCCAATGGCTACGATGACAGCTTCCGCCATTTTGCTCTCTATTACTCTGTCTCTCTGTCTTTGTGGAATAGAAGATATTAGTCCAGTCGTTCCAAGACTAGAGTCTTCTTAGACGATGTATAAAACGTCCGTTCCTTGAGATTAAATAAGTGTACAATAATAATAGATAATAGAAAACATTTAACCGATAAACAGTAATTCCAAAGCAACCTATGTCATAAAATTCCATCCCATCTAATAAGTAAGGCGAGTTCCTATTCATACATTCTTCTAGAAACATTATGTTAGATTATATTAGATTGATTAAGTTTTTTCCTACTATATTGTTAAGTAATATGTCTAATTAACATTAAGGAAATTGGGAGGTAATTGAGTGATGATGTGGTTCAACCGTTAAGCTCCATTCTGCTGGACTTTCTTCTTAGTCTGGTTTTAATATATGATGCGTAATAAATTAAAATGAAACAAGGTAATCACAATGATCGGAGGCTTTTTAAAAAATAAAAATAATCTTGTGCTTTCTTATGTAAAATTCAAAATGTTATTTAAATATAAAAAGTCATTATTCAAATTACATATTAATGTTTATGTACTGTGAAAATTTCATATGTTTAAAGACAAAATAATGTAAAACGTAGACTGAGACAACATTAGAAGAAACAAAAGTAAAATGTAAAAATCTATCAAGACAAGCCATGAGCTAAGTTGGTGATGCTCTTGAAATCCGCTAGAGGTGTTGGACCATGTCGTTGTCCTTTGTACTTGTCATCTTTCCTTTTTTTCCTTACTTTTTCTCTTTTTGGGCGAACAGAAAGTGTAAGGTAACATGATGTTGAAGCAAAGCCACAATTTTTCACTTCATTGGCCGACAAAATGAGAATCAGAATCCACTTACAAGGGCTACACTACGTCCACCACAATCTGCTCAAGCCCGGAAACCATCTCATTGCAACTTAGAAAGTTATTATAGCTGTCTCGACAAGGGCAGCAGCATAGGGAATGCCCCGATGGATGCCCACTCTCTAGTGTTCAGTGGACAAGATCAGCTTATGCTCGGTGAAAAAATGTAGTACTTTGTAAGACCGTACGTGTCTGAGAACAAGATAAATGAAGATATTGAGTCTAAGGTCTAGCGGGCCTGTCAATTTGTGCAAATCTCTTTTGAACTCTTTACCAAGCCCCTCGAGTTCTTCTAAATTACATTGAGCAAGTAAGATAAATGTATTCCAATATATGACATGTTCCGCACAAAGAAAAAGTACATAAAGTGGCGATTATTTGTAATCAGGTCCAAATTTATGAGTAATAGCACGAGTCTTAACATGATACTAAATATTTCACGAAACATTTGGCAAGATGCTTGAGATCTTTAATAAGAATAGCAGGTGTTGCACATTCTTATTCACTTATAATCACAATTAGTTGTTGGATTTGATCACTCCCCCTTCCACGTTAGTTGCATGTTGATAATTTCTATGGATGCCGATTCAATCATATTTCATTCCATTTCTTTCTAACCCCCCCTCACTCGGCCAAGATTTTCAAAAGAAATCATGTCTCTTAGTAGGTACGCAGCGAGTAATTTTTCATGTGACCGGTAACTTTTTACAAGATATTCGACTTCCAATATATAAATAAGTACTCATATCTACATTATTAATAAATTTTTACATAAAAGGTAACCTATCTATGTTGATTCTTATCGTCCCATATATTTATAAAAAAAAAAAAAAAAAAAGGGGACAAGTTTGAAAAAAAAAAAAATTGATGCTTTTTGCAATGTAATAGTAAATCTTAATTTGTAAGACCAAAAATTTACAGGAAGTGTGTGCCTATTCATGGGACGAGTAAGTTTTGATTTAAAAAAGTAATTACCACCAACCCTGTTTAATAAAAGAAAATTTAGGAATTGACAAACAATATTTAAGCTGCCCACGGGTCTAGAAAGTGAAAATTAAAGTTTCTTTTCCTCAGCAGCTGTAAATGAAAATTTCTTTTAAGGGGGCTAAAGAACAAACGAGCCCTTTTTTTTTTTTTTCTGATGATGCCTATTTTCCTAGTATCATCACATGCTTTCCTTAGAAAACAGTGCACGTTCACATGCTTTCCTTTTAATACAGTGCCGGTTCACATGCATGCCCCAGTTGTTTTGTAGTAAACACCGGAGTATTAAGATTAATAGAACTTGGATCTTGAGAAGACAAAAAAATAATTATAGCTGCGGGGGCAACTTCAAATCTAACCTCACATGGTAAAAAAAAAAATTGTTCATGAATTTCCGCTTTTGTCTGAATAAAAAACTGAAGAAAAGATTATGAAGAATAAATTGTAAATGAAGTAGTATGAAACCTTTTGTGTGCAAAAAAGAAATTACATATTGGTATTGAAGTACGATGTGTGGTGGGATGACAAAAAAGCAAGTTGGTGAGGATGCTTTTCGACTTTAGATTTTAATATACAGAATGGTAGAACAGCTCTTAAAGTTGGCTAATCTTCTCTTGTGTTTTCCATTTAGAATTGGAAATTGGGACATGTTACATCTTCTTATATGCACAATTTGAAGAAGGCTAAATATCCTAAATATGTAGATCTTTATACCATATAAGTCATATTTCTAAATCCGAATAAAACACATCGATAGTCTCCCTAAGCATTATTTGTTTCATCAGTCTATTTATTTTCAGAAAAGCTCTCTGGTTAGTTGCTCTAAGAAAGAACGAACCTGGCTAATAGTGGGCTGATCGACGACCGACCAACAAAGGCGAGGCCCCAACCGGCCAGATCAAGAGAGGAGGACAGGAGACGGTGTTGGCAAGATCTACGGAGAGATGAGATGAGACGGCATGGGCAAAGACTCCAGGAATAGAGAGATCAAGCGCACTACTGGCGAAAGTCGAGAGACGAAGAGCTGAGAAAGAGGCTAGCTATGGGAGTGAGAACTAAAAGAGAGTAGCAAGGGTCTTAAATAGAAAAGATTTAGCACTGTTTTGAACTGTTCCAAACCAGTTCTTCCAAAGCTGGTTCGCAAGATTTTTACATGAGGGCTAACCGAAAGTTGTTGGGGTCAGTGAATCTGAAACGTGGCAGCACATGGCAGAGCGTGATGTGCGGCAGCGAACGAAGCTGAAATTTAGGGCCAATCACTTTTGAGGGTGGCGAGTTTGATGATGGTGTAGCGACGGGTTTTACCAAAATACGAACATTGGCACAACTGATGTAATATTGTTGCAACTACCACTATAGATTAAAGACTCAATGGCGCTTCATCAATTTATAACAGCTCTAATACCATGATAAGAATAAAATGAAGAGAGAAAATGAGGAATAACTGTATATTTTTACGTGTTGATAAACGGTACATGAGACTTTATTAGATAACTATTTAAAGTAATAAGATAAATATAATGCCACATATAATTAATTAAGGATATGCATTATTGAAGGAGATATATGTATAATCCCGAGAAATATGCAAAATCAAGTAAATATCCAAATATCACTAACAATTAGAATGGACATTTTACATACTATATACTAAAAATCAAATGTTAATTTGTTAAGGGCAGTGCTATTTCCACCTCCTAAATAACTTTATCCAATCCCATTTATACTAAAAAGACAACATTGTTCTCAATCTTTCAATTGCAGTTTATATTGATGGCCCCTTTCCTTTTCTATTTAGGATAATTACCATAATTAAACATTTCAAATGTTTTGTTTTGCTTTTTAGCATATTAAAGCAAAGTGCATTATCAAATATTCTTATAACGTTTTATATACTCCCTGTAAAATTATCTCGCTAATAGTAAATACATTTTTTGATATAGTATAAAATTGGAAAGTCTCTTCTTCAGCATTGCTCCTATAATTTTTTATTTTTTTATTTTTTATATTTTTTTGGGACCAAATGAACTACCTCAAAGTGAGCGCTTGGTGTAAACCCCCAGGGAGCACTAGCACGGGGACCCACTTCCCACGGTGCTCCGCTTAAGTTGTGCTTTAATGCGCACACAGTGACTCGAACCTCCTTCCTTCCGCAATTAGAGGGGGAAAGGCCCAAACCAACGCACCCACAGTGGAGTGGGTATAATTTATTTATTTTTCATCCCTCTTATCTCAAAAACTCACTTACTAGGTGAACTTTTTATTAATTTCTTTAGTCTAAAATATTTATCAAGTCTCGTTATTTACTAAATCAAAGAATTTATCTTTTTTCCTTATTATATTGGTGAGATACTTTTATAGAGAGCATGTAAGAATATACTAAAAATATTGTGCACAATGAGGTATCTGATATTTTTACATAAACAGTTCATAGATGATTTTGATTTTTGTCAATCCAAAGTTCTTACTTTATGCAATGTTTTGGTTTGAAAAAAATGTTATCTACTTAGCAATTTATCCATAAATTTGATCAACTATGTAGAAAAGAATTAGATTTCTTGGAAATTTCTCTTTTCAACTAAACAAATCTTTATGGAAGTTATTTCTAACTATAAAAAGGCATAGTGCCTTTTACCTAGAAAATCTGCAATAAACAGAAAAATAAATATATATGAAATTCTTAATTTTGGTAAGTAGATTTTACATGGATATAGAAATACTAAAAAAATGGAAAATAAATAAATTGGGGACCATCAATTTAAATTGCGATTGAATGATAGAAGGCAATTTTGCCTTTTCGGTGAACAATTAATGGAGTTAGTCATATAGGGGGCTGGAAATAGCACCCCCTTTGTTAATTGTCCCTCATTAATGGCCAATCACCTCATTTTAAAGATAAAAACTTAACATCGACACCATACCTTAATTATTTCAAGAAACTCTCTTAACGTAATACGAGTGTACAATAACAATAGAAAAATTGAAACTACCTAAATGACAAACACTGATAGCAAAACCTCCCTTCGTCAATGCTCAAAACTGTTTTATCACATGCTTTCCTCGGAAAACATTGCATGTCACATGCATGCCCAAATTGTTTAGTAGTAACAGCAAATATTCAAATTAGCAGGGTCTTGAGAAGATATAAAATTATTATAGCTCTCTAGGCAACTTCAACATCTAACTTCAAATAGTAAATAAACTTATGTCATGAATCTCCGCTTCTGCCCTAACGAAAAAGAAGAAAGTACCATTTCAAATGAAGAAGTATGAAATCTTTTATGTGGTAGGCACATAAAAGCAAGCTGATGAGGATTTTTTTATAACTTTAAAATTTAAATAAAAGGAATGGTAAAATAGTTCTTGAAGTTGGCTAATCTTCTCTTTACAAATACTTTATAAAAACCCATATTGTTTCCTCGCGTGAATACTTTAATATCTGTCTAGGTTACCTAAAGTATCCTTTAACATCTATTTGGATCATCCGTGGGTTTGCATGTTCTGTGTGAAAGACTATTAGTCATCATCTTTCATAGAGGATGTGGTAGGAGACGTAACTCTTCTCAACGACTCTTCCAGAAAGATGTAATTCTCGTTTTCCCTTGACAACAACATGTTTCACGACCATCACTTCATTTATCATTGGTGGTGTTTCTGTTCATCTACCTTTGGTGTCCCTCTTCTAATGCATTTCTTCTTTTCATGCCTTCGGACTCTTGTGTTGTCGTTTTGCATTACGGAAACAAGAGAGTTGCGGGAAGGTTCAACGAAAGAGCCTTTGAGCAACCTGTCAGCCAGTAGGTGACGAAGGTGATTTGTTAGTTCCCACAAAACCAATTGGCTGCTGAGATTGCCGCCTAAAACCAACCTCGCCTGATCCGAAGATATTCTTGGCTGGTGGGTAAGTTTCCTTTTTGTCGAGACACAACAGCAAATGTATATCTTTGCATCGTTGCTTAAAAGCAGGATTTTTCGTCTGCAGGTGTTCGGCGCTTCTTAATCGCACCATTTTTAATAATATACATACCGATTGATACGTACTTTCATATATAATATTTTTATAATTGTGTTGTGGCGGAAAAGTAAAAAGATGTATATCTATGCTGAACACATGCCCTCACTTTTCACATGTTATTATCGTGTAGTATCTAAGTAAAAGTTAAAATGATATGCATATATCAACTATTCAAATAAATAATAGAGAAAACCGAAAAAGTTGCCAAAATATCTTTCAGGTGGAGCCGAGACCCGAGATCACAATTTGGGGTGGAGATTTCATTGGCATGTGGGGAATCTGGAGTGGACAACTGTGTACAAAGATAGACAAGACGAGTACAGAGTGGGGCCCACGTGTACGAAATCATATTGGTACGTGACCGACATAGCCAGAACGCAACTTAACTCTTCACCATGGTCACCCATTAACATCACTCTGTTATTCTTTTTTTTTTAATTTCCTTTTGCGTTTTGCGCCAGTTCGGTCCCCTTCTCTCCTCCTTTGTATTTTAAATATAGAGACAACTCTAGATATTAAAGGCCTAATATTGATACCTCAGTTGTCACCTATGTAGCACGGACACTCTCCGAAAGCCTTCGAGTCGTGTCCGACACTCCGACACGTGTCCGACACGCTCCGACACGTCTCGACACGCTCCGACACACGGTCAACGAGTGTTGAAAAATCCGACACATGGTCAACTCTCTCCGACACGCTCCGACACGCGAGTCCAGAATTCCGACACGTGATTCCGACACGCACAGGATCAATTTTAAAAATTTCTAATACTTGAGGGGTCAAAATATAAATACACAAAAAAGAAGTAATAAAAGAAGTAATAAAATTTCTATAAATATACACGCATAGGGTTAATTTTTTTTTTCAGTTTTGTTTTTTTATAATTGTTTTAGTTTTTTTAAAAGTCTTTTACTATGAAAGAAGTAATAAAAAATGTTTTATATGATAAATAAATAAATATAAAAATATCATTTCAGCATTTTTCTTTAAACAATGTTTTTTTCCTCTAAGTTTTATGTATTATTGTAACAAATTAAAATAATGAATGATATTATTTAATATTTTTCGTGTAAATTAATTCTAGGCTATTTTTATTATTATTTATTTATATATTTATATATTTAATATATAACGTGTCGGAACGTGTCGAAATTCTCTATTTTTAAGAAATGACATGTCGGCGTGTCGTGTCATGTCGTGTCGCGTGTCGCGTGTCCGTGTCGGTACTACATAGGTTGTCACCCATTAATGGCCCACCATCTCATTTGTACATAAAACTTAATATAACCACCCACCTCATTTATTGTGAAAGAACTCCTTAAAAAAAATATAAATGCACAATAATAGTAAATAATAAAGCAACTTAACTCGATCATGGTTAACTATTAACCATCGCTTTAGGTTCCAAGCACGTCTGTCTTCTTTCTTCCCCCACCCCCCGGGGCATTTTTTTGATAGGGAGATTATGCGCCTTTAAGGCTCCATAAGTTAATAATCAAATGTTGACTTATTAATTATCCTCATTAATGGCTGATCACCTCATTCATTGTGTAAAACTTAAAAAGATGATAGGATTAATATCTAAAAAAACCTCAAATTGATATATTTATAATAATTATAAATCTTAAATTAATTTTTTTATTATTAAAAAATCCCAAATTGATATACTTTCATAAATTTACTCCAAACTGATACATTTATAACAAATTTTCCCTCTTCTAGTTTCCGTTAAATTTTGTTGTCAATTTACTGAATGAGATGACACGTGATAGTTGATTAGTATACCAGTTTTGGATTTTATTCTTTATTTGTCATAATTGTACCATTTTTACGATTTTTATTCCAATTCAATTGAGGGCATATTTGTTACAAATATACTAGTTTGGAGTTTTTTGCGGTCGAACAAATTAGTTTGTGATAAATTTTTCATAAGTGTATCAATTTAAGGTTTTTTGTAGTCATTTTGGGTAAATTTGTGACAAGTGTACCAGTTTTGAGTTTTTTGTTGTCAAAAATTAGTTTTGAGTAAATTTGTCACATATGTACTAATTTAGGAGTTTTGAGAGTATTAACCCAAGATAATATAAGTGCATGATAATAATAATTAATAGAAAGTACTTAAATTATAAATACTAATAGCAAAACCATCCCACTTCATCAATGCTCCCCGTGTGTGTACACAAGAAAGATTAGGGCTCATTATATGTGTCCGTCAAGTTCATGTTCATATATTGTTCTAAAAATATTATATCAAGGCTTTCATTTATTTCACGAAAAATAAATAATTTTAAAAAATATTTTTTAATAAATAATCGTTTCTATCGCTTGAAATAATTAGTTAATGAAAAATATTTTAATTATTGCATTATCTAATCTTTTTTCGTAGATGTTGAAAATATTTTCGTTCTTTCATTTTTGTAAGCGATACAAGTGATTATTTTTACCTTTTGAAATTTTGTTATCACATAAAAATTCAAAATTATATTCATTGCAACACATTTATTCCAAACTTATTTTTATGACATCAAGAACCCTAACCTTATACTCATGTGATATATTTACTCTCTGTCAACATTTCGTCAAATGATTTTCCAATCAAAATGTCATTCTTATTTCACTCATGCATTTGGTGCCAACAACATTTGTCTTTCGTCATCTATGAAGCTACATTTTTAATGATGCTCATTGTAAGAATCATCACATATGCACAAATTTAAGATTTTTAGTATCACAAAAATGTTTAAGATAAATATCACAAAGGATAAAATTTGGAGTTTTTAATGGCTTCTTTATCGGATCAAACAAGGTGGTTGAGTTTTATCTTACTTTATTGTAAAGTAATATGTCTAATTAATTTAAGAAAGGTGAAAGAGTGGAGTTTTGTGATACTCAACCATTGAACTGCACTCTACCTGACTTTCCTATAATTGATAGATATAAACATATATACATAATTTTGGTTTCACAAATGAAACATAATAGCTGAATTTTCTCAGCATTCATTTGTTTTTTTTCTTTTTTTTGGTAATGTAAATTTTATAAACTTTTACCAAAACTATACAAGAGGTTAACGGCATCAAAACTTATACTTATAATGACAACAAGTCATAATAAGTGAAAAGGTGCCAGAGAAAAAAAAAGCACAAACAGCCAAACAGCGGCTAAGAAAGCCAACCAGCAGCAAAAACAGCTAGCCAGCAACATCAAAAGAAAAGGAAGGAGCGAGCCAACAAACAGCCAGCCAGACGGCACCCTGTGAAGCAGGCCCCGCCTTCAACAATTCCATGTGTCCGCATCAGCCGAAGAACCTCCGAAAAGCAAGTGAGATTGGAAACCCCCTATAGCCCCGAGTCTTCCCGAATTAAAGGGACAAATTAGACACCAAAGAAGAGAAAATGGAGGGGTCAATATAATTAACTACTTTTCTGTTAAAATTCAAAGTATCTTTCGAGTACAAAATATATACACAATTTGGTTTCACAGATAACACACAATAAAATAGAATGAAAGAAGGTAACAATGATGATTACAGTTCGCGGTCCCAATGGTAATATTTTTGTTACATTGAATAATTTCTTTTATTTCTACTCTCTCGAGTAATTTCTGAGTAAAATGATGCGTTTGACAATTATACAAAATTTAAACTTTTGGAATAGAAAAAATAAAAAATATGTTTGCCACGATCCATCAATTTTTTGTATATTTGTGCTTTTTTTTCTTGCTCGCCGATCTTTGCCACCAATCGCCGACAGTGGTGGACGGATCTAACGGCCGCGGCCATGGCAAGGAAAAAGAAGAAAAGAAAAATAAAAAATTGTTCTAAAAAACAAGAAGCTTCCTTTTCTTTTTACTTTTTATTTATGTTTTAAATCTATTTCTTGATCACTTTTCTATTCCTAGAGAAAAAAATTAATTGATGTTACCAAATGATTTTATGTTCTCTTTCTATTCTAAAGAACAAAATAATAGAAAAATCAGATAACAAAAACATTTCCATGAAAACCCCTAAAATTTCTTGGGAATTTTTTTTTTTTTTCGGTGAAAGTAAGAGATTAGGAATTGTTTGTTTTTTTTGGTAAAAAAACAATTCCTAATTTCGAATTTTTATTAAATATTAACAAATTTTGAAAAAATTATGCCTAAATTACATATCAAGATCTAACGGTTGTGAAAATTTAACGGGTTTCAAGCCAAACAAAGTGTAAAAGCTTGATCAAGGCAAGATTATATATGTGTGTGTATTGCGGTGAGGTTCATGAGAACACAAAATTCGAAATTCAGGGCATTGCTGTCCTTTGATTTGATGTGCCCGCTTTTTCTCGTCCTTTCCTTTTTCCTTTACTTTCTCCTTTTTCCAAAGGCAACCATAAAAAAGTCAGATAAAGTGTTGGTGATTCCATGGGTACGTGGCGATTGCGGGTTGGACAACATGTAATAAAAGAGATAGGATGAGTAGGGTGGAGTAGGGTCCCACTAGTATTTACTAAGGCCTAACTACTGTTGGAGTTTACGTCTGTGAAGCCGTACTGCATAAGGTTGACAGGAGGCAACGTAATAATTACCGCATTGCGGACATGGCCATCCATAAAGCAACTTAACTCAATCATTGTTAATATATTAATGTGTTCTTTTGTTTTTTGTTTTTTTTTTTTTTCGCCATGTCTTTCCTCCTCCTTTCCTCTACGGTCGTCTTTCTTTCTCCTCCTCTGCGTTTTTATAGATACGGAGACCATAAGCTTTTGAAACTCTAGAAATTAATAATTGTTGACTTAATAATTGTATTAATTAATATTTTTTCTGTTGGTACGACGATACAAAATTTGTAAAGATCCATAGATGGGCTTCACGAACCAAAGAAAATATGGGCTTGGTAATTTTTTTTGGGTAATCCAAGACTGAATCATAACAATCAATCTCATTTTTGATGTCAATCCTTCCCCTTTACAGCATAGCGTAATTGTAACACCCTAATTTCCACACAAGAAAATGGGAGCGACACGACCATTTTAAAGAGAAGTGCGAAGCCTCAAAACTAATCTCACCACAAACCAACTACACCAAAAACATGCATGTAGGAGCCAAAAGCTAATGGCAATAGAATATAGCCCAATAATCCGCCCATTGAAGCTTTTAAGTGAATTTATTGTTGTAGATATGCATCATTTTGTTTCTACAATTCTTTGCGAAATTAGACAATCACTTGCTTGAAGCAGGAGTACGTGGCATTTTCCGTGCATTTATGGTGTGAAAATATGCTCCAAGTTCTAGTCAGATCATTCCAAGCTGCTCTAATCCAAGGTAAACATAATTGGACGACGTGTACAGCGACAAATAGGACGAGATGATGGAGTTGGGTCCATGGCTATCACTAAGGCCTAAGCTAGGGTCCATGTCAATGAAGCCGTACTGCAACCTACATTGCGACGTTGACAGAAGACATGGCCAAAAAAATAACTCAACTCTATCATGATTAATTAAGGCCTGTTTGCTAAAACTAATTTCTGTTTTCTAGAATTAAAAATTTTTATTCTTTTATTTCCGAGAATAAAAAAAATTAAAATTATATTTGGTAAAATTTTTATTCCTAGAAATAAAAAAATTTATTTTTTTATTTTCGAAATAAATTTGGAACAAATATAAAATAGAAAAAAGTAGCTTCTTATTCCCAAAAACAATTTTTTTCTTTCTCTTTTTTTTTCTTCCATTTTCTTCTCTTTTCTCTTCTTCTCTTTTATTTCCTTCTTCTTCCTTTTGACCGGTCGTCGGAACGTTGCCAGCCCCTGACGACACCGAGCTATGGCAAGGCTCATTGGCTTCGCCTCGCCATGGCTGGCCGAGGCTTGGCCTCATTGGGCCACCGCTAGGTTGATGTCGCCCAACAGTGGCATGGCGAGACCGAGCCTTGTCGGTGGCTAGGCAAGCTCGGCCTCGCCAGATCTAGGCCAATTCAAGCTTGCCTAGCCGAGGCGAAGCCAAGCCTCACTGGCCGCGTGAAGTTTCGGCGAACTCGTCGAACCTCGCCCAGCCGACACCATGATTGGGGATCGGCCACAAATGAGGAAAAAGTAAAAAAAAGAAAAATATAATAAAAATATTAAAAAATTAAAAGAAACAATAAAATTATACAATTTACCAAACGCATTTCCATTCAAGGAATATAAATTTTTTGCAATTATCAAACGTATTCTTATACTCAAAAATTATTCCCGAAAATCGAAACAAAAAAACTATTTCTTATAAAAAATCGTTCCTTAGAATAGAGTCATTACCAAACACCCCTAACAACCATCACTTTCCTCTTTTGATCTTTTTCTTTTTACTTTTTGTGCCACGTTACCTTTACATTTTTAGAGAGAGAGACCAGGCCCTTTTGAAACTACATAAATTAAGGACATGTTTGACGAGGTTCCTATTCCTCTATTTTTTCTCTTCATTTACTCTTTAAAACAGAAAATAACTAAAATTTATTTATGAACATTTTTCTATTTTTCAGAATAAATTAATAATCAAGATAATTTTAGAACATAAAAAAGTAGTAAAAAAATTTACTTTTTTGTTGCCAACAACAAAAAGAGGTACAATGATATTTTAGAGAAACAAGTTCACTATAATCTAATACTCATCTTTACACAATCGATATAAGACCTGGGTGAGACCCACATCTAGGCCAAGTCTCCTAACCTAATTAGAGTCACCATTTTTCAAAATAAAATAAAAAATTCAGAAATTTAGGAAAAGATTTAGAAATTAGATTTTAAGTAGGTATACTAAATTTCAGTATTAATTCTAGTTTAGAATTAGTTTGGCATAAAAAAGTGGAAATCGTTTGATGAAAATTGGATTCACAATTGAATAAGCTCTTAAATTTTTACCATATGAATTTTTTAATGTCATTTTCTTTTAGAGACAATGTTAAGTCAGAATAGCTTGATGACTGGACTAAGAGAAGTCAGTCTTCTTTCCTTAAGATGCTATTGGAGACATCATTTAAAATCATCAACAATTCTGTTTTAATAGAAAATTAAATGACTTTAAACAAGTCTTTTCCATTATTATTTGTATTGTGTTCAAAGCAGTCGAATAAGCCTCTGCTACGTGAATTTTCAATGTCGTTTGATTGAAGATTTGTCCATTATGAGTTATTTTGTCCTTGTCCATGACACCAAGCAATGTTTGGTCTTTTTTCTTGTGGTTAAAAAAAGCTCAAAAAATCTATGCATTTGTTTATTACAATGTCTATAGATTTATTGTCAACCTCCTTATACCGTGAGTTATAAACTACTAGGACTCTCTATTACTATTTTCAACAATCCATCTTTGACTAATTATTACGTTAAAATTTATAAGCATCTTAGAATTATATTGATATACAAATCCAGTTTTATTCAAATATGAATTGTTAAGTCCCACTAACTTTTTTAATTAAATGAAAAAATTAGGAATGGAAATTTTTTAGATTATATCAAATGCATTTCTATCTTTTTAATTGGAAAATAGAAATTTTATATAATTATTAAACTCATCCTCCTAATAAAAATAAAAAAATTATTTTTTTGATAAAAATCGTTTCGGATTGTGATAACGCAAAGCTAGAGAATTCGCTGTAGATGGTATCATTGCCTCATTTTCCCTTTATCCTCTGTTTTTCGTACTTTCTCCTTTTTCTCCAAAGGCAACCATAAAGTGGGTAACAAGACTACGTGCTTGGAGAAGCGAAGCAAAACAAAATGCAGAGTAAAAAGCATCTTTCAGGTGGGCCCACGACCGCACTTAAGCGTGGAGTAACTGTTGGTATGTGGGGAAGCTGGGTTGGACAGCGTGTACAGCGATAGGTAGGACTAGTATGATAGAGTTGGGTCCACATCTCTAAATTTATACCGCCTCGACAGAAGACATGGCCAAAAAAGAACTTAACTCACCATGGTTAACTATTAACCATCACTATTTGCTCAAAAAAAAAAAAACTATTAACCATCACTATGTTCTATTGTTTTGTTTTGTTTTGTTCTTTTGTGTGTGCCACGTACGTCTCTCCCCTCTTCTTCCAGGAGATCACAATTTTGAAACTCTATAAATTAAATATGAAATGTTGATTTATTAGTTGTACTCATTAATGGCCAACCACTTCATTCGTTGCATAAAACTTAGAATAAGTGCGTGACAATATTAGATAATAGAAAGTATTTAAATGATAAATTAATATCACGGAAAATTTTAAATTAACACATCTATGATAAATTTAGATATTTATGACAAATTTATTCTAAAATAATTTTTTGATATTTAAAAATTTCAAATCGGTGTATTTGTGATAAATTTATTTTTTATTAGTTTCTATCGAATTGGATTAATACTATCAAAATTCACACATTGGTTCACTTGTGACAAATGAAGGGTAAAACCTAAAACGATACCTCCGTCAACTACCATATGCCATATAATTTAATAATTTGACAGTAAAATTTAATAAAAAAGAATGAAGAGTAAATTTATCAAAGGTAATTTTAATTTTTTTATGGTAAAAAAATTAATCTAGAATAATTTGTTTACATATATACGAATTTAAGATTTTATTGTTTTGTTACCCCTTAATTGATAGATACTAATAGCAAAACATTCCACTTCATTAATGCTCCCTGTGCGTGTAAACAAGAAAGATGACATCCACTTAATATGTAAGTTGATGTTCATATATCACTATATCACTCTAGAAATAAGGGAAAAAAAATCAAAAACTCTAAATTATATTAAGAGCGACACATCTACTAAGAATTTTTTATAATATAAAAATTATAAATTATATCCACTATGACTCATTTACTCTAAATATTTTCTCGTGATATCATAACCTAGTGTGATACCCACTATGATTGCGTGCAATGATTTTCTAACAAAAACAACATCACTTTTTGTTTTACTCAAGCCACGTTGACGCAATGTGAACATCATTTATCTTCCATTGTCCATATAGGCAAATGGGTCAAAGAGTGACACAAGTATATGTTTAGGATTTTAAATTTAGGATAAATGTGTCCCGATAGGTATAATTTATAGTTTGCAATGGCTTTTTCCCTAGATTGAGTTTTATTCTATTTTATTATCACATAGTATATCTAACTAATTTAAGAGAGGTGAGAAAGAGTATAGTTTTGTGATAATGCGACTCAATCATTAAATTGCACTCTACCAAACTTTCCTATCTTTGATAGATATGTATGATGTATGCAGTTAGAGTTTTGGTTTCACAAATAACACTGAATAGCTGAATTTTCTTAACACTAATTTGTTTGTGTTTTTTAAAATGCAAAAAAAATTATTAAATTTTCTGTTAAAATTTAAAATATGATTTAAATACAAAAATGGTGAAAAAAATACATATAAATTACGTTTGTGAACATTTTACATGCTCTAGCCTAAAAATTATAAAACTGATTTCATATTAAGATTAATTAAATTAAACGGATAAGGTCTTATTGATGTTTGTGAAAGCGGCGAGCTTGAAGTCTTTTGATTGGACGTGTCGTCTTTTGTCCTTTTCCTTTGTATCTTACTTCCTTTTTCCAAAAGCTGATCAGAAAAAGTGTGAGATGATGCGTTGGTGAAGTAAAATCACAGCTTTTCAATCTAGTTGGTAGACAAATTGGAATCATCGTCCCCTTACAAAGGCTACACTGCGCCTAGCACAATCACTCAAGCCAACCAACCATCTTGTTGCAGCTTAGGCTGCGTTTGTTTGTGTTCTTTTTTTTTTTGTTTTTAAACACTTTTTCTATTTTTTTATTTCGAAAATAAAAAAGGAACAGAAATACGTTTGGGTGCGTTTACGTTCCTTTTTTATTCTTTTGTTAAAAAACAAAAAAGAACACAAATAAAAAACACAAATTTTGTATTTCTTGTTTAACACTTTTGAAAACACTTTTTTTTTCTTTTTTCTCTTGTTTTCTTGTTCTTTTTTCTTTCGGCGAGGCCGGCGACCGGCCGACGAGGGCCGGCAGCCTTGCCCAGCCACGGCGAGGCTCGCCGGCCCCCGGCGAGGCCGACGCTCGCCGTCCCCCGGCGAGGCCGAGGCTCGCCGTAGCTGGGCGAGGCCGACCTCGCGCCGGCCTGGGCGAGCTCGATCTCGCCCAGATCCGGCGAGGCCGAGCTCGCCCAGCGGCCGGCGAGCCTCGGCCTCGCCGGATCTGGGCGAGTTGGCGTCGCTTGGCGGTGGCCCGGCGAGGCCGACCCCCGCCGGCCGGCGACCGGCCAAAAGAAGAAAAAAATGAAAAAGAAAAAAGGAAAAATAAGAAAAAAATAGAAAAAATAAAAGAAATAAAAAAATTATCCAAATTTACCAAACATGTTTGTTTATTTTTTATTCCTTAACAGTTTACCAAACGCGTTATTTTGTTCAAAAATTGTTCTCCGAACGAAACACTTTTTTCTATTTCTCGCCCCCTAACAATTTTTAAACAATGTTGCGTTACCAAACGCGCCCTTAGACCCCGACAGCAGCACAAGAAATGTGCAATCTCTCGTGTTCAGTGAATAATATCAGTTTATGCTTGATCATAAAATGTTACATTTGAGTTCTAACAGCGACTATAATAAAACTAATCACTTGATTAGTAGCGGGGGAGGACCATATAAAACTAATCAAAACCATCATGAAATACAGAGTTCCTTTCGGTCTAAATAATTTAGATAACCCTATTCTATGCAAAGCTCCAAGGGAGTTCTGAAAAAGTTTTTCTTTTGAGGTATTGTACAGCCCACTGAAATTCAATGTCCCCATGTTCAATAGCTCCGTCAACATCACAAAGAAAGGCCGTGTCTCGAAACTCTCTCGTTTTTTGGAAAGAGTAGTCAAACAAAAGGTGACGCCTAGATTTAAAATTAAGCATCCCCGAAATAGTAAGTGTAGCTAGTATGACAACATTGGCTACCTATCAATACTAACAAGCTTGTTCATAATATTAATCCAAACTTAGGAACATTAGGATTAAACCAAGTAAGTCTGCCATAGCAACTTGGACCTCCTATTTCTATTCTTAAGCATTAGGAAATGGCATTAGAGCATGGCAAGATTAAATCACATAACCTTGCTTAAATTTCAACCAGAATGTTATAATATTTAAATAGTAAAATATACAATGATCTAATAGTTTAAATTTTTAGAATAATTAATAATTATCTCGCAAACATATCATATGATATCAAAATGTGAGGTCCCAAATTCAAATCTTCCAGATTCTTATTTGCCTTTTCAATTGCATATTTTCACACTTTAGGCTAAGGGAAAAATCCAGTCTAAGCATAAGGAGAGTTGGAATATTTATGGTTCTCATTAATATGTTTGACATGAGGCTTAAATACGCTGCTTACGTTCAATAAAATTATCTCGCTAATAGTAAAGACATTTTTGGATATAATATAAAATTAAAAAGTCTCTTATTCATCATTGATCTTATAATATAATATTTTTCGTCCCTCTTATCTCACTGTCTAGGTGAACTTTTTATTAATTTCATTAGTCTAAAATATTTATCAAGTCTGTTTATTTACTATATCAAAGAATTTATCTTTTTTCCTTATTATATTGACGAGATACTTTTATAGAGAGCATGTAAATATTGTGCACAATGATGTATCTTAATGTTTTTACATAAACAGTTCATAGATGATTTTGATTTTTGTCAATCCAAAGTTCTTACTTTATGCAATGTTTTGGTTTGAGAAAATTTTATCTACTTAACAAATTTTTATGAACTACTGGGATTTGCTCCAGTGGCCACCCTTCCAACATGGAAGAGGGAGGTAAGGGGTTCAAATCCCCACATTCTCAGGGGTTCAAATCCCCACCTTCTCAGGGGGGATGGGATGAGGACGCGTTAGTTTCAGGAGTAGGTTTCGACTCCCACGCCCTACAAGAGGCAGGGCAAAAGTCTGAGAGTGAGTGTAGAGTAGGACTGACCACAAGAAAAACAAATCTTTATGGAAGTAATATCTAACTATAAAAAAGCATAGTGCCTTTAATTTACCTAGAAAATATGCAATAAACAAATATATATATATATATATATATATATATATATATATATATATATAAATGAAATTCTTACTTTGGTAAGTAGATTTTACATGGATATGAAATACTAAAAAAATGAAAAATAAGTAAATATGGGATCTTCAATTTTAATTGCAATTGAATGATAGAAGGCAATTTTGCCTTTTCAGTGAAAAATGGATGGAGTTAGTCATACATGGGTGGAAATAGCGCCCCCTTTGTTAATTGTCCCTCGTTAATGGCCAATCACCTCATTTTAAAGATAAAACTTAATATCGGCACCATACCTTAATTATTTTACATAAACTCTCTTAAGGTAATACGAGTGTACAATAACAATAGAAAAATTGAAACTACCTAAATGACAAACACTGATAGCAAAACCTCCCTTCGTCAATGCTCCAAATTGTTTCATCACATGCTTTCCTCAAAAAACATTGCATGTCACATGCAAGCCCAAATTGTTTAGTAGTAACGTCGAATATTCAAATTAGTAGGATCTTGAGAAGATATAAAATTATTATAGCTCTCTAGGCAACTTCAATATCTAGCTTCACATGGTAAATAAACTTATGTTCATGAGTCTCCACTTCTGCCCTAATGAAAAAGAGGAAAGTACCATTTGGAATGAAGTAGTATGAAATCTTTTATGTGGCAGGCTCATAAAGCAAGCTTATGAGGATTTTTTTATAACTTTAAAATTTTAATAAAAGGAATGGTAAAATAGTTCTAGAAGTTGGCTAATCTTCTCTTTGCAATTACTTTATAAAACCCATATTGTTTTCTCATGTGAATACTTTAATATCTATATAGGCTACCTGAAGTATCCTTTAACATCTGTTTGGATCATCCGTGGGTCTCATGTTCTGCGTGAAAGTCAAGTAGTCATCATCTTTGATAGAGGATGTGGTAGGAGAAGTAACTCTTCTCAACGACTCTTCTCAACGACTCTTCCAGAAAGATGTAATTCTCGTTTTCCCTTGACAACAACATGTTTCACGACCATCACTTCATTTATCATTGGTGGTGTTTCTGTTCATCTACCTTTGGTGTCCCTCTTCTAATGCATTTCTTCTTTTCATGCCTTCGGACTCTTGTGTTGTCGTTTTGCATTACGGAAACAAGAGAGTTGCGGGAAGGTTCAACGAAAGAGCCTTTGAGCAACCTGTCAGCCAGTAGGTGACGAAGGTGATTTGTTAGTTCCCACAAAACCAATTGGCTGCTGAGATTGCCGCCTAAAACCAACCTCGCCTGATCCGAAGATATTCTTGGCTAGTGGGTAAGGGCGTGCATGGTTATGTTTATTTTTTCTGTTTATGAACAAAAATTTTGTTTTTTTTGTTCATGAGAATAAAAAAAGAATAGAAATGCGTTTGTTTGTTTTTTTGTTCAAAATCTATTTTTTTGTTCTCGGAACAAAATTAGAACATAAATAAAATACAAAAAAAAGTTATTTTTTTGTTCAAGAAATATTTTTGAAGAATTGAAAGAATAAAAAGTTATTCTTTTTCTTCCTCTTTTCTTCTTTTTTCTTTGGCCGGTCACGGACCTCGATCGGTGAGGTCACCGGCCCCCGGCGAGGCCAAGCTCGCCTAGCCAAGGCGAGGCCGAGCCTTGTCGGCGCGAGGTGAGGCTCGGTGAGCTTGGGCTCGCCCAACCAAGGCGAGGCCGAGTCTCGCCTAACCACGGCAAGGCTCGGCCTCGCCGAGGGCTAGTGAACCTTGCCGTGACTGGGCGAGGCCGCCGGCCCTCGTCGACCAGTCGCCGTCCATAGTCGAGGCCGGCAATCGGCCAAAAGAAGAAAAAAAAAAAAAAAGGAAAAATAAAATAAAAATTTAAAAGAAACAAAAAAATACAAATTTATCAAATGTGTTTTTATTCATTTTTTATTCTCGGAACAAGTTTATCAAACACGTCTTTCTGGTAAAAAATTATTTTCTGAAACAAAATAGTTTTCTTTATTTCTGTTCCCTGAAATACTTTTTGAACAGAAACACAACTAAACGTGCCATAAGTTTCCTTTTCGTCGAGACACAATAGCAAATGTATATCTTTGCATTGTTATTTAAAAGCACGATTTTTCGTCTACAGGTGTTTGGCACTTTTTAGTCACACAATTTTAAATAATATATACATATTGATTGATACGTACTTTCGTTTATAATATTTTTATAATTTGTGTTGTGGCAGAAAAATAAAAAGATGTATATTTATGCTGAACACATGCCCTGACTTTTCACATGTTATTATCGCGTACCATCCAAGGAAAAGCAAAAACGATATGCATATATTAACTATTTAAATAAATAATAGAAAAAAACCAAAAAAGTTACAAAAATATCTTTCAGGTGGTGGACCGAGGCCCGAGATCACGATTTGGGGTGAAGATTTCGTTGGCGTGTGGTGAATCTGAAGTGGACAACTATGTACAAAGATAGACAGGACGAGTACGGAGTGGGGCCCACATGTACGAAGTCGTATTGGTACGTGACCGACATAGGCAGAAAGCAACTCAACTCTCCACCATGGTCACATATTAACATCACTTTGTTATTATTTTCTTAATTTCTTTTTGGGTTTTGCGCCACTTCTGTCTCCTTCTTCCTCCTTTGTATTTTAAAGATAGAGACATGAGGCGCTCTTGGAACTCTAGATGTTAAAAGCCAAATATTAATACGTCTATTATCACTAATTGATGGCCCACCAGCTCATTTATCACATAAAACTTTATACAAGCACCCACCTCATTAATTGTAAAATAACTCTTTAAAGATAATATAAGTGCACAATAATAGTAAATAATAAACAATATTTGAATGACAAATACTAATTACAAAATCTATGTCTATATGTATATATTGAAAAAAATTTGTGAAGTAATATGTTTGATTGATGTTAAGAAAAGTGGGAATGAATGGAGTTTTGTAATGATATAGCTCAGCCATTAAGCTCTATTCTATCTTACTTTCTCATTATATATATTAGCTTAGTAATGATCTCTTCAGCAATGATTCCAATAACTATTTATGTCATTGTTGTTCTCTCTCTCTCTCTCTCTCTCTCTCTCTGTGGACTAGAAGATAATTAGTCTGGTGGTTTCAAGTCCATATACTTCTCGGGACATGAAGAGCGAGTTTGTGTTGAAAGTAGCATTTCCCATCCGTCACGCATGATAGAAGACGAAGCTTAACTCAATAATGCATTTGGGACCCACTGATATTGATATTTATTGGTGTTATCTGACAGTTTCCAACGCTCAAAAGCAAAGGAGAATAGCACCAAGTTGTGAAAGCAAATTGCATCTCCAAGGACAAATAACTTCATTTTTTTCCCCAGGCTTCGTTGTGAATTTTTTTTTTAAATGATGGAGGTGAATGCCTAATTTCTCGGGGTGATTTTGAGGCATGACAAAGTTGGTAACAAAAAAACCTAAGGCATATTAGTTTACTTTCATTGGGTTACTGTAAAACGTGAGATGCGATTAACCAGTAATTTATTTATGTATGAATACATTTATATATATATATATATATATATATATATATATATATATATATATATATATGCAAAACATGTTAGGACAGAAATTATTTCTGATAAAATAGAAAGTTTTATATGCATAAATAACAATAGATTTGTTAACATTCCATTGCTAGCACTAAACCTCTCAATTCAAATCTCTCCTTCATATCTTCACTTGACATTATTGACATTATTTTACTGAAACCTTACTATTTGATCAAGGAAGTTCTCTCTCCTTGCTAATCTCTCAAATTATTTGCTTCCTATGCATAAAATGCTTCTACATTGTTTCTTTCTTCCTTTATTTTTTCATACTCTCTGAATAAATAAATAAAACTGCTTTAAAGATCTCTCTCTAATGCAATACCAAAACTTGCACATTTATGTAATGTAAAATTTCAATATTTTGGCATTTTATGCACGTCACTCATTTTCATAAATATCAAAAGAATTCCTATATAGGCATAAACGGCCGGCATACCTACTTTTTCCTAGCATATATAATTTGTACAAAATCCCCTACTATTTCAGCTACCTATTGCAATCATATTAATTAGTTTGGAATATCCTTTAGTTCAATTTTATAGCTTTTTTAACAATTACAATAAGACAAGTCATTTTTCTTTATCTTTTGAGTCGGACTCTTATTTCAATTCTCCAACAAATCATTTTTCTAATTTAGCTCTATTCAATATACACAATTATATCTTTGCCGGATTTCCTTATAGATGTTTTTTGATAGTACTTGCAAGACAGTAGTTATTCTTAATTGGGCACTCCTGACTTGACTAGTTAGTAACATCAGCCAAGCAGACCTCGTCACTACTAATGATGCATTTCGAAGGTCTAATAATAAAGAGTGATATGGATTCTCGAGGCATGGCTAGAATACTCGAAGCATCTTTTAACATCCTTGAAAAATTGAGTCTTAAAAAATCCATCTCGTTTTCATGCGGGAATACTCTAAAAGCTGCCTAACCTACGCGAGATACCCTTTAACATACTTTTGGGTCTTCTTTTGTACTGTAGACACGTTAGTCTGTGTGCATGCACCCGGGCTATGTGTGAAAGAATAGAAGCCATTATCATTCATAGAGGATGTGGAATGATGTGATAAAGAGAAGTAACTCTTCATAACTTTCTTCAACGATATAATTTGTAACTCTTCCAAAAAGAACGTAATTCTCGTCGTCCCTTTCCAACGATTTGTTCCTCGACAATCACTTTGACTATGGTGATGTTGCTGTTCATCTGCCTCCAGTGTCTCTCTAATGCATTTTTTTTACTTTCATTATAGAAACAAAAGAGACATGAAGACTGTTCGCCAGATTCCCACTAAAACCAATCGGTTGTTGAAATTGCACCCTAAAACAAGCCTTGTCTCTAAAAATATATGAATCTCCTTTGTCAAGACAAACCGGCAGATGTATATCTTTGCGTTCTTCGAAGCTTGACTTTTAATCTGCAGCTGTTCGGGGCTTCTTAGTCATACGATTTTTATAATATATGTTTTGTTGCGTGCTTTCGCATGTGATCTTTTTATAATTAAATGTGCGATTTTGTTGACCACGTGCCCTTACTTTCCACGTGTCATTATATCACAAAACATTTAACTAAACGGAAGAACGATTTGTATAAGTCAGTGATTCAAATTAATAAAATAAAATAAAAACCAAAAAAGTTACATATTACAGAGAGAGATAAGACGAGTACGGTAGAGTTGGGTCCCACGACAATTTAATTAGGCCTGGTACTAGGGTTCACGTGTATAAAGAGTGAAGACATACTGCTATCTGCATCATGGACGTACTGCTATTTGGACCATGAAGTTGACAAGACATGAAGCGTGATAATTGCCAAGTGACCGATAAGGTCTAAAAGTAACTTAACTTGACTATGGTTAATTATTAACCATCGCTTTGGGTTCCAAGCTACGTTTGTCTTCTTTCTCCTCCTTTGCGTATTTTTGATAGGAAGGCCATCTGCTTTCCGAGCTCTAGAAATTAATAATCTAATGTGGACTTATTAATTGTCCTCATTAATGACCAATTACCTTGTTCGTTGCATAAAACTTAAAGATAACATAAGCGCATGATAATAATAAATATTAGAAAGTTTTTAAATGACAAATACTAATAGCAAAACATCCCATTTCATCATTGCTCCTCATGTGTGTACACAAGAAAGATTAAGGCTCATTCATATATGTACGGCAAGTTCATGCTCATATATTATTCTAGAAATATTATATTAAATTAAAACCTTATTTATTTCACGAAAAATAAATAGTTTACAATACTTTTCAATAAATAATCTCTTATATTTATTAAAATAATTAGTCAATTGAAAATATTTCAATCATTGATAACAATACATTGATAACATTTTTATTCTTTTATTTTCATAAATGATACAAGTAATCATATTTATCTCAAATTCTTTTTATGACATAAAAAATTCCAAATTATATTCACCATGAGACATTTGCTCTAAACTTATTTTTGTGACATCAAAAATCCTAATTTTATATCTATGTGTAGCATTTACCCTTTGTCAATATTTTGTCGAAAACCACCGGGATTTGTTGGGAGGGAAAGGTGAGGTATTCAAATCACCACTTTCTCATGGGGGTTAGGGTGAGGATAATATAGTTTTAGAAATGGATTTCAATTCTCACGCCCGCAAAGAAGTAAGGCAAAAATTTGAAAGTGAGCGTTAGAATAGAAATGGAGTAAAATCAATTAAAAAAAAACATTTTGTGGAATGATTTTCCAACCAAACCATCATTTTTATTTCATTCAAGTCACATCGGTGCTATGTCAATCTTGTTTATCTTTCATCGTCTATGATGCTAGATTTTTAATTATATTCATTATAAAAACTTTATGGAGGATAAATATATCACATGGGCAGAAATTTAAAATTTTTGATATCACAAAAATGTTTAAGATAAAAATCATAGTGGATAAATTTTTGGGTTTTTAATGGCTTTTTCCCCTTAAATTGAGTTTTATTCCACTTCATTGTAAAGTAATATATCTAATTAGTTTAAGAAATATGAAAGAACGGAGTATTCTGAGAGTGAGACTCAACCATTTAACTGCACTCTACCTAACTTTCCTATTATTGATAGATATAAACATAAATATATAGTTCTGATTTCACATATGACACGTAAAAGCTGAATTTTCTTAGCATTCATTTGTTTGTGTTTCTTAAAACTAAAAAATAATTGTTTACTTTTCTGTAAAATTCAAAATATTATTCAAATACAAAATATATGCATAATTTGATTTCACAAATAATACACAATAAAATAGAATGTAAGAAGGTAATTATGATGATAAGAGTTAACTAAATTTTATTAGGGCTCGATTGTTTATGCCTTTTAAAATGCAAAAACTCAAAATTTAAAATATTATTTTAATATTAAAATATCTTGAAAAAATTATGCCTAAATTACGTATCAAGATTTAATATTTGTAAAAATTTGACAAGTTTCAAGCTAATAAAAAGTGATGACCAAAAAAAAAAAAAAAAGCTAATAAAAAGTGTAAAAACTTGTTCAAGCCAAGTTTATATATATCGTGCGGAAGTTTGTGAGAGTACAAAACTCGAAATTCACGGTATCATTGTCCTCTGATTTGACGTGTCCACTTTTTTCTTGTCCTTTTGTTTTTGCCTTACTTTCTCTTTTTCCAAAGGCAATCATCAAAAGGCAAGATAACTCGTGGATGATTTTCATTGGTACGTAATGATTTTGATTGGACAACGTGTAATGTAAGAGATAGGACAAGTATGACGGAGTTAGATCCCCCAAGTAATCACTAACGCCTTGCTACTGCCGTGCTCTCGCTGTCGTAACTTTGACAGAGGAGGCAGCGTAGTAATTACCACGTGACCGATGTGACCGGAAAGCAACTTAACTCAATCATGGTTAATAATGTTAACCGTCAATGTGTTCTTTTGTCTTTGATATTGTTTTTGGGCCGCGTCTTTCGTCCTCCTCTGCGGTCATCTTTCTTCTCGTCCTCTGCGTTTATCAGATGGAGAGACCATGCGCTTTTGAAACTCTAGAAGTTAATAATCGTTGACTCACTAACTGTCCTCATTAATAGTTTTGCTTTCTTTTAATTGTCCTCTAGAAGTTAATAATCGATGAAACTCTAGAAGTTAATTGTCCTCTCCGGTATGACCATACAAAAGTTGTAAATATCCATAGATGAGTTTCATGAACGGAAGAAAATATGATCTAAGTATATTTTTTTGGGATATTTCAAAACTAAATCATAACAATCAGTCTCATTTTTAGTTTTGATTTTATCCCTTCTATCACATAGCGTAATTGTCACATTCCAATTTCCGCACAAGAAAATGGGAGTGACACGAGGGTCTTTTAAGAGAAGAACGAAGTCTCAAATCAATCTCACCACATGCTTAAGTGGGCCAAAAGCTAATACCCATAGAATGTAGCTCAATTATCCACACGACGAAGCTTTTAAGTTACTTTATTCTTATATCATTTTATTTCTACAATTCTTTACAAAGTTAGGTCATCACTGCTTGAAGCAAGAGTACGTGGCATTCTACATGCATCTATGGTGCGAAAATATGTTTCAGGTTCTAATCAGAGCACTTTAAGTTGCTATAATTCAAGGTAAACATAATTTACGATAAGCAATTGGTGATGTTGATTGAAGAGATTAGCGGTGGCATTGTTGCTTTTACTTTACCAACATACTACAGTTAGATTAAGGAAGTTCTACTCTCTAAATACATAAAAAATTGTCTTAAAGATCTCCGCCCATAATACGCAACAGCAAAAGTTGCACATTATGCAACTGAAAATCCAATATTTAGGCATTTTATGCGTCACTCCTTTTTCATAAATTTCAAAAGGATTCCCATGCAGGGGCAAAACCATGGACATACCCCATGGTTTTTGTCCATGGTTTTTCCAGCATATACAATTTGCACAAAATCTTTTACCATATCAGTTTCCTATTGCGATCATATCCATTAGTTTGTAATAGCCTTTAGTTCAAATTTATCACTTTCCTTTATCAATTACTATAAGGCAAGTTATCTCTTTCATCTTTTAAGTCCGACTCTTATTTCTATCCCCTAACATATTATTCTTCTAAGTTAGCTCTATTCAATACACAAACAAATCTTTTGCGAATTTCCTTGTAGATGTTTTCTAACAGTACTTGCAGACCCCTTGCATTTCCTAGTTAGGCACTTGTGTCTAGTCATGGACACCGAGCCGAGGAGACCTTGTCACTACTAAGAATACATTTCAAAGGTCTAATGGCTGACATCAGTGGCAATTCTTGAGACATGGCTAGAGCGTGCAAAGCATTATTCAACATCCTTGAAATATTAGGAGTCTTAGAGAACCAGTCCTGTTATCCTATGTGAATACTTTAATATCTGCCTAGAATTTTCGAAGTACCCTTTAACAATTTTTTGGAGTATCTTTTGTTGTATAGACACATTTATCCACATTTCTATGCATACTGTGTATGAAAGACTTGTAGTCATTATACTTCATAGAGGATGTGATAGCAGGAGTAACTCTTTTTCACAACTCTTCTAGGAAGATTTAATTCTTGTCATCCCTTACCAACTACATGTTTCACGACCATTACTTTAATTATGGTGGTGTTGCTGTTCATGTACCTCTGGTGTCCCTCTTCTGATGCATTTCTTCTTTTCATATCTTTGGACTCTTGTGTCGTCGTTTGGCCAAACAAAGGAGTCTCTACCATGGTCAGTGTTACAGAGAGAGATAAGATGAGTACGGTGGAGTTGGGTCCCATGGCTATTTAATTAGGCCTAGTACTAGGGTTCACATGTATAAAGAGTGAAGACGTACTGCCATCTGCACCATGAAGTTGACAAGAGATGAAGCGTAATAATGGCCAAGTGACCGACAGGGTCTAAGAGTAACTTAACTCGATTATGGTTAACTATTAACCATCGCTTTGGGTTCCAAGCCACGACTGTCTTCTTTCTCCTCCTTTGAGTATTTTATATAGAAAGACCATCTGCTTTTCGGGCTCTCGAAATTAATAATCAAATGTTGACATTAATTATCCTCATTAACGACCGATCGCCTTGTTCATTGCATAAAAATTAAAAATAATATAAGTGATGATAATAATAAATAGTAGAAGTTTTTAAATGATAAATACTAATAGCAAAACATCCCATTTCATTGTTGCTCCCCATGTGTGTATGGCTCGTTCATATATGTACGGCAAGTTCATGTTCATATATTGTTCTAGAAATATTATATTAGATTAAGACCTCAATTATTTTCGAAAAATAAATCATTTGAAATATTTTTCAATGAATAATCTTTTATATTATTTGAAATAATTAATCAATCGAAAATATTCAATTATTGATAACAATAAATTGATAATATTTTTATTTTTCATTTTTATAAGTGATATAATCAATCATTTTTATCCCGAATTCTTTTTACGATATAAAAAACTCCAAATTATATTAATCATGACACATTTACTTTAAACTTATTTTTGTGACATCAAAAACCCTAATTTTATACTCATGTGATGCATTTACTCTCCGTTGACATTTTGTCGGATGATTTTCCAATCAAAATGTCATTTTTATTTCACTCAAGCCATGTTGGTACTATGTCAATCTCGTTGGTACTAAAAAAAAAACTATTTTTGAAAAGAAACTATTTCCGATAAAAAAAGATTACCATGCGCACCCTTAACTGCACTCTACCTAACTTTCCTATCATTGTTAGATACAAACATAACTACATGGTTTTGGTTTCACAAATGACTTACAACAATTGAATTTTCTTAGCACTCATTTGTTTTTTTTTTTTTTTTGGTAAAGCTTAGCACTCATTTGTTCTTTTTTTTTTTTATGATTCGGGAACCATCGTCGGCTGGCAGCTTAGACGTAAATCCGGGGCAGATTGAGCCGCCACCACAAACCTAGCCGCGTTTGAGTCGCGCGAACGCGACGTCTCTGAGATTTAAACTCCTCCCTTTCATGAGGGGGAGGGAGCTCGAAACCAGCTACGGCCGCAGGCGGTGGTAGCACTCATTTGTTTGTGTTTCTTAAACTCAAAAAAACATTGTTTACTTTTCTGTTAAAATTCAAAATATTGTTCAAATGCAAAATATATACATAATTTGGTTTCATAGATGACGCACAATAAAATAGAATGAAAGAAGGTAATCACGATGATCAGAATTAACTAAATTTTCGTAGGATGTGTTTGTATGTGCTTTTTAAAATGTAAAAAATAAATTTTTAAATGTTATTTGAAAAATAAAAGATTTTGCAAAAATTATGCCTAAATAATTTAACATCCGTGAAAATTTGATAGGTTTCAATCCAAAAAAATTGTAAACACACATACACACACATATATATATATATATTGCGCCGAGGTTCATGAGAGCACAAAACCCGAATTTCACGGTGTTATTATCCTCCGATATGATGTGTCCACTTTTTCCCTCGTCCTCTTTTTTCCTTACTTTATCCTTTTTGCAAAGACAACATATATATATATATATATATATTGCGCCGAGGTTCATGAGAGCACAAAACCCGAATTTCACGGTGTTATTGTCCTCCGATATGATGTGTCCACTTTTTCCCTCGTCCTCTTTTTTCCTTACTTTATCCTTTTTGCAAAGACAACCATGAAATGGTAAGATAACATGTTGGTTATTCCATTGGTACGTGGCGATTATGATTTAGACAACGTTTAATAAAAAAGATAGGATGAGGAGGGTGGAGTTGGGTCCCACGAGCATTCACTAAGGCCTAACTATTGCTGGGGTTTGCGTTTATGAAGCCGTACTGCCAATACTGCCATAAGGTTGACAGGAGAGGCAGCATAATAATTACCACGTGACTCACATGGCCAGTGTTGCTTATTCCATTGGTGCGTGGCGATTTTGGATTGAACAACACGTAATAAAAGAGATAGGACGAGGAGGGTGGATTTGGGTCCCATAAACATTCACTAAGGCCTAACTATTATCGAGGTTCACGTTTGTGAAACTGTACTGCTAGTACTGCCCTAAAGTTAACAGAAAAGGCAGCATAATAATTACCATGTGACTGACATGACCATAAAGTAACTTAACTCAATCATGGTACCATCATTGTGTTCTGTTGTCTTTGGTTTTTTGCGCCATGCCTTTCCTCTTCCTCTACGGTTTTTTTTTTTTTTTTTTCGGTCGTGGTAAATCCTCAGCATTTTTTTTAGATAGAGAGACAATGCACTTTTGAATATTTAGAAGTTAATAATCGTTGACTTACTAATTGTCCTCATTAGTAGTTTTGCTTTCTTTTGGTCGATTCTAGTACGATTATACAAAAATTGTAGATATCCATAGATAGGCGTCATGAGCCGAAGAAAATATGATCTGAGTAAATTATTTTGGATACTCCAAGACTAAATCATAGCAATCAATCTCATTTTTAGTTTCGATCCTTCCCTCTCATCACATAGCGTAATTGTCACAATCCAATTCTCACACATGAAAATAGGAGTGACGTGACGGTCTTTCAAGAGAAGAACCAAGCCTCAAACCAATCTCGTCGCATACCTATATGGGCCCAAAATAGAATATATCCCAATAATCTGGACATCAAAGCTTTCAAGTTCCCTTATTCTTATAGATACCCATCATTTTATTTCTATGATATTTTACAAAGTTAGGTCATCACCTGTTTGAAGCTGGCATTTTCCATGCATCTATGGTGTGAAAATATGTTTCAAGTTCTAATCAGGTCACATTAAGTTGCTATAATTCAAGTTAAACATAACTTACAACAAGCAGCAATTGGTGTTGTTGATTGAAGAGGCGAGTGGTGACGCATCTCATCACTCCTTTGTGATTGTGCGATGACAAAATTCGAAAATAAGTAATGTGAGACTTGAGAAAGATATTAAACGAATTATCCACACTCATTCAAAGTAGCGACATCCATGGCTTGAACTGAAATAGCCTTTGACCTTGAACCTCTAGGATTTGGCATTGTGTGATTTCGACATTTTGTTTGGAAATTACAGCCTTCTAAATTAGTGGTTGCAAGAAAAAAGAGTAATTTTCACACATAAATACAATCTATTTGAATTACTTTCGAGTTCGATCCTTGTTAGGAAATTGTAGTATCACATGAGGTCTTTTCAACAACATAAAAACCACTAGATTCGACTGTCCATAGAGAGAATTGATTGCACGAATCCAATACCTCTTGTAATCTGGGTTTTTACGAGCGCAGTTCCTTTCGGTAGCTTGCCCGATCCATCCAAAAGTCTTATTGTACAACATAGAGACTACTGTGTTGTACTCATAAACTATGAGAATTATGAAAATCATGGAACATGGGTTTCAGGATATCCAAAAAAAATTTAGTCCTGGGATTTTTTAACGACTCTTTTCCTAGGCTAAACGAGATGATTGAGTTTTATTCTACTTTATTGTAAAGTAATATGTTTAATTAATTTAAGAAGGTGAGAGAATGGACTTTCGTGATAATGTGACTCAGCCATTTAATTGTGCTCTACCTTTCCTATTATGGATAGATATGTATATACATATATAGTTTTGGTTTCACAAATGACGCATAACAGCTGAATTTTGTTAGCACTCATTTGTTTGTGTTTATTAAAACTCAAAAACAATTGTTTGCTTTTTTGTTAAGACTTAAAATATTATTCATGTACGAAGTATACAAATAATTTGGTTTCACAAATAACATACAATAAAATAAAATGAAGGTAATCATGATGACGAGAGTTAATTGCATTTTTCTTAGGACTAGTTTGTTTATGCTTTTTATAATGCAAAAAATAAATTTTAAAATGTTATATAAATGTTAAAAGATTTTGAAAAAATTATGCATAAACTATAAATCAAGATTTAATTTAATGGTGGTTTCAAGCCAAAAAAAAAAATTGTAAAAATACTTATTCCAGACAAGATTATATATATATTAACACAGTCCTTTAGATATTTTGCTGAGGTTAGTGAGAGGGCAAAGGTTTAACTTCACCATAGGCAGTATCACCATCCTACGATTTGATGTGTCTTCTTTTACCCTTTTCCTTGTTCCTTCTTTCTTTCTTTCTTTTTTTCCAAACGCAACGAGATAAGATAACATGTTGGTGATTCCCTTGTTACGTGGTGACTTTGGATTGGACAACCTATATTAGGAGATAGATAGAACGAGTACATCGGATTGGGTCCCATGCTATTCACTAAGGTTTAACTAGTGAGGTCCAAGTCTATGAAGTTGTATGACCATCTACAACGTAAGGTTGACAGAAGAGGAAGCATAATAATTGCCGCGTGACCGACAGCCAAAAGGTAACTTAACTCGACCATGGTTAATTATTAACCATCACTTTGTTCTTTTGTTCTAGGTTTTCTCGAGCGCCACGTCTTTCTTTCTCCTCCTCTGGGCGTTAGAGAGAGACCGTGCGCTTTGGAAACTTTAGAAATTAATAATCAAATCTAGGAGTTAATAGTCAAATCTTTAACTTGTTAATGGCCATCATTAATAAATGAGCTTTCTTTTAGTCAATTCCAATATGGTGATACAAAAACTATAAAGATGAATAGATAGTCTTCAATAACTGAATAACACATAATCTTGGTAATAAGTTTTGGATACTCCAAGACTAAATCTTGAACATTAATCTTATTCTTCGTGTTGGCTCCACACAAGAATAAGAGTGACATGGGCATCTTTCAAGAGAACGATGAAGCCTCAAACCAATCTCGCTACACCATAAACATACACATATGGGCCAAAGGCTAACACCAAAAGAATATAGCCCAATATCCACATGTCAAAGCTTTTAAGTAACTTTATTCTCATTTTGTGTTTACAGCTCTTTGCGAAGTTGGGCCATTCCGACTTGGGTTTTGCCATGTGAAAATTAGAGATGCACTTTATCTTCCAAACCATAGAAGGAATTTCGTAATATTGAAAAAAGAAAAGGAAAAGATGAAACATTCGGATTATTTTGAGAAGGCAAGAACCGATCTTGGGAGGTAATTATGGAACTTGCCTTTGCATAGCTTGGCTTGTTGTCTCTTCTGATATTCCTAGGATTGGCATTGGCCATTATTACCCAAAATTAAAGAGAGAGGCAAGGAGGGCAGAGAGGACAGCGACGATGGAGGCCCAAGGCTCGCCGGGGAGTGTCCTTTATTGCTGGAAAACTTGGCGATATCCATGGCTTGAGCTAATATTTCCTTTGACCTCGAATCCCTAGAATTAGGCATTGCGTGTTATCGGCGTTTTTCAGAAATTACACCCTTCCAAAGTCGCGGTTGCTGGCTGGTATAGAAGTATAACTTTCATGTATAAACACAAACTATTTGGATTATTTTCAAGGTTGATCCTTTTTACAAAATTGTATTGTTACATGAGGTCTTTCCAACAATACGAAAACCACTAGATTCAATTATCTGTAGAGTGAGAATTGAGTGTCTGAAGCCAACACCTCTTGTAATCTAGGGTTTTACCACTGCAGTTCCTTTCGACGGCTCGCCCAGTCCATCCAGAAGTCTTATTGCGACACCGTTTTCTCCGTTAAACTCAACGTAAATACTACTATGTTATGTGAAATTTTAATGGTTTTTTAAAATACAGAATGTTTTTTATTAGAAATTATGAGAATTGTGAAATTATGGAACATGGTTTATAGGATGTACAAAAAATTTTAAGTTGATCTCGTTATTTCAAATATAAATATTAATTGCGGAAAATTCTAATTCTTTTGAAAAGTTCGGTGCAATCATTGAAGAAAAAGAGTTAGCGCACGTGACATTGGAAAGATCTAATTTTTTCGGTTTTCTGAAAAATAAAATTAACTAATTTCCGCAAAAAAAATGATTATTTCATATGATTGAATGAGTAAAATATCTGTTGGGTCATGGGGTGCGTGTCGGGACCTATGCGCTTGAAATCGAGTCTTGAAGGGAATTTATGTAATTTTTGTTTGAACGAGCTTTTCAACCCAAGTACATTCAGCCGCTGTTCAAGGACAGAGGAAATATGAGATAAAGTTATGTGACTTGAATTAGTGATTTATTGAGGTATGTAATTTCCACCACTTCCATATTTTGAAAAAGTGCATGAGATGATTTGCCGAGAAGAAGCTACACTGTGACATGATTTGTTTGTTTGTTTGTTTGTTTTTTTTTTTTAAAGCATTTTAAGCATATAAATAGATATTCTTACATGGCATGCTCTTTTAAAAAGTTAGATCAAGCATTGGATATTTTTGAGCCTCTCTAATCTAGAAATATTCTAAACTGAAATGCTATATGTATATATATGGTGTGTGTGGGCGTGTAGAATAAATATTGTTCTGAGACTTAATCGTAACCAATTTGATTTAGGGGGTTCAATCATAACTGATTTGATTTTTGGGCCTTGATCATAGCCAATAATAATTTTGGGCCTTGTCACAAGGAAAGTGTGACCATAGGGTTTCTTGACATTAAGTTTGATTTTTGCCAGTACGTGGGTTATGGTATAGTGCATAATTTTTTATTCATTGGAGTAAGCATTCCGCATGTTTTATAGGAAAATACAATGAATGTGATCATCTTGATACATTGATGCGAACTTGTTTGTAATGGTACATTAGTCTTTGCTTGATTCCATTGAAGTGTCGTGATTTTACTCACAAATTTTTACTACCATTTCAGGTTTTGAACACTAGAGAGTTTAATTGAATGCACATGGAAAGTAATTCGAGAGTAGCATTGGAATTTATTGTAGACTATTTGAATAAAGGTTATCAAATTGGTTTTATAAATTTCTAATAATTGGTTAATTCGTGAATCATTGGAATTTATTATAGTTATCATTAAATGAAATGTTTCGCTTGGTCAATATTTTTATTTTTAAAAAATCACTAATTTTGGGTGAAGGCTTGGTCCTTCATTTCTTAAAAAGGATGGCTGGTCAATCCCTTACTTCTCCCTATGGACGTGAGTTACGGCCACTATCAGGAGAAATGAAAGAGATATCGATTATTCTCTAGACTGCACATGCAGAATGATGTGCTTTGGGGATTATACTTGAGCGGACTCGACTCATATAAATGTTCGATTTGTAGTTCTATGTGTGTTCTTAGAACGGCGAGATTGAACTTTGACATATGCCAAACGGTCTTTGAATTGTAAAAATCGCCCGGTCTAATTAATACCTATGTCCCCATGTGATGTAACTTACCGAATCAAAATGCGAGTTGGCCTTCGAAGCGTTGGTCTCTAAAACGGTATGAGGCGGGCCTGGTGTCCATCGTCTTCTTTCACGGAAGCCTTCGATTCTCCTCAGGAGATCAATCAAAAACCAGAGCCGACCAAGTAAACTGGAAAACCCTCCGAGGGGAAAGCGGAGATGGTGGGAGGTGTGCGAGGAGCGAGCAAGAGGCGACCGGATGCCGTCCGGACGCAGGCGGTGATCGTGAGCTCTCGCGAGAGAATTGGACGACGTCGTCGCGCAAATGGAGAGAGAGAGAGAGAGAGAGAGAGAGCCACGCGACCTCAAAACGCACACGAATCGGAGGCAAAAAAAGCCGGTTGGATCCACCAGCTTCGATCGTCGCTGCCGACGCCGTCCGAGACTCCGTCTGGTTAGTTGAACAACCGATTGCGACCGATGATCGCTCCTCGCTGAGATAAAAGCTCTCTGTTCTGTTTTGAGTGTCGCACGTGTGAAATGGAGACCGAGAGCTTTGTTGTTTGCTAGCAATGAAGATTGTTCACGTCCGAGATTATATTACTAACAACTGCGATTCGGTCTTGATGATCTCGTGCTGATTGGGTCGTGATTCTCACTCTCTCGTTGCTGGACTGTGCCATTTCATCAAATGCACACTAAATGTCTGGTGAAATGCCTGAGCCGTATTAGTCTGAATACGGCTTTGAATCTGACTGCCATCATCTTTTTCTGCTTGAGTGATTCCCCGTACCAGTTGGATAGGTTAAGTAGATCTAAATTGATATCCACTTTTGGGTCCATTCCCGGATGTCTCGGTCTTGGTAGGCTTCCGGTATTATAAGGCAATGAACTCGAGTCTCTGAAATTAGCTAGAAATGATGATATGCTGAATTGTAAATACTCTGTCGATGGTCGTTGGTGTGCTCATGAAGCATAACTGATCACGTGGACTAATACATTGGAGGACTAATACATTGGAGAGCAGATCCCATTTGCTGTACATATCTTTGCTAATAGTGACTTCCTCTGCATCATGTATTCTCTGTGAGTGAATGTGAATGTGTGTTTAGTGTAGGTAGAGATGCAATGCGAATTTGTGTTTGCGTTCGTACTGGATCGTGATTGTTGCTTGCTGGTTATATATTATCTAATGATGCTGTGGTATTACTTGGAGCTCTTGCATAAAAATTGGGAAATTTAGCCATATACGGTTTATACCTTTATTTGCACAATGCGATAAAGATGATCACCCCATTTTCTTGTTATAATAAGTAACTTAATCAGCATGCATGAATTTTTTATTTTCATAGATATTGAAAAAAATGTTATTTATACTTTTAATTAATTTAACTAGTGTCGTAGGGGCACATGCTAACCAGGTTCATTTCAATTTTTAGAATGCTACCACCCCTCGAGACATTAAATGTTAGAACTATTCTTGATTGGTGTGCTTCACTAGAACCTAAAGGGTTTCAAGATCCTCAATTAGCTTGCAAGGATGATTGTCTATAGTATATGTGTGTGCATTCGCGATACAATGCAATGTGCTCCATCAACATTTGATGAATGGTGTATTTTGTGTTGTGAATCTGCTTTCAATTTGCTTTGAATTTTTTTGGCCTACCAAAAGGGTGTGGAGTGACCAACAAAGCGGGAGTGTTATACC
Source organism: Eucalyptus shirleyi (assembly GCA_017140165.1). Classification (NCBI taxonomy): domain Eukaryota; kingdom Viridiplantae; phylum Streptophyta; class Magnoliopsida; order Myrtales; family Myrtaceae; genus Eucalyptus; species Eucalyptus shirleyi. The sequence goes on along the minus strand of CM029447.1, from coordinate 16,597,777 downwards.
CACTAGGAGTGTTTGCTTTTCAGTCATGGCTAATGTTCATGGAGTTCTTAGGAAATGGGCCTAAGAGGACTAACCCAACTACTACGCATTGGCCCAATCAACTACCACCACAATACCAACTACCAGAATCAGGTACATCCATGTGGCCCTTTGGATTAAATTTCCCAGATCTGTTCAGACCCGAGACTTCTTGCAAAATCTCGTTATGGATACACCCGATCATTGGGCTACCGTGCCTGTGGTCGCTTTGCTTAGATTGATTTGATTGGATTTGGTTTTGACTCTTATTAAGAGTAGAAGAACAAATTAGTATTCCATCTGTTCTATTGTCCTTACGGATTTTTGGTTTTGGTGTATAATGTGTGACAATGCTACAATGACTACCGATATTCCTGATGCTGCTTTCTTTTGGGCCTGGTGGCTGAACTAAATCAGGAGATGGTCAATGATAGTTTGGAATGTCTAAACTGAGTTTTTGGCTGTATAAGAATAATGCTAGGTGTTCAGATGTGGTTTACAAAAATTGGTATATTATGGTAGACTCCTATTGAGTGTTGACTATGATCCATTTATTTAAAGGACCACCTGTAGTTGGCTGCATCACTTTGTACACGAATTTTGTAGACTAGTTTAAGTAAATGTAGCATGACTCTTTCTATATTCACAATGCTATACTTGCAATGTGCTGATTTATTGAGGTTTCTATGTTATCTTGCTTACTTTATTTTCTTATTTTTGGTACAGCTTTAAAGACTAAGGAATGATTGGTGCTGTATGTGGTATGGAATTTCAATGGGGAAGAGTTTGAACAGCTTGATGTTGTTGATACTGGATGCTCATCTTCTTCAGGTATTGTCAGTGCCAAATGCATTAAACTGGCGGCAAATGAATAACAAGTGAAACTTGTGCCCTGTGCGGGTCTAAAGTTAGATTTGGCTAATGAAGCATACCAGTAGTATGATACATATGCTGGGAATGTAGGATTTAGAGTTTGCATCAGTCAGTTGTTTTGATCAAAGAATGATGGTTTGATTACTTCTTGGGATTTGTCTGCTCGAAGGAAGGATTTCATACGGCTATGAGGATTAAGAGGCATGATAATGGAAGATGGATTGTTGATCGTTATCAACTAGAGCATAACCATGAGCTTGAGATGCAAATGAAAGCCAACAAAGGTTCAGCTTCTAGGAAATTTGTTAGATGAGATTAATGAAACATCAGAAAAACTAGACATTGCTTGAAAGCGTGATGGGAGCCTCATAAGGAAATATTTTGCAAACAACATAGGAAGTGATTGGTATACCATGCTTCATGGTCACTTTAAGAACTGACAAGCTGAGGACATCAGATTCTTTCTTGCTGTCGATGTACAAATGGGTTGCTGTAGGAGTCTTTTCTAGGCTGATGGCAGATGTAGGTTTACCTGCATTCAGTTTGGTGATACCATCATATTTTATACCTCCTACAGTCAAAATAATTATGTTGTGCCATTTGCTACTTTTGTTGGTGTTAATCACCACAAGCAGCTGGTTCTTCTTGGTGTGCACTAGTTGCTGATGAATTAAAGGAGTCCTTCATATGGTTGTTTAAGACGTGGCTCAGGACAATGTTTGGGTGCCATCCCAAGTTGATAATAGCTGATCAAGATGATTACATTCTGCAAACGATCGCACAGGTTTTTCCTTCAAGTCATCATCGTTTTTCAATGTGGCAAATGAAGACAAAAGAAATGTGAGCATTTTGAGTCCACTGAGTAGTGATTGTGAATATGAACATGAGAAGTGTGTTTATCAAAGTCATATAGTTGGTGAATTTGATGTTGCATGGGATGCTCCTCAGCAAATATGGCCCGAGGGAAAATGCTTGGCTGAAGGAAATGTATGAAAAGCATGAAAACTGTGTTCCACTGTACTTACGTGGAATGTTTTTGCTGGAATTCTCATTGATATTGCATGGGATGCTCCTCAGCAAATATGGCTGAAGGAAATATATGAAAAGCATGAAAACTGTGTTCCACTGTACTTATGTGGAATGTTTTTGCCGGAATTCTATTGATTAGTGTAGATGCCTTTTTTGATCCATATTTAAATTCTCAAATGTCACTTGAAGAATTTGTTGTGAGATATGAGCAAGGTTTGGAGCAACGTTGTGGTGATGAAAGGAAAAAATATTTCAACCATTCTGTGCTGCATCATCCAGCATGTTTAGTTTTGATATACAACGGGCATGGACTTCAGGAACTGATTTCTCCGTCTCATAGATGAGAAGAACAGAGGGACGACAGAGCGAGTGCATCATAACAAGAGAGATCAAAGAAACCATGAAGTTGCAGTGAACGATCTGATCCTATCAGCGGTTTCCAAAAATAATGAAGTAAGATTTGTAGTACACTCTTGGTTTAAGCAAGCTTATGCTAATGAAGGATGATTTGTCTATTTAAGATCTTGGCCAACTTGTTGGAACAAGCTTGGATCCAATTCTTGCTACTCTTAAACCCACAGACGAATTTAGTTCTTGAGTCTATGAAATCTCACATGTTAGGATGAAACTGAACCGTACAGATTCTGCATTCACATTGCTCGTATTGTTGTGTCTGCTCGTAAATCCTGATCACAAAAATTTAATTCCATTTAGTCAGTTGGAGATGATCCACTCCATGATTTCTATGTCGTTACCATGATAACATCTTACGAGTTAAAATCTATAGTGTTTCTTGGATACGAAATTATTATTTTTATCAAATCTAAAATTCACCATCAAAGATTATATTTTTATTTATTCTTCATCTCATAATCTAACTTGAATGCATACATTCATCTTTATAAAAATATGCCACAACTGTAATATTCGTTTCCTTTTTGCGGTTTCACAGGTGAATAATAAGAAAGTTCGATAGAATCGAGTTTTGTTGTTGACCTGCATCTTCATGAAGCTCACTTTGCTATAAATTATTTAGAACCAGCCCTTCACATTAATTAGATTAAAAGCTTAATTTTCTCAAATGATTAATACCTCTGCTCCCAAAAGTATCATTTCAAGTAAAGTTTAATAAATCAACGAGATTTACTCTAGTGGTCATCCTTCCCACATGAAAAAAATGAAGTGAGGGGGTTTGAATCCCCACATTCTCAGGGAAGTTGGGGTGGAGACGATTTAGCTTAAGGTGTGGGTTTCAACTCCAACATTTTACAAGGAGGCAAGATAAACGTCTAAGAGTAAGAGTTAGGATGGGAGTATAGTATAACAAAAAAACAAAAAAGGAGTAAACTATGATAAATTATTAATTCGTATGTAATTTGAATTGTCATTAAATCTAAAATGCCAATTGTGAAGATTCTTTTAGTCTTTTTCATATATGTGATTGATATATGACGCTTTTATTAATTGATTGTACATCAGTCATAATATACCTAACACAAACACTTTCTACATATAATTTAGTAGATTAGTCTTGATAAATTTGACATAAACACCTTTCGCACGCGCTTGCATTGTGGACAAATATATGTGACGTTCCTGCTCAAAGATACATTTATCCACTAAGGTTATACATGCATGACATGCGCTAAGTGCACCTGGTGCGCACACTGATTTTAGTATCAATTTAATGAAGTGCACGATTTATAGTGTTACAATTGTCTACTAATACTATGTGTTGGGATATAATACGTGGAAAAATGCAAAATCATTCCAGAGAAATAAACGAGAAAATCAGGACACTAGAAATTTACGTGATTTGGTCCGAGTATCGGTACCTACGTCCACGGGGAGAGTCAACAGCAAATATTCCACTCAAATCGGAGAATCAGAGTTTACAATCGCTCAATCGCTCATGTGTTTCCCACACCTGGATTTAACCCAAACTCTAAGTGTATAAATAACAACTCGCTTGGGTATAAACTCACGGCACAAATTACTGTGTTCAAGCTCAAATGAAAAACACACGCGGCTCCTTTCTCTTGTCAAGTTTCAGCGGGTTCTTCCTCGTTAGCTTCGGCGGCATCTCACTTCGGCGGCAAAATCCAGCGAAGAAGGGACGAAGACACTTTTTATACGTGTGTGTGGGTGTGTGCCCAAGGTCAAAGGTTTGACCTTGGGCCCCACACTTTCCGTTAACGTGCAGAAGAAGACCGAAAAAGGAATTCGGCAATGCAGGCCTAGGCCCACTTTAATCATCCACGTCTAGAGGCTTCACAGCTTCATTCTTCTTCTTCAATTTAGATTCAGCAATAGCAAAGAAGAAAGTTTCCCTTCAAATATTTTTATTTTTATATTTCTTTTTTTTTTCCAGCAAAAAAACTCAAGACATAATTTTAACAATTCTCCACCTCGGTTCGATATTTGAACCCAAGTTATAGTGCTCATCACCTATGCTGCTCTCCCAATGCCTCGACGGGCACTCACTCTCCACAGACGCCAATAGAGCTCAAGCAGAGCTTGTGCTTCGTCATAGGAACAGACTTAGTCATCATGTTTGTTGGGTTATCTGCTGTATCAATCTTTTTAATAGTAACAATACCCTTAGTTAAGATATCTCGGATGAAATGATACCTGATGTTGATATGTTTCGTTCGCTCGTGATAAACTGGGTTATATGCCAAATATATTGCACCTTGGTTATCACAGTATATATCAACACTTTTCTGTTCTAACCTAAAGTCCGAGAGCAAACTTTGCAACTATATCGCCTCATTCGCTACAAAGGTTAGTGCCATGTACTCTGCCTCAGTCGAAGACAAGGTAATGTGATCTTGTAAAGATGCTTTCCAACTAATTGCACCACCAGCTAGCGTAAACACGTACCCTACTAAAGATCTGCAATCATCCAAGTCACCGGCATGATTCGAATCCACAAAACCAGTGGTCTCACTGCCATTGCTGTCCTTTCGGTATACTATACCCACATTTGTTGTCCCCTTCAAATATTTGAAGATCCACTTCACAACTTCCCAATGAGCTTTATCAGGACGCTTCATATAGCGACTAATCACGCTCACGGCTTGTGAAATATCAAGCCTAGTGCACACCATAGCGTACATAATACTACCCATGGTACTAGAATAAGGAACACGAGACATATGCTCCTCCTCTTCCTCAGTCTGCGGTAATAATTTTTCTGAAATTTTAAAGTGCTTCGCTAAAGGTGTATTTACAAATTTCACTGACTGCATATTAAAATGTGCTACGATCTTCTCAATATATTTCTTTTGAGACAGACGTAAAACTCTTGCAGTCCTGTCACGCAAAATCTCCATACCCAAAATTTTCTTTACAGTACCTAAATCTTTCATCTCAAATTCAGCATTCAAATGCTTATTCAGCACATCAATATTAGACATATTCTTAGCTGCTATCAGCATATCATCAATATATAAGAGTAGATAAATCAAAGAACCATCATCCAATCTCTTATAATAAACACAGCTATTCATCTGACTTTTTGAATAATCTTGACTAGCCATGAAAACATCAAAACGTTTATACAACTGCCTAGGAGATTGTTTCAGCTCATACAAAGATTTCTTTACCAAGCAAACATGATCTTCTTTACCCGGAATAGCAAATCCCTCTGGTTGCCTCATGTAAATCTGCTCCTCCAACTCACCGTGAAGAAACGCAATTTTCACATCTAGTTGCTCTAATTCGAGATCCCGCGAAGCAACTAAGGCAAGTAAAACACGAATAGAAATATATCTTACCACAGGAGAGAATACCTCATTATAGTCAATGCCCTCACACTTTGTATATCTTTTCGCCACAAGTCTAGCCTTATACCTCGCTGCCTCAACACCGGGAATGCCCTTTTTCTGTTTGAAGACCCATTTACTTCTAACAATCTTTTGGCTCTTTGGTACTTTGACTAGCTCCCATGTCTAATTTCGATGGAGTGATTCCATCTCTTCACTCATAGCCCCTAGTTACTGCGATGACTCAGAACTAGCCATCGCCTTAGAGTAAGACGAAGGTTCATCTGTCTCCACCTCATCACCTACAGTCAATGCATAAGCAATAGCTGTATAACTATAACATACCGGTGGTTTAATTTGCCTTCTTTCTCTATCTGCGACTATAGTCTGCTGCGGCTTTACTGGTTGTTCACTATCACCGACTTCAGGAATTGCGGCTTCATCTGTAGTTTCAACTTCTGTTACCTTCGAGGTCTCTAGAGTCTCCACCTGAAGCTCCACCTCACTTAAGACACCATGATCTGTCTTCTCTGCTGGTTGTGTCTCAGATTTCCTCTATTGAAGCATTGCAGTCTCGTCGAAGATCACATTTCTGCTGTAGAAAACCAGGTGATCTGGGATCGGTACACCACAGCCGGTAGCCTTTCACCCCTTGTACATAACCCAGAAATATGCACTTCTTCGCCCTCAGCTCAAGCTTACCATCACTCGCATGAGCATACGCAGGACATCCGAATATTCGTAATTCGGAATAATCAACAGGTTTTCCCGACCACACTTCCTTAGGAGTCTTTCACTCGATAACAGATGATGGAGATCGGTTTACCAGGTAACATGACATATTCATTGCTTCAACCCGAAATTCTTTGCCAAGTCCTGCATGCGAAATCATGCATTGAGCTCGTTCAAGCAAAGTTCTGTTCTTCCGTTCTACAATGCCATTCTGCTATGGTGTCCCAAGTACTGTGCGATGTCTTACAATACCTTCTTTCTCGCAAAACTTAGTAAAATCTTTACCACAGAACTCCATGCCATTATCGATTATCAGGTACTTGATTTGCTTATCTGACTGCTTCTCAATCAAAGCCTTAAATTTCTTGAACCGATCAAACACTTCATATTTGTGCTTCATAAAGTAAATCCATACATTCCTCGAATAATCGTTGATAAAAGTCAGCATATATTGAGCACCGCCTTTTGAAGGAACCGAAGATGGGCCCCATACGTCTGAATGAATATATTCAATTGGTTGTTTGGTCGAATGAATAGCTGTATTAAACTTAACTCGATGCTGCTTCCCATAGATGCAGTGCTCACATAAGTCTAGCTTTCCTGTTTTCTGACCACTCAACAACCCCCTTTCACTCAACATCGTCATACCTGCCTCACTCATATGCCATAAACGCATATGCCATAATTGAGTCAAGTTAGAGTCTGACTCACTTGATGAATTTGCAGCGGTTCCGGTCACGGTCTTTCCCAGTAAATGATAGAGAGTATTCACTTTCTTTCCTTTCATCACTGTCATGGCACCTCAAGAGATCTTTAGTACTCTACCTTCAGCGGTGTACCTACACTCGATGTCATCGAGAGTCCCCAGAGAAATAAGGTTCTTCTTGAGCTCCGGTACATGCCTTACATCTGTCAATGTGCGCACCACCCCATCATTCATCCAGATCCAAATTGTCCCTATCTCCACAGCCTTACAAATTGTATTGTTCCCCAAAAGAACCCTACCACCATCTACAGCTTAGTAAGTAGTAAATCAGTTCTTATGAGGCGCCATGTGATAAGAACACCCCGAATCTAGCACCCATTCGTCTCCTGATGAAGTAGCAATCACACATAAGATAGCTTTTGCATCCCTATTGCTCCCCTCCGCAACGTTTGCCACACCACTTGTGGCATTCTGCCTATCAACTTTATTGCTCCGCTTTGGACAATCTCTCCTGATGTGCCCCTCCTCGTGACATCAAAGCACTTCATGCATCCCTTGGACTTTCTATTGCATGATTTCGATCTACTTTTACCTCTGCTACTACTAGGCTCTCGATGTTGCTCTCTACCCCGAATCGTCAGCGCTTGCGTTGCTCCTTTCGCCAGACCGTCATCTCGCAACTTTCTCTGCCACTCCTTAGAGAATAAGGCAAACTTTACCTCTTCTGATGTAATAATAGTACGCCCTTGCAACAGTGAATCAATAAAGTGCTCCCATGACTCTGGTAAAAAGGCTAACAATATCATGCCCTATTTTTCATCATTAAGTATCTTACCGACGTTCTTCAGATCCAACATGAGTTTATTAAATTCATCTAGGTGGATTCTAATAGATATACCTTCAGTATATCTAAACCGAAACATCTTCTTCAACATATATAAGCGATTGTTCAAACCTTTCTTCACATAGAGTGCTTGAAGTTTTGCCCATAATGCTGCGGCATCCTTCTCCTCAATAACCTCTAGTAAGACCTCATCCGACAAATTTAACAGGATTATGCTCTTTGCTTTTTACATAAGCTCTACCCTCTTTGAGGCTTTCATTATAATCAGCAACTCATCTTCACCATCCAGTGCCTTGGCCAAACCTTGTGTTGTCAATAAAGCCTGCATCCTGATGCTCCATAACACAAAGTTATTTCTCCCATCAAACTTCTCAATCTCAGATTTCCTCTTAGACATAATTACAATAACAGAATTTCCAGATAGTAATCAGACAAGCAAAAGCCCCAAATCACAATCAAGAAATTCAACCCCAAGCTCTGATACCAATTGTTGGGATATAATATGTGAAAATGATAAGATCTTGCAATTTACATCAATGTGAAATCACCCTAGAGAAATAAACGAGAAAATCAAGACACCAGAAATTTACGTGGTTCGGTCTAAGTATTGGTACCTATGTCCACGGGGAGAGCCAGCAACAAATAATTCAGCAAAGAAGGGACGGAGACGCTTTTTATATGTGTGTGTGGGTGTGTGCCCGAGGTCAAAGGTTTGACCTTGGGCCCCACACTTTTCGTTAACGTGCAGAAGAAGACCAAAAAAGGAATTCGGCAATGCAGGCCTGGGCCCACTTTAATCATCCACGTCCAGAGGCTTCACGGCTTCATTCTTCTTCTTCAATTCAGATTCAGCAACAGCAAAGAAGAAAGTTCCCCTTCAAATATTTAATTTTTATATTTCTTCTTTTCCAGCGAAAAAACTTGAAACATAATTTTAACACTATGTTTGTTAGGAGGGATTAAGAGGAAAGAGACAGAGCTCAGAAAACACAATCGTGTTTGGAAGGAGGGGAAAGAGATGGAGAGAAATGATTGGAAAAGATGATGACAAATTATGAGAGATCAAAAGGGATTGATCCCATCAATTCTATGTATGTTATAAATCCCTTCGAATCTCTCTGAATATGGGAGGGGGAAAATTCCAAAATAGGACCCGAAGTGCCATCTTTTTCTCAAATAAGGGTCCGAAGTGAACATTGTTTCAAATAAGAACCCGAAGTGCCATCACTTTCTCAAATAAGGACCTGAAGTGGATGTTATTTCAAATGAGGATCTAAAGTGGTTATGTTTGTTTCAAATAAGGACCTGACTTTTTGGCGATCAAGGATATTTTTGTCTTTCCATTTTCTGAATTTTTTTTTTCTTTCCTCTTTTTTTTTTTGGTTCTTCTTCTTCCTCTTTGCTAGTGGCCAGCTAACCACCGGCGATGCCCACAGAGGGCTAGGCGAGACCGCCCACGCCAGTCCTTACTAGTAGCTAGCGAGGGCCAACCTCGTCGATGGCCCCTAGGTGAGGGTCGCCACGCCCAAGCGACGCCATCCTTTACTTGTGACTAGCGTGGATGGCCCTCACTGGCGAAGGCGACCCTCACCTAGCCCTTTGTGGGCATCGTCGATGGTTGGCAGCCATCGACAATGAGGAAGAAGAAGAACCAGAAAAAAAAAAAGGAAATAAGGGGAAAATGCCAAATGATGAAAATACCATTGATCGGTCGAAAAATTAGCTAGTCGGCAACCGGCGAGGTGGGGTCCATATTTTGAAACAACCAAAGCCACTTTAGGTTATTATTTGAAACAAAGTCCACTTTGGACTCTTATTTAACAAAATAAGGGCACTTTGGGTCATTTTTTGAAATTTTCCCAAAAAAAAAATAAAGAGGAAAGAAAAAAGGAAAAATCACAAAAGACAAAAATACCCTTGATCACTGAAAAGTCAAGTCCTTATTTGAAACAAACATAACCACTTTAGGTCCTCATTTGAAACAACATCCACTCCAGACCCTTATTTGAGAAAGTGATGGCATTTCGGGTCCCTATTTGAAATAATGTTCACTTCGGACTCTTATTTGAGAAAAAGAGGGTACTTCGGGTCCCATTTTGGAATTTTCCCTATGGGAGGACTCGAAGGGATTTGGAGATCTTTGTTCATTATTTAACGAATTTGTTCTTCCTTCTTGCTAATATCCATCCTTATTCAGTATCAATTGATATTAAGGCATATCAATTATGCCAATTGCTAACCTTTAGTTTTACAATTGTCTATTAAAGCACTTACATGAGTGAGTATGCAATGATTGAGGGAACATTATTACACATGCTTTAATGTTTTTTTTTTTTTAATTATTCTTAAGGTTTGTTAGTCCACTAAATTATAGCGGCCATTTAATAATCCATCAAGGAAAAATTGAAAATCTTCGTAGGGAGTTAATTTCACATTATTTAGATGTATCCAGTCCAATGATTCCCAAACATCGATCACGATTTGCTAATTTCGTTCCTTCTAAAAATAAAATGGCATGGATAATAATGTACGGTGTGGCTGCCACGTGATTGCACATCTCCGCATCCAACTTTTTTGGCTGTCCTAAAAAGCTAGTCAAATTTTGATTGTGTGACATCTAAGGTTTTGTTTTAAGAAGAAAATGTTAAAGAGATGGCCTGCACAACCGTCTCAAAAGCACGTCCATTGTAGGCTCCTGCTCGTCTGCAACCACTTTCGTTGAGTGACTCATGTTTGAGAGCCGATGGTGACAAGTTTCGTGATCATTTTGCTCGTTGTAGAATGGAGTCCATCTGACCCCTGATGCATCCAACCCCCAATGTCTTGAGATCGAAGGTTGCATAGAACGGAGTCTATTTGCATTTTCTTTTGCTTGGGATTCCGTGGTCTATGACCTTGAATTTTGCGATCTAAAGAATCTTGAGGTCTGACGGGGCTATTATTGAGGATTGATCCAAATTAAAAATATATGTGAGGCAACTAGCCAATAAAAAAGGTTAATGATTCAATTAACAAATTGACATGATGGTACCCGTTGAACTTATGCCACTTAATTAATTTATTTAGATAATGCGTAAAATGTGCCAACATATGCCTGTGAATTATTTTTCACGATGTACGGTTTATGCCTTTATTTATATAATGTGATGGAGGCCACAAACTCCAAGCAGCAACCCTTGGCTTACAGTCGCTAAGGGGGCAATAGCTCTACTAACCACCCTATCTCTCTTTACGGCTTATGTTCCTTTTATATTCTTTTTCTTTTCTTCTTTTATTTCGATTTTATGTGTGATAAATGTTTAAAAGCTCTAAAAAATTTTATGAAAGTGTAATTGAGTTCTAAAACTTTCAAAAAATGTAATTAAGTCTTAAAACTTGTTAGAATTTTCTGATTGTCAAGTTGGATATATTAAATGGAAGGAGACTTGACAAGTTTTAGAACTTTGTTATATTTTTTAAAAGTTTTGTGACGTAGTTGCACATTTTGAAAATTTTAATACTCAATTGCACTTTTATAATAAGTTTTAAGAGTTTCAATACACTCATCACATTTTGTTTTGATTTCTCTGGATTCATTGAATATTGTCTAAATTAGTTATTTTAAATTGGAAAAATATGTTTCACATGGAAAATTGTATAAGTGGCTCGAGCACTTATTAAGCCCTATTAATTATGCTTTTTAATTGTAAACTTACGTTTTGAGGTAAGTGACTTTATTAAAATGCGTGAACATTTCATTTTCCAATAGTTTAGAAAAATGTTATTCCGTTGAATCTTCAAAATGCTAGTTGGCCATGTCAGCTAACCTACTATAATTATTACCAAAATAACATCCGACTGTTGGAGCTACAATTGATATATAATGAAGATAGTCCCGATTACAATCTCTTCTTATCTTATGTCTCCACGTTTATTACTGAGAGAGAGAGGGGGGAGAGAGAGAGAGCCCTTCATAACATTTTTCTATATGAAAAGCAATCTTATAATTTTTAATAATCAAGAGAAGTTAAAATAAAGAAAGAAAAAAAACTAATATAAAAAAAGAATGGAGGCCATGAAGGGAGACGGTGGCTGGTTGAGCTGCCACCATCCTTCGACACTTTGCTGAATGTTAAAACTGTTCTTGATTAGTGTGCTTTACTAGAACCTAAAAGGGTTTCAAGATTCTCGATCAATTTATGAGAACGATTGTTTGTAGCATTTATACTCATGTTTGCGATACAATATGATATGCTTGGTTGGCATTTGATGAATGGTGCAATTTGTGTTGAGAATCTGTTTTTGATTCGCTTAAAAAAAAATTCACCCACCAAACCGAAAGGGTGCGAAGGAGCGATCAAGGAACCGGCATCTTCATACCCGCTAGGAATGTCTGCTTTCCGTCAAACCTATTCTTCATGGAGTTATCGGGGGATGGGCCTAGGGGAACTACCCAACTACTAGGGGATTGGCCTGGCCCAGTGGATAAAATTTCCCATGTTGGTTCGAACCCGAAACCTCTTGCAAAATCTTGTCATGGAGACATCCGACCATTGGGCTACTGTGCCTGCGGTGGCTTTGCTTAGAATTTATTCCGTTGGATTTGATTTGGACTCCTATTCAGAATAGAAGAACAAGTCAGTATTCTCGTCTGTTCTATTTTAGGATCTGTTGGCTTTAGTGTAGAATATATGACGAAGCAACGATGACCATTGATAATCCTGATGCTGCTTTCTGTTGGACCTGGTGGTTGAACTAACTTAGGAGATGGTCGGCGGTAGATTCGAATGTCTAAGTTGAGTGTTTTGGCTGCATAAGAATAATGCAAGTGGATGCACTGGTTTGTAACAGGAGATTCGTGTGCTGAAAATAAGGTTTTCAGATTTATTCAAAGACAGGATGCCCTGTAATCCTAAGGGTGAAAGAAATCTGATTCTGGCAAGTGGGTCCTACAGCAATTTGCAGAAGATCATAATCATGATCTCGACACCTGTGAGGAGAATCATCCTGCTAATTCTCAATGCAAAAGTTCAGCAACAACCGCTAAAGTAGTTGATTTGTGCTGTAAATCATGGACAAAACAGCTTGATGTTGTTGATTATGGATGCTCATCTTCTTTAAGTATTGTCAGTGCCAAACACATTAAACCGGGGGAAAATAAAGGACAAGTGATCCTTGAGCCCTTTGTGGGTCTAAAGTTTGATTCAGCTAACGAAGCATCCCAGTGTTATGATACATATGCTGGGAACATGAAATATAGAGTTCATATTGGTCAGTTGTTTCAATCAAAGAGCGATGGTTTGATTACTTCTAGAGATTTGTCTGCTTGAAGGAAGGATTTCAGCATCCTTCTAGGGTTGGACGTGGTGCATTTATGAGGATTAAGAGGCATGACAATGGAAGGTGGATTGTTGATCGTTATCGACTAGAGCGTAACCATGAGCTTGAGATGCAAACGAAAGCCGACAGAGGTTCAGCTTCTGGGAAATTTTTAGATGAGATTAATGAAACGTCAGAAAAACTAGACATTGCTAAAAAGCACAATGGAAGCCTCAAAAAGAAACATCGTGCAAGCAACATAGGAAGTGACTGGTATACCGTGCTTCATAATTACTTTCAGAACCGACAAGCTGAGGACGTTGGGTTGCTGTAGGAGTCTTTTCTGGGCCGATGCCATCATTTTTTTTTTTTTTTTTTGGTAAGAAGATGCCATCATTTTTTATACCTCCTATAAGCAAAACAATATGTGGTGTCATATGCTACTTATGTTGGTGTTAATCACCTCAAGCGGGCGGTTCTTCTTAGATGTGCTCTAGTTGCTAATGAATCGAAGGAGTCCTTCATATGGTTGTTTGAAACATGGCTCGGGGCAATGTCTAGGTGCCATCCCCAGTCGATAATAGCTGATCATGATGATTCCATACTGCAAGCGATTGCACAGGTTTTTCCTTCGAGTCATCATCGATTCTCAGTGTGGCAAATTAAGACAAAAGAACATGAGCATTTGAGTCCATTGAGTAGTGATTGTAAAGGTGAATATGAGAAATTTGTTTATCAAAGTCATACAGTTGGTGAACTTGATGCTGCATGGCAATGTATCATAAAGAAGGTGTTGGATATCTTGCCGAAAAAATGCAATATTTAATTTGTATTTTCAAAGAAACTTGCAATTTTTTCCCCAAAGTTCATATTTAATATTCCCTTGATTGATTTTTGTCATGACCCTCCGACATGGGGAAGACGGGTTTCAAAGGTAGTGTTAAGTTGGGGATCGGTACGAACTTTCCCAAACCCTCACCTCACATAATATTGAGATTCTCATTAGTCAATTAGTTAGCATGATGGTTAACTGTACTTTGAAACACCGGGAAAAAAATATCATTGGCTTATAAGAATTCTAGGTAAGGAGGAATTGTCACTAATTCATTCCAGTCAATTAAAAATCAAGTGAGGCATAAGATGATGCATCACTTCTTACGTAAATAGAGATCTAAAATTGGGGACTTGATTACACTAATGCCATTTTGATACCCTAAAGTTGCGTTTGGTAATCCGGATCTAAGTCCTAAAAGACTTATCAATTAGGTGTCACGTGATCTTTTTAACCAATTATGAGTCTTAAAAGTCTTGTCCACACTAAGTGTTTGTACAATATTTTTGTGTTTATTATGACCCTAAATGTAACCTAAACATTCAACTAAAACAAGTAAGTCATGACATAAAAGAAAAATAAAAGAATTACCACCCATTCATCAAAGAGGGCAATAAAAGAACAATTAAAAAAAGTAAAGTGAAGTAACATGGCCTTGTTACGAAGTCTTGGGACGACAATCACCCTAAGCTAAATTAAAATCGAATTCAATTTTTCTAAGGAGACTATTCAACCTAAAACTAAAGCAGTGAAAATCATCAATTTTCCTAAATATCTAAATGAAGTTAAACGAAATCCAATTCTAAGATCTAACCAACATAACAGGAATCAAGGCCTATTGTTCTAATTATTTTACAATTTTTTCTATTCTTATAAGAGGGGACTCGGGCTAGGTGCTTGGGCCCAGGCACGGCCCGAATGTGTATCAAATTCATATTCCAAAGGTTCGGGTCACCAAAGTGCATGGATTCATTATAACAAACCCACCTTATACTGAGAATATCATCACGCTATCTTAATCCGCTTCCTGACTTCTATCGTCGGCCACCATCTCAAACGACATCCACTCAAAACTCCCGTACACGGCAATAGCACAACCGAAGCAAACAGATAGTGCAAGACGCAATAAAGAAACTGCTGCAAACGAGTGCAGAGGTGTTAACACTCAAGCCATAGATTTATTGCCATCATCTCGGACGTTTTTCTGTAGGCAATCTCCATTGATAGTCACGGGAACACGGCGAAACACAAAGTAAAAAAAAGCAACAGAAAGATGCGTTCAGATTCAATTGTTGATAACAATGAATTGTAAATGCAATCAAAGCTTTGCGTTGCTAAAATGATTAATCTACACCAAAACGCCCTTAGATTGCGCCAAAAACATAAGCTATTTCGTAACAGTGTCTTAGAGTTATTTTAACAAATAGTTTGTGCGCATCGAGAACATTGAATCTGGTCACGAATTTCCAAGTAATTTTTCATCTAAAACTGACACTGGCACAACAATGTCGTCACATATCATCAGGAAACACTTTAGATTCTCAGTGATTTATGCATGAGTGATATGAACGCAACTTGGTCTTGTATCTCGCAAGAACGACGCAGAACTGGGGATGATGAAGTTACTAGGTCAACAGGACGAGATAAAACAAATATGATGTTGTCAATCGAAATCAAATCCAGTAGAAGTAACTCAAGCGAGATCCGAGCACTTTGGTCTTCCGGGTAGGGAAACAAAGCCAAACAGAGACGCCACTGCTTTAAGTTTAAGGCAGCGAACACGAACAGCAATGGCGGCAATAGATATTAGTCGCCTGAATTCGATGAATAAAGTCTGCAAAGTGAAATAAACCAGTGAGATCGTTTTCTCCATACTCCCCGCAGCTTCAAAATATTAAAAATTAAAAAAACGATTCTCTGTTTTCGGTTCCTATCATGGCCCACCTCAAAGCAGTCGGAGATGGAGGGGCGACAGTCAACGGCGACGATCGGCAGTGGCAAACAGCGTCCAGAGGGTGATGGTGAATGAAATCGACGAAGGAGCCTCCGAAAGTTCAGGAAGAGACTGAGAAACCAGTGTTACTGACTGTACTAAAATCGGGAACCAAAGGAAGGTACGGGGAATTTAGCTTGGGGACCGAACAACGAAGAACTGAGTTCCGACTGTTTGAGCAGAACTGAGGAATGTCGGGTTGAGGATTGGATATCGTCGGAGACTGGATCGACTCGGAATAGCCGGAATAGCCGGAATTCGGTGTTTTTGGAGGAGCTATGGAGTTCTAGAGAGCTATCCGTGAACTCAGAGATAGGTAAATTTGCATTTTTGCCATCGATCCTTGTTACGAAATTGTAGTATTACATGAGTTCATACCAATGACACAAAAGTCTACTTGATTTGATTATTCTTAGAGTGAGAATCGAATGCATGAACTTGGCACCTCTTGTAACGTGGGTTTTCATGCACACCGTTTCTTCCCGCGACTCATGCTGTCCATCTAGAAGTTAGATCGCAACGCCTTTCTCTGTTAAACCCACAGAGGAGAGTACTTTGTGCTGTGAAATTTTCCCGATTTTTGAGAATATTATATTTTTCTATTGTTTTTTAGAAATTAGGGAAATTGTGGAAATAATGGATAATGGTTTTCTGGACATCTAAAAATTTTCTAGTTAATCTGGTGTGTTTTAATATATATATTAATTATGAAAATTTTAATTCATAGCCTTCGAAGAAAAAATTGTGAAAAGTAGGTGCAATTATTGAAGAAAAAAAGTTAACACGCGCAATATTTGCAAAAAAATATATATAATTACCAATTTTCTAAAAAATATATAAATCATATCGTGCAAAGAATTATATTTTCTGATTGGTCGCACAGTTGAAGTAATTTTCGAGTCATTGGGGGTGCAGATCTGGGCCACGGACTCGGAATTGAGGATCGGAGGGCATTCAAGTAATTTTCCATCAGAACAGGAGTTTTTGGCCCAAGTGCATTGAGCCATTGTTTAAAATGACTAATCTCTATAAACGGTATTGAATTGTGTTTAAGGACCAAGGAAATCTAAGATTGAGTTGTGCGGCTTGAATTAGTGATTTTATTGAGGCGAGTAATTTCTATCACTATTATATTTTGTAAAATATTGCATGACATGATTTACCGAGAAAAAGCTATATTGTGACATGACATGTATTTTTGAAGTATATTAATAAATATTATTTATGGCATACTTTTTTTAGATCAAGCATTGGATACTTTTGAGTCTGACCCTGAAATATTTTAAGGTGAAATGCTATTTATATATATAATGTGTGCGTGAGCACACAAACCAATATCGTTGCAGGGCTTAATCTAGATCGATGTGATTTACAATGTTTATTCATACACGATGTGATTTTCGGAGCTTAATCGACATTATTTTTGGGTTTTGTCATGTGGCGAAGTGTGACTGTAGGGTTTTTTGACATTGAGTTTGATATATGCCGATTATAGTACATGGGTTTATGATATAGTGCGAATTTATTATTTATTGAAGTAAGCATTCCACTTTTTACATGGGAAAATGCAATTAACGTGATCGTCTTAATATAGCAATGCAAACTTGTTCCTAGAAGTACATTATTCTTTGCTTTATCACATAGGAGCAGTGTCTATCACTTATTGAGCCATGGCTTTCCTCACCCTTTTTTACTACCATTTGAGGTTTCACAAATGAGAAAGTTTAATAGAATGCACATGAAGAGGGAGTCAAGAGTGGAATTGGAATTTACAATAGATTATATGAATAAACTTCATCAAATTTGATTTATGAATTTCTGGTAATTGGTTAGTTCCAATCCTTCTATTTTTATTTTTTATTTTTATTTTTATTTTTGTTTAAAGTTGGATGGCCATTCCCTAAGTTCTAGATTGAAAATGTAGATTGATGCGCTAAGGGACTATTACTTGAACAAACTTGACACATCTATAGTTTTTGATGCGTTCTTTGTAAAGGAGAATGAACTTGGGAGTTACGTGAAAAGTTCTTTGAATTGAACATCTTCCAATTTAATGGAGGAAATAATAAGATCAAATGCAAATTGGCTTTTGAAGCGATAAGCTCTTGACGATAGGGGATCTAGATAAATAAAAATTGCCTTAAAGATCTCTTCGCACACTAGGCCATACCACAACTTATACATTTAGGCAATGTACAATCCTATATTTAGGCATTTTATGTAGGCAACTCTGTTTTCATAAATATTAAAAGGATTACATGCAAGGGCAAAATGATGGACATACACCTCAATTTTTTGGCATATAGAATTTGGACACAATATTTTACATTTCTTTTTCCTATTTCCATGATATCGATTAGTTTGGAGTATCCTTTAACTCAAAATCATAACTTTTCTTTATCAATTTACAAATGATAACTTATTTCTATCATCAAGTCTGATTATCATTTTTATTCCCCAACATATTTCGTTTCTAATTCGGCTCTATTCACTACACACAATCAAACCTTTCTTGAATTTCCTATTCGATCATACTATTAGCTACCTCTATCTCTTAATGTAATTTTTTTAACATTCTCTGTTAATGACTAGTGGATAAGCTTTCTATTGTATTTAGTAGCTTCCTCTATCTTACTTTTACATTCTCTATTTGCCGTCCCCAATAATCATCGATTATGCACTTCATACGTCTACTTTTGTTAAATTGCAACATGCTCACCGTCTTTTGACACCTGAATTTTTTACACACTAATCGGATATGCATTTTTTTAACCAAAAAAAAAAAAAAATAGAATAGAGAATTAAAAAAAATAAAAACAATAAACGATCAATGAAATATGCCATCTATGGAGTCCGGCCCACATTCATTCCATTTGGGCTCAAGGCAATCCAGCCATCACCCCTAATTCACAAACTCCCAACGCTAAAAAATTGGTGAAATCCAATCCCGTCAAGAAGAGCTCATGATCGTCTTCTTCCATGGAAGCCTTCAATTCCCTCAGAGATCATCACGCCCAGAGCCGGATCGGAAATGGTGGGAGTCGTGCGAGAAGCGAGCAAGAGGCGACCGGATGCTGTCGGATGCATTGATCGTAAACTCTCGCGAGAACGGAGATAGCCACTCGGCAGGAGAACGAGAACTGACACGCACCTCAAACGCACGGGAATTGGAGCAGCAAAAAAGCCTCTCTCTCGATCCTCCACGCGTTCCAGGACCTTCTCCACCGCTGATCGGCGCCGGAACCCCACCACTTACCTCGCCACGCCCGTGCTCTTCAAATCGCGATGTTCTCGCCCTCGAGCTTCAAATCCGTGTGCTCCATCAATGAACTCGAGTTCGTTGAACCAAGGAGAATTTCTTAAACCTTCGACAACTCGGAGCCTTCGAGTTCTCAATTTTCATTGAGCGTGGAAGTTCAGAACATCACTCGATCGCTACAAAAGGATTGAAAAAGCTAACTTTGGAGAGCGCCTGTAATTTCTTTTCCGGCAGGCCTGACTTCTGTAACTAGATAGAGGGCATCGAGTTGTTTTATGGGGATCCGAAATTAAGGGGATGCGAAATTTTGCGTTCTGCTGCTAGTTGTTGCTGGTTTTTTCTGTTTATCTCATCTCAGAAGACCGGGGTAAGGGAGAAGAAACATTGAGGAGAGAGAATGAAGTGCTTGAAGTTTCCTTGGTTGTACATTCTGAGTCTTTGAGAAGCTGACCTGATATTAAAGAACCTCTAGACCTTTGGTTGAGTAATTTCCTCCAAGTGATCCAGTCTCTTGTGTGTGTGTGTGTGTGTGTGTGTGAGTGTGATGTAACATTGACAAATGGAATGGGAGACATGGGTGACTCTTAGTTTTGGTGCAAAAGTTAGGCAAGACAGCTGCTGGTCTGGCCTTTTAGGGAGCTGATCATAGTGAAGTAAATGATAATGATATACATGAGTCGCGGTGATTTGCATTTCAATTTTTCCTCACCTTGAATAATCTGACATGGACATAAAAGGAAAAGTGAAGTTCATCTGACAGAAACACCTGATTCAATAATCGTTCACCCACACTCCAGCACCTCAGTTGCAGTTGCAGAAAGTTACCTGGCGGATGTGATTTTCTATTTGCTAATGATTTTTCCGGCAATATTTGGAAATGCCATTTGACATTCCATGATGTGGCTGATTACTTGCATCATTTTTTGTATTTCATCTTATTTCTTGGCCATACATTTGCTTTCCCTATGCGGCTTTAACAGGACATTTTATAGCCGACAACCTTCTGTAATTCAACGATGTTGAAATGTTCCACTATATTGGAGTGTGCTGAATAACTCTCGTAGTACAGATTTGAGTGCGAAGAGCAATACTCATGAAGACGATGCAAAATGAAATATCTCACAGAAGTATAGTAGAAACTCTCAGTCGTACATGTGATACCGGCTCATGAAGCAGCATAATTTGTTCTTTAAGATGCACAAGTAGCTCCTTAATGGGTATTTCTCCATTAGCACTTAAATATATGAGGAAACTAGGGCAATGGCAACTGTGCTGGCGGATAGAATTGTCCTGATGGCAACAGAAATGAGCTTCTTCTTGTTATAGCGAGTTAGGCTACTCTTACCAAGAGAAACCATGAGAGAACATTCGGCTGAGGGACCAAGTGGCGTATATGGCTAGGTTAGAGTTGAACTTGCTTGTGGGCAGATAAGTAACTCAAGGCTGCCATTTATATGTAGCTTAGGCTACTGAGGCGGAACCTGATGTACAACACCTGTAATGAGACAAGATTCAGAAATGCATACATTGAGATTTGCCTTATCGAGTGTTTCATAGAGTCGATGTTCATATCATATATGACAGCCTAGAAAAATTTTAGGAACACCTTGGTATGCTATGATATGTTAACATTGTCTCCTGATGCCTCGACTTGAAACCTTGAGCTTGAATATTATCTGAGATCTGAACATGCCTAGTGCTTTGTAAAAATCATAGATCAAGAATAAATCATGATCTCCCCTAGTTAAATTCAAGTTACATTTTCTTTTTCAGTTGTGTTGTCTTAGCTAGGCTTGATACACTTCAACTGAAACTTGCTGAAATCTTACAAACAGACCAGACTTCTCATTATTTATGCGAATTTTTCTTTCAAACCAATGTCAGAGTATGTTTTGATTGTTGGGTCACTATCTTTGCATCTCTTTAAGAGCATCCTAGTAAAGCAGGTGACCAATGCCATTCTGAGAAGAAAATTGGGTCCTTGAACCACCTTGCTTGTGAGACTGTATAGAGCATAGTATTGATCCCAAATCCTAAATGATGACAAAAACACAAAAAAGAGAACAGAACAACTGTAACTAGAGTTTTATATGGTAAAGTTACAAACTGAGAAAAAGTTTGGAGCAGAACGAATGAGAACTTTAAGGGGCATTGAAGCATGTTTTGGTGAAGCTATTTCCTGGAGTTGGTTCTGCAACTTGCATTGGCCATCTCTGAGAAAGGTATTGTCTGCTTGTCCAAATTTGTTATGAGTTAGGATAGCTTAAGACTTTGGAGTGATCCATCTTGCTTCATTTTCTCTTTGTTTGTCTTTACCTTCAGCAACATAAAATGCTTCTAAGTTCATTTGTTCTAATTTTAGTTTATACTTCTAAAGGAATTTGTAGTAGTTACCGGCTGCGGCCTTCTTAGAGTAATTGAATATGCAAGACATGATCTTAGGGTTGTCAAGATGATTGCAATAACTACTTGTCGGAAGGCAATGGCCTGAGTCGTGCTAAATGCTGCTCTTTGGGGTCATCTCTAGTCACCTCTTACTATGGAAATTGTTTGGTTGTGCTCAATGGGGAGACCATCACGAGCTTGATGGATTAGTCGGGTGCACTGGAATGCCAAACACCAAATTACAGAACACTGACAGAGAATCAGCAAGAAACATATGTCGCAACTTTTTTGACTGTAAAATCCTATGAAGCGTGTAATTCATCTCAAGCGTCATTACTAATGTCAGCCAATGGCATTACTAGTTCGTCTTGATTTGGCTGCTGTATGCCTTGGTTGTGCTGTCAAAGTGAGATTTTTACAAGAATGATTGAGATGATCAAGTCCAATGAGAAAATACGGTGCATAGTGAATGAACATGGTAAAGCATCTGACACATTGTAGAGTTAATAAATTAGTGCTTGGGGGGTTGGCCGTGGGGCTGAGACCTAGTCTCAAACTCTGGGAGCAGCAAAAGAGAAGGTGAGGTTTCTATTTGAACATGACAATATTAATGAAGATTGCAAGCCCAACTTTTAGTACCTGCAGAAGGATTTAGACTCTCTCATGCATCAGGTGTGATTTTACATTCCTTTCCGAATTCATGCCGGGATGCCAATTGAAACCACTGCATTATTTTCGTCAAAGTATTCTAAGATGATCTACTGCATAACTGATGACAAAAATAAATTGTATCTAAAGAAAAAACATGTACTCTCTCCCTCCCTCTCTCATGTGCAATTTTGCTTATGTGATATGATACTACATTTTTGCGATCAGTCACGATTCATTACATTGAGAACTGTTCAGTTAAGACTGATGCCCATTTTGTTTTACGGATGGATGATCGAAGTAAGTTTTGCAAGAAAAATTGCCCGAAAAGGTAGGAAAGTAAGGAAGAAGTTTCTTTTCCATGGGCTTGTAACTTGATACAAGATACAATACGTACAAATGCAAATGGATTTGCTGCTAAAACTACAACCGAAAAACTCGCATCACCACTTTACCGATTCTAAAATCTCTCCTGTTTGTTTCCACACTTTAGAGTCCTTCAATTAACAAAAATACTTTATCAGGCCCATGTTATTTCTATGGTGTGAACCTATAGTTAGTGCAGCATCTTGCACCATTCCAGTCACCATGAGAAGGTAGAGAACATTTTTATCATCTTGGGGACAATATGTTGTGTAAATGATGATAGTGAAGTCAGCTACCTCTATCAGCTTCAGATCTAACGTGAGGACAACACCAGCTTGCTCAGTTATTCTCTGTTATATAAGTAACATAAACAATTAAGTATTTGAATACTGTAAAACATGTATGTATGCAACGGACAATTAAGTATTTGAACCTGTAGTTATTTTGTTGCTGTTAATGGCATTCCATTATTTTTTCTTGAGCAAGTAAATTGAAATTTCACCTCAAAAGTATCTTGAACACCATATATGATCTCTCGCTTCAGTTCCCATGCATGGTCCCACTTGGCATTCTTATTGCACAAAATAAGCCAATGTTGACGACAACAGTTTTGCGCTTTTTTCTCTTTTTTCCTTTTCGAAAACACAGCAAGATAGAGGTATGATAATACCTGGCCCGGCATCGCCTGTCCATCGGTGCCACTAATGTTGATACCGGCATATAAGCAAGCCTTGTAGTGAGCATCGCACATGTCTCAGCCGAATGAATTTCCAGTCCCTAATGAACATAAAACATCCAACAGGCCAACTGGATGGCAATTGAACATTTACTTGCAGTAGGGTGTTTTCTTGCTCGATCCCATATCTAATGTGAAAATTCAGCCTAAAGTTGTGAACTTGTCCATTCCAAATTGTAATTCACGATAGAAAACTCATGTTTTGGGGTCTCCTACCTTGAAACTTCATTAATAACCTTTCGGTTCTGAAAATTTCAGCTACCCTAGCACATTTTACATTGGGATCGGCTTGCCAGCTAGTGTGTGGATATCGCAAATAACCTACAGACGTACAACAATTCTTCATAAACTAATTGAAATGTCATTTCTTGTTTGATCAGCCTATTCATATGATCTAATGGATGAATAATTTTTGACAACATAATACTTGTTTCATGGATGATTACCAAGATATTGTTGCCACCTCCAAAAAGATCCTTGAAAATTGCTTGAGGGTTGTTAAAAAATCAAGAACTAGATGTAATAATGTGAAGATAGATATAGTAAGACAGTTTGGGGTTGATGTCATCTTATTATAAAATCAATTCACTATCCTCCCCTAGAGCTTGACCAGTACTTAGGGTGCGTTTGGTTCAACATTCCCAAAAAACTTTATGCCTCCAAAGCCCTTTGGAGAAATATTGGACCATTTAACAACTATTTTGAATGAGCTTTCACTTGAAAGTTAAAGCGCATTGCTAATAGGGATTGAGCTTTCGGCATTTGCCTAAATGCTAAAACTCTTTTTTTTTCCTTCCAAAACTATTATCACCAATTCTTCAAATTTCCGATTACGTTAAGAGAGAGTTGGAGAGCATTAAAGAAATTCTAGATTTTGGTTAATTCATAATATAATGGGTTTCATTATAATTATTATTCAATGAAAAGTTTTGCTTAGTCAACATAAATGTTTAAAATTACTATTTGTTGACATTTGAATTTTTTCAACGTTTTAAATATCCATTTATCATGTAAAAATGTAATATATATATATAAAGCATATATAGAGAACGAAAAAAGAAAGAAAAAAAATGATGAAGTCGTGTGGGACAGCGTGTCCGGCCCGCTTGGCAACTTTCAGCCCGCTGAGTCCGTTACCCCCCTCCTATCTTTGTTTCTTTCTTATTAGGCCCATCTTCATTTCCTTTGTTTTGAGCCCATCTTTAGTTCCTTTGTTTTGAGCCCATAAAAGCCCTAAAGTGGCCCAGCCCAAGGTCACTTCTTCCCCTTCGTTTGTCCGAACCAGCGCCTGTGAGGAGAGAGGGAAGAGCCCATCTTTAGTATCCTCCGAGCGTCCGTGAGTGCCAGTGACCGAGGAAAACGCGACGAGCAGTGACAAGGCGATCCAAACCTTCTAGAAGGGTTGAGCTGGCAAATCCTAACGGAAAAGATTCCTGCGGGAGAAAGGGGCTGAGCGAGGAGTGGGCGAAGGACAAGAGAGCACGCTCGTGGCTACAGAGATTCAAGGGGGAGAACGGAGGAAGGCTCATGGTTTTTGGCAAAAACCGGATGCCAGAGAGAGAAAGAGAGAGCGGGGATACCAGAGAGGGAACGAGAGATAACGAGCGAGTCTGGTCTCCGCGAAGGCAGGAAGGAAGTCCGGTCGCCGGAGCCCGGCCTCTGATTCCCGGGTTCCGATCAGAGGTCCGTGAACCAACCTCCACTTGCTTGACGATCCTTCTGCAACTGGAGAGCTGTTCTGGCCAAGCGTCCCTCGCCGTTACCGATCGAGATCCCGACTCGACTAAGAAAGCCCGGTGCGAACGCCCTTTCCGTTAGAACATGCTCGAGCCGTTTGGAATTAGTGATCAAAATCCTGGCAAACCGAAGCAAGTTTAGGACGATTCATGGGGTTTCGAGGTTGATGCATCGCGTATGGACTGATGAATGCTTTAGATTTAGACTTAAAGCTAGTGTGCATCAGTGCGTGCCGATTGTTTGATATATTGCCTGAATGAAGCATAGAAACCTTCAAGAATACCGAATCTGATGGTGAAAGGTTTAAGTGAATCATAGCAAAATAAGACTAATCCAGCACAAAAAATGTTAATCTAGACCTGTGTGTGTTGTTTCTGGTTTGAAAACTGCATGGAATCTTTCTCCGAACCCCTTTGTTAGACCGCATGTTAACTGTTTGAGGAAATGCCTAAATGAGTTGCCAAAATCTTCAAGGCAGATCGACTTTTATAAACTTGGCTTAATGCATTGATTGTTATTGCATTTTCGAATGACGTCTAATATCATGCCTTTCCTATGTTTTTCTTGCGATTACATACCATGCCTATCGTTTTTGAGTCGCCGGAGAAGGAATACACCACCGAAGCCTCTCACCAGCAAGCCCCTGTCCATGGTTTAAGGCTACTCAAGTCATCTTTCCTCTCTGTCTTAACGTGCTTGTGCTTGTTTGTTTGTTTGTTGAGTTTGTTAATATTAGAAGTTCGAGTTCCAGGGGTTGTTCATTTTGTTGCGATAAGGCGAACGATCGAATAATAATATAGACAGAAAAAGAAAATATATCGGACACCAGATTTACGTGGTTCAGTCGTAAAGACCTACGTACACGGGGAGAGTAGCAGTGAATTTCACTATAAATCAAGCGATACAAGGAGATTACACACTCAAGTCACTCAAACCCTCTCTCGGGGTTTCCCGAGCCCCAATTACACCCAATAACACACCGTGTTTAGCCCCGAAATTCCTCAATAAATAATCTATCAATCTCACGAATGAATTACACGCAAATCTTACCACAAGATTTAATTGGCTTTAATACTAAACCTTCTTGGATGTAATTCACGACAAAGAAAATCCCTCCCAAGCACTCGACAACGAGGCGGCGCTTCAAGACCAATTCTTCACGATCAACGGCGGAACACCAAGCACTCACGTGGCGCTTCAAGACAATTTGTGATCCACATCTATCATCCACGGCCTCAAGTCTATATATAAGTAAAACCCTTATTCTTTTGCCAACTTCTCATAGGATTTTGTTTCCTATTCAAAACATATCTTTGTATATTTTAAACAAAATCCAAGTCCTAGTCAAAGTTGAACTTTCCTATTTTAGTAGCCAGACTCTCCAACGCAGATTTAAATTTGGGAAGTTGATCTTCAGATCTTCTTAGCTCAATTTTGAACATCCACAACATATCCAATTCGGAATATTCGTAATTTTGCATTGGGCTTAAACTCGAGATATATTTTAACACATTTTGGTGTTTCGTGTTGTCCGGAATGGCAAACCGGAAATGGTAGGCATCGGTTGGTGGCGGTTTGGTCGGTGGTGTTGGCTCGGCGATGGTGTGGGACGGGGACCGGTGGCCAAATGGCGGTGGTGTGTAGTGTTTCTGGCCGAAGGAGATGAGTTGCAGGAGCTCGGTTTCGTTGAAGGTGGCGCGAGAGGATGAAGGTGATCCGGGCAGAAAAAGACAAAAACAGAAAATACAAAAAAATGAAAAGAAATTATAAAAATTATAAAAATTATTAAAAAAAAAAAAAAAGTTTAAAAGGGAGAGATGGGTTTTGGGCTGGTTCTTAGTAGAATTTGGGCTAGAGAGAAAAATTTAAAAAGAAGAGAAGTTTTCATGGGCTCATTTAATTATTTCCGAGTGGGCTTTTGGGGTTAACATTTTTGGCCCAACTCGATCCGACACGGTTTAGTTGGGTTGGGTCTCCTGATCCAACCCTAATTTCTTATAAGTTAATATTAGAAAATATTAATAATAAAAATTATTTTAAAAATAAAAATTCAGAAAATGATAAAAAAAATTTAAAGCGTTAGGAATAATAATAATTTTTTGGAAAATTCTAAAATAAAAAATAGAGTTTTCAAAAATCGTTAAAAAAATAAAAAAAATCTGAAAAAGTCATTAAAAATTTAAAAAATCAGAATTAGAAAATCCTTAGAAATTGAAACCTAAAAATTGGACAAGCTTTTAGGGCTTTACAATAGGGTTCTTTGCTTTTGATTGTCTTTTTATCTTTAGGGACAATATTAGGATGTTTATGTGATTTCCTTTACAATTATCATTGATTGCGCATTTCAATATTGAGTGTTATTTTTTTGCTCTAGAATAGTTAGGACGAACATTACATTTCTTTTGGATAGGCTGTTATGGCGTTAATTAGCATATGATCAAGTTAGGTACCAAAATGACATTAGTTTTATGGCTAACATAATCAAGTCCCAGAGTTTGGAATCTTTGACTGTGTATTTTGAATGCTCAGTGTCACGCGAGGTATGGACTTGGGAGAATCCGAGTTAATGGAAGGCCGTCGGCCCGAAGTTGACAATACCCCTAAACCTAATAATCTCTCCCGCACGAGGGGTTAGGTCGTGACGCTATTTTTATTTTGAGACTTCGTTTTTTATTTTTTTTCAAAAGATGGCAAGTCATTATCTAAACTCGTGGGATGGATTTGTTGTATGACAAAGTTAGTATCAAGAGCTTATGTTATGAACCAAGGGAATATTAGTTAGCTTCGATTAGGGCATTGTGAGGTGATAATTAGTGTATATGTACATACATCCGTAATATGCATTAGGATAGAGATTCTTTCCTCAAATTAGAAAGTTTTGTCTACATGGGTAACATGATTGATCTGTTAACATTTTGATATGAACACTATGCCTCTTAGTTTAAAACTCTTCTTCCTATTGTCACATGACATTATTGCTATTATTTTACTAACACATTGCAATTTGATTAAGGAAGTTCCCTCTCCTTGCAAATCTCCCAAATTTACATGCTTCCTATGAACAAATGCTTCTATATTTTTTTCGTTCTTTCTTTATTTTTTTCCCTATTCTCCAAGTAAATTGCTTTAAAGATCTCTTTCCATGCTAGGCAACTTGAAATTCTATATATAGGCATTTTATGGATATCATTCCTTTTTCATAAATTTTAGTACTCCCATCATTTTCTGATGTGTCCATTTTCATAGTTTCATCACATGCTTTCCTTGGAAAACCATGCACGTTCACATGCTTTCCTTAGAAATCGATGCACGTTCACATGCATGCCCCAATTTTTTAGTAATAACATCGGGTACTAAGATCAGCTGAATCTGGTTCTTGAGAAGATAGAAAAGTGTTATAGCTGCCTGGGCAACTTCAGCATCTAACTTCACGTGGCAAAAAACTTTATGTTCATGAATGTCTGCTTTTTCCCATATATATATAAAGAAAAACTTGATGTTCATGAATGTCTGCTTGTTCCCATATATATATAAAGAAAAACTTTATGTTCATGAATCTCTGCTTTTTCTAATGATCCCCATTTTTATGGTTTTGTTGTTTAGTAGTGACATCAGAGTATTAAGGTTAATGGGATTGGATCTAATAAGTAATGTGAGTTCCTATTCACACATTGTTCCAGATACATTATGTTAGATTATACGAGATTAACTTTTTTCCTACTATAACGTTAAGTAATATGTCCAATTAACATTAAGGGAAATGGGAGGTAATTAAGTGATGATGTGGTTCAACTGTTAAACTCCATTCTACCTAACTTTCTTATTAGTTTGGTTTTAATATATGACATATAATAAATTAGAACAAAACAAGGTAAGCACAATGATTGGAGGCTTTTTGAAATGTAAAAATAACTTTGTTCTTTCTTGTTAAAATTCAAAATGTTATTCAAATATAAAAAGTTATGATTCAAATTACGTATTAATGTTTAAGGGTTTTGAAAATTTCATATGTTTAAAGACAAAATAATATAAAATGTAGACTGAGACAACATTCGAATAAACAAGAATAAAATGTAAAAATCTATCAAGACGAGCCATTAGCTACGTTGGTGATGTCCTTGAAATCTCTAGTGTTCAGTGGACAAGATTGGCTTATGTTCGGTAATAAAATGTTGTACTTTGCAAGACCGTACATTTCAGAGAACAAGACAAATGAAGATATTGAGTCTAAGGTCCACTGTGCTTGTGAATTTGTGCACAATCTCATCTGAACTCTATATCAAGCCGCTTTTCTGATTAGTGTTACACTCAAGTTCTATTCTAAATCACAGCGAGCAAGTAAAGATAAGTGTACTCCAACATATGACCTATTATGCATGAAGAAAAATTATATAAAGTGGCGACAATTTGAACTAATGTCCAATTATGAGTAATAGTGCGGATCCTAACATGAAATTGAAGATTTCACAAAACATTTGGCAAGATGCTTGAGATGTTCAATGAGGATAGCAAGTGTTGCACGTTCTTATTCACTCCTGATTGCAGTTAGTTGTTGGATTTGGTCACTCCCCCTTCCACATTAGTTGCATGTTCAAAATTTCTATGGATACTGATTCAATTATATGTCGTTCCATTTCTTTCTAAACTTCCTTGCTATGCTAGGATTTTCAAAAATAATCCTTTAGTAGTTACTAGGGGTGAGCGGTTCCCGGTTCTTTACAGGTTCCGCTTGGAACGTGGAATCTACCCTCGGATACAGGTTCCTCATTTTTTAGAACTTGGAACCTACCCTGTCACAGGTTCCAGGGTCGATTCCAAGTTCCAACGGGTTCTTTTTTTTTTGGTTTCATTTTCAGATTTGAACTATAACGAAGAAAGAAAAAGACAAACCAAAGCTTCTTATGTCAGCTCAAGCCAAGATCAGAAAAAGGATGGCAACTTAGCAACTTTTGTTGCGACAAACACAAGAAAATCACTTATGCAAGCAACAAACTTCGACCAAGCATGAGTTCTCTTTGTTATTAGGCTCTGAATTCTGTTTTGGTGTCTCGGGACTCACTGCCCGGTAAAACAAAATGATCAAATAAAACTCCATAGAAACAATAGTTGGCTGTTGGTGTATTTCCCTAAGCATTAATTTATAAGTTATGACGTACCTTTGATAGATTTGGGTATGACGACTTCTTGTATTGGTGGTGATTTCTTAAAAGTGGAATTGATAGCTGCTTTAGCTGAAGATTTGGAAGCCAGTTTCGCTGAATCAGGGGTGACAGACTTTGGAAAGATCTTCCTGACAACTGGTGGTGGAGTTGAGACATTTCTTGCATTTGGGTTCTCAAGATTAGCAGCTAGTGCATTGAAAGCAGGAGACCTACCCCTTGAATGGTTTGCTTTGCCTCATTATCAACTGCAAGAGTATTCACCATGCGCACTACTTTTGTATTTGTGGCAGAAAAATCACCATGACCCAACTGCAGAAAAGGTAGACATGTTTTTAGTCAAGTGAAGCAATAAACAAATATAAAAAAGAAAGAAGCAAAAATGAGTCCCAAAGTGAGCATTACTGTGTAATAGTTATGTGAAGGCTTTCATCGAGTCAAACCAGATCTTTGATCATAAAAGATGAAGCAACACATCTTTAGATTCCTCCAGGGATACAACATTTGTATTGGTATGACTGATTTGCTGATTGAAGAGAATCAGAAAGTTACCTGGGTTCCAGCAAGCTTTTTATCCCAACAAAACCAAGTTGGACTTCCAAAGTTTGCATATTTATTTCCATTTTGCGCAACATATTCCAGGTATGACTGATCCCCAGTTGCATGATAAAGCCAGCTAGCAGCCCATAAGAGCTTGTCTCCATAGCCAGTCAAATTATAGTATGTCTGCACTTTTGGGATGCTGAGACTGTACGAAGCTCGATATTTTATCAGCAAAAGTGAACTTTTCCTTTTGTGTAGTTATGGACTTTAGCATGAACATCCGAAAGTGAGAGGCCTTTGGTTTAGAGAACATAAAGAAATATGACAATGCAGATATATGTATAGTTTGGTCTGAAGGACCTTGATTTTGTGAAGACGTTACAGAACAATCTTTTGCAAGCTGAGAATTGGTTTTGGTGCATCTGGCACTGCTTAACCGTGAAGATGTATCTTCTTCGTGCTCGATTATGTGCAGACCTGTTTCTAAACCCCGTTCGTTGGCCACCATTTCAGTTGTAGTCTATTCGCTTAAATCTGACTGAGCTTCTCTGGGCATAAAAGATTCAACCAAGTGCATCATACATCTTACCGTGAAACGTATAAATGGGAGAGCCAAGTGCAGCATTTAGATAAGAAAAATGAAGATATTGAGGATATGGATGGAAAAGTGGAGAATCACTTGAGACAAAAGCTTTATTGTATAAAAAAACAAAAAATATTTGCATGAATCTCTCACACACACACACAAAGCTCAACTGCTGATATATCTGCTACCACCAATAATTGAATAGATCTTTGACTAACCCTTTTCTCTCTTGCCAAGTAAACATGCCCAAATTTCCCTCATCCGAGAGGCTTGCCAAAGTCGAAGTCATTGATCGTCCACCTTCGCTTCTCAGCTTCTCAGCTGCTGAAGCCTCTGAACAAGACTGCAGAAAAAGAAATTCGGCCCACAAGATTATATTACTAGCCTGAATTTTGACGAGCAGATAGCAATCTAAAACCCCGTATTCACTATCCCCGCCGAGAAAGAACCCCATCTTTATCTAAAATTAAAAATGCGCTAAAAATAAAAATAGCCACAGCTGAGATTCAGCATGCTGTTTCCTTCCTCCGCGAAAGTATCATATCAGGGGACGACCTAGAACGATACCTCCATTTCCCCTCCCCCAAAACCACCTCTCAATGCCTCCAAATCCGAGCTTCTAACTCGTGAAATGGCAGAGAGCGATGTCAGCAGCGACTGGGCTAGCAGCGTCGGGGGCGGCTAGGCAAGTGGCGTCGGGGGTGAGCGGCGTCGAGGGTGCGCGAGCGGCCTCCACCGAGGGGACGAGCGGCGTCCACTGGTGGCATCGACAGCGAGTGGCGAGGCAAGCAAGGGGTGACGGCATCAAGGGAGCAGGAGGCAAGGGCGAGACGAGCCCGGGGTGACTGGCGTCCAGCGGTGTCTGGTGGCAGCGTCGAGGGCGAGCGGCATCGGCGACGGGCAGGGGCAGAAAACGAGAGACTCAGGGAACTGTGAGTCTGTGAGTGTGAAAGTGTAAAGGGTAATTGATCCTCCACATTTTCTATTTGGGGCTTCAGAGCCCTAACCGGTTTCGGTTCCTCCGGTTCCCAAAAAAAAGGAACCGGGAACCGAAACCGGTCCCTTAAGAACCGAGAACCGGTTCGGTTCTCCGGTTCCCGGTTCTATCCGGGAATCACATTCACCCCTAGTAGTTACAGGTTATTTCACACAAGAACTAGATTAAAAAATAAAACAAAAATAAGCCTTTAGTTCTTGCGAAAGTGTAGAACTTGAAATCCACTAGGGGAGGTGGACCAACTAGAGTTGTTGAAGATAGGAATTTATCCTTTACGCGCATTACAAGATGAGGCCTAAATCAATATGCCTATGGGACCCACCGCAGTCAGGTTCGGGGTCCGTGATTGGTTTGTCTTAGATTGTGCGTGCTTCTAGTGTTTACTAGTCTAACATGCTTGCAAAGGCAAATGAAAATTCTGGTGAAAACAAATCATTGATCTTATAGTTCTTAAAACAATAGTCCTATGCATGGTGAAAATAACTTGGAGAGCGAAATTACCAGGAGTACCGGTGATATTGAAGGACCAAATTTGACAGCAGCGAGCCCGAATGAACTGCAAGCAACAAAATAAGAAATAGTGAAGGAATGGTTCTTGAGTGCGGCCTACATTTGTCCTCGTCGCACGTTATATATAGAGAAAGAAAAGAGGAACATTCCTTTCTTACGTCGACACATGAAGGAAACTTGGAAATTGATCCCTTTCTTTGCCTCCTCAGTTACCATTAACACAGGAAAGGGATTTCTTTGCATTTAATTCTTGCAAAAGGGGTCAAATTTGATTACTTTCTTTTGCTCGATGGAATAATTCTTTCATATGCAACAATCATATTTTAGTAGGAATAGTTTTAGCGCTAAAAGTGAAATCTTGCAATAATTAAGTTGATTTTGAAAAGGTTGAAAAAGTTATATCTTTCATATTGGATGGTCTCCCCCAATCCTTTTTTTTTCTTTAACTACCGTGGAAATATTATCTAACCACAGTTTTTTCCTTTTCCTTTTCTATATTATAAATATAGATATATTGATTTTAATCATTAGGCACTCTTTATAAAAGGATTGGGGGAGACCATCCAATATGAAAGATATAATTTTTTCAACCTTTTCAAAACCAACTTAAGTATTGCGAGATTGAGTATTACTTATATATTCTGTTTCCCTATCTTTTTAATGCATTTCCTAAATTCATGAGATTAGACATTGCCTTTCTTTTTCCTTTGGTTCTCAATGCCCATTGACAGGCAAAGGCTATGCCCTACTATTCATTATGGTATTAAAAATTTTGCTGAACATTGAGAGATTATATTTTAGGAAATTGTATGACAATAATTTCAAACATAATGTTATATATTTTATTAGGGTTGGTTTTGAGCCGATTGTACCCTTAATGAGAAACCATCAGGTCAGTCTCCAAATATTTTACATGGAAACTGGCCTTATCGCATCAATTTCAGGCTGGATCACAAGGGGAATCTTTTAATCAATTGGTTGCTCACCCCTAGTAAAAATAACCATCTCATGCTTCAATGGGCACATATATTTGGTCTTTTGATATTTATCTACAAAATGATCCCATAAAGCGAGACATACGGGTTGGACCTTCAAGACAATAGAATAGTTACAATTTGCAAAAGATGCTTAAATTTATACAAATTTTAGGTACACGATAATTAGGCTTTACCTATTATCTTTGAGCTCAATGGGCACAGTTTTCACTATGGCTCCATTTACATTCTTCATAACCATCGCTCCTCCAAAATTTTGGCCCATGACATCTCTTTTCAATAATTCTTCAACTTGTGATCTGAAAAATTACCATCACTCTAATAAAATTGTAAAATGCAATACCCGTTAGAACTTAATCATTTTCAATCCTGCTGCGTAGGTTCTCAAATTCAACAAATGTCGAATCTACATAAGGCATTGCCATGTCATCTTCTCCATTTTTTTTTTCCATTTTATTGGCATAAGGCTTGAATCATGTGCTTGTTGTCAGTAACAACACGATTAGTATCCTCATTCTTAACCACTGAATGATTCTTCACAAAATATATATTGCCTCCCTCTGGCAAATCTCGAAAGCGATTTGCAATGTTGCTGTTGATAGAACCATGGATATATTCGTTCTAAACTAAACATACCCCAAAAAATAAAATTCAATCGGCAAGCAAAGTAACTGAAAATAAAAAAAGAATGACGACTCACCTTCTCATCTGGAAGAAACATATCGATACTATTCAATTGCCTATTTCTTTTAGTGTTAAATCATTCCATAGTGTCGAAGCTCGTACTTTAATTTTTTCTTTTCAAATTTCAAGTAAAGAAACCACTACATATTAACCCTCCCGTGCCCTTAACGTCGCTAGTAATTTTCCAACACTGTTGCTAAAAAAATGTCTGTTTACTTGCTTCTCAGTTCATCCGCTAGCAAATTACCAATATTATTGAGATTTTATTAACGGCCAAACAAAGTAGCAAATCATCAACTCTTCTGAAATTCTACAAGTATGATTAGTAATTTATCAACATTATAGTAAATTGACCTACGTTCCACAAAATTACTAACTTACTATATGTATATATACATATAGATATATTTGAAATTTTACAAGTTTGATCAGTAAATGACCGACTCTATAAAGAATTTGCCATCCTGGCGCTATATTAGTGGTCACCAACTTTTTCAACTTTTACAAGCCTGGTTTTTAAGCTGCCTACACTTGTCCAAATGAATTAGTAAATTTACCAACTCTTCGGAAATTGTACAATTGTCATTAGTGATTTATTAATACTTTAATAAATTTACCAACGTTCCACTAAATTAGTGACTCCATAGCTTTTTTGTAATTTTGCAAGTGTGATTAGTGGAATACCAACCCTATAGGAAATTTCCCCAAAAAAATTAGTAAGCTACCGACTTCTTTAATTTTTACAAATGCGGTTCATAAACTTTCAAAACTATAAGGAATTTACCAATGATTTAGGGCATTACCATCACAATTAAAATTAGTAGATTAGTTATATTGTAAGGAATTTACCGATGTCCAAATAAATTAACAAATTACTACATTTTTAAATTTTACAAGTGTGGTACGTATGTGATATCCTGAAATTCGACCACTTTTAAAATATAAGAAATGGTTATTTTATCAATACACCGATAGTTAATTTATTATGAACTGATTACTCACGAATTAACTAATTTATTGGACAATGCTGTAAAGGGTTAAAATGTGAAAGATTAGAGAATTCAATTAGGGATCAACCGCTCGACCATAAGAATCAACAAGGGTCAATACTACAATGTTATAAGTCAATTAATGAACGGATATAAATCGATTCGATAGAAGTACGTAGTCGGTTCACAAGTGGTTCCGCACGATGATGATACTTGTGTCAAATGACGATAAATCGATTTTTCTATTGATCTTATGCTCAGGGTACATAATTGAACCATTGTGATTACATGACAATTGAGGGTCATCCACGATTCGAAGAGGCACAAACGTTGATCGAAAATTATCGACCATGGATCAATCGCGTGAAAACCTCTAAAAGCTACTCGATAACTTAGGCGTACAAAAATTGCAGTCAATCGATTTTAACCACGAATTTTAATTCAATTTCGTGTATCAAACTTTCAAGGACTTTAAGACTAGCCTATTGGACGTCGCCTCATTTATCCCTCAATTTATCGGTAAGTATTAAAATTTTCAGATAAGGACTAATCGATCGAGAATTGGAAGCCGGAAAGGGAGCCAGACTAAGTGAAGGCTTAATGGGCCTCATGCCCATGATGTTCGGCCATGAGGGCTCAAGTGGGCCAAGCCAAGCCCACCAAGCCCATTCAAGCAAACAGGTTGCCCAAGGACAAAATTGGAAATTTCGGTCAAAAAGCATGTGAAATGTCCAAAACGCCCTTCTTGAAGCTTCGCATTTATGGACTAAATGACAAAATGAGAGAATGAAAGGAGGAGAGTGAATTAGGGAGGATTTTAGGGATTTTTGTTGGAAATTAATGATGAGATTTTGAGGAAACTATCTCATTTCTCTCTCTTTCTCTCTCCTCATTTCCCAAGCTGGCCGAAGCCCCCTCAGCCCCATCTCTCTCTATTTTCTCTCATTTCATCATCTTCTTCTCCTTGTCCTTCTTCCCTTGATCACCTCCATAGTTGCCCACCTCAACCAACGCCTTTTCGCCGTCACCGTCCCTTGCACACCTTGCTGTGTTGTCGACTCCACTGCCACAAGCCGTCACCACCACATCCATCCTCACCCAAATCAAGCCTCCAAGGAAGCTATGGGCCTTAAGTGTCGAGCCACCACCGTTCATTTCTCCATTCAAGCTAGGAACGTCTTGCTCTCGACGCCGTTGCGCTGCCGTCGCCATGAGCTCGCCATCGTCGAAAACCATGAGTTAACTCATAATCCTTGATTGGGGAATTAATTGCATTTAGGGGTAGGTTAGTTGAAGGGTAATGGTGGTTAGCGGTAGATAAGGATGGTTTAGCCTTAATTATGGTTAAGGGTGAATTAGATTAAGGCTAAAAGAAATTAGTCTTAATTAAGGACTATTAGTTTTAATTAATCATGGTTAGTTAAATTAAGCATTGTTAATTTAATTAATCTTGTTTAGCTTAATTAATCGTAATATCTTAATTAATTGTAATTAGATTAAGTAATCGCAATTAGTGCAAATTAATGACTGATTAGTCGATAAGTAGACTTTTATGTTTGATTTATTGGATGAATTTATGCATAATTCCTAATATTTGAGCTTGTTATGTTGATTGCCCAATTTATAAACCTTAAATGTTATTTTATAAAAAAGTTTTATTGGCAAGAAAATGGCAAATTTTGAGGTGTCGTGTTTGGACGCCATGTTTTACATGTTAAATGGGGCAATGGGGTTTAAAAGGAAAGTGTACAAAATTTGGCAGGTTAATTTTAAATACGTGACCACGTGCGATTATTTTACTGCAATTTTAAGTGTAAAAACTTCTCAAAATTTGTTATTTGAGTACAAACTTTTTTGCATCGGGCTAATTAATGGCAAATAAAGTTGACTTGAGTGCTGGCATGCTTAAGCGGTCACTTAATTGAACTGATCTCCCAACAGGAGTTTGGAGACGATGTCCGATGCTTATCAAATGCCCGACGAGAGTCCGGATGTTGAGTCGCGGTTGAGGCAGGACCAATATTCCTTAAGGAATGTCGTCTAGGCGGAGGTCCTAAACGATGCCATGCTCGATGGAACGGGACGATGCTCGATTATATCGGAAGACAGCCAACTCTTATGTTGGCCATGACCTGATGAGTCATAATAATTAGAACACGTGTTCACAATGTGCATGGATATTATGGGATGTGTTCTAATTATTTATTATGCTTAATGCATTAATATTGATATATGTGCTGTACTAATATGCAAGAGTTTGCCAATTCGAGGTAAGAATATATATGGTTGCATGCTTAGACTCGCTGAGATTTTTATCTCGCCCCTGTTGTTGTTGAATATTTTCAAGCCCATAGTTATGGATATGTGCCCTAATCATTTTGGGGTCCTTGTGTCTTTTGAGTGGGATGTGACCGAGTATGCCGTCGTGAGAATCGAGACGACCGTTCTAAAGTACACCCCCACCTTTTGGGTTTAGGAGAGACTAGATCATCTGGTTCCTCACCGTTTTGTGGCTTGGTTCGTTAAGTTCAACGGGGATCTCCTCGATCATTTCCCAAGGATCGATGGTCTACTGTAGCAGAAAAATTTTGGTGTGGGAATCACCTTTTTGGATGGTCCTCATGTTGGAGGACTAGGTTAACTCTGACCTTTCTGACTATTTTTGTATGTTGGTCGTTTAGGAAGGTGTCTTCTAGGATTGGCTTGTAAATGTCAAACTTCTTAGAGTTAACAGTAAATAAATAAATGTTGTGCTTTTGAAATTGTCGGATGTGCTTTTACTATCTCTATGTTTATGTGTTGACTGGATGTTGTTTTACTTATTAAATGTTTTTGCTTGCGTTTACATCGAAAAAACTTAAAGAATGGGGCAGCAAGGCGTCTTGAAACATCACAAGTTTATCAATCGTCGTGGAATGGTCGCGCACTCGGGAGTTCATGGCGTGACAATGTAAGTTACCAATAATGTAATTAATGTACCAATAGCAAATTAATTTGTAAGAATTTGTTTGGAGGAAAAACGTTCTCCTTTTTTCGAATATTGAAAGAGAAAAAAGGGGGACTTGGTGAACTTTGTAAATGGTTTCTTTAACCCGATCAAAAATAAGGTTGAGGTTACGGGTTTGACTCTGGCTAGTTCCAAACGAACTATCTGATTCGGATCCAACACTTTGAAGAGCCCCACATGTTTTCTTCTGTTTGCCTTCTTGGCCAGATTTCGATCGCCCCATTGTCCGGTAACCAAGTCTATTCTCGTTATAAATTATTCAAGGTATTGTAAGGTGACGTCATAACACGTCGTAAGTTGCCGAGCAGTATCCCATAACCAAATTAATGAAGGCAAATAAGAGGGGACGGTGGGACTTCTTCTTCTCGGCCATTCATTCCACAGACACGTACAGCCACTGCCAATCACCGCCAGTCGCCAGCCTTCCATCTCTAGCCGCCACAAATGCACTCGGCACTGTGTACAGCTGGAGGCCAACTCGGTGACCTTAGCTGGAGGGAAGTACAAACCCCTCTCTTTCTCTCTCTCTCTCTCTCTCTCTCTGCTCGGATCCTCCACAGAGCATCGGATGAAAGATGGGTGCTCTGTTATGCTGTGTGTTTGTGATTGATATTGTTGTTCGCTTATTCGTCGCTAAACCTGAACTGGAGTTGGACCGAATTAGCTCGACTGAGTTTCAATATACCAGGTCGTATCTTCCCTGATTAAACCCTAAATGCGATCCTGATTCATTCTTATGCTCTGTTTTGCCGTCTTTCATTGTACGCCTCACCGGATAATCACTAAGCCATTGCTACATACGAGATTCACTGTTTCTTCTGTCCGTAACGTTGTATGTACTAATTGGTTCTTGAGTGGTGTGTTTGTGTGCAATGCGGTGGTGTTGAAGTATGGATGGTGCCATTGCGTGAGACGATGCCCAGATGATGTTCGATGATATGTCCGATAGAGGGATCTGTAATGTTGCCTCGCTGAATTCGATTAGTCTCTGGCGGGATCATAGTAATGTGCTTATCTCATTTAGAGGATTTCATCTCCTATGAGTAAGCTAAGTCAAGCATCTCTCTGTTCAATTGCTTGCTATTACACTTTTAGTGGCTCATTTTTGTGTATTCCAGTTTCTATCCATTTATGATGTTTCTCGTCTAGATTAAGTTTGTTGCTGATCTCTTCAATTGCTAGCTGGAATCTTGTCGTTGTGTCGGTGATGGTTGGTACAATATCTTAAGATACGATTTTTTTGGACTTCTAAACTAAGATCGAAGTGTGGATGATTATTCTCTGATTCTTGAAGTGGATGGTGCTGGAATTTCACGGTAAAGAGAAAGAATAAGAAACTCTGGATGAGAAATCAATATCAACTCATTGATCTTTAAGTTCTAAGCCAATTTAATGCCTTACTGGTTCAAGTGTGAT
Organism: Eucalyptus shirleyi; assembly: GCA_017140165.1. Lineage (NCBI taxonomy): Eukaryota > Viridiplantae > Streptophyta > Magnoliopsida > Myrtales > Myrtaceae > Eucalyptus > Eucalyptus shirleyi. Next base: position 16,557,668 of record CM029447.1, on the reverse strand, counting down.
TTATGCCTTGACATGCTTACCAAGAAATTGGAAGTTTATTTTTTAACAGATATGTTGGTTATGTGACATCCCAGATTTTCAATATTGTTTTCTATTAAATAAATCGGACATTTCATCGATGCGCTTATAGGGCCGTTCTCAGAGCTGATCACTTTCGAGATAACTAGACTATCTAAGGAAGCCATTAAAGAATTTTAATGCAATAAACTTAAGAATTTGACCAGGAATCGACTATACGACCGTGCTCATCTTTATAGGCCATTACGGCATAGTTAAAAATCGATAAGAGATTAGAGATAGGTCGGTTCGACAAATATGTGTGGCTAAATGTGGGCGACTCCATTAATTTAGAAAATTCTTATCGGCCAGCACTAGGCTGATTTTTTTCTATCGTTTTAGTACCCTATGTTCGTACTTGAATGCTTGAAATTTTCATGACAATCAAGAGTCGCCAATGTGTTGAGTGGGTTCATTGTGGTTTGAAGAAAATTGACCATGGGTCATTTGCAATAAAATTTTTTTAAACCTACCCGGTAGCCTATGTCATGCTAAAAACGCGCCAAATTGAAATTAACCACGAATTTGAGTTCAATTTCATAAATTGAAGGTTATTTCATGTCACAATTAATTCTAGGAGCGTCAACTCAGTCTCAGAAGATTTTTTTGCAAACCAAGACTTTTTTAGATAAAGTCGAGGTAGGATCATTTTTGTTCAGAAAATGCCAGGGATTGTTTTTTGTCGCAAAATTGGGAAGCATGTGGGATCAATTGGTAAGGAAAAATACCAATTGGATTGGTGAGGTGTCGATTGATTTTATTGAGGCCGGATTGTGTAGAATTGAGTAAGAACAAATGTCCAATTGAGAGGAAAACCATTGAAATTCGTATGCCCCACTTGCTTAGGCTTTTTGGACCATTTCAAGAGTACTAGGATGAGCCTTGGTGGCTGAATTGCAGCCAAGGAAGGTTTGGTGGTGGAGGAATGGTCAAGGAGACCATCGACGAGAAAATTTGGCCATAGTAGGGCCCTTGTTCCCTCAATCTCTCCCCTCTCCCTCATTTGCCGTGAACTGCCATTTCCTCCCCCTCCATTGAGATTTTCGAACACCACCAGCAAACCAAGAGACCATTGGAGCAGCCCCCATTCGCCGCACGCACCGCCCGTTGCCGTTCGCTGCACCGTCCACCGTGCGTGCACCCTCTACCCGTCTCGCCCTACGCCGCTTCAACCGTCATCTCCGCCTCTGCCCGTGCGTCTCCGGAGCTGTCTCGCCCAGCTCAAGCCGGCGTGAGCCGCCATAGCCACCGTAATTCCACGCCATTAGCCGCCGGGACTCCCTCAACCCATCTCGGTCCTTCTTTGCCTCAACCAACCTTGTTTCCTCTCTTTTGCAGCAGCAAATAGAGAGCTTGTTGGTGGGTTTTCCAGCAACCTTCGGGCTCGTTTTGAGGTTTTTCCGGACCTCAGTTGCTAGGCCCGCTTTGAAGGAAGTCGTTCCCCATTGCGTTCCCGTTGATTTGAACCGACTGGTTCGTGAAACAAGTGAGTTTAACTCACTAATCCTCTCTTAGTAGGTTAATCACGCTTATGGATTGATTAAATTAAATTAAGCATGATTAGGTGGTTAGTTAGATAAGATTAGTGAAATTTAATTAATTGCCGATGTATGTTAGGTGATTAGTTAGTGCAATTAGCGAGTAGACATGTTCTAGTATTTATTTAACAAATCTTGAGATTTTTCTGGGTCCATTTCGGCGTCCAATTAGGCATTACGGGCCTAAGTTTAGTTTATTGGCATTTGTTTAATATTTTCGTAATTATTTAACTAATTATTTATTTTCTGGATTAGGCCGGGATAGTCGATAACCGGAATTTTATGCTAGTTATTGTGGTGCAATCTGTTTATTTATTTGAGCTCTAATTTGTGCTGAATTGAGTTAATTGTGATTTTAAGATTTTATTCTTAAATTAATTTATTTTGGGTAAATAATTGAAAAATTACCAGGCATCGGTTTACAGCGCCAAAAATATGTTACGAGCTGTTGAAAGTGGTGTGATGTTCAAAAAACGAAATTAGTATATTTTAGCTAAGATTGATCGTGTACCCACACACGGCTATTTTTTATCAGGTATGATAAAAATGATGAATTAATTAAATGGTTGGGGTGGCATACTATATTAACTTACGGGTGATATGTCAACTTAGATTGCGAGCAGTATAATCATATATTATATCAACCTACAGGTTCTGATATGTCAGCTTAGCAAGAGCAGTATACTTAATCAGCTTAGCGAGAGCAATATGATCAGCTTAGAGAGAGCATTATTAGTGTGCTATATCTGTTAGGGAAATCCCTTATGATGTTTTGAAGATAACAAAATAAATTAAAGGCTACTAACGTGTTTAATTGTTGAGTAATAGACTATACAAATGATAGAACATGTAAAGGATATTATCAAAGTCTATACTTGATAGAACATGTAAAGGATATTATCAAAGTCTATACTTGGAAGAACCAGAAGACAGACTCTATACTGAAGTTGAATTTAAATAGACTGTGTTTAGACCTTAAAGCTAAATCTGTTCAGAAGCAGAATATGTTCAGACTTATGTCCAGATTGTAAAGTCTATTACACTCAGACTCAGATTATAAAGTTTATTGCACTCAGACTCAGATTGTAAAGTCTATTACTCTCAGACTTTACATTCAGAACAAGAAAGAACGTAACACAAGCCCTAAATGTATAACGACTAGTGATCTGATTTGGATTCTACATCAAAAATGATTTAATTGATTCAATCTAATTGATTGATAATTGGATCTTGAAGACAAGAACTTTCTAAACGAAAAAGCTCTATTTATGAAAACCAAAATTCTGTTTGTATGGGTGATTAGAATCAATTTGGGATTTTACTTCTATCACTTAACGTCTATCAAATTTTCTAGATATAGATCTGTCTAATGGGTAGATTGGAAGACGATCCTCGAGATACTATCCAATGGCTAGTTTAAAAGTGGAGGAGTATTTAAGAAGACCAAGGACCAATGAGCAAGTAAGAAACGGAACGTATAATTTATAATTCCAAAGTCTGAGCGACCTTCGATCATACACTTGTCTCTTGTGAGCCTAAACGTTTATGATCATGAGAGAAATACCAAAATAATGACTTAGTGAGATAGTGTGATTTACTACTAAGTGTTTGTACTCAAAGTTGTAATATCTTGTTGATTGCATAGTGGAATCCAACAGAAGGTTGTTAGCGTGGGAAAGTGGACGTAGGCTTGATCTAAGCCGAACCATTATAAATCTTGTGTTATTATTCTTTTTCCTGAACTCTTTTATTTTGTTCGTAATTCTATTTAACTGCTAAAGTCTGAACTCGCTCAAAGTCTGTTATTTATCAGACTTAGTTTCAAAAGTCTGTTGTTCTTCAGACTTAGATTCAAGAGCAAAATATTTCTACTATTCTTTTCTGAAAATTTTTCTTCACACCTATTCACCCCTTCTAGGTGTTCATACTAGCACTTTCAATTGGTATCAGAACTCGTGTGCTTAATTATTGAAGTGTTTTACTTCTAAGATCCTTTATGGCTAGTATCTTGGCACTAGGACTTAAGGAATGGAAAAACAACACCAGGCCACCATATTTTGATGGAAATGAATATAATGTTTGGAAAAACAGAATAAAGGCATTCTTAAGATCTAGAGATCCCTTGCAATGGGATGTTGTGAAAAAAGGAATCAATCCCATTGTTGCATCTACATCAAATAAGAATGGCAAAGACAAAGAAACCAAACCCCTACTCATATGTCTCGGATAGAGATGTCCAAAAGAGAGGCTCTTGATGCCAAAGCCATTTATTTTTTATATTGTGCATTGTCTCCTATTGAGTATAATAGAATCTCTTTATGTGAAACAGCTAAAAATGTTTGGGATAGACTTCATGTTACTTATAAAGGGACTGATCGTGTAAAAGAGACAAGAGTAAATTTCCTGCTTGATCAATATGAATCCTTCAAGATGAAGTTGGGAGAGTCGATTGGAGATATGTTCAGTCGTTTTACAGAAATTGTAAATGGTTTAGCATATCAAGGTTAGCCAATTTCTTTCCCAATGAAGGTCAACAAACTCTTGTGAGGTCTCTCAAAAGATTGAAACTATGTTAAGACCTCAATCCAAGTGACTCAGAGGATTATGCCACTCTCCGTTGATGAATTGATTGACACTCTTTAATCTTACGAAGTGGAACAAATCAACGATGAAGATCCCGAAGGTAAGAAGTCCATCGCTTTAATATCTAACACTGATTCTGATGATAAAAACTTAGAAAACGACATGGACAACGAAGAACTTGCTTTTATGATCAAGAAATTCAAAAAGCTAAGTAAAAAAGGAAGGAAATTCAATAGAAGAAAACAAAACAAGTAGAATGGGCAAAAAAGAACCATGAAAGAAGATGACCAGCAAGGAAATATATGCTTGATGGCACATTCAGACTTAGACACAGACTCAGAATCAGAGTCTGACTCAGATACAAACTTGAAATCAAAGTCTGACTCAGATACAGACTCAGAATCCGAAGAGAAAATCGAGGTAAACCATTCAAAAATTCCTATCAAAGTTTCAAAGTATATAAATGAGCTTGACTTAAATCTTAAATCTTCTCTTAAAAGGATCTCCAAACTAAAAAATGAGAATTCATGGCTTAGACAACATGATCTTTCTCAAAAAGAAAATTTTGAAACTTTGCAAAAAGATTTTCTACAAACAAAAGAAAGTCAAGATTTACTTGTCAAAGAAAATTATTTTTTAAAGAAAGAATTTTCAAATATTTCGACAAAATTTTCAAATGGTTCAAAAACATTATAGCACATCATTTCTATACAAGTACCTTACTATAATAAGTCGGGACTTGGTTTCAAAAAGGAAAGTGATTCTCTAATAGATTTTCCTAAAGTCAGGAAGAGACTTAGACAAAGACCTCCTAGACTTGCGTACAAGAAGCAATTTGAAAGGATTTTACAAAACCTATTGGTCGAAATGCCCTCAAGTGTTCAAATTGTGGAGATTCAGAACACTTTGAGAAAGAATGTCCTAAAGTTTAGAGACCTATCAAGAAAGATTGGATAAAAACATCATATTATACTAACTCTCACGGACTAAAGAAAAAATGGCTACCAAAGAAAAGGTGAATTGTTTTTGCAGGATATATAAAGGAAAAGAAGAAAAAGAATTTGGTAAGGAAGGTATATATTTTTTTTTTGGTTTGAGTACAAAATTTAAAAATTCTCATTATATTTATACTCTCTTCACGCCTTGATTGATTTAGATTTTATAATGATCATATTCTTTGGTTGGTTTGATTGAAGAAAGAATCGCGTGATTATTTTTTTTTTTATCCGTGAGTTGCAATTTGATTTAATACATGTGATCGATTTGATATTTTGCTTAGAGACAATTGAGTTTATTTGGTTTGATTTTATACTCTCAGATTTTGCCATATTTTGCAAAGTGAAAGTTTGTTTTACGTGATGTTAATTATGCAAGATATTCTTAGATACTCAAGAATTTTACTCTTTCTGATTTTATCATGCTTTGACTAACTAAGAATTTCTTTTTCAAGATATTATTGTGCATAATATTCTTTCCTTAAATACTTCGTTATGATGTGTTTAGAAAGAATATTTGATTATCTATGAAGATTTTCTATTTTGCTCTAACGAAATGAAAGGATCCAAATTGAGGGATACCAAAAAGGAAATGAGTTGATTGCAGAAAATTCAATAAGGGAAGAACGATTGCGAATCTATGCAAATCATGGTGCAATCAAAAAAGGTATCTCATGTGAAGATTGGTAATATATATTTTTTTAATCAATGGTATATTGCAAATATATACCTTGGGTAAGAGAATTTTTTTTATCATCCCGCCTTGCAAATTTCTACATGCATTTATCATGATTTTGGATGATTGCTTATCATTTATATTGCAAATATCTCTTATCATAAATATGAGGCATTGCAATTTTTACTTAATTTGGCATGTGATAGAAATAACATCTTTCTTTTTGCGAAATGCGTCGATAATATATTTTTGAGATTTATGCTCTAGGAAATCCCTTTGATCTTGAAAGATATTATTACATATTCATGCATATTATTGTTGTATTCTTAGAAGATATCTTATATCTAGCAAGTTTTAATCCGCAAATCGAAGGAAGGTATTACGTGATATTTTTGCAAGGATTGTTATCCATTATACAAGAATTTGCAGGTGATAAAAAAATCTTCCATATGGATTTTGAAAAGCTCGATTTGAAAATCATGGAGATTCTATACTATCTTCTAGAGGTTCAAAAATTCACTTCCTTATGTAAAGTTTTTGCAAATTGTTAAGGAAATCCCTAATGTGTCGTACGAAAGGTTGAGTAATTCTGAATTTTAATTATTGATAATTTGATATATGCTATTCAATTTATTTATTTGAAGAAATGGCATTATATATTATATGGATATTATTACAGCTTATTTGTGCAAAATGTTCGTTAAGTTTATGCAGGTTGAATTCGAAAATATCTTGATTGAAGAAAATAAATTTTTGCCTCAAATTTCAAATACAAATTATAGTTGTGGATATTGTTGTTACGAAGAAAATAATGAAAAAATATTCTGCTCAACGTGCACAAGCCACAATTATTGCTATTCGCAAATATTGTCATGATGACAGGGGGAGCAAGCGAATCCAAGAGAAAGGAAAGATTCGTGAACAAACTCAAAAAGGCAACAAATTGAGGGGGAGTGTTGATCATTTATGGAAAAATCTTTTTGGATTGATCATGATCTTATTATGGAAGGAAGGAAAATGTAAATGTGTCAGAATTTAAGTTCTACAAAATTCGGTTAGCGCATCTTTTATTACCTTTTGTCATTAACAAATCTCTTATTGATATTATCATGACAAAATGGGTCAAGTGAGTTTTATGATACATCTGTGATTCTTATTAAATATTTGATGATATATATGATCGGAGTGAGCTATATTACATATCTTTAATGTTCGACTTACTTTGTAAATGCTGAAAGTATGATTACACATCTGCATATTCAGAGATTGTTTTGTCATTATCAAAAATGGGGAGATTGTTAGGGAAATCCCTTATGATGTTTTGAAGATGACAAAATAAATCAAATGCTACTAACGTGTTTAATTGTTGAGTAACAAACTATGCAAATGATAAAACATGTAAATGATATTATCAAAGTCTATACTTGGAAGAACCAGAAGACAGACTCTATGCTGAAGCTGAACTTATTCAAACTGTGTTAAGACCTTAAAGCTAAATCTGTTCAGAAGCAGAATATGTTCAAACTTATGTCCAGATTGTAAAGTTTATTGCACTCAGACTCAGATTGTAAAATCTATTGCACTCAGACTCAGATTGTAAAGTCTATTGCTCTCAGACTTTACATTCAGAACAAGACATAACGTAACACAAGCCCTAAATGTATAACGGCTAATGATTTGTTTTGGATTCTACATCAAGATTGACTTGATTGACTCAATCTAATTGATTGACAATTGGATCTTGAAGACAAGAACTTTCTAAATGAAGAAGTTTTACTTATAAAAACCAAGATTCTCTTTGTATGGGTAATCAAAATCAATTTGAGATTCTACTTCTATCGCTCAACGGCTATCAAATCTTCTAGATACAGATCTGTCCAATGGGTAGATTGGAAGATGATCATCGAGATACTGTCCAACGGCTAGTTTGGAAGTGGAGTATTTAAAAAGACCAAGGACCGATGAGCAAGTAAGAGACGGAACATAGAATTTATAATTCCAAATTCTGAGCAACCTTCGATCATACACTTGTCTCTTGTGAGTTTAAACGTTTGTGATCGTGAGAGAAATATCAAAAGAATGACTTAGTGAGATAGTGTAATCTACTACTAAGTGTTTGCACTCAAAGTTGTAATCTCTTGTTGATTGCATTGTGGAATCTAGCAAAAGGCTGTTAGCGTGGAAGAGTGGACGTAGGCTTGATCTAAGCCGAACCACTATAAACCTTGTGTTCTTATTCTCTTTCCTGAACTCTTTTATTTTGTTTGTAGTTCTATTTAACTACTAAAGTCTAAACTCGCTTAAAGTCTGTTGTTTATCAGACTCAATTTCAAAAGTCTATTATTCTTCAGACTCAGATTCAAGAGCAAAATATTTCTACCGTTCTTTTGTGAAAAATTTTCTTCACACCTATTCCCCCCCTCAAGGTATTCATACTAGCACTTTCAATATCAACTCAAGGATTTGATATGTCAGCTTAGCGAGAGCAGTACACTATTTATCAGCTTAGCGAGAGCTATACTATCTATTTATCAGCTTAGAGTGAGCAGTCCTATTATAGGTGGACTTATAGATAGTATTGAATGGGTCGATCATGAGAAGGTCGTGATGACATGTAATTGATTAGGTCGATTGATCAATGATTTGATCTGATGTTATGATGTGATTTGAGGCATCTGTAAATGATATGGATTTGCAGGGTGGAACTGAGGCCAAGGTAAGTCCTCTGACCTATGATTAAGCTTAGGCAGCTCTCAGGGCGTATTTTCTTCCTAATCAAGTCTTAGGAGGGTAGAACTCGCTAAGATGTAGTCTCACCCCGTTGTGGGACAACATTTCAGATCCCTAGATGGCAGCACATCCACCTCCTCCTGTGCATTTTGGTATATCTAAAGAAATTATTGAGATAGGTTATCATATTCCGATACATCATCACCCGGAAGGCTTGGAATATGTACTGGTGAAATCCACTGTCTAGAATGATGTGGGTGAACCCTAAAAGGTACCCCACAGGTTTCGGTCGTGGTATTGCCATTACAGTGATGGACGAAGGGTGGGTCTTGTACCGGAATCTGATGTACCTATGTATGTTTTAGAGGTAGCATTCGGGAAGGGGACAGCAGATCCTAAGGGTGGATCGTTGGTGGATGCGAAGGATCCCAAGCTGGTGATGATCCTGACTCTCCAAAGTGCTCGGGCGTAGACTCCAACTGGAGTATGGAAGAAGGAGAGATCGCTGAGGAAGACCCGGAGGAGGACCTAGAGGAGGATCCATATGAGGATTGAAACCCCACCCCCTGTCTGTAGACCTTGTTTTGAGAACTTGTTATTCAAGACTTGACTTAGTAGTTTGCCTTGTATACATATACATTATGGTTTGCATTGTATATAAGTGTGGTTGTTTTATAGACTTCAAAATTTGGTCCTGCTTTCCTATCACATTGTTTTATTGTTTGTGGATTTATATCTGCTTATGCATAAGTATTAAAATGAAAAAGTTGGCGATACATCCTAGAACGTCGCTATTAACCGACCAAGGTGAGGGATGGGCACGTGCTTGGAGGATCGGGGCATGACAGGTTATAATTGAAAAATTAACAACACTATTTCCTTGTGTAAGACTCTCTTAAGTTTTCATAGTCACATAACCCTTTCTCAAGTAATTGTGATTTCTGCTTTGTTTGATCCTTAATTTCCTAGCAGTAACATCAAGTCCAAATCGTAATTCATCGCTGCAATCTGAAATCTATATTTGGATGGCCATCTCAGTCTATGATGCTTGGTTCATTTTCACTCCATCTCATGCGTTGACTCTGTTGGAACTTTTCATGTATTGTATTCTCATTTTTGACTTAGTTGCACAATTATTTTTATCTGGTATACATATACTAAAGCTGGCGTGTTTATTATAAATCGACAATAGAAGAATCGGTATACTTATGACTTGGTTCCTCGGTTTGTTAACACGGGACTTTCAATGGCCAAGTGTCTTCTTCAAATGTGCTGAGTGCTATCCTCAAATGAATGTGGCTTTTGACTAGATGAGTCTCGAGGTTGAATCTTTTTGTTTTGTATCTCCTTGGGTGGTTCTTCTTATCACTAAATCACTCTCCTTTTCAATATTTTTTGTTTATGTCTATCCATCCATAGGTATGTGATCTATTCTTCCACTAAATAAAAAGATAACAAGATATAAAAAATGAGAAAGAAAGAAATTAAAAAAAAAAAACTCATAATTGCATTTATGGATCCATTCGATATAAGTCTTTGTTTCAAGTATTGTTTAATGGGTATCTTTTAGTAGAGAACTCTCTTTTTCATCAGAATTAGCCTTAAATTTCATTCTAGCTCATGGAGGCTTATATCCTGAGACTCACTAATAAGGCCATGTATATTCTTTACCCGACTTGTATCATGTTTATTTTCCGCACATTGTTCTTACTTGTCTTGTTATTTTTTCATGCTCTGTGTTGATCTCTTTTATATTGCCTTCATGTTTTATCAACATTATTATAATTTACTGGCAATTTCATAAATTTATTAATTGCAGAAGTTCGCAGATTTTCCCTTACCTGGACCCTGGAATTGCCGAAGTCCAACCATGCCTTTTCATCCATCTGTCTAGAGAAAAACCTATCCTACTTCTTGAATTTTGTTATCCGCTAGATACAACGTGATTGATAAATTAGCATCAGTATCATTTTTAATTTTTTGTTCTATTGTTGAATAAGACGTTTGGATCGGTGTGAGGAGATGAAAAGAAAAAGGCCCTGAGTAACTTTCAGTTTCGTAGAAGCAAAATGGTAGGTACCGCCAAATTGCATCTCAATGTTTGTACTGCACTTTCCATGTAAATGAGAAACATTTCTTCGCCTCGCAAATAAAATGAACTCAGCAAGTTGCACGGACAAACTTGCGCGACCTACTTCCCAAAGTTCTCTTAAAAAGACATTGGAAGAGATGAAACTAACTCATGTTTACTGAATGAGAAGTCAAACAACCTTTATTCAAAAGAAAGTTGGACATGCCAAATTGAATGACTTAAGCATATGAGGACACTTGGAATTTGGATGAATTATGATGAAATGTCTAAGTAACTGAGAATACAAAGACAAGAAGTCGTCCGTGACACTAAACGCAAATAGGTAAACTCAAATGCCATAACAGTGAAACTACTCGCAAATGCAAGATGAAACCAATGTGATGAAGACCAGGTCCGAGCTTGGACACCTAAGTTTCTCTCCCTCTGGGAAGCCTTATTTACATGAGGATCTTTTGTCAATGACCTAAATCTAAAGAAAATGGGGTTCATAGTATCTCAACCTGGAGGTCTTCACTAATTTAATTAAGGCAGTCGGCCGTTCTTAGCAAGCATTTTGAACTTAGACCTTTAACGCTTGCTTCTTGGCAGCAACAACTTCAACCTCGATGGTGGGCTTCTACAAAATTGTAGTTTCAGCAAGTAACGAGGTCATCGTGGGTCCATGTTTGAGGTAGGACACCTGTCTTCCAAGTAACCTGTATATCATTTTAAGCCGTTTAACTAACTGAGCAAGGCAGGTGAACTTTGTACGTTTGATCGATATTCAGAAATAGTAAAGCATTTCAGAAAGTGTTTGATGCACTAAAAGAACCAAGATATCCAGGTCTTTACTTCAGCTTAGGAAGCAAAACTGTGGGGATGCTTTATGATTGTTAAAAAGTCAAAATTCCTTGCATGGTTGCAATCATAGAATCAATTGAGACCAGAAAGGATAAAGAATACTTATAGGTATTTTGTTTTTTTCATGGTAGTGTTTCTGGAATCATTTGATAAAGTCGAGCATCTCCAAATGATTTTCAGATAGAGCATAAAAGGGAACTGGTATGGTCATTGTTATGGTACCTTTTCTTTGCTTCTCATTGTCACGGCCCCCACAGATTGAACAACCACAATCGGCAACTCCCTGCATAACAATACATGTAATTTAGGCATCACAATAAAAATTGAGTCCATTAGCAGGGCAATCTTTAAATTTGACTAGTAGTTGGTATGCTTCTTCTGAGCATCACCGAAGACAATGTGTCGGTTGGCTGTTTCATGCTTTCCCGTCAACCTCCTCCATAGGCGCTAATGTGCTCCTCATGGTGAAGAGATTCCGAATCGCTTCTTTATCACTTCAAAGCCTCCCTCTTCTCTCATGCTTTTCGTATTGCAAAAAAGTCAAAGAACACACTCTCAAAGGTCCCTCACTAAACAAAAATTCTTGACCAAGTCCATGTTATTTCTATGGTGTGAACCTATAGTTAGTATGGCATCCTGCACCATTGTAGTCACCCTGAGAAGGAAGAGAATGTTTTTATCAACTCTGGGGTAAAATATTGCGTAAATGGTGATAGTGAAGTCAGCTACCTCTATTGGCTTTGGATCTTACATGAGGACAACACCAGCTTGCTCGGTTATTCTCTGTTGTATAAAAAAAAAAATCAACAATCAAGTATTTAAATACCTTAGAACATGTCTATATGCACTTATTTTGTTTACTCAAATCAAACTAACTGATACAATAACACACTCAAACTAATTGATACATGCACATAAACAACTATTCTATTTTCTTTCCTTCTCGATCACCGAGGAATAACTCGCTCACACAGAGGTACTGAAGCTGCAGTGCCTCTCTCTCTTGAAGTTCACCGTTGCTCCCGACAACTTCCTGTTCCGAAGCTCTCACTGCTGGAGGCTTTCCCTGAAGCTCACATACGTGTGGCTTCCTTGCTGGCCTGAAGTTCTCCGCCTGTATATGGCGTGAGGCCCTCTCCCTGGCCTGTTGACCTGAGGCTCTCTCCTTGGCCTCCCTACTCTGCCTGCGGTGGCTTGAGGCTGTTAAGCCTCTCTTTCACCTTGAGGCCTGTTGGCCTTGAGGCACTCCTGCCTTTGAGGCGCTTTGGCCTGAGCTCAAATGCTTCACGTACTGCCATATTTATAATCATCTTCCACCGCCTGAACTTTTCTTCTTGGCTAAGAGTCAACAATTGTGGGCTACTTTTCCTTCACGTCCAAGTTGCCAGCTGCAAGTTTCACTTTGCTTCGTGCTCTTGAAGACTCCGGCAACAAGTATAATATTATTTTATTGTGTGCCCATTCTTTTTTTTAATTGTGGCTTCTTCAAGAACTCTCTTCTTCGGCGGTTTACGCGTTGCGCTTCAGAACACTTATCTTTGGCTTCTTATTATTATATTAGGTGTTGTACTCCAACAGTTTGCTGTTAATGGTATTTTGTTATTTTCTTGAGCAAGTAATTGAAATTTCACCTCAAGAAGGTATCTTTAACACCATAGATGATCTCCTGCTTCAATTCCCATGCTTGGTCCGACTTGGTGTTCTCACTGCAAGATAGAAGCCAATGTTGATGGCAACAGCTCTGTGCTTTTTTTCTATTTTCCTTTTTGAAATAACAAGCAAGCTGGAGGTCAGGTATTACTTGGCCTAGCATCATCACTCCATTGGTGCCATTAATGTTGATACCAGCATATAAACAAGCCTTGAAGTGAGCATCGGATATATCTCGGTCGGATGACTTATCAACCCCAACACCACAGTAATAAGGCCCCTAAATGAAAATAAAACCTTGCATCACGATACAATTTTTTTGTCATCAACTTAAAGCCTATTATCCATAAATATACAAGGAAATTCATTAGGAAAAAATTTCTCACCTGCGAACCTGGATATCCTCCAATAGGCCAACCGAATGGCCATTAAACATTTATCTGCAATGGGGTGTTTTCTTGCTCAATCCAATACCCAATGTAAACATTTAGCCCAAAGTCATGAACTTGTCCATTTCAAAACTTTCTAATTCACGATATATAACTCATGTTTTTTAATCTCCAACCATGAAACTTCATTAATAACCTTTGGGTTACTGAATTTCAGCAACCCTGACATGTTTGGTTGCTGGGATCCGCTCATAGCTGGTGTGTATGAATTGCAAATAACCTGCAGACGAACAATAATACTCCGTAAACTAATTGAAACGCCCTTTCTCGTTTCATCAACTTGTTCAGATGATCTAATTGGCGGTCAGTGAGTTCTTTGTGATCCTCATTTGGCATTGAGTCCTCAGTGCCAAAATCCACACCATTTTTGCCTAGCTTGAAAAATAAAACAGTGTAAGTAATAGACATACCTACTGAAACAAAAACCTATGAGCTTAATATCATGGAAGATTAGTTCAGACAACGAGCTCTATTTGTATGACTTAGCCTTCTGGTATGCATGAGAGTTCAGTTTTGAAAAGATAAAAAGAATGGACTGAGTACTTCAAAGAAAGGCGTCTCCTTAGCAAGTGCCATCGCCGAAAAGTTAAAAACCACTTTTTGGAGACTAGTTTCAGGAAGGACAGCTTACATTTTGAAGCATAAATAAGGAGTCTTATTGATTTATCTGAGGACACTACCGCAAATTTCCTTATATAATAAACTAAAAATGGTGGCATAACTATGCTTCCCATTTTGGAACCATTTCAAGGTTATTCTCAAGAACTGAGGGCAGTTACAAAGTTGAAGGAAGCAGACGCAGAATGCCACAACTTAAAAGATTAACCACCTTACCGAGGATCAAGTAGCAAGCATGTTATTATGATATAACATTAGATATAATGGATGATCAACTTGTGCATCTTGACAGTGCACCTAATTCTTTCCTCTCTATATCAAAAGGCAATCACATTGAAGTACTTTCTTCTTCCACAAACTTGGCATAATTGCAAATTATTCTTGCCAACAACCTTGGCGAAAATATCCATCAGATATCACCATGGTAGGGCAAGACCACTGAACATAGCAATTATTAGTATGACCAATTGAAGTCACAGAACAAGAAAAATCTGAGACAAGAGTGGATACAAGAGAAATCAATTCCACACGAGGTCCACAACATAAGACTTAAAATTGGTAGTGATTGATTTAGTCATCAAAAGACACGACACCAATGACTACTGCTTCGTTCATTCATGCTGCCTCACACAGCACACATTTCTTTGGCAAACATTGCTGTCACAAAGAAGTGAAGTCCATGTAAATCGTCAGCCAAACAAAATGAACAGGACAACCTTGTAGTGATCAAAATGAAGAAGTCATAGATTAGACTCCCAGTCCAACTGTGATAAGACCTCTTTTAATGTCAAACATTTACTCATTGCTTGAGATATTGCTCACAATTGGCAAAGGATTTACCTAAGAACCTCTGCATAATGGCTGAGAAGCAAACCAAGAAGGTCAATGGTTGTCAAATGCTAACTATAAGATGACTTCTCTATCCTCCCCTGGAGCTTGACCGGTACTTGAACCCTAGTAATTTCACTTTGGAAGTTGAGATGGGTGCTTGATAGGTCTAGGGATCACCTGATTTAACGAATTAATAGATCAGCAGCACGTAGCACGTAAAAAGGAAAAACACTACATATTTTATTGTCGCCAATCATACCCTTGTTTGTTGTGCAGATCTATGTCAGAATCTCTGATTCTGTGGGAACGCAATGAGATAAAGTTATTTTTAAGGGAAGCAAACCAGAAGCCGTTCTCTTGAGAAACATTTCATCACTTCATCTATGAAAGTTTTCCGAAGTTTTCCAAAACTGTGTAGGCATTTTGCTCCTTGTGAAACAACATAAGCACATTGCACACTATAGACAACATGAGTCACAAAACAGATTTAACGAGCTCGGAGTTGGATGAAGAAAAGTATGACTTTTCTTCATTTTTCTCAGATGTTCAGGAATAAAGTGATGTCCAGACCTTTTAGCGATCTGTCCATGTCCCCCAATCAAATCATCTAGCGTTGATAGATACCTTTATGAACTCCATCCACAGGATATGAGATATCTTGTGCTAGTCATCGTGTGCTTCTTTTTGGCACCTCTCTTCCAATTTTGGGCAACCTGCGATTCTTAGGTGAGTACAGCATAGTTCTAGTATTGTTCATTTTTTTGTGCGCACTTAAAGGTTTTAGTGCATGAAAACATACCAAATGTATTCTGCAATTATCATATCGGCTTAGGGCGTGACATCCAGGTTAAGAAGACTCTTGAACATGTAGTAGTATTGTTCTCAGACTTCAAAGCATACACCCCGAACTTAGAAAAGCTCTAGGTGTTTCCATTACTCTTATGTTTTAGCAAGAGAGAAATCCATGTTTTTCTTCCCGCGAGACTAGTGGTCAGTAAGTTCTTTGTGATCCTCAACTGCCATTATGTCATTGGTGCCAAAATCTACACCATTTCTGTCTAGCCTGAAAAATAAAGTAGCGTGAGCAACAGATATATCTACTGAAACAAAAAACCTGGGAGCTTAATCTCAAGGAAGATAGTTCAAACAACGAGCTCTATTTGTACGACATGGCCTTTTGGTATGCATGAGAGTTTAGTTTCGAAAAGATAAAAGAATGGACAGGGTACTTCGAAAGAAAGTGTCTATTTAGCAAGTGCTAGCAATTTTTCCCTTAGCTTAATCTCATGAAACCGCTTTTGATGACTAGTTTCAAGTGGGAATAACTTGCATTTTTGAAGCATAAAAAGCGAGGTTTAAACACAATTGTCATGAACAATTTTACACATACAACTTAAAAGTACAGACCCCCACTCATCAAATACAGAGCATGATGATCCAAAACCAAAATGCCATTGAAAATTTGAAATAGTAGCCACCGACCACACATCATAATAGTTTTTAGAGCTGCAAGAGTCCAGTTCCAGAAGCCAAATCAGCAAACCCGGCTCATCTTCACCAGATCAAGCAATAAATTAAAAGATACAGAAACAAATTCGTATGACGCCAAACAGATGTACTCAACTTCGCTCAGAAATTCTCTAGAAGCACCAACAATTCAAAGCTAGAAACCACATGCTGAACTCAGTGGACATTGTCCTCTCTCTATATAACCAAATCACATCACAAACCTTCTCTCTCTCTCTCTCTCTCTCTCTCTCTCTCTCTTCAGCGATCTGTCCATGTCCCCCAAAATCAAATCAGCATTCGAGACACAATTCGCAATATTATTCATGTAAAAATCTGGGAAACAAGGTCCCACATACCAGTGAAGAAAATTAGGGCTCGATGCACAATTCAAATTGTATGTTCGGGATATGAGCGATCTTGTCCCAGTCCTTGCCTACTTGTCTTTTCCAACTCTTCTCCAATTCTTCGCAACTGTAGATGTTTAGGTGAGTAAGGGATGCGAGCCATCGCATTGCTTCGGGGAATGATGTCAACGAGGAGCACCACTTGATGTCGAGATCTTGAAGTGATTGAAGGGCCTCGATCTGCTCTGGTATATCCTTCAAATTGCTGCAAGAACAAATTTTGAGATGCTCAAGATTGTGTGCCTGTAGAAGCCACTGTGGGAGAGATGTTAGTTTGGGAAGGCCCTTGATTTCCACGGAGCGAAGACTCTGAAGGCCTCCATGGAAATTCAAGATGTTGCCGCTTTTGTCTTTGGATATATCCAGCTCATTGCAGTAGTCGAGAGCTAGGTGAGTAAGGGATGTAAACCTTCGCATTCCTTCAGGTAATGATGTCAACAAGGGGCTCTGCACGATTATGAGCCATTGAAGGGATTGAAGAGCCTCGATTTGCTCCGGCAATGCCTTCAAATTGCGGCAATACACAATTCTAAGGTGAGTAAGGGATGCGAGCCCTTGCATTCCTTCAGGTAATGATGTCAACGGGTCGCAACAATAGATTTCAAGCCGTTTAAGTGATCGAAGGGCCTCAATCTGCTCTGGTACATCCTTCAAATTTCGGCATCGTGAAATATGGAGACGCTCGAGATTGCTGGCTTGAAGAAGCCACTGTGGGAGAGATGCCAGTTTGGGAAGGTGAAAGATTTCCATGGAGCGAAGACTGTGAAGTCCATGGAAATTCAAGACGCTGCCACTTTCGTCTTTGGATATATCCATGGAAATTCAAGACGCTGCCACTTTCGTCTTTGGATATATCCAGCTCCGCACATTGCCCGATAGAGAGATCCTTGAGGCTTGTTAGATGTCGCATACCTTGTGAGAGGGAAGTTAACTGATGACAATTAATGATGCGAAGAGACTCAAGGGAGGTGAGACTTTGGAAACACTTCTCAGGCAAAAATTCTAGAAACTTCCTACACCAGATATCCAGTCTCTTCAACTTATTAAGGCCATGCATCATCTGATTTATCAACAACGCTCCGTGGGCACAAGCCAGATTTAACTCCTCAAGATGAGGAGCTAGTGGCATGGCTTCTAATTTTTCACATCCATCGATCTCCAATTTCAATAGACTAGGAAATGATGCTATTGAAGAGGATGATTGGTCCGACTCGAGACATTCCAATTCCGGCATATCATGAATATATAAAGACTTGAGGTGAGCCAGTTGGCCCAATGAGGGGAGACGTTTACATCTTTTGCAATTCCAAAACCATACCTTAACTAACTTTGGCAAGAAAGATGAAAGGTTATCCATCATCCACCTTGGAAAGGTCTCACCTTTATAGTACCGGATTGTCAACTCCTGTAGATTTAAGGGCGGCCTCAATTCATCCAATAGCGCTTCATCTCTATTTGCAATTACCGCATCATTAGTATTGAAATATCTCCAAGTAAGTTCCAAAGATTCTAGAGAATGCTTCTCCATCAAGTTTGCATTCTTGCATTCTGTTTCCACATTTGTTGCGTATCTCAAATTTTCAATTGAAAGTCTTCCTCGGATGTTATTAAGCCCCTTTAGCTCCCCAAGTCTGCAATAATTCTTAGCTTGAGCTTTATCTTCAAGCAAAATGTAGCACGTTAGCCTATGTAGAGAACTCAATTCCCCCAGTCCACGTGGCAAATAACTAAGTTTCGAACAACCATCTATGTATAGATTCCGAAGGTTGACTAACTTCCTTATATCACTTGGCAATTCTTCGAGGGCATCACAGTAGTCGAGATTAAGTGTTTGCAAGCTTTGCAATCTTGTGATGGAATTAGGAAATCTTTTGAGTGTATGGTTGTAAGAAAGATCGAGATATGTGAGATGCTTCAAGTTATAAATGGACCGTGGCACCTTCTCAACCTTTATGCCATGTAGATCCAAGATGCGCAACCTCTTGAAATTTTGAATTAATTGGTGTACATCTGCTTCACTTGTTGGTTCTCTTTGTTCTCTTTCTTCCCAATATCTAGTAGTAGAGAGAATTGTTCTCAATGCACTTGCTTTCAAGCGCGAGATTGGAAGTTCACCCATCAAATTGAAAGTCGAACCATAGGATATATGATGAGTTCTTTCATGTATAGATTTTGTGCCATCCCATGCCGCCAAATACCAGTTCCCCACAACTGAGCAGGCTAGATCATGCATCAAATTATGCATCTTGCAAATCTCCTCCCCCATAAATGGCTTTTCTTTAAAATCTTGGAAGAAGTTTCTCCAAAGTAGATCCATGAAATATCCATGAGCAATGTCTTCTAAATGTTGACTTGTAGGCGATGGCTGGATAAATCCTTGTGCCATCCAAAGATTGATCAAAGTCTGCTTATTTATCTCATAATCTTTGGGAAACAATGAACAAAATGTGAAACATTGTTTCAAATGTGAAGGAAGATGGTCATAACTTCGCCTAAGAACAGATAATATGCTGTCTTCCCTTTGAGATATGTCTGGGAGCTCATTATCTTTGAAACGTGACCATTCTTGTTCACTTTTCTTAAAGAGTAGTAAACTTCCAACAGTTCGAACAACCAACGGAACCCCATAGCACTTTTTAACTATCTCTTTGCCGATAGCTAACAAGTTAGGATCTTGCATCTGCTCTTCTTTTTGACAAGCCATTTGCATTAACAAATCAAGAGACGCATTTTCAGTTAATCCCGCGAGAAGATGAGGCAGAGTAGTACAAGTGATCTTCGCAACCGAATGAAGGCGTGTAGTTATAAGGACCTTGCTTCCTCTAGCACCTCCCACCAATAAATTTTTCAATTCTAGCCAATGCTCTTGTTCTGAATTCCATAAATCATCTAAAACTAATAAATATCTCTTTCCGTCAATTTCTTTCCTCACTTCCGATTGCAATTGTTCGAACATATCATTGTTTGGTACTGCCTTCTTTGCACAAGCTATGATATTTTTCATTATTTTTTTTATATCAAAGTCATTGGAGACACAAACCCACATTTTCAAATCAAATTGTTTACTCACCATCTCATCGTTGTACACACACTGAGCAAGAGCTGTTTTTCCAAGCCCACCAATACCAACTATTGGAAGTATGGAGACATCCTCTTTCACATCCAAATCCAGTAAGAAATTCCCGACCTTCTTTTTATCATCATCTCTCCCACGAATGTATTCCTCATGTATAAAACCATGCGTCTCTTCTCGCGAATACATAGTTCGCTCATCCAAGATGAATTTCCTCTCGGCATTAATAGCCATTATTCTCTCACTCACTGTTTTTAGTTTTCTACTCATCTTCATATCAAAAGCAAGCCGGTTTGAACATGAGAAAAATGTCCTTACCTCCTTGATCAATTCATTGTGGCCCCTCAATTCTTGTTGCATAGCTTCTATATTAAATTCTTCAAGCACATCTTGTGCGTCATAGAAAACGTCTGTGAGTTTCTCAACCCAATCTTTGATTTGGGGACTCTGATAATATTGCTTTTCTACATCATCCAGTACAGCCTTCACGGCCCCCAATTTTCTAGCCTTTTCTAGTGCTTGAGTAATCAAATTAGCAAGGATGCTTCCAGCAATGCTGATGGCAGCATTTGCCATATTCGTTCCCTCTATCTCACTTTGTCTATCCCTCTAGGGATGAGAAGATAGTAGTCCTGTCGTTCCAAGGCTAGAATCTTCTTAGATGAGATATAACAAGTTTGTCCTTGAGATGATATAAGTGTGCAATAATAGTAGATAACAGAAAATTATTTCACTTACAAGCACTAATTCCAAAACATCCTATGTATATAAGATTCCATCCACTTTCATAAGGCGAGTTCATATTCATACATTGTTCTAGAAACATTATATTAGATTATGTGAGGTGATTTGAGTTATTTCTACTTTATCCTTAAGTTTTATGTCTAATATTAATGGAAATGGGAGGTAATTGATCAATGATATGGTTCAACCATTAAGCTCCATCCTACCTTTCTTATCAAGTTGGTTTCACAAACGACACATAATTGAAAAACGAAACGAGGTAATCATAATGAGCAGAGGCTTATTAAAAAGCAATAATAACTTTTTGCTTTCCTGTTAAAATTCCAAATGTTTTTCAAATATAAAAAAAATAATTAAAATTACGTATCAATGTTTATGAGTTGTGAAAGTTTCATATGTTTCAAGACAAAATAACGTAAATGTAGTCCGAGACACTATTGGAATAAAGAAAAATAAAACGTAAAACTCTATCAAGGCAAGCCATTAGCTGTTTTGGTGATGTTGAAATCCGCTACAAGTGGAGGACCATATCAATGTTCTTTCTACGTGTCATCTTTTTCTTTCTTCCTAAGCCCAGGAACCATCTCATTGCAGCAGCATAGGGAAAGCCCCAATGGCTGCACAATCTCAAGTGTTCAGTTAAAAGCATCAGCTCTTGCTCACTGCGAAAATGTCACACTTTGCAGGACCGTACGTGTCAAAGGACAAAGATAAGTGAAGATATGGAGTCGTAAGGTCCACTGTCCTAGTCAATTTGTACTCGCACTTGCCTGAACTCTTTACCGAGCCGCTTTTTTCGTCAGGGTTACACTCAAGTTCCGTATTGAATCACACCAAGCAAGTGAGATAGATCAACTCCAATGTATAACCTATTCCACACAAAGAACTGAGCTCTCAAAAGTATAGAAGGTGGCGATCATTTAAAATGAGGTCCCAACTTATGAGTAATAGCACAAGTTCTAACATGAGACTAAAGATTTCATGAAACATTTGGCAAGATGCTTGAGATCCTTAATAAGAATAGCAGGAGTTGCATGTTCTTATTCACTCCTAATCATGATTAGCTATTGGATTTCATTACTCCCTACTCCACGTTAGTTGCATGTTCATTTTTTCTATGGATACCAACTCAATTATATGCCGTTCCATTTCTTTCTAACCCCCCTTGCTCTGCTAGGATTTTCAAAAGAAGTCATGTGACCTGTAGGTTGGACGTAACTAGTAGTTTTATATGTGATCAATAACTTTTTTACAAGATATTCGACTTCCTATCAATAAGTACTCACCAGTTTACATTATCAGTAATGTTTGATAGAAAAGGTAGCCTTTTATATATATTCTATACATAAAACTAAAAATTTACATGAGGTTTGTAACATATTCATGGGACGAGTAAGCCTTTGCCTTGAAAAAGTAATTACCGCCAACCCTGTTTTAACTTTATTTTTTAAAAAAAGGTTAGGTATTGGCAAACAATTGTCAACTGTCCCATGTGGTCTAAAAAGTGAAAATTAAAGTTTCCTTTTCTCAGCAGATGCAAATAAAAATTTCTCCTGAAGGGGCTAAAGATGAAACGAGCCCAGCTTTTTATGAAAACTCAAAACGAGTATTCAGTGGAACGGGATTTGGATCTTGAGAAGATAGAAAATTGTTATAGCTGTTTAGGCAACTTCAATATCGAACTTTTTTTTTTTTTTTGCAACCGAACTTCAGTATCGAACTTCACGAGGTTAAAAAAAAATAATAATAAGTTCATGAATCTCTCTGCTCTTGCACGAATAAAAAACAGAAGAAAAAGATTATGAAATATAAATTGTGAATGAAGTAGTATGAAACCTTTCGTGTGCAAAAGAGAAATTTTATATCGCTACTGAGATGCCAGTTTGCGGTGGGATGATAAAAGCAAGCTGATAAGGATGCTTTTCAATTTCATATGTGAAAGGTAAAACAGAAGTTGGCTAATCTTCTCTTTTGAATTCTATTTAGAATTGGAAGCTGATGCATGTTATGTGTTTTTATGTGCCCCATTAGAGAAAGCTAAATAGCCTAAATTTGTAAATCTTGGGAGTCATGTTTACACCATGTAAGTCAAATCTCCAAATAGAGGACGTTCATTGCTTCCTTAAGCATTCAATGTTTCATCAAGTTATTCATTTTCAGAAAAGCTTTTTGATTAGTTGCTATAAGAAAGAACGAACCTGGCTAATAGTGGGCTGATCGACGGCTGACCAGCAAAGGCGAGGCCACAACCAGCGAGATCAAGAGAAGAGGACAGGAGACGGCGTCGGCAAGACCGAGAGAGAGAGTTGAGATGAGACGGAAGTGGGCAAGACTCCAGAACGAGAGGGAGGGAGGGAGGGAGGGAGGGAGGGGAGAGAGAGAGGCCACTGCTGGGCAAAGTCGAGAGACTAGAGTCCAAGAGAGAGGCTAGCTATGAGAGTGAGAACTAAAGGAAAGTAGCAAGGGTCTTGAATATAAAAGATTTAGCATTGTTTTGAACTGTTCCAAAAGAGTTCATCCAAAGGCTGGTTCCCAGAATTTTTACATGAGAGCTGACCGGTTCTCGTGTGAACCAGTGTGGAATCAGGCAAGTTTGGTTTGGTTCCGGATTGAATCAACCCGGTTGCTTACTTCTAATAAAAATGTTACATTTGAGTTATAACAACAAACATTATAAGGTTAATCTCTTGATTGGTTTGTCTTAGATTGGGCGTGCTTCTAGTGTTTACTAGTCTAACATGCTTGCAAAGGCAATGAAAATTCTGGGGAAAACAAATCACTGACCTTATAGTTCTTAAACAATAATCCGATGCATGCATGGTGAAAATAACTTAGAGAGCGAAATTACTAGGAGCACTGGTGATATTGAAGGACCGAAATTGACAGCAGCGAGCCCGAATGAAATGCAAGCAACAAGATAAGAAATAGTGAAGGAATGGTTCTTGAGTGCGGCCTGCATTTGTCCTCGTCGCGCATTATATAGAGAGAAAAAAAAGGAACATTCCTTTCTTATATCGACACAAGAAGGAAACTTGGGAATTGATCCCTTTCTTTGCCTCCTCAGTTACCGTTTCCACAAGAAAGGATTTCTTTGCATTTCATTCTTGCAAAAGGGGCCATGTCTGATTACTTTCTTTTGTTCGACGGAATGATTCTTTCATTTGCAACAATCATATTTTAGTAGGAATAGTTTTAGCACTAAAATGAAATGTTCGAGTTACAAACCAAAACATCGAGAAGTATTTGATATTCCAAGAAATCTCGCAATGGTTAAGTTGGTTTTAAAAAGGTTTAAAAAGTTATATCTTTCATATTGGATGGTCTCTCCCAATCCATTTTCTTCAACCACCATGGAAATATTATCTAATCAAAGTTTTTTCCTTTTCCTTTTCTATATTATAAATATAGATATATTGATTTTAAAAATTAGGCACTCTTTATAGAATTATTTTATTGCTTATGATTCGATCGAGTATTACTTGTATATTTTTTTTTTCCGTATTTTGTTAATGCATTTCCTATTCCTTTGGTTAGGTATACTTATGCGCTAGTCTCAATGCCCATTGGCAGGCAAAGGCTATGCCCTACTGTTCATTATGGTATTTAAAATTTTGCTGAACATTGCGAGATTATAATTTTAGCAAATTGTATGACAATAATTTCAAACATAATGTTATATATTTTATTAGGGTTGGTTTTGAGCTGATTCTACCCCTAATGAGAAACCTATCGGGTCCAGGCCGGTTTCCAAATATTTTGCGTGGAAATTGGCCTTACCGGGTCGATTACAGGCCGGATCATATGGGAAATTTTTGAATCGATTTATTGCTCACCCCTAGTAAAAATGATCATCTCATGCTTCGATGGGCACATATATTTGGTCTTACGATATTTATCTACAAAGTGATCCCATAAAGCGAGACATACGGGTTGGACCTTCGAGACAATAGAATCGTTACAATTTTATGCTTAAAATTATACAAATTTTAGGTGCACGATAATTAAGCTATACCTATTATCTTTGAGCTCAGTGGGCTTGGTTTTCATTATGGCTTCATTTACATTCTTCATAACTATCGCTCCTTCTCCAAAATTTTGGCCCATGACATCTCTTTTCAATAATTCTTCAATTTGCGATCTGAAGAATTATCATCACTGTAATAAAATTGTAAAATGTAATACCCATCAAAACTTAATCCTTCTCAATCCTACTACGTAGGTTCTCAAATTCAGCAAATGTCGAATCTACCTAAGGCATTGCCATGTCATCTTCTCCAACTTCTTTCCCAATCTTATTGGCATACGGCTTGAATCATGTGCTTGTTGTCGCTAACAACACGATTAGTATCCTTATTCTTAACCACTGAATGATTCTTCACAAAATATATATTGCCTTCCTTTAGCGAATCTCAAAAGTGATTTGCAATATTGCTGTTGATAGAACCATGGATGTATTCGTTCTAAACAAAACATGCCCAAAAGAAAAAAAAAAAAAAAAAAAAACATCAATTGGCAAGCAAAATAACTGAAAATAGAAAAGAATGACGACTCACCTTCTAGAGAAGAACCATACTGATACTTTCAGTTTTCTATTTCTTTCAGCTTTAAATCATTTCATAGTGTCGAAAATTGTACTATGATTTTTTCTTCTCGAATTTCGATTAAAGGAACCACTACATACTAAAAAATTCAAAAAACATTTGAATTTTACTATCACCTCTTTGCTCTTTGTTTGAAGCGAAGATTCATGATTTGTAAAATAGGCGCTCTTCGTATGAATGATTCTATGAGGACGACTGCTTCTGTCCTGCTTTTCATTCTTAGTGTTGCTGGTAATTTTCCAATACTGTTGGCAAATTAATATTGCCGTTTACTTGCCTGTCAGTTCATCCGTTAGTAAATTACTAAATTTATTGAGATTTTACCAACGTCTAAATAAAAGTAGTCAATCATCAACTCCTCCGAAATAGTATCATTAGTAATTTAATGAAATTTTAGTAAATTTACATACATTCCACAAAATTAGTAACTTACCATTTTTTTTTTTTTGAAAAATTACAAGTTTGATTAGTAAATGACCGACTCTATAAAGAATTTGCCCACTTGGCGCTAAATTAGTAAGTCACCAACTTTTTTTCAACTTTTACAAGCTTGGTTTTTGAACTACCAACGCTATAAAAAAATGTCAACAATCCAAAACGTTCAAATGAATTAGTAAATCTACTTGCCAACTCTTCTGAATTTATAAAATTGTCACTAGTAACTTTTTAATGCTTTAATAAATTTACCAAATTCCAGTAAATTAGTGACTTAATAGCTTCTTTGTAATTTTTCAACTGTGATCAGTGGAATAACAACCATAAAAGAAATTTTCCAAATAAATTAGTACACTACCAATTTCTCTAATTTTTACGAATGTAGTTTTTTTTTTTTTTATGACCCAGGGAACCCCGTACAGCTAGTAGCCAGCGAGCAAATCCTGGGGTGATACTAGCAGAGGACCCACCACCCCGGCGCCACACTTAAGACACTAAATGCCTCCACAGGGTTTCAAACCCCTCACTTTTGGGGAAGAATCAACGGAGCTCTTATCCAGCGGAGCCACCACGGCCAGTGGTTTATGAATGTAGTTTATAAACTATCACAACTATAAAGAATTTACCAATGATTTAGGGAATTGCCACCACAATAAAAATTAGTAGATTACTTATATTTTAAGGAATTTACCAATGTCCAAATATATTAATGAATTACTAAATTTTTAAATTTTACAGGTGTGGTACGTAAGTTACCAATAATGTAATTAATGTACCAATAGCAAATTAATTTGTAAGAATTTGTTTGGAGGAAAAACGTTCTCCTTTTTTGGAGTATTGAAAGAGGAAAAAGGTGGACTTGGTGAAGTTTGTAAATGGTTTCTTTAACTGGATAAAAGTTAAGCTTGAGGTTACGGGTTTGACCCTATCTAGTTCCAAATGAACACTCTAATTCGGATCCAACACTTCAAAGAGCCCCACACGTTTTCTTTCGTTTGCCTTCTTTGCCAGATTTTGATGGCTCCAATGTTTGGTAACCAAGTCTATTATTGTCGTAAATTATTCAAGGCATTGTAAGAGGTCATCATAACATGTGAGTTGCCAAGCCGAGTCCCATAACCAAATTCATGAAGGCAAATAATTAATTTCATCAAATGTTGGAAGTTTACTACTCAATCTTGTAAAATTTTAAAGAAGTTGGCAAATAATTAATTTTGTGAAATGTTGGGAAATTCCTTATAAGGTTGGTATTTTTGTGTAAATTTTAAAGAAGTTGGCAATTTACTAATTTATTAGGTGTTAGTAAATTCCTTATAGTGCTAGTATATTACTAGCAACAATGGTAGAATTTTAAAAGAAGTTGGTTGCTTACTAATTTGTTGGAATATTAATAAATTTCTCGTAGGATCGATATTCTACTAAATTCACTTGTAACAGTTCAAAGAAGCTGATAGTGTTGGTGATATCCTAATAAGTAACCCAACATTTGTTAACACTTAGATTTTTGCCAAATGATCGTTAAATAGGAACTTGCTTTCATACCCCAAAAGAAAAAAAAAATTGATTTTCTTGCGTAAAATCCTCTTAAAGTTTCCTAGTCACGTACCAAGTACTAGCGGTTTCTGCTTTGTTGATGGTATTGACCATATTCTAATAAGTTGATAGCATCTGGTTAATTAAATGCTGAGTTTTTGTGATTTAGATTACTTAGGCATTTTGTCCATTTATTAAACAGGATTAGTTTTTTCGGAATCTTCTTTCTCAAAAAATGAAAAATGGTAAACATAATAGCAAGCAAGAGAGAACGGTGGGACTTATCGGCCATTCATCCCACAGACACGCACAGCCACCGCCAACCACCGCCAGCAGCCAGTAGCCAGTCTTCCATCTCCAGCCGCCACAAACGCGCTCGGCACAATGTACAGCTGGAGGCCAACTCGGTGACCTCAGCAGGAGGGAAGCACAGATCTCTTCCTCTTTGCTCGGATCCTCCACAGCGTATCGGATGAAAGTTGGGAGCTGAACTCCATGGATACAAGAAGGAGAAACAGAGGCGAACGACGGAGGATGCAATCGGCAGACTCCACAACCTGATCGCGATGATGCTCCGGCGAACGCGACTCTCCTCTCTCTCTCTCTCTAGCTGGAACCGTTACACTCCTCCCTCCTGATTCATTTGTGGCAGAGCTTCAGCGGACGCACCAGAGGCTCTGTTTTCGGATCCTTTATTCGCCCTGGTTCAGAAGCTAGCTCTCCGCGTTCCAATCTTTGTCCGTCCGTTCCGGAAGCTCCAGACATTCGTTCCGCACTTCGGCGACGATCATAGAAGCTCCAGTTTCACCTAAAACCAATGTCGCAGAGCGGAGGTCGAGTGTCCC
Organism: Eucalyptus shirleyi; assembly: GCA_017140165.1. Classification (NCBI taxonomy): domain Eukaryota; kingdom Viridiplantae; phylum Streptophyta; class Magnoliopsida; order Myrtales; family Myrtaceae; genus Eucalyptus; species Eucalyptus shirleyi. The sequence goes on along the minus strand of CM029447.1, from coordinate 16,529,465 downwards.
TATTATTATTATTATATTATTATTTTATCTTCGTCGTCGTCGTTTCCTCATCTTCCGCCATCAAAACACTTCACAGTAGTACTTCGTCCTCGCGCACCTGTCCCTGGCAACACACGCACATATAACGACACCCCTTGCGATCGTCAAATCTGCCTTGGACCGCCCCACAGCATACTGCTCTGTTATGCTGTATGTTCGTGATTGATATTGTTGTTCGCTTATTCGTTGCTAAACCTGAGCTGGAGTTGGACCGGAATCAGCTCGACCGAGTTTCAATTTACCAGGTCGTATCTTTCCCGATTAAACTCTGAATGTGATCCTGATTCATTCTAGATTTGCTTATTCTCTGTTTTCCCGTCTTTTCATCGTACTGCGTTACCGGATAATCACTGAGCCATTGCAGCATACGAGATTCATCATTTCTTCTGTCCGTAAGGTTTTATGTACTAATTGGTTCTTGAGTGGTGTGTCTGTGTGCAATGCAGTGGTGTCGAAGTAGGATAGTGCCGTTGCGTGAGACGATGCCCAGACCATGTTTGATGAAATGTCCTATAGAGGGATCTGTAATGTTGCCTCGCTAAATTCAATTAGTCTCTGGCGGGATAATAGGAATGTGCTTATCTCATTTAGAGGATTTCATCTCCAACGGATAAACTAAGTCAAGCATTGCTCTGTTCAATTGCTTGCTATTCCACTTTTACCAGCTCATTTTCGTGTATTCCAGTTTCTATCCATTTATGATGTTGTAATAAGTAACTTAATCAGAACACATGAATATTTTATTTTCAAAGAGTTTGAAAAAATGTTATTTCTACTTTTAATTAATTTAACTAGTGTTGTAGGGGCACATGCTAACAAGGTTCATTTCAATTTTTAGAATGCTAGTTGGCCACGTCAGCTAAACGACGACTGTTTCGAGAATCACATCTAGAATCACATCTAACTGATGGAGCTAAAATTGATATAAAATGAAGATAGTCACGATTACAATCTCTTATTATCTTATGTCTTCACCTCATTACTGAGAGAGAGATATATGAACAGAAATCTTGCAATCTTTAATAATTTAAGAGAAATTAAAATAAAAAAAGAATATAAAAAAGAACGGAGGCCATGAAGAGACAGGGTGGCTAGTTGAGCTGCTACCCCTTAGTCAGTTTGCAATTTTTAAGTAATATGAGACGTTGTTAAATGTTAGAACTGTTCTTGATTGGTGTGCTTCGCTGGAGCTTAAAGGGTTTCAAGATCCTCAGTCAGTTTGCAAGGATGATTGTCTGTTGTATATGCGAACGCGTTAGCAATACAATGTGATTTGCTTAGTTGACATTTGACCACGTGCTTAGCCTATGGTCGCTTTGCTTAGAATTGATTCATTATTTGGTTTTGACTCTTATTCAGAGTAGAACAACAAATTAGTATTCTGTCTGTTCTATTGTCCTTACGGATTTTTTTAGTTTTAGTGTAGAATATGTGACAATGCAACATGGACTACTGATATTCCTGATGCTGCTTTCTTTTGGGCCTGGTGGCTGAACAAGATCAGGCGATGGTCAGTGATAGATTAGAATGTCTAAATCGAGTTTGTGGCTGTATAAGAATAATGCTTGGTGTACAGACGCAGTTTACAGAAATTGGTATACATATGGCAGACTCCTATTGAGTGTTGACTATGACCCATTTATTTAAAGGACCACTTGCAGTTGGCCAATCACTTTGTATTCGAATTTTATGGACTAGTTTAAGTAAATCTAGCATGACTCTTTCTATATTGATAATGCTGTTATTTTTTTAAGTAATGTTGCTTATGTCTCGAGTCCTTGATTGTCCTGATATTTAGCTATAGTTACAATGAGCTAATTTATTGAGGTTTCTATATTATCTGTCTCAGTCCTTTGAAGAGGAATGTTTGGTGCTGTTTGTGAGAGGGATTTCAATGAGGGCGGGGGAAGAGAGTTTCAACAGGAGCCATAAGTGGGATCGGAGTTTGATACTGCTGTTGATGCTCGTATATTCTATGGCATTTATGCATCGTCATTGGGTTTTAGAATACGGTCTGGTCAATTGTATCAAACGATAGTGGATGGTTCAGTTTGTAATAGGAGATTTGCATGCTGGAAAGAAGGGTTTCAGACTAATTCATGGACAGGATGCCCTGCATTCATAAGGGTGAACAAAATCTGATTCTGGCAAGTGGGCCTTTGACCAATTTGCGAAAGATCTTAATCATGATCTCAATGCTTGTGATGAGAATCATCCTGCCAATTCCCAGTGCAAAAGTTCAGCAACAACTGCTAAAGTAGTTGATTTGTGCCGTAAGCAACGGATAAAACAGCTTGATGTTGTTGATAATGGATGCTCATCTTCTTCAGGTATTGTACATTAAACCGGGGGCAAATGAAGGACAACTGAAACTTGAGCCCTATGTGGGTCTAAAGTTTGATTCAGCTAACAAAGCATACCAGTATTATGATACATATGCTGGGAATGTGGGATTTAGAGTTCATATTGGTCAGTTGTTTCGATCAAAAAATGATCAACGTGTCTTCTCATCCATATTTTTTTTTTTTAAATCAACATTATTAGAATTTTACCAGCACTTTCTTAAATTTATTAACCGCAGGAAATTTTGTAGTTTTTTCCCTCAACTGAATCCGGGATTCATCTGAGAAGTCTAATCAACGTGTCTTCTCATCCATATTTCAAGAGAAACGCCAATGTACTCAAATTTTCAGTTTGCTAGACACAGGAAGATAGATCAGTTAGCATCGGTATCATTGTAATTATTTGTTCTATTGTTGAATAAGATTGTTGTATAGGTTTGAGAAGATGAACAGGAAAAGGGATCCCATTAACTTTCAGTTCTATAGAAGCATAATGTTAGGTATTGCCAAATTGTCGTTTGTATGTTTCCACTGCACTTTTCATGTGGATGAGAACATTTCCTGACTCACAGAAAAAAGAAATGCCGAGTTGCGCAAGACAAACTTGTGCAAGCCCAAGGATTACAGTCTGTTTATACTTCCCGAAGTTCTCTTGCTAAGACATTGGAAGAGATGAAACAAACCAGTGCATCTCATGTTTACTGAAGTAGAAGTCAAATTGCCTTTAATTCGAAAGAAAGTCGGACATGCCAAATTGAATGAGTTAGGAATATGACGACACTGAAAATTTGGACGAATTGCATTGAAATGTCTTCATTTTATATATACGTTTATAAAAAACTTCCTTAAGTTTCAAGATACAAAGATAAGCAAAAATACCATTCCAACTCAAACATAGGAAGATGTCCATGATGCTAAAGGGTAATGTTGAACTCAAATGCCAAACCATTGAGACGACTTGCGAATGTAGGACGAAACCAATGTGAGGAAGACTAGGTCTGAGCTTGGACACCTAATTTTCTCTCCCTTTGGGAAGCTTCCCTTACATGAGGATCTTCTCTCAATGACCTCAATGTGGAAAAAAAGAGGTTCACAGTCTCTCAGCTTGTGGGTCCCCTCCCTGATTTGATTGATGCATTTGGCCTTTCTTAACAAGCTGACTTGAATTTTAGACCTTCAATGCAAGCTTATGAGCAGCAAGAACTTTAGCCTCAAGGGTGGGCTCTCGTATAATTGTAGTTTTTGCATGTAACGAGGTCACAACATATGGTTTCATGTTTGAGACAGGACGCCCATCTTCCAAGTAACCTGTACATCATTTTAAGCCATTAATTGACTGAGCAAGGAAGGTGAACTTTCTATGTTCTATCAATATTCAGAAATAATGAAGCATTCCAGAAAGCTTTTCGAGGCACCAAAAGAACTGAGATGTCCAAGTCTTAACTTCAACGGGTTCTATACATATTGGATTAATAAGGACTGATATGAAGATTTACATTTGTTTAGTAAGGAAAACTAGTGAAATGCTTTATGAGTGTCCACAATTAAAATTTCTTTCATAGTAACAATAGAATCAGAGACCAAAATGAACATTTACTTTCTTGACAATCATAGAATCAACTGAGACCAAAATGAACAATTACTTTCTTGACAATCATTGAATCAATTGAGACCAAAATGAACAATTACCTTATATGTACTATCTTTTCTTCTTCTTCTTTTTTAATATATATGGTAGAGTTCTTTGAATCATCCATGAAAGTTAAGGGTGTCTGATTGATATTCAAACAGCACAAAAGAGAACTGTTGTGGTGATTGCTATCGTACCTTTTCCTTCCCTCTTAGTGTTATGGCCCACACGGAATGAGCAACCACGATTGGCAACTACCTGCATAATTGATTTCAAGTAATTTAGGCATCCCAAGATTCAATTGAACGGGCAATCTTCGAATTTGAGTAGCAATTGGTATGGTTCTTCTGAGCATTACCCAAGAAAATGTGTCAATATTGGCTATTTCATGCTGGCCCGTCAACCTTCTCCCATTTCCTTCTCCATAAGAGGTGCCAAGGTGCTCTTCGTGGCGAAGTGAGAGATTCAAAATTGTCTTCTTTATCACTTCAAAGCCTCCCTCTTCTCCCATGCTTTTTGTATTGCAGAATAGACGAGGAACACACTCTGAGAGTCCTTCATTGAACAAAAATACTTAATCAAGTCCCTATTATTTCTATGGTGTGAACCTGCAATTAGTGGGGCATCTTGCACCATTCTAGTCACCCTCAGAAGAAAGATAATAATATACTTATCAACTTTGGGATAATATGTTGCGTAAATGGTGATAGTGAGGTCAGCTACCTCTATCAGCTTTGGAGCTGAAGTGAGGACAACACCAAGTTGCTCAATAAATCTCTATTATATAAGAAACACAAACAATTAAGTACTTAAATACTGAAGAACATGTCTGTATGCACTTATTCTATTTGTTGTTCATGGCATTATGTTATTTTCTAGAGCAAGTAATTGAAATTTCACCTTGAGAAGGTATCTTGAACACCATATATGATCTGCTTCAATTCCCATGCTTGGTCCCACTTGGTATTCTTACTGCACGATAGAAGCCAGTGTTGATGGCAACCGTTCTGTGCTTTTGTCCTTTAAAAAAAAACTGACAAGATGGAGGTCAGCCATGATCAGGACTGGCATCACCTCTACATTGGTGCCACTAATGTTGATACCGCCAAGTAAGCAAGTCTTGTAGTGAGCATTGGTATGCCTTGGCCAAATGACTTAGCAGCCCCAACACAATAATAATAAGGCCCCTATATGGACATAAATCCTCGTATCATTACAAATTTTCTCATCAACTTGGCTTAGGGAAATTCATTGTGAAATAATTTCTCACCTGGGGTCCTGGATATCCTCCAACAAGCCAACCCAATGACCATTGAACATTTGTCTGCAGTAGGGTGTTTCCTTTCCTCAATCCCACAACCTAATGTGGACATGTAGCCAAATTCATGAACCTGTCCATCACAAAACTTTCTAGTTCGTAATAGAAAACTCATGTTTCTAGATCTCCTGCCATTAAACTTCATTGAAAACCTTTGGATTGCAGAAAATTTCAGCACGTTTGTTTGTTGGGATAGGCTCATGCAGCTAGTGTGTATGAATGCATATGGCATGCAGATGAACAATAATTCTCTGTAAACTAATTGAAATGTCCTTTCTCATTTGATTAACCTGCTCAAATGATCTTATGGATGAACGATTTTGGACAACATGATACTTGTTTCCAAGATGATCACTGAGATACTTTTGCCATCTCCAAAAGGATCCTTGACAATTGCTTGAGGGTTGTTAAAAAATCACAAACTTGATGGAATGATGTGAAGGTAAATATAGTAAGACAATTTGGGGTTTATGTCATCTTACTATAAGATCAGTTCACTATCCTCCCTTGGAGCTTAACTAGTACTTGATCGATCAAAGTTCACTAGGGAAGTTCATACGGGTGCTTAACAGGTCTAGGGATCATCTGATAATTCAGGAATCAATAGATCAGTAGCATGTGGCACGTAAAAATAAAAATGCAACATATTGTATTGTCGCCATTCATACCCTTGATTTGCCGTGTAGGTCTATGCTAGAACCTCCAATCCTGTTTAATAGTTAGACTAACATAAAAACACGAAACAAAATTTGCTAATGTAGAAACTTAAACAAAAAAATGGTGTCACTTGCAGAATGTGCATAAAACATATGACATACTTATTCTGATGCAAATCGAAGAAAATGCGAACTTATAAACTCAGTACATAATAGTTCTAGTATTGTTCATCTTTTTGTGCATCATACTTAAAGGTTTTAGTACATGAAAACATACCAAATGTATTCTACAATTATCGTATTAGCGTGGGGTGTGACATCCAAGTTGAGAAGACTCTCGAACCTATAGTAGTATTGTTCTCAGACTTCAAAGCATACACCCTGAACTTAGAAATGCTCTTGGTGTTTCCACTCTTCTTCTGTTTTGGCAAGAGAGAAATCCATGTGTTTGCTGTCATGGGACTGGCAGTCAGTGACTTCTTTGTGATGCTTATCTGGCATCGTCTTTGGTGCCAAGATCAGTGCCATTTTCACCTAGTCAAAAAAGTAAAGCAGCATGAGTAATAGACATATCTACTGAAATAAAAATCCTGGGAACTTAATCTTATGGAAGATAGTTCAAACAACAAGCTCTATTTGCATGAATTGGCCTTCTATTATTCACAAGAGTTTTGTTTTGAAATGATAAAAGGATAAACTAGGTACTTCAAAGAAGGGTTTCTTTAGCAAGTGCCAGCACCAAAAAGCAGAAAACCACTTTTTGATGACTAGTTTCAAGTAGGAAAACTTTACATTTTTGAAGCATAAATGATGAAAGGACGCTACCACATTCTCCTTGAAAAATAAACTAAAACAGTGGCATAACTATACTTTTCCTTTTAGAACTATTTCATGGTTATTCTCAGGCCTCATTCCCCAAAGAGAACTTGTGAACAAGTAAAAAAACTGTGTGCAGTTACATAGCCAAAGGATGGTCAGACTGCAGAGTGCAACAATTTAAGAAATTAATGAAATTTTACCTTACCAAGGACTAATCAGCAAACACGTTATTCTGATATATCATTAGATCTAATGGATGATCAACTTGTCAATCTTGAAAGTGCACCTAAATCTTTCCTCTTGCAATCAAAAGGCAATCACATTGAAGTCCTTTCCTCTTTCGAAAACTTGGCATCATTACAAATCACTTTTGCCAACTGCTTTGGCGAAAATATCCAGTAGATATTGCCATGACAGAGCAATACTACCAAGCACAGCCATAACCAATATGACCAATTGAAGTCACGGAACAAGAAAAATCTAAGACGAGTGAAGATGAGAAATTGAGTCTACATGAAGTCCACAACATAGACTTAAAATTGGCAATAATTAATTTAGTTGTCAAAAGAAATGGCCTGCTTCGTTCATTAATCCTACCTCACACAAATGCATTTCTTTTGCAAACATTGTTGTCACAAGGAGATGAAGAAAACGTCAATTATCAACCAAACAAAATGTGCAGGACAACGTTGTAGCAATCAAAATGGAGAAGTCATAGAGTAGACTCTCAATCCAACTATCATAAGACCTCTTTGAATGTCAGACATTTACTCAATTGCTTAAGACGGTGCTCAAAATCGGCAAAGTATTTACCTGAGAACCTCTGTAGAATGGCTGAACAACAAACCAATAATGTGCATTTCCCTTCTCTCTCGCTCTCTCTCTCTCTCCCCACCATTGCATTTCCCTTCAAACTCTCCAGTGAGAACTATAGAAACTCTACTATAATACAAAACCATTTGCAACCTTTAGTTTACACAATGTTGCTGTCAAATGCTAACAATAAGATCACTTCACTTTCCTACCTTTGGAGCTTGACTGGTACTTGATTCATAGGAATTTCACTTTGAAAGTCCAGACGGGTGCACCGCAGGTCTAGGGATCACTTGATTCAGGAATTAATAGATCAGTAGCATGTGGGATGTGAAAGGAAAAATGCAACATATTTCATTGCTACAATTCATACCCTTGATTTGCTGTGCAAATCTATGCCAGAATCTTCGATTCTTTGGGAACATGTTGAGATAAAGTGCTCGAGAGAAACATTTCATCACTCTATCTATGAGAGTTTCCCAGAATCATCAGACTCTGCAGGCATTTCACTCCATGTGAAATCAAATAAGCAGATAGCAAGCTTCATCTACAGCATGACTCACAATGGGAAAAAAGCGAAGTTCCCACACCTTGTAAATACCCGCATTCAAGGATATGTCCAAACCTTTCAGCTATCTTTCCAGGTCCCCCAATCAAATCATGTAGCATTGATAGATACCTTTATCAACTTTATGTGCAGGATATGAGATATCTTGTACTAGTCCTTGCCTGCATCTTTTTGGCACCTCTCCTCCAATTTTGGGTGACCTGCAATTCTTGGGTGAGTACAGAATAGTTCTAGTCTTGTTCATCTTTTTGGGCATCACAAAAGGTTTTAGTGCATGAAAACATACCAAATGTATTCTGCAATTAGCATATCGGTGTAGGGCATGACGTCCAAGTTGAGAAGACTCTCGAGTAGTATTGTTCTCGGACTTCAAAGCATACACACTGAACTTAGAATCACTCTTGGTGTTTCCATTCTTCTTCTAGTTTAGCAAGAGAGAAATCCATGTGTTTCCTGTCACTCGACTAGCCGTCAATGAGTTGTTTGTAATTCTCATCTTGCATTACACGCCGATGCCAAAATCTGCTTCATTTCTGCCCAGTTTGAAAAATAAAAGGGCATGAGCAACAGACAAATCTACTGAAACAAAAAACCTGGGAGCTTAATCTCATGGAAGATAGTTTAAACGGTGAGCTCTATTTGTATGACATGGCCTTCTGGTATGCATGAGAGTTCAGTTTCGAAAAGATAAAAGAATGGACAAGGTACTTCAAAAGAAAGGGTCTCTTTAGCAAGTGCTAGCAATTTTTCCCTAAGCTTAATCTCATGAAATTGCTTTTGAAGACTAGTTTCAAGTGGGAAAAACTTGCATTTTTTAAGCATAAAAAGCGAGGTTTAAACACAATTGTCATGAACAATTTTACACAAACAACTTAAAAGTACAGAACCCCACTCATCAAATATAGAGCATGCCGATCCAAAACCAAAATGCCATTGAAAATTTGAAATAGCAGCCACCGACCACACATCATAATTGTTTTTAAAGCTACAAGAGTCCAGTTCAAGAAGCCAAATCAGCAAACTCGGCTCATCTTCACCAGATCAAGCAATAAATCAAAAGATACAAAAACAAATTCATATGACGCCAAATAGATGTGCACAACTTCGCTCAGAAATTCTCTAGAAGCACCAACAATTCAAAGTTAAAAACTACATGCTGAACTCAGTGGGCATTGTCCTCTCTCTCCATAACCAAATCACGTCACAAACCCTCTCTCTCTCTCTCTCTCTCTCTCTCTCTCTTCAGCGCTCTGTTTATGTCCCCCAAAATCAAATCAAGTATTCGAGACACAATTCGAAAAATTATTCATGTAAAAATCTGGGAAACAAGGTCCCACATACCTTCAGTGAAGAAAATTAGGGCTCGATCACCTAATCAAATCGTATGTGCGGAATATGAGCGATCTTGTCCCAGTTCTCGCCTGCTTGTCTTTTGCAACTCTCCTCCAATTTTGAGTTTTCTGCAATTTCTAGGTGAGTAAGGGATGTGAGCCTTCGCATTGCTTCAGGGAATGATGTCAACAAGGAGCACCCATGGATCTTGAGATATTGAAGTGATTGAAGGGCCTCGATCTGCTCTGGTATATCCTTCAAATTGTCACAATACCAAATTTCGAGGTGCTCGAGACTGCGGGCCTGTAAAAGCCACTGGGGAGAGATGTCAATTTGGGAAGGCCAGTGATATCCACGAAGTGAAGACTCAGAAGGCCTCCATGGAAATCCAAGATGTTGCTGCTTTCGTCTATGGATATATCTAGCTCCTCACATTTCTCGATTTGCTCTGATAGTTCCTTAAAATTGGGGCAAAAGGAAATTTTGAGCGTCTCAAGACTGCCGAGCAAAATCCACTGTGGGAGAGATTCTAGTTTGGGAAGACGACTGATTTCTAGAGACCGGAGACTCTGAAGTCCATCGAAATCCAAGATGATGTTGCCGCTTTCATCTTTGGACAAATCGAGCTCCTCGCATTCGGAAATATCGAGACTCTCGAGACTGCGGAGCTGTAGAATCCACTGTGGGAGAGATTCTAGTTTGGGATTTCCTGTGATCCTTAGAGACTGGAGACTCTGAAGGCCTCCATGGAAATTCAAGATGTTGCCGCTTTCATCTTTGGATATATCCAGCTCCTCGCAATGCCAAATAGAGAGATAACCGAGCTTCGATAGATGCCGCAAACCAAGTGGGAGGGAAGTTAACCGAGGAAGACGCTTGATCGAAAGAGATTCAAGTGAGGTGAGACTTGCCAGACACTCCCCAGGCAAATATTCTAGAGAGTTCATCCCATCGATGTTGAGAGACTCCAACTTACTAAGGCCTAATTGGGGGAACTGTCTACATCTTTTGCACCCGTCCAATCTTAACTCAACTAAATTGGGCAACTCGGTCATCCATCTTGGGAAACTCTCACCATTATATCCATCAATAATCAACTTTTCCAGATTGTCAGGTGGCCTCAATCCATCTAATAGTGCTTCATCTCTCTTCGTAATCATTGCTTCATCAGTAATATCGAAAATGCCCCTCTTCGTAATCATTTCTTCATTTGTAATATTGTAAATGCCTTTCCATGAAAGAACCAATAATTCTAGAGAACACTTCTCTCTCAGGTTCGCGGCTTGGGATTCTTCTACCGCATCCGTCACACTTCCCAAATTTTCAATGGAAAGTCTTCCCCGAATGTTATTAAGCTTATTTAGCTCCCTAAGTCCGCAATATTTCTTAACAAGAGCTTTATCTTTGGGCAATATAAAGTTACTTAACGCTTGCAACGAACTCAATTGCCCTAGTCCACATGGTAAATAACTAAGTTTATCACAAGAATATATGTTTAGATTTCGAAGGCTAACTAACTTCCTTATATCCCTTGGCAATTCTTCGAGGGATCTACAATAGCAGAGATTAAGTATTTGCAAATTATGCAATCTTGTGATGGAGTTAGGAAGCCTTTTAAGTGCAATATTGTTAGAGAGATCGAGATATGTAAGATGCTTCAACTTACAAATGAACCTTGGCACCTTCTTGATACTTGCCGAATGCAGATCCAAGATGCGCAACCTCTTGAAACTTTGAATGAGTCGGCGTAGATCCGCTTGACTTGTTGGTTCCCTTGACCAATATCCAGCAATGGACAAAAATGTTCTAAGTGCACTTGCTTTCAAGCATGAGATTAGAGGTTTACCCGTCAAATTGGAAGTTGAATCACAAGATATATGACGAGTTCTTTCGTGTATGGGTTTTGTATCATCCCATGCCACCCAACACTCGGTCCCTGCAACTGAGCAGGCTAGATCATGCATCAAATCATGCATCTTGCAAGTACCCTCGTTGAATGAATATTTTTTATAATCTTGGAAAAAGTTATTCCAAAGTAGATCCATGAAATATCCATGAGCAATGTCTTCTAAATGCCGACTTTTATTTGATTGGATAAATCCTTCGGCCACCCAAAGATTGACCAAAGTTTGCTTGTCCATCTCATAATCTTTAGGAAACAATGAACAGAATGCAAAACATTGTCTTAAATGTGAAGGAAGATGGTCATAACTTAGCCTAAGAACAGATATTATGCTGTCAGACGTTTGAGATACTTCTGGGAGCTCATATTTTTGGAAATCTAACCATTCGAGATTACTTTTTCTAGATAGCAAACTCCCAACAGTTCGAACAACCAATGGAACCCCAGAGCACTTTCTAACTATCTCTTTACAAATGGCTAGCATGTCAGAATCTTGTATCTCCTCTATTTTTCGACCAGCCATTTGTATTAATAATTCAAGAGACGCACTATCAGATAAGCCCCCAAGAAAATGTGGCTGAGTAGTGCCGGTGATCTCCGCAACTGAAGAAATGCGTGTCGTTATAAGGATCTTGCTTCCTCTGGCACCTCCCACCAACAAAGTTTTCAAGCTTAGCCATGTTGTTTGGTCTATACTCCACACATCATCTAAAACTAAGAGATATTTCTTTCCATCAATTTTTGCCCTCAGTTTGCTTTGCAACAGTTGCATCGTATCCTTGGTTGGTTCTTTCTCCTTTGCACAATCTAACATCTTTTCCAATAATTTTTTCACATCAAAGTCAGTAGAGACACAAACCCACATTTTTAAGTCAAATTTACTATCTCCATACACATATTGAGCAAGAGCTGTTTTTCCAAGTCCACCAATACCAACTATCGGAAGGATGGAAACATTCTCTTCCATATTTGAATCTAGTAAAAATTTCATAACTCTCTCCTTATCATCTTCTCTTCCTTTAATATCTTCCTCACGTATAAATGAATGCGTCTCTTCTCTATTCCTCCACTCTTTCTTGGAGAGCTCCTCCAAGGGGAATAACCTATTAGCCTTAATGGCTTCTATTCTCACCCTCACTACCCTTACTTTGTCACTCATCTTCAATTTAAAAGCAAGCTGGTTTGAACTTGAGAAAAATGTCCTTACCATTTTCATCCTTTCATTGTGGCCCCTTAGTTCTCGTCGCATAGCTTCTATGTTGAATTCTTCAAGCACATCTTGCGCCTCATAGAAAGCGTCTTTCAGTTGCTCAACCCATTTTTGGATGTGGTGATGGTGGTATTGCTTTTCTGCATCGTCCAATACAGGCTGAAGAATGGAGACAATGTCCCTGAGTGCCTTGAGTTCATGCTCGATGCCCTGTAACTTTCCAATTGTTTCCATTGCTTGAGAACCTAGAATCTCAATGATCTTTTCAGCAATGCTACCAATGACAGCTTCTGCCATTTTTGTTCTATCTCCCTTTCTTTGTCTCTCTGTGGATCAAAAGACATTAGCACAGCTGTTCCAAAGCTATAGGCTTATCAGAACATGTATAAGAAGTTTATGTTGATGCTTACGTAAGACTTGGCAAATGAAAAATCCTAACAAATCTAATATTCAACTTCCTTGACCGACGCAAGTTGTTGAATGTAGGAATTCTCATAGTACATGCAAGCCTCAATCAAAAATGCATATGGGACTCAGCGAGGTCGGGTTTGAGGTCTGCGATTGAAGCCTAATTGTATGCTGTTATTAAGAATTAAACCTAGGTGTGGTTATTTGTGCATAATTTGCTGATGAAATTGAATTTTCCATATATCAATCTTTTCAAAAGAAGCTGGCCTTTTTCAACTTTTTTTTTAAGGATTATCTCGAATTATTATTAAAAACCATTCCACAAAATAGCTTAATTGGATGGAGACTCTCCCAAATTTTCAAAAATTGCATTAATCACGTTAAGAGAGAGTTGGGGAGGGTTAAAGAATTTCTAGATTTTGGTTAATTCATGATATAATGGATTTTTATTATAATATCATTCAATGAAAGGTTTGCTTAGTCAATATAAACATTTAAAACTACTATTTGTTAATACCTGAATTTTTGCCGATATTTTAAATATCCATTTATTTTGTAAAAATATAAAATTTTAGAAAATTTAAACATAAAAAAAATATAGAAAGCATATATAAAAAAACGAAAAAAAGAAGAAAAAAATGATGAAGTCGTGTGGGACAGCGAGTCCGGCCCACTTGGCAACTTTCAGCCCGTTGAGCCCATTCCCCCTCGACCGGTGGCCAGATGTTGGTGGTGTTCAGTGTTTCCGGCCGAAGGAGATGAGTTGCAGGAGCTCGGTTTCGTTGAAGGAGGGGCGAGACGTTGAAGATGATCCGGGCAGAAAAAGACAAAAACAGAAAAGTGAAAAAAAAAAAGAAAGAAAGAAAGAAAAAAGTTAAAAACGGGGGAGATGGATTTTGGGCTGGTTTTGTTGTGCGCTAGGTCCTTTGTAGAACTTGGGCCAAAGAGAATAGATTAAAAAAGAAGAGAAGTGTTCATGGGCTCATTTAATTTTTTCGGAGTGGGCTTTCGGGGTTAACATTTTAAGCCCAACCCGATCCGATAGGGTTCGGATCGGTTTAGTTTGGTTGGGTCTCTTGACCCGGTCCGAATTTCTTATAAATTAAATATTAAATAATAATAAATAAATAAATTTTAGAATTTTATAAATTCGAAAATTAAAAAAATTAAAAATTCAGAAAATGATAAAAAATTTTAAAAGCTTTAGGAAATAATAATTTTTTTTGGAAAATTCAAAAATCAATACAAAAATTAGAGTTTTAGAAAATTGTTAAAAAATTAAAAAATAGAAAAAGTCACTAAAAATAATAATTATTATAAGTTAAAAAAATTAAAATTTAAAAACCCTTAGACATTGAAACCCAAAAATTGGACGAGTTTTAGGGCTTTACAATAGGGTTCTTTATTTTCATTTTTCTTTTTATCTTCAAGGATGATATTGAGATGCTTGCGTAATTTTCTTTACGATTACATTGATTGCGCATATTAATATTTTGGGTGTTACTTTCCAAATCTTAGATTTCTTCTGGATAGATTACTATGGCGTTAGTTAGCACATGATCAAGTTAGGTATCGAAGGGGCGTTAGTCTTAGGGCTATTGTAATTAAACCTCCGAGTCTAAAATCTCTAGTCAATTTGATACCACTTGTGACCCACACCAAAACAATGTTGCGTAAATAATAAAACATCCTCCCATATCTTACTAGGTTTTTAACCGACCAAAAAAGGGCTAGTGGTGACTCTTTTGTGAAAATTTGCATAAACTTAATTGATTACAATTTTGAATGCCTAATGTCCCGCGAAATATGGACTTGAGAGAGTCTCAGTCAATAAAAGGTCGTCGCCTTGAAATTGACAATAGCTCTAAACCTAACGGTCTCTCCCCCACGAGGGGTTAGGTTTTGACACTATTCTTAGTTTAAGACTTCATATCTTATTTTTTTCAAAGGATGGCAAGTCATTCTCTAAAGTTGTAGGATGGACTCGATGTATGACAAAATTAGTATCGAGAGTTTATGTTATGAACCAAGGGAATAGTAGTTAGTTTCGATCAGGGCACTGTGAGGTGTGAGAATTAGTGCATATGTACATACATACGTAATATGCATTAGGATAGAGATTCTTTCCTTAAATTAGAAAGTTTTGTATGCATGGGTAACATGATCGATCTAACATTCTGATATGAACACTTCGCCTCTCATTTTAAAACTCTTCTTTCTATTGTGACATGACATTATTGCTATTATTTTACTAAAGCATTACAATTTAATTTAGGAAGTTCCCTCTCCTTGCAAATCTCTCAAATTTATTTGCTTCCTATGAATAAATGCTTCCATTTTTTTTCGTGCTTTCTTAAATTTTTTTCCTATTCTCTAAGTAAATTGCTTTAAAGATCTCTTCCCAGGCTAGGCAACGTGAAATTCTACATTTAGGCAATTTAAGGATGTCATTCCTTTTTCATAAATTTTAGTACTTCCTTCATTTTCTGTCGGTGCCCATTTTCATAGTTTCATCACATGCTTTCCTTAGAAATCAATGCAAGTTCACATGCATGCCCCAATTTTTTTGTAATAACATCAAGTACTAAAATCAATTGGATTCTCGAGAAGACAGAAAAGTGGTATAGCTACCTGGGCAACTTCAGCATCTAACTTCACGTGGCAAAAAACTTTATGTTCATGAATCTCGGCTTTTTCTAATGATGCCCATTTTTATGGTTTCGTTGTTTAGTAGTGACATCAGAGTATTAAAGTTAACGAGATTTGGATCTTGAGAAGACAGAATGTTATTATAGGTGCCTAAGCTACTTCAGTATCTCATTTCACATGGTAAAAGAATTTATGTTCATGAATAGAGAGAGAGAAGATTATGAAGTATCGTGTGAATGAAATAGTTTTAAACATTTTGTGCGCAAGAAAGAAATTATATGTTGGTATTGAAGTACCAATGTGCGGTGGGCTCATAAAAGCAAGCTGATAAGGATATTTTTTAAATTTTAATTTTAATGTGTGCAATGGTAAAACAACTCTTGAAGTTGGCTAATCTTCTCTTTGAATTCTATTTAGAATCGGAAGCTAGGGACAAGTTATGTGTTTTTATGTGGCCATGTTTACACCATAAAAGTCATATCTCTAAATCCAAATAAAAGACACCGATAGTTTCCCAAGTATTCTTCGTTTCAGCCAAAGATGAGTGATCTTGAGTGATTTAAAAGGATTTTTTTTTTTTTAATTTAGAAATGTTACGGTCAATTTGAGCCATGTCATAATAAGTGATAAAGCAAGGTGAATCAATTGTAATAAAAATTATCGCTCGTACAATGCTCGGGCTATATTCATATTCCGAAAGCAGAGAGCTTCTCTCTAATTAGTTGCTATAAGAAAGCACGAACCTGGCTAATGGTGGGCTGGCTGACGGTCGACCAACAAAAGCAAGCCCACAACCCCTGAGATGAGATGGCGTTGGCGAGACCGAGACAGAGAACAAATCAGACGGCGTCTGCAAGACAGGAGAGAGAGAGAGAGAGATTGAGAGCACCACTGCAGAAAGTCAAGAGACTAGAGAGATTGAGAGAGAGAGAGAGAGACAGAGAGGCCAAATTTGAGTGCGAGAACTATAAAAGAAGTGGAGTTTAAATAGAAAAGATTCAAGATTGGTTTTGAATGAAAGCCAGTTCTACCCGAGAATTAACCTCGCAAGGCTGGTTTCTAGGTAGAAACTGACCGCTTCAAGATATACAATCAAGAATTGAGTTGGTCAAGGCCGGCTCCCAAAATTTTTATCTAGGACTAAACCAGTCCCTGAACTGTCCTGAAACCGGTATGGTTTGGTCAACCCGATTGCTCACCTCTAATAAAATGTTATATTTTGAGTTTTCATCAAACATTATAAAACTAATCACTTAATTAGTAGAAGGGGAAGGAACATTATGGAGCATAGAGTTCCTTCCAGTCTAGATAAAGTAAATATTCTCATTCGAAGCAAAGCCCTAGTAGAGTTGTTGAAAAAGTTTTCACTTTTGAGGTTTTGAAAGGCCCACTGAAATTCAATGTCCTCACACCCAATTGCTTTGTTAGCATCACTGAGAAAAGACGTATCCCAAAACTGTCTTATTGAAAGAGCATTTAAAGTAAAGGTGATGCCTAGATTCAAAAATAAACATCACATAGATAACAAGTGCAGCTTGCAGCACAACAGTGGTAAGTCTATCATTAAGAAGCAGCTTGTTCAGGATATCAATCCATCCTTAGGAACATTATGGTCAATCCAAATAGGTCAATGTCATAGCAACTTGGACCTCCTATTTCTGACTAATTCCCAAGCATCGGCAAATGACATGAAAGGATGGCAAGATCTAATCACGTAAGTTTGTTAGATTTCAACAGAAAATTAGATCTAGCAGGGATCCATTGCCAATTATGACCACAAATAACTTCTGAAACTTTAACATTCATTTCTAGGCAGCATTATTACACAACTCTTGAAGAGTGAACTCCTAGCGGCACTCCAAAATGGCCATTATCAAACCATAGAAAGTAGATTTGCACTTTTCAGCAATATGTTTGACATCACATTCAAAAGCATCCATCAAATATAAGTAGAGTCACTCTTAGGCTCACCAGACCAGAAACTCTGGTCTTTTAACAGATTTTCATATGTATAAAGTTTGGCACCTACATTCGTGTACGACTTTCTATAATTTTATGTATGCTTTTGCTGAACACTTGCTCTTGTTCTTCTCGTGTCATTATCATATAGAGTATTTAAGTAAAAGAAACAATGATTTGTATAAATTAACTATTCAAATTAATTATTAAAAAAAAAAACCAAAAAGTTTACACAACACAAAGACAGTCCATAGGACAAGTACGGTGAGGCTCTTCACTGGTCCACGTGTATGAAGCCGTGCTGCAGTCTGCAGTATGAGGTTACAAAATGCCACGTGACTGACGTGGCCAAAAAGCAACTGAATTCGGCCATTGTTAATTATTAACCATCACTTTTTTTTTTCTTTTTTTCCTTTCTTTTAAGGTTCCGTGCCACATCTGTCTTCTCCCAACCTCTCTGCTATTTTTTGAGACGGAGACCGGGCGCTTTTGGAACTCTCAATATTAAAAGCCAAATATTAATATATCAATTGTCACTCATGAATGGTCAACTACCTCAGTCATTTCATAAAACATAACATGGGAACCCTACCTCAATAAAAATCCTCTTAAAAAATAATAAAAGTGTAAAATAATAATAGATAGTAAAAAAATTTAAATGACATATACCAATTACAAAACCTATGTATGTATCTATATATAATAAAAGAGGTAAGTTAGTGTTGAAGTATTGTCTAAAAACACTATCTTAGATTAAATGCGATGATTAAGCTTTTTTTTGTTTTATTTTTAAGCAATGTTTAGAGTTGCAAGGGAACCGTCCCGTGGTGGAGGCTTGTTCAGTTTCTAGAAATGGAAATAAATAAAATTTTTAATTAATGTTAAGAAAAGTGGAAAGGATAAAGTTTCATGAAGATATAGCTCAGCCATTAAGCTCCATTTGTTTTACTTTCTCAATATCCATAGACATATAAATATGTATGTATATATACATAATTTGGTTTCACAAATAACAAATAGTAAAATAGAACAAAATAAGGTAATCATGATTATTAGAGTAGCTGAGTTTACTTAGGAGTTGTTTGTTTTTGTTTTTTTTTTTTTGTGACCCAGGGAACCTCCGTGCGCCACTTCGCGGCGGAGAGTAAACCTTGGGGTGGACTGGGCCACCACTATAGACCCAGTCACAGGTAAATCGCACGTTTTGCATTGAAGCAACGCGGACGCGGAGTCTCGAACCCTTCCCCCTACGGATGGGGTACCAGGCCTTAACCATCGCAGCCACCGCGGGCGGTGGTCTTAGGAGTTGTTTGTTTATGCTTTTAAAAATGCAAAAACTAAATTTTAAAATGTCACCTAAATATTAAAAGATTTGGAAAAAAAAACTAGGGAAAAAACCATTAAAAAATAACCAAACTCTGCTTAGAGTGATATATTTACCCTAAACTATTTTTTGTGACACCATAAATCCCAATTGCCCACTGTGACATATTTACCCAAAACTTTTTCCTCTAACACAAAAAATCATAAGCATTTACTTGTGTGACACATTTACCCAAAAATAAAATTGTGATATAAAAAACCCTAAAAAAATTTCTATGACACAAATTTTTAGGATAAATATGTCACATAAGTAAAAGTTTTTGGATTTTTGGTATCACGAAAAAAAAAATTGGGATTTCTTATGTCATAAAAAATAAGTTTGGGATAAATATGTTACACTATATAAGTATGGGATAAATGTGTCATAATGATATAAGTTTTGGGTTTTTTATGTCACAAAAAGAGTTTGAAGTAAATGTGTTACGGTGAGCAAAATTTGAAATTTTTTGTGACTTTTACCCAAAAAAAAAAAAAAACTATGCTTAAATTATCATCAATATTTAATGGTTGTGAAGATTCAAGCCCAAAAAAAAATGTAAAAACTTGTTCAAGATATATTATATATATTGATACTAGATAGCCCTCAAGATCCGGGGTTCTATATATAGAGATAAGAAAATAATGTAGGGTGATTTCAAGTAAATATATAGAAAATGGAATGATAAAGAGTGATTAAATGAACAATATAAAGTGAATGATATAAACTATGGATGATAACCTTCCACAAGGGCGATAATCCGCATGTAAGTAGGGTATTGTAAAGAGTAAATAAAAATGATTAACAATGTGATCTCACGCAGGGGCGGTAGTTCGCACTTGAGCAGAGATCCCACTAATATGCGTAAAAAAAGAAAATGTGACATTTTACAAGAACAGATGTCCGCGCTCAAGTAGAGATCCCACGTAATGAAAAAGTAAAAGAGAGCCGAGAATATGAAATAATGATACCAACCAAAATTTGGTTGGTTATATAATTGAGTGATAAGAAAACTTACCAAAGATGGATGATACAAGTAATTGGAAACCAATACAGGTGATTGGAAATACCTTGAAACAGTGATTACAAGTTATCTGAGGTAATTTGTAGTGATTGGGAAGTGATTACAAGGTAATACGAGTGATTACAAGTGATTAGGGATGAAAGTGAAAGAGGGATGTGATTGGAGAAAGCCTTGGACGCAAGAGAGCAAGTGAGCAAGAGAGCTTGAATGCTAGAAGCTTGAAGTGCTGCCCTCCTCTTTCTCTTCTCCTCCTTTTTTATAGGCAAATTCGGGCACTTTTGAACAAAGTGAAGAATAATTTCTTTTTTTTTTAGCTTTGGCCCATTCGCCTGATAGGATTCTTGGGCAGAGTCTTCAGGCCAGATTCTTCAAAAATTTGCATGGTGGGATTCTTTTCTTTTTGTCCATTTGTCTTCTTTGTCCATTTCTTTTCTTTTTGATTTTGTCCCTTATAGTAATTTGGTGATGAAATTTCATCTATTCATCTTCTTCTTCCTCCTTATCGAGAGATTGACGCCATAGCAGTAATCCTCATTGGTGTTGCCACTGTGATGAGATTTATTAGAGGAATCTAGAAAATTTATTTCTGAAATGAGTTTTTGCAATGTACTGCAAAATTCATCAAGTGATTGGACGGTTGTTAGGTGAGCTTGGGCTAGTGATTTTTGCTAGAGAAATTCTGAAATTTTATGATGAATATGTGATTGGGATCGGAATTATTAGATAAATTTTCGTCTTCCTTTTCTTTTCCTTCATCTATTTTAGACTTTATTGTCAAGATTGCTTTTTGCATATGAGCTTGAGTAGCTTTGAGAGCCTATATTTCTAATTTCTGATGATTTATTTCATTGTGCAGATCATTTATATTAATAGGTCTTGATTGAATTTTCTTATTTTTATTCAAAATATCTTTGAGATTATAAGTTGTATTAGAATTAGTAATTTTCATTGAAGACTAGAGTCTATCTATGTATTGTTTTTTGGCTTTTGGATCTGGTATTGTATTAGCAGTTTCTAATAAAAATTCTTCTTCTTTTGCTAAAACATTGATTTCAAGTAATGGTTCATCAGGAGATGAATCATCTCTTTAGATTCTAAGGAGGTTTCTATTTCATTGATTTGAAAACCATCTTCTTCAAGAAAGTCTCCAAAAGAAGTATCTTTATCTGTGACTGCCGTAATGTTATTAAGTTGATAGAGAGTTTTTTCATCTAATGAGAGTTCATTTAGCCTTTTATTTACTCGGCAATATTTTGAAATATGTTATATTTTCCCACAAGTATAACATTTAATATCTTTGTTAACTTTTCTTTTAGGTTTTTGTTTAGGTTTATTTTGTTTATTGGCTTGTGATTTATTTTTTTTACAATTTTTAGATTTTTTATTATTAGGAGGATAATTTCCTTCACCTTTTGGTTTTGATGGTTCTATGTAAGAGGGATCATATTGAGCACTAGATATGGAGTGAGATTGGGTATATTGATGATGGTAATGGTGTTTGTTAGGCTTTGATAAGTTCTAAACATATTTGCTATTGATGGGGGTGATTAAGGTGACAGTGATCGTGATTGTTGGGCTTTCATTATGTCTAACAAGGCTTGTAGCTGGTCTATTGGTGATTATGATTTTGGGGTTTTGACAACAGCTTTGTCCTTTTTCTTTTTTGGATTTTGGAGGCATCGTTTTCCCTACAAAAATTCTCTTGTTAGAAAATCAAGCAAAAAATTTGATGTTCCATTAACAAACTAAATGTCAAAATCAAAGACAAATAATATGGCTTTCGTTTAGAAGCAATATTTAATACATCTTTTGCAGATTTACAATCAATTCGTAATAGAAAGTTTTCATTTAAAAGATCACCTTGAAATTTGGATATTGCTAGAACAATAACTAATATTTCTTTTTTGATAGTAGAGTAATTCTGTTGAGTTTAGTTCTAATGTTTGGAAACAAATTGCATTCCCTGTTATTTTTTACTTGTTTAAGAATATATCCATAACCTATATCTAAAGCATCTATATCTACAATTTTGAAAGCAAATGGATCAACCAAATGGAGGCAATGTATTTTAATAACATGAGTTTTGATTTGTTTGACAATATTAATGTGAATTGATGTCCATGGTGGGGGTTTTTCTATAATATTTGATGCGAAGGTTTACATAGTATGTTAATGTTTGGAAAGAAATCTATAATGTGATTGAGACTTCCTAAAAATCTTTATAATTGGGTTTTATCTTTAATTTCATCAAGGAATTTTTCTACAAAAAGAATTGACCTTTCTATTGGGATAATAGTTTCTTGTGAAATGTAATGTCCTAAAAATATAATTCATGCTTGGAAAAGTAATATTTTAGTATGAGAGACCACTAAGCCATTTTTCTTGATAATATTTATGAAAACAGATTTATGTTTAAAATGTTGATCTATACTAGTAAATATATTAAAACATCATCTATGTAAATTATGATATATTCAGAATAAGGGTTAAAAATATAATTCATTGCTCTTTGAAATTCAAAATAAGCATTTTTAAATATTTTGTTGAGGTTTCTGAGTGTGAAAAGGTTGCAACTGACTACAGGTGGTATTATCATCCTACGATTTGATGGGTCCTCATTTTTTCATTTTTTATTTTTTCCTGACTTCTTTCTATAAAGGCAACCATAAAAAGTGATATAGGCACCCTACCTCAATCATTGTACAGAAAGCCTGATAAGGATAATATAATTGTACAATAACAATACATAATAAAAATTAGAAACATTGTATTAGAATAAAGAGTTAATGCCGTGAAAAACCCTATATTAATACATTAGTAACAAATTTACTCCAAATGACTATAAAAAATCCCAAATTAGTACACCTATGATAAATTTATCTTAAAACTAATTTTTTGACCGCCAAAAATCCCAAATTGGTATATTTGTGACAAACAAACCTTCTATTAAATTGGATTAATACCACAAAATACCACAAAATCGGTACAACTGTGACCAATGGAGAGGAAAACCCAAGTTGGTATATCAGTCAACTGTTACTTGTCATCAAACTCAGCAATTTCACAGTAAAATTAAAAGAAAACTAACAAAGAATAAATTTATCATAAGTGTGCCAGTTTGCGGTAAATTCATTAAAGGTGTATCAATTTGGGGTTTTTTGTGGTAAAAAAATTAGTATGAGGTAAAGTTGTCACATATGTACCAGTTTAGGATTTTTCAATGTATTAGCCTTAGATTAAATGAAACAATTAAATTCTTTCTACTTTATTATATAGTAATATGTCTAATTAATGTTATGAAAAGTGGGAAGAAATGGAGTTTTGTAATGACGAGGCTTAACTATTATCTTTCAATTATCTTTTCTATATCATAGCTGTAGTTTCTAGATATCTCATTGTTAACAAAATTCCGAGGCGTATCTTAGTTGCAACTTTTAGATTTCCGCTGTTGATTAAATTTTGATGTTGTGTCTTTATGTCACTACACTTTGTTGTCAATTACATTCTAGCAAAGTTTCGTGTATTTTGACATCAATTAAATTTCGTTGAAGCATGTTTATTGATTTCCTTTAGCTACTGTGGTTCATGTCTGAAGTTGTCACAAAACTTGTCTACTCTTATAAAAAATCGAAAAACAACTTTTGATAAAAAGTATTTCATTGTCGAATTCAATTCTAGCGGAACAATTAGTTACTAATATATATGGGTGCATATCAATTATATACATACATAGCAATACACATCACAATAGACATTCTTTCCGTGAAAATAGAAAATTATATGTGTGTAGGTAACATAATGATTTTTAACATTCTAATGCAAACATTATAACTCTTAGTTCAAAACTCTCCTTCATATTGTCCCATGGCACTATTGCTATTACTTTACCAAAACACTACAATTTGATTAAGGAAGTTCACTCTCCTTGCTAATCTTTCAAAATTATTTGTTTCCTATGATAAATGCTTCTACATTATTTCTCTCTTCCGTTATTTGTTTTCTATTTTCTAAATAAATAAATAAAATTGCCTTAAAGATCTCTGCCCATGCTAGGCAATACCAAAAATTGCACATTCATGCAAAGTAAAATCCAATATTTAGGCATTTTATGCATGTCATTCCTTTTTCATAATTTCAAAAGATACCCATATAGGGACAAAATGACCGACATACCCATGGGTTTTTTCTAGGATATACAGTATGTACACAATATTTTACTATTTCAATTTCCTATTGCAATCATATCCATTAGTTTTTAATATCCTTTAGTTCAAATTTATCACTTTCCCTTATTAATTAATATAAGACAAGTTATCTCTCTTATCCATCCCCTAACATATTATTCTTCTAAGTTAGCTCTATTCAATATACACAATCAAAACTTTACCGAATTTCTTTGTAGATGTTTTCTAAGGGAAAAGTACAAAAAAAAAGTCCTAAACCTATTGCATTTGTACAAACTCAATCATAAACCTTTCAATTGGATCAATTTAGTGTTAAACATTTTTACATTGATACCAATTTCAGTTCTAAACTTTTTAATTTGACTAATTTAGTCTTAAATTTTTCACATTAATATCAATTCAGTAAATTTGGCCAATTGTAGCCAACTGACACTGACATAGACATCAGTCGGTGGCCAGACGCTAGTGTGACAATTTTCAAAAATTTTTTTTTTTTTCTTTTCCTTTTTTTTTCCTTCTTCTTTTCTTTCTCCTTTTCTTTTCCTTCTTCTTCCTCCTTCTTGGACTTTCCTCGCGGTGGCTAACAAGCCTCCAACAAGGCTTGCCGGCCACTAGGCGAGGTTTGCGAAGCCCTCACCCGACCTTGCTTGCAACCTTGGGCAAAGCCGTTGCGCCTGCGGCCCCGAGCAAGGTTGGGCGAAAGCCATGACCCTCGCCGAAGGCTCGCCAGCCACTGCAAGGAAAGTCCAAGGAGGAAGAAGAAGGAAAAAGAAAAGAATTCCAAAAAAATTCCAAAAAAATAAAATTTATTTAAAAAATGCAATGTTAGTGTCCAACCATCGGCCGGAACATTAGGATCAATCCAAATAGGTCAATGTCATAGCAACTTGCGCATCCTATTTTTGACTAATTCCCAAGCATTAACAAATGGCTTTAAAGCATGGCACGAATGTACAAGTTCAGAGTTTTTTGGCAGTATTAACCCAATATAAAAAGTCGTATATGTGTAGGTAATGTAACGTATTTGTTTTTTCACGTGTGAATACAACTTTCGGTTCGAAACTTTCCTTCATATTTTGTCACGTGACACTGTTGATATTACGTTACCAAAATATTACAGTTTGATTAAGAAAGTTCACTCTCCTTGCTAATATTTCAAAATTATTTGCTTCCTATAATGAATGGTTCTATGTTATTTCTTTCTTCTGTTATTTTTGCCTCTCTTATAAATAAATGGACCTAAGCAAGTCCTTAAAAGGCTCAAGGGGAAGAAATAGGCAAGAGATCCACCCTCGGGTGGGAGACCCCACAATGTCAAACCCATATTCCTTCTCTATTGGGAAGACAAAGATAAATAGAGAATTATGAGGTCTTACAGTAGTAAATGTAGACACCACATCAGGACTTCGGTTCTAATTACCGCTGAGTAGGTAGGTATAGAGCTTCCCATGCCTGGGATGAGTAAAGGTGGGTAAAATCCCCACTAAAAAACCCGGCATGCCTAACGGCACTGTCAACATAACCGACAAGCAAGCTAACGTACCCCCGGTTATGTTGACAGTGCTAAAATTGCCTTAAAGATCTCTGCCCATACTAGGCAATACCAAAAATTGCATATTTATGCAACGTAAATCCAATATTTAGGCATTTTATGCATGTCCTCCTTTTTCATAAATTTTGAAAGGATTCCCATGTAGGGACAGAATGACTGACACACTTGTGGGGTTTTTTTTTTTTTTTTTTTTTTTTTTTTTTTAATAGCTTATACAATTTGTACAAAATATTATACTATTTCAATTTTCTATTGCAATCATATCGATTAGTTTGACTTTATTTGTTTTGCAAAAAATGAATAATTGTAAAAACAATTCCCTAAAGATGATCGCTTGAAATAATTTATCACTGAAAAATATTTTCATTATCGATAACAATTTACATCTAAATATTTTTATGGACAAAATTTATATTTCTTTTGTTTATTTTCGTAAATAATACACGTGATCATTTTGATGAAAGAGTTTTTCAAATCATTCATCTTTCATTAAACAAACACAATCTTAATTCAAATTTATCAATTTCCTTTATCAGTTACTGTAAGACAAGTTATCTCTCTTATCTTTTAAGTCGGGCTGTTATTTCTAGCCCCTAACATATCATTCTTCTAATTTATATCTATTCAATATGCACAATCAAGTCTTTGCTAAATTTCGTTGTAGATGTTTTCTAATTGTATACTTGCAAGCCTGTAGCAATTCCTAGTTAGGCACTAGTGACTCCTCAGCGAAACCAGGCCGAGCAAACGTCGTCACTACTATGAATGCATTTCGAAGGTCTAACAATGGATAGTGGCATGGGTTCTTGAGACATGTCTAGAATACGCAAAGCATCTTCAACGTCCTAAAAAGCCCGTGTTGTTTTCTTGCGTGAACACTTTAATATCTACCTAGATTACGTGAAGTACCCTTTAACATATTTTTGGCGCATCTTTTGTAGTGTAGACACGTTTATCCACCTGTATGTGCTTGCTATGTGTGAAAGACTTGGAGTCATTATCATTCAAAGAGGATGCGGTAGGAGAAATGACTCTTCGTAATCTTGTGCAATAATGAAATTTGTAACTCTACTAGAAAGAAGGTAATTCTCGTCTTCCCTTTCCAACGGTATGTTCTACGACAGTCACTTCGACTATGGTGGGGGGTGCTGTTGTTCATCCACCTCTGGAGTCTCTCTGATTTTTTTCCCCTTTTTCATTACAGAAATAAGAGAGTTAAAGGAAGGTTAAGCAAAAAGTCCTAAGCAACCGATCAGCCAGCACGTGATGAAAGTAACTCGCCAGTTCCCACAAAACCAACCGATTGCTGAACATGCATCCCAACACGAACCTCGTCTCTCTGAAGATATAAATTCCCTTTGTGAAAGAATAACCGCACCAGTAATTTGTATATCTTTGCACTGTTTTTCGAAGACCGATTTTTTGTCTATGGGTTCAGCGCTTCTTAGTCGCACGATTTTCATTATATATATAGGCACGTACTTCGTATACGATTATTTTTTTTATAATTATAGGCATGCTTTTGCTGAACACGTGCCCTTACTTTTCATGTATCATTATCATACAAAGCATCTAAATAAAACAAAGGACGATTTGTACAATTCAACCATGCAAATTAATTAAAAACAAAAAACAAAATGATTACACAATACAAAGACAGAGGATGAGGATGGTGGGGAGCCACGGGTAATCAGTGAGGCCTAGTATTAAGATCCACATGTATGAAGTCGTACTGCATCCACCAAGAGGTTGACAGAAGACCACACGTGACTGACGTGGTCAAAAAGTAACTTAACTCGACTCGACCATGGTTAACTATTAACCCTCGCTTTTTTCTTTTATTTCTTTTAGGTTGCGCACCACGTCTGTCTTCTTCTTCCTCCCCTGCGTTTTCTAGAAAGAAAGGCCAGGCGCTTTTGGAACACTCGACATTAAATGCCAAATATTAAACTGTTAATTATCACTCCTTAATGGCCGACCATTTATTGTACAAAAAACCCTCTTAAAGATAATATCAATGTACAACAATAATAGATAGTTAAAAATATTTAAATGACAAATATCAATTGCAAAAACTCTCTGTATATTATATATATATATATATATATATATATATATATATATGAAAGATCGCATCAATTTAGTAAGTAAGGTAAGTCAATGTTGATGCATAGTTTTAAAAACATCATCTTAGGTTAAATGCAATGATTAAGTCTTTTCTGATTTATTTTAAAGCAATATGTTAATTAATGTTAAGGAAAGTGAGAAGGAATGGAGTTTTGAAATGACATAGATCAACCATTATGCTCCATTTTATCTTACTTTCTCATATATATAATAGCTTGTTTTCCCAAATGGCACATGGTACAATAGACCGGAAGAAGGTAAACATAATCATCATAGTTAGCTGAGTTTTCCTAGGATATTTATTTATGCTTTTGAAAATGCAAAAACTAAATTTTATATAATGTTATTCAAATTTTAAAGGATTCTGAATAATTTTGTATAAATTAAGCATTTATAAGTGTTGTGAAAATTTCCAATGCTTTAAGCCAAATACATGTAAAATTTTGTTCAAGATAATATTAGATTAATATATGTTTACACATCAACACAGCCCTCAGATAGGATGCAAAGCTCAAAATTCATTGCAGCCGACATCATTGTCCTCCGATTTTGATGTGTCTTCCATTTCTCTTTTACCTTTTTCCTTGTCCTTTTTCCGAGTGCAACCATAAAAGGGAGGAAGACAAGAATGAATATCACAAAAAAATATATATTTATGATAAATTTTAATCAAGTAAAAAATTTTAAATTAATATATTTATAATGAATTTACTTTTTATTATTTTATATTAAATAAAAATTAATATTACGAAAAAAGTATAAATTGACATATCGATAATAAAATAATTTAATTATAAAAATTAATGAATAATATATTTATTATAGATATATCAAATTAATTTAAAATAAATTTATTATAAATATATTAATTTAAAGTTTTTCGAATAAAACCCTAAAGATAACGTGTTTGGTAAAGCAAAGCAAAACAAAAATCAGAGGGTAAAAGCATCTTTCACATGGGGCTGCGATCACACTTTGGGGTCATGAGATTCTGTTGGTACATGGCAAAATTGGATCGGACGACGTGTACAAAGACAAATAGGACGAGATGATGGAGTTGGGTCCCATGGCTATCACTAAGGTCTAAGCTAGGGTCCATATCAATGAAGCCGTGCTGCAACCTACATCGCGACGTTGACAGAAGACATGGCCAAAAAAATAACTCAACTCTATCATGATTAATTAGGGCCTGTTTACTAAAATAATTTCCGTTCTCCAGAATAAAAATTTTTTGTTCTTTTATTTCCGGAAACTAAAAAAGAATATAAACGTGTTTGGTAAAAAAAAAATTTGGAAATAAAAAATCTATTCTTTTATGTTCTCAG
The DNA here is from genome assembly GCA_017140165.1 of Eucalyptus shirleyi. Lineage (NCBI taxonomy): Eukaryota > Viridiplantae > Streptophyta > Magnoliopsida > Myrtales > Myrtaceae > Eucalyptus > Eucalyptus shirleyi. Next base: position 16,500,247 of record CM029447.1, on the reverse strand, counting down.
GAATAGATTTGGAATAGAAACATAAAATAGAAAAACATAACTTTTTGTCCCTAGAGCAATTTTTTCTTTTCTCTTCTTTTTTGGAAAAAGTACAAAAAAGTCTAAACCTATCAGTTATCTACCAATTCGGTCACAAACTTTTCAATTGACCAATTCATCAAAACATTTTTACTATTGGTACCAATTTAGTCCATCCGGCCAACTTTGACCAAAGCCGACGTTGACGTGAACGTCGGCCGGTGGCGGATGCTGACGTGAAAATTTTTATGATTGTTTAATTATTTTTTTCGATTTTTTAGTTATTTTTTTATTTTTAATTATTTTTTTTCAATTATTTAATTATTTTTTCGATTTTTTAATTATTTTTTATTAATTTTTTCTTTTCTTTTTTTATTCTGTCTTCTTCCTGGCCGGCGAGGGCCGCGAACTCCTCACCTGTCGCCAGCGAGGGTCGCGGCCCTCGCCCGGCCTCTCCCAGGGCCGCCGGTGCGGAGGCTTCGCTCGGATCTGGGCGAGGCCAGCCTCGGCCGCGGCCCTAGGCGAGGTCGAGCGGCCCTCGCCAGCCGCCGGCGAGGGTCGCGGCCCTCGCTCGGCCTCGCTTAGGGCCGCGGCCGAGGTTGGCCTCGCCCAGATCTGGGCTAAGCCGCCTCGCCCAGGGCCGCTCGGCCTCGCCCAGGGCCGCTCGGCCTCGCCTAGGGCCGCGCGGGCAAGGCTGGCCTCGCCTAGATCCGGACGAAGCCGCCTCGCCGGTAGCCGATCTGGGCGAGGCCAGCCTCGCTCGCGGCCCTGGGAGAGGCCGGGCGAGCCGGCGAGGGTTGCAGCCCTCGCCCAGTGGCCGGCAAGCCTCACCGGAGGCTCCCCGGCCAACGCAAGGAAGAAGACAGACAAAAAAAAAAAGAAAAAAAAAAAATTAATAAAAAATTAATAAAAATTTCAAAAAAAATTTCAAAAAATAATTAAAAAATCATAAAAATTGCCACGTCAGCATCCGATCGACGTCCACGTTAGCATCGGCCAGTCAAAATTGGCTAGATGAATTGAATTTGTACCAATAATAAAAGGTTTATGACTGAATTGGTTCAATTGAAAAGTTTATGACCGAATTAGTACCAATGCAATAGGTTTAGGACTTTTTTGGTACTTTTCCCCTTCTTTTTTCTTCTCTTTTCTCTTCTTCTCTTTTATTTCCTTCTTCTTCCTTTTGATTGGTCGTTGGAACATTGCTAGCCCCCAGCGACGCTGAGTCATAGCAAGGCTCATTAGCTTGAGCCTTGCTGTGGCTAGCCGAGGCTTGGCCTCACTGGGCCACCGCTAGGTCGGCGTCGCCAAGAGGTGGCCTGGCGAGGCCAAGCCTCGTCGATGGTTAGGCGAGCTCGGCCTCACCAGATCTAGGCCAGCTCAAGTTCGCTCAGCCAAGGTGAGGCTTGGCCTCACCCAAATCTCGCAAGGCTCCGACGAGCTCGTCAAACCTCACCCAACCAGTTGCTAGCGGGCGCCATGGCTAGGGAACAGCCATAAATGAGGAAAAAGGAAGAAATATATATATATATATATATATATATATATATATATATATATAAATAAAAATATTAAAAAATTAAAAGAAACAACAAAATTATACAATTTACCAAACGCATTTCTATCCAAAGAATAGAAATTTTTTGTAGTTACCAAGCGCATTCTTATACTCAAAAATAAATAAAACTGCTTTAAAGATCTCTCTCCAATGCTATACCAAAACTTGCACATATATGTAATGTAAAATTTCAATATTTTGGCATTTTATGCACATCACTCCTTTTTCATAAATATCAAAAGAATTCCTATATAGGCATAAAACGGCCGGCATACCTAGTTTTTTCCAGCATATATAATTTGTACAAAATCCCCTACCATTTCAGCTACCTATTGCAATTATATCAATTAGTTTGGAATATCCTTTAGTTCAATTTTATAGCTTTTTTAACAATTACAATAAGACAAGTCATTTTTCTTTATCTTTTGAGTCGGACTCTTATTTCAATCCTCCAAGAAATCATTTTTATAATTTAGTTCTATTCAATATACACAATTATATCTTTGCTGGATTTCCTTATAGATGTTTTCTGATAGTACTTGCAAGACAGTAGTAATTCCTAATTGGGCACTCCTGACTAGTCAGTGACATTAGCCAAGCAAACATCGTCACTACTAATGATGCATTTCGAAGGTCTAATAGTAAACAGTGATATGGATTCTCGAGGCATGGCTAGAATACTCGAAGCATCTTTTAACATCCTTGAAAAATTGAGTCTTAAAAAATCCATCCTGTTTTCATGCGGGAATACTCTAAAACCTGCCTAACCTATGCGAGATAACCTTTAACATGCTTTTGGGGCATCTTTTCTAGTGTAGACACGTTAGTCTGTGTGCATGCACCCGGGCTATGTGTGAAAGACTTGAAACCATTATCATTCATATAGGATGTGGAATGATGTGATAAGAGGAGTAACTCTTCATAACTTTGTTAAACAGTACAATTTGTAACTCTTCCAAAAAGAATGTAATTCTCGTCGTCCCTTTCCAACGATTTGTTCCCCAACAATTGCTTCGACTATGGTGATGTTGTTGTTCATCCGCCTCCGGTGTCTCTCTAATGCATTTCTTTTTTCTTTCATTATGGAAACAAAACAATGACATGAAGGTCTAGCAAGAAGTCCTAAGCAACCGGTCTGCCAGCAGGCGATGAAGCTTGTTCGCCAGATTCCCACTAAAACCAATCGGTTGCTGAAATTGCAACCCAAAGCAAACCTCGTCTCTAAAAATATATGAATCTCCTTTGTCAAGACAAACCAGTAGATGTATATCTTTGTGTTCTTTGAAGCTTGACTTTTAATCCGCAGGTGTTCGGGGCTTCTTAGTCATACGATTTTCATAATAAATATTTTGACGAGTGCTTTCGTATACGATCTTTTTATAATTTAATGTCCGCTTTTGTTGAACACGTGCCTTACTTTCCACATGTCATTATATCATAAAGCATCTAACTGAAGAACGATTTGTATAAATCAATTATTCAAATTAATAAAACAAAATAAAAACCAAAAAGGTTACGTATTACAGAGAGAGAGAGAGAGAGAGAGAGAGAGAGAGAAGACGAGTACGGTGGAGTTGGGTCCCATGGCTATTTACTTAGGCCTAGTATTAGGGTTCAGGTGTATGAAGAGTGAAAGCATACTACTCTCTGCATCATGGACTTACCGCCATCTGCACCATGAAGGTGATAAGAGATGAACCCTAATAATTGCCAAGTGACCGAGAGGGTCTAAAATAACTTAACTCGACAATGGTTAACTATTAACCATCGCTTTGGGTTCCAAGCCACGATTGTCTTCTTTCTCCTCCTTTGCGTATTTTTGATAGAAAGACCATTTGCTTTCCGAGCTCTAGAAATTAATAAACAAATGTTGACTTATTAATTATCCTCATTAATGACCGATCGCCTAGTTCATTGCATAAAACTTAAAGACAACAAAAGTGCATGACAATAATAAATTATAGAAAGTTTTTAAGTGATAAATAATAATAGCAAAACATCCCATTTCATCGTTGCTCCCCATGTGTGTACACAAGAAAGATTAAGGCTTGTTCATATATGTACGGCAAGTTCATGTTCATATATTGTTCTAGAAATATTATATTAGATTAAGACCTCATTTATTTCTCGAAAAAATTAATAATTTGAAATATTTTTCAATAAATAATCTCTTATATTGATTGAAATAATTAATCAATAAAAAATATTTCAATTATTGATAACAATACATTGATAATATTTGTGATATTTTATTTTCATAAGCTTTTCAATCAATCATTTTTATCTCGAATTCTTTTTATGACATAAAAAAACTCCAAATTATATTCACCATGACCCATTCACTTTAAACTTATTTTTGTGACATAAAAAATCCTAGTTTTATACTCATATGATGCATTTACTCTCCTTCACATTTTGTCGGTTAATTTTCCAACCAAAATGTCATTTTTATTTCACTCGAGCCACATTGGTACTATGTCAATCTCGTTTGTCTTTCGTTGTCTGTGATGCTAGATTTTTAACGATGCTTATTATAAGAATTTTATGGAGGGTAAATGAATTACATAGGCATAAATTTAAAATTTTTGATGTCACAAAAAATATTTAAGATAAATATCACAGTGGATAAAAATTTTGAGTTTTTAATGGCTTCTTCCCCTTACCAAATGAGATGATTGAGTTTTATTCTACTTTATTGTAAAGTAATATATCTAATTAATTTAAGAGATGTGAAAGAACGGAGTTTTCTGATAATGAGACTCAACCATTTAACTGCACTCTACCTAACTTTCCTATCATTGATAGATATAAACATAAATACATGGTTCTGGTTCCCAAATGACACATAACACCTGAATTTTCTTAGCAATCATTTATTTTTATTTTTTTTGGGTGAATAAAGCACTCATTTGTTTGTGTTTCTTAAACTCAAAAAACAATTTTTTACTTTTTTGTTAAAATTCAAAATATTAATCAAATACAAAATATACACATAATTTGGTTTCATAAATAACACACAATAAAATAGAATGAAAGAAGGTAATCATGATGATAAGAGTTAACTAAATTTTCGTAGGACTTGTTTGTATATGCTTTTTAAAATGTAAACTGAATTTTAAAATGTTATTTGAATAATAAAAGATTTTGAAAAAAGTATGCCTAAATAATTAACATCTGTGAAAATTTGATAGGTTTAAAGCCAAAAAAACTTGAATTTCACGGTATTATTGTCCTCCGATATGATGTGTCCACTTTTTCCCTCGTCCTCTTTTTTCCCTACTTTATCCTTTTTCCAAAGACAACCATGACACAGTAAGATAATGTGTTGGTTATTCCATTAGTAAGTGGCGATTTTGGATTGGAAAACATGTAATAGAAGAGATAGGACAATGAGGGTGGATTTGGGTCCCACAAACATTCACTAAGGCCTAACTACTATTGGGGTTCACGTTTGTGAAGCGGTACTACTAGTGTTATCCTAAGGTTGACAAAAGAGGTAGCATAGTAATTACCATGTGATTGACATGGCCAGTGTTGGTTATTCCATTAGTACGTGGCGATTTTGGATTGGACAATATGCAATAAAAGAGATAGGACGAGGAGGGTGGATTTGGGTCCCATAAACATTCACTAAGGCCTAACTACTACTGGGGTTCACGTTTGTGAAGCCGTACTGCTAGTACTGCCCTAAGGTTGACAGAAGAGGCAGCATAATAATTACAATGTGAATGACATGGCCAGTGTTGATTATTCCATTAGTGTGTGACGATTTTGGATTGGACAACATGTAATAAAAGAGATAGGACAAGGAGGGTGGATTTGGGTCCCACGAACATTCACTAAGGCCTAACTACTTCTGGGGTTCACGTTTGTGAAGCCGTACTGCTAGTATTGCCCTAAGGTTGACAAAAGAGGCAGCATAATAATTACCATGTGACTGACATGGCCAGTGTTGGTTATTCCATTAGTACGTGGCGATTTTGGATCAAACAACATTTAATAAAAGAGATAGGATGAGGAGGGTGGATTTGGTACCCACGAACATTCACTAAGGCCTAACTACTATTGTGGTTCACGTTTGTGAAGCCGTATTGCTAGTACTGCCCTAAGGTTGACAAAAGAGGAAACATAATAATTATCATGTGACTGACATGGCCATTATTGATTATTCCATTAGTGTGTGGCGATTTTGGATTGGACAACATGTAATAAAAGAGATAGGACGAGGAGGGTGGATTTGGTCCCACGAACATTCACTAAGGCCTAACTACTACTGGGGTTCCCGTTTGTGAAGCCGTACTGCTAGTACTGCCCTAAGGTTGACAGAAGAGGCAGCATAATAATTATCATGTGACTGACATGACCAATGTTGGTTATTCCATTAGTACGTGGCGATTTTAGATTGGACAAAATGTAATAAAAGAGATAGGACGAGGAGGGTGGATTTGGGTCCCACGAACATTCACTAAGGCTTAACTACTACTGGGGTTTACGTTTGTGAAGCCATATTGCTAGTATTGCCCTAAGGTTGACAGAAGAGACAGCATAATAATTACAATGTGAATGACATGGCCAGTGTTGATTATTCCATTAGTGTGTGGCGATTTTGGATTGGACAACATGTAATAAAGAGATAGGACGAGGAGGGTGAATTTGGGTCCCACGAACATTCACTAAGGCCTAACTACTTCTGGGGTTCACGTTTGTTAAGCCATACTGCTACTGCCCTAAGGTTGACAGAAGAGGCAGCATAATAATTACCATGTGACTGACATGGCCAGTGTTGGTTATTCCATTCGTACGTGGCGATTTTGGATTGGAATAAAAGAGATAGGACAAGGAGGGTGAATTTGGGTCCCACAAACATTCACTAAGGCCTAACTACTATTGGGGTTTACATTTGTGAAGTCGTATTGCTAGTACTGCCCTAAGGTTGACAGAAGAGGCAACATAATAATTACCATGTGACTGACATGGCCAGTGTTGATTATTCCATTAATGTGTGGCGATTTTGGATTAGACAACATGTAATAAAAGAGATAGGATGAGGAGGGTGGATTTGGGTCCCACGAACATTCACTAAGGCCTAACTACTTCTGGGGTTCACGTTTGTGAAGCCATACTACTAGTACTAAGGTTGACAGAAGAGGCAGCATAATAATTACTATGTGACTGACATGGCTAGTGTTGGTTATTCCATTAGTACGTGGCAATTTTGGATCGGACAACATGTAATAAAAGAGATAGGACGATGAGGGTGGATTTGGGTCCCACAAACATTCACTAAGGCCTAACTACTTCTGGGGTTCGCGTTTGTGAAGCCGTACTACTAGTACTGCCCTAAGGTTGACAGAAGAGGCGGCATAATAATTACCAAGTGATTGACGTGGCCAATGTTAATTATTTCATTAGTGTGTGGCGATTTTGGATTGGATAATATGTAATAAAAGAAATAGGACAAGGAGGGTGGATTTGGGTCCCACGAACATTCGCTAAGGCCTAACTACTACTGGGGTTCCCGTTTGTGAAGCCGTAGTGCTAGTATTGCCCTAAGGTTAACAGAAGAGACAGCATAATAATTACCATGTGACTAACATGGCCAGTGTTGGTTATTCCATTAGTACGTGGCGATTTTGTATTAGACAACATGTAATAAAAGAGATAGGACGAGGAGGGTGGATTTAGGTCCCACGTACATTCACTAAGGCCTAACTACTACTAGGGTTCACGTTTATGGAGCCGTACTGCTAGTATTGCCCTAAGGTTGATAGAAGAGGTAGGGTAATAATTACCATGTGATTGACATGGCCAATGTTGGTTATTCCATTTGTACGTGACAATTTTGGATTGGACAACATGTAATAAAAGAGATAGGACGAGGAGGGTGGATTTGGGTCCCATGAACATTCACTAAGGCCTAACTACTACTGGGGTTCATGTTTATGATGCCGTACTGCTAATACTGCCCTAAGGTTGACAGAAGAGACATCATAATAATTACCATGTGACTGACATGGCTAGTGTTGATTACTCCATTAGTGCGTGGCGATTTTGGATTGGACAACATGTAATAAAAGAGATAGGACGAGGAGGGTGGATTTGGGTCCCACGAACATTCATTAAGGCCTAACTACTGCTGGGGTTCACGTTTGTGAAGCCGTACTGCTAGTAATGTCCTAAGGTTGACAGAAGAGGCAGCATAATATTTACCATGTGACTGACATGGCTATAAAGTAACTTAACTCAATCATGGTTAATATTAATTATCAATGTGTTCTATTGTCTTGGTTTTTCTGCGCCATGCCTTTCCTCTTCCTCTGCTTTTTTTTTTTTGCTTGGTAAATCCTTTGCATTTTTTTTTTCTAGATAGAGAGACCATGCACTTTTGAATCTTTAGAAGTTAATAATCGTTGACTTACTAATTGTCCTCATTAGTAGTTTTGCTTTCTTTTGGTCGATTCCGGTACAATTATACAAAAATTGTAGATATCCATAGATAGGCTTCCTGAGCCGAAGAAAATATGATCTGAGTAAATTATTTTGGATACTCAAAGACTAAATCATAGGGATCAATCTCATTTTTAGTTGCGATCCTTCCCTCTCGTCACATAGCATAATTGTCACACTCCAATTCCCACACATGAAAATAGGAGCGACGTGACAGTTTTTCAAGAGAAGAACGAAGCCTCAAACCAATCTCGTCACATACCTATATGGGCCCAAAATAGAATATAGCCCAATAATCTGGACATCAAAGCTTTTAAGTTACCTTATTCTTATAGATACCCATCATTTTATTTCTACAATTTTTTACGAAGTTAGGTCATCACTTGCTTGAAGCCAGAGTACGTGGCATTTTTCAATGCATCTATGGTGCGAAAAATATGTTTCAGGTTCTACTCGGGTCACTTTAAGTTGCTACAATTCAAGTTAAACATAACTTACAACAAGCAGCCAATTGGTGTTGTTGATTGAAAAAAACAACTGGTGATGCATCTCATCATTCCTTTGTGGTTGTACAATGACAAAATCACATTCAAAGAGAATTGACGTGAGACTTGAAAAGATATGAAATGAATTATCCGCACTCATTCAAACTAGCGACATCCATGGCTTGAAGAGAAATATCCTTTGACCTTGAACCTCTGGGATTTGGCATTGTGTGATTTCGACGTTTTGTTCGGAAAAATTAGCCTTCCAAATTAGCGATTGCAAGAAAAAAGAGTAATTTCAGCATATAAATACAATCTATTTGAATTACTTTTGAGTTTGATCCTTATTAGGAAATTATAGTATCACATGAGGTCTTTTCAACGACATAAAAACCACTAGATTCAATTATCCGTAGAGTGAGACCTTTTGGTAGCTTGCCTGATCCATCCAAAAGTCTTATTGCACAACGCAAAGACTATTGTGTTAAACTCAGAAACTATGAAAATTGTGAAAATCATGGAACATGGGTTTCAAGATATCCAAAAAAAATTTAGTCCTGAGGTTTTTTAATGACTCTTTTCCTAGGTTAAATAATATGATTGAGTTTTATTCTACTTTATTGTAAAGTAATATGTTAAATTAATTTAAGAAAGGTGAGAGTGGAGTTTTGTGATAACGTGACTCAGTCATTTAACTGTGCTCTACCTTTCCTATCATGGATAGATATGTATATACATAAGGGGTTTTGGTTTCACAAATGATGCATAATAGCTGAATTTTGTTAGCACTCATCTGTTTTTTTCTTTTTTTTTGGGTAAGTACTCATCTGTTTGTGTTTCTTAAAACTCAAAAACAATTGTTTGCCTTTTTGTTAAAACTTAAAATATTATTCATGTACAAAGTATACAAATAATTTGGTTTCACAAATAACATACAATAAAATAAAATGAAGGAGGGTAATTATGATGATCAGAGTTAATTGCGTTTTCTTAAGACTAGTTTGTTTATGCTTTCTAAAATGCAAAAAGTAAATTTTAAAATGTTATATACTTGTTAAAAGATTTTGAAAAAAATTATGCATAAACTACAAATCAAGATTTAATGGATGTGAAAATTCAATAGGTTTCAAGCCACAAAAAAGAGTGTAAAAACTTGTTCTAAACAAGATTATATATATAATAACACAACCCTTTAGATATCTTGCTGAGGTTAGTGAGAGGGTAGAGGTTTTAATTCACCGCAGGTGGTATCATTGTCCTACAATTTGATGTGTCTTCTTTTTTCCTTTTCCTTGTTTCCTTGTTTCTATTTTTTTGTCAAATGCAACCAAGAAAAGGATAAGATAATGGGTTCAAAAAAGAGAGGATAAGATAACGTATTGGTGATTTCCTTATTACTTGGCAACTCTAGATTGGACAACTTGCACTAGAAGATAGATAAAACGAGTACAGCGGATTGGGTCCCACGACTATTTACTAAGGTTTAACCAATGGGATCCACGTCTAAGAGGTTGTACGACCATCTACAGCATAAGGTCAACAAAAGAGGAAGCATAATAATTGCCGGGTGACCGACAACCAACAAGTAACTTAACTCGATCATAGTTAATTATTAACCATTGCTTTGTTCTTTTGTTTTAAGATTTCTCGTGAGTCACGCCTTTCTTTCTCCTCATCTGGGTGTCAAAAAGAGACCATGCACTTTTGAAGTTTTAGAAATTAATAATCAAATCTTTGAGTTATTAAATCGTCCTCATTAATAAGTGAGCTTTCTGGATCTGAGCATGTCCTTAAACTGCTTTTGTTCTCGGACTAAGGTAATGATAACCGCGGGGTCCGGACCACCCTTAATTTGGGTCTCCCGGCCATGATTCCCATGAAGCCCTTCTCCTAGCATATTAGGCTGGGTTCAGGAACATGATAGGCAACTGTTCCAATATGATGAAGCAAAAATTGTAAAGATGAATAGATGGGCTTCAACAACTGAATAACATATAATCTCAATAATAAGTCTTGGATAATCCAACGGCCGAACCAAAAGAATATAGCCCAATATCCATATGTCAAAGCTTTTAAGTGACTTATAGATATCCACCGTTTTCTTTTTACAGCTCTTTGTGAAGTTGGGCCATTCCAACTTGAGTTTTGCTATGTAAAAAATCAGATATCCAACTTATTGACTCATTGTATCACTTGCTTGAAGTAGGAGTATGCACCATTTTCCATGTGCAAAAATATGTTCTAAATTCTAATCCGGTCATTTCAAGCTACTATAATTCAAGGTAAACAAGCTTACGAGAAGTAGCTAATTAGTGTTGTTGATTGAAGAGACAAGTGGTGATGCATCTCATCACTCCTTATGGTAAAGGTGCAATGACACAATCGCTTTGGAAGAAAAGTGACTTGGGACTTAATAAGATATGAAACAAAGTATCCACACTCATTCAAAGGTTTGGGTCTAGCAAATATCGATGATGAAATGGGTAGATTTTTATATTCCAAACCATAAAGGGAATTTCGTAATATTGAAAAAAGAGAAGAAAAAGATGAAACATTCGGATTATTTTGAGAAAGCAAGAAACGATTTTGGGAGTTAACTATGGAACTTGTCTTGCATAGCTTGGCTTATCGCCTTCTTATGCTCCTAGGATTGGCATTTGCCATTATCACCCCAAACCAAAGAGAGGGCAGAGAGGATGGCGACGCTGGAGGTCCAAGGCTCGCCAGGGAGTGTCCTTCACCGCTGGAAAATCGCTCTAAATGGCAATATCCATGGCTTGAGCTAATATTTCCTTTGACATCGAATCCTTGGGATTGGGTATTGCGTGATTTCGACGTTTCATTTGGATTTTACACCCTTCCAAAGTTGCGGTTGCTGGCTTGTATAAAAGCGTAATTTTCTTACATAAACACAGTCAATTTGGATTACTTTCAGGGTTGATCCTTGTTACTAAATTGTAGTCTTTCCAACGACACAACAGCCTCTAGATTTGATTATCCACAAAGTGAGAATTGAATGCATGAAGCGGACACCCCTTGTAATCTGGGTTTTTACGAGCATAGTTCCTTCCGACAGTTGCCCAGTCCATCCACAAGTTGTATCGCAACATCAATTTCTTCATTAAACTCAATGCAAAGACTACTATGTTATGTAAAATTTTCATGATTTATGAAAATATAGAGATTATGAAAATTGTGCAAATCATGGAATATGATTTTCTAAATATCCAAAAAATTTCAAGTCGACCGGGTTAGTTCGAATATAGATAGTGGTTGTGGAAAATTCTAATTCCTCTGAAAAGTTCGGTGCAATTATTGAAGAAGAAGAATTAGCCCACCCAACATTGGAAAGATCTAATTTTTTCAGTTTTCTGAAAAATAAAATAAACTAATTTCTGCAAAGAATGATTATTTAAGATGATTGAAAGAGTCAAATATTTGTTGGGTCATGGGGTGCGTGTTGGGGCCATGGGCTTGAAATTGAGTCTCGGAGGGCATTTACATAATATTTGTCTGAAACGGGCTTTTGAGCCCAAGTGCACTCAGCCAATGTTTAGGGACGGAGGAAATCGACGTTGAGTTGTGTGGCTTGGATTAGCGACTTATCGAGGTATGCAATTTCTGCCACTTCCATATTTTGTAAAAATTGCATGACATGATTTGCCGAGAAAAAGCTATATTGAGATGGTCTTTTTATTTTATTTTTATTTTATAGTATGTAAATAAATGTCCCTATATGGAAAACTCAATCAAGAATTAGATAATTTTGAACCTTTCTTGTCCAGAAATATTTTAAATCGAAATACTATATATATGCAAATCAATATTCTTTTTGAAATTTATCATGAACAACTCGATTTACGGGATTCAATCATAATTGATGTGATTTTTGGGGTTTAATCATAGTTGATAATATTTTTGGGACTTGTCATGAGCAAAGTGTGACCGTATGAATTCTTAACATTAAGTTTGATATATGCTGGTTACATTATGTGGGTTACGGTACAATGCATAATTTTTTATTCATTGGAGTAAAACATTCTACTTATTATATGGGAAAGTGCAACGAATGTGACCGTCTTGATACATTGATGCAATTTTATTTCTAATGATACATTATACTTTGCTTGAATTTATAGAAGCGTCATGATTTTACTCACCCATTTTTAGTAGCATTTATGTTTCAAACACGAGAGAGTTCAAGTGAATGCACATGAATTGTGATTTGAGAGCAACATTGGAATTTATTGTAGACTATTTGAATAAATTTTATCAAATTGGGTTTAAGAATTTCTAATAATTGGCATTGGACATTGTTATAGTTATCATTGAACGAGAGGCTTCGCTTGGTCAATAAAACCCTTTTTTTTTTAATCTAAAATCACTAATTTGGGGTGAAGGTTTGGTCCTTCATTTCTTAAGAAGGATGGCCGGTCAATACCTACGTTCTCCGTATGAATGTGAGTTATGATGACTATAGGGAGAAATGAAAAAAGATCGAGAGTATTTTCTAGACTGTATGTGCAAAATGATGCGCTCGGGGAATATTAATAGAGCAGACTCGATTCCTATCAAAGTTCCATTTATAGTTCTCTATGTGTGTTCCTAGAGCGGCGAGATTGAACTTGGAGTTATGCCAAGCGGTCTTTGAATTGAAAAAATCGCCCGGTTTGATTAATAGCTACGTCCCCCTGTGATGTTAACTTACCGAATCAAAGTGCAAGTTGGCCTTCGAAGCGTTGGTCTCTAAAACGGTATGAGCCAGACCTGGTGTCCATCGTCTTCTTTCACGGAAGCCTTCGATCTCCTCAGGAGATCAATCAAAAACCAGAGCCGACCAAGTAAACTGGAAAATCCTCCGAGGGGAAAGCGGAGATGATGGGAGGTGTGCGAGGAGCGAGCAAGAGGCGACCGGATGCCGTCCCGACGCAGGCAGTGATCGTGAGCTCTCGCGAGAGAATTGGACGACGTCGTCGCGCAAATGGAGAGAGAGAGAGAGAGAGAGAGAGAGAGAGAGAGAGAGCCACGCGACCTCAAAACGCACACGAATCGGAGCCAAAAAAAGCCGGTTGGATCCACCAGCTTCGATCGTCGCCGCCGACGCCGCCCGAGACTCCGTCTGGTTAGTTGAACAACCGATCGTGACCGATGATCGCTCCTTGCTGAGATAAAAGCTCTCTGTTCTGTTTTGAGTGTCGCACGTGTGAAATAGAGACCGAGAGCTTTGTTGTTTGCTAGCAATGAAAATTGTTCACGTCCGAGATTATATTACTAACAACTGCGATTCGGTCTTGATAATCTCGTGCTGATTGGGTCGTGATTCTCGCTCTCTTGTTGCTGGACGGTGCCATTTCATCGAATGCACATTAAATGTTTGGTGAAATGCCTGAGCCGTATTAGTCTGAATAAGGCTTTGAATCTGGCTGACATCGTCTTTGTCTGCTTGAGTGATTCACCGTACCAGTTGGATAGGTTAAGTAGATCTAAATTGATGTCCACTTTTGAGTCCATTCCCAAATGTCTTGGTCTTGGTAGGCTTCCGGTACTCTAAGGCGGATAAACTCAATTATGTGAAATTAGCTAAAAATGATCATATGCTGAATTGTATATACTCTGTCGATGGTTGCTGGTGCACTCATGAAGCATAGGCTGATCATGTAGACTAACATTGTAGTGCAGATCCCATTTGCTGTAAATATCTTTTGCTAATAGTGAATTCCAAATCATGCCTTCTCTGCGAGTGAACGTGAATATGTATTCAGTGGATGTAAAAATACAATGCGAATTTGTGTTTGCATTCATACTGGATTGTGGTTATTGCTTGCTGGTTACATGTTATCTAATGATGCTGAGGTTTTACTTGGAGCTCTTGCATAAATAACTGGGAAATTTCACCATGTACGGTTTATACCTTTATTCGGACAATGTGATGAAGATAATCACCCCATTTTTTATTTTCAAAGATTTGGAAAAAAAAAATGTTATATCTATTATGAATTAATTTAACTAGTGTTGTAGGAATGTTGTCAATAATCACCCCATTTTCTTGTTATAATAAGTAACTTAATCCACTGAGGACATCGGATTCTTTTATACTGTTGATGGACAGATGGGTTATTGTAGGAATCTTTTCTGGGCCCATGGCAGATCTAGGTTTTCCTGCAGTCAGTTTGGCGATGCCATCATTTTTTATACCTCCTAAAAGCAAAACAATTATGTGGTGCCATTTGCTACTTTTGTTGGTGTCAATCACCACAAGCAGCTGGTTCTTCTTGGGTGTGCTCTAGTTGCTGATGAATCAAAGAAGCCCTTCATGTGGTGCCCTTCATGTGGTTGTTTGAGACATGGCTCAGGGCATTGTTGGGCTGCCATCCCAAGTTGAAAATAGCTGATCATGATGATTCCATTCTGCAATCGCCCGAACAGGTTTGTCCTTCCAGTCATCATCGATTCTCAATGTGGCAAATTAAGACAAAAGAACGTGAGTATTTGAGTCCACTGAGTAGTGATTGTAAATGTGAATATCAGAAGTGTGTTTATCAAAGTCATACAGTTGTGAATTTGATGCTGCATGCAGTGCTCTTCTCAGCAAATATGGCTTAAGGGAAAATGCTTGGCTGAAGGAAATATATGAAAAGCGTAAAAATTGGGTTCACTGTACTTACATAGAACATTTTTTGCTGGAATTCCCATTGATGGAAGTCTGGATGTGTTTTTTGATCCATATTTAGATTCTCAAACGTCACTTGAAGAATTGTTGTGCGATATGAGCAAGGTTTGGAGCAACGTTGTGGCAATGAAAAGAAAGAAGATTATAATTCATTCAACTTGCAGGCAATTTTGCAGACAAATGGACTGATGGAAGAGCAATGTAGGAGGCTTAATACCCTTTCCGTTTTCAAAGTTTTCCAGAGGGAACTTTAACAAAGCTACAGTTATCTGGGTGCCAAGATTCATGAACAAGGGGCCATCAACAGATATTTGATCCATAAGTGCGGCAGTGAGAATGAGAACCATATCATTACCTTTTGTTCATCCAATCTCGATGTGAGTTGTGGCTGTCAAATGTTTGAATCGGAGGGTGTATTGTGTAGACATGCTTTGAGATTGTTCCAGATTCTGGATATTAGGGAGGTTCCATCTCGCTACA
The DNA here is from genome assembly GCA_017140165.1 of Eucalyptus shirleyi. Classification (NCBI taxonomy): domain Eukaryota; kingdom Viridiplantae; phylum Streptophyta; class Magnoliopsida; order Myrtales; family Myrtaceae; genus Eucalyptus; species Eucalyptus shirleyi. Next base: position 16,484,589 of record CM029447.1, on the reverse strand, counting down.
TCTTACATAGATGGATGAGGAGTGCTGAGTATTGGCACTGTACATGATTTTTAATCAGGAGTAGCTCCCACGAAATTAAGGCTAAGTTGGTCTGGAGTCTTTGTGAAATTGCTGCCAAATACGTAGAGTTTGGTGCCCCATCTTTTGAAGAATATCGACTTGCTTATGAAATTATGCATGAGGGTAGGAGGAAACTTTGCTGGCAGAGGTAACTATAGGATAATTTTGTAGTTTGGGGTGCGTCTATAGTTTCTTTCCTAGCAGGCCTCACTTTTGTAGCTAGAGGGCATCAACTTGTTTTATAAGTATAAATGCTTTCTCAATCAGAAGTGGAATTATGTAGATATGAAATTATGCATTCTATTAGTTCTTTTTGTTGGTTTCTTCTGTTTATCTCACTCAGAGGCTGGGGGAAAGGGAGGGAATAAATTGAGGAGAGCGAATGAAGAACTATGCTTAAAAATTGTACCTTCAGTTTCAAAAGGCAAATTTCAACAAACGTCTAGTGGGTAAAGCCATCACAAGTCCTTTGCCTGAGTGTCTTTGAGAAGCTGACCTGATATTTGAAGAACCTGGACCTTTACTCTGGTGTAATTTCCTCCAAGTTATCCAATCTCTCTCTGTTTTGTGTAACTTTTGGCAAAGGAATTGGAGACATGGATGACTATTAGTTCTGGTGCAGAAGTTAGCAAGAGACCCCTGCTGGTCTGGCCTTTTAATGAGCTACTCATAGTGAAGTTAATGATATACATGAGTTGTGGCGATTTACATTTCAATCCTCACTCTGAATAATCTGACATGATCATACAAAGAAATAGTGAAGTTCATATCATAGAAATATCTAATTCAATAATCAATCGCACTTAAGCACCTCAGTTGTAGTTGCAGAAAATTGATCAGTGGATGTGATTTTCTATGTGTTAATGATTTTTCCAGCAATATTGGAAGAGTCATATGACATTCCATGATGTGGCTGATCTCGTGTCATTCTTGTATTTCATCTTATTTCTTGGCCATACATTTGCAAGAGGACATATCATAGCTGACAAACTTCTGTTGTTGATGTTGAAATGCTCCACTCTATTGGAGTGTGCTGAATATCTCTCATAGTGCATATTTGTGTATGAAGAGCAATACTGATGAAGACAATGCAAAATGAAATATCTCACAGAAGTATACTAGAAACTCTCAGTCCTATGTGCGATACTGGCTCATGAAGCAGCATAATTTGCTCTTTAAGATGCACAAGTAGCTCTTTAATGGATATCTGTCCGTTGGCATTTAAGTATATGAGTAAACTAGGGCAATCACAACTGTGCTGGCAGTTAGATTTGTCCTTATGGCAATTACAACTGTGCTGGCAGTTAGATTTGTCCTTATGGAAACAGAAATGAGCTTTTTTGTTATAGCAAGTTATCGGCTTGCTAGTGGTGTGCATGAATTGCAAATAACCTGCACACGAACAATAATTCTCAGTAATCTAATTGAAACGTCCTTCTCGTTTGATCAACCTATTCAGATGATCTAATGAATGAACAATTTTTGAGGAGGTAATACTTATTTCGTGGATGATTACCAAGATATTATTGCCATCTCAGAAAGCATCTTTGAAAATTGCTTGAGAACTGTTAAAAAATCAAGAATTTGATGGAATGATGTGAAGGTAAATATAGTATGACAGTTTTGGGTTTATGTCATCTTGCTACGAGGTCACTTCAATATCCTCCCCTAAAGCTTGATCAGTGCTTGATCCATCCTAGCTCCACATGGGAAGTTCAGACAGGTGCTCAACAGGTCTAGGGATTGTCTAATTTTTCAGGAATCAATAGATCAGTAGTATGTAGAATGTAAAAAGAAAAATGCTACGTCTTTGACCGTTGCCATTCATACCTCGATATGCCGTGCAGGTCTATGCCACAACTTCGATCCTGTCTCATAGTAAGACTAACGTCATAACGTTCAACAAGATTTGCTAATGTAGAAATTGATAAAAAAAAAAAAAAATAGGTGTCAGTTGTTGAATGTGCATTTAACATGACATTTATTCTGATAATAGATCGAAGACAAATGTGAACTTATAATCTCAATACAAAATAATTCTAGTATTGTTCATCTTTTTGTGGACCGCACTTAATGGTTTTTTACATCAAAACATATGAAATGTATTCTGCAATCATCGTATCAGTGTAGGGCATGATGTCCAAGTTGAGAAGACTCTCAAGCCTGTTATAGTATGGTTCTCGGATTTCAAAGCATACACCCGGAACTTGGAAGAGCCCCCCTCTTTAGCAAGAGAGAAATCCATGTGTTTGTTGTCATGGGACTGGCAGTAAATCAATTCTTTGTGATCTTCATCTGGCATTGCGTCATCGATGCCATAATCTGTATCATTTCTGCCTAGTCTGAAAAATAAAGCGGTGTGAGTAATAGATATATATACTGAAACAAAAACCTTGGAGCTTAATCTTATGGAAGATAGTTTGAACAATGAGCTCTATTTGTATGATTTGGCCTTCTGGTATACATGAGAGATTAGTTTTGAGAAGATGAAAAGAAAGGATTGGGCACTTCAAAGAAAGGGTCTCTTTAGCAAGTGCCAGTGCCGAAAAGTAGTAAACCGCTTTTTTGAAGACTAGTTTCAAGTAGGAAAACTTAAATTTTGAAGCATAACTAGCAAGTCTTATCGATTGTCCCAAGGATGCTGCCACATTTTCCTTGAAAAATAAACTAAAAAAAATCGCATAACTATACTTCTCCTTTGGGAACCATTTCAAGGTTATTCTCAGACCTCATTCCCAAACGTGAGCTTGTGAACAAGTAAAAAACTGAGGACAGTTACATAGTTGAAGGAAGCAAACTGCAGAGTGTAACAGTTTAAAAGATTAATCAAAAACTCCGTCTTACTAAAGGATCAATCAGCAAGCAAGTTATTATGATATTTCATTAGATCTAACAGATGATCAACTCATGAATCTTGACAGTGCACCTAATTCTTTCCTCTCGCAATCGAAAAGCAATCACATTGAAGCACTTTCTTCTTTCGCAAACTCAGCATAATTGCAAATTACTATAGCCAACCACTTTGGTGTAAATATCTATCAGATATCGCCATGGTAGAGCAAGATTTCTGAACACAGCATTAATTATTATGACTAATTGAAGTCACTGAGCAAGAAAAATCTAAGACAAGAGAGGATACAAGAGAAATCAATTTCACTTGAGGTCCACAACATAGACTTAAAATTGGGAATGATTGATTTAGTTATCAAAAGAAACAACAACAAAGACTTCTGCTTCGTTTATTAATCCTGCCTCACTCAAACATATTTCTTTTGCAGATATTGTTGTCACAAAGAGATGAATAACATGTCAATTGTCAACCAAATAAAATGAACAGGAAAACCTTGCAGTGATCAAAAGGGAGAAGTCATAGATGAGACTCCCAATCCAATTGTCATAAGACCTATTTTAATGTCAATGGCAAAGCATTTACCTGAGAACCTCTGCAGAATGTGTGTGTGTGTGTGTGTGAGATCACTTCACTATCCTCCCCTGGAGCTTGACAAGCACTTGGTCCATGGTAAATCCACTTTGGAAGTTCAGACGAGTGCTCAACTAGCCTTGGGATCGCTGATTTTAAGTATTAATAGATCAGTAACATACAGCATGTGAAAAGAAAAATGCTACAAATTTTATTCTCATCATTCATACCCTTGATTTGCTGCGCAGATCTATCCCTTACTCTTCGATTTTATATGGCAATGCATCGAGATAAAAGTTATTTTAAAGGGAAGCAAACCATAAGCCACTCTCCAAAGACACATTTCATCACTTCATCTATGAGTTTTCCAGAATCATTGCACTGTGCAGGCATTTAACTCCTTGTAAAATCAAATAAGCAGATCGCACACTATATCTACAACATGAGTCACGAGCCAAAGTTTACGAGCACGGAGTTGTGTCCAAACCTTTCAGCAATCTATCCATGTCCCCCAATCAAATGAAGTATTGAAACACAATTAAAAAATTATTCATGTAAAATCTAGGTAAGAAGGTCCACATACCTACAAAAAGAAAGTGGAGAATTTCCGGCCAAATTATTCGTGACATTTGAGCTCGTGAGTTATGTGTGGGATATGAGCAATCTTGTCTGAGTAAATTTCAAGACGCAATCATACACCAGAAAAGAATCTGGTCTTAGTAATATCTAAGTTCGTGAGTTATGTGTGGGACATGAGCAATCTTGTACCAGTCCTCGCCTGCTTCTTTTTTGCACCTTTCCTCCAATTTTGGGCAATTGTAGATATTTAGGTGAGTAAGGGAGGAAAGCCTTCGCATTCCTTCAGGTAATGATGTCAACAAGTGGCACCCGGTGATATCAAGCCATTGAAGTGATTGAAGGGCCTCGATCTGCTCTGGTAAAGCCTTCAAATTGGAGCAATGGTGAATTACAAGAGACTTGAGATTGCTGACCTGCAGAAGCCATTGTGGGAAAGATGCTAATTTAGGAAGGCCAAAGATTTTCACGGACGAGAGACTTTGAAGTCCATGGAAATCCAAGATGTTGCTACTTCCGTCTTTGGATAAATCGAGCTCCTTGCATTCTGATATAAGGAGTTCCATGAGATTGGATAGATGTCGCATACCGAGTGAGAGGGAAGTTAACCTTGGACAATGATTGATCATAAGAAATTCAAGTGAGGTGAGTCTTTTAAAAAGCTCCTCAGGCACACATTCTAGAAATTCTATACTCCAGATACGTAGCTGCTTCAACTTATTAGGGCCCAACGTCTGAATTAGCAATGCTAGGTTGGCCTTACTTAAAAGTAACCACTCAAGATGTGGAGTTAGTGGCATGGCTCTCAAGTTTCCACAGTAGCAGATCTCTAATTTCATTAGACTAGGAAATGATGTTGTTAAAGTGGATGAATGGTCTGACTCAATGTATTCCAATTCAGTCAGATGATTTATCTTTAAATTCTTGAGTTGAGGTAGTTGGCCCAGTGGAGGGAGATGTTTACATCTTCCGCAGTACTCCAACTCTATCTCAACTAAATTTGGCAAGGAAGACACAAGGCTATCCATCATCCACCTTGGAAAGCTCTCGCCTTTATATCCCATGACCGTCAACTTCTGCAGATTTGAATGCGGTCTTAATCCACCTAATAGTGCTGCATCTCTATCCCCAATTACCGCATCATCAGTATTGAAATGAGCCCATTCAAGTTTCAAAGATTCTAGAGAATGCTTCCCTATCAAGTTTGCAGCCCTAGATTCTGCTACTACATCTCTCACATTTCCCAAATTTTCAATGCAAAGGTTTCCTCGGATGTTATTAAGCCCATTTAGCTCCCCAAGTCTACAACAATTCTTAGTAAGAGCTTCATCTTTTGGCAAAATGAAGCGCGTCAACCTATGTAGAGAACTCAGTTGCCCCAGTCCACGTGGCAAATAACTAAGTTCCCAACAGCTGGCTATGTATAGATTTCAAAGTCTTATTAACTTCTTTATACCCCTTGGCAATTCTTCAAGGGCAGAACATTCATAAAGATTAAGTGTTTGCAAATTTTGCAATCCTGTAATTGAATTAGAAAGCCTTTTGAGTGTTGTATTGTTAGAGAGGTCGAGATATGTGAGATACTTCAACTTACAAATGGATCTAGGCACTTCCTTGACATTTGTGGCATGTAGATCCAGAATGCGCAACCTCTTGAAACTTTGAATGAGTTGGTGTAGATATGCTTCACTCATTGGTTCTCTTTGTTCCCTTCCCCAATATCTAGTATTAGATAGAAATGTTCTCAATGCACTTGCTTTCAAGCGTGAGATTGGAAGTTTACCCATGAAATTAGAAGTTAAATCATGAGATATATGACGAGTTCTTTTGAGTGTCGATCTTGTGTCGTCCCATGCCACCCAATAGTTGGTCCCTGCAACCAAGCAAGCTAGATCATGCATCAAATCATGCATCTTGCAAGTCTCCTCATTCGTGTATGGATCTTTTTTAAAATCTTGGAAGAAGTTACTCCAAAGCAGATCCATGAAATATCCATGAGCAATGTCTTCTAAATGTTGACCTCTATGCGATGGCTGGATAAATCCTTCTGCCATCCAAAGATCAAACAAAGTCTGCATCTTTATCTCATAATCTTTGGGAAACAATGAACAAAATGCAAAACACTGTTTCAAATGTGAAGGAAGATGATAGTAACTCAACCTAAGAACTGATATTATGTTGTCTTCACTTCGAGACACTTCTGGGAGTTCGTCATCTTTGAAACATAACCATTCACGTTTAGTTTTCTTAGAGGATAGTAAATGCCCAACAGTTCGAATAACCAATGGAACTCCATAGCACTTTCTAACTATCTCTTTAGCGATAGCTAGCATTTCAAGATCTTGTATTTCCTCTTCTTTATGACAAGCTATTTGCATTAATAAATCAATAGATGTTCTTTCAGATAAGCCCCCAAGAAGATGAAGCGGACCAGTGCTAGTGATCCTCGCAACTGAAGGAAGTCGTGTAGTTATTAGGATCTTGCTTCCTCTAGCACCTCCCACTAATAAAATTTTCAAACTCAGCCATTTTTCTGGGTATTCATTCCATAAGTCATCTAAAACTAAGAGATATCTCTTCCCATCAATTTCTGTCCTCAATTCACTTTGTAACTGTTCCATTGCACTCTCGGTTGGTTCTTTCTTCTTTGCACAAGCTATGATATTTTTCACTATTTTTTTCATGTCAAAGTCATTTGAGACGCAAACCCACATTTTCAAGTCGAAATGTTTACTGACCATCTCATCATTATACACAAATTGAGCAAGAGCTGTTTTTCCAAGCCCCCCAATACCAACTATTGGAATGACGGAAACGTTCTCTTTCACGTTTAGGTTCAGTAAAATTTCCATGACTATCTTCTTGTCATCATCTCTCCCTTTAATATCTCCCTCGAGTATAAACGAATGCGTCTCTTCTCTCTTCCTCCACTCTCTCTCCATTGGCAAATCCACAGGGCGCTCGTCCAAAGAGAATCCCCTATCAGCCTTAATGGTTTCTATTTTTTCCCGCACTGCTCTTACTTTGTAACTCATCTTCAGTTTAAAAGCAAGCTGGTTTGAACTTGAGAAAAATGTCCTTACCTCCTTGATCATTTCAGTATGGCCCCTCAATTCTCGTCTTATAGCATTTATATTGAATTCTTCAAGCACGTCTTGCGCATCATAGAAAGCATCTTTCAATTTCTCAAGCCAATCTTGGATTTCGGAATTATGGTATTGCTCTTCTGCATGTCCCAGTATAGCTTGAAGCGTGGAGACAGTGTCCCTGAGCTCCTCAAGTTCATGCTTGACGCCCCACAGCTTTCCGACATTTTCTAGTGCTTCAGGAATCAGATAAGAAGCGATCTTTCCAGCAATACTAAGGATGACAGCTTCTGCCATTTTTCTTCTCTCTGTGGATCAAAAGATACTAGTCCAATCGGTCCAAGGATAGAGACTTCTCACAACAGGTTTAACAGGTTTGTGTTGATGCTCACCTGAGACTAGCAAATCAAAAGGCTAACAAATCTAATTGTCTACCTCTGTGACCGACATGAACTGTTGAAGATAAAAATTCCAACCATCTATGCAAGCCTAAATAAAAAATGCATAATGGACCAAAGAGGTCGCGTCCAAGGTTAACTATTGATTTGTCTAAGATATTTGGTGCTTCCTTTGTTTACTCGTCCAACGTGCTTGCAAAGGCAATGAAGATGCTGGTGTTGAAGTGATAGAAATACTCTTAACAATTTGTCTAACAGTCCCGAGATCCAGAACCTGTGGATATTTGTGCAAAGAAATTGCGTCCCCAATGACAAACATTTTTAGAAGATGACCAAAAATTCTTCTTGGGATGGATTTTAGGTATGACAAACTTGGTATAAAAGCTTATGTTATAAACCTAGAAAATTTTCCTTTGCTTTGATTCGGGCACTAGGAAAAGTGAGTGGCGATTCATTAGTACTAATATATATGTGTATATAGGCGATATATACTTCTGCAAAAATAGAAAGTTCTGAATGTATAGGTAACATAATGGATTTGTTAACATTATGATGCTAACATTACCGCATTCAATTCAACTTCCCTTCATTCACATGACATTATTGCTATTATTTTATTAAAATATTACAGTTTGATTAGAGAAGTTCACTCTCCTTGCTAATCTCTCAAAATCATTTGCTTCTTATGAATAAATGCTTCTATACCGTTTCTTGCTTTCTTTATATCTTCCCGTTCTCTAGATAATAATAAAAAAAATTGCCTTAAAACTCTTCCCACGGTAAACTTGCACATTTATGCAATGTAAAATCCCATATTTAGTAATTTTAAAAGGATTACCATATTTATGCGAGAATGACTTTGATATATGTGGCACGCTTCTAGATTATTTTTATCTGTTTGTATGATTTGGAGGGTGTTTGTTTAGTGAGTTTGTAACGGGGCTTATTGGAGTTGGCTCGGGCCAATTCTCTAAACCTTTCTGGTGGGCCTAGTGTCCTTCTGAGTCCTCTTGACATGTGTTAGTGTATCATTGGCTTTTGTCCACCAGGCACGTGGCAGTCTGTTCGTATGGCATAATCCTCTGAGCAATCCTTTTGATCCTCTTTCTATGAGTAAGATATCAATTACCAAAAAAAAAAAATTAAATTACCAATTTAGTACTAAATTTTTTTATCATGGAAATTTTATCCTAAGCCTTTTGCATGTGCGAATATAACTCATCCGTTCAATTTTGGTTAGAAATTATTGATATATACACCAACTGTCCTATGTGGCACAATAGGCATTGACATATATATTTTTAATATTTTTTGAATTTTTGTATTTTTTTTTCTTTTTCCTTTTCTATTTTATTATCCTTCTCTTTACTTTTATTTTTTGGGCTGAAGGTTAGAGATCAAGCCCCCAAAAAAAGTAAAGAGAAAAGGAAAAAAATTACAAAAATTTTAAAAATTTTAAAAATTTATTAAGAAATTATAAAAAGGTTCTCATTAATGTCGGTCATGCCATGTAGAATGGCAGGCTTTCATGTCAACGATTTATGGCCAAAATTAATTGGATGGATTGATTGGATAAATGCAAAAAGATGTAGGACTCAGTTGGTTAAAACAAATAAAGAGTTTAGGATTGAATTAACAAAATTGCAACAGGCTTAAAATTTTTTTGGTAATTTTCCCATCACAATTAAATAGGGACTAAAGAGACACAAATTCGTTAGATAGGTAAAACATCACATCCAGTTTAATAAGTAAGGCAAGTCGAGGATGTTGTTCTTGTATGTAAAAGATTAAATGGAATGATTTATTTATTTCCCACTTTATTGCAAAGTATGTATATACGTTGGAGTTTTGCAATCAATGTTTGCCATTTGAATATTTTATGTTAGCTATAATTATTGTATACTTATATAATCTAATTTTATATATTTAGTTTTGTTTCGCAAATGACACATAATAAAATAGAATGAAATAAAATAATCAAGATGATAAGAGTTAGCTGAGGTTTCTTATAACTTGTTTGTTGTGCTTTTTAAAAACGCAAAAGTAACTTCTTGCTTTCTTGCTAAAAAAAATATTATTCAAGTATTAAAAATCATGAAATTATTGATGTAGATTATGTGAAAATTCAATATGTTTTAGACCAAAAAAAAAAAAAATGTTAACATGAGTCCGAAATGAGATCAGATTTATTTAAAAAGAAAAGAAAAAAAGAGTCTCTTGTTGTTTGCCGATGCTTTTGAAAGCATAGAGCTTGCAATCTACCACAAGAAGTGAACAACAAACTTGAGTTGTCGAAGACAGGATTTCTCATCAGCCATGCACATTACGAGATAAGGTCTAAATCAATGTGCACATGGGGCCCCACTGAGGTCAGGTCCGAGGTCCATGATTGGTTTGTCTAAGATTTTACATGCTTCTAGTGTTTACTAGCCTAACATGCTTGCATAGGCAATGAAATTGCTGGTGAAAACAGATCACTAGGCTTATAGTTCATAAAACAATAAATCGAGGGAGAATTACCAAAAAAATCCTAAACCTATTGTAATTGTGCCAATTCAGTCCTAAATCTTTTTTTTTTTTTTTGCTAATTTAGTTTTAAACCTTTTACAATTGTACAAATTCAGTTTATTCGACCAAATTTAGCCAGCCGGCGACTACTGTCTAGCGATTGCTGACAAGGCACTTTTCCCCCATCTTCTCCTTCCTTTGGCCGGTGGCTAGAGTTGAGGGCTGGCGAGCCTCTCCTAGCCAAGGCAAGGCCGACCTCGTCGTTGCTAGACTCGGCCCTACCAGATTTGGCGAGGCTCAGCCTTGCCCAACCAAGGCAAGGGTCGACCTCACCAATCGCCAGCGAGGCTCCTTGCCCAAAAATAATGAGGCTCGACCTTGTCATGGCTAGGCGAGGCTGAGCCTTGCCCGATTTGGTGATAGCGACCTCATCGTTGCTGGGCAAGGCTTGCCCACATCAGTGGCCGATGGGGGCAAGCCTCACCCCTGACCAATGTCGACCAACCAAAGGAAGGAGAAGATGCCCAAAAAAAGAAAAAAAGAATTCAAAAATTAAAAAAAAAAAAAAAAAAAAGAAGAGAAAATATATTAAAAATGGCACGTCAAGTGTTCGTCGATGGCCATCACTGGGCTGGCATATATGTCAGCGCCGACCGACCAAATTTGACCACATAGACTGAATTGTTATAATTACAATATGTTTAGGATTTTTTTTTTGATAATTTTCCCATAAATCGATGCATGCATGGTGAAAATAACTTGAGAGCAAAATTACCAGGAGTACTGGTGACACTGAAGGACCGAATTTGACAGCAGCAGCCCGAATGAAATGCAGACAACAAGATAAGATATGATGAAGAAATGGTACTTGAGTGCTGCCTGCATTTGCCCTCGTTGCTGTATTTATCGTCGTCCCACATCAAACGGAGAAGAACATAGGAACATTCCTTTCTTACGTGGACGCAGCAAGGAAACGTGGAATATGATCCCCTTCTTGCTGTGTAGTCTCTGCAAGACAGATAGGGAAAAGATGTCACGTCCAACTCGAAGATTTATGTAGTCTCAATCGTTATTGATATATTAACATAAATACTTCTGTTTCTGTCTACATAAGACATTAACACGATGATTTCCATCGATGACCATTTTTCCCCGAACTCTTCCAGATTGCAAATATTCCAATTTCTAAAATTCTAGTTCAATTTCAGTGATAATTAAAATGTACAGCAATTTTTCGATCATAATTCTAATATAGTTATAATTGTAAATAGCACACGGTATATTTCTTAATCTTATAATTGTAGTTCATATTTTTACCGTAATAACATATTACCATCATTGCTAAGGGGTAAATACTAATATCCCTAACTAGATAAAAGTATAATAATCTGTCATATAACAATAAAATTCCACTAATGAATCAATGTAAGAAGTGTTACCTTAAGCTAACTGCAAATAAAAAATCATAATTCATGTGTTAAAATTTTTAGTATAATAATATTTGATTTCATCGTGTAACCATGAACTATCATTTAGTAATATACATAACATTTAATGATAATGACAGTTAATCTTAGTTAGACCAATCTAATACAAGTAATTATCTCTTACCATTTAAAACTAAAATTACCACTAAAAAATTAATATTATATATATAGATATATAATATTATATATCCCTACCACCAAATGCTAGGCGGGTAAGTGGGAATCAAATGCTACTTAGCGTTAAGATTCGTGCCATCTGTAAAATGGCTTGTTCCCGTCAATCTTTTGATCTTGCCATGATATAACACTAGGCAGGTGAGTGGGAATTAGATGCTGCTTGGCGTTAATTTGTCAGAATAAGATTCATGCTATCTGCAATGGCTTGTTCCCATCAATCTGGTTGGCTCACAAAATTGACTGATTTTGCAAAATCTACATATGTAAGACTAGGCAGGTGAGTGGGAATTAGATGCTACCTAGCGTCATTTTGCCGAGAGCAAGAGTCATGCCATCCGTAAAATGACTTTTTCCCGTCAATCTTGTGATTGGCTCACAAGATTGATTGATTTTACAAAAAAATTTCCAAGAACATGTTTGACAAATAGGACAGGCGGCCTAATTCCTTAAAATATCCCAAACTTTAGGTCCAATCTCAGCTCTTCCCCAAACTTTTCTTTTTATCTAAAAAGAAAATTTGAAAATTTTACTCTAGTCTTAATTCTGCCCACGAGTCCAAAATTTGCCATTTGTTTCTCCAAAGTTATCGATCTCAAGGCCAACTAGGAGTCTATTATTAGAACTACGTCCCCGACAACACCTTCACCTTCATATAAAATAATAGTAGCCTCTTGATGTTGATAATCTTGAAAAAATCAATGGCAATTTTTGGAAGAGTAAGCAAATTTGGGACTAGAGTGAAAATTGAGATTTTTTTTAGATGAAAGAAATTCAGGACAGGATTGAGATTGGACCAAAACTTACAGATTTTTTAGGAAACTTTAGTTAATGAATTGGGACTGGACCTAAATTAGCCCTGGGACAGAATGTGAATCTTGAATCTGTTTATCTACCCCTCCTACAGTGAAGTACTCAAAATTAAATCCCAAAATATCGGCAAGCATTTGGTCTTCCAAGGAATCTCGCAACAGTTAAGTTGGTTTTAACAGGGTTGACTTAACCCCCAAAAGCAGCCTCTGAAAATATAAAAGAATACTTGCCGATTCTTGGATCGTGAATATGTTATCATGTCAAATTCATTCTTTAGGATGATATTGTGACGTGAACCAAACTGGAAATGTATGCATTTGACTAACCAAAAGAGTTTCTGTCCAACAATGGAAATAGTAAATTTTCTGTTCTTCAGGAAAGCGTTTGTCAAAGGGAACTTATTTTCAATATATAAGTCTATATAAACTCTTCCCTTTTTTATGTTTTGTTTTTAATCACCTAATTATAAAGATTAGAATAATTATTGGAGTTTGCTTATCTTTCTGGAAATGATTGTGTTAGAATTTTAGTAGACTATTGGTACATGCACTTTTTTCCCTCTCCTATTGTAAATTGCATAACTGCAATATTGTATCGAGATTTTACTTTGATTTTAGTTGATTATACATTACTCTCTAACTGAATTTACATTTGCATTAACCTATCAGGACATAAGATTAGCAAAACTTTTTTTTCATTTTATGTACATTATTTCTTTTTGGTAATTACACGTACTTTATCAAATGTATAGTTGATAACGTCTTTATTATTCAGTGGTGCCTTTAGAATTAGCATAGAGATTTTAGTCATGGTCTAATCAACGGAACCATAAAGACTATATAGATGTTAGAAACTTCTATTTGTGACAGTTTATGTATACACAATTAATTGCATATTTTTATTTGAATATTTTGACAATTAAATTTCAAAGTTGAAAAATTATAGTTTTAATCTAATCAATATTGACCTTGTGGGTTTTTTGCCAGAATATGTTTCTATAATTAAAAGATTGCTTACTTGTGCTCTCCTTTAATTTTTTTACACATTTTTTTCTACAACGCGAAATGGAGGTTGAAACTCTAGTTACACCTTTTTTTACTTTCAAACTCACATCTCATATATTAAAGGAAACTTCGAGCATTTCTTAATTTTGGTCCACTTGTTATGACATATGAATGTATGATCTATCGTGACTCTCTTGATGGGCGTTAGAGAGTGGTTTTAGAAATAATATCGAGTTGGAGACCAACAATCCTCAATCTGTGTGGTTTCTCTCAAACCCTTAGCTTTCGCGAAGTTAGGATTTCCACTTTTGGTTCAATTAATTCTATAAAAATTCTACATGGCATGGAGCTGCTACTAACTTATTGGGTCAGTTAGGAGCCAAGTGAGATACCAAAGGATATCTCATTTCCTGCGCAATCAGAAATCTAGAATCAGAGAGTTGATTACATTAGTCATGCAATTAATGCCCTTTTGGTATAAATTAAGGTGTCCACATGATCTATTTATCAAATATGAATCCTAAAGTTCTCGTTCGCTAGGTGTCCATGCAATGATTTTGGTGTTTATTATGATCCTAAGATATAACCTAATAATTTAGTTAGAACAAGCAAATTCACAACACCAAAGCGATATAAAAGAATTGCAACTATTTTGTCGATAACAATAATAAGAGAAAGAGACCCATGAGCTAAATTCAAATAGCATCCAATTTCTTGTCTAAAAGATTAATGTACTAAAACTAAACTATATCTGAGATATTTGCTAAAATCCCTAAACTGTATACACTAACTAAATTAAAAAACTAATATGAAAATCTAAGCTAATCAAGCCCTACTTTTTAAAATATTTTCTATTTTTTATTTTTTTGAATTTTTTGAATTTTTATCTTTATTATGTCTATTTTTCATTATCTATTATTTAAGAAGACATGGACTGAACCCATGGGCTCAACCCGCGTGTAAGTTCAGGTTTAGGCTCGCAAGGACGTGGGCCGAGTTTTGGACTCGCCCTGTAGGCAAGGTCAAATTTGAAATTCATTGGGATGGGCTTCACACGGGCTCATTAAAGCCCATTTCCTATAAGAAAGCCCGATTACTCATTTATATTTCTCTTTTTTCCTCTTTCATTATTTCCATTTTTTATTTTTTTATTTTGTTTTTTTCCCCATCGTCTTCGTCCTGTCGTATCTTTTTACTGCTCAGGAACTTCAAACACTCGCACATTTATTCTTAAATACCAAAGCTTCAATCACGATAAATCCATATCCTATACTAAACGAGAATAGCTCGATCTATCGTTAACCACCCCGATCACTGGTTTGCCGCCGTTAACCTTCGGTCACAGACTCGCACATGGACTCATAGCGAATATAAACATGAAACACTAACACGGTGAAGATCTCAGTCATGAGCATCGCCAGAAACGAGGGCTAGGAGTAATGGTTTCTGATTACATACTCTCATCATTGGACATCATGGAATATTGCAGGAACATACGAAAATATAGATCAAAAATACAAAGATGAAGTTTGAGGCAGTCTCAGTGATGATGAAATATAGGTGAAATCATGCTCAATAACCAACGAATAATACCTATCGTGTAAGAAACGTCGATGCACACTCAAAATAATCCAGGATTAGAGACAAGTCTACACTAATTTGGTCCAAGCATTTTGTCGAACAGGTAACGAGCATATTTATGAATGTGTTTACACTCAAAGTGAATGAAAGAATAACATCCCGGTTAACTTCAAGCGTGTTAATGTTAGAAGAATCGCCAAAATATCGCTACTCGAACTGCCAGAAACTAGATCTTTAGAGTTTTTGTTCTTACTCATAATAAACTGAGATGGAACATATTGAACTCACCTTGTCGGGAACAAATCTCAGTCACAGATGCTGATCGAGCTGGCACGAGGAGATTCCAGAAAGCATCGCCAGTGAGGAAGAATTCCGGCGCTGGAGCTTGATTGAGAATGCAGCTCTTTGAGTTTCGCGGAAAAAAAGAAGAAGAAAAAAACAGGGTAAAGCAGAGGAGACTCGCGGCAGCAATATAATGCCGGTCAACAACAATGATAACTGCAAGAACTAGCTCAGGAACGGAAGTGATAAGCAGCAAAACCACGACGTTGATTAACAATGGAGAAGCATTCTCGAAAAGCTTCTTGAGAGAAGAATTTTCTCTTCCTCTTATTTTTTATTGAGCCTTTTCGATGAGCCCCTTTTATTAGGGGCTTGCGAAGGTGGTCCTTTTTTCTATTTATGGGTCAATTTGAATTTCCTTTTTCTCAATCGGATGGGCTTGGGAGCGGCTATGCTTCGAAATTCGTGAATTTTCAGTTTTGTTTGACGCACCGAACGGGTTGAAATATGCAATTTCCAGGCTGAGGATTCGAGCTGCACAAGTTGGCCTCTGTTCCTTTATTTAACCGTTTAATTTTTTTCTTATAGATTCGTCGACTAAAATTTGGGTGTTGACTTGATCGATTTGAATTACAGGGCAAGATATTCCCCTTTTTATTTTCCTATTCGTGTTTATATTTCGTTAACTTTAGATATGATCTAAAGAAAAGCATGATTTAAAAGTTTGATCATGCTTCAAAACATGATCCCTTTCTTGCTTTGTAGTCTAAATAGGACACGGGACAGATAGGGAGAGGTGTTACGTCCAACTCGACAATCCATATCCCATTCCCTCCCCCAAGTACTAATAAAGATGTTTATTTATTAAAATATCCCATATATGTAGAATAGTTCAATTTCAGTGACAATTAAAGTACAAAACAAATTTTCAGTCATAATTCTAAAATATTTATAATTGTAAATAGCACATGATGTACTTCTTGATCTTATAATTGTAGTTCATATTTCTACTATAATAACATATAATTGTAATTGCTAAAGAGATAACTAATGATATATGTTATTGGATAATAGTATCTTAATCACCATACAACAATAGATTCAGATAACAAATCAATGTAGGAAGTGTTACCTTAAGCTAATTGCAATTTAAAAATCATAATCCACGCATTAGAAATTTTGGTATAATGAAATTTGATTTCATCATTTAGCCATGAACTATCATTCAGTAATATGCATAACATTTAATGATTATGACAATTAATCTTAGTCAGACCAATTAAATACAAGTAATTATATTTTCTCATATAAAACTAAAATTACCATTAAAAAAATATTTTATAATAATATTTTATATATTTATATATTGGATGAACCCTACCACCAAACATCTTATTTGGGAAAATGCAATGAATGTGATAGTCTTGACATATTGATGCATACTTGATTCGAAAGCTAAATTAAACTTTCCTTGATTTCATAGTAGTGGTGGCTATCATTTACTGAATCATATTTTTCATCACTCCCTTTTATTATCATTGTAGGTTTTGAACATAAGAAAGTTTAATAAAAAACTTTCATAGGATGGCCGGATATTCCTTAAATTCTTGGTATAGATGTGGGACATGACAGTTGTCAGGAAAACGAGAATTTGCTAAATAATGATGTGCTTTGGGATTGTTACTATAATGGACTTGACTCACATTTAAGGTTCCATTTGTAGTTATCTGTGTGTTCTTAGAACTGCGTAAAGGAGATTGAACTTGGTGTTATGTCAAATGTTCTTTGAATTGAAAAATCCTCCAGTTTAATGAATGATTATGTCCCATATGATATAACTGACCATTATAAGATAAAACGCCAGTGGGCCTAGTCTGCCGTATGAATCGATGTACTTACCTTTTTTGCGCTAAAAATATTTATTCATAAGATAATTGGCAAACGATGAAAATTAATAAGAAGGTATGCACCATTTAATGATTGCGTTAATGAAGATAGTTATAATAGATGAAGTTATGCATCCTTTTTAACGACGCATAGTTATACTCACTTCTCAGAAGACTCATATGTTTTAGTTAATTAAATAATTAACCAATTTAATAGGCTTAATTAGTTTTAAATTGGATTAAGATTTTCTTTGAGAATATATCCAAACTAGTTTATCTACCATGAAAATGAAAATGATTACAAAATTTCCGGTGGAATACAACTCTAATGTCTTAAAGCAGAGATTAATAGGTGATCTATTTGTACCGTGGCTTTGTAAAAATAACTACTCATAATTAGTTTATCATCGAATTACGTCTGTAAATAAATACTTTAAATTATGATATCTTGTGCCGTCTCCTATAACCTTTTATCAATTAGCTCGTTGTTTGAGAATGTAGAAATTTATTCATATATCCATATTTTGCATTTTACGCATAATTGTCAAGAATTCTCCAAATGCAACAATAGAAAATAACAGAAAACAGCAGAATAAATCATCAAATTTATTCCACGTGACGATTATCTATATGGATCAATGCGCATAATTATAACTATTGTGCTTCGCCCTTCTGTCCTGCATCATCCAGCATGTTTAGTTTCAATACACAACGGGCATCGACTTTAGGAACTGATTTCTCCAACTCAGGAATTCTACAACCGAAGCAAACAGATAGCGTGAGACGCAAGAAACAAACTGCTACAAACGAATGCAGAGGTGTTAACACTCAAGCCATAGATTTATTGCCATCATCTCGGATCTTTTTCTGCAGGTGATCTCCATTGACAATCACGGGAACACGGCTAAACACAAAGTAAAAAAAGCAACAGAAAGATGTGTTCAGATTCAATTGTTGATAACAATGAATTGTAAATGCAATCAAAGCTTTGCGTTACTAAAATGATTAATTTACACCAAAACGCCCTCAGGTTGCGCCAAAAACATAAGCTATTTCGTAACAGTGCCAGTGTTATTTTAACAAATGAAAAACACTGAATCTGGTCACCAATTTCAATAATTTTTCATTGAAACTGCACACAAAATGTCTATTTCAGGAAACACTTTAGATTTATGATTTATGCATGAGTGATATGAACGTAGCTCAGTCTTGTATCTCGCAAGAACGATGCAGAACTGGGGATGATGAAGTTACAAGGTTAACAGGATGAGATAAAACAAATATGATGTTGTCAATCGAAATCAAGTCCAGTAGAAGTAACTCAAGCGAGATCCGAGCACTTCGAGATTTCCTGGTAGCGAAACAAAGCAAAACAGAGAGGTCCACTGCGTAAAGTTTAAGCCAGCTGGTAGCGAAACAAAGCAAAACAGAGAGGTCCACTGAGTAAAGTTTAAGCCAGCGAACGGCAATGGTGGCAATAGCTATTATTCGCCTGAATTCGATGGATAAAGTTTGCAAAGTGAAATAAACCAGTGAGATCGTTTTCTTCATACTCCCCGCAGCTTCAAAAAAAAAAAAAAAAAAAACGATTCTCTGTTTTCCGATCCTATCATGGCCCACCTCAAAGCAGTTGGAGATGGAGGTGCGACAGTCAACGGCGACGATCGGCAGTGGCAAACAGCGTCCAGAGTGTGATGGTGAATGAAATCGATGAAGGAGCCTCTTGAAGTTCAGGAAGAGACCGAGAAACCAGTGTTACTGACTGTACTAAAATCAGGAACCAAAGGAAGGTAGAGGGAACTTAGCGTTTGCGGCGATCGAACAATGGAGAACTGAGTTCCGATCATCTGAGCAGAACTGAGGAATGTCGGATTCAGGTTGGATATCGTTGAAGACTGGATCGACTTGGAATAGCCAGAATTCGCTTTTTTTGTAGGAGCTATGGAGTTCTAGAGAGCTATCTGTGAACTCAGAGAATGGGCAATTTGCAATCTATCCTTGTTACGAAATTGTAGGAGCTATGGAGTTCTAGAGAACTATCCGTGAACTCAGTGTTACTGACTGTAGTGAAATCCGGAACGAAAGGAAGTCTAAGTGATTCGATTATTTTTAGAGTGAGAACCGAATGCATGAACGTGGGTTTTCACGCACACCGTTCCTTCAGTCGGCTCGTGCATTTCATCTAGAATTCAGATCGCAACACCGTTTTCTCTGTTAAACCCAAAAAGGAGAGTACTTTGTTCCGTGAAATTTTCCTGATTTTTTTAAAATATTAGATTTTTCTGTTGTTTTTTTAGAGATTAGGGAAATTGTGGAAATTATGGATGATGGTTTTCTCGACATCCAAAAATTTTCTAGTCAACATGACGTGTTCCAATATATATATTAATTATGGAAAATTCTAATTCATAGCCTTCGAAGAAAAAATTGTGAAATGTAGGTGCAATTATTGGAGAAAAAAGTTAGCACGCGCAATATTTGCAAAAAATATATAATTACCAATTTTCTAATATTGTGCAAAGAATTATTTTTTTTCAGATTGTTCACACAGTTTAAGTAATTTTCGGGTCACTGGGGGTGCATATCAAGGCCACAGACTCGGAATTGAGGATAGGAGGGCATTCAAGTAATTTCCATCGGAACAGTAGTTTTTTGCCCAAGTTGAGTCAGCCATTGTTTAGAATGACTAATTTCTACAAACGGTATTGAATTCTGTTTAATCGAGGCAAGTAATTTCTACGACTATTATATTTTGTAAAAATATTGCATGACATGATTTGTCTAGAAAAAGCTATATTGTGATATGGCATGTATTTTTGAAGCATATTAATAAATATTAATTTTATGGCACACCCTTTTTAGATCAATTGGATACTTTTGAATCTATGATTTGGAAATATTTTAAGCTGAAATTGTTTATGTATATAATGTGTGCATGAACACACAAACCAATATTGTTTTGGGGCTTAATCTAAACCATGTGATTTAAAATGTTTATTCATACCTGATGTGATTTTCAAGGCCTAACCAACAATATGTTTGGGTTTTATCATGTGGAGAAATTGACTATAGGGTTTTTTGACATTGAGTTTGATATATGTTGATTATAGTGTGTGGGTTTATGATATAGTGTGAATTTATGATTTATTGAATTAAGCATTCTACCTTTTACATGGGAAACTGCAATTAATGTGATCGTCTTGATATATCAATGCAAACTTGTTTTTAGAGTTACATTATTCATTCCTTTATCGCATAGGAGCAATGTTTGTCACTTACTAGCCATGGTTTTCCTCACCCATTTTTACTACCATTTTTGGTTTTACAAATGAGAAAGTTTAGTCGGATGCACATGAAGAGGGATCCGAGAGTGGAATTGGAATTTACAATAGACTATATGAATAAACCTCATCAAATTTGATTTTTGAATTTCTGGTAATTTTCTCGATTCACTAGACTCTATTATGGTTATCATCCAATGAAAGGTTTTGCTTAGTCTACACACACATATGGGTTAAAAGGCATTCTTCACATTGGATGGCCATTCCCTAAGTTCTAGATTGGGTTAATGCACTAAGGGACTATTACCTGAACAATCCACATCTATAGTTTAGTGCATTTTATGAACTAGTTATGTCAATTGAACTCTTCCAATTTAATGGAGGAAATGATAAGATAAAATGCAAATTGGCTTTTGAAGCATGCTGGGGGAGGATCAATAAATAAAAATTGCCTTACAGATCTCTTCGCACATTACCACAACTTATACATTTATGCAATGTTTTATTTACGCATATAGAATTTTCATAAATATCAAAAGGACACAAATTTTCACCATTTTTTGGCATATTTTTGGACCTATTTTACCATTTCTTTTTCCTATTTCCATGATATCGAATATCCTTTAACTCAAAATCATAACTTCTCTTTATCAATTTTCAGAAAATAACTTATTTCTGTTATCAAGTCTGATTATCATTTTTATCCCCTAACATATTCCATTTCTAATTTGGCTCTATTAAGTAGCTTTACCTTCGATTCTTTTGGAATTGTCACTGAAGTCTGTTCCCTTCAGATTGTCAAACATCTCACTGGATTGTACTTTCTCGCTTCTGCTCCGTTATCCATTCAGAGTGCTCTTATTTACTCACAGCTCATTCGATTCTCCTTCACCGGCTTTGATCATTGCTTGCGACACGTCCAAGACTTTCTCTGGTTAGTTGAACTACCGATTGTGACCGATAATCGCTCCTCGCTAAGATAAAAGCTCTTCGTTCTGTTTTGAGTGCTACTCATGTAAACCAAGAGCTTTGTCGTAGACGTCTGAGCTTATAGTAGTAACTGCGGTTCAATCTTGATAATCTTGTAATGATTGGGTTGTGATTCTCGCTATCTCGTGGACGCATTGTGCCATCTAATGGAATGCAAAACAACTGTTTGGTGAAATGCCCGAGTCATATTGGTATAAATATGACTTCGAATCTGACTGAGATCAACTTGTCTGCTTGAACGATTCACTGTACTAGTTGTATAGGTTAAGTTAATCTGGATTGATATTCACTTTTGAGTTCATTCCAGAAGGTCTCAGCCTCGATAGGCTTTTGGTGTTCTAAGGCGATTAGCTAAAATGTTAGTGCTTAATTGTAAATACTCGTATGGTCAGGACTGGTGTGTTCATGAAGCATAGACTGATTGTGTAGACTAATACATTGGAGCGCAGATCCCCTTTGCTGTGCATATCTTTTCTGATAGTGAATTCCATCATGTTTTCTCTAATGAGTGGATGTAAAATGCAATGCAAATTTGTGGTTGGTGTTTGTGCTGGATCGTGGTTGTTGCTTGCTGGTTATATGTTATCTAATGATGCAGAGGTATTACTTGGAGCTCTTGCATGAACTTTCTTGTTGCTAGATTAGTTTATGTTCAATTGAAAGCTTCGTTAAGGACCCGGTTTAATAGGTGAAGGTAGGAAATAATGTCCATCGATGAGTAGGTTGATGCTGTATTTCCGCTGGGGATGAACAAATTGGGTTTGGTGTCTGAGGTAGGTTAGTCTGGCAACGAGCAAGAAAAGGAAGAGATGAAATTGATTCACCTAGACAACTAACAAGAATTTTTGTTTGGGCGTGAGAGAAAGATAAAGACAAGGTTCAAAGGAAAGAGAAAAAAATTGAACTCCGTCTGTTCTGGGATGGTGGTTTGAGAAAAGGAAAAATAATAAATATAAATATAAAAGATTAAATAAATAATAAAAAAAAATTGAAAAATGATTAGGAAAATAGGTCTTGATTAGGTTTAACTTATTCTTACTAGTTTATATCACTTTCTTCCCAATTTAATTGTGGTCCTAACTCCTGACTTCATCTCTCATAATCTATGGGATATGTAAAAGATTGCATCCAATTTAATAATTAATGCAAGTTTATGTTGATTTATTGCTCTGGCATTTTAAATTAATGTTAAGGGAAGTGGAAGGGAATAGAGTTTTGTAATGATGTGACTCAATCATTAAGCTCCGTTTTACCTAACTTTAGTTTGGTTTCACAAATGACACGTGATGAAATAGAAGAAGGGAAATCATGATGATGAAAGTTAGTTGAGTTTTCTTAGGATTTATTTGTTTGCGTTTTTTAAAAAGCTAGAACAATTTTCACTTTCCTATTAAAATTAATTATGTTATTCAAATATAAAAAAATTGTGGAAAATTAAAGAAAATAACAAATAAATATTTACGCGTTGTCAAAATTTCACATGTTTTAAAGCCCTAAAAATGTAAACGTGTGTCGGAGATAAGATGCTCGTGAAAGTTTATAAAAAATGGTTAAAATATGTCAAACGAAAAAAAAAAAAATGTAGAATTTGATTAGAATTAGCCCATAGCCGTTCTGATATGAACATGATGTCTGAACTATAAATTCATCTCGAAGACTTCTGGAACTTTAACATTCATCTCGAGGCAGTATTATACACAATTCATGAAGAGTAAACTTCTAAGGGCAATCAAGATGCTCATTGTCAAATCAGTAGTAGCAAATCATCGCAATAAGCTCTGTCATATCTAACAAAAAACAATTCAATTCCTGAAATTTGAGCTTTGAACAGGAAATTTTGAAACTTCTGAAAGACATTTAAATTTGAAAAATAAGAAATCTTGTCACCTTTAACGAAAATTAGAAGCTGTGGTTGAGGGCGGGAGATTGAGGCTCATCGTATGAAGCCTCTAGAAGGCACCCAAGCTCCAATTCCAAGTCCTCAGACTCCAACCTGAGCTCGGACAACAAGGCTGCTGCGATCTCATCCTGGAAGCTCCACACGACAAGATCTCTACCGCGATCTCGTCCGACCCGTCGTCTCTGACTCACATTAGCATTGAACCTTTTATAGCGGAGACAAAAAGAGATAAAATGAGACGAGGGAATGAGAATGTAAAGTTTGGGCCCGGGGAATGTGAATGCTTAGCTCGTCACGGACGTCTTGCTGTCTTCTTTTTCTTTTTTTAGCTCATTTTTTTTTTTCGGAAATAAATGATTTGAATTTTGTTTAAAAAAATAATTACTTGTATTGCTTAAAATAGTTAATCAATGACTAATATTTTCATTATCAATAACAATTTATATTTAAAAATTTTCATGAACGTTAAAAATATTCTCCGTTAATTCATTTTTATAAGCAATATAAATACTTATTTTGAGGATTTATTTTTTTGAATCATTCACTTTCTTTATTAAAAAAAAATGGAGTCTTAGCTTTGTGTTTATTGCGTCACATAATAATCTCTCATTTTTTCTAGCATATTCAATTTGGACACAATCTTGTACCATTTATGTTTCCTATTACAATGATATTGATTAGTTTGGAATATCCTTTAATTCAAAATCATAACTTTTCTTTATTAATTTCTACAAGACAACTTACTTATACTATCAGGTCTGGCTCTGATTTCCATCCCTAACATATTCCTCTTCCAATTTAGCTCTAGTCAACGTACAAAATCAAACCTAGAATTTCCTATTTAATCATACTATTAGCTGCCTCTATCTTTTCTTCTAAAGCTATTTTATTTTATTTTATTGCATTCTCTAGTAATGACTAATTGATAAGTTTTCTATCATATTTATTAGCTGCCTCTAACACACTTTTATATTCTTTATTAGCTACCACCAATAATCATCAATCATGCACGTCCCACGCCTACTTCTGTGAAATTGTAACATGCTCACTGCCGTTCGACACCTGAATTCTTTACATTCGAATATGCGTTTTTAAAAAAAAAAAAGATAGTGAATGTACAATAGAGAATGAAAAAACAGAAATAATAAGAATTATATTAAAAGAACAAAGATCAATGAAAGATCCATCTATGGAGTCCAGCCTCATTAATTCCGTTGGTGGGCTTCAAGGCAATCCAGCCCATCACCCCCAAATTCACAACTCCAACACGACACTCAGTTTGGTGGAAATCCACTTCCGTCGAGAAGAGCTCATGGTCATGAATCATGATCACCTTCTTCCATTGGAAGCCTTCGATTCCCTCCGAGATCAATCGAAATCAGGGTGGAGATGGCGGGAGTCGTGCGAGAAGCTTGACGCAGGCAGTGATCGTAAGCTCTCTTGAGAGAATTGACGACGTCGGCAGGAGAAAGGAGAAGTGACAAAGGCCTCTCTCTCTCGAGATCCTCTTACGTATTCCAGAAGTCTTCTCCCCTGCATACCTCGCCACATCCAGTGCTCTTCGAATCGCGATGTTCTCGCGCGGTTGAGCTTCGAATCCGTGTGCTTCATCAATGGACTCGAGTTTATTGAACCAAGGAAGTCCTTCGAACCTTTGACAACTTGGAGCCTTGGAGCTTTCAGTTTTCATTGACGCGTGTAGAAGAGAAACCGAGAGCTTTGTTGTTGCTATCATGAACATTGTTCACGCCTGAGATTATATTAGTAGTAACTTTCGATTCAGTCTTGATGATCTCGTACTGATTGGGTTGCGATTCTCACTATCTTGTTGCTTCATCGTGCCGTTGAATCGAATGCACATCAAGTGTTTGGTGAAATGCCCAAGTCATATTAGTATAAAACGACTTCGAATCTTACTGAGATCATCTTTGTCTGATTGAATGATTCATACTGTACCATTTGGATATGTTAAGTAAATCTAAATTGATATCAATATTCGCTTTTGAGTCAATTCCTGAAGGTCTCGGTCTAGATATGCTTATGGTGCTCTAATGATGCTGAGGTGTTAGTTGGAGCTCTGGGAAATTTCACCATGTTCAGTTTATGCCTTTATTTTACAATATGATGAAGATAATCACCCCATTTTCTTGTCATAATAAGTATCTTAATTAGAACGCATGAATTTTTCATTTTCAAAGAGTTTGAAAAGATGTTATTTCTACTTTTAATTAATGTACCCAGTGTTGTAGGGGCACATGCTAATGAGGTTCATTACAATTTTTAGAATGCTAGTTGGCCAAATCAGCTAAACGAGGATTGTTACCAGAATCACATCCAACTGATGGAGCTACTATTAATACAAAATGAAGATAGTCACGATTACAATCTCTTATTGTCTTATGTCTTCACCATATTATTGAGAGAGAGATGAAAAGTAATCTTGCAATCCTTAATAATTCAGGAGAAATTAAAATAAAGGAAGAAAAAATATTATAAAAAATAACGGAGGCCGTGAAGAGAGGGTGGCTGGTTAAGCTGCTAGCACCCCTCTAGATGTTGTTAAATGCTAGAACTGTTCTTGATTGGTGTGCTTCACTAGAGCTTAAAGGGTTTCAAGATCCTCAGTCAGTTTGGGGGGATGATTGTCTATAGTATATGTGCGCACGTTTGCATTACAATGTGATGTGCTTGATCGACATTTGACGAATGGTGCATTTCGTGTTGCGAATCTGCTTTTGATTTGCTTAGAATTTTTTTCACCTAGCGAAAGGGTGTGAAGGAGTGAACTACCAAGTGAGAGTTTAATACCCATTAGTAGTGTTTGCTTTTCAGTCATAGCTAATGCTCATGGATATCTCAGGAAATGGGCCTAAGAGGGGACTAACCCAACTACTAGGGATTGACCTAGTCAACTACTACCACAATTCCAACTACCAGAAGCGGGTATGTCCATGTGGCCCTTGTAATAAAATTTTCCAGATCTGTTCAAATCGAGACCTCTTGTGGAATCTCGTCATGGATACACCCAACCATTGAACTACCATGCCTGTGGTTGCTATGCTTAGAATGATTCATTGGATTTGGTTTCGACTCTTATTCAAAGTAGAAGAACAGATTAGTATTCTGTCTGTTCTATTGTCCTTACGGATTTTTTGGTTTTAGTGTAGAATATGTGACAATGCAACAACAACTACTGATAATCCTGATGCTGCTTTCTTTTGGGCCTAGTGGCAGAACTAAATGGCGCAATGGTCAGTGATAGATTAGAATGTCTAAATCAAGTTCTTGGCTATATAAGAATAATGCTTGGTGTACAGACACAATTTACAGAATTGGTATACATATGGCAGACTCCTATTGAGTGTTGACTATGATCCATTTATTTAAAGGACCACTTGCAGTTGGCCAATTCACTTTGTATTCAAATTTTGTAGACTAGTTTAAGTAAATCTATCATGACTCTTTCTATATTGACAATACCGTTATTTTTTTAAGTAATGTTGCTTATGTCTCGAGTCCTTGATTCTCTGATATTTAGCTGTAGTTACAATGACTGATTTATTGAGGTTTCTACGTTGTCTTGCATACTTTATTTTCTTATTTAAGGTGCAGCTTTAAAGACTGAGGAATGCTTGGTGCTGTATGTGGGAGGGAATTTCAGTGGGGGTGGGGGAAGAAGATTTTTAACAGGAACCCTATGTGGGGTTGGAGTTTGATACCGCAGATGATGCTCATATATTCTATGGCAATATTGCATCACGAGTGGGTTTTAGAATACGGTCTGGTCTATCGATTGCAAGTGGATGGATCAGTTTGTAATAGGAGATTTGTGTGCTGGAAAGAGGGTTTCAGATTAATTCAAGGACAGGATGCCCTGCATTCATAAGGGTGAAAATATCTGACTCTGGCAAGTAGGTCCTTGATCAATTTGTGAAAGATCACAGTCATGATCTCAACGTTTGTGAGGAGAATCATCCTGCCAATTCCTTGTGCAAAAGTTCAGCAACAACTGCTAAAGGAGTTGATTTGTGCCGTAAGCCACAGATAAAACAGCTTGATATTGTTGATAATGGATGCTCATCTTCTTCAAGTATTGTCAAAGCCAAACACATTAAACCGGGGGCAAATGAAGGACTAGTGAAATTTGAGCCCTATGTGGGTCTAAAGTTTGATTCAGCTAACGAAGCATACCAGTATTATGATACATATGCTGGGAATGTGGGATTTAGAGTTCGTATTGGTCAGTTGTTTCGATCAAAGAATGATGGTTCAATTACTTCTCGGAGATTTGTATGCTCGAAAGAAGGATTTCAGCATCCTTCTAGGGTTGGGTGTGGTGCATTTATGAGGATTAAGAGGCATGATAATGGAAGGTGGATTGTTGATCGTTATCAACTAGAGCATAACCATGAGCTTGAGATGCAAATGAAAGCCAACAGAGGTTCAGCTTCTAGGAAACTTTTAGATGAGATTAATGAAACATTGGAAAAACTAGACATTGCTAAAAAGCACAATGGGAGCCTTGTAAAGAAACATCGTGCGAACAAACATAGGAAGTGATTGGTATACTGTGCTTCATAATTACTTTCAGAACTGACAGGCTGAGGACATCGGATTCTTTTATGCTGTCGATGTACAGATGGGTTGCTGTAGAAGTATTTTTCTGGGCTGATGGCAGATCTAGGTTTTCCTGCAGTCAGTTTGGTGATTCCATCATTTTTGATACCTCCTATAAGCAAAACAATTATGTGGTGCCATTTGCTACTTTTGTTGGTGTTAATCACCACAAGCAGCCGGTTCTTCTTGGATGTGCTCTAGTTGCTAATGAATTGAAGGAGTCCTTCATATGGTTATTTGAGACATGGCTCAGGGCAATGTCTGGGTGCCATCCCAAGTCAATAATAGCTGATCATGATGATTCCATTCTGCAAGCGATTGCACAAGTTTTTCCTTCGAGTCATCATCGATTCTCAATGTGGCAAATTAAGACAAAAGAACGTGAGCATTTGAGTCCACTGAGCAGTGATTGTAAATATGAATATGAGAAATGTGTTTATCAAAGTCATACAGTTGGTGAATTTGATGCTGCATGGGATGCTCTTCTCAGCAAATATAGCCTGAGGGAAAATGCTTGGCTGAAGGAAATGTATGAAAAGCGTGAAAACTGGGTTCCACTGTACTTATGTGGAACATTTTTTGCTGGAATTCCCATTGATGGTCTAGATGCCTTTTTTGATCCATATTTAAATTCTCAAACGTCACTTGAAGAATTTGTCATGAGATATGAGCAAGGTTTGGAGCAACATCGTGGCAACGAAAGGAAAGAAGATTCTAATTCATTCAACTTGCAAGCATATTTGCAGACAAATGAACCAATGGAAGAGCAATGTAGGAGGCTATATACCCTTTCTGTTTTCAAAGTTTTCCAGAGGGAACTTTTACAAAGTTACGGTTATCTAGGTGCCAAGATTCATGAACAAGGGGCCATCTGCAGATATTTGATCCATAAGTGTGGCAATGAGAATGAGAAACATATTGTTACCTTTTGTTCATCCAATCTCGATGTGAGTTGTGGCTGTCAAATGTTTGAATCAGAGGGTGTATTGTGTAGACGTGCTTTGAGATTGTTCCAGATTCTAGATATTAGGGAGCTTCCATCTCGCTACATCTTACATAGGTGGACGAGGAGTGCTGAGTATGGCACTGTACGTGATTTTGAATCAGGAGGTAGCTCCCATGAAATTAAGGCTAAGATGGTCTGGAGTCTTCGTGAAATTGCTGCCAAATATGTAGAGTTTGGTGCCACATCTTTTGAGAAATACAAACTTGCTTATGAAATTATGCATGAGGGTGGGAGAAAACTTTGCTGGCAGAGGTAAAATAGGATAATTTTGTAGTTTGGAGTGCATCTATAGTTTCTTTTCCAGCAGGCCTGACTTTTGTAACTAGAGGGCATCAACTTGTTTTATACGGTATAAAAGCTTTCTCAATTAGAAGTGAAATTATGTGGATACGAAATTATGCATTCTACTAGTTCTTTTTGTTGGTTTCTTCTGTTTATCTCACCTCAGAGGCTAGGGGTAAGGCAGGCAATAAATTGAGAAGAGCGAACGAAGAACTATGCTTAAAAATAGTACCTTCAGTTTCAAAAGGCAAATTTCAACAAATGTCTAGCGGGGGGAAGCCATCACAAGCCCCCTGACCGTATGTCCTTGAGAAGCTGACCTGATATTTGAAGAACCTATAGACCTGTGCTCTGGTGTAATTTCCTCCAGGTTATCCAATCTCTCTCTCTCTCTCTCTCTCTCTCTCTCTCTAGTGTAAATTTGGCAAAAGGAATTGGAGACATGGATGACTCTTAGTTTTGGTGCAGAAGTTAGCAAGAGACACCCGCTGGTCTGGCATTTTAATTAGCTAATCATAGTGAGGTTAATGATATACATGAGCTGTGGTGATTTGCAATTTTTCCTCGCCTGTATAATCTGACGTGAGGCTAAAAGGAAAAGTGAAGCTCATTTAATATAAATGTCTGATTCATTAATCAATCACATTCCAGCACCTCAGTTGTAGTTGCAGAAAGTTACCTGGGATTTTTTATTTGGTAATTATTTTTCCAGCAATACTTGGAAATGCCATTTGACATTCCATGATGTGGCTGATTTCTTGTATCATTTCTTGTTTCATCTTATTTCTTGGCCATACATTTTCTTTCCCTATGCGGCTTTAATAGGACTTATCATAGCTGACAACCTTCTGTTATTCAACTTTGATGAAATGTTTTACTATATCGGAGTGTGCTGAATAACTCTCGTAGTACAGATTTGAGTGCGAAGAGCAATATTGGTGAAGACATGCAAAATGAAATATCTCACAAAAGTATAGTAGATACTCTCAATCGTATGTGTGATAATGGCTCATGAAGCAGCCTAATTTGTTCATAAAGATGCACGGGTAGCTCTTTAATGAATATCTATCCATTAGCATTTAAATATATGAGGAAACTAGGGCAATCGCAACTGTGCTGGT
Organism: Eucalyptus shirleyi; assembly: GCA_017140165.1. Lineage (NCBI taxonomy): Eukaryota > Viridiplantae > Streptophyta > Magnoliopsida > Myrtales > Myrtaceae > Eucalyptus > Eucalyptus shirleyi. The sequence continues at coordinate 16,454,116 of CM029447.1, read as the reverse complement.
AGATAGATTTGTCCTTGTGGCAACAGAAATGAACTTCTTCTTGTTATAGCAAGTTAGGCTACTCTCACCAGGAGAAACCATGAGAGAATATTTGCCTGAGCGACCAAGTGCTGTATGGGCAGATAAGTAGCTCAGTGTTGCTATTGACATGTAGCTTAGACTACTGAGGCTGAAGCTGATGTACAGCACCTGTAATGAGACAAGATTCAGAAATGCATGAATTGAGATTCACCTGATCGAGTGCTTCATAGAGTCCATGTTCACATCATAAATGACAATCTAGAAAAATTTTAGGAACACCTTGGTATTGTATGATATGTTAACCTTGTCTCTCGATGCCTTGACTTGAAGCCTTGAGCTTGAATATTATTTGAGATCTGAACATGCCTAGTGCTCTGTAAAAATCATAGATCAACAATGAATCATGATCTCCCCTAGTTAAATTTAAGTGACATTTTCTTTTCAGTTGTGTAGTCTTAACTAGGCTTGATACACTTCAACCGAAACTTGCTGACATCATATAAAGAGACCAGATTTTTCATCATTTTCGTGAATTTTTCTTTCAAACCAATGTCAGAGTATGCTTTGATTGTTGGGTCACTGGCTATGCATCTCCTTAAGAGCATCCTAATAAAGCAGGTGACTAATGCTATTCTGAGAAGAAAACTAAGTCCTTGAACCACTCTGCTTGTGAGGCTATATGGGGTATGTTTATCAATCCAAAATCCTGAATGATGACAGAAAGATGAAGAAGAGAACAGAACAACTGTAGCTAGAATTTTATTGATAAAGTTACAAACTGAGAAAAAGTTTCAAGCAGGAAGAATAAAAACTTGAAAGGGTATTGAAGCATGTTTTGGTAAAGCTATTTCTTGGAATTGGCTCTGCAGCTTGCGTCTGTCTTCTTTGAGAAAGGTATTGCCTGCTTGTCCAAATTTGTTATGGGCTAAGATAGTCCGAGACTTTGGAGTGATCTATCTTCTCTTTGTTTTTCTTTGGCTTTAGCAACATAAAATGCTTCCAAGTTTAGTTGTTCTAATTTTAGTTTAAACTTCTAAAGGAATTTGTAGGAGTCAGCGGCTGTGGCCTTCTTAGAGTAATTGAATAGGCAAGACATGATCTTAGGGTTGTCAAGATGATTGCAATAACTACTACTTGTCGGAAGGCAATGGCCTGAGTCCTGTTGAATGCTGCTTTTGGGGTCATCTCTACCTACCTCTTACCATGGAAATTGTTTGGTTGTGCTCAATGGGGAGACTATCATGAGCCTGTTGGAATAGCCAAGTGCACTGGAATGCTAAACACCAAATTACAAAATGCTAACAGAGAATCAGCAAGAAACATGTTGCGTTTTTTTTAACTGTAAAATCCTATGAAGTATGTAATTCATTTCAAGCATCATTACTAATGTCATCCAATGGCATTACTAGTTCATCTTGGTTTGGCCTCTGTATCCTAGAATAGTGCCATTGAAGTGAGATTTTTCTGCTTCATCGAATTTGGTTTATATTTCGGCAATACAAGAATGATTGAGATGGTCGAGTCCAATGAGTACGGTGGATGGTGAAAGAACATGGTAAAGCATCGACACATTGTAGAGTTAAGAAATTAATGCTTCGGGGGGTTGGCTATCGGGACAAGACTTGGTCTCAAACTCTGGGATTAGCAAAAGAGAAAAGGGGAAGAAGGATATTGGAAGTGTCAAAAGTTGTGTATGGTATTCACTTTAGTGTCAAAGGTTTTCCCTAGCTCACTTAAGTGCCAAATCAAAGAAAAAAAATGATTATTTAAGTGCATTCAATGAGAAAATTTGGTAAGAGAAATGACATGACTTTTATAATTAAAACGCTTATTTGAGGTGGCAATTTTTTTGACACTGAATTGATCACTTTTTCATTGAGATTAACATTAAAGTGATCATTTTTCAATGATCATTTTTTTAACAACTGGTATTGAAGTGATCATTTTTTAGTCTGCTACATGACGTTATTTTGGGCTTATATGCTAATTAGGCATGCTGCCAAGTCACGTAGGATTAAGAAATTTATAAAATATGGTCATATTGGATTTTCAGTGACTCAAATCAGAGTTGAAACTTAAGTGATTGTTTTTTTTTTTTTTCTTTTTTAAGGTGGAACTTAGATCCAAAAAGTTTTTGACACTAAAGTGAATTGTACACAACTCTTAAGGTGGAACTTAGCATTTCTAGTGTCCTTTTCCTGAGAAATATGTAAGGTTTCTATTTGAACATGACAATATTAGAGAGTGAATGAGCTTTCAAAAGAGTTGGTCAAGCTTGTGGAGATTATATGACAAGAACCTTATCAATGAAGATTGCAGGCTCAACTTTAATACCTGGACAAGGATTTACACGCTCTCGTGCATCAGGTATGATTGAACATGCCTTTCCGAATTCGTACTGTGATGTGATGTCAATCGAGAATACTGCATTATTTTCATCTTTGTATTCTAAGATGATCTACTGCATTAATTTATATTATACTGCATAGTTGATGACAAAACAACTTGTATTCAAAGAAAAACGTGTAGCATCACTCCCCCTCCTCCTTGACACACCAACCCACACCCCCTCCCCGGCCCAAAAAAAATATGTGCAATTTTGTTGTTATTTTGTGAGATGATACTAGATTTTTTGCGACCAGTCACGATTCATTACATTTATTGTTTTTAAGTTAAGATTCATGCCCATTTTGTTTTTTGGATGGATGATTGAAGTAAGTTTTGCAAGAAAAATTGCCCCAGAAGTTAGGAAAATAAGCAAGAAGTTTCTTTTTCTATGGGCTTATAAATTCGATACAAGATACGATACCGACAAATGTAAATGGACTTACTGCTAAATCTACGACCTGAAAAATTGAATTACCAATTTCCCAATGCTCTGTTTGTTTCCACATCCTATACATGAAAGCTTTCTTTTAATCGATTTCAGTATGATGATGCAAAAATTGTAGAGATCAATAGATGGGCTTCGGCAACTTAAGAAAATATCATATTAGCACAAAGTTTTGGGTAATCCGGAACCAATTCATGACCATCAATCTCATTCATCGTGTTGGTCCTTCCCCTCTATCGCATAGCGTAATTGTCACTCTAATTTCCACACAAGAAAAGGGAGTGACACTGCCGTCTCTTGAATGATGAAGCTTCGAACCGATCTCGCCATGTACCAACTATACTCAAATACGTACATATCCATGACAAAAAGCTAATATCAATAAAACTTAGCCCAATAATTCGCACGTCAAAGCTGCTCTTTTCATGCGTCACGGGAAAAGGAGCTTGAAAGGTTAAAGAAAAGGAGGTAATAAACCATAGTTGGGTGAGTGATAATTATCTCTTTATGTGGTCAGGCGTCAACTATGCGCATTTTATAAGCATTGCCTTTGCTAAAAACAATTAACCAGACTTATACAGCCAAAGCAAAATACTGGTATTAGTAGATCAAGATATTTACTCAACAAAGCAATTTGGCATAAAACAAAACTATATAGGCGATGGAATGTTAAATCACAACAGCTTTATTTTCCTTGGTTTATATATGGATTGCTCATAAAATTTGTTTGGACATAATAACACGTGCTTATGTTGTTACATGAGTCCATCCTAAGTAACTCGTCATTATGTCCAATATCTATCTAGATAAAACAAATAAATTCACGGGAGTATCGAAGACATGTTGTAACATCTACGACAATATGTTGTAACTAGAATTCTTTAGTCGTAACATGCTTATTTTTTTGATTGGCAAATACATATTTTAGTACATTTATCCATACTTCACCAAAAAATGTAAGAGTAACAAAATTAGTAAATTCCAACATGGCTGGCCTTGGTTACAAAACATTATGTGATGGCTTTTGACAACCCTTTACAATGCCATGAAAAACTTACAATGAGAATAGATTTGGTTACAGGATGTTGCGCATAATCTTACAATATTTTATAACATCACTTCACAGTGCTTTTACAAAAGAACAGTGGGATTTTGTATATTAAGGAGAATGTCCATTATATTGTCACCAATCAATTTATTTGACCTTTTGAATTTAATTTGTATTTTAAATTGATCCAATACGATTAATTTGAAAGAAGCTTTTGGTTCTTTCTATTGTAACACAATGGATGAAAGCTGTGATAGATCTTGTTGGGTCATGCTTTTGTTCAATTCTATCCTACGCTCAAGTTACAATCAATCTACTCATTTGCATTTTTTTGTCAATCGATGACTATTTGGTTTGAGATGATTACCTTCGAAATGAGAAAAATGGATGAAACAAGTTGAAGGCATTGTAACAATAGCTATGGATATAGTAAAAAGTTCTAAACCTTTTAGTTATTTTGTAGCTCAGTCTTATTGGCTTAGGTTTATGACTCATTTCAAGTGCAATAAGTTGAAAATCAGTTAGTTATGAACAACAAGGTAGCGATGGAAATGCCCATTGGCCACATATATTTACTTCTAGCTTGTGACCCATTTACACGTGTCATCTATTGAAAATCAGTAAGTTACAATAGAGAGCCTTCGTCACGAAATGTTTGCTTTAAGTTGACAACTTTTTACGATGCACTGATCCATGGTCTTTGGTTTTTGGGACATGTGGAAGCATCATTTCAAATTTTAACAATCATAACAAGTCGTAAATTAATTATGTATTTTCGTAATATTAGAATAAATGTGCCATAATAATAGATTAGTTATATCCCAACAGGCTGTCAATCCTAGTAGCTTGTTTTGAAACTGAGACCAATTTGTCGGTGGGTACAAGAAAATAGAGAATATTAAATATAAGATTATTTTTTCACTATGAGAAAGAAGTGAAATTATTTTTAATAAAAAAGGTGAAATTTCAAGAGGAATTATTGGGAACACAAAATATATAAATCATTAAAACATGACGACATGAAATAAAGAATCAAACAAACATATGGTCGGTACCAACAATTCTCCAAATAGCGAAATAAATATTGTGCTTATTTCCTATTTTAATAAAGCTTTATGTGTTCTAATTGAGAGGGATAGTTTTAGATTAAGATGTTTAATGGACCTTTTAACTTCGTATCTCTTTATTAATGTGTAATAGGCTTTTTTATACTAGCATGTAAGACTCCTTATTCAATGAGACATTAGTAAATTCCTTATAGGAATGGTATTTTACCAACCATCCATGTAAACTTCCATATAAGTTGGACTAATTTAATGGGATGTTAGTAAGGCCCTTAGATATTGGTAGTTTTACTAATCACACACTTGTAAAATGTGTAAAAACTAGCTAACTTACTAAGATGTTTCGTAAATTTGTTATAGCATCAGTATTTTACGAACCGCACTTGTAAAATTTAATTGAAGTTGATAATTTTACTAATTTATTAAAATTTCAATAAATTCAGTATGGTGTTGGTAGTTTACTACTCAATCTTGTTAGATTTTAAAGAAATTGTTAAATAATGGTATGTGGGCATATTCCTTGTAGGGTTGGTATTTTGTGTAAATTTTTAAGAATGAGGTAATTTACTAAATTATTAAGTGTTAGTAAATTCCTTATAGTGCAAGTATTTTACTGGCAACGATGGCAGAATTTACAAAAAGTTGGTGGCTTACTCATTTCTTGGAATATTAGTAACTTTCTTGTGGGGGTTGATACTTTAGTAAATACACTTGGAACGGTTCAAAAAAAGTTGAAAAATTACGAACTTATTGCAATATTAGTTAATTAATTATGGTGCTTGATTTACTGGTGATATGATAAAATTTAAAAAGAGTTAATAATTTATGAATTCATTTAAAAGTTGTTAAATTCCTAATAGTATTGATGATTTCTCTTAGGTCACCTGACCTTCTAATTACCAGTCGTACTTTTTTTTTTTTTTTTTTTTTTAAAATCGACATTATTAGAATTTTACTAGCACTTTCTTAAATTTATTAACTGTAGGAAATTTTGTAGTTTTTTCCCTCAACTGAATCCGGGATTCATCTGAGAAGTCTAATCAACGTGTCTTCTCATCCATATTTCAAGAGAAACGCCAATGTACTCAAATTTTCAGTTTGCTAGACACAGGAAGATAGATCAGTCGGCATCAGTATCATTGTAATCATTTGTTCGATTGTTGAATAAGATTGTTGTATAGGTTTGAGGAGATGAACAGGAAAAAGGATCCCAGTAACTTTCAGTTCTGTAGAAGCATAATGTTAGGTGTTGCCAAATTGCTGTTTTTATGTTTCCACTGCACTTTTCATGTGAATGAGAACATTTCCTTGACTCACGGAGAAAAGAAATGCCGAGTTGCGCAAGACAAACTTGCGCAAGCCCAAGGATTACAGTCTGTTTATACTTCCTGAAGTTCTCTTGCTAAGACATTGGAAGAGATGAAACAAACTGGTGCATCTCATGTTTACTGAAGTAGAAGTCAAATTGCCTTTTATTCGAAAGAAAGTCGGGCACGCCAAATTGAATGAGATCAGCATATGACGACATTGAAAATTTGGACGAATTGCATTGAAATTTCTTCATTTTATACATACGTTTATAAAGCACTTCCCTAAGTTTCAAGATGCAAAGACAAGCAAAACTACCATTCCAAACTGACAACTCAAACGTAGGAAGATGTCCATGACACTAAAGGGTAATGTTGAACTCAAATGCCGAACCATTGAGATAACTCGCGAATGTAGGATGAAACCAATGTGAGGAAGACCAAGTCTGAGCTTGGTCACCTAATTTTCTCTCCCTTTGGGAAGCTTCCCTTACATGAGGATCTTCTCTCAATGACCTAAATGTGGAGGAAAAGAGGTTCACAGTCTCTTCAGCTTGTGGGTCCTCCCTGATTTGATTGATGCATTTGGCCTTTCTTAGCAAGCAACTTGAATTTTAGACCTTCAATGCAAGCTTATGAGCAGCAAGAGCTTCAACCTCAAGGGTGGGCTTTCATAAAATTGTAGTCTCTGCATGTAATGAGGTCACTACGTATGGTTTCATGTTTGAGACAGGACGCCTATCTTCCAAGTAACCTGTACATCATTTTAAGCCATTAATTGACTGGGCAGGAAGATGAACTTTCTATGTTCTATCAATATTCTAAAATAATGGAGCATTCCAGAAAGTTTTTTGCGGCACCAAAAGAACTGAGATGTCCAAGTCTTAACTTCAACAGGTTCTGTACGTATTGGATTAATAAGGACTGATATCAAGATTTACATTTGTTTAGTAAGCAAAACTGGGGGAATGCTTTATGAGCGTCAACAGTTAAAATTTCTTTCATAGTAACAATCATAGAATCAATTGACGCCAAAATGAACAATTACTTTCTATGTACTCTTTATATATATATATATGGTAAGAGTTCTTTGAATCATCCATGAAAGTTAAGTGTCTCTGATTGATATTTAGACATCACGAAAGAGAACTGGTATGGTCATTGTTATAGTACCTTTTCCTCGCCTCTTAGTGATACGGCCCACACGGAATGAGCAACCACGATTGGCAACTAACTGCATAATTGATTTCAAGTAATTCAGGCATCCCAAGATTCAATTGAATGGGCAATCTTCGAATTTGAGCAGCAGTTGGTATGCTTCTTCTGAGCATTACCCAAGAAAATGTGTCGATATTGGTTGTTTCATGCTGGCTTGTCAACCTTCTCCCATTTCCTTCTCCATAAGAGATGCCAATGTGCGCTTCGCAGCGAAGTGGGAGATTCAAAATTGCCTTCTTTATCACTTCAAAGCCTCCCTCTTCTCCCATGCCTTTTGCATGACAGAATAGACGGGGAACACACTATTAGAGTCCTTCAATGAACATAAATACTTAATCAAGTCCCTATTATTTCTATGCTGTGAACCTGCAATTAGTGTGGCATCCTGCACCATTCCAGTCATCCTGATAAGGAAGATAATAATATTCTTATCAACTTTAGAATAATATGTTGCATAAATGGTGATAGTGAAGTCAACTACCGCTATCGGCTTTGGAGCTAAAGTGAGGACAACACCAAGTTGCTCAATAAATCTTCGTCATATAAGCAACATAAACAATTAAGTACTTAAATACTGTAGAGCATATCTGTATGCGCCTATACTGTCTGTTGTTAATGGCATTCTGTTATTTTCTAGAGCAAGTAATTGAAATTTCACCTCAAGAAGGTATCTTGAACACCATATATGGTCTCGTGCTTCAATTCCCACGCTTGGTCCCACTTGGTATTCTTACTGCACATCAGCAAACGACATCGTAACTATGGCGAATACCTTTTTCTTGCTTGCCACATACCCGAAATGCAAACTGAGCAAGAAGATGTGAACTAAGCCCAAGGCATGATCCTGAATATAGAAGCCAGTGTTGATGGCAATCATTCTGTGCTTTTCTTTTTGTCCTTTTCAGAAAAACTTGCAAGATGGAGGTCAGATATTACCTGGCCCGGCACCACCTCTCCGTTGGTGCCACTAATGTTGATACCAGAATCTAAGCAAGCCTTGTAGTGAGCATTGATATGTCTTGACCAAATGACTTATCAGCCCCAACACCACAATAATAAGGTCCCTATATGGACATAAAGCCTTGTATCATTACAAATTTTCTCATCAACTCGGCCTTGGGAAATTCATTGTGAAATAATTTCTCACCCGGGATCTTGGATATCCTCCAACAGGCCAACCCAATGGCCATTGAACATTTGTCTGCAGCAGGGTGTTTTTCTTGCTCAATCCCATACCTAATGTGAATATTTAGCCGAAAGTCATGAACATAGAAAACTCATGTTTCTGGATCTCCTACCATTAAACTTCATTGAAAACCTTTGGATTGCTAAAAATTTCAGCATGTTTGTTCATTGGGATCGGCTCGTGCAGCTAGTGTGTATGAATTGCATATGGCATGCAGACGAACAATCATTCTCTGTAAACTAATTGAAATGTCCTTTCTCGTTTGATTAACTTGTTCAGATGATCTTATGTATGAATGATTTTGGACAACATAATACTTGTTTTGGGGATGACTATCAAGATATTTTTGCCATCTCTAAAAGGATCCATGAAAATTGCTTGAGGGCTGTTAAAAAATCAGAGACTTGATGGAATGATGTGAAGGTAAATATAGTAAGATAGTTTGGGGTTTATGTAATCTTACTATAAGATCACTTCACTATCCTCCCCTAGAGCTTGACCAATGCTTGACCCATCAAAGTTCACTATGGAAGTTCATGCGGCTGCTCAACAGGTCTAGGGATCATCTAATTATTCAGGAGTCAATAGATCAGTAGCATGTAGCATGTAAAAATAAAAATGCTACATATTGTATTGTTGCCATTCATACCCTTGATTTGCCGTGCAGATCTATGCCAGGACCTCCAATCCTGTCTCATAGTTAGACCAACATCAAAATGTGAAACAAGACTTGCTAATGTAGAAATTTAAAAAAAGAAAAAAAATGGTGTCACTTGTAGAATGTGCATAGAACATATGACATACTTATTCTGATGGAGATGGTAGAAAAATGCAAACTTATAACTCAGTATATATAGTATTGTTCATCTCTCTGTGCATACCAAATGTATCATGTAATTATCGTATTGGTGTAGAGCGTGATGTCCAAGTCGAGAAAACTCTCGAGCTCAAAATTGTATTGTTCACAGACTTCAAAGCATACACCTTGAACTTAGAAAAACTCTTGGTGTTTCCATTCTTCTTTTGTTTTAGCAAGAGAGAAATCCATGTGTTTGCTGTCATGGGACTGGCAATCAGTGACTTCTTTGTGATGCTTATCTGGCATTGTCTTTGGTGCCAAAATCAGCGTCATTTTCACCTAGTCTCAAAAGTAAAGCAGCGTGAGTAATAGACATATCTACTAAAACAAAAATCTTGGGAACTAAATCTCATGGAAGATAGTACAAACAACAAGCTCTATTTGTATGACTTGGCCTTCTGGTATTCATAAGAGTTTTGTTTTGAAATGATAAAAGAATAAACTGGATACTTCAAAGAAGGATTTCTTTAGCAAGTCCTAGCACCGAAATGTAGAAAAACCACTTTTTCATGACTAGTTTCAAGTAGGAAAACTTCACATTTTTGAAGCATCAATGACGAGTCTTATCGATTGCCCTAAGGATGCCACCACATTCTCCTTAAAAAAATAAACTAAAACAGTGGCATAACTATACTTTTCCTTTTAAAACTATTTCATGGTTATTCTTAGGCCTCATTCCCAAAAGAGAACTTGCAAAAAAGTAAAAAAATGCGGGCAGTTACATAGTCAAAGGAAGGTCAGACTGCAGAGTGCAACAATTTAAGAAATTAATGAAATTGTACCTTACCAAGGATCAATCAGCAAACACGTTATTCTGATATATCATCAGATCCAATGGATAATCGACTTGTGAATCTTGAAAGTGTACCTCGCAGTCAAAAGGCAATCACATTGAAGTCCTTCCTTCTTTCAAAAACTTGGCATCATTACAAATCACTTTTGCCAACTACTTTGTTGAAAATATCCATCAGATATTGCCATGGCAGAGCAATACCAACGAGCCCAGCCATAACCGGTAAGGCCAACTGAAGTCAGAGAACAAGAAAAATCTGAGACAAAAATGAAGACAAGAAATTGAGTCTACATGAAGTCCACAACATAGACTTAAAATTGGCAATGATCGATTTAGTTATCAGAAGAAATGGCAACAAAGAATACTGCTTCGTTCATTATTCCTGCCTCACACAAATGCATTTCTTTTGCAGACATTGTTGTCTCAAGGAGATGAAGAACACGTCAATTGTCAACCAAACAAAATGTGCAGGACAACCTTGCAGTGATCAAAACGGAGAAGTCATACAGTGGACTCCCAGTCCAACTGTCATAGACCTCATTGAATGTCAGACATTTACTCAATTGCTTAAGACAGTGCTCAAAATCGGCAAAGGATTTACCTGAGAACCTCTGTAGAATGACTGAGCAGCAAACCAAGAATGTACATTTCCCTTCTCTCCAAAGGATTTACCTGAGAACCACCATTGCATTTCCTTTCAAACTCTTCAGTGAGAGACTTTAGAAAATACAAAACCATTTGCAGCTTTTAGTTTACACAATGTTGCTGTCAAATGCTAATAATAAGATCACTTGACTTTCCTACCTTGGAGCTTGACCAGTACTTGATCCATAGCAATTTCACTTTGGAAGTCCAAATGGGTGCCCAACAAGTCTAGGTATCACATGATTTAGGAATTAATAGATCAGTAGCATGTAGGATGTGAAAAGAAAAATGCAACATATTTCATTGCTGCAATTCATACCCTTGATTTGCTGCGCAAATCTATGCCAGAATCTCCAATTCTTTGGGAACATGTTAAGATAAAGTTCTCGAGAGAAACATTTCATCACTCCATCTATGAGATTTTTCCTGAATCATCAGATCGTGCACGCATTTCACTCCTCGTGAAATCAAATAAGCAGATTGCACACTATATCTATAGCCTGACTCATGATGGGAATAAAGCGAAGTTCCCACACCCTGTAAATACCTGCATTCAAGGATATGTCCAAACCTTTCAGCGATCTGTCCATGTCCCCCAATTGAATCATGTAGCGTTGATAGATAACTTTTTCAACTTTATGTGCAGGATATGAGATATCTTGTACTAATCCTTGCCTGCATCTTTTTGGCAGCTCTCCTCCAATTTTAGGCGACCTGCAATTCTTAGGTGAATACAAAATAGTTCTATTCTTGTTCATCTTTTTGTGCATTGCACTTAAAGGTTTCAATGCATGAAAACATACCAAATGTATTCTGCAATTATCGTGTTGGCTCAGGGCATGACGTCCAAGTTGAGAAGACTCTAGAGCATGTAGTAGTATTGTTCTCAGACTTCAAAGCATACATCCTGAACTTAGAAAAGCTCTAGGTGTTTCCATTATTCTCATGATTTAGCAAGAGAGAAATCCATGTTTTTCTTTGCCACGGGACTAGCGGTCAGTGAGTTCTTTGTGATCCTCAACTGCCATTATGTCATTGGTGCCAAAATCTATGCCATTTCTGTCTAGGCTGAAAAATAAAGTAGCGTGAGCAACAGAGAGATATACTGAAACAAAAAACCCGAGAGCTTAATCTCATGCAAGATAGTTCAAACGACGAGCTCTATTTGTACGACATGGCCTTCTGGTATGCATGAGTGTCTAGTTTAGAAAAGATAAAAGAATGGACAGGGTACTTCAAAAAAAGGGGTCTCTTTAGCAAGTGCTGGCAATTTTTCCCTAAGCTTAATCTCATGAAACCGTTTTTGAAGACTAGCTTCAAGTGGGAAAAACTTGCATTTTTGAAGCATAAATAGCAAGGTTTAAACACAATTGTCATGATCAATTTTACACAAACAACTTAAAAGTACAGACCCCCACTCATGAAATACAGAGCATGATGATCCAAAACCAAAATGCCATTCAAAATTTGAAATAGCAGCTACCGACCACACGTCATAATAGTTTTTAGAGCTGCAAGAATCCAATTCGAGAAACCAAATCAGCAAACCCGGCTCATCTTCACCAAATCAAGCAATAAATCAAAAGATACAGAAACAAATTCATATGACGCCAAACAGATGTACTCAACTTCACGTAGAAATTCTCCAGAAGCACCAATGATTCAAAGTTAAAAAGCACATGCCGAACTCAGAGGACATTGTCCTCTCTCTCCATAACCAAATCACGTCGCAAGCCCTCCCCCTCCCCTCTCTCTCTCTCTCTCTCTCTCTCTCTCCAGCAATCTGTCCATGTCCCCCGAAATCAAATCAAGTATTCGAAACACAATTCGAAAAACTATTCATGTAAAAATCTGGGAAACAAGGTCCCACATACCTTCAGTGAAGAAAATTAGGGTTCAAATATTATGTTCGGGATATGAGCGATCTTATCCCAGTCCTCGCCTGCTTCTCTTTCGCACCTCTTCTCCAATTCTCCGCAATTGTAGATGTTTAGGTGAGTAAGGGATGTGAGCCTTCGCATTGCTTCAGGGAATGATGTCAACGAGGAGCAACCAATGATGATGAGATTTTGAAGTGATTGAAGGGCCTCGATCTGCTCTGGTATATCCTTCAAATTGCGGCAATACCAAATTTTGAGACGCTCGAGATTGCGGGCCTGTAAAAGCCACTGTGGGAGAGATGTCAATTTGGGAAGGCTAGTGATATCCACGGAGCGGAGACTCATAAGGCCTCCATGGAAATCCAGGATGTTGCCGCTTTCGTCTATGGATATATCCAGCCCCTCATATTTCTTGATTTGCTCTGATAATTCCTTAAAATTGGGGCAATAGGAAATTTTGAGCTTCTCAAGACTGCGGAGCAAAATCCACTGTGGGAGAGATTCTAGTTTGGGAATTTTTTCGAGTTCCACAGACCGGAGACTCTGAAGTCCATGGAAATCCAAGATGATGTTGCCGCTTTCATCTTTGGATAAATCGAGCTCCTCGCATTTGGAAATATCGAGACTCTCGAGACTGCGGAGCTGTAGAATCCACTGTGGGAGAGATTCTAGTTTGGGATTTCCTGTGATATTTAGATACCGGAGACTCTGAAGGCCTCCATGGAAATCTAAGATGTTGCCGCTTTCATCTTTGGATATATCCAGCTCCACACAATCCCAAATAGTGAGATAATTGAGCTTCGATAGATGCCGCAAACCAAGTGGGAGGAAAGTTAATCGAGGAAGACGCCAGATACTAAGATATTCAAGTGAGGTGAGACTTGCCAAACACTCCCTAGGCAAATATTCTAGAGAGTTCATCCCATCGATGTTGAGACACTTCAACTTACTAAGGCCTAATTGGGGGAACCGTCTACATCTTTCGCACCCATTCAATCTTAACTCAACTAAATTGTGCTGCTCGGTCATCCACCTCGGGAAACTCTCACCATTATATCCCTCAATAATCAACTTCTCCAGATTGTCAGGCGGCCTCAGTCCATCTAATAGTGCTTCATCTCTCTTCGTAATCATTGCTTCATCGGTAATATCGAAAATGCCCCTCTTCGTAATCATTTCTTCATTTGTAATATCGGAAATGCCTTTCCATGAAAGAACCAATGATTTCAGAGAACACTTCTCTCTCAGGTTCGCGGCCTGGGATTCTTCTACCGCATCCGTCACACTTGCCAAATTTTCAATGGAAAGTCTTCCCCGAATGTTATTAAGCTTATTTAGCTCCCTAAGTCCGCAATATTTTTTAACAAGAGCTTTATCTTTGGGCAATATAAAGTTACTTAACGCATGCAACGAACTCAATTGCCCTAGTCCACATGGCATATAACTAAGTTTATCACAATAATCTATGTCTAGATTTCGAAGGCTGACTAACTTCCTTATACCCCTTGGCAATTCTTCGAGGGATTCACAATAGCGGAGATTAAGTGTTTGCAAATTATGCAATCTTATGATGGAGTTAGGAAGCCTTTTGAGTTCATAATTGTAAGAGAGATCGAGATATGTAAGATGCTTCAACTTATAAATGGACCTTGGCACCTTCTTAACCTGTGTGGCATGTAAATTCAAGATACGCAATTTTTTGAAACTTCGAATCAGTTGGCGTAGATCCGCTTCACTTGTTTGTTCTCTCGTGAATTTAGTAGTGTACATATATGTTCTTAGTGCACTTGCTTTCAAGCATGAGATTGGAAGTTTACCCTTCAAATTGGAAGTAAAATCATCAGATATATGACGAGTTCTTTCATGTATGGGTTTTGTATCATCCCATACCGCCCAACACTCGGTCCCTGCAACCGAGCAAGCTAGATCATGCATCAAATCATGCATCTTGCAAGTCTCCACGTCCTCTTGAAATTCTTGGAAGAAGTTCCTCCAAAGTAGATCCATGAAATATCCATGAGCAATGTCTTCTAAATGTTTACCTCTATTTGATGGCCGTATAAAGCCTTCTGCCATCCAAAGATTGACCAAAGTCTCCTTATATATCTTATAATCTTTGGGAAACAATGAACAAAATGCAAAACATTGTTTCAAATGGGAAGGAAGATGGTCATAACTTAGCCTAAGAATAGATATTATGCCGTTTTCCCTTTGAGATACTCCTCGGAGCTCACAATCTCTGAAATTTAACCATTCGGATTTAGTTTTCTTGAAGAATAGTAAACTCCCAATAGTTCGAACAACCAAGGGAACCCCATAACACTCTTTAACTATCTCTTTGCCAATTGCTAGCATGTCTGGATCTTGTTGACAAGCCATTTGCATTAGTAAATCAAGAGATACACTTTCAGATAAGCCCTTGAGATGATAAGAAGCAGTGCTAGTAATATCCGCAACCAAAGGAAGGCGTGTGGTTATAAGGATCTTGCTTCCCCTAGCCCCTCCTATCAATAAGTTTTTCAACTCTTGCCATTTGCCTAGTTCTAAATTCCATAAATCATCCAAAACTAAGAAATATCTCTTTCCATCAATTTTTTTCCTCAATTCACTTTGCAATCGTTCCATCGCACCAACGTTTGGTTCCTCATCCTTTGCACAAGCTATGATATTTTTTACTATTTTCTTCACATTAAAGTCATTAGAGATACACACCCACATTTTCAAGTTAAAATGTTTACTAACCGCCTCATCATCATACACACATTGAGCAAGAGCTGTTTTTCCAAGCCCACCAATACCAACTATTGGAAGTATGGAAACGTGCTCTTTCACATCCAAATCTAGTAAGAATTCCCTGACCTTCCTTTTATCATTATCTCTTCCAATAATGTCTTTCACACATGTAAACGAATATGTCTCCGTCTGCTCTATCTCTGCTTGCAAATCCATAGGTTGCTCGGCCAGGTGGAGTTCCTTTTCACCCTTAATGGCTGCCATTCTCTCCCTCACTGCTCTTACTTTTCTACTTATCTTCAGTGCAAAAGCAAGCTGGTTTGAACTTGAGAAAAATGTCCTTACCTCCTTAATCATTTCAGTGTCACCCCTCAGTTCTTGTCGCGTAGCTTCTATATTAAATTCTTCAAGCACGTCCTGAGCATCATAGAAAACTTCCTTCAGTTTCTCAACCCAATCTTTGATTTGGGAACTCTGGTGGTATCGTTTTTCTGCATCGTCTAGCACAGCACCAAGCGTGGAGACAGTGCTCCTGAGCTCCTCGAGTTCATGCTTGACGCCCCCTAACTTTCCTACTTTTTGCAGTGCTTGAGTAATCAGATTGTCAAGGATGCTTCCAGCAATGCTGATGATAGCTTCTGCCATATTTGTTCTCTCTATCTCTGTGTCTGTCTCTATGGGGATGAGAAGATTTCAGTCCTGTCGTTCCAAGGCTAGAGTCTTCTCAGATGATGTATAACAAGTTTGTCCTTAAAATTAGATAAGTGTACAACAATGGTAGATAATAGAAAATATTTAACTGACAAAACACTAATTCCAAAGCATCCTATGTCATATAAGATTCCATCCCATGTAATAAGTAAGGCGAGTGCCTATTAATACATTTTTCTAGAAACATTATGTTAGATTATATGAGATGATTAAGTTTTTTTCTACCATACCGTTAAGTAATATGTCTAATTAACATTAGGGGAAATGGGTGGTAATTGAGTGACAATGTGGTTCAACCGTCAAACTCCGTTCTACCTAACTTTCTTATAAGTTTGCTTTTCACATATATGACACATAATAAATTAGAACGAAACAAGGTAATCACAATGATTGGAGGCTTTTTAAAAAGTGAAAATAATTTTGTTCTTTCTTGTTAAAATTCAAAATGTTATTCAAATATAAAAAGTTATGATTCAAATTACATATTAATGTTTAAGCGATGTGAAAATTTCATATGTTTAAAGACAAAATAATATCAAATGTAGACTGAGACAACATTAGAATAAAAAAAAAAAATGTAAAAATCTATCAAGACAAGCCATTAGCTACGTTGGTGATGTTCTTGAAATCTCAGGTGTTCAGTGGACAAGATCGGCTTATATTCGGTAATAAAATGTTGTACTTTGCAAGACCGTAAGTGTCAGATAACAAGACAAATGAAGATATTGAGTCTACGGCCCACTTCCATGTCAATTTGTGCACACTCGTCTGAACTCTATATCTAGCCGCTTTTCCGATTAGTATTACACTTAAGTTCTATTCCAAATCACACTGGACAAGTAAGATAAATGTACTCCAACATATAACTATTCTGCACAAAGAAAAAGTATATAAAGTGGCGATCATTTGAAATCAGGTCCAAATTTATGAGTAATAGCACGAGTCCTAACATGAAACCGAATATTTCACGAAACATTGCCAAGATGCTTGAGATCCTTAATAAGGATAGCAGGTTTTGCATGTTCTTATTCACTCCTAATCACGATCACTCCCCCTTCCATATTAGTTGCATGTTCAAAATATATATGAATGCCGATTCGATTATATGTTGTTCCGTTTCTTTCCAAGAAATGATGCTTTTTGCAATGTAATAGTAAATCTTAATACATAAAACTACAAATTCACAAGAGGTTTGTAACATATTCATGGGAAGAGTAAGTATGTACGTGCTAGTATGTACGTAGCTAGTAATTTTTCATGTGATTAGTAACTTTTTACAAGAATTTCGACTATATATACATATATATATATATATATATATATATATATATATATATATATATATAAGACAAATTTGAAAAAAAAATGATGCTTTCTGCAATGTAAAAGTAAATCTCAACACAAAAAACTAAAAATTTACATGAGGTTTGCAGCATATTCATGGGACGAGTAAGTCTTTACCTTAAAAAAGTAATTACCACCGACCTGTTTTATTAAAAAAAAATGTTAGGTATTGGCAAACAATTGTCAACCTTCCCGCGCGGTCTAAAAGTGAAAATTAAAGTTTCCTTTTTTCGGCAGATGCAAATAAAAAATTTCTCTTGAAGGGGGCTAAAGAACAAACGAGCCCAGCTTTTTTTTTGGTAATGCCCATTTTCCCAGTTTCGTCACATGCTTTCCTTGCAAAACAGTGCATGTTCACATGCTTGCCCAAATTGTTTAGTAGTGGCATCGAGTATTCAGTGGAACAGGATTTGGATTTTGAAAAGAAAGAAAACTGTTATAGCTGTTTGCGCAACTTCAGCATCTAACTTCACATGGTAAAAGAAAATTTTAACTTCATGAATCTCTGCCTTTGCGCGATTAAATAACAAGAGAAAAAGATTATGAAATATAGATTGTGAATGAAGTACGGCACTCGCATCAACCAGGGGTACAGCCCTGCCTCCGGTCCATAGAAGTGCCGTCGGGAGGCAGGACTGCAGTAACTGTGCACGGGTCCCCCCTCACCCCCAATTCTCACCCAAACTTTTCTTTAACGGGAATGATATTATAGGGTCTTTTATGTTAGGACAGATCTTTAACCTATTTCTTTCCTTTGAAAAAACTTCTTTTGTATGCAAAAAAGAAAATATATACTGGTATTAAAGTACACATGTGCGGTGGGATGATAAAACAAAGCTGATGAGAATTTTTTGAAATTTATAATTTCATATGTGAAAGGTAAAACAGCTCTTGAAGTTGGCTAATTTGACGAAGGCTAAATCACCTAAACATGTAAATCTTGAGGGTCATGTTTACACCATATAAGGCATATCTCTAAGTCCAAATAAAGGACGTCGATAGTTTCCCCAAGCATTCTTTGTTTCATCAAGCTATTCATTTTCAGAAAAAGCTCTCTGATTAGTTGCTATAAGAAAACGAACCTCGCTAATAGTGAGCTGATCGACGGCTGACCAACAAAGGCGAGGCCCGAACTGGCCAGATCAAGAGAAGAGCACAGGAGACGTGTCGGCAAGATCAAGAGAGAGATGTAATAATACGGCGTGGGTAAGACTCCAGGAGTAGAGAGATGAAGGGCACTGATGGGGAAAGTCGAGAGACTAGAGTCTTAGAGACAGGCTAGCTATCAGAGTGAGAACTAAAAGAGAGTAGCAAGGGTCTTAAATATCAAATATTTAGCATTGTTTTGTACTGTTCCAAAGCAGTTCTTCCAAAGGCTAGATCCAAGAATTTTTACATGAAAGTTGTCGGGGTTGGTGAATCTGAAACGTGGTAGCTCGTGGCGGAGCGTGTGGGCACGTGCAGCAGAAAACAGGGCTGAAATTTTGGGGCCCATCTCATTTGAGGGTCATAAGTCTGATGGTGGTGTCGATTTTGTGAAAGAAACAGTAGAAAGGGGGCATAACAACACTCAATAGCGATGGGTTTGACCGAATATGAATACTAGCACAGCTAACCTAATATTGTTGCAACCACCACCATAATATATTACAGACTCAATGGCGTTTCATAAATTTATAATGGCTCTGATACCATGATAAGAATAAAGTGGACGAGAGAAAATGGGGGAATAACTATATATTTTCACGTGTTGATAAACAGTACATGAGACTTTATTAGATAACTATTTAAAGTAATAAGATAAATATAATGCCAAATATAATTAATCAAGGATGCATTATTGAAGGATATATATGCATAATCTGAGAAATATGCAAAATCAAGTAAATATCCAAATATAACTGACAATTAGAATGGAGATTTTAAATACTATATACTAAAAATCAAATGTTAATTTTTTAAAGGGTGGTGCTATTTCCACCCCCTAAATAACTATATCCAACCCCATTTGTACTAAAAAGACAACATTGTTCACAATCTTTCGGTTGTACTTTATTTTGATGGCCCCTTTTCTTTTCTATTTAGGATAATTACCATAATTAAACATTTCAAATGTTTTGTTTTGAGAAATGATTGCATGACAGTATTTAATATATTGTGAGAATAACAGTCTATTATGAATCATAAAAAATCAAATCACAAATAATTATAAATTGTTGTGGGACCCACTTCTTTAAGAATTTGTGACTCACAATAGATTGTTATTTTCACAATAGCCTAAGGACTGTTAGGCTAGCAAAGCCCGTTTTATTTTTTAGTGTATTAAAGACATTTTTTGATATAGTATAAAACTAAAAAGTCTCTTCTTCACCATCGATATTACAATAACTTATCCATTTTTTGTCCTTTTATCTCAAGAACTCACTTTCTTGATGAACTTATTATTAATTTCATTAGTCTAAAACATTTATTAAGTCTCTTTATTTACTATATCAAAGAATTTATCTTTTTTCCTTATTATATTGACAAGATACTTTTATAGATGGCATGTAAGAATATACTAAAAATATTGTGCACAATGAGGTATCTTGATATTTTTTTCATAAACAGTTCATCGATGATTTTGATTTTTGTTAATCCAAAGTTCTTACTTTATGCAATGTCTTGGTTTAATAAAATTTTATCTACTTAACAATTTATCCATAAATTTGATCAACTATGTAGAAAAGAATTATTTTTCTTGGAAATTTCTTTTTTCAACTAACAAATCTTTATGGAAGTAATATCTAACTATAAAAAAGCATAGTGCCTTTGATTTACCTAGAAAATCTGCAATAAACAAAAAAAAATATATGAAATTCTTAATTATGATAAATAGATTTTACATGGATATAGAAATACTAAAAAAATGGAAAATAAATAAGTTTGGACCACCAATTTAAATTGCAATTGAATGATAGAAGGCAGTTTTGCCTTTTTGGTGAATAATGGGTGGATTTAGTCATATAGGAGTGGAAATAGTGCTGCCCATTGTTAATTGTCCCTCATTAATGGCCCATCACCTCATTTTAAAGATAAAACTTAGTAGCAGCACCATACCTTACTTATTTTACAGAAACTCTCTTAAGATAATACAAGTGTACAATAATAATAGAAAAATTGAAACTACCTAATGACAAATGCTGATAGCAAAACCTCCCTTCGTCAATGCTCAAAACTGTTTAATCACATGCTTTCCTCAGAAAATATTGCACGTCACAAGCATGCCCAAATTGTTTGGTAGTAACATCGAATATTTAAATTAGTAGGATTTGATCTTGAGAAGATATAACATTATTATAGCTCTCTAGGCAACTTCAACATCTAACTTCACATGGTAAATAAACTTATGTTTATGAATCTCTGCTTCTGCCCTAACGAAAAGGAAGAAAAAGATTATGAAGTACCATTTCGAATAAAGTAGTATGAAATCTTTTATGTGGTGGGCACATAAAAGCAAGCTGATGAGGATGTTTTATAACCTTAAAATTTTAATAAAAGGAATGGTAAAACAGTTCTTGAAGTTGGCTAATCCTCTCTTTGCAAATACTTTTAAAAACCCATATTGTTTTCTTGTGTAAATACTTTAATATCTGTCTAGGCTACCCCGAAGTATCCTTTAACATCTATTTGGATCATCCGCCAGTCTGCATGTTCCGTGTTAAAGACTAGTAATCATCATCTTTCATAGTGGATGTGGTAGGAGAAGTAACTCTTCTCGACAACTCTTCTAGAAAGATGTAATTCTCGTTTTCCCTTGCCAATGACATGTTTCACGACCATCACTTCAATTATGGTGGTGTCGCTGTTCATCCACCTTTGGTGTCCCTCTTCTAATGCATTTCTTCTTTTCATGCCTTTGGACTCTTGTGTTGTCGTTTTGCATTACGGAGACAAGAGAGTTGTGGGGAGGTTCAACGAAAAAGCCTTGAGCAACCAGTCAACTAGTAGGTGGCGAAAGTGATTTGTTAGTTCCCTCAAAACCAACTGGCTGTTGAAATTGCCGCCTAATACTAACCTCGCCTAATCTGAAGATATTCTTGGCTGTTGGGTAAGTTTCCTTTTGTCGAGACACACCAGCAAGCGTATATCTGTGCATTGTTGCTTAAAAAGCACGATTTTTTGTCTGCAGGTGTTCGATGCTTCTTAGTCGCACAATTTTTAATAATATATACATATTGATTGATATGTACTTTCTTATATAATTTTTTTTATAATTTGTGTTGTGGCGGAAAAGTAAAAAGATATGCTGAACACATGCCCTAACTTTTCACTTGTTATTGTTGTGTAGCATCTAAGTAAAAGCAAAAACGATATGCATATATCAACTATTCCAATAAATAATGACCTGGTTAGTTTGAATATAGAATATGGTTGTGGAAAATTCTAATTCCTTTGAAAAGTTTGGTGCAATTATTAAAGAAAAAGAGTTAGCCCACTCGACATTGGAAAGATTTAACTTTTTTGGTTTTATAAAAAAAATAAAAGCTAAACTAATGTCTGCAAAGAATGATTATTTTTTAGGAAAATATTTTCTAAATCATTCATTTTTTGCAAAACAAACTAACCCTGAATTAGATATTAATTTTTTTGTACTTTATTGTAAAGTAATGTGTCTAATGAATGGTATGAAAACTGATTGGGAATTGAGTTTTTGTGACGATGTGGCTCAACCATTAAGATTCATTCTACTTCACTTTCTTATTATTCATAGATGATTGAATGAAAGAAGGTAATCATCATCATCAGAGTTAGCTAAATTATATGTAAATTATGTACCAATATTTACGTAGTGTGAAAATTTCATATGTTTCAAGCCAAAAAAACGTAGAAATGTGTCAAAGATAAGATTAGAAAAATTAAAAGCAAAATGTATTTTGTTGACATTTGTGAAAGCGTAAAGCTTGTAAAGCTTGAAATCCACTTGAGGTGGTGACCATATCGTTGTCCTTTCGGATTGAAGTGTCTTCTTTTCCTCTTTTCCTTTTTTTTTTTTTGATTTTTCCTTATTCCAAAAGGCCAGCAGAAAACAGAAATTTTTCCACTCGCCGACATCACTTTGCTGTCGCAAAGCGATCTTATTGAAGGAAGTGTCTCCATTAGCCGACAAATGAGAATCACCCTTCACTTACTACAATACAGCCAGCACAATCAAATCTTGCCCAACAACCTTGTTTAATAATTAAATACTCTAACACCCTCCTTTACATATAGATTGGAATTAATCATAAAATTAAAGCATGCAAATATATATAATGAGGAGGCAAATAAGGGGCTGACAAAATTTAAACTCATAACTGTCTATTAATTTTGTTTGAGTATTGTCAATTGTTTGAATAGCTTAAATTATTAGACGAAAACGTGGTTTAATATTTGAATACTCTTTCACGGGAAATGCTCCAATGGCTGCACAAATCAGCTTATGCTTGATGATAAAATTTATAGCAGCAAATCGGACATGGGTTGAAATTGGACATGAACCTTTACTACCTTCTCTGGTTCTAGTTCTTGCCTAGTCAAATAGCATATATCTTTATTTTGAACACTAACTGCATTCAAACCAGGACAACTATATTACTGATATAAGTGTATATATACTTCCCTTATAAGATACGTATCAAAGATTAATATAAAAATAAAGACACTGAATCCAAGGTTCACTCTCCTTGTCATTTCGTAGACGCACTGCTCTAAACTCTTTAAGCCACTTTTCTGGAAAGCACTAAACTCATGTTCTATTCTCATCATATCGAGCATATAAGAGAATTTTACGCCAACACCCGTTCCGCGTGAAGAACTGAACTTTCAAAAGTATATAGGGTGGCAATCATTTGAAATTAGGTCCGAATTTATAAGCAATATCTTACTTGTTCAATGGGGGACTATAGATTACTCAAAACATTTGAGATTGACCTAATCATGATTAGCTGTCGGATCTCATAGCTCCCCCTTCCACATTATTTGCTTGTTTAACATTTCTATGGATGCCAATTTAATTATATTTCATTTCTTTTCTTTTTAACCCCTCCTTGCTCTATTTGGATTTCCGAAAGAAATTATTTGAAATGTAAGTATGTATGCGGCTAATAATTTTTCATGTGATAAGTAACTTTCTACAAGAAATTTGACTTTTAATCTACGACTAATTACTAACCTGTTTACGTTCGTAATGTTTCATAGAAAATTACGCTGACTCTTATCATTCAAGATTTAAAGAAAACGACAACTTAAAACATACGAGATGATAGCTGCATTACAATGGCAAGTTTTAATATAGAAGACTAGGAACTTATATGAGGTTAGTGCCTGATTCATGGGATTAGTAAGTTTATGCATTAAAAAAGTAATTACTGGCGACCGTTTTAATTAAAAATTGTTAGGTACTGGCAAGCAATAGTTAAGCCTCCCACGTGGTCTAGAAAGTAACAATTAAAAATTTCTCTAAGAGGGGAGCTAATGAACAAATAAGCCCAGCTTTTTGCTTTGGACGCCCATTTTAATAGTTTCATCACATGCTTACCACAGAAAACAACGCACGTTCACATGCTTTCCTTGAAAAATGATGCACGTTCACATTCATGTCCCAATTGTTTAGTAGCAAACATCGGAGTATTGAAATTAACAGGACAAGGATCTTGAGAAGAGACAAAATTAGTATAGTTGTCTGGGCACTTTAGCATCTAACTTCACATGGCAAATAAAAAGAAAAATTTTTATATCCATGAATCTCTGCTTCTGCTAGAAATTAAAATCAAAAGAAAATGATTATTAAGTATCATTGGGAAAACAAATTAGCCCAGCTTTCTTTAATGATGCGCATTTTCATAGTTTCATCACATGCTTTCCTAGAAAACGATGCACGTTCACGTGATTTCCTTAGAAAAGAACGCAGGCATGCCCCGATTGTTTAGTAGTAACATCGGAGCATTAACATAAACGGGATTTGGATCTTGAGAAGATAGAAAACTATTATAGCTGTCTCAGCAACTTCAACATCTAACTTCACATGGTAAAAAAATTTATGCTCTTGAATCTCTGCTTTTGCGTGAATAAAACACAGAAGAAAAAAAAAAAGAATCTTACCTTTACCCAAAAAAAAAAACACAGAAGAAAAAGATTGTGAAGTATAAATTGTGAATGAAGTAGGATGAAACATTTTGTGTGCAAATATATATATATATATATATATATATATATATATATATATATATAACTTATTACTGAAGTACCAATTTGCGGTGAGATAATAAAAGCAAGCTGATGAGGATGCTTTTCGACTTTAAATTTTCATATGTGAAATTGAAACAGCTCTTGAAGTTTGCTAATGTAAAAAATCAAGGCCAATCACCTCATTTATTAGATAAAACATAATACAGGCACCCTACCTCAATTATTGTCCAAAAATTCTCTTAAGATAATACAAGTCTACAATACTTATATATAATAGAAAATACTTAAATGACAAACACTAATTGCAAAATCTCCCCCAGCAATCAATGCTCAGAATTGTTTAATCACAAGCTTTCCTCAGAAAATAGTGCACGCTCACATGCTTTCATTAGAAAACAACACACATTCACATGCCTACCCAAACATCGAGCACTAAAATTAATAGGATCTGAATCTTGAGACAGCATAAATTTATTGCAGCTACTGAGGCAACTTTGAAATCTAACTTCACATGGCAAAGAACTTTGGGTTCATGAATTTCTGCTTTTGTCTGACATGAAATTAAAAAAAAAAAAAAAAAGAAAAAAGATTATGAATTATCACTGTAAAAACGAAATTTTCATCCCATGCGTTCCTTAGAAAACAGTGCACGTTCACATGCATGCCCAAACATCGAGCATTAAAATTAACAGGATCTGAATCTTGGTATGATAGAAATTTATTGTAGCTATCTAGGCTACTTTAGCATCTAACTTCACATCGCAAAGAACTTTGGGCTCATAAATCTATGCTTTTGTCTGGAATTAAAAAAAGGAAAAGAAAAGAAAATTAGATTATGAAGTATCACTGTGAAAACAAATAAGCCCTGTTTTTTTCTGATGATGCCCATTTTCATATTTTCATCCCACGCTTTCCTCAGAAACATTAGGATTAAACCAAATAAGTCTATCATTAACAAGTGCAGCTTGTACAACAACATTGGCCAAGCCTATCATTAATGAGCAGTTTGCCAAGTTATCAACCCAAACTTAGGAACATTAGGATTAAACCAAATAAGTCTGTGCCATAGCAACTTGGACCTCCTATTTCTGACTAATTCCCAGGCATCAGCAAATGGCATTAGAGCATGGCAATATTGAATCACATAACCTTGCTTAGCAGGGGACCATTCCCTATTATCACCATAAATAACGTCTGAAACGCTTATCATTAATCTCAAGGCAGCATCTTACACAACTCTAGGAGATTAAAGTTCTAGTAGCACTCCAGGATGCCCATTGTCAAAACATAAGGAAGTAGATTCGCTGCTCCCACTGATATGTTTGACATGAGGCTTCAGTATACTGCCCCCATTCAAAAGCCTTCACCACATGTGAGTAGAGTAACTCTCAGGTTTAGCAGACCAAATACTTAGGCTCTGTAACAGATAACTAAAGGAAGTTCGTGGTATTTAATAGACAATGCTCTTCTCAGAATGCCACTTAATTATAGCTGATCATCGCAACAAGCTCCACCATACGTAACTAGAAACAGTTCAATTTGTGATGATTAAGCTTCAACCCAGAAATTTGTTGAAACTGTTAAAAGTGATTTTTCATTTAAAGTTAGAGGAGCCTTGTCACATCTTAAGAAGATCATAACATCACCACAAAGTCAAATAAACCAGCTTGATATGGGCAACAGATTAGGCCCAACATTGGCTCGGGCCCAAGACTGTCCATTTATCTCCTTCGCTCCACGGCTTAACCCATAACCGCCGAGACTCCTCTCGCCCAACGCTTGGAGCAGCAATGATATCGGGTTAGGAATCTGGCAGGGCAGTTTGCAAGAGGGAAAACCGTCGCTTGGTTCAGGCCCGAAATCTAATCCTGGCTTTCTTGGCGCCAAGGAAACTTTATTCCCTAGCTTGAAACAGGAAGATATGCATTATCTTTAACGGGAAATCTTTTAGTATCTCTTCAAAACGGCTTTCTTATCGAGTAAAATTGCTCTTTGAGTTTGCTCCCAAAATAAATAAATTTTCCAGCGCGGCATCATATATGAATTTTGATTTATGCAAAGGAATAATGGGCTTGGCCACGTTGTTAGCTCACGAACTCATTTCAATTTATTAAATTCGAAGTCATTCATATAAGTCCATCCACGGCCAATCCAATATATGAAAATGTTCCTCATGATTTATATGTGACTCAATTAATATTTTTGACATGAGATCGGAGTCAATCTCTAATTTTTTTATCCAATAAATAACTAATTAATTTGTCAAAATTTAGATGTCACCGGTGTATAGAGTCTTTGCCAAACACATAAGCTTTACCATGCGTATAGAGCAATGGTGATGGATCCTAATAGGACCGTGAAACCTTGCTAGATCAATCCGACGTTTTTTGTCGGTCATTTGTTATTTTGTGGGTAGACTTCATGATTGGATAAAACGATGTATGTCCGTAGGCAAAAAGAGACCTATGCCAATAAATTGTTCTGTTAGACTTAATTTTCTTCTCTCGCTTATGATAGAGTTTTCTCTCGCGTCATGCTCGAGTTTTATCTCTGATCTTCCTTATCCAGGTCTTTCAGTAGAACAATTCACTTTTCCCCTTCGACTGTTCTCGCTTCCTCTATCTTTAAACTCTGAAATCGCAAATGGAATTTCCAGTGCAACGCTTTCTTCCACCTCCGTCCATGGATGTTCTCCCCTGAATGTCTACCTTGTCGTATTCTGAAGTTTCTCCGTTTGCATGTTGTCGATCCTTGACATGCAACCCTTGAAAAATTGTCCTCTGGCCTGGGTACCTATCCATTAATCTACAGCACTTACTTCTCTTTCATCATGGCTATGGACGACAAAGATGATTCATCTCGCATTGCTTCACTGTGTCACCGACTTGGACGGCTTTGTGCGGAACAAGAATTGGAAGTCTAGGAAGATGTACATGCAACGGACAACATTAAAGAGTGTCGACTCATCCTTGTGGGTAATATTTTCACAAACCCTACCATCAATTTACCTACTTTTCAAATTGCGATGAAGAAAGCATGGCGTGTTGATCATGTGGATATATCTTCTAGCGATGGTGGCATCTACATAATCAAATTTCGAACTGAAGCAGAAAAACGACGAGTATTAGATGGAACTCCCTGGTTATTCTCTGGTCATCTAGTTAATTTACGCCCATGGCAACCAAATACCCCTTTACACTGTTATGATTTCTCCAAGTGCCCATTCTAGGTTCATGTTATAGGATTACCTCTGGAATGGAATACTCCACAACTTCTAAGTCGAGCAGTACAGCAGATGGGTAGAGTGTTGGAAGTAAAACCTGATACATCCGTCAGAATTCGCATTGAAATTGACCTGCAACAACCTTTAAAGTCAGGGAAGCTCATTAGCATCGTAGGAAAACCCCTCTGGCTTGATTTTCGGTATGAGAGACTATCCCACTACTGTTATTCTTGTGGGAAACTAGGGCATTATGCAACATCATGTAAAGATTACCCTTATGAGGAAGCTCAATTTGAGGGACGCGAAACAATGGTATATGGACCGTGGCTGCGGGCAGAGGTCAAACAGCATAGCCCTTATTGGGATGCCTTTTACAACCCTATCTCTAATTTAGAACCTATGGAAGAGACCATACCTGAAACACCCCCCTCTGCACACCCCCCCTTCCAGCTTTACCTCCAATAGCTCCTGCTCCAGAGATCCCTATCTCCACCTCTGTACCAGCTGATTCAACCCCCAGAACCATTGACTTTGGTACCCGCCAATGCAAAATTAAAGGGTATTCAAAGCTCATCCCTAGACTTCCCACGACAGAAAAAACAAAAGAATCCTAGAACACGGATAGCAGTGGGAACAAGCAAGAAAACTAAGCGATACTCTCCTTATGAGATTCGATCTAATCATATATCTGAGTTGGATGAAACTCATCTACTGGAAACCCCTGTATTTGAAGCTGATGATCACTCCTCTTGGGCTTTGGCGGCTGGCCCTCAACAGCCCCCACGGTCCAAATGAAAATGTTAAGTTGGAATTGTCAGGGGTTGGGCACTCCCCTGACAATTCAAGCCCTAAAGGCTTTGGTAGCCTCTGAGAAGCCCGACTTTGTGTTCTTAATGGAAACTAAAAATGCAGAATCAGTTTTGAAGAACCTTCAGTGTCGTTTTCATTTCTCTCATTCCTTTTTTAGGGATTCAGCAGGTTTATCTGGAGGCTTTGCAGTGTTTTGGAATGACCTTTTTGATGTTACAGTTATTTCTTCGGGACAGAATTTTGTAAATATGATAGTTCTGGATACTCAGACTACTACCTCGATGCATGTTACCTGTCTACATGCCCCTACTTATTATCCAGCTAGGCAAGAATTTTGGGATACGATCCGGACAATTCATGCAACAACTCATTTACCGTGGATGTGTATCGGGGATTTCAATGAGTTCCTCTACCCCTGGGAGAAGGTAGGCAAAAGACCAGCTAATTATTCTAGAATGACATCTTTTTGGAAGTTACTCAATGATTGTGCTTTAATAGAACTGGACAGTAAAGGATGCGAATTTACCTGGTCTAATAATCGAGACGGGGATGACTTAGTGAAGGAGAAGCTAGACCATGTATTTTGCTCCTTGGATTCGAGTTTCTCTTACCCATCTTCAGCAGTGTTTGCTCTTCCATCGATCGGTTCGGATCATTGCCCACTTGTGTTGCACACTCATTATCAGCCTGTCAAGCCAAAAAAGACCTTCCATTATGAAGCATTCTAGAGTCAACGTACTGAATGTACAGAAGTTGTTCAATCAGTATGGGAGAGAAGTCATACTTCCTTACCCTCCAAACTGCTGGCAGTCTCTCATAAGCTAACTAGCTGGAGTCGATCTCGTTTCAGTAATGCCAAGCAGCGTATTATGCAATTACAGCAACAGCTTCAGACCATTACAAACAGGAATTCCTATCAAAGGGGAGATAAAGAGCTAGCCACTACAATTCGAACTGAAATTCAGCAAATGTGGAATCAAGAGGAGCAATTCTGGGCGATGCGTTCAAGGCTTAACTGGTTGACATGGGGTGACAAGAATTCAAAATTTTTCCATGCTTGTACAGTGCAAAGGAGACAGAGAAACAGAATTTGTATACTTAAAGATGAAGACCAGAACTGGATTAGAGAGCCAAAACAGCTTAAAACAATGGCTATGGATTTCTTCACTCAACTCTATCAATCAGTGGGAAACAGAGACTTTCACCCATTTTCTAATGCAATGTCCAGCAATAGTTACTTCACAAATGAATGAACACCTCATGAGTATGGTAACAGAAGAGGAGGTCTACCAAGCTACCTTTTAGTTGGGTGCATCCAAGGCTCCTGGACCAGATGGCCTCAATGGTCTTTTCTACAGGCATCACTGGAGCATCATCAAAAAGACAATTGTTAAAACAGTGCAAGACTTCTTCCAATCAGGTTACATGCATCCAAACTTAAACAAAACCATTCTGACCCTGGTTCCTAAAGTTCATTGCCCTTAAAGCATTGACCAGTATCGTCCTATTAGTCTCTGTAACTTCGCATACAAGATTATATCTAAAGTTATGGCAAACAGACTAAAGTGTTGGCTACCTAGACTGATTAATCCAGAACAAGCAGCTTTTGTAAGTGGCAGACAGATTCAAGATAACATCATGGTTGTTCAGGAAGTACTCCACCAGTTTAAAGTTCGATCAAAAACAAAAAAATTCAACCTTATTATGAAGACAGACATGCAAAAGGCATATGATAGGGTTGAATGGGACTTTCTAGCAGCTTATTTAAAACAGTTGGGCTTTACAAATAGATGGGTAACAATGGTCATGGCATGCATCACAACGGCTTCTTTTAGTATTCGCTTCAATGGAGAACAACTACCATATTTTAAACCTACTAGAGGAATCCGTCAAAGTGACCCCCTATCCCCTTATATTTTCATTTTAATGGCTAATGCTTTATCAATAGTTATTAAGCAAGCAGTCAGTATGGGTAACTTACAGGGGATCCAATTTAATCATGCCTGCCCTAAGCTATGCCATTTATTTTTTGCTGATGATTCAGTTTTCTTCCTCAAAGCTTCACTTTATGAATGCCAAAATCTCACTAATCTATTAAACCAGTACTGCCAAGCAACAGGACAGCTTATCAACAGGAATAAATCTGTGATATTTTTCAGTCAGAACTGTCCTATGACACTACAGAATACTTTAGAAAGAGAACTACGAATACCTGTGGTGAGTAGATATGGCAAGTACCTGGGCATCCCTTCAGATTGGGGGCGTTCAAAACGTGAGATGTTTTCCTGGATCCTGGCAAAAATGAACGCAAAATTAGTTGGTTGGAAGGAAAACTTCTTATCAAAAGGAGGCAAGGAGATTTTATTAAAAGCAGCAATCCAAGCATTACCTCAGAATGCGATGTCCATCTTTAAGCTCCCCCTGTCTCTCTGTAGAGTAATGGAAAAGAAGATATCAGCATTCTAATGGAGTAAAAATCATAGTGATTCAGGTATACATTGGATGAAATGGTCAGAGGTAAAGCACTCGAAAACAGTTGGGGGCATGGGATTCAGAGATCTAATTATTTTTAATCTAGCGATGCTCGGTAAACAAGCTTGGCGTCTTCTACAACAACCTACTGCTATTTGGAGTCAGCTGTTCAAAGGTCTATATTTTAAACAGTCTTCTTTTCAGAACGCTACGTTAGGCTATAGACCTTCATGGGGGTGGCAGAGTATCTTAAAGGGCCGGGATGCTATTCTTCCAAAAATTTGATGGCTGGTGAAAGATGGATCAAAGATTGACATTCGAACAGATACTTGGCTTTCAATTGGTAAATTAGGAGGTCAAGCAGCACCAGGGGAACCCATTAAAGTTGCAGATATATTAGACTCATCTTCGGCAACATGGAAACAGGAGCTTATTTCTAAGTTCTTCAATGAACAGGTAAGTGCAGCAATCCTAAACACCCCTGTAAATCCTTCACTTAGTTCTGATCAATTAGTCTGGACAGCCACCTCTTCAGGAATATTCACAGTTAAAAGTTGCTATTATTACTTATTTTCGAGTCAACAAACCCCCCCCCCCCACCATTGCTTCAACTTCCTATCAGCCTCCTTATCAATTATGGAAAAAGATATGGCATATGGAAACGGCTCCTAAAATCCGTGTTTTCTTGTGGTTAGCCTGTAAAAATGCCCTTGCGACCAAAGCCAACCTCTACCACAGACATATCTCCCCCAATCCCTACTGCAACCTATGTGATCAGAATACTCCAGAGACTATAGAACATTTGTTCTTCTATTGTAACTGGACACGCGATATATGGACAAATGCCAAGATCAGGATACATATCTCACTCACCTCAGTGCATAGATTGGAGGCATGGTTGGCGACTCAAGCCACTCATCCTCGCTCCTCCCCAACTTTTGAAGTGATTGCCAATCTGTTGTGGGAGATATGGCGTCAGCGTAACGACGCCATCTTCAGGAAGATAAATCCGAATCCGATCCAAGCGGTGGAGAATGCCCTAGCCCAGCGTAGAATTTTCCAGATTCTTCAACCCCTAAAACCTAGGGTTAAACAGACAAGCGTCAGTATTGATCAATGATGGAAACCACCTGATAAAGGCATAATCAAATGCAATATCAATGGGGCTTTTGTACCAGGAAATCAACAAGGTGCGATAGCCTATATTTACAGGAATTTCAACGGAGAACTCACTGATATGTTCACAAGTATTGTACCTGCTCAATCGGCGTTTCAAGCAGAGATCTTTGCTCTGATTCGGGCTCTCCAGCATCTCATTAAGCAGGGACTTCATCTCCATCGTGTCACGTTTGAATCAGACTGCCTATTATTGGTGGAAATCCTTCGACAAAAGCAGCCACAGCCATGGCAGGAGCGACATCTCTTCGCCTGCCTTCACAATCTGCTCTCTCAATGCCCTAATGTTTCGCTACACCATGTCTGTCGAGAAGCCAATCTAGCTGCTGATTGGACCGCCAAAGCCCATAGGGCCCACGGCTCAGTCGGTAACTGGCTTGTCTTCCCACCTCCTCTTTTCCAGAATATTGTACTAAGTGATGCGCTACTAGCCGGTTGTATTTCTCTCTTCATATAAAATATCGGTTATTTCGACCAAAATAAATAAATAAATAAATTGTTCTGTCAAGACAACTTGCCCTGCCTAACAAACAACGTCGTGTCCATTTGGTTTCTATAGTATTTCGTTTGTTTTTTTGTTTTCTCTTTTGCTCCTGTATCCAAATTTCTCACTATTTCATTATCTTTGCAATGTTTACGCCCCTAAATAAAATTATTCATGTCAATCAAACAATTTATCTTTGTAAGAAACGTAGTGAAAGTGCATAAAATGCATCCGACAAGAGAAGCAAATTCACGCTTTCCTTTTTGTTTTTTGCCTTATAAATAAAAGGATAGTAATGGGCGACTGATGTTAGCAACATTCTCTAAGCATTACTATAAAGATTCCATTAAGGGTGATAGATTCCCGGTTGAATAGGTTCAGAGCAGAAATCTAGTGTTAAGATATGAAATCTTATTGGTATCTTTTTGAATTTCAAATTAGCTCATTTAAAGGGATTACCAACTATAGACGAGTTGGCATTCCTTGATTTTTGCACTGCCAAATATTGTATATTTTCATCTCTTTATAAAAGTGTGCAATCTGTAAATGAAAAGTAATGAAAATCATTCACAAATATTGAGCTATTATATAGTATCAGAGCCTTCTGCTCCTAAGAGCTTTTTGATCCGGCTATTCTGCATTTTTTTCAGCAACCTACCGCATCCTCCAGCCATAGCAGGACCTCAAATTCTGGTTCGAATTCGATTGGGACAGCCGCACCTAACGGCCCGATTTCTATCTCGGCAGCTGTCCAATTGTCATTCAAGCTCTCCACTGCCAATTATCCTTATTGGCGCGCTCAATGTCAGGCGTTGCTACTGACCAAAAAAAAAAAAAAATTTCAGGTGTTGTTCATTGGGTATGATTTAATGGGATTAGTTGACGGGTCTTTCGTCCGTCCGCTTCTCACCATTTCAGCTGGAAATCAAACGGTGCTAAATCCAGCCGCAACAACCTGGATTCGCCAGGGTCAGCTCTTGCTTCATGCAATTTTTGCATTCGTATCCAAAGCCGTGATTCCTCTCATTGCCTCTTGCAATTCATTACACGATGCCTGGACAAAACTCATGAATCTATATGCAACTAAATCCACATGTAACAAACACCCAAAATTTTACTCCTTCTAGCTTACTCGAAACCCAACTGGCCCTAATCAACAATGACCAAACATTAGAACCCATACATCCACCTACACAAACTCGCAAAATGATCACTAGATTCCAAAATAATATTTTTAGGCCCAAACAAATCAACCACATCACCACTAAACATCCACTTCCACTGACTTCTGAACCAACGGGAATTACACAAATTATGTGCAATTCTCAATTGCATGAAGCAATGTCAGCTGAGATTAATGCCCTTATTCATAACAAGACTCAGAAACTAGTACCTTTTGATCCATCTTTGAATGTTGTAGGTTGCAAATGGCTTTATCGGATAAAAAGTCATATTGAGAGGTACAAGGCAGTCTTGTGGCCAAAGGTTTTCACCAACGACGGGGCCTTGATTACACTGATACATTTAGCCCGGTCATTAAATCAAATACAATTCGGGTTGTCTTATCATTGGCTCTAATGCATGAATGGACATTGAGATAGGACGTCAACAATGCCTTCCTCCAGTGAACTCTCCAGAATGAGGTCCACACGTCGCAACCACCTAATTTTAGAAACCCAGAAAAACCAATGCATGTTTGCAAATTCTGCAAAACCATACATGGGTTGTAGCAAGCTCCGCGGGCTTGGTACAATAAGCTAGGTTCATTCCTTCTCGTAAATTCATTTGTCAATTCAAAGAATGATAGTTCATTGTTCATGGTGGCATTCAAGCCTATTTTCCAGTGTACATAGATGACCTCATTGCCAGAATTTTGTTTTGGACTTCATCACCGCTCTCTCTAATCAATTCTCAATTAAAGGCTTAGGGCCCTGAATTTTTTTTTTTTTTTTTAAAGAATTGAAGTCATTTTTGCAAAGACCGGTTTACTTCTTTCTCAACATAAATAAATGAGAGAGCTACTTGAATGCTTTGAAATGGGAGATGCAAAAGAGGTAGGGACACCATTCGCCACAAGTCAGTCTCTTTCGGTCCATGAAAAAGAACCACGAGCCGATGCTACAGAATTTCGAAGCCTCATTGGTGCACTTCAATACCTCAACGCTACTCGCCTGGACCTTGGTTTTGTGATAAACAAGCTTATCTCAATTCATGCATAAGCTGATCACAACCCACTAGACAACCATAAGATGGCTCTTGCGCTATCTTAAGGGAACATTATTCCATGGGTTGCACTTGAGACGCAACACAAAACCCGTACTTCATACCTAATCCAACGCCGATTAGGCAGGAAACATTGATGATCGCATATCTACTTCAGGCTTTGTCATTTATATTGGGGCAAATCCTATCTCTCGAAGTTCTTAGAAACAACGATCGATCGCACGATCATTTACTGAAGCAAAATACTGAGCCATTGCCACAGCCTCAGCGGAACTCATTTGGGTAAAATTTGTGCTTCAAAGAACTTGGCATTCGCATGGACATGGCACCAAACTTGTATTGCGACAACATAGGCACCACCTATGTTTGTGCAAATCCCATATTCCATTCTCAAATGAAACACATTGAGATAGATTACCATTTCATTTGGGAACTTCTTAAAGTTGGCAAGATAAGAGTCTCCCATATTTTCACCCATGATCAACTTGCCGACATTCTCACAAAAATATTGTCAAGGCGGCAAACAATACAATTACGAGACAAGATGGAATTTCCAATAGAACGTTCATCTTGCAGGAGCATGTTCAGATATGAAATCTTTTCTATGGAGGCCTTCACCGAAGCTGTGGCTACCTTTTTTTAATTTAGCTTTTTAAATTATTTTAATTAATATTTATATTAAAAATAAATTTTGGGGGCTTATAGTGCCACATGGACTCTTTTAAAAAAAAAAAAATACCACATCAATTAAAAAAATCATAAAAAAATGCTCTATTAGCACTTTAACTAGAATTCTCATCGTTGCAGCTTAAATGTTTCATTCTTCTCTGATTTTTAAGTGTCCTCTGTGCCAAACTGATGATTTTAAGACTCGGTCTTTTTGGAGAGAAAGGAAGAAAACTATATTGCGAAATAACCTATTTAATGTGATTCAATGAAAAAGAAGAACCGTAGGACCAGAATTTTGCGTAATTGTAGAAAAAAGTACTGACCAAAATAATCGTGAGCTTTTAACTGGGCTTATTTAGCTACTACACACAGATCACATTTTATTAATCGCACTAGCAATATGCCCTTGCATTGCACGGCTTTAAGATTATGTTTATTATATTATTCTTAAAAGTGTTGTAGATGTGAATTGTCACACATCAATTAAAATATTTGCCGGAGCTTACATGGAGCTTTACTTAAAGTGGATCCACCCATGTAAGTTTAACCTCCAATTAAAAGAAAACATGAGACATAAAATTGTCGATTTCTCTCTTTTAATAGATTTCCTCCATTTGTTGGAATCTTCATGGTTGTGCCATCAATTTGGTGTGTAAAAGGCAAGATAGTTATTTATGTAAAATCTTCTCGAGAGCAAGATGATTTGTTCTCTCTTCTCCATTTGCTCATATTATTAATAGAAAGTTAGAGGTGATTTCTTCTAAATTGTCTTTCAATTTCCACTTTAATGGAAAGTCTCCCTTGCATTTTTTTTTCTAATCATTTGATATTAATCTTTTTCTTTTGATAGAGTTGAAGTGTTCAGATCAAATCCCGTGGGACGTGCATGTACTTATCAATGAAAGTCTTGAGCTGCTAGCCCACGAAAAATGATTTCTTCTTCACTATTTGAGCCTCCTGCATTATATCTCTATTAAGCTCACTGCAAAACGATCTTATAGAAGAAAGTTACTCCGATAGCCAACAAATGAGAATCACCATTCACTTACAAAGGCTACACTACATTTAGCACAATCAACTCAAGCCCAATTTTAATATTTAAATAGTCCCATACTCGCCCTTGCGTAATTATAGCTGCCTAAGCAACTTCATTATCTAACTTTACATGGTAAAGAATTTATGTTCATGAATCTTTGCTTTTGCCTAAAAAAAAAAAAAAAGATTATGAAGTCTCATGTGAATAAAGTAGTAGGAACCATTTTGTGTGCGAAAAGAAATCATATGTTGGTATTGAATTAGCAATGTGCAGTGGGCGGGATAAGTACACTAATGGTGCCATAAGTTGTGTACGGCGCTCACTTTGGTGCCAAAAGTTTCCGTCGGATCACTTAAGTGCCAAAAAATTTGAAAAACACTCACTTTGGTGCCAACTCCAATACGATTGGCCGGAAATCCGACGTGGCCTTTTTTTATTAATTTTTGACGCCGACGTGGCTCGTCGGAGAGTTGAGTCAGCATCCAAACACCAAAACGACGCCGTTTGGTGTCTCCCCCAATTCAAAACCCTAATCTCCGGCCGTCGCCGTCCTCAACGGTCCTTGCGCTCGGCGGCCACGGCTTCGAACCCGACCTCGACCCCAACCCCGACGATGGCCACTCAACGGCAGAGGCTCTGACCTCGACCCCGACCCCGACCCCGACCCCGACGATGGCCACTCGGCGGCCGTAGCTCCGACGCCGACCTCGACCCCGACCGCGACGATGGCCACTCGACGGCCGCGACTCAAACCTCGACCTCAACCCCGACGATGGCCACTCGATGGCCGTAGCTTCGACCCCGACCCCGACCTCAATGATGGCCACTCGGCGGCCGCAGCTTCGACCCCGACTCTGACCCCAACCCCGACGACGGCCACGGCTTCGACCCCGTCGAAACCCTAATTTCTTCCCCCAATGAGTTAAACGGCGTCGTTTTTGTGAGGCCATCCATGTAGGACGGCAAAATGACGTCGTTTAAGGCCTTGTCGATTTTTTAAAAAAAAAAAACCACGTAATTGTTTTGGTCGGAATCTTTCACCGGTGGCCGGAATCTTTTGCCGGTGGCACCAAAGTGAGCGTTTTTCCTCCGATTTGGCACTTAAGTGATCCGACAGAAACTTTTGGCACCGAAGTGAGCGCCGTACACAACTTATGACACCATTAGTATACTTATTCCTGCAGTGGGCTCATAAAAGCAAGTTGATGAGTATATTTTTTTTACTTTTAAGTTGTGCAATGGTAAAATGGCTCTTGAAGTCGGCTAATTTTCTACAGTAAATTCCATTTGGAATTGGAAATTGGGACATGTTATATGTTCTTATATGCGCAATATGAAGAAGGCTAAATTGCCTAAATATGTAAATCTTGGCGGCATGTTTATACCGTACAAGTCATACCTCTAAATCCAAATAAATGACTTTTATAGTTTCCCTAGTTATTTTTTGTTTTGTCTAGAGGTAAGTAAATTTGGATGATGTAAAAGGATTTTCCTTTTTTATAATTTCGAAGATGTTATGGTCAATTTGAACCGTATGGTAATAATTATTGATTATTCATAAAGAGACGAAGGCAATGCTTGAAAAATTACAATCTAGAAATTAAGCGCGTAGAACTGCACTTACATTAAGAAAAAAGAAAGCAAGACGAGCTCCATAGCGAGGGCAGAGAAGCCAAGAGTTGAACAAATCACTGGACTCATAGTCATTTCTCTGCTAGACTTGATTCCAATCTCATCAACTACTCAAATGAAACCCACAAAAATCTGTACTCTGTTAGTGATAGGGGATGGTAAGAACTAGGGTTTTTTTGCTGGAGCAATCCTTAAAAATGTTTCTAATATATCATTGTGTATTGAAAACAAGTGTCAATAGAACATCAACTTAGGGACATCAAGTTACCTTTAATAGAAGTAAACCAGAAGCCACTCTCCAAGAAAACATTTTACCCACGTCACATGTCTATTATTGTTAAATTGCAACATGCTTACTGTCCATTGACACCTAAAACTTTTTATAGACTAATCGAGCATGCATTTTACAAAAGAAGAAAAAAAAAAGATTAATAGATATAGAATAGAGAATTAAAAAAAGAAAGAAGAATAAAGACAATAAATGATCAATGAAAGATCCATCTATGGATTCCATGTGTGGGCTCAAGGCAGCCCAGCCCATCACCCCCAATTTCACAACTACGACACTCCAGTTGGCGAAATCCAAATTCCGTTGATAAGAGCTCGTGATCATCTTCTTCCATTGGAAGCCTTCGATTCCCTCAGAGATCAAACAATACCAGAGCGGAGATGGTGGGAGTCGTGCGAGAAGCGAGCAGGAGGCCACCAGATGCTGTCCGGACGCAGGCAGTGATCGTGAGCTCTCGTGAGAATTGACGACGTTGGCAGGAGAAAGGAGAAGTGAAACGCCTCTTAAAGGCTCAAACGCACAGGAATTGGAGCGGCAAAAAAGCCTCTCTCTCGATCCTCTATGTGTTCCAGAAGCCTTCTTCGCCGCTGATCGGCGCCGGAATCCGCCGCTGACCTCGCCACGTCCGTGCTCTTCAAATCGCGATGTTCTCGCGCTTGAGCTTCGAATCTGTGTGCACCATCAATGAACTCGAGTTTATTGAACCAAGGAGAATTCCTTCAAACCTTCGACAACTTGGAGCCTCCGAGCTTTCCGATTTTCATCGAGCGTGGAAGTTCATAACATCATTCCGTTTACGCGTGTAGAATAGAAACCAAAGAGCTTTGTTGTGGCTAGCATGAAAATTGTTCGCATCTGAGATTATATTATTTACTTTCGATTTAGTCTTGATGATCTCATACTGATTAGGTTGCGATTCTCACTGTGTTGTTGCTTCCTTGTGTGGTTTAATAGAATGCACATCCAGTGTTTGGTGATATGCCTGAGCAGTATTAGTATCAGTATGACTTCGAATTGGATTGAGATCATCTTTGTCTACTTGAATGTTTCACCTTACCAGTTGTATAGGTTAAGTAAATCTAATTGACATTCACTTTTGGGTCCATTCCCGAAGGCTTCCGTCTAAGGCGGGTAAACTCAACTCTGTGAATTACCTAAAAATGTTGGCGTGCTAAATTGTGTAAACTTGTCGATGGTTGCCGGTGCATTCATTGAAGCATAGGCTGATCATGTGGACTAATAGACTGGAGCGCAGATCACATTTGTTTTTCATAGCTTTTCGTATAGTGAATTCTTCCGGATCATGTATGCTCTGCAAGTGAATTCCGAATCTTTACTTGGTGGGTGATGGCATTGTGGTTCAATAAGTGCAATTTATAGGCGAATGAAATTGCTCTGTCGCAACTCGCTAGGGTTGATAACTAAAGAATGCATGCCTCAGCAAATAAAAGCTCCATAACATCTTGAAAAAGAAAAGAAAAGAAAAGAAAAGAAAAGAAAGTTTGAAGTGGGATGATCACTCTATTGTTGCACCATTGGAAAAGGTTTAAGCCATGCACAAGAAGTAATGATGATTAAGATTTGATATCTAAGGCAACTCATTTTGATCAAATTTCGAAATCTTTACAATTCCATCTCGAGACATCTGGAAAAACTGAAATGGACTACTCTTATGAATAATGTGATGATAGAATCGATTTATAACTCGGGATTCGTATGTAAACTTGTGTTTTGTATGAGATCAAGTATGCAACCTGATGTTTTATGGCACGTGTTATTTATAAGGGATTTGATCTAGTGGAATGAGCATAGGGAGTACTCAGTCAAATCTTTTAGGGTTCAAGCAATAACGGAAGTAATGAAATGAAAAGTGAAATCTTTTCAATGTGTAATATTTACATTGACAATTTGTAGACCGAGGGAAAGTTATAATACCCAGGACAAAAAGAATTGGGAAAGTAAAGCTGATAATTGTAATCAAGCAAAGTTATTTTATTTAGAACACTCGAGCATGACTGATCTCGTCGGGTCACAAAAGTGTTTTCTCACCGCTCCTTAAGAGCGGGTAATTACTGAGGTGATAGGCCCTTTGGATATGCTCCCCAAAACAAATTGTCTTTATCTTGATGAATTAGACTGGTGTTTACTGTTTATGCGTGAGAGAGGGCGGGGTGTGTGATTTGCAAAATAATCGAGAAAGACGAGTGAATATGGAGAAATTGGATTCGTGTATACTAATTTTAATAACATTCAACTGAAAAAAAGGCTATATAGCGGCAAAAAAAAATCATGAACTACAATTTCTAATGCACAGAAGATTTGGTACATGCCCCAAGTACCTCCGATGCTTGACGTAACTATCTTATTCGAAACGGCACGTACATAATCATGGCATATTCAAAAAAAGTATGATCAAATAGCCGGTGGAGCCGATAATTATTTTGAATATCCTCGTCCTCTTATTTTATATTTCTTAATATTTCTAATTAAGCACACGTTAGAGCTCCGATCGACTCAGTTTCGCGCCACACTCACACTTGAGAGGGGGGGGGGAGGGAGGGAGAGAGAGGACATGAGAGACCAGAAGACGCCATTGATGGAGTGCTCGCACAGGTAACGATTTTCATTTTCCTTCCCGAGCGCTCGATTCTCCATTGCACTTGCGACGCTCTCTCGCGCACGAGCCATCATCATCCATGTCAATCGGTTCAAACTTGTCTCACGTGTGTGGAACGCTCGCTTGGTCTCTGGCTTTTCAGGTACTGAAGAAGAGCTCGAGTGTCGCAGGGACGATGAAGAAGTCGATTGATCTGTCCTCCGACTCCGAATTTTCAGACAGATATGATTGTGTCGTGGTACCTCTGCCTAAGGGAAACATTTTCTGTTAACGTGATATGTTTGCAAATTGAAATTGTGTCGTCGTGTTATTAATGCAGCTGTCGGATTTGCGATTTTGCTTCTACTGTTTCATGGAAGAGAAGGAAAGCAATCTGGGATCGCAAGGACTTGCTTGAACGTGAATTTTCTTAGAGCAGCATCTACATTTAAAAATCTATGCTCATTCCCCTGATGAAATGCTTGATACTATAACGCCACGTGCGTAATTGCTTGAAGAATGCAAGAGCAGATTGTGGTCAATTCTTGAGGATTTCAATCACGTGCTTCAAAACTGATTAATAGATTTAAGATGTTATCATTAGTTTGTATCATCCGAGAATTGCATCGTGCTGGCTCGTGAACTGGTTTTAAGTTGGCTACGCTTGAAACGCGTTCCTCAGTTGTGGATTCACCGTAGTTCCTCGTTCTCACTTCTCGTATTTGGGAATGCTTATAATTTGTTCCAAGCATTCAGTTGCTTCCACTAGCTTTCATCTGCTATTCTTCGCCACACGATACTAGATGATCCGAAGATTGCCCGACACCATTTCACCAGTTTTATGCCACCCTGTTCGCAAATCGTCATGCAAGCATTTGACCCTTCACCTTCCGTGGGTTCGGTTTCACCTGATCTCAGCTTCTCATCGGAGATCACTGGTGATGATGGGAGTTTGCTGTTGGGAACCCGTGATTCCAGTGAGCCAGGCAATTCCGAGATTGGTTTTCTCGAAGCAAAACTTTCGGCAAATCTTCTCACTATAGCTCGAGCACAGGTCTTAAAGCTGCTCGACGTGAACCGGCAGCTGGTGAAGCTTTTAGAAAGAGCAATTACGGATCGAGTGGATGGGCTTCGGAATCCACATGGAAAGAGAACTTACGTTGGCGAAGTCGCTTCCTTAAATATTCATCTT
Organism: Eucalyptus shirleyi; assembly: GCA_017140165.1. Classification (NCBI taxonomy): domain Eukaryota; kingdom Viridiplantae; phylum Streptophyta; class Magnoliopsida; order Myrtales; family Myrtaceae; genus Eucalyptus; species Eucalyptus shirleyi. The sequence goes on along the minus strand of CM029447.1, from coordinate 16,411,463 downwards.
TTCTTTCTTAGCCTTCTGCTATGGATACTTTGCAATGTCAGTGCTTTTCTTCTTCAGGGCTGAGTCTCAAAGCATGTCTTTTGGCCCTTTACAGACTTGAGGTGTAAGTTTCAGTGCGTATCGTGTGCTATGTCAGTGAATTCTGTCGGCTCGATCCCTCTTTTTTCTCTTCCACAAAGATGATCCCATCCTTGAACTCCTGGAACTGACCGATCCTGGACGACTGGGACGCGACCCGTACCAACTCGGCCTTGCCCCTTGTGACTTTGCAAGTCGAAGCTGTGGTTAAAGGCGGGAGACTGAGGCTCGTCATGTGAAGCCTCTAGTAGGTAGGTACCCAAGCGCCGATTTCGAGTCCTTAGACTCCAACATGAGCTTGATTACCACCACCAGCGAGGACGGCGAGGTGGCCACGATCTCATCCTAGAAGCTCCACATGAGAGAGGTCAGATCCAGAGCCCTCGGCGAGGACAACATCTAAGCCACGATCTCATCTGACCAGGTGTTTCTAACTCGCATCCATCAAATAGTATGAACTGGTTTTGAGAAGCTTCTATAGTGGAGACAAAAAGAGAGAATGTAATGCTAAGGCTCGTGAAATGCGAATGCTTAGGTCGTCATGGATGTCTTGCTATCATATTTTTCTTATTCTTATTATTTTTCTTTTTTGTATTCATGTTTTTTTTTTTTTTTTTTTTGCTTTTAGCTCCTTTATTTTTTTGGAAAGAAATGATTTTAAAAATATATATTTTTAAAAATGATTATTTATATCATTTGATATAATTAGTCAATGAATAATATTTTTATTATTGATAACAATTTATATTTATACTTTTTCATGGACGATGAAAATTTTTTTAGTTTAGTCATTTTTATAAGCGATATAAACAATTACTTTTTGGAAAATAATTTTCAAATCATTCACTTTCTTTAAAACAAATTGAGTCTTAGTTTTGTGTTTCTTGCGTTGGGGAACAATCTCATTCAAGCTTGCATGGAAAATAGAATTACATGTTATATTGTAAGATCTCATTGGTGCTTTTATTCCTAGTAATGCTCTTTGCCTCCACTAGATAGTGATCTTGAGAACAATTGTTATGTAGGAATCGAGAGCTTTATACACATGAGATGGAGAATTAATTCCCCTAACCATAACAATCTCTATGTAAGAATACAATAGTTGAACCAATGTTTTTGCTTGCATCATATTCTTGTTTGAAAATGTGATTAACATTCTCATTATTCTATCAACTAAAACTTAATTAGGTTAATAGTCAAAGTAGTCCTACTGCATTGATGTTTAGGATGAAATTCCCCTTCTAGAGGATAGTTCATGTTGATATCATCAAAAGGCTTTTAAACTCGATTAATTTTCCTACATAAAAGTTCGCAAAATATTAATTACTTTCCTCTCGGAAGATACATTTTCATATTCTTTATTGGCTGCCATTAATAATCATCAGTCATGCACGTCATATGTCTACTTCTGTGAAATTGCAACATGCTTATTGTCGTTTGACACCTGAATTCTTTACATTCAAACATGCATTTATTTTAAAAATTAATAAATATATAATAGAGATTTAAAAAAAAATTGAAACAATAATAATAAAAAAACAACAAAGATCAATGAAAGATCCATCTATAGAGTCCAGGTACATTCATTCCGTTGGTGGGCTTCAAGGCAATCCAGCCCATCACCCCCAAATTCCCAACTCCAAGACAAACACTCAATTTGGGGGAAATCCAAATTCCGTCAAGAAGAGCTCGTGATCACGATCATCTTCTTCCATGGGAAGCCTTCGATTCCCTCGGAGCGGAGATGGTGGGAGTTGGGCGAGAAGCGAGCAAGAGGCCACCGGATGCTGTCCGGACGCCGGCAGTGATCGTGAGCTCTCGTGAGAATTGACGACGTCGGCCGGAGAAAGGAGAAGTGAAACGCCCCTCAAAGCCTCTCTCTCTCTCTCTCTCTCTCTCTCTCTCTCTCTATCCTCTACGTATTCCAGAAGCCTTCTCCGCTGCTGATCGGTGCTGGAATCTGCCGCTTTCCTCGCCACATCCGTGCTCTTCAAATCGCGATGTTCTCAAGCGCTCGAGCTTCGAATCACCACATCCCTGCTCTATCAATGGACTCGAGTTTTATTGAACCAAGGAATTCCTTCAAACCTTCGACAACTTGGAGCCTTGGAGCTTTCAGTTTTCATTGAGCATGGAAGTTCATTACATCCTTCCATTTACGCGTCTATAAGAGAAACCGAGAGCTTTGTTGTTGCTAGCTTGAACATTGTTCACGTCTGAGATTATATTAATAACTTTCGTTTCAGTCTTGATGATCTCATGCTGATTGGGTTGCGATTCTTGCTGTCTCACTGCTGGATTGTGCCATTTAGTCGAATGCACATTACATCTTTGGTGAAATGCCCGAGTCGTATTAGTATGAATACGACTTCGAATCGGACTGAGATCATCTTTGTCTGCTTCAACGATTCACAGCACCAGTTGTATAGGTTAAGTAAATCTAAATTGATTTTCACTTTTGAGTCCATTCCAAAGTTCTCGGTCTCAATGGGCTGCCAGTGCTCTAAGGCGATGTGAAATCAGCTAAAACTGTTGATCTGCTGAATTGTAACTACTCTGCCGATGGTCGTTGGTGCGTTCGTTGAAGCATAGGCTGATCATGTGGACTAATACATTGGAAAGCAGACCCCGTTTGCTATACATATATTTTTTTTTTTCTAATGGTGAAATCCTTCGGATCATGTCTTCCCTGTGAGTGCGAATATGGGTATTATGGCTTTGTGATAATTACTGTTTGTGCTTAGTTTTATTACGAAATTGCGTCCGTAAATAAATGCTTTAAATTGTGATAAGCCCAATATTTCTTATCTTGTCTACTTTAACCTTCTATCACTTAGCTCGTTATTTGAGAATGTAAAAATCTTACTCAATTTAATTCATATATCTCTAATTTGCCTGTGTACCCTCTTCTTTTTCTTTTTTTCATCCTTTTGCACTCACACACATACATGAACAACTCTCTGTCTTTATTCACCATCCCCAAAATGCCTCACTGGTCTCTGTGTTTGCTCTCTTCCTGCACCTACCAGTGATTGTTGATTGTTGTTATCATTTCAAAAGCTCAGCAATGTTAACTCAGCCGTTAATTAATTGACAGAACTTTCTGTTGAACATCGTTTGAGTAAATTGGATGATTGGTCCGGTAATGTGATGGGATGACTTGGTTGCTCCTCGACGACAGCCTGGTTCTGTTTCAGCGATGGCTTGGTATTAACCCAGCTGTGCGTCAATCACTGATTGGGTTGCTCTTCAAGGTGACGACTGAATGAAGTGGCCAGACTCAACTTGGCTAAATGATGGAAGGGCCGCCAGAGTAGGAGAGCTTGAGAAAGATCCAGAGAATGAGAGAGGAGCTCCTGTTCGTGTATTGTGACTTAATGGATTCAGAGTTTTGTGTGTGTGTGAGAATTTCCATGGAGAATCAAGGGAAAATGAATGTGGAGAGAGTTGGAGCTGGAGCTGGCCGTCTGGTTTGTGCTGGCTGAAGGAAGAAGAACGGAGAGAGGGGGCTGTTCGTATCAGTTTTCCAGCAGGGGTGTTGCTGAAGGAGAAGAATTTCAGAGGGAACCATTGGGAGCTTGAGAGAGCCTTGTTATCTGTTCAGGTCGTGCACACCTGAAGCAGAGAGAGAGAGAGAGAGGTGTTGTGTGCTGGTGATGATGAAGATGGTGACTGCCATGGATGAAGAGGATGTCACTACTGAAGAGATGAGCAAGAGAGATGCCGAGAGTTTCCACCCCCCTATTGTTCTTCTGGATTTGTGCGTAAATGTGTGAAGCTTTCTCTCTCTCTGGAGAAACAAGGCTCATATATGCATAATTTCCGGGTAAAAGGAGCTGCGAACAGGGACATATTTGCAAACAGAGGTATATACACATGCAGACAGAGCCGTGTGTATACAGATACTGTATATGTTCCTTAGCTTGAAGGTCACTGCTACTGCAGAAAATAGACAATCTAAGCATCAAATGACTGGTATCCTACTCGATTCAATGGATATCAGATTGAGTCAGTTTTCTTACATCATCTAATCAATAGATCGCCAAAGGACAATGAAGGACAAAAATAAAACTGAACTTTCCTTGTCCAAATAAAAAATGAACAAGCCGAAAGAGGAAATGATGCTGGAATGGCGTCTGCATGCAATCAAGAGGAAAAGGAAAGATGAATCTCAATCTGTTCTTCTCTTTCGTCGAACACCTTGTTAGCACGGTGAAGGCGCGAGGAAAGAGCAACCTTTGGAATGGGAAAAAAGATTTGTCATTTTATTGCCGCCATATATATTAGTTTCATAGATTAAGGACGGATATGAGTTCTCTTGTTGGGATGTATAGCGCAATCACATGCTTCCTTACCAATGGTTATTAAAATTTTATGAGAGATAAATTTAATTAAATTTACTGCATATCTTGACATAGTAATTATCCACTGAGGAATCGCGTCATTACGAAATGGAGGGAAACTTATATAGTGAAGTCCGGAGATTCTATCGTTGTCAAACTTTGCACCACTCCTGTATTGGTTGTCCTACCGCCATTGGGCAATGCAATGTGGGAAATTTCTCAATTGTTCTACTTCTACAACATAAAATGTATAATTTTATTTAGTTTCATTAAAAGTCATTTATCATTATATATATCTTGAAATTCATTTTTATTCATATTTAAATCATATGACTTCACTCATTACATAACTTTGATCTTAATATATTTGTTGATATGCGTTTGTGTTTGTTACTAATATTACTAAATTTTTTCCTCCATTTTTTTGGTCCTTTTTCATGCTTGTTTGTATGTTCATGCGGAAATATTATTTTGAGGAATTTCCAACATTGCGTCACCTGTCTCTTAATCGAGATAACATATGGCACTTTCACATGCAAAGTTAGTGTTCTTGCCTATATTTTGCATTTTTTTAATAACTATTAAAAGTGCATATCGGACTTTAACGCATTCCTATTCAAAGAATGTGATAATCTATTCTATCCTCTTCTGTGTAGTCGAATAAATGTTATCATGTATATGTGTATTGTGATATAGTTAATCATTTTAAGATATATCTTCCTTAGTATAATTTATGGGGTTGTGTGTATCCGAATTAATTTTTCTATGTGTACATAAATCATGGTATGGTTAGACATTTTGACATATTTTGTCTCTATTTATTAACTATTGTACATATTCAATTTTATAGCATATATAAGAGTAATGTGATTGAGTATCCTTATATCTATTAAGATTTCAAAAGATTTTCCTTCAATTCTCACATTCTTGGCAAAGCTCTACATATCCCATAGCTTTTAAATCACTTTAATTTTTATGAGGGTTAATAACATCAAAAATCCTAAATTATACTCATTGTAACACAAATACCTTGACCTTTTTTTTAGTGTTAATAAAATCCTTAAACTTGCCCATTGTGACACAAATAATCCATTTTCTTTTTTTGTGTCATAAAAAACTCCGAACTTATAATAGTGTAACAAATATACCCTAGATAGAACTACAATAAAGGGTATGTATGTCACACATGTATAAGTTTGGGTTTTTTGTGATATAAAAAAAGTTAAAGGTATTTGCGTCACAGTGGACAAGTTTAAGGTTTTTAGTGACACAAAAATAATGTTTGGGGTATTTGTGTTACAATAAGGATAGTTTGGGGTTTTTTATTTTTTTATTTTTTGATGATATTTGCCCTTCTTATAAATATTTATCATTCTGTAGCTACAATTCTATGGCAAAGTTAGGTCATTCGCACTACATGAAAATTCGAGATATGACTTATTGATTCACCATATCACCTGCTTGGAGCAGGAATTCATGACTTTTCCATGCGCTTAGTGGAATACCACATCCCAAATAAATTAGTAAGCTGCCAATTTCTTCAAATTTTACAAACTTGGTTCATAAACTACCAAAACTATAAGGAATTTATCGAAGATTTGATGAATTGCCAACTTCATCAAAATTTCACAATTAAAATTAGTAGATTACTCATATTGTAAGGAAATTACCAATATACAAATAAATCAATAATTTACTTATCTTTTTAAACTTTACAAGTGTGGTTTGTAAGTTACTAATAATGTAATTAATTTATCAATATCATATTAATTAGTAAGAATTTGTTTGGAGGTGTTTGGAGGAAGAACTCTCTCCTTTTTTTGGGTATTGAAAGGGAAATGGGGGGCTTGATGAACTTTGTGCACGGTTTGTTTAACCTGGTCAAAGTTAAGATTAATGCTACGGGTTTGATCCTATCTAGTTCCAAACCAACTACCTGGTTCGGTTCCAACACTTCAAAGAGCCCCACATGTTTTCTTTTGTTTGCCTTGTTTGCCCCTAATGTTCGGTAACCAAGTCTATTCTTATCATAAATCAATCAGGGCATTGTGAGGTGATGTCATAACACGTAAGTTGCGGAGCAATATTCCATAACCAAATTCATGAAGGAAAATAATTAATTTCATGAAATGTTGGAAGTTCACTACTCAATTCTTGTAAAATTTTAAAGAAGTTGCTAATTTACTAATTTGTTAGGTGTTAGTAAATTCCTTATAGTGCTAGTATATTACTAACAACAATGGTAGAATGGTTGCTTACTAATTTGTTGGGATATAAGTAAATTTCTTGTAGGATTGATATTTTACTAAATTCACTTGTAACAATTCAAAGAAGTTGATAGTATTGGTGATATCCTAATAAGTAACTCGATATTTGTTAACACTTAAATTTTTGCCAAATGATCTTTAAGTATGAACTTGCTTCCATACCCAAAAAAAAAAAAAAAAGGTTGATTTTCTCCCATAAAATTCTCTTAAAGTTTTCTAGTCACGTGCAAGTACCAATGGTTTCCGCCCTGTTGATAGCATTAGCGATATTCTAATAAGTTCATATATATTCTGTTAAAAAAAAAAAGTTCATATATCCGGTTAATTAAATATTGAGTTTTTGCGATTTAGGTTACCAAGGCATTTTGTACATTTTCTAAAATAGGATTAGTTTTTGGGAATCTGCTTTCTCAAAAAAAAAATATAAAATATAAAATATATAATAGCAGATAAGAGAGAACGATGGGATTTCTCCTTCTTGGCCAGTCACCACACGTACAGCCACCGCCAACCACCGCCAGTTGCCATTCTTCCATCTCCGGCGGCCACAAACACACTCGGCACAATGTACAGCCGGAGGCCAACTCGGTGACCTCTGCTGGAGGAAAGTACAGACCCCTCTCTCTCTCTCTCTCTCTCTCTCTCTCTCTATATATATATATATATATATCTGCTCGGATCCTCCATAGAGCAATGGATGAAAGATGGGTGCTAAACTCGGTGATGGATTTATGAGATGGGCTTAAGGCCCATCCGCTCAAGCTGGGCCCAAAAGGGCCCGGCCCACGGGAATAGGGCCCGTGGAGGGAGAAGGTATAAAAGGGATGAGAGAGAGAGAGAAGACAATGTTTTGGAACATAACGTACGTCTTTTCTCTTCTCACGCTCTCTCTCCCAAAAAGAAAAGGCAGTAAGCATACGGCGCGCTTTCCTTCCTTTCAAGTCGTCATCGGATTGAACGGGGCCAGAATTTCTTCCTCTTCTTCGGCATTGGTGTTTAATCTGTGGCTAACAAGGTACGCTCGAATCCGTGGTGTGCTTTACGATCGGTGATGCGTGTTTTCCTGGGCTTCGTCTTCCGCTTGATTTAGGGGTTCGATTCGGTGTCGAATCCAGTTTTCGGGGATCCGTTATTCCCAACATTGGTATCAGAGCCCTGTTTCACGTTTTTTCCCGATCAATTCTGATGTTTTTGATTGATTTTTCGCGAAATTACTTCTGCCGTACGGAACCGGGCGAAAATCCCGACACCCGAGTGCTTTTCGGCCTTTTTTCTGAGTTTTCGTAAGTCAAAATCAAATTCTGAAGGCACTGGGAGAAGCACGACGTCGAGACGAGTCTGGCGATGTGTCGACCGCCGCCGGGAACCGCCGCACGCACCCACACGCGCGGCCAGAAGCCGCTGTGCGTGGGCATGACGCGCCTAGAAGCGCTGGCTTCGCCAGCGCGTGCGCCACACGCGCCGGTGGCGAACCGGCACATGCGCGCCGGCGGCCGGCGAACCGGCACGCGCCGGTCCGCGGACCGACGTGTGCTGACGTCACGGGATGACGTCATCGTGACGTCATCCACGGTCGGTAACCGCTCGAATGACGTCACCGATGACGTCATCGCCGACGACGTTTCGCCGGACGGTCACCGGCCGGCGACCCGACCCGACCGAAGACCCGACCCGACTCGCTGACGTAGGCACGTGCCCGGCACGTGCGGATGACGTCTACGTGACGTCATCCCTCGCACGCGTGAGGCACGTGCGGTCGGTCCGTGCGAGCGGTCCGACTGGCCCGACCGGCCCGTCCGGTCCGACCGGTTCGACCGTCGCGACCGGTCCGACCCGCGTGCCCGTTGACCCGACCCGTTGACCGTTGACCGACGACCGTTGACCGTTCGTTGACCGTTGACTTTGACCGTTGACCATTGACCGAAAAAAAAAAGTAATTTGTTTTCTTTTTCAGTCATACCTATGTGGATTATAAGTAATCCATTTTTAATTATGCATTTGTTGCATAAATTTTGGAAATGTATTTTCCCTTATATTTATTATGGATTATAAGTGATCCATTTTTTTAGTTCTGCATTTGTTGCAGGAACTATGATGCGTTATGCCAGGATACCTGCAATCCCGAGAACGGACGAGGGAAATGCAAGACTTAAAAGGCTGATGTCAGAATTAGCTAATTATCAGTGGCATGATGGTGATTTAGTATCACATGTGGTCAAGGTCAATCAGATGATACAGGAAATCATCTGGAATGGTTATCTTATGCCGGATTTTGAGAAGGTGTCGGCTTTGATGAACACTCTTCCACCTGAATGGCAAGCAGTGTTGGATCGGCTATGGGAGGTCAACGTGGTCCCGGGTTATAGGAGGTTGGTAGAAGCTTTTGTAAGAGAGTACTATAGGATTGAGTTGGCCAAAACTTCAACCCTTAGATTGAGCGCCACATGGCACCGAGTGAATGCGCCTTGGAGGCGACATGAAAGCTCTCCAAAAGTTTTTCCATGGTTGGCAAATGTACCTTCAGTTTTCTCAGATGTTTTGACTGATAGATTAGAAGGGACATTCCCTATTTATTTCTTTGATTAATTATGTAATGATTACTACCTAATTGTGTTAATTGAAAGCATTATTATTTTTAATTGTATGTTAATTATCTGTTGCTTTCTGTTATTGCTGGTTGCTGTGGGTAATTAGCTGTGGGTAGTAATAGAAGTTTTTGTAATTTCATAGAATTTATTTGCATAAGATAATTATATTAATAATAATTTTAAGTTAGGATTTTTGGAGGATGATTGGAAACATAGTGACCTTTTGATTCTGAAGCCTTACTTGAAATTATTTATTAATATGATGGGTCTATGCAAATAGGGATGCATAAATGATAGGCATTAATTATTCGTGCATATATGTCTGATGTGTTCAGATCGATGGGTTCAGCAACTAAGAATGTAATTGCTGATATGAACGGCAATAATTGTGAAATATTGAATATGAAGATTCAATATGTGCTGAAAAAGCAAGAAGCATTAGAAGCTCTTGACCATGTTATGGAATATCTTAAGGATGCCATGCGCCACCTTGAGCTGGTAGAGGACCGCCTAACGGTATTTGAGCCGAAAATAGACATTTGCTATGCTGGTTCTAGCTCAGAAAGGGCTTTGTGCTCTAAGCGCAAGCGTATTGATTCGTTCAATATGTGGGAATGCAAAGGATCAAGTCCTTATTGCAAGAAATCAAGAATTAACCAACAAGAGAGAGGAAAACGTCCTCAAGTGAAGAAAATGTCAAGGGTGTGATGTTACAATTGTGACAAGAGAGGTCACTATGCTCGCGATCGTGAACCAAAGAAGCTATACACCTCTTGTACATTTGAGAACTTTGCTTATGTGTCAAGTTCTGCATTATAGGCTGAATCCAATCCTTTGTGGAATGTAGATTCGGGAGCGACTGCATCATGTAGCAAATGATAGAGGATCCTTCGTGGAATTCCGACGATACCAATTGGAACTAAGTAGATCTATATTGGAAACAACTCTAGAGCTGATGTAAAGGAATTGGCACCTGCCAATTGAACATGCATGGTGGACACATCTTGATGTTCTATATGCTCTGGAGATTCGTCGAAATTTAGTGTCTGTCTTAGTGTTGGTTAAGCTTGGTTTTGGTATGAACTTCCATAATAAATGTGTAGATTTATGTTTAGATACAAACTACTATGGTTGTGGTCACTTTCTAGATGGTTTTATTGTACTAAATGTTGACTGTGATAATGTCAATATGTTATCCCCTTGTTTCACGTCTTCTATCTTATATGATAACGATGTGAATATGATGGCATGCTAGACTTGGTCATATGGGCCAACAACATATGAAAAGACTAGCCAAAAAGGGCTTGTTGGGCAATATTGAAAAAGTTGATTTGTCCATATGTGAGCATTGCCTAGTAAGGAAAATGACAAGGAGACCATTTGGAAAAGGTAAAAGAGCTGAATTTCCTCGGCATTTAATCCATTTGGACGTCTGTGGTTCAATGAATGTGAGAGGAAGGCAAGGGGCTATTTGTTTCATCACTTTAATAGATGATTCTACTCGATTCGGATATGTCTATTTGATTTCTCATAAATCTGAAGCATAAGTTGTTTTAGAAGGTTTATGAACCTGGTAGAAAATCAATTAGACAAGAAAATAAAAACATTTAGATCCGATCGAGGTTGAGAATATTTATCTGATAAGTTCAGAAAATTATGTGATGAAAAAGGAATAGAAAGATAGTTGTCTATTCCATATACTCCTCAACAAAATGGTGTTGCAGAGAGAAGAAACAGAACCCTACTGGAATGGTTAGGTCCATGATGGCGCATGCTAATTTACCTATCACTTTTTGGAGTGATGTGTTATTAACTGCTGCTAATACACTTAACCAAATGCCTTCCAAATCAGTTATTTCCACTTCATATGAGTTATGGACAGTTAGAAAACCGGACTTAAGTTTTCTTAAGCCATGGGGTTGTGCTGCCTATACTCATGAGTCCTCTCACAAGTTTGGGAAATTGGGTCCCGAAGGAAATATGAGTATTTTAATGAGATACTCCGAACACTCAAAATGGAATGTGTTCATAGGTGAGCAGGAAAGTGGGAGTATAACTGAATTTGAATCACGAGATGTCACATCCTTAGTAGATGAATTTTCTAAGAGGGGCGAAATAAGGGAAAATAACTCCCTATTTGAAACCTTGGATCAAGATAATGATGTCAGTGGAGTTCGTTCAAGTGGGAGTAATATGAGATGTAATGAATTGAATTCAACTCATTCTCAATTGCAACCACCTGATGTGACGACATCATCATTACCTAATCCAAGTGGGAGTATGATGGGGAATGATGTGTTAAGTGTACAATCTCCCATACGGTGAACAAGTCGCCAAAGTACTCCCCGTCGATGTTTTGACATTGAAAGGGAAACTTTTATGGTTGCTCCACAAGATGAGGATGAGCCAAGAAATATTAATGAGGCTCTGAACTGCCCTACTAAGGAAAAATGGATTCATGCAATGAAAGAGGAAATGGAGTCAATGAAATCAAACCAAGTCTGGGAACTGGTTGATCTTCCAAAAGGGACGCAGAGCTATTGGGGACAAGTGGGTTCTCAAAATAAAGCGAAAGGCTGATGGCTCAATAGAAAGGCATAAGGCTCGCCTTGTGGCGAAGGGGTATAATCAACATGAAGGAATTGATGATGAAAATACATTTTCTCCTGTAGTGAGATTTACCTTGATTCGCATTATTCTGGCAATAGTGACTAGTATGGATCTTGAGTTACATCAAATGGATGTAAAGACTGCTTTCCTCAATGGAGAATTAGAGGAAGGAACAAATATGGAACAACCTGCTGGTTTCATAATGAAAGGCCAAGAAGAAAATGTATGTCGACTTTGTGGGTCAATATATGGCCTTAAGCAGTCATCGAGAAAAAGGTATATACATTTTCGTAATGCCATAGTGGCATATGATTTTGCAATGATTGATGAGGATCATTGTGTATATATCAATAGATCCAATGATCAATTTGTGATCATATCATTATATGTTGATGATATACTAATTGCCGGAAGCAATATGGAGTTGGTTAATACTGTCAAGAGATGGTTGTCTTCCAACTTTGAGTTGAAGGATATGGGATTGTAAACCCATAGACACTCCTATTGCAAAAGGTGAAGGATTGAGCCATAAACTGTGTCCAAGGACTCCACAAGAGAAGGAACAAATGAAACATGTTCCTTATTCTAGTGCTGTTGGGAGCTTGATGTATGCTATGATGTGTACAACACTCGACATATGCTTTGCAGTCGGAATGGTGAGCAGATACCAATCCAATCCAGGTCAAACACATTAGAAAATCGTTAAGAGAATACTGAGGTATCTAAAGGGGACTGTTGATTATACGTCGAGTTATTAAGGAAAGGATCTGCAACTCAAAGGCTATTCTAATACTGATTGGAGAGGAGATTTAAATGAAAGGAAATCTACCTCTGGGTTTGTTTTCTTACCGAATAATAGCACCATATGTTGGAGCAAAGTAAGAAACAGAAGTGTATAGCCTTGTCCACGATGTAAGTTGAGTTCGTGGCATTATCGGAGCGGTATAAGAGAGTGTTTGGCTTAAGAGATTTTTTGGATCATTTAGGTGTTATTGGAAGTGCTGCAGATTCATTGTTGGTTAACGTGATAGCCAAGCAGCAAAAGTGTACACCAAAGATCCAAAATATCATGGCAAGACCGAACATATAGATACCAAGTATAATCTTGTCAAGGATATGGTTGCACGAAAAGATGTGAACTTAGAGTACATACTACGCATGGAATTGTAGCAGATCCTATGACAAAGCCAATACCTAGAGATGTGTTTTGTGGCTATATGAAATCTCTAAGATTGCGTAGAGGTTGATGTACTAAATATTGTAATTTCCCTAAATGTTCACAATTTGATGAATTTGTGTTTTCATCATTAATGCCTATGAATCTTTATTTGATCTTTATGCATCTTAATGCTTAGTGCATTACTTTAAGTTAAGAAGTATGTCAGACAGATATAAGATTAGCCCACTCACACGGGTAATCGCCTCTATTTATTGTGTGATAAATAGAGATGAGACAGTATTTAAGCTTATTATCTAGGTGATAATCGAGAGCTCAAGCTCAAAATACGCATGTCGCCTTAACTAAGTGTTAAGATGATGACATAATACTTGTGATGTCCGAAAGTAAAATACCCCACACATTTTACTTTATCTGTCTATGATGCCGGATGTGAGTTTTGATGAATTTTGTGATTGAGTAGATAGGTGAACTCAAGTTAGACATTGGGTATGTCTGAACTATCATCTGTACGGTATTGAAAGGTGTAGACATACACTCCATGGGAAAGGAGTTAATACCGTAATACGTATTTCATACTACGTATGCATGAGACGACCAATAAGAGTGGCAAAAGTTTGATCTCAACTTTTATGTCGTGTGAGACTCTTGAGGAAGAGAGTTCCTCAATTTCTTAGTCCCCTCATGACTCTTACTTAATCTCAAGATTTCTATTTAGTGTTTGCTATCTTAGAATGTTGCCAATGGTCATGAGTTTGATTCGATCTAATGGGGCATTTCTAGAAAAGTAAGCTGGACTGAAATTGAGAGTTTGAAGGAAAGAGGAAGATCGTTTTTGGAGAATCACATTATAGTTTTGTATTCACCGGTTAACCAATTATGACTGTCTTTATGATAATCATAATTGTGAATACAATATATATATCATTGTTTGAAAGAGATCAAGAGAGATATAAATGTGATAGATCGATCTAGGGTACTGCATACTAAATCTACTCGGAGTGTGATGCCCATTATGAGCTGCTATATATTCCTAACAGATGTATAGCAACGAGCTCTCAAAGTATGCTGGTCGCACAGATTATTCACCGATATGAATGTTGAAGAGAGGAAAAGAGGATTATGTTCAGCCCACCATGTTAAGTGAGAGTCTATGATGGATTTTTCTCTTATGGAGCTGAGTAGGGCCTGTCCGCCCATGTTGGTTTTGCACCACCATGTGCGAGTGGGAGATGATGGATTTATGAGATGGGCTTAAGGCCCATCCGCTCAAGCTGGGCCCAAAAGGGCCCGGCCCACGGGAATAGGGCCTGTGGAGGGGGAAGGTATAAAAGGGATGAGAGAGAGAGATAAGACAATGTTTTGGAACATAACGTACGTCTTTTCTCTTCTCACACTCTCTCTCCCAAAAAGAAAAGGCAGTAAGCATACGGCGCGCTTTCCTTCCCTTCAAGTCGTCATCGGATTGAACGGGGCCAGAATTTCTTCCTCTTCTTCGGCATTGGTGTTTAATCTGTGGCTAACAAGGTACACTCGAATCCGTGGTGTGCTTTACGATCGGTGATGCGTGTTTTCCTGGGCTTCGTCTTCTGCTTGATTTAGGGGTTCGATTCGGTGTCGAATCCAGTTTTCGGGGATCCGTTATTCCCAACACTCGGTGAATGCAAGGAGGAGAACCAGAGACAAACGACGGAGGATGCAATCGACAGACTCCATAACCTTATTGCGATGACGCTCCAGCGAACGCGAGTCTTCTCTCTCTCTAGCTGGAACCGGAACACTCCTCTTTCCTGATTCAATTTTGGCAGGGCTTCAGCCGACGCACCAGAGGCTCTGTTTTCGGATCCTTTATTCCCGCTGGTTCAGGAGCTACCTCTCCGCGTTCCAATCTTTGTCCATCCGTTGCTGAAGCTCCAGAAGTGCGTTCTGCACTTCCGCAACCATCGTAGAAGCTCCAGTTTTGCCTAAAACCAATGTCGCAGAGGGAGGCCGAGTGTCCCCATTTTTTTCTCTTCGTCGTTCTCGTCTTCTCATCTTCCGCCGTCGAAACACTTCACAGTAGCGCTTCGTCCACACATACCTGTCCCTGGCAACACATGCATATACGACGACACCTCTCGGAATCGTCAAATCTACCTTGGACAACCCCACTGCATACTGCTCTGTTTGGCTGTGTGTTTGTGATTGATATTGTCGTTCGCTTGTTCGTCGCTAAACCTGAACTGGAGTTGAACTGGAATCAGCTCGGCGGAGTTTCAATTTACTAGGTCCTATCTTCCGCGATTTAACTCTAGATGTGATCCCAATTTATTCTAGAGTTGCCTCTTGACCTATGCTCTGTTTTGCCGTCTTTTCATTGTACTGCCTTTCCGGATCATCACTGAGCCGCTGTCACAAACGAGATTCACCGTTTCTTTGGTCCATAATTAAAGATTGGTACGAGAGTGATATGTTCGTGCACGGTGCGGCCGTGTCAAAGTTGGATGGTGCCATACTTTGAAAACATTCGAGTTACGGGTCATACATTTTAATATCAACATTATCAGAAATTTATCAGCAATTTCATAATCTATTAATTGCAAAAAAAATTGCTAATTTTCGCTTAACCGGACCCTGGAATCGTCGAAGAAGTCCAAGTGGCATGTCTTCTCATTCATATGTCAAGAGAAACTCCTATCTTGCTTCTTGAAACTTTTCATCTCCTCCCACCAATTCAACCGTCTTATTCAACAATAGAACAAATAAACAATGATACCGATGCTAACTTATCAATCATAGTGGATCTAGCAAATAGCAAAAGTTATGATACTGCACTTTACAGGTTAATGAGAACACAGCAACAGCACAACCGAAGCAAACAGATAGCGCGAGACGCAGTAAAGAAATTGCTGCAAACGAGTGCAGAGGTGTTAACACTCAAGCCATAGATTTATCGCCATCATCTCGGACGTTTTTCTGCAGGCGATCTCCATTGACAGTCACAGGAACGCGGCGAAACACAGAGTAAAAAAAGCAACAGAAAGATGCATTCAGATTCAATCGTGATAGCAATGAAATCTGAATGCAATCAAAGCTTTGCATTACTAAAATGGTTAATCTACACCAAAACGCCCTCAGATTGCGCAAAAAACATAAGCTATTTCGTAACAGTGTCTTAGAGGTATTTTAACAAATAGTTTGTGCGCATCGAGAACATTGAATCTGGTCACGAATTTCCAAGTAATTTTCAACTAAAACTGACACTGGCACAACAATATCATCACATAACATCAGAAAACACTTTAGATGCTCAGTGATTTATGCATGAGTGATATGAACGCAACTCGGTCTTGTATCTCGAACGACGCAGAACTGGGGATGATGAAGTTACCAGGTTAACAGGACGAGATAAAACGAATATGATGTTGTCAATCGAAATCAAATCCAATAGAAGTAACTCAAGCGAGATCCGAGCACTTCGGTCTTCCCGGTAGGGAAACAAAGCAAAACAGAGAGGTCACTGCGTAAAGTTTAAGGCAGCGAATGGCGATAGCTCTTAGTCGCCTGAATTCGATGAATAAAGTCTGCAGAGTGAGATAAACCAGTGAGATTGTTTTCTCCATACTCCCCGCAGCTTCAAAAAAATTACAAATTAAAAAAACGATTCTCTGTTTTCCGTTCCTATCATGGCCCACCTCAAAGCAGTTGGAGATGGAGGGGCAACAGTCAACGGCGATGATCGGCAGTGGCAAACAGCGTCCAGAGGGCGATGGTGAATGAAATCGATGAAGGATCCTCTGAAAATTCAGGAAGAGACCGAAAAACCAGTGTTACTGACTGTACTGAAATCGGGAACCAAAGGAAGGTAGAGGGAACTTAGCTTTTGCGGCGATCGAACAATGAAGAACTGAGTTCCGATCGTCTGAGCAGAACTGAGGAATGTCGGATTGAGGATTGGGTATCGTTGAAGACTGGATCGACTTGGAATAGCCAGAATTCGCTGTTTTTGTAGGAGCTATGGAGTTCTAGAGAGCTATCTGTGAACTCAGAGAATGGGCAATTTGCAATCTATCCTTGTTACGAAATTGTAGGAGCTATGGAGTTCTAGAGAGCTAGCTATCCGTGAACACTCAGTGTTACTGACTGTACTGAAATCAGGAACGTAAGGAAGTCTAATTGATTCGATTATTTTTAGAGTGAGAACCGAATGCATGAACGTGGGTTTTCACGCACACCGTTCCTTCTGGCGACTCGTGCATTTCATCTAGAATTCAGATCGCAACACCGTTTTCTCTGTTAAACCCAAAAAGGAGAGTACTTTGTTATGTGAAATTTTCCTGAATTTTGAAAATATTAGATTTTTCTGTTGTTTTTTAGAGATTAGGGAAATTGTGGAAATTATGGATGATGGTCTTCTCGACATCCAAAAATTTTCTAGTCAATCTCTGGTCTGTTTTATATATATTGTGGAAAATTCTAATTCATGGCTTTGTAGAAAAAAAAAAGTGAAAAGTAGGTGAATTATTGAAGAAAAAAGTTAGCACGTGCAATATTTGCATATATATATATATAATTACCAATTTTCTAAAAAATATATAAATTATATTGTGCAAAGAATTTTTTTTTTTTTTTTTTTGGATTGTTCACAGAGCTCAAGCAATTTTCAGGTCGTTAGGGGTGCATACTGGGGCCACGGACTCGGAATTCCGAATTGAGCATAGGAGGGCATTCAAGTAATTTGCCGTTAGAGCGGAAGTTTTTGTCCCAAGTGCATTCGGCCATTGTTTAGAATAACTAATTTCTGTAAACGGTATTGAATTGTGTTTAAGGACCGATGAAATCCGAGATTAAGTTATGCGGCTTGAATTAGCAATTTAATTGAGGTTAATAATTTCTACCACTTTTATATTTTGCAAAATATTGCATGACATGATTTGCGGAGAAAAAGCTATATTGTGACACGACATGTATTTTTGAAGTATATTAATAAATATTATTTTATGGCATACTCATTTTGGATCAAGTATTAGATACTTTTGAGTCTGATCTAGAAATATTTTAGAGTATATAATGTGTGCATGAGCACGCAAACCAAAATTGTTGTGGGGCTTAATCTAGACTGATGTGATTTACAATGTTTATTCATATCTCATGTGATTTTCGGGGCTTAACCGACAATATTTTTGGACTTTTTCATGTGGCGAAGTGTGACTATAGGGTTTTTTGACATTGAGTTTAATATATGCCGATTATAGTACGTGGGTTTATGATATAGTGCGAATTTATGATTTATTGAAGTAAGCATTCTACTTTTTACATGGGAAAATGCAATTCACGTGACCGTCTTGATATAACAAGGCAAACTTGCTTCTAGAGGTACATTATTCTTTACTTTATCCCAAAGGAGTAGTGTCTGTCACTTACTAAGCCGTGGTTTTCCTCACCCGTTTTCATAATGATTTTAGGTTTCGAAAATGAGAAAGTTTAATGCACAAGAAGAGGGATTCGAGAGTGGAATTGGAACTTACAATAGACCATCTGAATAAACTTTTGATTTATGAATTTGTGGTAATTGGTTAGTTCCTGATTCACTAGACTTTATTATAGTTATCATCCAACACACACACACACACACACACATATATATTAAAATCACTATTTTGGGCTAAAGGGTCGATCCTTCCCCTTTTTTTTTTTTTTTAAAGTTGTATGGCCATTCCCTAAGTTCTAGATTGTATATGTAGATCAATGAGCCGAGGGACTATTACTTCAACAAACTCGACACATTTATAGTTTTCGATGCGTTCTTTGTAAAGGAAATTGAACTTGGGAGTTATGTGAAAAGTTCTTTGAATTGAACATCCTCCAATTTAATGGAGGAAATAATAAGATAAAATGCAAATTGGCCTTTGAAGCGATAAGCTCTCGACTATAGGGGATCTAGATAAATAAAAATTGCCTTAAACATCTCTTCGCACACTAGGCCATACCACAAGTTATACATTTATGCAATGTACAATCCTATATTAAGGCATTTTATGTAGGTCACTCTATTTTCATAATTATCAAAAGGATTCCATGCAATGGCAAAATGACGGACATACACCTCAATTTTTTGGCATATAGAATTTGGACAAAATATTTTACCATTTCTTGTTCCTATTTCCATGATATCGATTAGTTTGGAATATCCCTTAATTCAAAATCATAACTTTTCTTTATCAATTTCCAGAAGATAACTTAATTCTATTATCAAGTCTGATTATCATTTTTATCCCCTAACATATTCCTTTTGCAATTTGGCTCTATTCAATCCACACAATCAAACTTTTCTTGAATTTCCTATTTGATCATACTATTAGCTGCCTTTATCTCTTAATTTAATTTTTTTTAACATTCTCTATTAATGACTAGTGGATAAGCTTTCTATTGTATTTAGTAACTTCCTCTATCGTACTTTTACATTCTCTATTTGCCGCACCCAATGATCATCAATTATGCACTTCACACGTCTACTTTTGTTAAATTGTAACATGCTCACCGCCTTTTGCCACCTGAATTTTTTACAAACTAATTGGACATGAATTTTTTTAACAAAAAAGTTAAAATAAATATAGAATAGAGAATTAAAAAAAAAAAAACAATAAAAACAATGAATGATCCATGAAACATCCCATCTATGGAGTCCGGCCCACATTCATTCCATTTGGGCTCAAGGCAATCCAGACCATCACCCCAAATTCACATACTCCCAACGCTAAAAAATTGGTGAAATCCAATCCCGTCAAGAAGAGCTCATGATCGTCTTCTTCCATGGAAGCCTTCAATTCCCTCAGAGATCATCACACCCAGAGCCGGATCGGAAATGGTGGAGTTGTG
The DNA here is from genome assembly GCA_017140165.1 of Eucalyptus shirleyi. Classification (NCBI taxonomy): domain Eukaryota; kingdom Viridiplantae; phylum Streptophyta; class Magnoliopsida; order Myrtales; family Myrtaceae; genus Eucalyptus; species Eucalyptus shirleyi. The sequence continues at coordinate 16,391,542 of CM029447.1, read as the reverse complement.
CGAGAAGCGAGCAAGAGGCGATCGGATGCCGTCGGACCCATTGATCCTAAACTCTCGTGAGAACGCAGATAGCCTCTCGGCAGGAGAACGAGAACTGATACGCGCCTCAGACGCACGGGAATTGGCGCAACAGAAAAGCCTGTCTCTCTCGATCCTCTTACGTGTTCCAGAACCTTCTCCACCGCTGATCGGCGTCGGAACCCCACCGCTTACCTCGCCACATCTGTGCTCTTCAAATCGCGATGTTCAGAAAATCACTCGATCGCTACAAAAGGATTGGAAAAACCAAGTTTGGAGAGCGCCTGTAGTTTCTTTTCCAGCAGGCCTGACTTTTGTAACTATATAGAGGGCATCGAGTTGCTTTATGGGGATCCGAAATTAAGGGGATGCCGAAATTTTGCATTCTGCCGGTATTTGTTGCTGGTTTTTTCTGTTTATCTCATCTCAGAAGACCGGGGTAAGGGAGAAGAAACATTGAGGAGAGAGAATGAAGTGCTTAAAGTTTCCTTGGTTGTACATTCTGAGTCTTTGAGAAGCTGACCTGATCTTAAAGAACCTCTAGACCTTTCCTTGGGTAATTTCCTCCAAGTGATCCAGTCTCTTGTGTGTGTGTGTGTGTGTGTGTGTGTGTGTGTGTGTGAGTGTGATGTAACATTGGCAAATGGAATGGGAGACATGGGTGACTCTTAGTTTTGGTGCAAAAGTTAGGCAAGACAGCTGCTGGTCTGGCCTTTTAATGAGCTAATCATAGTGAAGTAAGTGATATTCGTCAGTCACGGTGATTTGCGTTTCAATTTTTTCTCACCCTGAATAATCTGACAGAAACACCACCCACACTACAGCACCTTTGTTGCAGTTGCAGAAAGGTGGATGTGATTTTCTATTTGGTAATGATTAATATTTGGAAATGCCATTTGACATATGTGACTGATTTCTTGAATCATTTTTTGTATTTCATCTTTAAAGCAAGCAAAGTATCAAGAACCATCACCAAACTAAAATCAGTCCTAATTCGCAGAAATCGGACCACTCGTGCGTCTCCAAATTTAAATCCATAAACCTAATTAACCGAACTCGGAAAATTCCCAAATTTGAATATGTTGTAGATAACAGATAAAAAAAAAAAAAACATTTTTCATGAATACACATCAACCTAGATCCTTCTAGATTCGGCCTAGTAAATTGCTCAATCCAGTACCAAAACTAACTGGGTCCGTTTTCCAGAAAGTCTATTTTTCGAAATCAGTTTCGTTCGAGATCTAAAACTTGTCCATTTGATTTGAAATTTGACCATGTTAAACTAGAAAATATGGAAAAAAAACTTTTGTGAAGAATTTTTTTTTTTAAAATTCGAACCCTAAGAGTGGATAAAAACCAGGTCACCAGTTCCAACAAAAACTGAGATTCTGTTTGCAAATAATAGAGTTGATATATCCTTCATCTTTTTTTTTTTTTTTGGTAAAAGAGTTGATATATCCTTCTTTATATCCCTAAAAATCTTGAGAAAAATGTATGCTGTAGCTGAGGATGTCTAAAATATTTCTCAAGAAGACATCAACCTCAAATTTACAACCCATTTCAATCTACAAAAATGGAAAATGACAAGGGTCTAAAAATCCGAACTATAGCAAGTCCACTGATTTGGACAAATCCAACCTCATTAGTGCTAATCTCACCAATGAGATTAACACTAATCCATTCTAAGGCTAATATAACCATTCAAGATTATCATTAATTCATACTTAAGCTAATTTAAACAACTCTTAAGCATAATTAACCTCCTAAGTAAGATTTAGTGAGTAAACTCATCGGTTTAGCGTTCTGGTGAGTCCACGGCGACGGCAACACCAAGGCGCGCAACAATCCTCCTAGTGATGACACCAACCAAGGCTAGAAAGGACTCGAAAACGGGCCACGAAATCCCAAAGCCTTTTTGGTTCGGCTTTTGTTCTTAGCTGAACTGCAGAGAGGAAACCAGTGGTTGCAAAGGCGAAAACGGGCTAATCAGAGCTCCGACGAGTGGGTGGTCGGCAACCGATGGCTCTCGGCGGTCAAGGGAGAGTTGCTAGTAGTTGGTATGGGCAAAGGAAGGGTCGAAATGGGAGGAAAAACAAAGAAAATGTGAAACAGGTGAACCAGGTGGGCAGACCGATGGACTGGCGAGTGACGGCTTCTCGCTGGTGGATGGGACGGCTGGTGGCTCCGTTCGACGTGAGGCTAGGCTTTTCCAAATGTTTTGGATGTGCTGAAGACAATGGTGGGTGGAGCATGAGTTGATTTGCATGGTAAGACAACTTTTAACTCAGATCTTTGGGGAAAGGTCAGCTGGAGCAGAAATTGGAAGAGAGGAAAATAGAGGGGGAAAAGAGGTCGATGGCCAAGGGCTGGCTGCTTTGGGTTCCTGAGGTTTCTTAAGCTCTTAAGATAGCAATAATGGAGAAGGAAAGGCTGAGGAAGAAGAAGAAGAAGAAGAAGGAAGGTTGTTGGCTTCAAGGGGACAATGACCATTAAAGTCAACCAAAAATATCCAAAGCCCTCAAGTGGCTGCCTCACCATGTCCAAACTTATCCTCAGCCTATTTTCCTTCATCAATCTTCCCCAACAAGCCTTGGTAGAAGCTAAAATGTTGCACACCCCTTGGATCTACGAGTTTTGAACATTAACCCTCTAATCTTGATTCAATTCCTCTCCAATTAACCGCCAATTGGACCTAAATTGGAGTCCATAAATCCCACCAAGGTTTCTACCCTCCAATTCATATTTTTCCTCGTTCATTCGTCCAACTCAAATCCTAAAAACGCGACCAAAAACGGTCATCAGATTTTTCTGGTCAAAAATACCCTTACCTTGAAAATTCGCCGAAAGTTTCGGTTTGTAGAAAAATCTTTGAAGGATGAGTCGACGTTCCTAAAATGAATTGTGACCATATAGAACTTTCAAATTCTGAAATTGGATTTAAATTTGCGGTTAATTTCTATCTGGCATGATTTTAGCGCGTACTAATCTACCGGGTAGTGTTTATGAATTTTTGGCACATTTGACCTGTGGTTGATTATTTTCAAGCCACAATGTACATCTTCGACACATTAGTGACTCTCGATTGTCGTGAAAATCTCGAGATTTCAAATGTGGACACAAGGTACAAAAACGATAGAATAATTAGTCTAGTGTCGTTTGACAAGAATTTTGTAATCAAGTGGAATTGCCCATTCACTAATCACATATCTCAGTTGAATTGACCTATTTCTGATCTCTAATCGATTTTAATAGTGCCGTATTGATCCTTACGGATTAGCACGGTCGAGTAATTGGTTCCTGGTCGAATTCTTAAGTTTGTAGCATTAAAATTCCTTAACGGCTTCACCTGATAGATCAGTTAACTTGTGAGTAGCCAATTCAAAGAAAAAGGCTATAAGCACGTTGATGAAAAGCCCGATTCATTCAATTGAAAACAGACTTGAAAATCAGGATGTAACAGACGGTGACGAGACGACGAACTTTGCCTTTACATCATTTTTCCCACGTTTCTTCTTTAATTCCATCGTTCTAATTAGCTGGCCACATGGCTGTCTTTTAATATCGTTTGGACAGGAGTTCCGTGACCATAAGAGAGATGTGGACAAGAATAGACTAACGCGAGGACTGAGATTAGTGGTTTTTTGATGTGTCCATCTAAGACAGTTTAAGTTCAGGACGATCTTAGAACATTTTCCTATGTTTTTAGAATACTCGAAATAGAAACGAATTGACAGTGGGTTGCTTCTCTCCTTAATAGTTCGGCTCTACAATAAGTTTTCGTGGACTTGATTTTGGATAGCAGAGTGAATTTTATTTTTCAAGTCACGTTTGTGACCATGTTTTGCATGAAATGTTACTGTATGTTCTATAAATCTTATGTCGAAACCCAGTTCAACAATTGATCCCGAGGGCTCATAGCGAGATCTACTTGATTAATGATCGAGATGATATTGGGTCACACGTTTTGTAGAGCTTATAATAATTTCTCATTTTGGACCTGATTGTTTTTCTTGGTCCTTCACCAAAATCTTACCACCTTAGACCGTGAATAGTCGAACACATGTATCATTTCAATGGGCCTAATTCCCAGCTCCCGAACATTGTGCATGAAGACATGATCGAGTCTGGACAGTAGTTGAAGCTCGTTCTGTTCTTCTTGAAGCTTCATTTCTAGTGGTCGCTAGCAACTAGCCGGAGAAAGAAGGGAGTGAAGAAAATAAATAAAAACGAAAGAAAGCAAAAGGAAAAAAAAGAAAAAAAGGAATAAAAATCGAAAAAAAAAAATATTACCATATCACTAAAAATTATCTATGTCAGCGTCGATGGCGCCATGTAAGACGCCTCATGTTCATGTTAGTGCTGGCACTTCAATTTTGAACGAACGAACTGAATGGACATAAATATAAAAGGTTTAATACTTCACTGGTAAAAAAATGTTTCAAATTAAATTGACATAATTATAATAGATTTAAAATTATTATGATAATTTTTTAGGTCTTTGGCACATGAATGAAATTTCCTAGCTTTTTGTCCAGATGTCTTCAATCATTATAGTACATCCTCAAAAAAGAGAGGTGATGCATCAAATAAAACACTTTACCTAACCCAATCAATAAGAAGAGAGTTGGGGGGGTGGCGTGGGCGTGGGCGTGGGTTTTGGGAAGGGGGGGGCGTGGGGGCGTGGGCGTGGGTTTTGGGGCAGCATACCCATAAGAAGGGGGGGGGGGTGTTTGGGGCAGCAATAGAGCATTATTAGGACGAGGAGGCCATTTGGCGAAAAGTCTCACTTCTTTGCAGGTTGCGTAAGCATTGGCGCAACATCATTCACCAATTTGCTCAGTTCTTCTTGTGAGGGTATATGTGCAAGCACCTAATTTCACTCATATTATAAATTGCTAAATTCTGTGTTGAATCATTTCGATCTTGTGCTTGGATCATACGATCAATTCATCACGATAAAAGGTAAATTGGCACTTGGATTGATGCTTCATAATATGTTTGTAGACTCACTGCTCACATTGAACTACCTCCACAGAGTTTTCTTGATGGAGAACAGTAAATGTCAAACGGATCCGTGTTTCCAGCACTTTCCTCCTCCATCGGCATGGATCGATCCGACTCCCGTACCATGCGATGACAATAACCCTCCAACATGGGTTATTGTTGGTTTAGTCATTGCTGCTGTCATGCTTTGTGGTTTCCTTTTCTGCTGCATCCGATGGCGGGGGCCACAGGGGCCGCAAGGGGAGCGGGGGCCGCAGGGGAGCGGGGGCCGCAAGGGCCGCAGGGGCCGCAAGGGGAGCGGGGGCAGGCGATGGTGGTGGTGATAGAGAGGGGGTGGGAATGGCTGCGTGGGGGCTATTTGTGAGAAGTGCAAGCATGGAAGAGTACTAGCTTTTTTCAAGTAAAAATGCCCTGACTGTGGGCACTAGATGGAGTGGCCTATCTAATCTAGACAATAAATGAGAAAAAATTACAATAGTCTTTCTTATCTTATTGTATGCTTATGAAGTTAGAAGCTTCTATTTATATTTGAGTGTGAAACTTGAATGATGCACGGTGATAGATCGTCTACTCTACTATAAAATGTTGGAGATTCGATGTGATGAATAACTTTTGTGTTGGAGGGTTTTTCGAATTTCTTCTTATAATACATGAGCAGTTTTATGGTCATTGATAAATAAATTTTGAATTATAACAAATTATAACTATTTGCATTTTTTCATAATTTCTGTACAAAATGTAGAACCGTTTGACAGATTTGCTCTATTATTGCCTCATATTCCGAAGAGAGTCATCGGAACTAAGTCAGCCGGTGAGACCTGCAAAATAGAACGGACTATTTTATTCAATTTTTTGGGTGGGCTTCATACTCCAATATGTACGGGGGGAACTATTAATCCCTACTAAAAATGAAGCGCTGAGGAATGACATATCCAAGAAGTGTTTTGTGAGTGAATGGAAGTGCAGTTGTGACATATAATCCTAAGAGTCTGACGATCAATAATTGAGACAACATCATTTGTTTCTCATAGGATCCAGCTAGCATAACGATTCCTTAATTTATGTCGGTGTTGTTGTGGCTATGGTTTTCCATTGCCAAAAGACGGAAATCGGAAGAGCAAAAGGAGCAATGGGGTGGGATCCTTATAATTTATCTAAAGAAGTAATATAACTGATGATGCCTAATTAAACCCCACATTGCCTTTTCAGTAACTTCCATTGTTCATCAATGTAATTAGGCTTAGCCTCGTCGCCCTCTAAGGGACCATGCGCTAACTTGCAAGAAATCAAAACCAGTATCTTGTCTTTCCATGTACTATAAACTTCTTTATGACACAAAAAAAAAAAAAAGTAAAGTAAAAAGATAAACAATTAACAAAAAATTATCGGGCTTAGACATTGCATTACTAGACAACCACACCACCAATCAAACACGAGGCTTGATAGAGTCGGAAGATAAAGCAATCGAATGGCATGACCAGGCTATGCAAAAGGTACAATATATGATTAGGAAAAATAGAAAGAAACATCCTGCATAACAAGTCAAATGAGTAGAATCGAGCTTTTAATAATGGAGTTGAATCGAGTTCAATTTCGAGCCCTATATACTATATTGAGTCGAGCTCAAGCACAAGGATTTGAAACCGAATTTTGTTCACATTCATGATTCAATGTCAAAGCGTTAATTTCTAGTCAGATTTTGCGTAGAAAAACTACTTCAAATCAATGAATAGCTCGATCTCATCTTTATAATTTTTTTTTGTTAAATGAAATACCTTTATCTTATGGTCTTTAGGGCATTGACCCCACTAAAAATATACAATAGTTCCATCCTTGCATGCTGACAAATATGATGCGAGTCATCTTCAAAATTTCACGAACCTCCTCCGAAACATGAACATATCCAATCAAAGCACGACTCCTGAAAAATAAAACTGCAATCAATCTTGCAAGAAAGTTTGAAAAAAGGAATATTGGAGCATCTCTTCTTATCGTGCCCCTGGACGAAACCGATTTGGACGAACCCCGCAGTACACATCCATTTCTCAGATCATAATATAACACGAATTGAAGTGTTATTGACTGGGGCAGTTTTGGGAAAAGAAAGTAAAATGCTTTGGGCCGATGAGGACACGACTATCGGCCCGACTGGGGCAGAAATCATACCTTTTCACGACGACGAAGACCATAAAATCAAATGCTATTGGTCGATGAGACAAAAAAAATCAAGGCTGCCGATGAGGACGCGGTCGGGACAGAAAGCATACTTTTTCATGACGACGAAGACCATAAAATCAACGACGACGAAGACCATACAATCAAATGCTATCCGTCGATGAGACAAAAAAATCAAAGATGCCGATGAGGACGCGATTTCGACAGATATCATCCTTTTTCACGACGACGAAGACCATAAAATCAAATGCTATTGGTCGATGAGACTAAAAAATCAAAGATGTGGCTGACGTAAGCTTTCGGGACTGAGTGCAGGGTAGTCAAAGGAAAGTGCGGAAAATTCCCTTACTTGATGGATTTCCAAAATTATTGATACAAAGTTCGAGAGAACCGGCAACAATTCATAAAAAAATTAACCTAATGTAGAATCAATTTCTTCCCAAGATTAAATGGACCAAAATCGACTCAACCCCTATAATAACAGGCAATATATTCCCACAATATAATCTTGTAATGAATAAAAATAATGCCAAAATGATAGAAACAGACAAAAGCAAACACAACAAGTTTACGTGGAAAATTCAATGAGAAAAAAATTATGGACGATTCAAAAACTTAGTCAATTTGGAGCGCGTTTGGTAACGATCCTGTTTCTAGGAACAATTTTTTATCAGAAATGGTTCTTTTTTATTTTGTTCTCGGAAACAATTTCTAAGCATTTTAAGTTATTTGGTAACTTTCCAAAATTTCTGATTCTGGAATAGAATTGCGTTTGGTACCACGCTCAAAATTTCTACTCTAAATCATTTTCTTTTAATTTTTAAATATATATTTTTATTTTTTCTGTTCTTTTTTTCCTTTCTCTCTTCTACCGATGACCGGCCAGATGCGTTGCCAACCCTCATCGGCTGAGCCTCACTAGTGGCCAAGTGGCCTCATCAGGGCTAGGCGAGGCCTGCCTGGCCACTGGTAGGGGTGGGCGAGCCTCGCCAGGGCTGGGCGAGCCTCTCCGGTGGCTGGGCTTGCCGAACCTCGCTAGACCAGTTGCCGGCGATTGGCTGCAGTGGGTGGCGAACAGCAGACGACAACCGCGGTAGATGAAGAAGAAGAAAAGGGAAGAAGAAGAAGAAAGTGGCTTGATTCTTAGATTTGTTCCCAGGAACAAGAATCAACTTTTGTTTTTTTTTAATTCTTGATTATGTTTTAAATCTTCTTCCAGGAACAAAAAAATTAGAAATTTGTTCTTGAGAACAAAATTTTTACCAAACACGATTTTGTTCCAAAACTACTCCTGGGAACAAAAAATCATAATCTGGCACTGTTGGGATGGTCACCAAATAGGTCATTGATTGCCAAATAACCTATCAGTAACTTATCAATGCCATTAGAAATTTACCAACTTTGAAATTAATTAAAGAGTAACCAACGCTTTGAAAATTTTACAAGCATCGTAAATAAATTGCAAACACTATAATAAGTCAATTTATAAACTTACCAACTTCTGTTCACTCTCCTTATCATTTTGATTTTTTCTTTTGTCGATGATCTCTAAGTACCCCCTCCAAATGTCTCTTTTCCGTGTGATGAAATCAAACTCATTCTGTGATCGACTTGAATCAGATGGTTGAAACAAGAGGGTTGTTTTTGGAGGCCTATGAGGACAAACTACGAGTAAAACGTAGCTTGTAATTGAGTGCTTGCAACAAGAAAAATCGAAACATATTGAGTGTTCTTGAGATCTTTCTCTTTGCTGCTTCATTATAATCTATTTAGTTTTGATCCTAAAAGTTAGCAAGGGTGCCAAAATCACGGAAGAAGTGGTCATGCTTAGAGAGAATGCAATTTTTTAGGTAAGAGACAAAATATGTGCATGATTATTTGCAAACACTTAGAAGTGTGGTTAAATAATTTTGGGGGAGAATATGTCTACTGTGTTGTGTGCACAAGGTGTGAGAACAGCTATTGAAGGAGATTTAATAATTATTTAGTCTATAGTGAGATAGCTGTAGGAGGAGTTGAGTCCGCGCAATACAAAGTTGTTGGCAATTGCGCTATTGGCTGAAGTGGTGAATTTCAATCTAATGGGGCTGCTAGAGCTAGAAGAGAAAGCATATCCTAATTGAAACTCTTTAACTAGCTTTTGTAATTTCTTTTTCCCTAAACTCTATAAGTTTCTCATTGCAAATTAACAGTTTAATTGCATATAATTTTTTTTAAATAAGGTGCTGGTTCTAGAAAGATAAATATTTTTATATGTATAAAAAAAACAATTCACCCCTTCTTTTATGTTTTTGGACCTAACAATATGAATTGCCATGTTAGAGGTGTCAAATTTTGTAATACTACAATAATGTGACTTGCGAGCCTTGTTAATAATTTAAAGGATTTTACTAAGGACAATGAAAAAAAAATCATTATTTTTGAAATTTTTTATGAGAATTTGAGATGGAGTTCGAAGCTTTACACTATAATTTAGTTTTTGATATTAGAGTTGGATCGAGTTTGATGCGAGTATATATATTGTATTGAGTTGAGTGCGAGCATGAGATTAGGAAAACTAAATTGTCATATCTCCGAGATAATTGCGCAATCTCTCCTAAAATTATTATACCAAAATTTCAAACCTATCAATGTATAAACTTTTTAACTGAAATAATGTAGTCTTAAACTCACAAGGGAAAATGCAATAAAACGTTTTAGCTAAATCTTATTGAATTCATTTAATGTGGTGTTTCAATTATTTTCGACTATTTAAGGGTAACGATGGCAGCATGACAAGATGACACTATTTTTCTTCTAATTTAAGCACCCGATAAAGAAATGTCAGTAGGCTTATTTTTGGAATTTAATGCTCTCCCTTGCGCCTGATTGCAGGCCAAGGCACGAAATAATATAAAGAGAATCCATCCTTGTCCAAAAGTAGATGCACTAGTGGAAGTACTGCTTGTCACTTTCATGTCATCAACGAGAATATTTAATCATTCATTGTCTTGGTAAAAGACGATGATCACATGCTTCTGTTGGCCGGCAATAGTACACTGCTAAGCTGTCATCAAAATAGGATTGCATCTCCATCCTTTTCTCCGTTTGTTTGTTGATGCGACGGCTAAGAAAAATGGCCCATCCATGTTGCTTCTTTTGGCTCTACATTATCTTCTCTTTTCAAAAGGTGTTCTAATTTCCAATCTAGATTTTGACTACGACGACCATAAAAACAGATGCCATTGGTCCATGAGAAAAACTAAATGTTGGCTGATGAAAAGCTGTTAAGAGTATAATTGCCTATTTAGAGCACAAAGATATTTTGCTTTACTTTTGGCTCGGATGATTAGTTAATACGATCGAGAGTGAAGATGGAACTATAGCACATATGTAAAGGGAGTGTATCCTTGATTGAGAGAATGATTTAAAATATATTTCATAAAAATAATTATTTATATTGCTTATAAAAATAAACGAACTAAAAATCTGTTTATCTTCCACGAAAAATATTTAGACATAAATTATTATGAATAATAAAAATATTTATTATTAAATAATTATTTTGAGTGATATAAACGATCATTTTTAGGAAAATATTTATCGAATTATTTATTTTTTGAGAAAAAAAGTCTAAATTACTAAATTGATTCAAAAATTCTTTTCTTAGGTTGGGGTCAGAGTGGAATTCCATGTTGAATTATGCTTACTGAATGAAGCCAATATCTTAAAATAACATATATGTTGTACATGTAAGAAAGGGAATGCCTCTCCAATCAACATATACAAAGCGAATAATGGAAAACTAGGGATAGAAACAGGATGAAGAACCACATAAGATCCCTAAACATTTTCCCAATTATTGTCCTTTATTTCATTTTACGGTTTGGGATTCCTTTCATGATTCCATGACCATTAACCAAACATTACATTAAGTGTTTTGAGGTGTCAGCATGGATAATCTTCCAATCACTTATAATCTTCCATTTTGCAAGGCCCATCTCTTCGGCCTAGCAAAATGTCAGTATTTCAAAATCGTGCATGATAGGAAGCCACTTTTGTGGAGAATTTGTTTTCTCTCTAAATTTTCCAAGGCTAAAAATGAATTCGAAAATCGCTCATCCTGGTCCAACTCCTTTATCTTAAGAAAGTAGTGCCATCCTTGACATTGTCTAGACGAAAGATGCCTTTTTTTTTTTTTTTCCCTGTGGTATCTGAACAATCGTCAATTCTTTGGAATCTAACATGATCTTTCCATTTTGTGTTTTCCCTCTGCATCCCATTTGAATTAGGTTAGATCAAATGAAGAATTTTGGTTCTTCTTGCTCTTTAACTCAATCAATGCCATGTTGATTACATGATTTTTGGGAAGTATCCCAATGTTCCTTATTATGTGTATATGAGAATCGTAATTGGCAAATCTAAAACCTTTCTAGACCTTCCAATACCAAGCGAGCCGATGTTTGGATCTCTAATTTCAGCCATAATGTTTTGGCAGAGCAGGAGATTACTTTTAGATTGGAAGGCATGATGCAAAACAAATTAAGAATGGAAATTGCTGAAAATAAGCAGAAACAAAATTACCTCAACAGAAAAGATGCATAACTTATGAAAAGAGAATGATAATAACAGAAAAGATACATAGTCATCATGCCCAGTTGATCTAGTGCCTCAACTTCAGAACAGCTAATCATCTGAAGTATATGACAGAATTTTTTGATCTTCTCACTGCCCTTAAATATTCAATAGCCCTAGAACTTCAGGACTTGCTTAGGATGGCTTCCAAGTTTCCCAATGATTTATCCAGTGCAATGTGGAAATCACTAAAAAGAACTAGCTCCGTCCTGCAGTTTTGGAGAAATTCATATGCATCCATAGTCCAAGCACACTATCTTGAAGACAAATACCATTAGAGACACTATAAAGATATGGAGACCTAGATACAACATTTTGAGTGGTGGTTACCGGAGACATACTCGTATTTTAACTTCCCATCCTGCACTAGCTCGAGCAAGTGATCTATCATTCTTCTGCACCCAGTTACATCATTTGAACTCATCCAATTATGCAACCAAAATCCCCTCAAAGAAAGATCCTGCAAACAATAAGAACCATTGTCTCATTGATTTATGTACTCCCTTTAGTCTTGACTCCAGGGATATTTGTTTTTTTTTTTTTTTTTTGCTTAAATTTGGTTCCGTCAAATACTGAAATTGAGATTTTGGGCCAAATTTAGACAAAAAAAATAAAAAATAAAACTATAGGGCAATGACCAAGACCGAGACCGAAATGTGGACAAATCAAATTGTATGGCTTGACTGAAATAACCTCCTAACCATCGGTGGAAAATTTAGTTCGCTGCTTCTTAATTTACCTTGCAGATAAAAGATGAAGTTGACACTATAATTGGTTTCTTAGACATCCCACCATATGTCACCATGGTTCCTCCCCACCTGAGAACAAAACTAAATCAGCTCTCTACAGAAAGATAAGGGAAGAACTAAACACGAATTTAACACTTGTCACACTTCAAAAATTTCATCACCAAGGAAGCAGCATTGCCACCAACACAGTTTAATCCAAGGGCAGGTTCTTTTAGATCACCCTTGTAGCAAGTCAATAAAATGTAAATAAAGAACTCAAGTGCCAATGGCCAAACATGGATGTGTTTCATGCATGAGAATATGGTAGAATAGATTAATGGATGGATAATACCAGTAGACTCTTGACATTCTTTATTTCTAATTGGCTCTCAGTGAACACTTCTTCAGCGCCAAGTTTCTTCAACGCCTCTTTTGCTTCATCAGAGCCAGCTCTGTCACAAGAAAAGGACGGCCATGAAAGCACAGTAAAATTCAAATTTAGTTATTGATATGCAGTGCTAACTGCTAAGTTGGAAAGCAAATAAAGAATTCTACCAAATTTGTGTTAAGATGTCATAGCATGAACTAATAAGCTAGTTGAGAGAGCCCTATTGAATTAATGCGTCAAGCACCACAAAGTGTTGTCTGACCTCTTTCTGTGTCTCATCATAGAATTAAAAGAAAAAGGAAGAAAATTTCACTCCAAAAGAAGTTGCAAAGCAGAGAGAGGTCTTCGATATACTAAAAGGAAGTTTCCACCAGCAACCAAAAAAGATGGAATTACCAATGCCCAGCAGTATGCTGATTTATACATACCAGCAATCAACGTCTAGAACACATGATGACTGCAAAAATAGTAGAAGAAGCATCAACAGTAACAAGTCACTTCTGATAAGCAATGCAGAAAGATCTCTGTTCAATTCACACTACAGTTAACTGCCTTCGCCTTCGATAGATTAAAAAAAACAAGTCCTTCTAGTCTTTCCAAATACATGTTACCTCATCACAAAACCTCATCTTTATATTGGGAGATTAAAGGATGTTAGTTGATGTACCTACACGAACCTAAAGCACCTTCTTATTTTCTTTGATAAGTTCAACATAATCAATTCCTCAAAATGCCTTCATAATAGAACCATTCTTGCATGCCAATGCATGTACTAATGCTCAATTAGCCACATAAATTCCTGCCCATTGTAGCACCTAGCCAAATATTGTAATTTCCTCAAGTCAATGATCACACTCAGTGTTACTTCAAGCTTAAAAGGGTCAACTACATAAACACAAGCTCAAGGTCCCCTTCTCCCTGTTATTCGATGCAAGAGATCTCAATCAATCACACCAGCTTCCAAAAAACAAACCAGAGATACAAAAATGCTAAATATTTTGGCACATTTTCAATTTGTATATTGATATATCACCGCCACAATTGAACATAATCAACATATTTGTGCATCTAGCAATTGTTCATAACTATTAGTCCACCAGCAACATTCATAATTAGAACAGGAAAAGACAGAGTTGCCACAAGTAATTCAGTCCCCAAAGAGTTCCAACTTGTCATCACAGAGGTTGAATTTCAGATATAATTTAGGCTGTGTAACCATCAAAAGCTACTTCAGAAACTGAGTAGACAAGAGCTCAATGCGTTCCCAAAAAACAAAAAAAAGGCTTCCCAGCAATGGTTAAGGCCGATCAAAGAAAAGAGAAATAAAAGCAAACCCACACATACCTTTGCTATCTAAAGTCTAGACAAAAGTTTTAAACAACAATAGTTTGACAAAAGTTATGTGGTATCAAGGTTACTGAAAGCTTCCAAGAGAGCACCTATCCCTGATTATGTTGATGCTATGGATGCCACGGGATTTAGCAATTTGGATGAGGCATCGACCCACCATACTCATAACCCCATTTAGCGCAATCGAATCCCCTAATGATCACAACTGATTAGGACAACTAAGGATAAATTGCCTACGGTGAAAGTTGGGGGACAGCTAAGAGACTCCTGTATTGTCTATATACTTGGTTCCAAAGAGGTGAAATCTTCAAGCATTCTTAAAGCGGTCGGAGGATTAATTGAAATTGTCGCAGCATATTCATGTGGCATCCCAACATTCATGGTAACCTCCAGATACATTAAGGCCTATGAATAGGTGATGGAAGTACCATCAAGTTGTATTGTAGCCATTTGATCCATGATTTGCAATAAGATTTATGGCCAAGCTTTTAATAGATAATTATTTGATAGAAAAGAAAATTCTATTATTGGCCATGTGTTTTATAAGTTGGAATTTATTGATTTATGATTTCAAGTTTTATGGCCAAGTGAATAAGGGGAATTAATTATTTATATAAATAGGAAATTAGGTGATGATTAAATGGGAAAAATTAGAGAAGAGTGGGCCAAAACTCTTAGGCTAAGACTAGCCCGCAAGACCCCACCATTCGGCTATTTGGGCCTAGCCCTCGAAGCCTAAAGGAGGAGGAGCTGCCGTTGACCAAGGCTGGCCCAAGCCTAGCCGAATGAAGCCCCTCTTGCATGAAAATCACCAAGTGGCACCGGCATGCAAGATCAATGATTGTTAATCATTAAAGGGAAGAAAATTAGAGAGGAAGAGGGGGGCGGATTAAGCGAGGAAAGGGAGAGAAAGAGAGGGGTGTCACACGAAGAGAAAGGGAGAGAGAGAGAGAGAGAGAGAGAGAGAGTTACCATCCAAGAGAGGGAGAGCGAGCGTGTGAGAGAAGAAGAGGAAGAAGGAGGAGAAGTTTGCCGCCTAGTCGCCGCCATTCATTCGCCGCCTTGCCCGCCGTTTGTCGCTGTGTTTGTGCTCGGAATTGAGGCAAGTAGAATCCTAAAACCTACCCTTTGCTGATGTGATATGTGTTGTGAGGGATGATAAACTTTGGTTGTGGTAGAAGTGAAGAAATTCGAAGCTCTAGGGAGAAATATGGTAGCCTTGCATTCTGTTTTCTAGGAAGGCAATCCAACCTTTGATGAAATTGTGAGCTGCATGCAACTTTTTAGTTGGAATCTTATTTTGACTCCTTGATGAAAGTTCTATAGAACTTCTTGGAGAGTATCATATCAAAATTTCAGAAGAAATGAACAAGTATAGACCGGTGAAACTATTTTTCTTTGGAGAAGTTAGATCTGGAATCGAAATGCTGACCTAGTATGATTCTGTGAATTTTATAAAATTCTCCGGTTGAAATTTGATCTTGTATTCTGAATGAAAGTTTAAGATGAAATGTTAAGGAGTAACATACTAAAATTTTAGAGGAAATCGATGAGTTTAGGTTGGTGAAACGATTTTATTTGAAATAGTCAGATTTGGGAATTTTTGCCGAGGGTTAGAGACTGCTACGGTGATTATAGTTTTTAATCTATCACAAATATGATTTCGAGTTCTACATGAAATATTTACTTCTGGAAATTTTTTATAACATATAAAAAATTCACAATTTTTTGAGCTGATTTAGGATTTTTACCGAATTTGTGAATGAAATTGTGTATGGCAATATTCCGAAATTTTAAGGACTGTGATGTGTGGATTGTACTGATTCGTGTGATGTTCTTTTGATATGGTGTTCTTCATGGAATACTTTCCTCTAGATCTTGTATATAACATGTCAAATTTTTAGAATTTATTAAGACTGTTTACAATTTTTTCAAGAATTATAACCAAATGAGCGCAATCTGTTTTTATCCGAAATTTTGTTATATTTTGAAAAATAAATAAAATTGCTCCATGTGATATGATGTTTTGAGTGGTTGATTATGCTGCATATGTGGTGACATATGACATGTTATATGACATCAAAAGCTGGTTGAGACTCTTGATATCGATACACCAAATGCCATGTTGAAATTGAAATACATGTGTGAATATAAATTGAGATAATAACGAGACCGTCAACGGTGTGAGCTGACGATGCCCCAGGAGTGTTGGGATGCCCAGAGTGTGTGTGCTAGATGCCCCAGGAGTGTTGGGATGCTCGAAGGTGTGTGCCGGAAGCCCTGGAGGTGTGTGCCGAGGGGATTCCTCGTAATGCTAGTTGGGGTACAAGACGCCCGGAGGTGTGTGCCGGAGGCTCCTCATCCATCGAGGGCTGAAGCCTCTGCTGCAAGGGCTGAACCCCAAATGGAAGATATCCTGTAGGCATTGGCCAATATTGGAAATCTGATGGAAAGGCAAGCGCAATAACAACCCGAAGTGGAACGTCGCCCTCAAGGACTGGTGGAGCAATTTCTAAAGCTGAAGTCACCTAAGTTTAGTGGAATGGGAAGTCCTGAGGAGATGGAACATTGGATTGATGGGATAGAACAGATTTTCTAGTTGTTGGACTGCAGTGATGCTGAGAAGATAGTTTTGGTAGAGTACCAGCTGGAGCGAAATGCAAAGTTTTGGTAGAGAGCTTCGAGGGATACTATCTTTCCACCAGATACTGATGTGAATTGGGATGAGTTTGTTAGAACTTTTAATAGGAAGCATTTCTCTGATTGTGCTAAGGATAAAAAGATCACTGAGTTTGTTCAATTGGAACAAAGGGAGTTGACAGTGGATCAGTATGAGGCAAAATTTTCGGAATTGTCTAGGTATGCTCCCAGATTGATTGAGGATCGTGAGGAAAAAGCTAAGAGATTTCTGAAAGGATTGAGGACTAATATTTGGAAACAACCGGTGCCTTTGAATATAAGGGATTATCATGAGATTTATGAAAGGGCACAGTTAGTGAAGCAAGAGCTGGTGAGGGAGTAATCGGAGTCTAAGAGACAGCTGAGCTTTAGTGACATAAGAAGGGGTAAGAGACCTTATCCCGGTCAAGGTCAAACGTGGGATGCAAAGAAAAAGAGCAATTTTGGAAATTTTGGAAGAGTTAGGGATGGCCTGAACATAGGGAAAGCACCCTATCAGCCTGATGTTTGTCGAAGGTGTGATGGGCGGCATGGCCCAGGACCTTGCAATGGACGACTGAGATGTTATGGTTGTGGACGAATAGGTCACCTTAAGAAAGACTACCCACAAGAGAGGTCACAAATGAGTGTTGGCTAGGTGCGACAGGCACAACAGAGTGCTATTAAACTAAACTTACCAATGAATCATCAGAGGCCACCAGCACAAGGAAGGGTGTATGCAGTCACCCAAGACGAAGCGGAAGCTTCCATAAATGTTATATCAGGTACGATTTTCATAAATGGCAAGAAGGCTTATGCATTGTTTGACATGGGTGCTACGCATTCATTTATATCTGAAAGATATAGGCAATTGAGTGAAATAGAAGCTACGCCTCTTGAGATGTCTCTTTCTATTTCCACACCTTTAAAGAATATGGTATTATCTACAATGATGTGTGCAAAATGTAAGATAAAAATAGAGGAAGGGATATGGAAATAGATCTAGTCGTAATGGCTATGTATGACTTTGATGTTATTGTAGGAATGGACTGGCTCCATAAGCATAGGGCTAAGGTGGATTGCTATAGGAAAGTGATCCAGTTCATGTTGCCTATTTAGTTTAGTTTCGAATTTTTCGGAGGTCAGACAAACCCCTCTATAGCCATTATATCGATGGTAGAAGCTTGTAAACTACTTGACGAAGGATGTCAAGGATACCTAGCAATGGTAAGAGACCTTACTAAGAAAGAGGCTGTCTATGAGATTCAAGTAGTTAGGGAATTTCAGGATGTGTTTCCTAAGGAGTTGACTGGATTACCACCAGAGCGTGAAATTGAGTTTGAAATTGAACTAATACCTAGAATAGGACCGATATCGAAAGCCCCGTATAGGATGGCCTTAGTCGAGTTGAAGAAATTGAAGGTGCAACTACAAGAGTTGCTTGATAAAGGGTTTATTAGGCCAAGTGCTTCACCTTGGGGTGCACCAATTCTATTCGTGAAAAGAAAGACAGGTCCATGCGTCTATGTATTGATTACAGACAGCTTAATCAAGTGACTATAAAGAATAAGTATCATTTACCTAGAATTGATGATCTATTCGACCAACTATAAGGAAGTTCGGTCTTTTCTAAGATTGACCTGAGATCGGGATACCATCAGTTAAGGATTAAGAAAGAAGACATTCCTAAGACTGCATTTATGACTCGTTATGGACACTATGAGTTCTTAGTTATGCCTTTTAGATTGACGAATGCACCAGCTGCATTCATGGATTTAATGAATAGGATATTTAAGCCTTATTTGGATCAGTTTGTGATTGTTTTCATCGATGATATCCTGGTGTATTCTAGACGACTTGAAGAGCACGAGCAACACTTGAGCATAGTTTTGCAAACTCTGAGAGATCATAAGCTATATGCCAAATTCAACAAGTGTGAATTTTGGCTTGATCAGATAATATTTTTGGGACACGTGGTGTCAAGAGGAGGAATTGCAGTGGACCCGGCGAAAGTTGAGATGGTAATAAATTGGCTGAGACCGAAACACCCACTGAGATCCAAAGTTTCTTAGGACTAGTTGGTTATTATAGAAGATTTATTGAAGGGTTTTCTTGACTGGCAAGCCCTTTGACGAAATTAATGCGGAAGAATGTAAAGTTTGAATGGAGTGGAGAATGTGAAAGGAGCTTTCAGGAACTTAAAAGAAAATTGACCACGGCTCCAATCCTGACTATACCATCTGGGTCCAATGGTTTTACAATATATAGTGATGCATCTCACAAAGGACTGGGATGTGTTTTGATGCAAAATGGCAAGGTCATAGCCTATGCATCGAGGCAATTGAAATTCCATGAACTGAATTACCCAACACATAATTTAGAATTGGCAGCTATAGTGTTTGCTTTGAAGATATGGAGACACTATCTATATGGAGAGAAGTTTGAAATCTATACAGATCATAAGAGCCTGAAGTATTTATTTTCGCAAAAAGAGTTGAACATGAGACAAAGGAGGTGGATGGAGTTATTGAAAGATTATGACTGTGAGATACGATACCATCCAGGAAAAGCAAATAAGGTGGCAGATGCCCTTAGTCGAAAGTTGGCTATGGACATGGCTAGTCTAAGAATAACATAGTGGAATCTGTTAAAGTCTATTGTGGATTCAGACTTCAAGTTGGAAATGGACCACCTTACTGGTATGCTTACTGCATTAAGGATTGAGCCTGAAATCATTCAAAAAGTTAAGATTTTACAAAAATTTGACCCGAAAATTTTGAAGATAGAAGACACTGTGTCTTTAGAAAAAAGACCATAATTTCAAGTCTCTGAAGATGGTGTGGTAAGATGCTAGGGATGACTTTGTATTCTCGACAATGAAGTGAAGAGGGAAATTCTGTCGGAGGCACATAAGAGTAATTATAGTATTCATCCGGGTAGTATAAAGATGTACAGGAATTTGCGTCAGCAATTTTGGTGGAATGGCATAAAAGTAGATACGGCTAAACACGTTTCTCAATGTTTAACTTGCCAACAAGTGAAGGCGGAACATCGCAAACCTGCAGGACTATTGAGACCGTTAGACATACTAGAATGGAAATGGGAGCATGTAATGATGGACTTTGTGCAAGGACTACCAAGGACGTCAAATGGTCACGATTCGATTTGGGTGATAGTGGATCGTTTGACTAAGTCTGCTCATTTCCTAGCTGTCTGCATGAACTATTCAATGAATAAACTTGCCGAGATGTATGTAAGCTAGGTAATACGCTTACATGGTATTCCTGTAACGATCACCTCTAATCGAGACTCTAGGTTTACTTCAAATTTTTGGCGAAGTCTCGAAAATGCCTTAGGGACAAAGCTTCAATTTAGTACTACTTTTCATCCTCAAACAGATGGACAAACAGAAAGAGTGATCCGGACTCTAGAAGATATGCTAAGAGCCTGTGTTATTGATTTTAAAGGAAATTGGGATGAGAATTTGCACCTAATAGAGTTCGTCTATAACAATAGTTTTCAGAAAAGTATAGGCATGACCCCATATGAGGCATTATATGGAAGAAGGTGTAGGACTCCTATTTGTTTGAATGAAGTAGGTGAAGGAAAGCTGACAGGACCCGAGCTAATGCAAGTTACTACAGAAGCGGTCGAGATAATCAGGAAAGACTTAAGACAGCCCAAAACCGACAAAGAGACTATGTGGATAGGTGTAGAAGGCCTTTAGAGTTTAATGTGGGAGATCATGTATTTCTTAAAGTATCTCCAATGAAAGGAATATCACGATTTGGAATGAAAGGAAAGTTAGGACCCAGATTTGTTGGACCCTTTGAAATACTTGAGAGGATATGAGAAGTAGCATATCGTTTGCCACTACCTCCAAAACTAGCAAATTTACATGACGTGTTTCATGTGTCGATACTGAGAAAGTACCAGTCGGATCCTGGTCACATACTCGATTATGAAGCCATCAAAGTGGACGAGAAAGTGAGGTACATTAAAGAGTCTGTGCAAGTACTGGATAGAAAGGAGCAAATTCTTAGGACCAAGAAAATCCCGTTGGTAAAGATATTATGGCAACATCACGATATGGAGGAAGTCACATGAGAAATTGAGGAATTGATGAAGGAAAAGTACCCCTACTTATTTAAAGAGGCATAAGTGATATCTAATTTCGAGAACGAAATTCTCTAAGGAGGGGAGAATTGTGGCATCCCAAAATTCATGGTAACCTCCAGATACATTAAGGCCTATATATAGGTGATGGAAGTACCATCAAATTGTATTGTAGCCATTTGATCCATGATTTGCAATAAGATTTATGGCCAAGCTTTTAATGGATAATTATTTGATAGGAAATAAAATTCTATTATTGGCCATGTGTTTTATAAGTTGGAATTTATTGATTTATGATTTCAAGTTTTATGGCCAAGTGAATAAGGGAAATTAATTATTTATATAAATGGGAAATTAGGTGATGATTAAATGGGAAAAATAAGAGAAGAATGGGCCAAAACTCTTAGGCTAAGACCAGCCCACAAGACCCCACCATTTGGCTATTTGGACCTAGCCTGCGAAGCCCAAAGGAGGAGGAGCTGCCATCGACCAAGGCTGGCCCAAGCCAAGCCGGATGAAGCCCCTCTTGCATAAAAATCGCCAAGTGGCGCCGGCATGCAAGATCAATGATTGTTAATCATTGAAGGGAAGAAAATTAGAGAGGAATAGGGGGCGGATTAAGCGAGGAAAGGGAGAGAAAGAGAGGGGTGTCGCACGAAGAGAAAGGGAAAGAGAGAGAGAGAGAGAGTTACCGTCCGAGAGAGGGAGAGCGAGCGTGTGAGAGAAGAAGAGGAAGAAGGAGGAGGAGTTCGCCGCCTAGTCGCCACCGTTCGTTCGCCACCTTGCCCGCCGTTTGTCGCTGTGTTTGTGCTCGGAATTGAGGCAAGTAGAGTCCTAAAACCTACCCTTTGCTGCTGTGATATGTTTTTTGAGGGATGATAAACTTTGATTGTGGTAGAAGTGAAGAAATTCGAAGCTCTAGGGAGAAATATGGTAGCCTTGCATTCTGTTTTCTAGGAAGGCAGTCCAACCTTTGATGAAATTGTGAGCTGCATGTGACTTTTTAGTTGGAATCTTATTTAGACTCCTTGATGAAAGTTGTAGAGAACTTCTTGGAGAGTATCATATCAAAATTTCAGAAGAAATGAACAAGTATAGACCGGTGAAACTATTTATCTTTGGAGAAGTCAGATCTGGAATCGAAATGCTGACCTAGTATGATTCTATGAATTTTATAAAATTCTCCGGTTGAAATTTGATATTATATTCTAAATAAAAGTTGAAGGTGACATTTTTATGAGTAACATACTAAAATTTTAGAGGAAATGGATGAGTTTAGGTTGGTGAAACGATTTTATTTGAAATGGTCAGATTTGGGAATTTTTGCCGAGGGTTGGAGACGGCTATGGTGATTATATTTTTTAATCTATCACAAATATGATTTTGAGTTCCACACGAAATATTTACTTCTGGAAATTTTCTATAACATATAAAAATTTCAGAATTTTTTGAGCTGATTTAGGATTTTTACCGAATTTGTGAATGAAATTGTGTATGGCAATATTCCGAAATTTTAAGGACTGTGATGCGTGGATTGTACTGATTCGTGTGATGTTCTTTTGATATGGTGTTCTTCACGGAATACTTTCCTCTAGATCTTGTATATAACATGTCAAATTTTTAGAATTTAATAAGGCTTTTTACTAATTTTTCAAGAATTATGACCAAAGGAGCGCAATCTGTTTTTATCCGAAATTTTGTTATATTTTGAAAAATAAATAAAATTGCTCCATGTGATATGATGTTTTGAGTGGTTGATTATGCTGCATATGTGGTGACATATGGCATGTTATATGACATCAAAAGCTGGTTGAGACTCTTGATATTGATGCACCAAATGCCATGTTGAAATTGAAATACATGTGTGAATTTAAATTGAAATAATAACGAGACTATCGGAGGTGTGAACTGACGATGCCCCGGGAGTGTTGGGATGCCCGAAGTGTGTGTGCCGGATGCCCCAGGAGTATTGGGATGCCCAGAGGTGTGTGCTGGAAGCCTTGGAGGTGTGTGCTAGGGGGATTCTTCGTTATGCTAGTTGGGGTACGAGATGCTCAGAGTGTGTGTGCCGGATGCCCAGAGGTGTGTGCCGGAGGCTCCTCGCGATGCCAGGTTGGATGCAAGTGATAAATTGTGGGACGCCAACACTGGTCCCTGGAAAGATAAAAATTGAGATTGTATCATGCGCATGGATGTGTACATATGGCATGGGATGAACCTCATGGGAATGCAAGCATGAAGTGCATTGTGATATATGCATGTTACATGGTGATATATGCATGGCTGCTTGATGATAAGTGCATGGTGGTATATGCACACTGCATGGCGATATATGCATGGCTGTTCGATGATATAAGTGCTAGTGCATGTTGATATATGCACGTCGTATGGTGATATATGCATGGTTGTAAGATGAGGTATGCTTGAATATATGAATGATATGTATTTTATTCATGATACCTTGATTGTTCTGTTTGACGCATTGTATAGTTTAGTGGATCTTTACTGCTGAGTGGTTGTACTCACCCCTTTTGGGGATTAACATTTCAGATTAGAAAGATGTCGTTGCTACCAGTTGCACGCAGTACCTATTATGGATTGCCATATGATGTCAAGGTGGAGTGCACAGAGCATTCCTGTGTTAGTTTGCCTGGTCTAGTGTATGTCCGAGTCCATGTCTTAGTGATGTACGATGTGGGTCTTGCTGATAACCCGGTTATCCAGGAGTTTTTGTCCGTTCATGTCCAGCGTGGTGGAGTGATGCTAGGGATGCTGCCGCCGCCGCCGCCCGATGCACCGAGTTGGGTGTGATGGCATGTATAGCTGGTGGGAGCCGACACTTTTGGGGATAGCCGACACTTGTTGATGGAGAGGTGTACATGTTGATGTAGGGTCGAGTTCTCTGTTGAGTTATAGCCAAGTATAGTTAAAAATCTTGGCATTTTGTTGTACCAACCCGAAATATCCATCATGAAAATATAAATAAAAGTGACTCGGCTTTGTCTTTTCATTTGAAGTGTAGGTGGTGTGCATTGCATCATGGTTATTAAAGTGGGAAATGGTGAGATACAATTATGCTTCCGCTGATGAACTACGTTGGGACCTTTACCAAAAAAAAAAAAACATGGAAAAGTATCCTATTGATCAACCCCTATGAACTATGGTTTCACTTTAATTAAAAAGTTACCTTACCGGTATGTGTTAGGATGAGTGACAAGTACCTATGGCGACCCTAATGGATCAAGGGCCATCGAGGGGTGCCACAATTCAATAGGAGAATTCTTGTCAATTTTTTGCCATACACTCTGGTCTTTCACAATGTAAGTCTGCCATGTCCCTGAGCACAAAAACTATTTCACCTTTCAACACACTCAAATTTACAATGGGCTAAGTGCTAGGCACAGATGTTCTGCATAACAAAACAAGTCAGTACTAATGGAATGCAGAAGTATCTTTTATTTAAGATGACAATCACTAAGATGTGTATAACAGTTTCAATCTTTCTTTTGGTTGATATTTCACTCGTTTCTGTTCTGCATCTAATCAAATTAAACGTTAAACATGCTGCATCAAATATAGAAGATTATATCCTTTGGCTGAGTAAGAAATTGTTCTGAAGTGATCAACTAGAGTAGATGAGCATGGCTGATGCACAGTAGATCTGATATCATTTTAAAACTTAGATAATACTGAAAGAATTTTTACCAAAAGTGAGTGGAGAAGGACTGACCGAATCGCCGGGAGAAAAATCCTTCACGGCAGAGCCAACTAATTGTACTTTGCCAACTCCTTCGCGTCCTCCGACTGCGGGCAGCTGTGGCCTCACCGGACACACACCTAGATCAAAGTTTATGCATGAATTATCGAATAAACCTCACGTGAAGTAATAAGTAGTACATGGATGAATTATGATCTGACTTTGTAACTACATATCAATATTCCTCAGGAAATGGAGCAACAATTGTCAAAGTCAAACAGTGAAGTCATAAAACATTAGCCGCCTCAGAATCTCGCAGTTAGACTTTTATTCTCTTCCAATATGTCAGCAACCAAAGATAAACTCACCATGACATATAATCCACTTGTCGATCAAGTCCATGGGTGAATAATGAGTAAGAAGGCGCCGATCGCATGTGAGGCATAAATAGGACATTATCGCAAATCATTTTCGTTTTTATCGTGAATTCAGGTTACTTTCTAAGGATGAAGCGGAGCCTAAAATCAAATTTATAGTACACAAAAGCCATCACAGATATGTCAGTAGCCTCGAAGTCCCCGAAACATCGGACTCCTCCGCGATATGCTCCGTCCACCATAAAAAACAGCCCAAAAACGTTCACCAAAATCAAGCTTAACCCTTGAGCTCGGATCTGAAGGAAAGGCCGATCCAATGCTTAGTTCTGCATGGAGTTAGATATAATATCCTCCACAAAAAAAACTAAAGATTGGCCCATAAGATCCTTGTGTAGGCCTAATTTGCCTCAATGAAGCATAGTGACATGCATTAATCTTCACTCTTATGTTGCGCATTGTTTACTTGTTCTTGTTCTGCAGAATACATCCCATTCCGCTGGCGCATAACATCATACGGGAAGCCAAATCCATTTGTCTATGGAAATGCTGAGACAGTGTTAAGGAATCTTATGCCATCTTTTTTAAGCAACCTAGATTTGGAGAATACTACAAACTCTGGAATTTGTGGTTTCAAAACCCTATACATGATAGGAGATAATCCAAAAATCAACATTAGAGGTGCACGACAGGTTTTTTTTTTTTTACCAAAAATCATAGTTTATTATATAAGTGAATTTATTTCCAAACGTAATCACCAATATGCCAACAGCTCTTTCAGGCAGGAGATCCTTGGTTTTCTATATGAACAAAGACTGGGGTATTCAAGGGAAAAGATAATCATTCAGAGTTTCCTGCGGACTTGGAAAGTATTTGTACTCTTAACAAAATGTACACATCTCTGTCTCTCTCACTCTTCCTTGTATGTATGTTGGGGTGAGTTGATGGTAGGTTCCTATGGATGCAAGTCGTGTTCATTCCAGCATGTCCACTTTTTTGTTTTAGAGATTTTATATCTGTGTTCCTAGTGGAAAGTCATGGTTGAGAATGCAGATCTTAGATTCCACCAGGAAAACATTAAGAAGTATAGTACATTGTGCAATCACTTGGGCCTTGTTTGGTTCACTTTGGAGTAAGAAAAGGAAATGAAATCCCATTGCAACTCATCTTCGGATGATTTTATGATTGCATAATCAAATTACCTAGGTTATGGATTCTCTTTAAAATGCAGAATTGGATTGCTTGGGTAAAGGTTGTACTAGAATTCCTAGAAAAGAAAACATTTGCGAACTCTACCCACTGAGTAGTCTGAGCTTTTTTTTTTTTTTTTGGTAAGGTAAGAATATATAGAGCAAAAGCCAACTATAAAAAAACCCGGCACCAAAAACTTTCACTCATGATGCATGAGCAAAAAGAGCGAAAGGGAGCCGAAGTAAAAGAAAACAAAAACAATGGAAAACAAGGAAGCCAAAACAGACCGGCAAACAAAAGAAAACCGCCACCAAGCAAACCAAAAAACAACTGTTAGGAAGGCAGCACAACACAGCAACGGGGCCGCAAACCCAGAAGGAACGGCACCAATTGACCAACCCTAGCAGAAGAAGCACCACTAAAGAGAATGGGCAAGCCCACCAACAAAAACAGAAGAGTCAAAGTGTGGCACCCCCGAACGGCCCCCAATCTGCTAGGGTCGCCACAGTCTATTTGCCTTTCTCTTGTCCTGATAATATAAATCACTCTAATACCATAGAATTATAATAGGTCCATAAGTCCTGGGGATTTATATCTTTTAGAAGGTCCCGCACAGTAAATATAGATATGTAGTGGAAGCAACATCACATCTCCCTATCCCAAAATTAGAAATGATACACACTTACTAGACAACTTTATAGGTTAAGCCGAACACTTTTATTTACATAGGTCTGATAGACAACATTGGTTGGTACAACAAAATTTGCCGTGGTTTTCTACACCCAGCTTCATATCAAAAGATAACCTGACTTTCCTTTCCATTCAACCCTATACAAAAGTCTATCAGACAGTGCCAGCAGTCCAAAAAGCTTCATCTGCTACCCGTCACGCTCAGTCACATCCAATCTGGTCCGTCAGCTAGCGACGGCGGCAACATGCCCAGCATGATCCCATCACGACGAACATGCATCGACAAAAACTCCTGAACCACGGGGCCATCACGGGACCATCAAGTAAACCGAGATCATAGATGACTAGGACCCACACACGGATGAATACCAACCCTTGGACCTCAACATGAGAGTGCTCCATACACTCACACTCAACATCAACTGATATACCATAGAATGAACCTGGGGTGGCTGGTAGCAGCGGCATCTCTTCTAGTCTAAAATGTTAGTCCCCAAATGAGGTGAGTACAACCACTCAGCAGTAAAAGATTCATCAAACTATATCAAGCATTACCATCAGTATCTAGATTCACGCAAGATAAACAAAAACAGGTAGTCAAGGAAAAAATATGCATTAAAATCATGAAATTCTTTAATGTAATGGCAAATGCAATTTAAAAGAATCAGAATGCATAATATCCAGTTACACAAGTCCCAATCATAGGGCCAAACTATAATGGCACATCCCATTCTATGCCATACAATTTAGTTCCTATAACCAGACACCACACACACTTAGTAGAATCATCCATTTTATCATTCAAAAGATTTCATCCCCCAGAGGACCAATGTTTGCGTCCATCCGGGCATTCGCATCCACCTTGGCATCACGACAGCCTCCGGCATTCAGCCACTAGGGCCACCGGGCATCCGGAGCGTATCATGCCTCTAGGCATCTCGTATCCCACCTGGGATCACGAGGAAACCTCCAAGGCTCACCACGAGAATGGTTACCCCGGCCCTCCGGATTTACGTACCGACTAGCATACAATCAAGCATCCCGAAGCTCCTGGGGAAAAACCTTCAGCGTTCAGCCACTAGGGCCACCGGGCATCCACAAGTCATCGACTCCTTTGACCCTTTGGGCCTCCCGACTCCCAGGACATCGTTGACCCGAGGGTTCAACGATAACAATTAACATTTTAATTTACAAAAATACTTTCAAATGCCAAAAACAAGATGTCTCGTGGACCCTTTATCTAATCTCAATATTGCACAATATGTCCACAGCTAGTATCATCATACCACATAATTATTCAAAACATATTCACCCTTGGGACAATTTGTGAAAATTCGAAAACAAAATGACTCGATTTTTACAATGCACAGTCCTGGTAAAAATTTCGAAATAATTACTAAATAAACTCAGAAAATTATGAAATTTTGACATGTTATCGATGAGACCTAAAGGAAAAGGTTTTATGAAGAACACCAAGTCAAATTTCTTATGTATCGAGAGCAGAAATTGTTGTATTCCTTGCTAACGTTCTGTAATGACTTCCAGATTTAGCATTTTCATAGAAAAATCATTTCATTGATCAAACCTTATTCATTTATTCTAAATCTTTTATATGTTATTCCTACAAATGAGCCCTACAACTTTCATTAAGGATTCGAAGTCAAATTTTGGCTAGAAAATTACAGAAAAATCATGAAATCACCGAAGGTCATACTGTCTTCTGCAAAAACAGTCTACTAACCTAAAGAGAACTACTCCTACTCATTGAATCTCGGCATCCAACGTCCACAGCCAAGTGTTTACAAGTGTATTACGCTACAATACAGTCTCTTCACTTCCAAAATCCACCATAGTTAGATCCTTGAGTTCTCATTTCAATTCAAAAACCAAAATCCACAAAACCTGCTCTGCTTTTACTTAGTTTCTTGATCTAGCTTCATCTTATTTGTCCAAAATCAACATGCAACTCTAAATTTTGCATCTTCTTACATCTGCCAACTCCTCACTAGATAATAACAGCAAGCAAAACATAGATCAATGAACTTCTACTTGCCTCAAGTCTTCCTATTTGGTTGCTAGCCAAAAACAGGGATTGGCAGCGTCGACGGCGGTAGCTCGAACACGGCACGGGCGGAGGGTGGCCTTCCTTCTCTACCCTCACACGCTCGGACCGCTCACTGCTCACCCTCTCTCTCTCTCTCTCTCGCTCTCTCTCTCTCTCTCTCTCTCTCTCTTTCTCCCTTGCTCAAACCGAAAGCTTTTGCTTTCTTGATTGATTGATTTGCTAATTTTTGCATGTAGGTGATAAATGGCTTCAAGGAAGAGACAAGTAGAAGAAGGTTGAGGCAACCATGGACAAGTGGAGAGTGGCATTTCCCTTGTCCGGTTCTCTCCTCCCCCCCCCCCTTTTCGGTCGACAACTTTAGGGCCTCATGGGCTGCTTGGGCTTGGGCCCAAAAATTTTTGGGGCCAAAAGAAAGTCCAAATAAAAGGCCCATAAACTTTAAAATGTAAACCCATAATCTTTGCACCATTATGAAGTACTTTGTTTCTCAAAGAAATCAATTTACATTCCCATAATCCATTTGCTTCAAGTACAAGTGCATAACCGAAGTTCTTGCGTGGAGGAAAGGTTTGATCAAGCGACAAGATGAAAAAATTTCATTTCCTTACTTGTCGAATTGTACAAAGAAAAGACGTACATGATCCCCATGCTAATTTTTGCATGCAGGTGACAAATGGCTTCAAGGAAGAGACAAGTAGAAGAAGGTTGAGGCAACCATGGACAAGTGGAGAGTGGCATTTCCCTTGTCCGGTTCTCTCCTCCCCCCCCCCTTTTCGGTCGACAACTTTAGGGCCCTCATGGGCTGCTTGGGCCCAAAAATTTTTGGGGCCAAAAGAAAGTCCAAATAAAAGGCCCATAAACTTTAAAATATAAACCCATAATCTTTGCACCATTATGAAGTACTTTGTTTTCCAAAGAAATCAATTTACATTCCCATAATCCATTTGCTTCAAGTACAAGTGCAAAACCGAAGTTCTTGCGCGGAGGAAAGGTTTGATCAAGCAACAAGATGAAAAAATTTCATTTCCTTGTCGAATTGTACAAAGAAAAGACATACATGATCCCCATGCTTGGTCCAACTTCTCAAAAATTTTATTCTTAAATTCGGCATGTAGGTTCTTTTTTTGCACAACCGAATTTTATCAATCGATCAAGGTCCGAAGACTACTCTTGTTGCACGATTGATCGGTCCATTGCTAAACATATCTTATCAATCCAATAAATAAACAAATACGAATTAATGCCCGTAAATGATATCAATGCCATAGTTTGATGACACTTCCATCGATTGGCCATGACTGTCCCCTATCCAAGGATTCGTTGAAATTCTTGGATGCCACACAAAGCCCCACCCTTGTTGAAGACGCCTATTATGAAAGTTGTCTGGCACATTGCTGAAGGTCAACACTTTATCTTTAACAACTTTGACAAGTTGATTCTTCAAAGCCAAAACCTCAAGCATTTCACCCCAGAAAATGATGCTATTTCTTTTCTTCCAAATTAAATAGCACATGGCTCCAAAACCAAGCAATGGAATGGAAGAAATCCTTACCAATCAGGATATTCAAGGCCCAAAGGAGATTTTCCGCCCAAAAATCTATTATGCTAAGGAAGATTACATCTACTAGCCCAAAAAAAAAAAGCAAGAGTCACCGAGACGAGACCAGCAAGGAAGAGATGGTCGATAGAGTCTGGAGTGACATTGCAAAAAGCGCATACTTCATAGCCAATTCTACCATAAGATAGGAGGAAAGCCTGCGTTGGTAGGCGATTCCTGGTGATTAACCAAAGGTGGAATTGACATCTGCGAGCAATGGCATTGTTCCAGATAAACTTAGCCCAAGGGATGCGATTCCTTTTGCTTCTTATGGCATCCCAAGCAGAGGCCACCGAGAAAATACCAAAAGAGGAACCATGCCAAGAGAACCGGTCAGGCACTCGAGTGAGAACTGGGATGGAAAAATCCCAACACTCCAAGAGTGACCTGAAGACCCGCCTTGCCGGAGAAGTGAGGTCTGCCACCGTCGCAAGCTTTGAGAGGTTAGAGCCCTCCATAAGAGAAACCGGAATAAAAAACACAAGGGTCCTTCTTTATGCCAGCTATTGAACCATAAAGAAACATAGCGACCATCACCCACTTCCCAAATAAAGTATGACTTGAAATCCCTCCTCAACTACAGGATTTTACTCCACACCCAAGAGCACACGGTAGGAATAATGGAGACCCAAAAATTTCCCCTCTTTAAAAAATTGGAGTGAATCCACCGACACCACAAGGACTGTTTATTAGTAAACAAGATCCAAATATATTTTACCATGGCTGCTTTATTGCAATCTTGCAATCTTTGAATACCTAGTCCACCCTCCTCCTTAGGAGCACAAACATCTTCCCAAGAAGCTTTAGCTCCACCCGACCTAGGGTAGGCCCCTTCCAAAGGAACTATCTTAAGATACACTCAATACGATCTAACACTGAATAGGGAAGGGTAAAAACACTAGCCCAGAAAGCTTGGATAGCATGAAGCACTGACCTGATCAACTAAAGTCTTCTAGTGAAGGAAAGAAACTGTTGAGCCCACGACTGGACCCTGGCTGTGATTCGATCAATAAGAGTCACGCAATCTACCTTCCCAAGCCTCTTGGAAATAATGGGTACCCCTAAGTAGCGTACCAGAAGCTTAGCTTCTTGGAAGCCAAACGCCAAAAGATTGTTCCTTTAAATAGAATCAAAACCCCCTGCAAGAAACACTTCACTCTTGTTCTTGTCAGGTAGCAAACCACTCCGACAGGAGAAGATATCAATGCCCCTTTTAAGGAGGGACACCGACGCCGAATCAGCCTTACAGAAAAGAAAGACATCATCAACGAAAAAAATATGAGATAGTTTCACGGCTTTACACCTCCAGAAATACTTGAAGTCCTTATGTGAAGTCCAAGAAATCAGGATCCCAGAAAAAAACTCCATTATGAGGGTAAAAAGATATGAAGACATCAGGTCCCTCTGCCGAAGGCCACGCCCACCTGAGAAGAAACCATGAAGCTCACCATTGATCGAGATGGAAAACTTTGGAGTGCGAACACAAACCATAATGAGTCTGATCATCCACTCTAGGAAGTCAAAAGATGAGAGAGTAAGCTCAAGAAAATCCCAATCTACCATATCGTAGGTCTTCTGGAAATCTACCTAAATAGCACACTTAGGTAGATACAGCTCTAGGTGGAAACCTGCAAACAATTCCTGGGCTAAGAGAATATTGTCCCTGATTCTTCTTCCCTTCACAAAAGCATTCTGAGAAGGACTAATCAGGTCATTCAAGACAGCTACTAGGCAGTTAGCCAAAATCTTAGTAATGACTTTGTAAATGGTGTTACAACAAGCTATGGGCAGAAAATCTGAGACAGCACAAGCATTTGGAACCTTTAGCACTAGAGTTAAGATTGTGTTGTTTACCTCTCTAAGCAACCGACCCGATGAAAAGAAATCATTCACCGCCTCTACCACCAAAAGACCCACAATCTCCTAGTTGTACTTATAAAACTCAACAGTAAAACCATCAGGCCCAAGAGCTTTTCCACGAGCAAGAGAAAATAGAGTATCACGAATCTCAGAGTCTAGGATCGGAATAGAGAGGAAACCAACCTGATCCATCGAGAGCGGTTGCCGAATGAACTCCTTCAACTCCTGTAGCAAGGACTTCGAGAGGGCTGCTTGTGGAGATAAGAGGTCCCTGAAGAAAGAGACAAAAACAGGAGGCACCAAAGCAGGATCCGTGAACAAAGCACCCGAAAGATCCTTGATCGAGAGGATCCTATTCCTAAGCTGTCTTCTGTCAACCGAGTGATGGAAAAACTTGGTGTTCCTATCACCCTCCTAGAGCCACCTAGCTCTTGATTTTTTTCTGTAGAAAGACTTTTCATGAGCTCGCAAATCCACAAATAGCCTACGCTGGGACTTTTCCAATTCCGCAAGAGTAAAATTGTCAGGGTCCTACTAGAGACCAATCTGGGTACAACGAAGAGCATTCCTAGCTTCATTAGTCCTCACTAAAATGTCTGAGAACTCCTCTCTATTGAGCTGCTTGAGGCGACCTTTTAGGGCCTTCAACTTGCAAATAAGTTTGAACATGGAAACCCCTTGCACCGGACTCTCCCAAACTTGCTGAACAATAGATGGAAAAGCCAAGTGTTTCCTAAAAACCTGGTTAAGGACTTTGACCACCATGGGGGAATGATAAGATATACTTGGGTTGAGAAAGGAAGCCTCAGAAAAAGAAAAGTCCATATTCCACTTGGCATTCACTAGCACATGGTCAATCTTCCTCATTTTCCTATTGGCACCCGAGGAAGTGGACCAAGTAAAACGAAGGCCGACATATCTTAGGTCTTCCAAATCCGTGCAGGCTAAGCAAAGACTAAATTCGTCAAAGTACGGAATCCATGCATTAGAACCCCCCACCTGGTCAGTCAGGTCTTTTATGGCATTGAAATCACCAGCAACTAGCCAGGCTGAGTCCTATACTAAGCTGTTCATCCGAACCAGGTCGTCCCCAACGAATAAAAGTATGCTCTCCATAAATGATTGAAGTACAGCAAGCTTGCCCTGATAGAATAAACTTTAGCTGGCCGTGGATAGCTTGATCAATAATAGTAGTAGGTTCAAAACTAACCAAGTCTGAATTCTAGCCAAACCATATTGTACCTAGAGGGGAGAACTCATAATTAGCAATCCAATTCCAACCCTCCAAAAGGTTTGAAGAGAAAGAATGGAAACGAGGTTCAGGGACTTTCATCTCAAGAAGACCAACAAAACTCAGATTATTCGAAGAAACAAAACTTCTAACTTTAGCTCGTCTTATGGGGTCAACGAGGCCCCTAATATTCCATATACCTATATTCATAATAGTAAGAAGGAGAGGAGATTACCTCTTCTTAGTAGTCCTACGTCAACTGGAGGCTAGAGTAGGTAATACCGAGGGGGGCTTATCAGGGTACGGCTTCAGTAATTTATCTTTCATAGATTCAGAATTCACAAGAATATCATGCCTTAGCTTTAGCAACTTATCCTACATTGTTTCCGCTGGGAGGGTCGAGGGGGAGGGGAACCGGATAAGGGTCGCCAACCGAAAGAAGGTCATCATCGTCAGATCCATCATAAGCACTTGGTCCTACAATCTCATCGTCCGAGCCATCATGAGGCACCATGGAAATTGGACAAGCATTCGCCTTAACCTGGGAGGCTGGACCTTCCCTAATCTTTAAAGATTTTTTTGAGCTTGTAGGAGGCTTGCGAGGTGCTTTCTTCTCTAGAGCATGACCTTTTATCTTCAGAGATTGTCCCCCTTCAGAAGGAGGAGGCAACTGAAAGGACGCTGCATCCTTACCCGTATGAGACTTGATCTTCTTTCCCCTCACATGCTTCCAACCAGGATCAGCATCCTGTTGAGACAGTTCAGCAGCAAGAGCTGCATTCAAAGGCTGTATCAAAGCATCACCCGAGCCCTGGCAAACAACACCACTTTTAGGTGGTAAAGAGGCATCAACTGGAGGAACATCATCTTGCAGTTGAGGAGGGATTCCCCCAGAAGTCGTACTAGCAATTCTGCCATCAAATAAAGGATTATCAGCAAAAGCAACCACCTGTCCTTGCTGAACAACGGACGCCTCAAGAGCTGGAAGCAAAAGAGGAGGGGAGATAGCCGAGCTTTAAAGGGCTTGATGAGCACCCAGTTGCTGTCGAGCAGCTCCCGCCGCGGATGGACGTGCTGCAAGAGGGCCACATCTATGGCAAAAAATGCCACACACTGGACAAGCTTCAGGTTTCCATTCATATTCTACTCTCACCATACACGATTCACCTTTGTGAGTAATCTCGATAGAGTCGCAAGAAGGTTGGTTAGCAGTAAGCTCAACACAAACTCGAGCGAACGTGACCATCTTCAGCTAGCTTGTTCGTTGATCAACGAATAGAGGCCTCCCTATGACACTAGCAACTTTACTGATGGCCTAGGCAGACCAGAACACCAACGGGAGGTTGGTCAACCTAACCCACATCGGCACGGTAAGATGCGTATCTTTCTTCATCTCAAGGGTAGGCTTCCATTGCTGGAGAACAAACAGAATCTTGGCAATAGTTATGTGCCCCCTTCCAATATCTTCCTACGAAACTCTCCATCTGGAAAATGGAGGAAGAAAAACCCCTTACCATTAGACATCACTTCGGCAAGGTTAGGTCCCCAAACTTTCTTCAGGGCTGATTCAATAGATTCGAAGGGTAGTCGTCTACCAATAAAATATCCAACGAGGCATTCAAGTAGCTTAGGATCAGCCGCCTCAACCTCATTATCAGTCATCTCCACTACAGGTTTGCCATTAATAATAGACGAAGGGAAATACTCAAGATCGTACCCCTTCTCCACAACCTTAGCAACAACAGCCCAAGTGCGCGAAGCCGATTTGCCATAATCCCTACTCTGTTGAGGCCTTTGCGAGGCCAATCTTTCACGCCTCCTCCCTCTCGATCCCGACGAACCAATAGGAGGGTGATTCAGTTGAGGGCCGTCCCTCACAACAGCATTTGACTCAACACCACATCCCCCATCTACCACCAAAGGACCATCCTAAGCTGAGCGGTCAATAGCAGGTATGGAAGAGCTACAAGAGCTTGGCCCAACACTAGCATTTTGGACCAAACTTGCCTTCGCCATCGTTTTACAGATCACAAAAAAAACCAGCAGAACAGGGTGCGAAAGCCCTAACTGAACACAGCCATTCGACCCAAGAAAGAGGACGAACCAAGCAAAAACTCTTTGTGGGTTTTGAAGAGGTGTAGAGGCGCCCCTATCCACGAAAATCAGCTCCAACAAACGGTCAGATCGTCGGGAAACAGGCACGAAGCAGATGGCATGAATAGGGAAGAAATAGCTCGAGCTGAAGGTGGGTGCTAAGGAGTCCAAGCTAGCCCCACCAGATTCCGGAGCAGTAGCAGCAAGACACACGAGAGATCTTGAGCAGACTCTCCTTCGAGGAACCCTAGAGCCGCACCACCAGAATCTGAGTAGAGCAGCAACAGGCAATTCACGGAGAAAAGGGTAGCTTTGATCTCACGAATGAGAAGGAGACGGGTGAAACCGTTCAGTGAAAATCAAGAGGCTTACCAGAGGAAGAAAACCTCCAATTTTCGCACCAAACGGAGGGCTGAAGTGGCCAAGTGAGCAAAATGCCGCTGGCGTGAACAGGACGGAAATCGCACCAACAGAGGGGAAAAGTGAGCAGTACTTTTCGCTCCTTATTACAACACATATTACATCATGCTTCTCAGTAGTCTAAGCTTCATCCTCTTTAAATCCTACAAAACAGAACTCTCTCTCTCCCTCCCTCCATTCATCATCTTGAAATCCTTCTCAGGTGAGTTTCGCCTGCCTCTTGATTCCATAGCCCTCACATCCCTCTACTAGGCAAAACGAA
This sequence comes from Eucalyptus shirleyi, assembly GCA_017140165.1. Taxonomy (NCBI): domain Eukaryota; kingdom Viridiplantae; phylum Streptophyta; class Magnoliopsida; order Myrtales; family Myrtaceae; genus Eucalyptus; species Eucalyptus shirleyi. The sequence continues at coordinate 16,355,010 of CM029447.1, read as the reverse complement.
ATCCTTTCTCTCTCTTGCCATTGTGAAATTGTGAAACTTGTTAGGATTCTTTATGGAGACATCAGTGACAAGCATCATGTTGGTGTTTTTCTTTGGGGGGGGGGGGGGGGGGGGGGCATAAAGTTCCATTTACCAACTCGGCTGAGTTGCTGTCACGCCATTTGCAGTTCTTGTGACTGGTCTTTGACTCAAAACACAGAGGATAAGAAATAAGAATAAAGGCTTAAGGTAACTCCTGTGCAGTAGTTTGAAGTTTGTAAAAATGGCTTCATCTTCATCACTATGGATTTTGTACGAAAAATGCTTGACTTGCAAGATTTTGATGAGTTTTAAATAATCAGTTCATAAAAATGCTTGTGTGAACTGTAAAATCATTTGGAAGACAATGATTGGGAAATTGTTGAGGAATCTTATGTGGTTCTTCATTCTGTTTCTATCCTCCGCTTTATACATGTTGATTGGAGACACATTCCATTTCTGACATGTTTTAACCTCATTTGGCAACTCACATTGGACATTTCTCGCTTCACTGGTAATTTGAGACCAAACAATAAAGGAAAAAAAAATACCCACTCCTAGGAATTTGATTGCTTAGATCGGGATTCCTTTTCATAATTGCATGGCCATGAAACATGGCCTTAAGTGTTTGAGGTGTATGCTCTGGGTATTCATGAATTCTAACTTGGAGGAAACATGACCGAGCATCCCTTTCCCTATTCAGCCTAGCAAAATGTCAGTATTTCAAAACCGTGCTCATTTTTTTGTGGGGAATTTGTCTTCCCTCTAAATTTTCCAAGGTAAAAAATGAATTTGAAAATCACTCATCCTAATTGAACTCTTTTATGTTTACCTATGCAGGTTGTGGATACTGTTGAGGATGTTATCGACTTTATCCTGAGAAAAGAGTGTGGTTCTTGACATCACCTAGACAAAAGATGCCTTTTCTTTTTGTGGTATCTAACCAATTGTCAATTCTTTGGAAGCTGATACGATCTTCCATTCTGTGTCTTCCCTATCATAAAAAGTAACTACCATCAGCTAGTTTTCTATTGATTTTGCTCACCGTGTGTGTATGACATTCCTTGAAGGCAGCCACATCCCATTTGAATTAGGTTAGATCAAATGAATAATTTATGGTTCTTCTTACTCTTTTCTCAATGCATGTGATGTCAATTACATGATTTTTGGGAAAGTATCCCAATGTTCTTTGTTATGTGTATATGAGAATTGTAATTGGCAAATCTAAAACTTTTATGGACCCTTACCAAACGGGGCGATGTTAGGATCTCCAAATTCAGCTGTAATAGATGGACCTCATGTTGCATGAGATTAGTTTTAGATTGAATGGCATGATGCAAAACAAATTCAGACTAGAAATTGGTCAAAATAAGCAGCAACGAAATTACCTCGACGGAAAAGATACATAACTTATGAAAAGAGAAAATAATAATAAGGGAACAGATACATAGTTATCGTGCATGGTTGATCCAATGCCTCAGAACTTCACAATAAGCTGATCGTCTGAAGGATATGACGCAAAATTTTTCCTTCTTCTCACCGCCATTATATATTCAGTAGCCTTGGAACTTTAGGACTTGCCTAGGATGGCTCCTAGGTTTCCCCAGTGATTTATCCAGTACAATGTGGAAATCACTAAAAGGAACAAGCTCGGTCCTGCAGTTTTGGAGAAATTAATATGCATCCACAATCCAACTACACTCTTGAGGATAAATACTATTGAAAATTACTATAAAGATACGGAGACCTAAATACAGCAATTTGAGTGGTTGTTACAAAAGACAAACTCGTATTTTAACTTCCCATCACGCGCTGGTTCCAGCAAGTGACCAGCAAGTGATCGGGACGCAGACTCCTTGAGTGCCAAAAGTTGGCACAAAGGAACACTTAAGTGCCAAAAGTTACGAAAGATACACTTAAGTGCCAAATCGGAGCAAAATGGATCACTTGAGTGCCAATCCGGCCAAATTGCATACGTGGCATTTTCCGGCGACTTCTTTTACTGAGGTGGCAAACATTTAAAGAAAAAAAAAACCACCCACGTGGATGACAAAACAACGTCATCCATCCACACTAAGTGAGCTGACCTAAACGACGTCGTTTTTCGTTGGTGTTAAATGACGTCATTTAGGTCATTTTGGCTTAAGCACACCCGGCCGTCACTATTCCTTCCCATCTGCATTCACATTAGATCTCAGTCGTCGCTGCCCTTCTCTCCGTCACCGTTCATGCCCATAGGTGGTCATCGATCACCATTGTTGGTTGTCGTCGCCACTCAGCATCGTTGGTCGTCATCCCCGCTCACCATCGTCACTCGTCCAGGTTGGGCCCCTTCTCCCCCTCCCTTGTGATGAAATTAGGGCTCGATTATTTTATTAGGGCTCACTCGATTATTTTATTAGGGCTCGATTATTTTATTAAGGCTCCGATGGAAATGCTGTTGAAATGCGCGCACTCTGTTTGGCTACTCCCTTGTGTGGAGATGCTCGCCTCAGTCAATGATTTCTGCAGTCGAGGCTCATGTGAGATGAAATATTGACTAATGTGGAACTAGGAACTAGTATGTTTGAGTGAAAAGTTATTGAATCAGGTGGCTGGAATAATGGCCCTTAAGTGCTCTGCAAAGAGCAAGCAACTTTGCTATCAATCTACTTTTGTTCCTTTTGATTCTGATCTTTTCGTTCTTTTAGTATTCTTTCCTGATTGTTGTTTCTAATCAAATAGTCGACATATATGCAGGGAACATTGAGGAGTGCAAAATTTGTTTTAATACTTTATATAAGTTCATTTACATGCAAGGGACAAATTTGAAACCACATGTAAGTACCTCCTTTTAAAGTTTATAAACTATTAGTTCTTTTGACATGTAGTATTAGTCTACTATGCAATGGATAAATTTAGGGCTTGGATTGTGTAATGACCTCTTGACACAATATATTAATGGCCAAACATTATAGATTAGGGTATGATTTCTCCTCTTGGCTAGATGAGAAATAGAACTTTCACCCTATAATTTTACATCAAGCTTGCCTTAATGAAATTATATATGTGTTTTCACAGGAAAAATAGATTTGATTAAGTGGATGTACATTCTCACATCGCATGTTTAGTTCAGCAAAAGATAGTAGACAAAACTGCTTGGGCTGTGCTTGTTGTTGGGACCTCTGTTTTTGGTTTATATTTTAAGGGAAGGGAAGGCAAGGCAAGGCAAATAATTAAAGTGGCGACCTCTTGGCTGTCATGTAGGGGCATATTCTCAGTGTGGGGCCCTCTGTTTTTTATTAATATTGTAAGAGAAGGGAAGGTAAATTACTAAAGTGGTGACCTCTTTTTTGGCTATCATATAGGGGCATATTATCAGTGTGGGGACCTATTTAATAAAGTCCTTGAGAGTGGGGGGACTCCCTGTGCGATTGTCTATTGTTCTTGGTGGATGTGGTCCCAAAAACTAATTATTCTTTGTCTTGTTGTTGGTGCAGAAATGGCTCATGACAAGGATTATGTCATTGTCATAGTTTGCTAAGGTGGGGAATTTGTAATTGGGGAGGATGAGTGAGAGTATGAGGGTGGAAATGAGGGCACCATTTTTGTCGACATTAAGAAGGCATCTTATATAGGATTTGCTAGGGATATACTAACTTATTTGCCTTGTAAAGTTCAGAAGTTGCTGTATTGTATTCCTGGGAAAGGCTTAAACGATGGTTTGCGAACCTTAGAAAACGATAACGGTTTTAGGGATATTCTATACCATTATCTTCATGGTGAAAAGGTAAAAATATATGTTGAGTACAATGAAAGTGAGGATGAAGATGATGATGAAGAAAGCACCCAAATAGAACAAGAAGGAAATGGCATTCAAGGTAGTACTGAGGTTAGGGTCGAAGAAAGGCAGGATAGACATGATGGAGAGGAGAGGAGTGCAGATGCAGTTCACCATCGTGATGATGACATAGGTAATATCACAATCACTGGATTAGATTAGGAAGTAGTTGAATCAAGTGATGATGATGATGAAGGGTTGCCTACTGCAAATTTCACGAGTGATAACGACAACGAGGAACTTGTACAGTCAAGAAAAAGGCAAAGGGATTTTTTGACAGATAAATTTGCAGCTTTGCAGGTAGCTGATGAAGTTCCAGATAGGGCCAAAGGCCCTGTAGATGCTATTGCCGCTGGTGAGGACACTGATTATGAAGAAAGCCTTGAGAATGTTACTTCCCAAGATGAGCTTGAAGAAGATGAAGGAGCTGTGCATACAAGGAGAAAGAAAAGTAAGTTTCATTCTTATGATCCATTTGTTGCCTCTCCTACTTTGTCGGTAGGTATGAAATTTCAAGATGCAAAACAATTTAGGGAAGCTATACTGAAGAACTCCGTTGCTGCACAGAGGAACATTGACTTCATTAGAAACACTAAGACTTTTGTAAGAGCTAAGTGTTCGCAGCAAAATTGTCCATGGAGGATCTATGGCGCATTTGTTAGGAGAAGTGGATCTTTCCAGATTAGAACGTACGAAGAGGAACATACTTGTTCCATTAATTTTGAAAATAAAAGGGTAACAAGTGCTTGGTTGTCCACGCACTTCTTTGATTTGATTAAGATGATGCCTCAAATGAATAGTACTCAGTTTAGGTTGCTGGTGAAGGAGCAGGTTAGCATCAATATAAGCAGGAATCAATGCAAAAGAACGAAGCAAAAGGTGATGAAGATACTCATTGATCAATACAGCAGTGAATATGGACAGGTGTGGGATTATGCTTGGGAGTGTAGGCTGCAAAATCCTTCAAGTAGAGTGTATGTAGAGGTTGGGGAGAGACCACTTCCTGATATTGGGACCAAGTTTGATGAGTTCTATGTTTACTTCGATGCATGCAAATGAGGATTTTTATCTGATTGTAGACTGATTATAGGATTGGATTAGTGTTTTTTGAAGGGCTTGTGCAATGGAGAATTGCTGACTGCAATTGGAAAAGATTTAAACAACCAGATGTTTCCACTGGCTTGGGCTGTTGTGAAGGTAGAGAACAGGGACAATTGGTCCTGGTTCCTAAAAAATTTTATTGCTGAATTGGAGATAACAAATGGTACACGGTGGGCGTTCATGAGTGACCAACAGAAGATACTCTTTGAAAGATTTGGTCAATTGTTTGCTTGTTGATATCAACATGTCGTTTGCTTACATTTCTTTTCTTTTTATGAGTTATTGCAAGGACTGGTTCCAGCAATAGCTGAGTTGTTGCCTTATGCCGAGTATCGAAAGTGTGCGCGGCACATATACGCAAATTGGGCAAAAACTATAAAGGGGAGAAGCTGTAGTTCAAATTTTGGTAGCTAACAAAGAGCACGAATATGGCTAACTTTAGGATGGCCAAAGAAGAACTGCTTCAATTGACAAGGGAAGGGTATGATGCACTATTCCAAACAGAACCAAAGTATTAGAGTAGGGCGTTCTTCAGCGAGAAATTCAAGTGCGATAACATAAATGACAACATCTGCGAAGCATTCAATTGGAGAATAATAGATGCCAGATGCAAACCAATTATCTCGATGCTTGAAGACATAAAGGTTATGGTTATGACTTGGCTGCACAAACAAAGGGATGAGGCTGCAAACTGGACTAGGTAATGTGGTCCTAGGATTGCTAAAAAATTGGATGAGAACTTGGCTGCGAGTAGGTATTGTCATCCTATTTGGAATGGGAATGAAGGATATGAGATAATGAATGGCTCTGATAAGTATGTTGTCCATCTAGGTACGAGGAAGTGTTCATGTAGAGCATGACAAGTGAGTGGAATTCCATATGCACATGCCATATGTGCCATTCAATTGAAAGGCCACAACACAGAAGACTACATTGATGATTGGTACAAGAAACCGAGATATCTTGCTTTGTACCAATGCATGTTGCAACCAATCAGAGGTACCAAGTTCTGGGAGCCAACAGATCACGAAGCACCTCAACCTTTGCCACTAAAGAAGAGAATGGGAAGACCAAAGCGAAAACGAAGAATGACGAAGGGAGAGGTCTCAAGTCAGCGTAGGATGAGTAGGACAAGTGTAAAGACGAAGTGCTCTTTTTGCCACATAGCAGGGCACAATACTAAAGTGGTCAATTAAGGAAGCAGCAGGAACAGTTGAGGCCAGTCGAAGGGCCTAGTGAAGAGACAATTGGAGAAGGACAAACAGAAATGCGAAGTGAGTCATCTGTTCTTCAGTCGACAACAATCAACCCAGTAAGTCATGACAATTGTGTTTATGTTGTTTTATGGTTTGTATAAATAGATATGTACAGCTAATTGACATAATGTTTTTGTCTTTGTCAAGTCAGGAGAATGACACGTGAAGAATTGGTTGAAGCCCCTGTTGTACCTGAAACTGAAGGGTCTGTTCAAACAAGGCCAGGTAGACAGCCAGCTCAAGGATTGGCTGAAGCAATTGGAGGGCCAGTTAAGTCAACCGTTCTTCAACAAAAGCAGAGAAAAAAATACTCGGTAACTTAAATAATTTATGTTTAGTTTTCCTTTACAATGGCCTGACGTTATATTTATGATGTCCTTTGTCTTTTTCTCAGGTTCAAAGAAGGCAAGCTAGAGCTCAGCTGTCAACAGAGGGCCCAACTGAAAGGTCACCACAAGATCCATCACCAAGGTCACCACAAAAGCCACTAGAAGGGTCATCACAAGGGCCACCACAAAAGCCTACATAAGGTGTCATTAAAGTTAAAGGGCTGAATAGAAAAACAACCAAAAGAAAGCCAAATCATGAGCCACCTACAAGAAGGCCATCTACAAGACGTCTAGCGTTCGAATGCCCAGAAGAAGCCCATGCTGTAGCTGAACAGCCACAACAAGAGCCTAAGAAATCACATGCGAGAAGAAGGGCTAACCAATCACAAGTACTTGAAATTGACGTTCCCTTTCGAACAAGAGGAGCTCTTGGAAAAAGGCTAAAACAGTATGGTTATGAGCTTTATACAGATGAGCGTTCTGGAACAGTTATTCTTAATGTAAGTTTTATAAGATTACTAAGTTGTATTTAATTTAATTTATGGTGCAAAATTTTATTAATAATTGAGTTTTCTTTTTGAAGCCTGGGAGAAATTCAGAGGTTCTTATCTCTCAAGGCCCAACTCAAGAATCAACAGCTGCGCCAACAAAGAAGAAGAAGACATTGGCTGTGCCAACAAGAAAGAAGAGTAAAAAGAACCCAGTTACAGGTCCATCTGAATCAGTTCGACCTACGACAGTTGCAGCTCCAGCTCATTCTCAATCAGTTCAGCCTAGGACAATTGCACCTCCATCAGAATCAACGCATCCCGAGACAGTTGAAGAAGAAACCTCACGTCTGGTTAGAAAAAGCACAAGGATTATGAATCAAGTGAAAGGAGCACAAACAAGAGGCATTGTGCATATTGATTAATGAAATGGGATGGGATATGGTTTGTGGGGCTGAGGAATCAATTGTTTTACTATCGATGTTTTCTTTTAAATAGTTTGTCATCGACTTTGTGAGACTTCATTTCAATATCAATGAAACGATCTTGTTGCTTGTCATCTTTGGTGCCTCTTTCATTTTTGTATTTTGCTTTTACTTTTACTTACTGATTTCTACTTCTAGTGGTGGATATGTGGTAGTGACTGGGGTGCATGTGTGGCCGATGGTGGCAGTTGGTGAAGCCTGATGATGGTGGGTCTACTATGTGGATTGGGTTGGGGCCTTTTGCTGTAGCTAGTATAATTTGCATGAACCCCTTTTGCAACAAACCCACGACCCACCACCAATAGTGGCTGCTAATGGTAAGTCTATGGTGGTGGCTACGTGCTGGTGTGGTAACTGAGATGTTGGTGCTGATGCCTACTGATAGGCTATTGGATCTATTATAGGGGTTCGGGGTTCGAGGTTGGGGGTTTGTGCTGCACATGGTGCAAGATGTAAGTGTGCAATATGCACATCTTGCACCAGGTAGTGTTGGTGCAAGCTGGTGTAAGGCACTAGGAACTTCTGCGTTGCAGAATACCAGCAGCATAGTGGTGGCTCAAGTGGATGCCTAGGATGCTTGATGTGGCTGGTGGTGATGGCTGGAGGCTGATGGTGGCCAGTGGTGGGCGATCGTGGTGGCTGATAGTAGCTGATGGCTAGTGCAGTTTATAGATGAAACGTACAAACAAAATTAATACTTAACTTATCACATTCTAAAAAACTCGGCACTTAAGTGTTCACTTTTAATCACAAATGGCACTTAAGTAATCACTTTTGATACTAACTTGACACTTAAATGATTTTTTTTTAATCATGACTGGCACTTAAGTGATCACTATATACAACTTATAGCACTCGAGTAATCACTCATGTCTGTCTTATGTAACTGGTGATTTGCAACAAACCAGAGAAGCTGTTGGTTTATATATACAAATGTTCAACTTATGCCAACTCCATTCGATTCATTGCTACTGGTTTACATTCAGTTGAAGGAAAGAAGTCACCACAACACATCCACCCAATACACATTCCATCATCACCGATTTATATTCGAGAATAAGCAAAAATATAGTACAAATAGCATCTCATTCATTCAAACAGCATCTCATTCATTCATTCATTCATTCATTCATTCATTCCATTTCCTTGACCTCATTTACAACTATGGCAGTTGGAGAAAATTATTCTCATCTTCCAATACTTTACATTTCATCATAAAGTAGGATAGACGAAAAAACAGCAACACAATAAACGCTCGGTAACACTTCCGTTCAATATTCATCTTTGAAACTTCATTCTTCAAATGGTTAGTAGAAGATGCTTGAGCTTGCATTGAGTCAACCTCGTCCAAGTCGTCCACAGGTGTAGATGGAGGTTGATGACATCCATCAAGTAGGTCCAATACCACCTCTATGGCTTGGTGAGAGAATTTCGCATCAACCCATTCAAATATTTGTACTTCGACCCTTCTCTGTATCGGGCACATCCATAGAATTTTCTCTCAGGATTCCTTCGAGTCCACAATTTTCTTCTGGGACTTGGTAATCCACAAAAATAGAAACGCTTGCCTTCTCCTTTGCTTCGGTGAGAGAAATTTGAGCCGCTGCTGAAATTCCTGCTCCCCATTCCTAATATCCGACCGTAGAATTTGGGGCAAATCGAGTTAGGGTTCGGGATTAGGGCTCCAACGCTTCAATGGCAATTTGCCTGATTTAGGGTTTTAGATTTGGGGCAATGGGGGAGACAACCTCGTTTTGGCTAATTTAAGGGCTCTATTTTGGCCAACCTGAGGAGACGACGTCGTTTTGGGTGAATTAGAGCTGACTCAGCTCTCCAGCGAGCCACCTTGACGAGAAATAATCATATTTAATTGCCACGTATGATTTTTGGCTGCCTTCGCCAGAGGTGGCACTCAGGTGTCCCACTTTTCTTACAAAGTGGCACTTCCTTACAAAGTGTCACTTTTGTAACTTTTGGCACTTAAGTGTCCCTTTGTGCCAACTTTTGGCACTTGAAGCGTTCTTATCCCGCAAGTGATCTATCATTCTTCTGCACTATCTTACGTCATTTGAACTGCTCCAATTATGCAGCCAAAATCCCTTCAAAGAAAGATCCTGTAAAACATATGAACCACTATTGCATTGGTTTATACATTCCTCTTAGTCTCAACTCTAGGGATAATTTTTTCGCTCAAATTTATTTGCATCAAATACTAAAATTGAGCTTTTGGCCCAAATTTAAACAAAAAATAAAACTATAGGTCATTGCCAAGACGGAGACCGAAACATAGTCAAGTCAAATTGTAAGGCTTGATTGAAATAACCTCATAACCATAGGTAGAAATTTTAGTTCGCTGCTCCTTAATTTACCCTAAAGATAAAAAAATGAAGTTGCCATTGTAATCGGTTTCTTAGACATCCCACCATATGTCACCATGGTTCCTCCCTGCCTGAGAACAAAACTAAATCAGCTCTCTTCAGAAAGATAAGGGAAGCACTCTGAACAAATTTAACACCTATTGCACCTCAAAAATTTCATCACCAAGGGAGCAGCATTGCCACCAACGCAGTTTAATCCAAGGGCAAGTTCTTTTAGATCACCCTAGTACAAAGTCAATAAGATGTAAATAAAGAGCTCAAGTGCCAATGGCCAAAAATGGATGTGTCCATGCATAAGAATATGGTAGAATGGGTTAATGGATGGACGGTACCAGTAGACTCTTGACATTCTTTACTTCTAATTGGCTCTCAGTGAACACTTCTTCAGCACCAAGTTTCTTCAACGCGTCTTTTGCTTCATCATAGCCAACTCTGTCACAGCAAAAAGACGATCATCAAAGCACAGTAAAAATCAAATTTAGTTACTAATATGCAGTGCTAACTGCTAAGTTGGAAAAGAAACCAAGAATTCTACCAAATTCGTCCTCAGATGTCATAGCAAGAACTAAAGAGCTGGCTGATGAGAGCACTGCTAAATTAATGTGTCAAGTACCTTGAAGTGTTTTTTGACCTCCATTTGTGTCTCATCACAGAATTGAGAAAAATTGAGGAAAGTTTCACTCCAAGGAAGTTGCAAAACATAGAGAGGTCTTAGATCTACTAAAAGGAAGTTCCACCAGCAACCAAAAAAGGTGGAATTACCAATCCCCTGCAATATGTTGATCTAAATATACAAGCTATCAACATCTAGAACACATGATGACTGCAAAAAAAAGTAGAAGCAAAATCAAAAGTAACAAGTCCCTTCTGATAAGCAATGCAGAAACATATCTTTTCACTTCACACTACAATTAACTGCCTCTATCTTCAATAGATTCAAAAAGCAACTCCTTCTAGTCTTTCTACACATTTTAGCTCATCAAAAAACCTCATCTTTATATTGGGAGATTGAAGGGTGTTAGTTGATTTACCTAAACCAACCTAAAGTACTATCTTATTTTCTTTGGTAAATTCAACATCATCAGTTTCTCAAAATGCCCTTACAACAAAAATCATTATGGCATGCCAATGCATGTAATAATGCTTAGCTAGCCACATAAATTCCTGCCCACTGTAGCACCTACCTAGAGTTAAAATTTCCTTGAATCAGTGATCACACTCTAGTGTTACTTCAAGCTTAAATGGTCAGCTACTGTAACACGAGCAAGATCTACTTCTCCCTATTATTCGATGCAAGAGATCAATCAATCACATCACTTCCAAAAAACAAACCTGAGAGACCAAAATGCTAAATATTGTGGTACATTTTGGATTTGTAAATTGATATAACACTGCCACAACCAAACATAATCAATAAATTTGTGCATCTGGCAATTGTTCATAACTTCTAGTCCATCAGCAACCCTCATAATTAGAACAGGAAAAGGCAGAGTTGCCATAAGTAATTCAGTACCCAAAGAGTTCCAACTTGTCATCACGGAGCTTGAATTTCAGATATAATTTGGGATGCACAACCATCCAAAGCTACTTTAGAAGCTAAGTAGACAAAGAGGTCAACGCGCTCCCGAAAAAAAAAAAAAAAAGGCTTGCTAGAAATGGTTAAGGCAAATCACTGAAAAGAGAAATAAAAGCAAGCACACACATGCCATTGCTATCTAAAATCTACACAAAAATTTTAAACAACAATAGTTCAACATAAGTTATATCATGTCAAGGTTACTGAAAGCTTTCAAAAGTTATAACAATAAAGCTATGTATCTAATTAAATTGATATTCAAGATGTCTAGGTAATAAATAGGAGCAAGCAAAGTTAATAAAAATCACTCAAGTTCTTAGGGAGTTGAGTAATCGCATAGAACTCCTCTCCATAAATCTTCTTAGTCGTCTGTGTTCAATACTGTTTCACCTGGAACGCAAATTCCAACAACTTGATTCTCTTTTATTTCTCTTCAGTTGACCCTCTTTCTGGTTGTACCTTTTCTATGCAAAAATGTCCAGTCACTTGATGAGTACGCCAGCTACTTTGATGCCATTGATCCACTGGCACAGTACAAGAGATGGACAACTAAGCCAGACATTGACTAGAATAGCACTTCTAATATGATTGGAAAGAGAAAAATTGATGTGCAAACATAGAGAGTTCAGGTAGCATTTGTAGTCAGTGATTCTATTGATTGGAGCAGAGATATTCAGGTTGTGACCACTCTAAAGGATCTTATCCTTTATTAGATTATCTAATTTGGCTGTTGAGTCCATATCGAGCTTTTCATCACGCGACTTTTAAATCTTTGAACTGACTATCAAAAGTCACGAGGCTCTGTTTGGTTGTTCAATAACTACTCTGAAACTTTAGTCATCATCTTTTTAAAAGTCTAGCGGGTGTTAACATCTAGTTTGGAAAAAAGTGATAAAAGGGAGTGTTATCATCTATGTCTATCTGTGTACATTAAAAAATTCCGTGATACTCAAGTTTGGGTTTAGGTACTTTATGACATATTGAGAACTGGATGGCATCCTAAAAGGGAGGCTGGAAAGCAACCGCACCTGTTTTTTGCAAATACTAATGTGTTTGATAGTTGAGTAATAGACTATACAGATGATAGAACATGTAAAGAATATTGTCAAAGTCTATACTTGGAAAACCAGAAGAGAAACTCTATGCTGAAGCAGAACGTAACAGACTGTGTTCAGACTTTAAAGCTAAATCTGTTCAGAAGTAGAATATGTTCAGACTCAGATTGTAAAGTCTATCACACTCAAACTCAGATTGTAAAGTCTATTGTACTTAGACTTTACATCCAGATTCGACAGAACGTAACACAAGCCCTGAAGATATAATGGCTAGTGATCTAGTTTGGATTCTACATCAAGATTGATTTGATTGACTCAATCTAATTGATTGACAATTAAATCTTGAAGACAAGAACTTTCTATACGAAGAAGCTTTACTTATGGAAACCAAGATTCTGTTTGTATGGGCGATTGGAATCAATTTTGGATTCTACTTTTGTCACTCAACGGCTATCAAATCTTCTAGATACAGATCTGTCCAATGGGTAAATTGGAAGACGATCCTCGAGATGCTGTCTAACGGCCAGTTTGGAAGTGGAGGAGTATTTAAGGAGATCAAGGACCGATGAGCAAGAAAGAGACAGTATAGAATTTATAATTCCAAGGTTCGAGCAACCTTCGATCATACACTTGTCTTTGGTGAGCTTAAACATTTGTGATCTTGAGAGAAATACCCAAAGAGTGATTTAGTAAGATAGTGTGATCCACTACTAAGTGTTTGCACTCAAAGTTGTAATCTCTTGTTGATTGCATAATGAAATCCAGCAGAAGGCTGTTAACGTAGGAGAGTAGACGTAGGCTTGATCTAAGCCGAACCACTATAAACCTTGTGTTCTTATTCTCTCCCCTAAACTCCTTTATTTATTCCGCATTTATTTGCCAAGACTTATTTTAAACACATATTCACCTCCTCTCTAAGTGTTACTACTAGCCCTCTCAATTGGTATCAGAGCCAAGTGCTCGTTTTGTTAAAAGTGTTTTTACTTTTGAGCTAAAGATCTTCTATGGCTAGTATCTTGGCACTAGAACTTATGGAAGGGCAACGCAACGCTAGGCCACCATATTTTGATGGAAATGAATACAACATTTGGAAAAAGATAATGAAGGCATTCCTAAGATCTAGAGATCTCTTGCAATGGGATGTTGTGGAGAAAGGAATCAATCATACTGATGCGTCTACATCAAATAAGAATGGCAAAGACAAAGAAACCAAACTCCCTGCTCCTATGTCTCGAATGGAGATATCCAAAAGAGAAGCGCTTGATGCAAAAGCCATTTATTATTTATATTACGCCTTGTCTCCTATTGAATATAACAGAATTTTTTCATGTAAAACAGCTAAGGAACTATGGGATAGGCTTCATGTTACTTATGAAGGGACTGATTGTGTAAAAGAGATAAAAGTAAATTTCTTGCTTTGGCAATATCAATTCTTCAAGATGAAGCCAGGAGAGTCGATTAGAGATATGTTTAGCCGTTTTACAAAAATTGTAAATGGTTTAACATATCAAGGTCAGCCAATTTCTTCCCCAATGAAGGTCAACAAACTCTTGCGAGTTCTCTCAAAAGATTAAAACCATGTTAAGACCTCAATCTGGGTGACTCAGAGGATTATACCACTTTCTGTTGATGAATTGATTGGCACTCTTCAATCCTATAAAGTGGAACAAATTGTTGATGAAGATCCCGAAGGTAAGAAGTCCATCACTTTAATATCTAACGCTAATTCTGATGATACAGACTCAAAAAATGAAATGGACAACGAAGAACTTGCTATGATCAAGAAATTCAAAAGCTAAGTAGAAAAGGAAGCAAATTCAATGGAAGAAAACAATACAAGCAAAATGGCCAGAAAAGAACCATGAAAGAAGATGACCAGCAAGGAAATATATGCTTAATGGCACATTCAGAATCTAAGTTTGACTCAGACACAGACTTAGAATCAAAGTCAGACTCAACCACAGACTCAGAATCAGAGTCTGACTCGGACACAGACTCAGAATCTGATGAGGAAATCGAGGTAAGCTATTAAAAAATTCCTATCAAAGTTTCAAAGTATATAAATGAGCTTTGTTTAAATCTCAAGTCTAATCTTAAAAGGATCTCTAAACTTAAAAAGGAAAATTCTTGGCTTAGGCAACATGATCTTTCTAAAAAAAAAAGTTTGAAAATTTGCAAAAAGATTTTCTACAAACAAAAGAAAGTCGTGATTTACTTGTCAAAGAAAATGATTATTTAAAAAAAGAATTTGCAAATATTTCAACAAAATTTTCAAATGGTTCAAAAACTTTAGAGCATATTCTTTCCATACAAGTTCCTTACTATAATAAGTCTGGACTTGGTTTTAATAAGGAAAGTGATTCTTTAATTGATTTTCCTAAAGTCAATGAGAGACTTAAACAAAGACCTCCTAGACTTGCGTACAAAAAGCATTTTCAAATGATATTTACAAAACATATTGGTCAAAATGCCCTCAAGTGTTCAAATTGTGGAGATTCAAAACACTTTGAGAAACAATGTCCTAAAGTCTGGAGACATATTAAGAAAGATTGGGTAAATATAGCATACTCTACTAGCTCTCATGAACTCAAGAAAAAATGGGTACCAAAGAAAAGATGAGTTGTTTTTGCATGAAATAAAGGAAAAGAAGAAAGAGAATTTGTTAAGGACTATATTTTTTATTTGGGCACATAATTCTCATTATACTTGATATTCGATATATCCTTGGTTGATTGAGATTTTATAATGATCATATTTTGTTATAAGAAAGAATCGTGTGATTTATTTTTGTAATTCATGAGTTGCGATTTGATTTAATATGTGTGATTGATTTGATATCTTTCTTAGAGATAATGCAAATTATTTTGTCTAATTTTATGCTCTCTAATTTTGTCATATGTTGTAAAGTGAAAATCTATTTTACGTGACATCAAAATTTTCTTTCTTAGATATTCAAGGATTTTATTCAGATTTTATTGTGCTTTGACTAGGTGAGAATTTCCTCTTCAAAGATATTATTGTGCATAATATTCTTTCTTTAAATAACATGTTATGATGAGTTAAGAAAGAATATTTGATTATCTATGAAGATTTTCTATTTTGCTCTAACGTCAAGGAAGGATCCAAATTGATGGACACCAAAAAGGAAATGAGTTCATTGCAAGAAATTTTATAGAGGAAGAATGATTGCAAATCTACGCAGATTTTGGTGCAATAAGAAAAAAATCTCATGTGAAGATTGGTGGCAAAAGAATCTTCCATATGGATTTTGGAAAGCTCGATTAAAAAATTATGGAGATTCTATACTATTTTCTAAAGGCCCAGAAATTCCCTTCCTTATGTAAAGTTTTTGCAAATTGTTAAGGCAATCTCTAATGTGTCGTACGAAAGGTTGAGTAGTTCTAAATTTTAATAATTGATAATTTTATATATGCTATTCAATTTATTTATTTAAAGAAAGGGAATTATATATTATGTGGATATTATTACAGCTTATTTGTGCAAAAAGTTTGTTAAGTTTATGCAGGTTGAATTCGAGAAGAGCTTGATTGAAGAAAATAAATTTTTGTCTCGAATTTTAAAATGCAAATGATCGTTATGGATATTGTTGCTACGAAGGAAATAATGGAAAAATATTATGCTCAACGTGCACAAGCCACAATTAGTGCTATTCGCAAAATATTGTCATGATGATAGAGGGAGAAAGCGAATCCAAGAGAAAGGAAAAGAATTGTGATCACCTCAAAAAAGCAACAAATTGAGGGGAAGCTTTGATCAATTATGGAAAAATCTTTTTGAATTGATCGTGATCTTGATTATTATGGAAGGAAGAAAAATGCTGACGTACTACCCTCCGTCTCGATGCGCTGCTTGCTGATCCTAGCTGAGCCTCCGTCTTCGCTTGGCCTGAGCTACACGCTGCTGCTCCCTCCACGCAACTGCACCAGTGATGACGAGCCGGGCCAAGCACCCCCAGCCGTGAGCCCTGCTGTCCCAAGCTCGTTGACTCGACACCGATCTAGTGCTACTCTCCAGTCCACGTTGCCGCGTTCAGCCTTGTCGCGCCTACAAGCTTTACTTTCTTGCAGATTTCTTCGGGGCCCAGTCTTCCAGTAGCAACCCAATGCCTCTGCCGTTAGTCCCGTTCAACGGGAATTTGTTGAAAAGGAGAAAATAAAGGTCAAGTGGCTGTCAAAGTAGAGAAAAGAAGAATTGAAACACAGAGGATTTATTCCATTACTTGCAAACAATATCAACGCCTCCACTTTCCAGAATACACGGTAGAGAGAAGACAAGGAAAAGGAGAAATTCTGGAAATTCGCTCCTTGGGTGCTCGCTGTTCATTTCCCAAGAGTCACCACCGAGCCATCTCACCGTAAGCCCGCCCTTGCCAAGACTGCCGCCACCCCCGCCGTGCACTATCACCAATCACCGTCCATGTTTGAGGCAGGACGCCTGTCTTCCAAGTAACCTGTTTATCATTTTAAGCCATTAAGTGATTGAGCAAGAAAGGTCAACTTTGTTTTATCAATATTCAAAAATGTCCAACTGAGATGTCAAAGTCTTTACTTCAATAATGTTCTGCATATGTTGGATGAGTAAGGACTGATATGAATACCTACATTTGTTTAGGAAACAAAACTGCAAGAGTGCTTTATGAGTGTTAAAAGTTAGAAAAGTTTTGCATAGTAAATTTCTGAACTGTGACCAAAAGACAGTACTTTATATATGTTATTTACTTAGGGTAGCGTTTCTTGAATCCTTTATGAAAGTTAAGCGTCTCCGATTTGATATTCAGACAGAGCACAAAAGGGAACTGGTATGGTAATTATTATAGTACCTTTTCCTAGCTGCTCAGTGTCACGGCCCACACAGATTGAGTAACCACGATTGGCAACTCCCTCCATAACGGAATTCAAGTAATTCAGGCATCACAACAAAATTTGGGTTCAATTTGATGGGCAATCTTTTAATTTGACTAGCAGCTGGTATGATTCTTCTGAGCATAACCCAAGAAAATGTGTCAATGTTGGCTGTTTCATGCTTTCCCATCAACCCTCTCTCATTTCCTTCTGCATAGGCACTAAGGCACTCCTTATGGCAAAGTGAGTTACAGAATTGCCGTTTTTATCATTTCAAAGCCTCCCTCTCTCTCATGCTTTTTGTACTGCAGAAAAGATGGTTGACACTCTTAAAGTCCTTCAATGAACAAAATACTGAATAAAGTGATGTTATTTCTATGGTTTGAACCTGTAGTTAGTGTGGCATCCTGCAACGTTCCAGTCACCCTGAGAAGGAAGAGAATGATTTTATCAACGTGGGGGTAAATGGTGACAGTGAAGTCAACTACCTCTATTGGCTTCGGATCTAACATAAGGATACACTAGCTTGCTCAGTTATTCTTTATTATATAAGCAACACAAACAATAAAGAATTTGAATACCGTAGAACATGTCTGTATACACTTATTATGTTTGCCGTTAACAGCAATCCATTATTTTCTTGAGCAAGTAATTGAAATCTCACGTCAAGAAGGTATCTTGAACACCATATATGATCTCCTGCTTCGATTCCCACGCTTGTTCCTGCTTGGTATTCTCACTGCACGGTACAAGCCAGCGTTGATCAATGGAATTCAGATACATCTCACCAAATGCCAACGCACATGGACCTCAGTCAAATAACACCAATCGCAGGCTCCCTCCTGTTGATCATCACCAACCATCATACAGTTAACATCATGCCTCAACGTTCATCCCGTGCAGAATCAACGTATATTCCAGTGAGTATAAAGAATCAAGAAATATAAAAGGAAACAAATCTACTGAGAAAGGATGGTGGAACCGGATGTACGAACGACAACTTGATCGACTAATTCTACTCAAATAACTAAAACCATATGAATCTGTAAATCCATCCGAGCATGACTGACTAGCGAGGCTTCGACAAGTTGAATGCAAGTCAGATTATCATAATACAACTCTCTGTTAAAGGATTAAACTGAGGCTTCCAACAATTAATTTCACAATGAAGATCTACTGGACTTATTCTAAAAAAATAAGATATCAAACTCAGTCCAGTTTTATTGGTAAAGAAACATGAGTTGGGAATTTCATCAAACGGGTTGCGTGCACTACAAACAAGGAACCTAGACAGTTGTCAATGCAATCTTTCATCCAGAACGACTCCCTCAACAACAACATCAACACAAATCATTAGGAAACAACTCGTATTCTCGTTTGTTTACGCAAAAGCAACGTTAACACAACTCAGCCTCGTGTTTCGCCCAAAGCAGGACAGAAGGGAGAGGAGAGAGGAGACATTACCTGGTCGGAGACGGAGCTACGATCGGCGGTGATACCAGAAGGAGGACGTCCGACGAGCAAGGGACGCCAAGAATCGGAGCTTGCGAAGGAGGATTGAACCCGAACCGAGCTGCTTCAAAGGTGATGAACTGAGAACAGAGGCGAACAGAGCTTCCGAGAGAGTGAACTCCTAAAACGCTCGAAAACCTCCCGAGTCCGTTCCATCAATGCCCTCCGTTCGAGCTCTCTCTCGGCACGTATGTTCGTTGATGGCCGGCGACGGAAGGTCGGTGGCGGTTATCGGCGGATATACGGGTGCCCAACAGACGATTCGGTTACAAGCTTGTCCAAAATCAGCCTTGTAGAACTTTATCGAGAAACTCCCTCGAACTGAGCTGCTTCGTTCGACTCTCTCACCGCGCATTCGTCCTTACTCCCGTCGTTCTTCTTCAAACGAGAGGGAGAAGGAGAGAGGGAGAGAGGGAGAGAGGCAGGGAGGAAGATGTGCTGAGCACGAATAGAAAGAAATGGGCTAGGACAAATTTGTGACAGCTAAGGGCCTGCATGGTTGCCACTTATTTCTGTTCCCAGGAACAAAAATTTCTGTTTTTTTGTTCCTGGGAACAAAAAAGGAACAGAAACGCGTTTGTGTGCGTTTCTGTTCCTTTTTTGTTCTTTTGTTCCCAGGAACAAAAAAGAAACAGAAACAAGAAACACAAATTTTGTGTTTCTTGTTTCTGGAACACAAATGAGAAATATTTTTTTTTCTTTTTTCTTTTTTCTCTTAATTTCCTGTTCTTCTTTCTTTTGGCCGGTCGCCGGCCTCGGCCATGGCCGGCGACCGCCAGACGAGGGCCGGCGGCCCTCGCCCGGCCACGGCGAGGCTCGCCGGCCCCGACGAGGCCGACGCTCGCCGTCCCCGGCGAGGCCGAGGCTCGCCGGCCGCCGGCGAGGTCGGCCTCGCCATGGCCGGCGAGCTTGGCTCGCCCGGATCCGGGGCGAGGCCGACCTCGCCCGCGGCCGGCGAGCCTCGGCCTCGCCGAGCCACCGCCCGGCGACGCCGACACGCGGTGGCTCGGCGAGGCCGAGGCTCGCCGGCCGGCCGGGCGAGGCCGGCCTCGCCGGATCCGGGCGAGCTCGAGCTCGCCCGGCCATGGCGAGGCCGACCTCGCGCCGGCTGGGCGAGCTCGATCTCGCCCGGATCCGGCGAGGCCGAGCTCGCCCGGCGGCCGGCGAGCCTCGGCCTCGCCCGCGGTGGGCCGGCGAGGCCGCGCCTCGCCGCCGGCCCAGGCGAGCTCGGCCTCGCCGGATCAAGGCGAGGCCGACCTCGTGCCGGCTGGGCGAGCTCGATCTCGCCCGGATCCGGCCTCGAGCTCGCCCGGGCCGGCGAGGCCGAGCTCGCCCGGCGGCGGCGAGCCTCGGCCTCGCGCTGGCGGTGGCCGGCGAGGCCGCGCCTCGCTGCCCGTCCGGGCGAGCTCGGCCCTCGCCGGCCGGTCGCCGGCCAAGGCCTTGGCCGGCGACCGGCCAAAAGAAGAAAAAAAAATGAAAAAGAAAAAAGAAAAATAGAAAAAATAAGAAAAAAATAAAAGAAATAAAAAAATTATCCAAATTTACCAAACATGTTTCTGTTTATTTTTTGTTCCCGAACAAGTTTACCAAACACGCTTTTTTGTTCAGAAATTGTTCCCGAACGAAACACTTTTTTTCTATTTCTTCCCCCGGAACAATTTTTAAACGAAACGTTACCAAACGCGCCCTAAGTTGCGCTAATGGGATTCCACCAAAAAAAAAAAAATTGCGCTAATGGGCTGACCCAATGGCCTTGTGGATCAAGTTGGGCTACATGAATTGGACTGACCTTATTATTATTATTATTATTATTATTATTATTATTTTATTGTGACCGAATTCTTTTTATACATTGATGTCTTTATTATTTGTCTATTTATATTTTTATCATTTTTATTCATCTACTTATTTTTTTTATTTGCTGTTCTTTTTTTATCTTGCTTTTTTTTTTTGTACTTTTATAAGAACAAATGATATGCTTAAATTGTTGACTAACATGCAAGTGTCAACAGCAATCAAGAGGCGTTACATTAAAATACTTTCTTTTTTCACAAACTTGGCAAAATTGCAAGTTACTCTTGCCAACCGCTTTGGTTAAAATATCCATATCGCCACCGGTTGAAGTAATAGAACAAGAAAAATTTGAGATAAGACCAGACACAAGAGAAATCAAGTCTACATGAAGTCCACTTCATAGACTTAAAATTGGTAATGATTGATTTTGGAAGTCCAGACGAGTGCTCAATAGGTTCAATGATCACTTGATTTTAGAAATCAATAGATCATTAGCTTTTTGCACGTAAAAAAGCAAAATGCTACTTATTTTATTGTCACCATCCATAACCTTCATTTGATGCATAGATTTTTGTCAGAATATCCAATTTCATGGGAACGCATTGAGATAAATTTATGCTAAAGGCAAGTAGACTAGAGGCCATCTTCCAAAGAAACATTTCATCACTTCATCTATGTGAGTTTTCTAGAATGATTAGACGCAAACATTTTACTCCTTGTGAAATTAGATAAGTAAATTGCACTCTATATCTATAGCATGTCCCCCAATCAAATCAAGTATCGGTAGACAATTTGGGAATTATTCATGTAAATTTTGGGAAACAAGGTCATCATAATATGTGCTTGTGAGTTATGTGCGGGATACGAGCAATCTTGTGGCAATCCTTGCCACATCTTTTTTGTGCCTCTCCTCCAAATTTGGGCAATATGCTATTCTTAGGTGATTTAGTAATGCCAGCCTTTGCATCCCTTTAGTTAATGATGTCAAAGACCGGGATGAGGTGATTACAAGCCGTTGAAGTGATTGAAGGGCCTCAATTTGCTTTGGTAAAGCCTTCAAATTGAAGCAATAGATAATTCCCAGATGGTTGAGATTGCTTACCTATAGAAGTCATTGTGGGAGAGATGCTAGTTTGGGAAGGTGAAAGATTTCCAAAGACCAAAGACTCTTACGTCCTTGGAAATCCAAGATGTTGCCACTTTCACCTTTGGATAAATCAACCTCCTCACAATCCCAGAAAAGAGAGATCCATGAGGTTCAAAAGATGTTACATACCAGGTGAGAGGGAAGTTAATCGAAGACATTCACTGATGCTAAGAATTTCAAGTGAAGTGAGACTTTTCAAACACTCCTTTGGCAAATATTCTAGAAACTTCATGTTTAAGATAACCGGACTTCTGAACTTATTAAGGCCAAATGTCTTATTTATCCACACCGTGTAGTTGCCTGCATCTCTAATATCCAATTGTCCAGAACTTTCGCCTTGATCCAATCAAGTATGATCGCTCGTACTATCGATGAAGCAAAAAGCTATTGATATACAATTTGAAAGCAGATACTAATGATACTATTGGAACGAAAGGCATCACATACTATGAGAAGGAAAACTGGAGAATTTATGGTCATTAAAATAGTCTTCGCTCATAATAAGTGAGCTCGAGAATGGTGTGGGACATGAGCAATCTTGTATAATCCTCTGTAGCATCATTTTTGCACGTCTCTTCCAAATTTGGGCAAGCTGCAAATTTTTGGTGACTAAATTAGCAACGAGAAGCTTCCGCCATAACATAGCAGCGATCTTCCTAGCAATGCCAACGATTACAGCTGCTGCCATTTTTGTTCTACCTATGTTTATCTTTCTCTGTCTTTCCGTGCATCAAGAGAAGATATAGTCCAGTCATTTCAAAGCTAGATGAAGACTAATACAAGACAAAAGCCTAAATCAACAATTCAATTCAATCAATGTCTTTATCTTCTAAGAGAAGACTTCAACTATTAAACGAGCTCACAGTCACAAAGATATATATGTAGACACACACATGCAAATATGTAAAAAATATATAATTAATGGCTCCTATTTGTAATAACACATTTTTTTAACCTTTTAAAGTTGCTTTCATAATCCAACCTCTCTTCTCTCTAGCCTCTCCTCTAGCACAGAAGTGGTTTCAATTTGCAATGCTGATATATCATGTGGGCTCGTGATCTTCGAATAGGCCATCCAAGGGCCTTTAGAGGCACATTTGCTAAATTAAATCAGTCAAATCTGAGAAAAAAAATCGTAATTATACCCACAGGAGAAGAATATCAATAGATTTCAAACTGCTAAAAAATATGGACAAGATTTTACTCGAAGACAAAAATTCTCATCGTTAAATTTTCCGTCGGCGCAAGTCTTCATGTTTGCCACCTGACAAGTTTATAGATCGATCGTGGACCATGTGGCAAGTCTTCATATTTGTGAGGTGTGCGAACTTAAATGCAACGTGACAAGCATGTCCACCAACCAAAAAAAAAAAAAAAAAAAAAAAAAAAAAAAGCAGGCAACCAACATTCTGTTTTTGGAATTTTGATGTACTTTCGAATCTCTACAGAGAGAGTCGCTTACGCTTTAATGTTCTCTCTCTGTTATATCCTGCCAGACAACTCGGCGATTGGTAGCTCGATGCCCGTCGCAGCGTCGACCTTGCGTCGTCTCGCGGCAGTAACATACCAAATCGTTACAGGATGCCATGAGCAATTTGACGAATACGAGTCAGTTGCAAAATTGAACATCTTAGGTTAGCCCTTTTTTTGGGAGTGCAATATTCTGCTCTGTGATCTAGCTCTCGCCTATCATGAAATTCTTGTAACGAAATTCTTATACACGAGTAAGACAAGAAGAACTGCGGTTTGCTCAAAAGTAGTCATTAGAAAACCCATTCCAGTTCTCTGTTCCATTTCTTTTTTTTTTTTTTTTTTTTTTTTTTCAGGTTTATTGCGAAGCAGTTTCAACATTCTTTTTCTTCAGGTTGCATCTTCCCCGATTAAACCCTAAATGCGATGCCGATTCATTCTGGATTTGCCTCTTGACCTATGCTCTATTTTGCTGCCTTTTCATTGTATTGCCTTACCGGATCATCACTGAGCCATGGCTGCAAAAGATTCATCGTCTCGTCGATCCATAAGGTTCTGTTTTAAAAATTGGTTGGCGAATGATGTGTTTGTGTGCAATGCGGTCGTGTCAAAAGTGTGGATGATGCCATTGTGTGAGACGATGCGCAGAAGGTGTTCGATGAAATGTCCGATAGAGGGATCTGTAATGTTGCTGTGCTGAATTCGATTAGGCTCTGGCAGGGATCGTAGGAATGTGCTTCTCTCGTTTAGA
Source organism: Eucalyptus shirleyi (assembly GCA_017140165.1). Classification (NCBI taxonomy): domain Eukaryota; kingdom Viridiplantae; phylum Streptophyta; class Magnoliopsida; order Myrtales; family Myrtaceae; genus Eucalyptus; species Eucalyptus shirleyi. The sequence goes on along the minus strand of CM029447.1, from coordinate 16,330,968 downwards.
GAATTTCATCTCCAAGGAATTAGCTAAGTCAAGCATCTCTCGGTTCAATTGCTTGCTATTACACTTTTGCAGCTCATTTTTCATGTATTCCGGTCTCTATCCATTTTTTTTATGTTTCTCGTCCAGATTAAGTTGGTCGCTGATCTCTTCAATTGCTGGGCTGGAATCTGGCCAGTTGTGTCGGTGATGGTTGGTGCCGTATGTTCAGGTATGATTTTTCTCAAGTTCTAAATTCAGATCTAAGCGTTAGTGTCATGCTAAACCCAAACGATATGTGTGCTTTATGCCTTATTGGTTCAGTGTGCTTTATGCCTTGACATGCTTCCCGAGAAATTGGAAGTTCATTTTTTGAACAGATATGTCGGTATTGCCAAATTGCCGTTCTATGTTTGTACTGCACTTTCGATGTCAATGGGGCAAGTCTTCGCCTCGCATATAAAAAGAACTTGCCAAGTTGCACGAACAAATTTGTGCAGAAGGATTGCGATCTGTTTATACTTCCCAAATTAATAAGACATTTGAAGAGATGAAACTAACTCTTGGATCTCATGTTTGCTAAAATCGGGAGTGAAACTGCCTTTTATTCAAAAGAAAGTCAGAAGTGCCAAATTGAATGAGGTCAGCATATGACACTGAAAATTTGGATGAATGACATTGAGATGTCGAAGTAACTGAAAAGACAAATACAGGAAGATGTCTATGACACTAGAGGGGCTTACAGTGAGCTCAAATGGCCAAAACGCTGAAACTACTTGCAAATGCAGGATGTAACCAATGTAAAAGAGACCAGGTGAGCTTGGACACCTAACTTCTGTCCCTCTAGGAAGCTCTATTTACATGAGGATCTTCATTCAACGACCTAAATCTCAAGGAAACAAGAGTTCGTATTATCTCAGCTCGGAGGTCTCCACTGATTTAATGAATGTTTTTAGCCTTTCTTAACCAGCAGCTCAAATTTTCGACCTTCAATGCTAGCTTCTGAGCAGGAAGAGCTTGAGCCTCAATGGGGCTCCCACAAAATTGTAGTTTCAGCAAGTAATGAGGTCACGACGTATGGGTCCATGTTTGAGGCAGGATGCCTGTCTTTCAAGTAATCTCTATATCATTTTAAGTTGTTAACTAAGTGAGCAAGGAAGGTGAACTTTGTATGTTTTATTGATTTTAAGAAATAGTGAAGCATTCGAAAAAGTTTTTTGAGGCACTAAAAGTACTGAAATGTCCAAGTCTCAACTTCTGTTTAGGAAGCAAAACGGTAGCAGCAATGCTTTATTATTGCAAAAAGCAAAAATTCCTTGCATAGCAGTAATCATAGTATGATAGAATCAGCTGAGACCAAAAAGGAGAAAGCATACTTGTATATATTCTTTCCTTATGGTAGTGTTTCTGGAATCATCTATTAAAGTTGGTTAATATTCAAACAGAGCACGGAAGGGAATTGGTATGGTCATCAATATAGTACCTTTTCCTTGCTTCTAAGTGTCATGGACGACATAGATGTAGCAACCACGATTGGCAACTCCTTGCATAACAATTCAAGTAATCTAGGCATCACAACAAAATTTGAGTTCATTAAAAGGGCAATCTTTGAATTTGACTAGCATTGGTACGCTTCTTTTGAACATTACCCAAGAAAATGTGTCGATGTCAGGTCGATGTCAGCTATTTTAGGCTTTCTTGTCAACCTTCTCCCATTTCCTTCTCCACAGGCGCTAATGTGCTCCTCGTGGCAAAGTGAGATTTAGAATTGTCTTCTTTATCACTTCAGAGCCTCCCTCTCCTCTCATGCTTTTTGCATTGCAAAAAAGTCTGAGAACACTCTTAAGTCTTCCACTGAGCAAAAATACTAAACCAAGTCCATGGTGTGAAACCATAGTTAGTGTGGCATCCTGACCATTCCAGTCATCCTGAGAAGGAAGAGAATGCCTTTTTAATCAACTTTGGGGTAATATATTGCGTAAATGGTGACAGTGAAGTCAGCTACCTCTATCAGCTTTAAATCTAACCTGAGAACAACACCAACTTGCTCAATAATTCTCTATTATATGAGCAACAAAAACAATCAAGTACTTGAATACTGTAGAATATGTCTATGTGCACTTCTTATCTTTGCTGTTAATGGCATTCGATTATTTTCTTAAGGGAGTAATTGAAATTTCACCTCAAGAAGGCATGTCGAACACCATGTGCGATCTCCCGCTTCAATTCCCACTCTTGGTCCCACTTAGTATTCTTACTGCACCCCAGAAGTCAGTGTTGATGGCAACAGTTCTGTGCTTTTTTTTTCCTTTTCAAAACAGGCAAGATGGAGGTCAAATATTACCTGGCTTGGCATCACCTCTCCATTGGTGCCACTAATGTCGATACTAGCATATAAGCAAGCCTTGGAGTGAGCATCGAATATGTCTCGGCCAAATAACTTATCAGCCCCAACACCACGGCATCTAAATGAACCTAAAACCTTGTATCACAATACAAACTTTCTCATCAACTTAGCCTATAATCCAGCAATACATAGGGAAATTCACTGTGAAAACAATTTTTCCATAGGGGCCTTGGATATCCTCCATCAGTCTAATCCAATGGCCATTGAACATTTGTGTGCAGTAGGTTGTTTTCTAGCTCAATCCCATAACTAATGTGAACATTTAGCCTAAAGTCATGAACTTGTCCATTTCAAAACTTTCTAATTCATGATAGAAAACTCATGTTATTGGATCTCCTACCATGGAACTTCATTTATAACCATTGGGTTACAGAAAATTTCAGCAACCTTGGCATATTTGTTCATTGGGATTGGCTCGCTAGCTGGTGTATATGAATCACAAATAACCTACACATGAACAATAATTTTCCGTAAACTAATTGAAATGTCCTTTCTCGTTTGGTCAACCTATTCAAATGATCAGATGGATGAATATTTTTTGATGATATAATTCTTGTTTTGTGGATGATTACCAAGATATTGTTGTCACCTCCGAAAGGATACTTGAAAAGGGCTATTAAAAAGTCCAGAACTCGATGGAATGATATGAAGGTAAATATGGTAAGATGGTTTTAGGTTTATGTCATCTTACTATAAGGTCACTTCACCATCATCCCCTGGATTTGCTCGTAGTTCCACTAGGGAATTGGAGAGGGGTGCTCGATAGGTCTAGGGATCGTGTGATTATTCAAGAATCAATAGATCAGTAGCATATAGCACGTAAAGAGTAAAAGGCTACATATTTTATCATCACCATTCATACCCTTGATTTGCTTGGAGATCTATGTCAAAACCTCCAATACTGTCTCGTAGTCAGACTAACATCAAAATGCAAAACAAGATTTGCTAATGTAGAAATTCAAGGGGAAAAAAGAGAGAAATGTGTCACTTGTTGAATGTGCATAAAACATATTATTACTTGTTCTGATGGTCCATTGAAGAAAGATGCAAACTTATTATTTTAATACAGAATAGTTCAATTATATTTCACCTTTTTGTGCACCGCATTTAAAGGTTTCAGGCATTAAAACATACCAATTATAATATGCAATTATCATACCGGTGTATGGCATGATATCCAAGTTGAGAAGACTCTCGAGCTCGTAGTAGTATTGTTCTCGGACTTTAAAGCATACACCCTGAACTTAGAAAAGCTCTTGGTGTTTCCACTCTTCTTCTATTTAGCAAGAGAGAAATCCATGGGTTTCATGTCATGGGACTGGCGGTCAGGGAGTCATCAGTGCCAAAATCTATGCCATTTTTGCTTGGTCTAAAAAATAAAGCTGTGTGAGTAATAGACATATCTCTTGAAACAAAAAAATCTCAAACTTAATCTCATGGAGGATACTTCAAACGACGGGCTCTATTGGTATGACTTGGCCCTGGAGTATGCATGCGAGTTTAGTTTTGAAAGATAAAAGAATGGATTGGATACTTCGAATCAAGTGCCACAACCGAAAAGTAGAAAACCGCTTTTCGAAGACTAGTATCAAGTAGGAAAAAACTTACATTTTTGAAGCATAAATAGTAGGTCTTATTGATTTCCCTAAGGACGCCACCGCAGCCTCCTTGAAAAGTAAACTAAAAACAGCCGCATAACCATGCTTGTCCTTTTAAAACCATTTCAAGGTTATTCTCAGGCCTCATTCCCAAAGAGAGCCTGTGAACAAGCAAAAAACTGAGGGCAGTTACGTTGTTGAAGGAAGCAGACTGCAGAGTGCAATAGTTTAAAAAATTATGAAATTCCACCTTTCTTAGGATCAATAAGCAAACGTGTTACCTTGATATTTCATTAGATCTAACGGTTGATCAACCGATGAATCTTGACAGTGCACCAAATCTTTCCTCTTGCAATCAAGAGGCAATGAAAATGAAGTACTTTCGTTTTTTACAAACTTGGCAAACTGCAAATTACTCTTGTAAACTGCTTTGGCAAAAATATCCATCAGATATCGCCAAGGCAGAGCAAGATACTGAACATAGCAATAATCAGTATGACCAATTGAAGTCATAGAACAAGAAAAATCTGAGACAAGAGCATATACAAGAGAAATCGCTACATGAGGTCCACAACGTGGACGTAAAATTGGTGATGATTGATTTAGTCACCAAAAGAAACGACAACAAATAGTACTGCTTCATTCATTCATTCATTCTGCCTTCCACAAAATGCAATTCTTTTGTAGACACTGTTGTCAAAAAGAGATGAAGAACATGTCAATTGTCAACCAAACAAGATGTGCAAGACAACCTTATAGTTATCAAAATGGAGAACTCATAGATTAGACTCCCAGTCCAATTGTCATAAGACCACTTTTAATGTCAAACGTTTACTCAATTGCTTAAGATGATGCTCAAAATTGGCAAAGGATTTACCTGAGAACTTCTGCAGAATGGCTGAATAGCAAACTAAGTATTGGAACAGCATATCCTAGATTTGCTGGGCAGATCTATGCTAGAACCTCCGATTCCATGAGAACGCATAGAGATAATAAATTTTAAGGGAAGCAAACCAGCAGCCATTCTCCAGAGAAGCATTTCATCAGTTCATCTATGAAGAGAGTTATCCAGAAGCATCGGATTGTGCAGGCATTTCGCTCCTTGTGAAATCAAATAAGCAGATTGCACATTATATCTATAGCATGAGTCATGAGCCAGATTTAATGAGCTTGCAGTTGGAAGACGAGTATGAATTTTCATCATTTTTCTTGCACATTTGGGAATAAAGCGATGTTTCCACACCCCGCCAATATATTTAAACCTGTCCAAACCTTTCACTGATCTGTCCACTTACCCTGGTGGAGAATTTCTAGTCACAATCATCGAGTTCGTGAGTTAAGTTCGGGATATGAGCAATCTTGTACCAGTCCTCGCCTGCATCTCTTTTGCACCTCTCCTCCAATTCTGGGCAACGGAAGATTCTTAGGTGAGTTAGGGATGTAAGCTTTCACATTCCTTCAGGTAATGATATCAACGAGGGGCAATCGAAGATTTCAAGCCGTTGAAGTGATTGAAGGGCCTCGATCTGCTCTGATATAGCCTTCATATTTATGCACTCGGAAATTTTGAGACGCTCAAGATTGCCGAGCTGTAGAAGCCACTGTGGAACAGATGCTAATCTGGGAAGGTTAAAGATTGCCACAGACTGGAGACTCTGAAGTCCATGGAAATCCAAGAAGTTGCCACTTTCATCTTTGGATAAATCAAGCTTCTCACAATCCCCAATAGAGAGATGCCTGAGGCTCGATAGATGTTGCATACCGAGTGAGAGGGAAGTTAACCAAGGACATCCACTAATGTGAAGAGACTCAAGTGAGGTGAGACTTTTCAAACACTTCTCAGGCAAACATTCTAGAAACTCCATACTCCAGATGCCTAGCCTCTTCAACTTGTTAAGGCGAAGCATATGATTTAAATGCTAGGTTTGACTCAGTTAGAACTAAATCCTCAAGATGTGGAGTTCGTGGTAGGGCTTTCAATTTTTCACAGTATTCAATACGTAATGTCAATAGACTAGGAAATGATGCCGTTAAAGTGAATGAATCATCTGACTTGATATATTCCAATTCAGTCAGATCATTAATCTTTGAAGTCTTGACTTGAGGTGACGTAGTTGGCCCAGTGGAGGGAGATGTTTACATCTTCTGCAATGCTCCAAGCATAACTCGACTAAATTTGGCAAGGAAAACATAAGGTTATCCATCATCCACCTTGGAAAGATCTCACCTGTATAATTTGTGATCTTCAACTTCTGCAAATTTGAGTGCGGCTGCAATCCATCTAATAGAGCTTCATCTCTATCCCCAATCATTACATCATCAGCACAGAGATAACTCCAATGAAGCTCTAAAGATTCTAAAGAATGCTTACCTATCAAGTTTGCAACCCTGGATTCTTTTACTACATTTATTGTGCTTCCCAAATTTTCAATGCAAAGGCTTCCCCGAATATTAGTAAGCCCATTTAGCTCCCCAAGTCCGCAATAATTCTTAGTAAGAGCTTTTTCTTGGGGCAAAATGAAGTGTGTTAGCCTATGTAGAGAGCTCAATTGCCCTAGTCCTCGTGGCACATAACTAAGTTCCCAACAATCACCTATGTCTAGATTTCAAAGGCTGACTAACTTCTTTATGCCCCTTGGCAATTCTTCAAGGTAATGACAACCGAAGAGATTAAGTTTTTGCAAATTCTGCAATCTCGTAATGGAGTTAGGAAGCCTTTTGAGTGTCCAGTTTCTAGACAGATCGAGATAAGTGAGATACTTTAACTTACATATGGAAGTTGGCACCTTCTTGACATATGTGTCATGCAAATCCAAGATGTGCAACCTTTTGAAACTTTGCATAAGTTGGCATAGATCTCCTTCACTTCTTTGTTGAGGCATAGCAGAAAGAAATGTTCTCAGGGATCTTACTTTCAAGCGTGAGATTGGAAGGTCACCCACAGATATATGACGAGTTCTTTCATGTATGGATTTTGTGTCATCCCATGCCACCCAACACTCATTCCCTGCAACCAAGCAGGCTAGATCATGCATCAAAGCATGCATCTTACAAGTCTCCTCATTCGTGTATGGATCTTTTTTAAAATCTTGGAAGAAGTTACTCCAAAGTAGATCCATGAAATATCCATGAGCAATGTCTTCTAAATGCTGAATTCTATTTGGTGGCTGGATAAATCCTTCTGCCATCCAAAGATTAACCAAAGTCTGCTTCCTTATCTTATAACTTTTGGGAAACAGTGAACAAAATGCAAAACATTGTTTCAAATGGGAAGGGAGATGGTCATAACTTAGCCTAAGAACATATTTTATGTGGTCTTCCCTTTGAGACACATCTGGGAGCTCATAATCTTTGAAATGTAACCATTCGAATTTAGTTTTCTTAAAAAAAAGTAAACTCCCAACAGTTCGAACAACCAATGGTACTCCAGAGCACTTTCTAGCTATCTCTTTGGTGATAGCTAGCATTTTAGGATCTTGTATGTCCTCTCCTTTACCACAAGCCATTTTCATTAATAAATCAACAGACGCTTTTTCGGATAAGCCCCCAAGAAAATGAGGCAAAGTAGTGCCAATAATCTCTGCAACCAAAGGAAGGCATGTGGTTATAAGGATCTTGCTTCCTCTTGCACCTCCCACCAATAAAGTTTTCAAGCTCAACCATTTTTCTTGATCTACATTCCACAAATCATCTAAAACTAAGAGATATCTTTTTCCATCAATTTCTCCCCTAAGTTCACTCTGCAAATGTTCCATAACAACCTCGGTTGGTTCTTTCTTCTTTGCACAAGCTATGATATTTTTCACTATTTTTTTCACATCAAAGTCATTAGAGACGCAAACCCACATTTTTAAGTCAAAATATTTAGTGACCATCTCGTCATTATATACGCATTGAGCAAGAGCTGTTTTTCCAAGCCCACCAATACCAACTATTGGAAGGATGGAAACGTGCTCTTTCACGTTTGAATCCAATAAAAATTTCATGACTGTCTTCTTATCATCATCTCTCCCCATAATATCTCCCTCGCGTATAAACGAATGTGTCGCTTCTCTCTTCCCCCACTCTCTCTCTGCTTGTGAATCCACGGGACGCTCATCCAAGTGGAATCTCCTACCAGCGTTAATGGCTTCTATTTTCTCCCTCACTGCTCTTACTTTATAACTCATCTTCAGTTTAAAAGCAAGCTGGTTTGAACTTGAGAAAAATGTTCTCACTTCCTTGATCATTTCACTGTGGCCCCTTAGTTCTTGCCGTATAGCTTCTATATTGAATTCTTCAAGCACATCTTGGGCATCATAGAAAGCATCTTTCAGTTTCTCAAGCCAATCTTGGATTTCGAGATTACAGTATTGCTCTTCGGCATGTCTCAGTACAGCTCGAAGCGTAGAGACTGTGTCCTTGAGCACCTCGAGTTCATGCTTGAAGCCCCATAGCTTTCCAACATTTTCTAGTACTTCAGGAATCAGATAAGCAGTGATCTTTCCAGCAATACTAACGATGACAGCTTCTGCCATGTTTGTTCTTTCTCTGTGGATTAGAAGATATTAGTCCAGTCGGTCCAAGGATAGAGACTTCTCACACCATGTATAACGAGTTTGTCTTGATGCTGACCTCAGACTGGCAAATCAAAAGCCTAACATATCTAATTATCTACTTCTGTGACCGACTTGAGGTGTCGAAGATAAAAACTCCAACCATCTACGCAAGCCCAAATAAAAAATGCATATTGGACTACCGAGGTCGCGTCCAAGGTCCACGATTGGTTTGTCTAAGATATTTGGTGATTACTTTGTTTACTAGTCTAACGTGCTTGCAAAGGCAATGGAAATGCTGGAGTCGAAGTTATCGAAATACTTATTCAGCAGATTGATCTATCTAACAATTTGTCTAACAGTCCCGATACCCAGAAGCAGACGAGATTTGTGAAATGAAATTGCGTCTCCAAGGACAAACACTTTTATTTTTTCAAATGCTTCATTCTTTATTTATTTATTTATTTTTTGAGAAGATGACCAATAATATTTCTTGGGATTAATTTGAGGTTTGACAAAGTTGGTATCAAAGCTTACGTTATAAACCTAGAAAATTTTCGTTTGCTTTAATTTGGGCACTAGGAGATGTGAGGTGCGATTTATAGTTACTAATATATTGTGTACAGAGGAGAGAGATACTTTCTGCAAAAAATAGGAAGTTCTATATGTGTAGGTAACATAATGGATTTGTTAATATTATGATGCCAAACGCTGCAACACTCAATTTAACTCCCCTTCATTCACATGACATTATTGCTAGTATCTTACTAAAACATTACAGTTTAATTACAGAAGTTCACTCTCCTTGCTAATCTCTCAAAATTATTTGCTTCCTATGAAAAAATGCTTCTACATTGTTTCTTGCTTTCTTTACGTTTTCCCGTTCTCTCAATGATAATAAAAAGCTCCCTTAAAGCTCTTCCCATACTAAACTTGCACATTTATCTAATGTAAAATCCCATATTTTTGGAATTTTAAAAGGATTTCCATGTGAGGGCAGAATGACATACATACTCTTCGCTTTTTCTGGCATATACAATTTGTACACAATCTTCATAATAATTTGGTGTGCATGGCATACATCTACTTTGATTAAATTGCAACATGCTCATCGTCCTACCAGTCACAGAAATGGTCATAATTATTTTTTATGCATATTTCTCTATGCATGACAGTCCTTTTCGCATACTTCAATGAATTCTCATGTAGGGTTTGGTTCATATTTGATTAATATATCATTCCTTTATACAATTTCCTAAATTACTAACAAATGGCATTATTAGGTAATTGTCACAAGAAATTTTACTTGAGCATTGCTCCATGCAAGAATGACTTGATATAGGTGGCACGCTCCTGATTATTTTTATCTGTTTGTATATTTTGGAGAGTTTTTGTTTAATGAGTTCGCAATTGGGCTTACTGGAGTTGACTTGTGCCTATTCCCTACACCTTTCTAGTGGGTCTGGTGTCCTATGTCCTCCTGACATGTAGTAGTGTATAATTGGGTTGTGTCCTCCAAGCACATAGCAATCCATCCATATGGCATAATCCTCAAAGCAATCCCTCTTATCCTCTCCCTATTAATAAGAAATCAATTACCAAAAAAGCTTTAGATCTGTTGTAATTATGGCAATTCAATCATAAATCTTATTTTTGCCAAATTAGTCCTAAACATGTTCCATTTGTGTCAAGTTAGTCTATCCAATTGATTTTGATAAGAAATCATTGACATGAATGCCAACTGTCCTATCCGGCGCAGCTAGCATCAGCATGGACATTTTTACTAATATAATAATAATAATTTATATTTTAGTAATCTTTTTTCTTTTTTATTTTCTTTGTCTTTTCTTTACTTTTATTTTTTTTTTCTAATTTTTGGGCCAAGGGCCGGTGACGCTGGCCCTCAGTCCCCCATAATAAAATAGAATGAAATAAAATAATCAAGATGATAAGATTTAGCTAAGGTTTCTTATGACTTGTTTGTTTGTGCTTTTTAAAAAAGCAAAAGTAATTTCTTGCTTTCTTGCTAAAATTTAAAACATGATTCAAGTCTAAAAAATTATGAAAAGATTGAGGTACTTTAAAAATAAAATAAAAACAAGCATCTAACAGTTTTGCCGATGCATGTGAAAGCATAGAGCTTGAAATCCACCATAGGAGGAGAATAAAGTTGAGTTGTTGAAGATAGGAATTCTCATCATCCACGCACATTACAAGATGAGGCCTAATCAATATGCAAATGGGACCAACCAAGGTCAGGTCCAAGGTCCGCAATTGGTTTGTCTAAGATTTTACGTGCTTCTATTATTTACTCGTCTAACATGCTTGCAAAGGCAATGAAAATGCTGGTGAAAACAGAGTGCTAATCTTATAGTTCACAAAACAATGAACCGATGCATGCTTGGTGGAATTAGTGAGAGCGAAATTACCAGGAGCGTGGGCAATGCCGAAGGACCGAATTTGACAGCGGCGAGCCTGAAGGTAATGCAAGCAACAAGATAAGAAACGGTGAAGAAATGGTACTTGAGTGCTGCCTGCATTTATCCTCCTCGCCTGTATTTATCCTCTGTCGCGCATCAAATGGAGAAAGAAAAGAGGAACATTCGTTTCTGAGGTGGACCCAGCAACGAAATGTGGAACATGGCCCTGTTCTTGCTTTGTAGTTTCGGTGACACTGAACAGAGAGGGAAAAAGCTGTCGCATCGCATCCGACTCCATGATTTTTGGTAGTCTCAATAGTTATTGATGTATTAATATAAATACTTCTGTTTCTTTCTACATAAGACAGTAACCCGATGATCTCCACTAGAGACAATTTTCTACCTGAACTCTTCCAAATTGCAATTATTTTGATCTCTACAATTTTATAATAGTTCAATTTCAGTGATAACGAAGATCTAAAACAATTTTTCCAATCACGATTCTAAAATCTTTATAATTGTAAATAGCACATGGTATACTTCTTAATCTTATATTGTCGTTCATATATATAAATTTTATGATTTTAACATGTAACTTTAATTGCTAAAGGAATAACGACTAATATCCATAACTAGATAACAGTTAATAATCATCAATAACAGTAAATTCCAATAACGAATCAATCAATGTCAGAAGGGTTACCTTAAGCTAACTGAAAAATAAGTCATAATTCATGCATTCAATTTTTAGTACAATGGAAGTTTGATTTCATCAAGTAGCCATAAATGATCATTTCGTGATACACATAACATTCACTAATAATGACAGTTGATCTCAGTCAGACCCATCTAATTTAAGTAATTATATCTTATCATTTAAAACTAAAATTACCACTGAAAAATTAATATTTGCTAATATATATTTATATAGATGTTGTTGATCGAACCTTACCACCAAACAGTAGGCTTGTGAGTGGAATAAGATGCCTCTTAGTGTCGTCAAGAGTAGAATTAGATGCCATCTGTGAAGCGGCTTGTTCCCATCAATCTGACCCTAGCATATATACTACGCTAAGCACCTAAATGGGATTTAGATGCTACTTAGCTTTAATTTGTCCAGAACAAGATTCGCCCCATCTGTAAAGTGGCTTGTTCCCATCAATCTTGTGATTGGCTCGCAAGATTGATTGACTTTACGAAAAAAATTTGAAGAACATTTTTAGCTGATAGGGTAGTGAAAAAGTGTAAGAAAAGTTATGAATTTATTGTATAAGTGTCAATTTAGTCATAAACTTTCTAATGATGCCAATTTAGTTTCAAACTTTCTGACCTTGAGCCAATTTAATCATTCCGGCTAATTTTGACCAAATATTACTTACATGGATATTGGCTTGTCTACGTGGTACAGTTGACAATGACATAGATAATTTTAATGATATTTTAATGATATTTTAATTTTTAATTTTTAATTTTATTTTTCCCTTTCTTCTCTTTCTCATACTTTTTTTTTGTCCTTCCCTTCCTTTTTCCTCTATTCAGTGCCTAAGTGACTGGCCATAGGTAGACTGGTGAAAGCAAGTCTCGTCAATGGTTGGGCAAGGCATAACCACGCCCATGGCCAGCGAGGTTTGACCCTTGTTGAGCCTCGCCAGCCCAATGCAGGGCCACCCTCATGGCATTAGCGAGAGCTTGAGCCTTGCTAGGGGTTGGGCAAGGCACCACCTCACTTAAATTGGCAAGATCGAACCTAATTGTTGTTGGGTATTTCAATCTCACTGACTCTTGCCTCTAGTCGATCGTCAAGGTTTGGCAATCGGCAAGTGGAAGAAGGAAGGAAAGGGGAAAAAAGAGAAATAAATAAATAATTCGAAAATTATTAATATATTATTAAAGGTTGTCCCTCTTAGCGTTGCCTTTGCCATGTAGGTCGGCAAGCATCACGTTAGCAGTATTTTGTAAAAATTAGCTAGAATGACTAAATTATGTCAAAAGGTTTATGATTAAATTGGCACCATTAAAAGATTTAAGATTGAATTGATATCCATGTAATTGGTTCAAGACTTTTCTAACATTTTTCCCCAAGACAAGCGGTCTAATTCCATAAAATATTCCAAACTTTAGGTTCAATCCTAATTCTATCTCGAACTTTTTGTTTGAAAAGAATATTTTAAATTTTCACTCTAGTCGTAGATCTGCCCACAAGTCTAAAAGTCACTACTAGATTTTTTCAAAATTATCAACATTAGAGCCAATTAGAGGTCCATTATTAGATCTACATCTTCATTGACATTTTCACCTTTTTATAAGATAGCAGTAGCCCCCTAATGTCGATAATTTGGAAGAAATAAATGGAGATTTTTGGATGTGTGGGCAGATTTGGGATAAGTGAAATTGAGGATTTCTTTTTAGACGAAAAAAGTCCATATTGGAACTCAAATTAGAGCTAAAGTTGTGAGTTTTTAAAGGAAACTTTATTAATGAATTGGGATTGGATCTAAATTAGCCATAGCACATAAAGGGAATCATGAATCATTCCATCTACCCCTCCTATGGTGAATAGTCAAATTCACAACCCAAATGTTAGCAAGCATTCGATCTTCCAAGAAATCTCGCGACGGTTTAGTTAGTTTAAACAAGGTTGACTCCAACCCCCAAAGCTGCCTCTTAAAATAGAGAAGGATACTTGCCGATATTTGGGGTGTGAATATGCTATTATGTCAAATTCATTCTTTTCGCATGATATTGTATTTGACTAACCAAAAGAGTTTCTGTCCAAGAATAGAAATAGCGAGGTTTCTCTTCTTCACAAAAGCGTTCATCAAAGGGAACTTATTTTTAGTATATAAGTCTATATAAATTCCTTTTTTTTTTTTGTGTTGTTTTTTTTATCACCTTATTATAAAGATTAGAATAACTATTGGAGTCTTATCTTTCTGGAAATGATTGTATTAGAATTTTAGTGGACTCTTGGTTGTTGATGTAACATCCTCCATTCTAATCTCGTAGGATTGGCCATAAGGTCTTATATGGATTGACCATGGGCCATTGGCCATGGGATTGATCAGTTCGATCGATAAGGAATCAAGGATCAGTCATGGTCCGACTGACCAACCGGCCATGAACTGGCCTAGGTGTCGGCCGTAACGACCTACCAACCATATTGGTGGGATCGGATCACCAGCCCATAAGATGACATTTGGCACGGAATGATTTTGGATCAACGGATGGTCACGATTGGTCATAGCACTTGGCCACAGGTGATTCCGCCCAGTTATGCACCGATTCACGATTGATTTCATGCAATCAAATGCAATCGTCTTCCGATAAAAAATACATCATTCCCTATTTAATTCTTAGTGATTGGAAAGGATTCTCGAATTGGTGATATCCGGCCATGGATTGGTAATACACTGACCATGAACCTATCGGTGGATCGGGTGCCGACCGGAATGAGCTCAGGGATAGACTCGGCTATTCCGTCACTTATTATAAGGTCCATAGGTGTCTTGACTTTGTGTTAGGCCATGGGTAGCCTTAGAATAGGCCTTGAACCAATTAAAGGACAACCGATCCTATTGGTCAACCGACCGTCCAAAAGAACAGTTTGAGCGATATGGGACATCAGGGCCGAACATCAGGTGTACGTGATTCAATTTTTCAGGGTGTACCTAATGATTCATTCTCTAGCTCCAGAACAAACTAGAATGATAGAATTTTCCAGACGGCATTCCTAATGGAGAAAATGACAAAATAGGGAAAGTTCTAGAATTCCCTCATTAAATGAAAGGGTGAGTTGTCTCTCGAAAAGGTCAAAAGTCATGATGGCAGCAAAATATCTTTGGATATTCTAGAAAAATGTGATGTATATGTTGACCAATTGGAACGCGCTACACGAGCCCTCATTATGGCCTAATATTCTAGAACCCTTGAGTTGGCATGATCATCATTAGGCTTCATTAAATGCCCATTGAATGCGGGGTGTTGGTGGACCAATGGGAGAGTGAAAAGCGGCCTGTTATTGATGATGCCTAGGAACTAGATTTGCCGAGTAAGGCCTTTTAGCCTTCCAACTCATGACTTAGGCCACAATTATTGGACCCATAGCCTTGCCACCCAAAAAAATTAGGTGGGACACTTGGAAACATTGGAGAAGACCACTTGGTTTGGTAATGATGGCCCCAAGGGCTATAAATAGGAGGAGCTCACTCCATTTTCCCCACTTTGCTCCCATTTTCTCCTCCCGCCGTCTCCTTGAACGCCCCCTCCTCATGCCCTCTCTCTTCGGCCTCCAAGCCAAGTCACCCAATCTTTGTAGCTCACATCCTAGTTCAGGGTTCATTCAGTCTTGTAGGCATGAAAGTCTCATGTCATTCAGTCTTGTAGGCATGAAAGTCTCATGTCAGTTTTGGAAACTATAGTCACATTAGAGGCGATAGGATTTCCCTTAGCCTATGTGGAAAGCTTGTTTTGTGATATAAAAAGAAAAGAGGGCCGTAGAGAAAGGACTTGTAAAAATACTATTATATTATAAATCAGTGTGTTCTGTGCAATGTATGTCCCAATCTTCCAGCTATTGTTTGTCTGGGGAGTTATTGTTCACGTTTCCACATGTGCATGATAACGAGATTAAAAAAAATAAAATCGGGATGGCAACAAGCCTGGGACGTTGCAAAAATAACCTGTAGCTCAACCTCCGAGAAAAAGGGGGTGTGACAGTTGATGCCGTGAATTTTGAGTATCATGGTTCTAACATGCACTTTTTTTCCTTCTCCTATTGTAAATTGCGTAATTGCAATGTTGTGTCTGAGATTTTACTTTGATTTTAGTTGATTATATATTACTCTTTAACAGAATTTACATTTGCACTAACCTATCTAGACATTAGATTAGCAAAACTTTTTCATTATACCTGTAAATTTATGTGCATTTCTTTTTTTTTTCTTTTTTGGTAATTGCACGTACATCATCAAACGTATAGTTGATTATATCTTTATTATTCAGCGGTATCCTTAGGATAAACGTAGAGCTTTTATTTATTGTCTCATTGATGGAAACATAAAGACCATATAGACGGTAGAAACTTCTATGTGTAATGGCTTATGTATACACAATTAATTGCACATTGTTATTTGAGTATCTTGACAACTAAATTTTAAAGTTGGAAAACTATAATTTAATATAATCGATCTTGACTTTGTGGTTTTTTGCCAGAATATGTTTCTATAGTTAAAAAATATCGCTTATTTGAGCTTTCCTTTGAGTTTTTTTATACATTTTATTTCTCAAATGCAAAATGGAGGTTGAAACTCTAGTTACACCTTCTTCAGTTTCAAACTCACATCTCATTATTTTAAAGGAAACCTTGATCATTTCTTAAAATTTTGCCCACCCACTTTGATATATGAATGTATAATCTATTGTGACCCTCGAGATAGGCATCAGATTGGGGATCAACAATCCCCAATTGGTGTGGATTCTCCCAAGTCATTACCTTGTGCAAGGTTGGGATTTTAAATTTTGATCTAATTAATCCTATAATAATTCTACATGACATGGAGCCGCGACTAGCGTATTGAGGCCAGCTAGGAGCCAAGTAAGATATGAGAATATATTTCACTTCCTACAGAAATAGTGTTCTAAGGTTGAAAACATGATTACAATAGTTATTCAACTAATGTCTTTTCGGTACCTAAATTGATCATTTGTCAATTAAGATGTCCACACGGTCTTTTTACCAAATTATGAGTCATGAAGTTTTGATATGCCAAAAGCCCACATAGTATATTTTGTGTTTATTCTGATCATAAGATATAACCTTATTATTTAATTAAAACAAGCAAATCACAACACAAAAGCGAGACAAAAATATTGCAACAAATTCGTCAGGAATAGTAATAAGAGAAAGAGATAAGAGTGTGCTAAAGTAACCCAAGATGAGTTGGCCATGATATAAGATGACAGTGTTATTAAGCCTCAAACAGCAACCCATGAGTTGAATTCAAATTGCATCCAATTTCTTTAGATATGGTCTAAAGAAAAGCACGATTTAAAGTTCGAGCATGCTTCAACAATCGTCTCATCGGTACAAAGCATGATCCCTTTCTTGCTTTGTGGCCTAGTTAGAACGTGGGACGGATAGGGAGAGATGTTACGTCCAACTCGACAACCCATATCTCATTCCCTCCCCCAACTACTAATAAAGATGTTTATAATAAAAATTTCCCTTATATAGAATAGTGATAATTAATGTGTAAAAAAAAATTAAATCATAATTCTAAAATCTTTATAGTTGTAAATAGCACATGATATACTTCTTAATCTTAAAATTGTAGTTCATATTTCTTCTATAATAACATGTAATTGTAATTGCTAAAGAGATAACTAATAATGTCCATTACTAGATAATAGTATCATAATCACCATATAACAATAAATTTAAATAACGAATCAATGTAGGAAGGTGTTGCCTTAAGCTAATTGCAATTTAAAAATTACAATCCATTTCATCGCACAACCATGAACTGTTTACTTAGTGATATACATAACATTTAATGATAATAACAATTAATCTTAGGCAGAGCAATATAATAAAAGTAATTGTATCTCATCATTTAAAACTCGAATTAGCACTAAAAAGTTAATATTTTCTAATATAATATACATGTTCTTGGATGAACCCTTCCTGTCACGCCCCGAACGTCGAACGCGTCAACATCCCGCCATGGTCATGGAAATGCGACATTCCCAGGTAGTGTCGCCGAGCCCAAATTAAATTATTAATGCGCAAGCGGAACGTACTAAGAAGCCCCTCACAAAAACATACGGGATAGGATAACAGGAAAAAAAAATCGATTCAAAATCAAACAACATATTTTCATACATCATTATCAATCCAGGGCTTACATACACCAACAGGATCCGGAGACTATATGCACCAAAAATGGGTCAAAGTTTATGTGCATCAATAAAAAGGGGTCAGCCTACATAACATGGATCAGTCCACCAAAAAAGAGGAACAGTCCTATAACTACTAATCGGACTCGTTCGTCGATCCCACATCCTCCACATCTGACAACACCGGGTCCGGAGACGATGGGTTATCCACCCTACCATCAGGCAGGTCAGCTACACCCTCACCCAGGATAGCATCCATCACGGTCAGTGGGATATCAAAACTGTCAAGCAGACCAATCCTAAAGCCATTGGCCCCAAAATGGAACCAAGCCCTATACCTATGGGGCACCCTAATATATTTGGTCTCCTGGATCCATACGGTAGTCCTGATCAACTCGTAGACCCAATGACTCCCAGGATCAGGGAAGTTGTGCACCTGCTCGATGATTTGCACTGGGATGCCATTCTTCTCTGGGGGTCCCGCTATCTACGGTCATGTAATATTTTCCCCAAACCGGGATGAGACTTTGTCTCAGCAAGTTCACCCCTCCTAAACCCCTATTAGAAAGAAAATACGCCCCATAGTGGTTTAGTCACGCAGTACAGAAGACTTACCTCGCTTTCTTGCCTTCCTGCAGATTAGTATAATTCATAGCACTCAAGTATAAGTTGTAATAAGCACGTGAACCATCGGAATACAATCCAATTCATTTAATTTCAAATTCACAGCAAGCATTTTAAATCATCATTCATTAGCACCACACAAGGGCATAGCCTACTCGCAGTTCGGCTATCTACTGACATAAAGCCAGGCATCACCTCCCCCCTTGGAGCGCGGCTTCGTCAGTACATCAATGGCGTTCCCAAAGGAGCATGGGCCTAGAATCAACTGCGACCCGCATCTACTGCATGGGCATCCCATATAGGGGCAATTCCAACTTAATAGTTCAAAACAATTCCTCACAATTATCATATCACAACTCATAATCAATTTAAAGCACTTCACACATCATTCACATATTACAATTACAACATTAATATTTAAGAACCCAATTTCGATATCAAACCCGACATTTGAGATTTTCTAATTAAAATTCATATTTTTCTCAATCAACACTCAATTTGCATTAAACATTCATCAATTCCAAATTCTAAATATACAGTGATGATCGGCACGAAATTCTGAGCAATTAGGGCCAAAACTAATTTTTCGAGTTTTTTTTTAATAAATAATATTTTAATGATTTTCGGAATATGATTTATTATTAAATAATCCAACAATTTCGAACCATTTATTTAAATCATAAATAAATTCCTTTAAGTCACATCAATGCTTATTTTAAATAAACCTACTTAACCCTTAAACTAAACATGTTTTACTTTAATTAAACCACTTAATCTAATCCATATTTAAATGAACTAATCTAACAATCTAATTCCAATCAACCTAAACTAAATACACTTAAGGCATGATTGACCCGCTAATCGGGGTTTAGTGAGTTAAACTCACCGGAATCGCTTTCCGACGAGTCTCCGGCGAAGAGCACGACAACGCCGACAACAAACCGAGCTTGGAGGGGGGCGGAACGGCGGTTGAACGGGTGGAAGAATGGTGGAGGAAGACCGGCGGAGGTAGCTAGGGCTCAGGACGGCAGCTTACGGCGACGGACGGCGGCGACGGGGGCTTCGGCAACGACGAACAGCAGCTGGCTGGGAGAGACGACGGTGCGGGAGGCTTGGTGGACGGAGGCGAGGTAGCTCGATAAGGGAGGGCGTGCGGTCGCGCGTGGGCGAGCGGCAACGGCGAGCTTCGACGGCAAATGGCAAGTGGCGGCGACGGTTGAACGGCGAAGGGCGGACGAAGGGGGCGGTTCGCACAGCAGCTCCTCTCTCTCTCTCTCTCTCTTCCTAGTTCAAAAGGAAGAAGATGATGGGGACAAGGGGGAAGTGACATCCCATCTTTCCAAGGCTTCATCCCCACCTTCCACTTGTCACAATCCTAGCCCATCTTGCCTCATTTATGACATCACATGTGATGTCATCATCCACTAACTCCAAACCTTCCACAACTTTAGTCCAATAGGTTCAATTTCATTTTCCGCGGTCCAAGTTCTTGTACATTTAGTTACTTCAATTTCCATCAATTCTCCTTCAATTGAGTCCAAATTAAAGTCCATAAATTAATCCTATGTTCCTAATAAGATTTGGGACATACCGTGACTTCAAATTTCAAAATTCGATCTCAATTTCACGGTTGATTTCACTTTGGCACAATACTAGCGCATTCTAATCTACCGAGCAGCGTTTACAAATTTTTGTGCATTTGACTTACGGTTGATCATTTCAAGCCACAACTTTCGGTTGTCGGGGGAATCTCAAGGTTTCAAATACGGGCATAGGGTATCCAATCGTTAGAAAAGTCGGCCCAATGTCGGTCTGTGACATCCTAAATTTTCAGTCATGTTTTCTATTGAATAAATCGGGCATTTCATTGATGCGTCTATAGGGCTGTTCTCAGAGCTGATCACTCTCGAGATAACTAGACTATCTGGAGAAGCCATTAAGAATTTTAAGGTAAATAAACTTGAGAATTCGATCGTGAATTGACTTCTCGACTGTTCATCTATCGAGACCATTACGGCACATATATAAATCGATTTGAGATCAGATACAGGTTGGTTCGATTGAGATGTGTGGCTAATCGTGGGTGACACCACTAAATTGGAAAATTCTCGTCGACCAACACTAGACTGATTTTCTTATCGTTTTGGTACCCTGTGTCCGTACTTGAATCCTCGAGATTTTCACGACAATCGAAAGTCGCCAATGAGTCGAGTGGGTTCATAGTGGCTCGAAGAAAATCGACCACGAGTCATTTGCACTGAAAAGTTCTGAAAGTTACCCGGTAGTCTAGGTCACGCTAAAAACGCGTCAAATGGAAATTAACCGTGAATTCGAACCCGATTTCAGAAATTGAAAGTTCTATGGTGTCACGAGCTATTTTAGGAACGTCGACTCAATCTTAGAAGATTTTTCAGAGATTCCGGGACTTTAACGGAAAATCGTTGTGGACACCGCGGAAAATCGACAAAAATTCGGATAGGCCAAATTAAAGGAAATTTGGACTTCCAAACCGAGCTACTTGGCGATGGGAACTTATAGAAATTTTGCAAACCTTTCTCCAACAAAATCGGACATCGAATTGGAGAGAATTTCGAAGAAATTGAAATCCAAGATTGAAGGAATTTCGGAGCTTTGAAGGGGGCTGTATTTTTGACATCAAAAATTGGATTATATAGGAAAATTTTATGCTAGAAAGTATTAGGGACATAGAGGATATACATGTAGACTTTGTGGGCCAAAGCAATGATGATTTAGATATTTATTTTGGATTTTGGTCTCTCTCTCATCAAGCCTTCTCGGACAATTTGGTCTTGCCGACTTCAATACCTCCCTTTCACTTTGCTTTGCTTTCAACCCTTCATCCCTTTGAGCAAACTTCCTCAATTCTCCATCTTTCACCCTTCTCTGCAATTGCCGAAGACTTCACCGAAATTTCCTGCTGCCCCACCTTCTTCGGTTAACACCTCACTCCACCGAGTTGCCACGAAGACTGAAGCAAACCAGCTAAATCTTCCCCTTAGTTGACCGAAGTATCACACCGAATCGATCCAAGCTGCCGTCCACTTCCTTCGGTCTTCACTCCAATCTGCCGTGGTGTCGAGATCCATTGAAGCTTCAGTCAACCTTGTATCTTCTCAAACGATTTGTTGACCCAGCAAATCCATTGAACAGCCGCACGAAGCCAGCGAACCCATCTTGTTGACTGAAGCCGCTCCTTTTTACTGCCACCGAAGCCCTTGTTGATTTCGTCCTCTCCAGCGCTGATTTTTGAGCTCGCCCGGCAGCAACAATCGAACTGCTTCTTCGTGCATCCCACTCGCTTGACCAACTCCAGCAGCTTCGGCCATTTGTCCGCGTGCTCCCATCTTCCGTAACAACACACGCCAACCCACTTCTCGCTTCTACGAGACGTCCCCAAGCAGCTTGAGCAAAACCGGCGTCGTCCGCGGCCCGATGCCAGCAAATCCAACGCCTACAACTTCAGCGTCTTCGACTCTTTCTTCGCCAGCTCGTGGATCGGCTCTACAATTGAAGCCACGGCAACTCCAGTCCACGAAGCAGGCCCGTGAATCCAGTCAGTCTGCAGCCCATGTGAGACTCTGCCCAGCTCCTTCGTGAGTTCAGCCGCAAGCCCATTGGAAGCCCATGATTTCAGCAGTCTTCGGCCTAGCAAATTCTTTTCTGGTTCAAGCCCATTCACAGCAAGCTTCAGTCCATTTGAAGCCCATGCTCAGTCTTGATTCAAGCCCAGTCCAATGAAGTCCAGCAAGTTCTTTTGAAGCCCAAGCCCGTGAGGCAAGATTTTTGGGCCCGGCCCGAGTGTCCATTGATGCCGCCGAAAGTTCGGATTTCGGCCATTGTTGCATTGCCGTTGCGGTGATTCAGTCTCCGCTTTTACCAAGTGAGTTTTACTCACTAAAGCTTTCTTAGTTTGCTAATTATACTTAAGGTTGGTTAGATTTAATTAAATGCAATTAGGTGGTTAGATTAGTTTAGATCAATGAAATTAGAGACTTAATGATGCATGTTAGGTGGTTAGAAATAGACATTAGCAAGTAGACATGCCATGTTATTTATGGAACGAGTCTTGGTAATTTTCCAGGCTCGTCTCGGCGTCCAATTCGGCATTACGAGCCTGAATTGGATTTTTTATAATTATTTATTTATTTTTCGAAATTATTTATCTAATTATTTATTTTTCCGGAAATTCAACCGGGATGGCCGGTGAGCGGAATTTTATGCTGATTGTGGTGGTGCAGTTCGTTTATTTAATTGAGCTTTATTTTGTGCGGAATTGATTTATTTTTGAATTTAGGATTTATTCCCTAATTTAAATAATCTTGGAAAATTAATTGGAAATTAATCGGGCATCTATTAATGATACCAAAACTGTTGTAGTGGACTACAGAAAATGTTGGGATTTATAAGATGGAAATTATTATATTTTGGTTAAAGCCGATCGTGTACCCATACATGTCATTTTATCGGAAATGATAAAATTGGTTATTTGATTGTTTGCTTGAAATGACATGTATACCGGCTCGATGAATCTACGGAGCATTTGGAGATAGTACGGTATGATAAATTGTGTGTATACTGGCTCGATGACTCCACGGAGCATCTTGAGACAGGACAGTATGATCTATCGGCTCGATGACTCTACGGAGCATCTTGAGACAGTACGGTATGATAAATTGTGTGTATACCGGCTCGGTGACTCTACAGATTATCTTGAGACAGTACGGCATGATATACTGGCTCGATAATCCTACAGATCATCTTGAGACAGTACGGTATGATTTGACAGCTCGATGACTCTATATGTCGTCTGGAGATAAGATAACATACTAGCTATATATCACTTAGGATGAGTAGTCTTGGATGTTGATCAGACTCATAGAAAGTATGGAAGGGGTCGATCAAGAGATAATTTGGATGACATGTAATCGACTAGGTCGATTGATCGATGATTCGATCCGATTGGATGAGGTGACGTGATGATGTATATTTGATATATATACTAACTTGCAAGAAGGAGCTGAGGCCAAGGTAAGTCCTTTGACTCGTGATGTGCTTAAGCAGCCTAAGGTGTATTAGTTTACTAATCGAGTCTTAAGGGGTAGAACTCGCTGAGACGTGGTCTCAATGGTTATTGAATAACCATTTCAAGACCTTAAGGAGAAGTTGAGGAAGAGGAACCTAAAGGGAAGAAAGACTTTTGAAGAAGAAGATGATCCAAAGAGGGATCTTGAGTATAACCCGAATGTGGATTGAGATCCCATCCATTTTGTGAACCCTGTCTTAGTAGATATGTGTGAGACTTGTTTGCTATAAATAGTATCGTAAATATACTATGAAATCTATTATTAATAAAAGTGTAGTTGTGAATTTCAATACTTGAAAATATGGCCTGCTTTCCTATCCCATTGTTTTATTGTCTGGGGATTTATAATTGCTTCTGCATGCGTAATACAAAGAAAGGGTCGGCGATACTTAGTCCTGGGATATCGCACTTTAATATCGACCAAGTAGAAGGATGGGCGCGGCTCTAAAGATCGGGGCATGACACGGTCGGCAAGAATTGTGCGATCCGGTGGAACCACCCACACCTGATCACATACCTCTATCGAGCCAATCTATTTCCGATCTATAATCGATTTTTATTTGTGCCGTAATGACCCTTGCAGATTATCTCGGTCAAAAGGTCGCTTCTTAATCAAATTCTCGAGTCTTATGCATTAGAATTTCTTAACGGCTTCACCGGATAGACTAGTTTTCACATGAGTGGCCGACTCAAGGAAATGGAATATATGCATGCCAACGAAATGTCCATCTAAATTTATTGAAATTAAAATTGGAAAATCGGGCTGTCACACTTCCACCGAAATGTCGATTGGGAAAATGCAATGAATGTGATAGTCTTGATACATTGATGCAAGCTTGATTCTAAATCTAAATTAATCTTTGCTTGATCTCCTAGGAGTGGTGGCTGTCACTTACTGAGTCGTAGTTTTCCTCACTCCCTTTTATTTTCATTTCAGGTATTGAACACGAGAATGTTTAATTGAATGCACGTGAAGGATGATTAGGGAGTGGCATTGGAATTGACTATAGGTTATTTGAGTAAGTTTATAAAATTGGATTATATTTATCATTCAATGAAAGGTTTTGATTGGTCAATATATTTTTGTAAAATCACTATTTTTGGTTGAAGGCTTGGTCCTTCATTTTATTAGTATGGCCAGTCATTCCCTAAATTCTTGGTATAGATGTGGGGCATGGTGGATATTAGGAAAACAAAAAGTCGGTCAATATTTTCACAGAATGATGCCCTTTAGGGATTATTACTAGAATGGACTAGACTCATATTAAGGTTTCATTGTAGTTATTTTATGTGTTCTTAGAACAGCGTAAAGGAGATTGAACTTGGAATTATGTCAAACGTTCATTGAATTGAAAATCCTTTAGTTTAATGAACTATTGTGTCTCATGTGATATCACTTACCATCATAAGATAAAATGCCAATTGACCTTCGAAGCGAGAGTCTCTTGACGATCACATTTGAAGAATTTGAGACAAGTGTAGCTCTAGAATAGCCTCAATTGCAATGCTAGCGAGCCATATGAATCACTGTACTTTTGTTTTTGCCCAAAAAATTAGATAATTGGCAGACGATAAAAATTAATAAGAAAGTATGCATCAGCTAATGACGGCGTTATCGAAGGTAGTGGTAATAAATGAAGTTATGCATCCTTTTTAAGTACGTAAAGTTATATTCACTTATCAGAGGACTCACATGTTTTAGATAATTAAATAAGGGGATAATGACACAAACAATATCGGAACTTTAACATAATACGCAATTTGATTCATGAAATTTTAATTTATTTAAACAATCCCTAAATTTTAATTAATTAAATAACGGGATCATGACACAAATAGTCCACGAATTTTAGCCAAATATGCAATTTGGTGAAGAAACTCTAGCCCAATGTGCAACATAGTTCATAAACTATTAATTTATTCAATATAGTTCCTAAAAGTATATGTTCAATATAATCCATGTATTGTATAAAAATATTCAAATTGAAAGTATAGAGATCAAATTATATATTTGGTCAAAGTTCATGAACTATTTGTTTCATTTTCTATTAAATAATCAACCATCTAAATAGATTTAATTAGTTTTAAATTGGATTATGATTTTCATCGAGAATATATCCAAACTTCTACCATGAAAATAAAAATGATTACGAAATTTCCATGGAATACAACTCTAATGTCTTAAAGCACAGATTAACAGGTGTACTATTTACATCCAGGATTTGTAATAATAACTACTCGTATCTAGTTTTATCTTGTGTCTGTAAATAAATACTTAAATTATGATATCATATGTTGTCTCCTTTAACCTTTCATCACTTAGCTCGTTGTTTGAGAATGCAAAAGGTATATTCATAAATCCATAGTGAATTCTTCCAATGCAACGATAGAAAATAATAGAAAACAATAGAACATATGATCAAATTTATTCCAGGCGATGATTATCTATATGGAGCATTGCGCATAATTATAACTATTTTGCTTCACAATTCTGTGCTGCATCATCCAGCATGTTTAATTTTGATATACAACAGGCGTGGACTTCAGGAACTGATTTCTCCGTCTCATGGATGAGAACGACAGAGGGACGACAGAGCGAGTGCATCATGACAAGAGAGATCAAAGAAGCCATGAAGTTGCAGTGAACGATCCGATCCTATCAGCCATTTCCAAAAATAATGAAGTAAGATTTGTAGTACACTCTTGGTTTAAGCAAGCTTAAACTAATGAAGTATGATTTTTCTATTTAAGATCTTGGCCAACTTGTTGGAACAAGCTTGGATCCAATTCTTGCTACTCTTAAACCCACAGACGAATTTAGTTCTTGAGTCTATGAAATCTCACATGTTAGGATGAAACTGAACCGTACAGATTCTGCATTCACATTGCTCGTATTGTTGTGTCTGCTCGTAAATCCTGATCACAAAAGTTCAATTCCATTCAGTCAGTTGGAGATGATCCACTCCATGATTTCTATGTCGTTACCACGATAACATCTTACGAGTTAAAATCTATAGTGTTTCTTGGATACGAAATTAATTATTTTTACCAAATCTAAAATTCACCCATCAAAGATTATATTTTTATTTATTCTTCATCTCATAATCTAACTTGAATGCATACATTCATCTTTATAAAAATATGCCACAAATGTAATATTCGTTTCCTTTTTGCGGTTTCACATGTGAATACTAAGAAATTTGGATAGAATCGAGTTTTGTTGTTGACCTGCATCTTCATGAAGCTGACTTTGCTATAAATTATTTAGAACCAGCCCTTCACATTAATTAGATTAAAAGCTTATTTTCTCAAATGATTAATACCTGTGCTCCCAAAAGTATCACTTCAAGTAAAGTTTAATAAATCACCGAGATTTACTCTGGTGGTCATCCTTCCCACATGAAAAGAAGGAAGTGAGGGGGTTTGAATCCCCACCTTCTCAGGGAGATTGGGGTGGAGACAATTTAGCTAAGGTGTGGGTTTCAACTCCAACATCTTACAAGGAGGTAAGGTAAAAGTCTAAGAGTAAGAGTTAAAATGGGAGTAGAGTATAACAAAAAAAAAAAAAAGGAGTAAACTTTGATAAATTATTAATTCATATGTAATTTGAATTGTCATTAAATCTAAAATGCCAATTGAGAAGATTCTGTTAGTCTTTTTCATATATGTGATTGATATATGATGTTTTTATTAATTGATTGTACATCAGTCGTAATATACCTAACACAAACACTTTCTACATATAATTTAGTAGATTAGTCCTGATAAACTTGACATAAACACCTTTCACACGCGCTTGCATTGTGGACAAATATATGTGACGTTCCTGCTCAAAGATACATTTATCCACTAAGGTTATACATGCATGACATGCGCAAAGTGCACCTGGTGCGTGCACTGATTTTAGTATCAATTTATTGAAGTGCACGATTTATAGTGTTACATTTGTCTACTAATGCTATGTTTGTCAGGAGGGATTAAGAGGAAAGAGACAGCTTAGAATACACAATCGTGTTTGGAAGGAGAGGAAAGAGATGGAGGGACATGATTGGAAAGATTATGAGAAATTATGAGAGATCAAAAGGGATTGATCCTGTCAATTCTATGTGTTGACACCTAAATTTTAGCGACCCGATTAGTCATTTATTGCATAGAAAATTATGGGTTAATTTTGTCCCTGAAAAAAAAATATTAATTGCATAGCATATAAATTTAGGTGCATTTGTTTTTAATTTGCATTTTTTTACATTTGTTTACTAGACCGGTGGCGGATGGGTCGAATTGGTGTTCTTGAGTTTTAAATTAACAGGTCGGACTAAGCCCATGAACAGTACAAATTGGCACAAGCCCATTTTTTGAAATTAAGATTTGAAATGAGGATTTTTGGAATTTAAGAAAATCGGGGCTATGATCTTATCTTTAAAAATCAGTAGAAATATTTAGGAGATAAGGAGAATAAAAATATTTTGGTGATCAGGAGGTTATAGGCAATCTTTTCGTCGGATGAAATATTCACAAAAGGATTGCATTTTGTTTTGGGCCTATAAAAGGGTGTGTACAGAAGGCTTTTGGGGGGCTTTTTCTTTTCACTCGGTTTTGGAAGAAAAGGGAAAAGTAAAAAATTTTGCTTGCTTGACCGAAAAAGTGAACAGAGAGATTGGCCGTCCATGGGTTTTGAGGAGAGAAGAAACACCAAAGTAAAAAGCAAAAAGCAGAGAGAGACAGAGACGTGTGAAAGGAGGAAAATCAGTTCACTGTTCATCTTCTCCTTCCCCACTGCGTTCGCTGTCTGCATCTGCCTTCCGAAGCTTCCCCCACCACCTAAATTAGCCGTGACCTCCGATCAGTGACCCAGGTCGCAAGCCAGGTGGACCCGTGCCGCTCGATCCGACTTGCCGCTATTGCTCCGCGAGGCCAGGCAGACCCGTGCTGCTCGCTCCCCCCGACGTCCTACCAACCCGTGCCGTTCGCCGCCCCGAAGCCAGCTGCGACCGCTGTGCCGCCCCGAGTCCCCAACGCCTGAGTCTTCCTCTGCCCGAGCTCCGATTCCGCTCCGCCCTTGTCTTGTTGCCACCGTCGCTGATTTACCCTTGCCGAAGCCCCTCGCTGGACCGACGACCGGCTGCCTTGGAGATCCACGAGCAAGCAGTGCTCGAAAAAGAGAAAAAGGAAAAGAAAATAGAAAAAGAAAAAAATCAGATTAGGTAGTTTTTCTTTTCTTTTATTTATCTTTTATTTTTTTTAATATTCTGTTTTAGTGAAATTGTTCCTTTAAGTATTATGATTGATATTCCAACATGAAAGTGTCCCTCAAATGAAGGGTTGATAGTCTGATTTTCGCGCCCGAAATCCGACTCGCAATCCCTTACAAAAATCGACAATCCAATCTCAAGCCCGAGATTCGATTCACGATTTAATTTAAAATTGGCCAACCCGATCTAATGCGCGAGATATGGTTCGCTAATTTTTGGATATCAATCTTATCTTGTTTGGTTTGTCATCGTCAAGTTAGTTGAGTCAATCTTATTTTCGTAAAAGAAAAATCCAAAAAATACTTGAGTTAGGAATAGATTTGCTTTAGAATATTCCTAGTCTTAGGTTTAAAATCACAATCTTATTTCGAATTTTTAAATAAAAAATCCAAAAAAGAAAGTGCAATCATTTAGGTTGTTAGTTTTTATTTGAATTGCATGTTTAATTATGTGTTAGTTTTAATTTCGAATTTCTTAAAGAAAAACACAAAATGTTTCATTTTAAATTTAGATCATCTTTTTTTAGATAAATTGCATTTTAGATTTAGATAATGTATTAGTTTAAATTAGGATTTAATATGACTTAATCCCTAGTTTAAATTAGATAGAATCTTAATCTAGCTAGATCATTTCAAATTTCATAAAATTTGTCTTAGGATGAATTAGTTGCAATTTCTAGGATAGATTGCATTTTTAAAATCAAAAATGTCATTTGCATGTCATATAGAATTAGGTTCATGAAATGCACGTCATTTAGTGATTATTGTTAGGTTAATTTCTAATTAGAAATTGTCCATCATTAGATTAGGTCATTTAATAAATGTCACGTGACATATAGCTTGCATATTAAATTGCATGTTGCACATTTTAGTTGAAATAATTTTGTATGTCATTGCATTGCATTGCACGTCATTAGAATTAAGTCATTTTGGTTAATTTAGATTGCATATTTAATTATTGCATGTTCATTAAGAAATCACAAAATTTTTCATTTATTCATATAGTTTAGGACATGTTGCCATGCCATATCATTTCATATTAAATTAAAAGCATTGCATGATTCTTATTAAATAAGTGAAAATGAAAAAAGAAATTGCGTGTTAATTAGAAACCATATCTAGGATTGTTAATGTGGATTTTAATTTAACACTGCAGATACTTTCGTTGCTTTGAGGTAAGTTCTACATCATTAATTGCTTTTTTGGATGTTAAATTGGTGGTTTGTGCATTTGCATGAACACCTCACATGTTAGGGAAATAGATTTAAAATCAATTCAAATTGTTTGCCAAACATTTTTCAAACTAAAAAGAAAGGTACCAAAAGGGCGTTAGATAAATTTAACGTAACCAAGTCCCAAATCTACCCTTAGTCTACGTTCGTAGGAGTAAAGTAAATCTCCCGTTATTTTACTAGGGTTTTTAATCGACCCACCAAAAATAGATTAGTGGCGACTCCGAGTTAAAATTCAATTGCATGTTAACAATTCAAACCTAAGTTGCGAATTGGTATGGGCTTGAGAGAGCCCGAGTTAAGTCTAGGCTGAACAATTCATTAGCCAAACCCTAGGTGGTTCACACCCGAAAAATTTGGTCGCGACACTATGTATGTTATAAATCCCCTCGAATCTCTCCGAATATGGGAGGACTCGAAGGGATTTGGAGATTTTTGTTCATTATTTAACAAATTTGTTCTGCCTTCTTGCTAATATCCATCCTTATTCAGTATCAATTGATATTAAGGCATATCGATTATGCCAATTGCTAACCTTTAGTTTTACAATTGTCTATTAAAGCACTTACATGAATGAGTATGCAATGATTGAGGGAACATTATTACATATACTTTAATGTTTTTTTTTAAAAAAATTATTCTTAAGGTTTGTTAGTCCACTAAATTTTAGCGGCCATTTAATAATCCATCAAGGAAAAATTTGAAAATCTTCGTAGGGAGTTAATTTCACATTATTTAGATGTATCCAGTCCAATGATTCCCAAAAACATCTATCATGATTTGCTAATTTCGTTCCTTCTAAAAATAAAATGGCATGGATAATAATGTACGGTGTGGCTGCCACGTGATTGCACATCTTCGCATCTAACTTTTTTGCCGTCCTAAAAAGCTAGTCAAATTTTGATTGTGTGACATCCAAGGTTTTGTTTTAAGAAGAAAATGTTAAAGAGATGGCCTGCACAACAGTCTAAAAAGCACGTCCATTGTAGGCTCCTGCTCGTCTGCTGCCACTTTCGTTGAGTGACTCATGTTTGAGAGCCGATGGTGACAAGTTTCGTGATCATTTTGCTCGTTGTAGAATGGAGTCCATCTGACCCCTGATGTATCCAAACTCCATTGTCTTGAGATCGGAGGTTGCATAGAATGGAGTCTATTTGCATTTTCTTTTGCTTGTGATTCCGTGATTTATGACCTTGAATTTTGCGATCTAAAGAATCTTGAGGTCTCAGGGGGCTATTATTAAGGATAGATCAAAATTAAAAATATCTATAAGGCAACTAGTCAATAAAAAAAGGTTAATGATTCAATTGACGAATTGACATGATGGCATCCATTGAACTTATGCCACTTAATTATTTTATTTATATAGTGTGAAATGTGCCAACATATGCCTGTGAATTATTTTTTGCGATGTACGGTTTATGCCTATGGAGATAATCACCACATTTTCTTGTTGTAATATGTTTTTTTCACTTATTATAGCAAGAGAACAAGATTGCTTGGAGGAGGGAGGGATCAATTTGTTCGAGGCTGTTGTGGTCTCACCTCGAGCGAGGTGCTTGAAGAGTTACCCTAGGCAAGGGGTGCTTGAGGCCTCAAACTCCAAGCGGCAACCCTCGGCTGACGGTCGCCAAGGTGGCAACAGCTCTACTAACCACTCTATCTCTCTTTACGGCTTATTTCTTTTTATATTCTTTTGCTTTTCTTCTTTTATTTTGATTTTATTTGTGATAAGTGTATTGAAAGCCCTAAAACTTATTATGAAAGTACAATTGAGTTCCAAAACTTTCAAAAAATACAATTAAGTCTTAAAACTTGTTATAATTTTCTAATTGTCAAGTTGGATGGATTAAATGAAAGGAGACTTGACAAGCGTTAAAAGTTTATTATACTTTTTAAAAGTTTGGTGACGCAATTGCACATTTGAAAATTTTAATACTTAGTTACGCTTTTATAATAAGTTTTAGGAGTTTCAGTGCATTTATCATATTTTATTTTGATTTCTCTGAATTTATTGAATATTGTCTAAATTAGTGGTTTTAAATTGGAAAAATATGTTTCACATGGAAAATTGTATAAGTGGCTCGAGCACTTATTAAACCCTATAAATTATGCTTTTTAAATGTAAATTTACGTTTTGAAGTAAGTGACTTTGTTAAAATGCGTGAACTTTTCATTTTCCAATAGTTTAGAAAAATCTTATTCCGTTGAATCTTCAAAATGCTAGTTGGCCATGTCAGCTAACCTACTATAATTATTACCAAAATAACATCCAATTGTTGGAGCTAAAACTGATATATACTGAAGATAGTCCCGATCACAATCTCTTAATATCTTATGTCTTCACATTTATTATTATTTTGTGTGTGTGTGTGAGAGAGAGAGAGAGAGAGAGAGGGAGAGAGAGGGAGAGAGAGAGAGAGAGAGAGAGGGCACTTCATAACATTTTTCTTTATGAAAAGCAATCTTATATTTTTTAATAATCAAGAGAAATTAAAATAAAGAAAGAAAAAAACTAATATAAAAAAAGAAGGCCATGAAGAGAGAGGGTGGCTGGTTGAGCTGCCACCATCCTTCGACATGTCGCTGAATGTTAGAACTGTTCTTAATTAGTGTGCTTCACTAGAATCTAAAAAAGTTTCAAAATTCTTGATCAGTTTGTAAGGACGATTGTATGTAGCATTTATGCTCGTTTTTTGTGATACGATATGATATGTGCTTGGATGGCATTTGATGAATGGTGCAATTTGTGTTGTGAATCTGTTTTTGATATGCTTAAAAAGATTTTCACCCACCAAACCGAAAGGGTGCGAAGGAGCGATCAAGGAACCGGCATCTTCATGCCCGCTAGGAATGTCTGCTTTCCGTCAAACCTACTCTTCATGGAGTTCTCGGGGGACGGGCCTAAGGGGACTACCCAACTACTAGGGAATTGGCCCGGGCCCCGTGGATAAACTTTAGCATATTGGTTCGAACCCGAAACCTCTTGCAAAATCTTGTCATGGAGACATCCGACCATTGGGCTATTGTGCCTGCGGTGGCTTTGCTTAAAATTTATTCTGTTGGATTTGGTTTCGACTCCTATTCAGAGTAGAAGAACAAGTGAGTATTCTTGTCTGTTCTATTTTCGGATCTGTTGGCTTTAGTGTAGAATATGGGACGAAGCAACGATGACTATTGATAATCCTGATGCTGCTTTCTTTGACCTGGTGGTTGAACTAACTCAGGAGATGGTCGGCGGTAGATTCGAATGTCTAAGTTGAGTGTTTTGGCTGTATAAGAATAATGCAAATGGATGCACTGGTTTGTAACAGGAGATTCGTGTGCTGAAAAGAAGGTTTACAAATTTATTCAAGGACAGGATGCCCTGTAATCATAAGGTTGAAAGAAATCTGATTCTGGCAAGTGGGTCCTTGAGCAATTTGCAAAAGATCATAATCATGATCTCGACGCCTGTGAGGAGAATCATCCTGCCAATTCCCGATGCAAAAGTTCAGCAACAACCGCTAAAGTGGTTGATTTGTGCTGTAAATCATGGATAAAACAGCTTGATGTTGTTGATTATGGATGCTCATATTATTTAAGTATTGTCAATGCCAAACGCATTAAACCGGGGGCAAATAAAGGACAAGTGATCCTCGAGCCCTTTGTGGGTCTAAAGTTTGATTCAGCTAACGAAGCATATTAGTATTATGATACATATGCTGGGAACATAGGATATAGAGTTCGTATTGGTCAGTTGTTTCGATCAAAGAGCGATTGTTCAATTACTTCTAGAGATTTGTCTGCTTGAAGGAAGGATTTCAGCATCCTTCTAGGGTTGGGTGTGGTGCATTTATGAGGATTAAGAGGCATGACAATGGCACGTGGGTTGTTGATCGTTATCAACTAGAGCGTAACCATGAGCTTGAGATGCAATCGAAAGCCAACAGAGGTTCAGCTTCTGGGAAATTTTTAGATGAGATTAATGAAACGTCAGAAAAACTAGACATTGCTAAAAAGCACAATGCGAGCCTCATAAGGAAACATCGTGCAAGCAACATGGGAAGTGACTGGTATACCGTGCTTCATAATTACTTTCAGAACCGACAAGCTGAGGACGTTGGGTTGCTGTAGGAGTCTTTTCTGGGCTGATGCCATCATTTTTTATACCTCCTATAAGCAAAACAATTATGTGGTGTCATATGCTACTTAGGTTGGTGTTAATCACCTCAAGCGGGCGGTTCTTCTTAGATGTGCTCTAGTTGCTAATGAATCGAAGGAGTCCTTCATATGGTTGTTTGAAGCATGGCTCAGGGCAATGTCTGGGTGCCATCCCCAGTCGATAATAGCTGATCATGATGATTCCATTCTGCAAGCGATTGCACAGGTTTTTCCTTTGAGTCATCATCGATTCTCAGTGTGGCAAATTAAGACAAAAGAACAAGAGCATTTGAGTCCACTGAGTAGTGATTGTAGATGTGAATATGAGAAATTTATTTATCAAAGTCATACGATTGGTGAACTTGATGCTGCATGGCAATGTATCATAAAGAAGGTGTTGGATATCTTGCCGAAAAAATGCAATATTCAGTTTGTATTTTCAAAGAAACTCACAATTTTTCCCCAAAGTTCATATTTAATATTCCCTTGATTGATTTTTGTTGTGACCCTCCGACATGGGGAAGACGGGTTTCGGAGGTAGTGTTAAGTTGGGGATCGGTACGGACTCTCCAAAATCCTCACCTCACGTGATATTGAGATTCTCATTAGTCAATTAGTTAGCATGATGGTTAACCGTACTCTGAAACATGGGGAAAAAATATCATTGGCTTATAAGAATTCTAGGTAAGGAGGAGTCATCACTAATTCATTCGGGTCAATTAAAAATGAAGTGAGGCATAAAATGGTGAATCACTTCTTATACAAATAGAGATCTAAAATTGGGGACCTGATTACACTAATGCCATTTTGATACCCTAAAGTTGTGTTTGGTAATCCGGATTTAAGTCCTAAAAGACTTATCAATTAGGTGTCACATGTGATTTTTTAGCCAATTATGAGTCTTAAAAGTCTTGTCCACTAAGTGTCCATAAAATATTTTTGTGTTTATTATGATCCCAAATGTAACCTAAACATTCAACTGAAACAAGTAAGTCATAACATAAAAGCAAAATAAAAGAATAACAACCCAGTCATCAAAGATAGTAATGAAAGAACAATAAAAAAAGTAAAGTGAAGTAACATGGCCTTGTTATGAAGCCTTGGGACAACAATCCCCCTAAGCTAAATTCAAATCAAATTCAATTTTTCTAAGGAGACTGTTCAACCTAAAACTAAAGTAGTGAAGATCATCAATTTTCCTAAATATCTAAATGAAGTTAAACGAATTCTAATTCTAAGATCTAACCAACATAACGGTAATCAAGGCCTGTTATTCTAATCATTTTAAAGTGTTTTTAATCTTATTTTATTCTTATAAGAGGGGACTTGGGCTAGGTCCTTCGGCCGGGCCAGGCCCAGCCCGAATGTGTATCAAATTCATATCCTAAAGGTTCGGGTTACCAAAGTGCATGGGTTCATTATAACAAACCCACCTTATACTGAGAATATAATCACCCTATATTAATCCGCTTCCTGACTTCTATCTGTCGGCCACCATCTCAAACGACATCCACTCTAAACTCTCGTACACAACAACAGCACAACCGAAGCAAATAGTGTCGCGACCTAAATTTTCAGGACAATCCTAAAGTTTAGGTTAATGGATTACTAAGTCTAAAGACTTGGTACGGACCCTCCCAAGTCCTACCAATCGCGACTTAATAGAAATTAACTCATTTAAACACGCAATTTCAATTTGGAACCACCACTAACCAATTAGGGTTGGTTAGAAACCCAAGTAAAGTATGGGAGAATACTTTACTATTGCAAACCAGAGATTCTGGGTTCGTTTCCCAGTAGAGTCACCAAGCTGTTGCGACCTAAATTTTCAGGGCAATCCTAAAGTTTAGGTTAATGGATTACTAAGTCTGAAGACTTGGCACGGACCCTCCCAAATCCTACCAATCGCAACTTGATAGAAATTAACTCATTTAAACATGCAATTTCAATTTGGAGCCGCCACTAACCAATTAGAGCTGATTAGAAACCCAAGTAAAGTATGAGAGAATACTTTACGATTGCGAACCAGAGATTCAATAGGTCCGGAAACATGGTTACGCTAGATTAGTCTAACGTCCTTTCGGTACATTTTATTTTAATTTTAAAAATATTTTGCAGGCAATGTTGATTAATTTAAACCTAAGCTACTAACATGCAAATGGTGGTCATGCGGGTGCGCAATCAATAACATTCAAATAAAAATGCTAATAAAAATGCATGTCCTAAACATGATTTCTAAATGACATGACACCTAATTTTTCTTTTTCCTTTTAAAAAAATTAATTATATGCAATCTTAATCTAAATTTAATATGCATGGATTTTACTTTAATGATATGTGAGATGCAATTCATATGGTATGGCTTAAACTTATTACTATATGTATGCAATCTAATTTATATAATCCTAAATATGCATGTGCTACGTGATATGGGATGAATGACATGGTATTTCTACATGCATGCTCTTTTTATGTTTTTTTTTAATGATTTTTATATACATATATGCCTACACTAAACAATGATGACATAAAATGAGATTAATTATGAACTAACTTATTAGCTAACTAAACAGCTTTTGTGTTTTCTTTCTTTCTCTTTTTTTTTTTTTTAAATGACAATAATTCTTATTAAAGAAAGCGACATAATGATGCAATGTTAATCTTAGGCCTTTTATTAAAAAAAAAAATACATGATGGGAATATTAAAACATTAATCTATGACCCACTAACTAGAGTGCAGCATGTGGTGTGATTTATATGACCTAAATAACATTTTTATTCTCTTTTTTTGTTTTATTAAAGAAAAATTAACCTAATCTTATATGAATCTAAAAAAAACAAAATGCATTACTTTAAACATGAGATATGTATGGACTTAAATATCTAAGTTCTATAATGCATGATATATAATGAACAAATAACGATAACATGCCAAAAAAAATCTATCCATGTAAATCAATGGCCTATTATTTTAATGTGAATCAATGATGCAAAGCAATTCATGAATTTACCATGAAAGTCAAAATAATAAAAAAATCTAAGCCGACGTCTCGCGGCTCAATATTTTTTATTATTATGACTTAGTATGACAAATTTCATAATTGGATAATGATAAAAATAGAACAAATCAAGTCAATTCCACAAGCTAAAAAAAATCCAAATAATAATTGAATTTAACCTAAAATTTTACCTAGCTTGGAAAATTAGGGCGCGTTTGGTAACGTTTCTTTAAAAATTGTTCTAGGGAACAGAAATAAAATAAATAAAAAAAGTGTTTCTGTTCCGAAACAGTTTTTGAATAAAAAAGAACGCGTTTGGTAAATATAAAAAAAAATTGTTCTTGAAATAAAAAAAGAACAGAAATACGTTTGGTAACTGGAGTCAATTTCTCGTTCCTAGAATAAAAAGAACAGAAACACATTTGGTAAACTGTACAAAATTTTTGTTTAAATTTAAAAAAAATACTTTTTTTAATAAATTTTAAACTTGATATTGAATTCTCATTCTCATGAAATGCTCATTAATTTTTTTTTTTTGTTCATGGTGAGTGAAGACAAACATTTTGAACATGATCATATGGCATACTTTGTAGAAAATTTTGTAAGTAAAGTTTGTATCAAATTTTTTTCAAGTACCTTTTTTACTTTTTATTTTTATAACATATAAACTTGATATTGAATTCTCATTCTCATGAAATGATGGTGAGGGCGGTGATCAAGGCAGTGAGGGCACAGACAAGCCTGGCGCTCAAGGAGGCCAAGGAGCTGATTGAGGGGCTACCGAAGAAGTTCAAGGAGGGGGTGTCCAAGGACGAGGCGGAGTACGCGAAGAAGCAGCTCAAGGAGGCCATTGCGAAGGTCGCCATTGTTTAGGGAAGGACCCAATTCGAGGCGATTGATACAGAGCCGATAAGAAGTGATGGTCTTTTAGGGTTTAAATCGAAGTGTGATTTGGTAAGAGGGTTTAGTGTAGTTATCGTGGGAAGGAAATGGTTGTTCATGGGGGGCTTGAGCTGATGTTGTATTTGCATTTGTAATGAGGAATTTGACTTGTGCGAATCTCCAAATTCTTTTCTTGTTTCTTCATTCGTTTTGATCATTATTTTTGGGCTTCTTTTTGTTTGGGATTTCTTTCGATGCAATACACAAGACAACAACATTTGATTTGACAAAATTGTAGAGGAATTGATCAATCAAAAATCACAGAAAATGAAGTTCAGGATTCAAGTGCCAACAGCCATACACGAACGACACATGATTTGCAAATTCAGATACATCCTCGATTCATGGCCCAAAGTCTCCAGCCAATAATCAACAACCAATCTATTAACATGATAAAATTGGTCATCCACGAAATGGAAATTAATCAGTCGTCGACAGAGTCCTGAGGAGCTTCATCTGCGGGCTATGACAGGGCACTCGGCATGCTTCACGCAAAATTCACTGACAGGGCTGACAAATACCCTATGATGTTATGTGCATGACAAGATCACGCAATGAGGTGTTTCCAAAAATATGCGTGACATTAGCTAACTCTAAACAAACGATAGAGATGTATCGACATGCGTGATGTGACAACTAGTAAGAGAACTTCCACTCAGCCAGCAAGTCAATGATGAGGTCATGAGAGGAAGATCAAGCTGTCTTGAAGCCTATGGGGACTCCACAGGGGCAGGCTCTCGATTTATGAGATGTTCAGTCAAAAGCAGAATCTAGAAAAGAGCTCAATATACCTTTGGAAAGGGCCAAGACCCCTGCTTCCCACAACAAGTAAATCAGGCCTAACTCGCTTCACCTCATGACAGATGACCTCTTTTGGATCTCCTTTCTTGATCCATGCTTCACATTGTACCTAACATGAACACATCATAAGGAAATGACAAATATTATTGTTGGCAATGTTTATTCAGGAAAAAGAGAGGAGAAAAATCTCCAATACCCCGATTTCATGACATCTGTTGACAAAGCACTCCAGTATATGAATTCCTCTCGCCTTGTCCCTCTATTTCAAGCTCTTAAAATCATCCGGAGATGCATATACACTATCCATGTCATCAAAACCTATGGCAAAGGCAAAGTGAGGCCATATATCAGTGAGGATGCAGGATTTCCACAAACAATTCGCCTCGGCAACAAGAATTGCTGAATCAAAAGGCACGACTGACTTATTGCCATACATATATAAATGCCACACCCAGAGTCTAACAAGCAAAACCCCACATTGATCTTTCTATGAAGTACTTCTTATGGAAATGATTACAAAACCCGTTGGTTGGGAATGATCTCATTTATCTAAACGCTCAGCATTCTAAAGGCAGATAATACTCTCCAAAACCAATATGCAAGAGTTACGAGCCTAGACACCCGGTCCGCTTCACTCTCGAGAACATATGTGATCAAATGTTTCAAGGGCTTTCCCTTTGAGGCCTAGAATTAATAACTCAAGTTTCACATTCTGTAAATTAAAACTGCAGAGCTAAATACAACGGCTCATGCCTCAAGTCTCTTTCTTCTTTTTACAGAATAAGAGATGGGAGAGACACATACAGATGACTATGCACTTCTACCATGTTTTTGGTCATAACATGACACATATCACAATAAATCAGTCAGAGCATTCCATCGAAATCCAGAGAAGGATGAAGTGCCATGTACAACATGCCGCATCTCTCTCATTCAGCATGGGCTTCTTCCTAAACACCAAAATCCCACCCCTCCATTCGGGAACTTCTTTAAGGAAGAGAGTAGCTTTGATGACAAGTAATGACAACAGATCTGAAAATCCAGGTCATCCCTTTCCCTTCCTGCAACTCATCCTCTCCAGGCTATTCAAACACAAGGCTTGGCTAATTAAAGTAGAGGCGTATTCTCAAGCACCTCAACTTCTTTTTGTGCAGGGGAAAGAGAGAAGATCAATCACCATTGCTGATTTACTACGACAACAGAACTAGAACAAGATTTTCATGCGGCTGCAAAATATCCGAGGTCTGCAGTTGCCAAAACTCGGACTAGGCAAAGGGGAGAGTACCTAAATTACCATATACAACATGCGCAGCATATTCAGTCCTCTTCCATTTCCCGAGTTCTTTTACAACACTGCCTAGTTCTAATCAATTTGATCGTTCTCAAACTCTTCTCCACATCTTCCTGCCATCCACAGCATCGATTTTCCGCTGATCACACCGCCAACGATAGGTACGCCAAAAACCTCTCAGATCTGGGCGACGGCTCGCTTGGGGCTCAGCGTTCCTCGCTCGAGCTGCTCTGCCGAGCGACCACAGCAGCTCGAGCTCGGCAGAGCAGCTGCAGCGAGCAACGCTCGCTTGAGGCTCGAGCGAGCTGTCGCTCGAGCGAGCATCAGGGGGTGGTCGGCGAAGGTGGCTCTCGCCGAAGCCCTCTTCGAACGGAGATGGAGGAGCGGAACACTTCTTACCTGGATTTGGAAGCTTTAGCCGGTGAAGGAGCACCACCTGTCGGCGTTGGAGAGTCAGCCGAGTGGGGAGGCGCCGGAGAGTCGCCGGAGTGGGGAGTCGCCGGAGAGTCCGCTCGAGTGGGAGGCGCCGGAGGGAAGGGTGAGACGCCGGGGGAGAGCACGAACGAAAGCTTCGGGCACGAACGAAGGGACCTCCAGAAGTGTTCCGGTTTTGTTTCTTTATTTTTGTTCTTTTTGGGGTTGCAAGAAGTGTTTCTGGAGAACAAAAACAAGTTTTTTTTGTTTCTCTTTTTTGTTTCAATTTTGTTCCAGAAACAAAAAAACAAAAAAAGAACAGAAACGCAAACAAACGCGTTTTTGTTCTTTTTTTGTTCCCGGGAAAAAAAAACACAAAATCTATTTATAAACAGATTTGAGAAGTGAAAACATGCAGCCCCTTATCTCCAAGATGGAAACCAGCAAGGAACATTCCAAATTCACCTTTCTCAAGCTTCAAGTGACCTGCACAAGGAAAATGGTACCAACGGTATTGAACTTGCTGGACAAATTCAGATGAAGGTGGTCAGTGTCGGAGTGGGCCGATGTTGGAGCTCCAGTGAGGACTGGGCGGCAGCAGCAACAGGGAGGCGCGGCGTCGATGACCGGCGAACAGCAGGGTCGCGGGTTGCAACAATGGTGGCTTGGGCTAAGGCGCAATGGCGGAGGCGGTAGCTGCAGTAACAAAAGGGGTTGTATAGGCGGTGCGAGGCTCCGACGAAAGGCAACGGGTTGTTGGGGCTCGCGAGCGGAGACCGGCAGCTACGTCGGCGCGGGGAAGGCGTCGCGAGGGGGTTTCACCGGCGGCGAGCTGAGATGCAGATCATGGGTTGAGGTTCGCGGACGGCCGGTGGTGTCTTGATGGGGAGCGGTGGTGGTGCTGGTGCTCGGACAAGGATGGCGTCGGCAGCAGGGCGGCTGGCTGATGAGCGGCGACGCAAGGGGTGGCCTGGTGTGAGAGACCGGCAGAGCAGGAGCCCGGTCTGGGCAACAGCGAACAGAGGGGTGCTGGGTATCTTCTACGAAGGAGACGATGAACAATCCTATTTTCTCTTTTTCTTTCTTCTTTTTTTTTTTCTTTCTTCTCTACCGAACCCTCACACGTCTCCCTCACTCTCACTTTTTTGCTTTGCCTCACATCATCTCTCTCTGTACTTTCTTTTCTCTCCACCTTTTTTTCTTTTGACTTTTCTCCTTCGACAAAACTTTATTTTCTTTTGTTGACTTTCAAAAACCGAATGAAGAAGCCCTCCTACTCGATTCTGAAGCCTCACATTTCATAGCGAAAGTGCTCAAAGTTGTTGAAGATTTGCAAATATTCGCTCAACCATCCAACAGTAAAAAGGCTCCAAAATCACACAATCGAAATTTTTTTAAATTTTGAAATGAAGATATGTGTTCAACAAGAAAAACGCTTCATTATTCAATTTCTTTTGAAATCTCCCTCCACAAACCCAAATGTTTTATTTTATTTATTATCCTCCATTTTATTATATAAAAATAATAATAATAATCCTAAATTAGGTGTCAACAAAAAGATAGCGCGAGACGCAATAAAGAAACTGCTGCAAACGAGTGCAGAGGTGTTAACACTCAAGCCATAGAATTATCGCCATCATCTCGGACGTTTTTATGCAGGCGGTCTCGATTGACAATCACGGGAACACAGTGAAACACAAAGTAAAAAAAGCAATAGAAAGATGTGTGCAAATTCAATTGTGATAACAATGAAATGTAAATGCAATCAAAGCTTTGCGTTACTAAAATGATTAATCTACACCAAAACGCTCTCAGATTGCGCAAAAAACATAAGCTATTTTGTAACAGTGTCTTAGAGGTATTTTAACAAATAGTTTGTGTGCATCAAGAACATTGCATCCGGTCACGAATTTCTAAGTAATTTTTCATCTAAAACTGACACTGGCACAACAATGTCGTCACATATCATCAGAAAACACTTTAGATTCTCAGTGATTTATTCATGAGTGATATGAACGCAACTCGGTCTTGTATCTCGCAAGAACGACGCAGAACTGGGGATAATGAAGTTACCAGGTCAACAGGACGAGATAAAACAAATATGATGTTGTCACTCGAAATCAAATCCAATAGAAGTAACTCAAGCGAGATCCGAGCACTTTGGTCTTCCCGAAAGGGAAACAAAGCAAAATAGAGAATCCACTGCTTAAAGTTTAAGGCAGCGAACAGCAATGGCGGCAATAGATATTGGTCGTCTGAATTCGATGAATAAAGTCTGCAAAGCGAAATAAACCAGTGAGATCGTTTTCTCCATACTCCTCGCAGCTTCAAAAAAAAAAAAAAAAAACGATTCTCTGTTTTCCGATCCTATCATGGCCCACCTCAAAGCCGTCGAAGATGGAGGTGCGACAGTCAACGGCGACGATTGGTAGTGGCAAATAGCTTCCAGAGTGTGATGGTGAATGAAATTGATGAAGGAGCCTCCGAAAATTCAGGAAGAGACCGAGAAACCAATGTTACTGACTGTACTAAAATCAGGAACGGAAGGAAGGTAGTGGGAACTTAGCTTTTGCGGCG
Source organism: Eucalyptus shirleyi (assembly GCA_017140165.1). Taxonomy (NCBI): domain Eukaryota; kingdom Viridiplantae; phylum Streptophyta; class Magnoliopsida; order Myrtales; family Myrtaceae; genus Eucalyptus; species Eucalyptus shirleyi. The sequence continues at coordinate 16,287,760 of CM029447.1, read as the reverse complement.
ATCGAATAATGAAGAACTGAGTTCCGATCATCTGAGCAGAACTGAGGAATGTTTGATTCAGGATTGGGTATTGTTGGGATTAACGAATCCCCAAAAACGGATTTGATACTAAATTGAACCCCTAAAATGAATGTGGAAGACAAGCCCGGGAAAATCACGTATCACCAATCGTAAAGCACATCACGAATTCGAGCGTACCTTGTTAGCCACAGATTAAACACCGACGCCGTAGCCATGTTCGATCCGATGACGCCAATTCGTCTTGAATGGAAGAAAAATGTTACCTTGTGCTTATTGTTTTTCCTTTTTGGAGAGAGAGAGGGAGAGGGACGTACGTACGTTAAAAATGACAAAAGGTGTGTTCTCCCTCTCTCTCCTCCCTTATATACGTCCCCTCCAAAATAGAAACGTAGCCTTTCATCGTATCCCTCCATCCATGGGCCCTAATCCTGTGGGCCAGGCTTTTAGGCCCAACATGGGCGGACGAGCCTTAAGCCCATCATTAAAAACCATCATCTCCCACTCGCACATGGTAGGCCGAACAGGATTCTCTTTACCTCTCTTCAACATTTATACCGGTGAATAATCCGTGCGACCAGCATACTTTGAAAGCTCATTGCTATACATCTGTTAGGAATATATAGCAGCTTATAATAGGTATCACACTTTGAGTAGATTTAGTATACTGTACCGTAGATCGATCGATCACATTTATATCTCTCTTGATCTCTTTTAAACAATGATATATATATATATATATATATATATATATATATATATATATATATTATATTCACAATTATGATTATCCCAAAGATAGTCATAATTGGTCGACCAGTGAACACAAAACTTAGAATGTGATTCTCCATATTTGATCTTCCTCTTTCCTTCAAACTCTCAATTTCAGTTTAGCTTGCTTTTCTAGAAATGTCCCATTAGATCGAATCAACTCATGACCATTGGCAACATCTTAAGATAACAAACACTAAATAGAAACCTTGAGAATAAGTAAAAGTTATGAGGGCACTAAAATTGAGGAACTCTTTTTCTCAAGAGTCGCACACGACATAAAAGTTGAGATCAAAACTTTTGCTACTCTTATTGGTCGTTTCATGCATACGCAGTATGAAATACGTATTACGGTATTGACTTCTTTCCCATGGAGCGTATGTCTACACCTTCAATACCGTACAGATGATAATTCAAACATACCCAATGTCTAACTTGAGTTCACGTATCTTCTCATTCACAAAATTCATCAGAACTCACATCTGGCATCATAGACAGATAAAGTAAAATATGTGCTTTATTTTTCTTTCGGACATAGTAAGTATTATATCATCATCTTAACACTCAGTTAAGGTGACATACGTATTTTAAGCTTGAGCTCTCGATTATCACCTAGATAATAAGCTTAAAAACAGTCTCATCTCTATTTATCACACAGTAAATAGAGGCGATTACCCGTGTGAGTGAGCTAATCTTATATCTATCCGACATACTTTTTCAACTTAAAGTAATGCATTGAGCATTAAGATGCATAATGATCAAACAAAGATGCATAGGCATTAACAATGAAAAAACACAAGTTCATAAATGTGAACAAATCAGGAAAATTACAATACAGTACATCAGACTCTACGCAATCCTAGAGATTTTACATTACCACAAAACACATCTCTAGGTATTGGTTTTGTCATAGGATCTGCTACCATTCTATGCGTAGATATGTACTGTAAGTTCACATCCTTTCGTGCAACCATATCTTTGACAAAGTTATACTTGGTATCTATATGTTTGGTCTTGCCATGATATTTTGGATCTTTGGTGTACGCTATAGCTGCTTGGCTATCACAGTTAACCAAGAATGGATTTGCAGCTTTCTCAATAACACCTAAATGATACAAAAATCTCTTAAGCCAAACTTCTTCTTGTATTGATGCTAATAATGTCACGAACTCAGCTTCCATCATGGATAATGCTATACACGTTTGCTTCTTACTCCTCCATGATATGGCGCTATTGTTCAATAAGAAAGCAAATCCTGAGGTAGATTTTCTTTCATCTAAATCTCCTCCCCAATCAGCATCTGAATAGCCTTCAAGTCGCAAATCCTTTCCTTGGTAATTCAACTTGTAATTAGCAGTTCTCTTCAGATACCTCAGTATTCTCTTAACGTGGTATCTACTCACCATTCCAACTGTAAAATATATGTTAGGTCTTGTACACATCATAGGGTACATCAAGCCCCCAACAATACTAGCATAAGGAACATGTTTCATTTGTTCATTCTCTTGTGAAGTCCTTGGACACAGTCTATGGCTCAATCCTTCACCTTTTGCAATAGGAGTGTCTATGGGTTTACAATCTTGCATACGAAATCTTGCATACGAAATCGTTCAAGAACCTTGTTTATATATGTTTCTTGCGACACAGATAACGATCTCTTCTAACGATCTTTTGAAATCTTAACTCCAAGAATGTATGCAGCCTTACCCATATCTTTCATCTCAAAGTTGGAAGACAACTAAATTTTGACAGTATTGACAAACTCCATATTACTTCCGGCAATCAGTATATCATCAACATATAATGATATGATCACAAATTGATCATTGGATCTTTTCATATATACACAATGATCCTCATCAATCATTGTAAAATCATATGCCATTACGGCATTATGAAAACGTATATACCATTGTCTTGATGACTGCTTGAGGCCATATATCAATCTCAAAAGTCGACATACCTTTTCTTCTTAGCCTTTCACTATGAAACCAGCAGGTTGTTCCATATTTATTTCTTCCTCTAATTCTCCATTGATGAAAGCAGTCTTTACATCCGTCTGATATAACTCAAGATCCATACTAGCCACTATTACCAGAATAATGCGAATCGAGGTAAATCTCACTACAGGAGAAAACGTATCTTCATAATCAATTCATTCACGTTGATTATACCCCTTCGCCACAAGGCGAGCCTTATGCCTTTCTATTGAGCCATCAACTTTTCGTTTTATTTTGAGAACCCACTTGTTCCCAATAGCTTTGCGTCCTTTTGGAAGATCAACCAGTTCCCAGACTTGGTTTGATTTCATTGATTCCATTTCCTCTTCCATTGCATGAATCCATTTTTCCTTACTAGGGCAAATTAGAGCCTCATTAATATTTCTTGGCTCATCCTCATCTTGTGGAGCAACCATAAAAGTTTATCCTTCAATGTCAAAACGTCGACGGGGAATACTTTGGTGACTTGTTCACCGTATGGGAGATTGTACACTTTGCACATCATTCCCCATTATGCTCCCACTTGGATTAGATAATGATGACGTCATCTCATCATGTGTTTGCAATTGAGAATGAGTTGAATTCAATTCATCACTTCTCATATTACTCCCACTTAGACGAACTCCACTAATATCATTATCTTGATCCAAGGTTTCAAATAGGGAGTGATCTTCCCCTATTTCGCCTTTCTTAGGAAATTCATCCTTTAAGAATGTGACATCCCGTGATTCAAATTCAGTTATACTCCCACTTTCCTACTCACCTATGAACACATACCCTTTCGAGTGTTCTGAGTATCTTATGAAAATACTCTTATTTCCTTTGGGACCTAATTTCCCAAACTTGTGAGAGGATTTATGAGTATAGGCAACACAACTCCATGGCTTAAGAAAACTTAAGTCCAGTTTTCTACCTGTCCATAACTCATATGGAGTGGAAGTAACTGATTTGGAAGGTACTCAGTTAAGTATATAGGCAGCAGTTAACAACGCATCACTCCAAAATGTGATAGGCAAGTTAGCATGCGCCATCATGGACCTAACCATTTCCAGTATGGTTCTATTTCTTCTCTTCGCAACACCATTTTGTTGAGGAATATATGGAATAGACAACTATCTTTCTATTCTTTTTTCATCACATAATTTTTTGAACTCGTCAGATAAATATTCTCGACCTCGATCGGATCTTATTGCTTTTATTTTCTTGTCTAATTGATTTTCTACCAGGTTCAATAACCTTTTGAAATAACTTATTGCTTCAGATTTATGAGAAATCAAATAGATATATCCGAATCGAGTATAATTATCTATAAAAGTGATGAAATAAACAGCCCCATGCCTTCTTCTCACATTCATTGGACCACAAACTTCAGAATGGATTAAATGCAGAGGAAATTCAGCTCTTTTACATTTTCCAAATGGTTTCCTTGTCGTTTTCCCTTCTAGGCAATGCTTACATATGGGCAAATCGACTTTTTCAATGTTGCCTAACAAGCCCTCTTTGGCTAGTCTATTCATACGTTGTTGGCCAATGTGACCAAGTCTAGCATGCTACACATTCACATCATTATCATATGTATTAGGAGACGTGAGAATGGAATAACAAACATTTGCATTAACATAGTCAATATCTAATACAATGAAACCATCCATAAAATAACCACAACCATAGTAATTTGTGTCCAAAAACAAATCCACACCTCTATAATAGAAGTTCATATTAAAACATCATTTAACCAACACTAAAACAGACACTAAATTCCGACGAATCTCTGGAGCATACAATACATCATGTAGGAACAAAGTGCGTCCACCACACATATTTAGTTGGCATGTGCCAATTCCTTTCACTTCAGCTCTGGAGTTGTTTCCCACATAGATTCACTTAGTTCCAGTTGGTACTCATCGGAATTCCACGAAGGATTCTCTATCCTTCGCTACATGGTCTGTCGCTCCTAAATCTATAGTCCACAAAGGATTAGATTCAATCAAGAATACAGAACTCGACACAAAAGCAAAGTTCTGAAAAGTACAAGGGGTGTATACCTTTTTTGGCTCACGACAGTCGCGAGTATAGTGACCCTTCTTGTCACAGTTGTAGCATTTCACCCTTACAAGCTTCTTCATGCGAGGACGCTTTCCTCTTTCATGTTGGTTGAACTGGGTTTCTTCCCTGAAGGACCTGCTTCCTTGCCTTTCCCTTTATCAAACCAGTTAGGGCGTTTGCGCTTGGAGCTCGAAGCTCCATGTGAGCTAGAACTAGCATGATAGAGTTCAGCATTCGGCTTAGCCGCCAAAAGGCGGTCCTCTTCCAACTCAAGATGGCGCACTGTATCCTCAAAAGTTTTAATATTTTCATTATGGGTCAGGTGCACCTTCATATGCTCCCAACTCTGAGACAAGGAACGAATCACTGCTTGCACTTGCTGTTCATCAATGAGGACATGGCCAGTATCTTTCAGCTCATTAATCATGTTTGACATTTTTCTAAGATGTTGCTTCATGGTCTGATCATGTGACTTCTTATAAGTGTCAAATCTAATAGTGAGCTGTCTCAGTTTGGTCACCGAAGTATGACCAAATCTAGCTGCCAATGCTTCCCACATTTCCTTGGCATTGTCAAAACGCCTAAACTCTTGCATGACATCATTTTCCATGTTGCTCAGCAACGTAATGCGAGTAAAAGAGTTCTTTTTTTTTTTTTTTTCATGCAGCAAATGCTTCCTTATCTCTCTTGTGCTGCGCAGTGTTTCCTTCTTCAGATTCTACAATGGTCAGGTTAAGAGCTTCTAGTACCTCTTGCTCTTCCAGCACATATTGGATTTTCATGTGCCATATTTCATAGTTGTCACCATTGAGCTTTTCACCTTTGTTCAGCTCAATAACTATGCTCTTTGTGGCTGAAGCTATTGATCTGAACACATCAGACATATATACATGAATTATTAATGCCTATCATTTATGCATCCCTTTTGCACAGACCCATCATATTAATGAACAATTTCAAGTAAGGTTTCATAATCAAAAGGCCACTAAGTTTCCAATCATCCTCCAAAAATCCTAACTTAAAACTATCATTAATATAATTGTCTTATGCAAAATAAATTCTATGAAGCTACAAAAACTTCTATAACTACCCATAACAACCAGCAATAACAGAAAGCAAATAATAATTGACATCCAATAAAACAATAATGCTTTCACATAATACAACTAACATATCGGTTGCTACATCAACAACAATCAAGTAGTAAACATTACATAAGATGTCCACAAAGCACATTTAACAAGGATCAGCCAATACATCTAACACTAAGTCAGCACACGAACTGGGAAAGATTCTCTTTTATTCAATTTCTTGATCTTTTCCCTTGTAACAATCCAATAATATTCATCTACAAAATCCATCACAATTTTCTTATATGAAACAGCTCTGTTGACATCCCATATGCGATTCAACATCCCTTGCCATTCAAGTGGAAGGGTGTTCATGAAAAATCGCACCATCTCTGACTGTGGCATAGGACGACCATTTTCCCGCTGACTTCAGGGACGTGATCAATTAAGTCACCACTCTTCCATCGATGATCAGTAAGCTCAGGTATCAATTTAGAAAGCCTTTCCTTTTGTTCATCGGTAATTGCGCGAATAGGTGTGTGCAACCTAAGGGGAGGCATAGTTCCTGCAACAAATGCATAACAAATAAGGGAGCACATATAATCCACATAGACTTAATTGAAAAAGAAACACATTCTTTTCCTCTCTTTTTTTTTTTTTTTTTTTTTTTTTTTTTTTTCTGGTCAACAGGTCAACGGTTAACAGTCGTCGGTCAACGGTCAATGGTCATCGATCAACGGTTAACGGGTCAACGGTCAGGTCGTCGGTAGTCGGACCAGTCGGGCCGGTCAGACTGGTAGGGGCCAATCGGGCCGGGTTGGACGAACTGACCAGCACGTGCCGCGCGCGTGCGTGAGCTGACATCACGTAGACGTCATCTGGCACGTGCGCGGCATGCGCCAGGCTTCCATGCGGGTCGGGTCGAGTCGAGTCGCCGGTCGGTGACCAGCCGTCCAATGGTCGTCGGCGATGACATCATCCCAGCGGTTACCGTGATGTCACGGTGACGTCAGCACGCGTCGGTTCGCCGATCGGCGCGTGCCGGTTCGCCGGCAGCGGTGCGCACGTGCCGGTTCACCGACCGACGCGTGGCGCCCACGCGCAACGGCTTCTGGCCGCCTGTGTGGGCGCGTCCGGCGTCTCCCGGCGGTGCACAACCCGTCGACGGACTCATCTCGATGAGCCTTTCACCCTATATTTTTAGAAATCGATTTCGACTTACGGAAACTCAAAAAAATGGACGAACAGTGCTCGGGTGTTGGGATTTTGCACTCCGATCCGTGTCGGCCGATTATTTTTGCAAAAAATCAATCAAAAAATATGAAAGGGGTCGAGAAAACATGAACTAGGGCTCTGATACCAATGTTGGGATTAACGAATCCCCAAAAACGGATTCGACATTAAATCGAACCCCTAAAATGAATGCGGAAGACAAGCCCGGAAAAATCACGTATCACCGATCGTAAAGCACACCACGGATTCGAGCGTACCTTGTTAGCCACAGATTAAATGCCGACACCAATATGAGGAAGAGAATTTGGCCCTGTTCGATCCGATGACGCCAATTCGCCTTGAAGGGAAGAAAAACGTTACCTTATGCTTACTGTTTTTCCTTTTTGGACAGAGAGAGAGGGAGAGGGACGTACGTACATTAAAAATGCCAAAAGGTGCGTTCTCCCTCTCTCTCCTCCCTTATATACGTCCCCTCCAAAATAGAAACGTACCCCTTCATTGTATCCCTCCATCCATGGGCCCTAATTCTGTGGGCAAGGCTTTAGGCCCAACATGGGCGGACGGGCCTTAAGCCCATCATTAAAAACCATCAGGTATTGTTGAAGACTGGATCGACTTGGAATAGCCATAATTCACTGTTTTTGTAGGAGCTATGGAGTTCTAGAGAGCTATCCGTGAACTCAGAGAATGGGCATTTTGCAATCTATCCTTGTTACGAAATTATAGGAGCTATGGAGTTCTAGAGAGCTATCTGTGAGCTCAGTGTTGCTGACTGTACTGAAATCAGGAATGAAAGGAAGTCTAATTGATTCGATTATTTTTAGAGTGAGAACCGAATGCATGAACGTGGGTTTTCACGCATACCGTTCGCTCAGGCAACTCGTGCATTTCATCTAGAATTCATGTCGCAATGCCGTTCTCTCTGTTAAACCCAAAAAGGAGAGTACTTTGTTCTGTGAAATTTTTCCTGATTTTTGAAAATATTAGATTTTTCTGTTGTTTTTTTAGAGATTAGGGAAATTGTCGAAATTATGAATGATGGTTTTCTCCAAATCCAAAAAATTTCTAGTCAATATGGTCTGTTCCAATATATATATTAATTGTGGAAAATTCTAATTCATAGCTTTGAAGAAAAAATTGTGAAAAGTAGGTGAATTATTAAAGAAAAGAGTTAGCACGTGCAATATTTGCAAATATATATATATAAGCACCAATTTTCTAAAAAAATATATAATTATATTGTGCAAAGATTTTTTTTTTTTTGGATTGTTCAGAGAGTTCAAGTAATTTTCACGTCGTTGGGGGTGCATATCGGGGCCACGGACTCGGAAGTCGGAATTGAGCATGGGAGGGCATTCAAGTAATTTTGCGTCGGAGCAGGAGTTATTGTCCAAAGTGCATTCGGCCACTGTTTAGAATAGCTAATTTCTATAAAACGGTATTGAATTGTGTTTAAGGACCGAGGAAATCTGAGATTAAGTTGTGCAACTTGAATTAGCAATTTAATAGAGGTTAAAATTTCTACCACTTTTATATTTTGTAAAATACTGCATGACATGATTTGCGGAGAAAAAGTTATATTGTAAAATGGCATGTATTTTTGAAGTATATTAATAAATATTATTTTATGGCATACTCATTTAAGATCAAGCATTAGATACTTTGAGTCTATGATCTAGAAATATTTTAAGCTGAAATGCTATTTGTGTATATAATGTGTGCATGAGCGCACAAACCAATATTGTTGTCGGGCTTAATCTAGACTGATGTGATTTACAATGTTTATTAATACCTCATGTGATTTTCCGGGCTTAACCGACAATATTTTTGGATTTTCTCATGTGGCGAAGTGTGATTGTAGGGTTTTTTGACATTGAGTTCGATATATGCCAATTATAGTACATGGGTGGGTTTATGATATCGTGCGAATTCATGATTTAATGATATATCAATGCAAACTTGCTTCTAGAGGTACATTATTCTTTGCTTTATCCCAAAAGAGTAGTGTTTGTTAGTTATTATTGAGCCGTGGTTTTCCTCACCTGTTTTTACTACCATTTTAGGTTTTGAAAATGAGAAAGTTTAATAGAATGCACATGAAGAGGGACTCGAGAGTGGAATTGGAACTTACAATAGACTATCTGAATAAACTTTTGATTTATGAATTTTTGGTAATTGGTTAGCTCATGATTCACTAGACTTTATGCGCGCGCGCATATATATATATATATATTAAAATCACTATTTTGGGCTAAAGGGTCGATCCTTCCCCCCCCTTTTTTTTTTTTGTTGGATGGCCATTCCCTAAGTTCTAGATTGCATATGCAGATCAATGCGCTAAGGGACTATTACTTGAACAAAATCGACACATTTATAGTTTTCGATGCGTTCTTTGTAAAGGAGATTGTACTTGGGAGTTATGTGACAAGTTCTTTGAATTGAACATCCTCCAATTAAATGGAGGAACTTATAAGATAAAATGCAAATTGACCTTTGAAGCGATAAGCTATCGACGATAGGGGATCTAGATAAATAAAAATTGCCCTAAACATCTCTTCACACACTAGGCCATACCACAAGTTATACATTTATGCAATGTACAATCCTACATTAAGGCATTTTATGTAGGTCACTCAATTTTCATAAATATCAAAAGGATTCCATGCAAGGGCAAAATGACAAACATACACCTCAATTTTTTGGCATATAGAATTTGGACAAAATATTTTACCATTTCTTTTTCCTATTTCCATGATATCGATTAGTTTGGAATATCCTTTAATTCAAAATCATAACTTTTCTTTATCAATTTCCAAAAGATAACTTATTTCTATTATCAAGTCTGATTATCATTTTTATCCCCTAATATATTCCTTTTCTAATTCGGCTCTATTTAGTACACACAATCAAACCTTTCTTGAATTTCCTATTTGATCATATTCTTAGCTGCCTTTATCTCTCTCTCTCTCTCTCTCTCTCTCTCTCTCTCTTAACATTCTCTATTAATGACTAGTGGATAAGCTTTCTATTGTATTTACTAACTTCCTCTATCGTACTTTTACATTCTCTATTTGCCACCCCCTATGATCATCAATTATGCATTTCACACGTCTACTTTTCTTAAATTGCAACATGCTCACCGTCCTTTGACATCTGAATTTTTTACAGACTAAGCGGACATGCTTTTTTTTAACAAAAAAATTAATAAATATAGAATAGAGAATTAAAAAAAAAACAATAAAAACAATAAATGATCCATGAAAGATCTCATCTATGGAGTCCGGCCGACATTCATTCCATTTGGGCTCAAGGCAATCCAGCCCATCACCCCAGATTCACAAACTCCCAACGCTCAAAAATTGGTGAAATCCAATCCCGTCGAGAAGAGCTCATGATCGTTTTCTTCCATGGAAGCCTTCAATTCCCTCAGAGATCATCACACACAGAGCCAGATCGGAAATGGTGGGAGTTGTGCGAGAAGCGAGCAAAAGGCGACCGGATGCTGTCTGGACGCAGGCAGTGATCGTGAGCTCTCGTGAGAACGGAGATAGCCTATCGGCAGGAGAACGAGAACTGACACGCACCTCAAACGCACGGGAATTGGAGCAGCAAAAAAGCCTGTCTCTCTCGATCCTCTTACGTGTTCCAGAACCTTCTCCACCACTGATCGGCGCCGGAACCCCCACCGCTTAGCTCGGCACGTCCGTGCTCTTCAAATCGCGATGTTCTCGCGCGTGAGCTTCGAATCCGTGTGCTCCATCAATGAACTCGAGTTCGTTGAACCAAGGAGAATTTCTTCAACCTTCGACAACTCGGAGCCTTCGAGCTCTCAATTTTCATTGAGCGTGAAAGTTCATAAAATCCCTCGATCCCTACAAAAGGATTAGAAAAGCTAAGTTTGGAGCGCGCCCGTAATTTCTTTTCCAACAGGCCTGACTTTTGTAACTAGATAGAGGACATCGAGTTGTTTTATGTGAATCCGAAATTAAGGGATGTGAAATTTCGCATTCTGCTGCTACTTGTTGCTTGGTTTTTTTTGTTTATCTCATCTCAGAAGACTGGCGTAAGGGAGAAGAAATATTGAGGAGAGAGAATGAAGTGCTTAAAGTTTCCTTAGTTGTACATTCTGAGTCTTTGAGAAGCTGACCTGACATTAAAGAACCTCTAGACCTTTGGTTGTGTAATTTCCTCCAAGTGATCCAGTCTCTTGTGTATGTGTGAGTGTGATGTAACATTGGCAAATGGAATGGGAGACATGGGTGACTCTTGGTTTTGGTGCAAAAGTTAGGCAAGACAGCTACTGGTCTGGCCTTTTAGTGAGCTGATCATAGTGAAGTAAATGATAAAGATATACATGAGTCGCGGTGATTTGCATTTCAATTTTCCCTCACCTTGAATAATCTGACATGAACATAAAAGGAAAAGTGAAGTTCATCTAACAGAAACACCTAATTCAATAATCGATCACCCACACTCCAGCACCTCAATTGCAGTTGCAGAAAGTTACCTGGTGGATGTGATTTTCTATTTGCTAATGATTTTTCCAGCAATATTTGGAAATGCCATTTGACATTCCATGATGTGGCTGATTACTCTCATCATTTTTTGTATCTCATCTTATTTCTTGGCCATACATTTGCTTTCCCTATGCGGCTTTAATAGGACATATCATAGCCGACAACCTTCTGTAATTCAATGATGTTGAAATGTTCCGCTATATTGGAGTGTGCTGAATAACTCTCACAGTACAGATTTGAGTGCGAAGAGTAATACTCATGAAGATGATGCAAAATGAAATATCTCACAGAAGTATAGTAGAAACTCTCAGTCGTACATGTGATACTGGCTCATGAAGCAGCATAATTTGTTCTTTAAGATGCACGAGTAGCTCTTTAATGGATATTTGTCCATTAGCACTTAAATATATGAGGAAACTAGGGCAATCGCAACTGTGCTGGCAGATAGATTTGTCCTGATGGCAACAGAAATGAGCTTCTTCTTGTTATAGCGAGTTAGGCTACTCTTACCAAGAGAAACCATGAGAGAACATTCGGCCGAGGGACCAAGTGGCGTATATGGCTAGGTTAGAGTTGAACTTGCTTGTGGGCAGATAAGTAACTCAAGGCTGCCATTTATATGTAGCTTAGGCTACTAAGGCGGAAGCTGATGTACAACACCTGTAATGAGACAAGTTTCAGAAATGCCTGATTGAGTGTTTCATAGAGTCCACGTTCATATCATATACGACAGCCTAGAAAAATTTTAGGAACACCTTGGTATGGTATGATATGTTAACATTGTCTCCTGATGCCTCAACTTGAAACCTTGAGCTTGAATAGTATTTGAGATCTGAATATGCCTAGTGCTTTGTAAAAATCATAGATCAAGAATAAATCATGATCTCCCCTAGTTAAATTCAAGTTACATTTTTTTTTTTCATTTGTGTAGTCTTAACTAGGCTTGATACACTTCAACTGAAACTTGCTGACATTATACAAACAGACCAAACTTCTCATTATTTATGCGAATTTTTCTGTCAAACCAATGTCAGAGGATATTTTGATTGTTGGTTCACTGTCTTTGCATCTCTTTAAGAGTATCCTAGTAAAGCAGATGACCAATGCCATTCAGAGAAGAAAACAGGGTCCTTGAACCACCCTGCTTTTGAGATTGTATAGAGCATGGTACTGATCCCAAATCCTAAATGATGACAGAAACACGAAAAAGAGAACAAAACAACTGTAGCTAGAGTTTTATATGGTAAAGTTACAAACTGAGAAAAAGTTTCGAACAGAAAGAATAAGAACTTAAAGGAGCATTGAAGCATGTTTTGGTGAAGCTATTTCCTGGAGTTGAGTTGGTTCTGCAGCTTGCATTGGCCATCTCTGAGAAAGGTATTGCCTATTTGTCCAAATTTGATTGGGTTAGGATAGCTTAAGACTTTGGAGTGATCTGTCTGTGCTTCATCTTCTCTTTGTTTGTCTTTACCATTAGCAACATAAAATGCTTCTAAGTTCATTTGTATAATTTTAGTTTATACTTCTAAAGGAATTTGTAGTAGTTACCGGCCGTGGCCTTCTTAGACTAACTGAATATGCGAGACATGATCTTAGGGTTGTCAAGATGATTGCAATAACTACTTGTCAGAAGGCAATGGCCCGAGTCCTGCTGAATGCCGCTCTTTGGGGTCATCTCTAGTCACCTCTTACCATGGAAATTGTTTGGTTGTGCTCAATGGGGGAGACTATCATGAGCTTGATGGATTAGTCGGGTGCACTGGAATGCCAAACACCAAATTACGGAACACTGACAGAGAATCGGCAAGAAACATATGTTGCAACTTTTTTAACTGTAAAAGCATATGAAGCATGTAATTCATCTCAAGCGTCATTACTAATGTCGGCCGCCAATGGCATTACTAGTTCATCTTAATTCGGCTGCCGTATGTCTTGGTTGTGCTGTCGAAGTGAGATTTTTACAAGAATGATTGAGATGATCAAATCCGATGAGAAAATACGGTGCATAGTGAATGGACATGGTAAAGCATCTGGCACATTGTAGAGTTAAGAAATTAGTGCTTGGGGGGATTGGCCGTGGGGCTGAGACCTAGTCTCAAACTCTGGGAGCAGCAAAAGAGAAAAGGTGAGGTTTCTATTTGAACATGACAATATTGATGAAGATTGCAGGCTCAACTTTTAGTAGCTGGAGAAGGATTTAGACTCTCTCATGCAGCAGGTGTGATTTTGCTTTCCTTTCCAAATTCATGCCGGGATGCCAATCGAAACTACTGCATTATTTTCATCAATGTATTCTAAAATGATCTACTGCATAACTGATGACAAAAATAAATTGTATCTAAAGAAAAAACATGTACTCTCTCCCTCTCTCTCTCATGTGCAATTTTGCTTATGTGATATGATACTAAATTTTTGTGATCAGTCACGATTCATTACATTGAGAACTGTTCAGTTAAGACTGATGCCCATTTTGTTTTACGGATGGATGATCGAAGTAAGTTTTGCAAGAAAAATTGCCCAAAAAGGTAGGAAAATAAGGAAGAAGTTTCTTTTTCCATGGGCTTGTAACTTGATACAAAATATAATACGTACAAATGCAAATGGATTTGCTGCTAAAACTACGACCTAAAAAATCGCATCACCACTTTACCGATTCTAAAATCTCTCCTGTTTGTTTCCACATCCTACACGTAAAAGCTTTCTTGTAATCGATTTTAGCGTGATGACACAAAACTTGTAAAGATCTTGGTAAAAAATTTTGGGTAACTCAAAGACTAAATGATGACCAAATTGTAATTCACGATGGAAAACTCACGTTAAAGAATTTCTAGATTTTGGTTAATTCATGATACAATGGATTTTATTATAATTATCATTCAATGAAAGGTTTTGCTTAGTCAATATAACTGTTTAAAATTATTATTTGTTGACATTTTTTGAATTTTTGTCGATGTTTTAAATATCCATTTATCTTGTAAAAATGTAAAATTTATATAAAAATGGTTATATATATATATATATATATATATATATATATATATATAAAAAACGAAAAAAGAAAGAAAAAAAATGATGAAGTCGTGTGGGACAGCGTGTCCGGCCCACTTGGCAACTTTCAGCCCGCTGAGTCCGTTCCCCCCCTCCTATCTTTGTTTCTTTCTTATTAGGCCCATCTTCATTTCCTTTGTTTTGAGCCCATAAAAGCCCTAAAGTGGCCCAGCCCAAGGTCACTTCTTCCCCTTCGTTTGGCCGAAACCAGCGCCTGTGAGAAGAGAGGGAAGAGTGACCTGCGGGTGATGGAAATAGAAGAGTATCCTCCGAGCGTCCGTGAGCGCCGGTGAGCGAGGAAAACGCGACGAGCAGTGACAAGGTGATCCAAACCTTCTAGAAGGGTTGAGCTGGCAAATCCTAACGGAAAAGATTCCTGCGGGAGAAAGGAGCTGAGCGAGGAGTGGGTGAAGGACAAGAGAGCACACTCGTGGCTACAGAGATTCCAGGGGGAGAACGGAGGAAGGCTCAAGGTTTTTGGCAGGAAGTCCAGTCGCCGGAGCCCGCCTCCGATTCCCAGGTTCCCATCAGAGGTCCGTGAACCGACCTCCACTTGCTCGACGATCCTTCTGCAACTGGAGAGCTGTTCTGGCCAATACAGAGCGTGATGATCCAAAACCAAAATGCCATTGAAAATTTGAAATAGCAGCCACCAACCACATATCATAATAGTTTTTAGAGCTGCAAGAGTCCAGTTCGAGAAGCCAAATCAGCAAACCTGGCTCATCTTCACCAGATCAAGTAATGAATCAAAAGATACAGAAACAAATTCATATGACGCCAAACAGATGTACTCAACTTCGCTCAGATATTCTCTAGAAGCACCAACAATTCAAAGTTAAAAACCACTTGCTGAACTCAATGGGCATTGTCCTCTCTCTCCATAACCAAATCATGTCGCAAACCTTCTCTCTCTCTCTCTCCGGCGATCTGTCCATGTCCCCCCAAAATCAAATCATGTATTCGAAACACAATTCGAAAAATTATTCAAGTAAAAATCTGGGAAACAAGGTCCCACATACTTTCAAAGAAAAAAACTAGGGCGCGATTCTATAAGTAGTATGTCCAGGATATGAGCAATCTTATCCCAGTCCTCTCCTGCTTGTCCTTTGCAACTCTTATGCAATTCTCCGCAATTGCAGATGAAAAGGGAAGTAAGGGATGTGAGCCTTCACATTGCTTTAGGGAATGATGTCAACGAGGAGCACTCCTCGATCCTGAGATATTGAAGTGATTGAAGGGCCTCGATCTCTTTGGTATATCCTTCAAATTGTGGCAAGACTCAAGTATGAGATGCTTGAGATTGCGGGCCTGTAGAAGCCAGCGTAGGAGAGATGTCAGTTTGGGAAGATGATTGATTTTCACGGAGCGGAGAGTCCGAAGGCCTCCATGGAAATCCAAGATGTTGCCACTTTCATCTTTGGATATATCCAACTCCTTGCAGTTGTTGAAAACAAGGTCAGTAAGGGATGCAAGCCTTTGCATTCCTTTAGGTAATGATGTTAACGAGCGGCACGAGGCGATATCAAGCCGTTGAAGTGATTGAAAGGCCTTGATGTGCTCTAGTAATGCCTTCAAATCACAGCCATGAATTTGGAGAAGCTTGAGATTGCGGGCCTATAGAAGCCAGCATGGGAGAGATGTCAGTTTGGAAGACGATTGATTTGCATGGAGTGGAGAGTCCGAAGGCCTCCATGAGATGTTGCTACTTTCATCTTTGGATATAACCAGCTCCTCGTAGTTGCAGAAAACTAGGTCAATAAGGGATGCAAGCCTTCGCATCCTTTAGGTAATGATGTCAACGAGCGGCACCTGACGATTTTAAGAAGTTGAAGTGATTGAAAGGCCTCGATTTGCTCTGGTAATACCTTCAAATCACAGCCGTGAATTTGGAGAAGCTCGAGATTGCTGGCCTAGACAAGCCACTGTGGGAGATATGCTAGTTTGGGAAGGTCTGTAATTTGTACATAGCGGAGACTATGAATTCCCTGGAAATCCAAGATGTCGCCGCTTTTGTCTTTGCATAAATCCAGCGCATCACATTGCCCGATAGAGAGATACACGAGGTTGGGTAGGTGTCGCACACTTTGGCCAAATATGTTATCCCAAGACGAGAAGTCAATGGCATGGCTTTCAACTTCTTACAATAGAAAATACCTAATTTCAATAGACTATAAAACGATGTTGTAGAAGTGGATGAATGGGCAGATAGATGTATTCCAGTTTAGCCAGCCCCAAAATCTGTAAACTCTTGAGGTGAGGTAATTGGCCTAGTGGAGAGAGATGTTTACATCTTCCACAGCCTATAATCTCTACCTCAACTAAATTTGGCAAGGAAGACACAAGGCTATCCATCATCCACCTTGGAAAGCTCTCACCTTCATATCCAATGATTGTCAACTCCTGTAGATTTGAGGGCGGCTGCAGTCTATCTGATAGAGCTTCATTTCTAGTCCCGATTACTGCATCATCAGCATTGAAACTGCCCCATTTAAGTTTTAAGGATTTCAGAAACTGCTTCTCTGTCAAGTTTGCCATAATCCTTAGCACAAGCTTTGTCTATGGGAAAAATGAAGCAATTCAGCCTATGTAGAGAACTCAATTGCCCTAGCCCACGGGGAACATAACTAAGTCGCTCACAATATTTTATGCCTAGATTTCAAAGGCTGACTAAATTCCTTATACCCCTCGGTAATTCTTCAAGGTAACAATCCATCGAGATTAAGCGTTTGCAAATTTTGCAATTCCACAATGGAGTTAGGAAGCCTACAGAGCCATCGATTGTCAAAGAGATCAAGATATGTGAGATACTTCAACTCATATATGGACCTTGGCAGATCAAGATATGTGAAACTTTCCACAAGTTGGCATAAATTTACTTCAACTTCATAAAAAAAAATATAAGACATTAGAAGTCCTAAAACTTATCATGAAAATGCAGAGTCTTCTTGATTTCTTCTTAAGTCTTAAAACTTTCAAAAGATCCAAAACTTGTGCAACCTTTTCAAAAATGAAACTTTTGCACAAGTTGGCATAAATTTACTTCACTTATCATTCTACTCTTAAAAAAAATTAATGTTCCCAAGCGACTTGCTTTCAAGCATGGGAATGGAAGGGGAAGGTCACCCATAGATATATGATGAGTTCTTCCATCTATGGATTTTGTGTCATTCCCTAACACACAACACTCATTCTCTACAACTGAGCAAGCTAAATCATGCATCTTGCAAGTCTCCTCTTCTGTGATTGGATCTTTTTTAAAATCTTGAAAGAAGTTACTCCAAAGTAGATTCATGAAATATTCATGGGCAATGTCTTCTAAAGACTCACTTGTATTTGATGGCTTGATAAATCCTTCTGCCACCTAAAGATTGACCAAATTCTGCTTATTTATCTCATGATCTTTGGGAAACAATGGACAAAAAGCGAAACATCATTTTAAATGTGAAGGAAGATTGTTGTAACTTAGCCTAAGAACCAACATTATTTCTTCTTCACTTTGAGATGCTTCTGGGAGCTTATAATCTTTGAAATGTAACCATTCGGCTTTTGTTTTCTTAGAAAATTGTAAGTTTCCAACAGTTCGAACAACCAATAGAACACCAGAGCACCTTCTAGCTATCTCTTCGCCAATAGGTCGTAAGTCAGGATCTTGTATCTCCTCTCCTTTTGGAAAAGCCATTAAATAAATTGATAGACTTCGTTTCAGATAATCCTCTAAGAAGATAAGGTGAAGCAATGTAGGTGATATTTGCAACCGAATGAAGATGTTTAGTTATAAGGATCTTGCTTCCTCTAGCACCTCCCACCAATAATGTTTTCAATTCGAGACAAATTTCTAGTTCTACATCCCAATAATCATCTAAAACTAAAAGATATCTCCTTCCATCAATTGCTCTCCTCAATTCATTTTGTAACTGTTCCAACACATCATGATTCGGTACATCATTCGTCACACAAGCTAAGATATTTTTCACTATTTTTCATGTCAAAGTCATTAGAGACACGTACCCACATTTTCAATTCAAAATGTTCTTTGACCATCTTATCATTATATACACCTTGAGCAACAGTTGTTTTTCCAAGCCCACCAATACCAACTATTGGAAGGATGGAAACGGTCCCTTTCACATCTGAATCAAATAAAAATTTCTTAACAGTCTCCTTATCATGATCTCTCCCTATAATATCCTTCTCACATGCAAAGGAATGTGTCTCTTTTCTCTTCCTCCACTCTCTCTTGGGCGTGTGTTCAATTGGAATTTCCCGTCAACTATACTGGTTTCTATTCTTTTCTTCACTCCTCTTACTTTGTAACTCATCTTCAATATAAAAACAACCTGGTTTGAACCAGAGAAAAATTTCCTTACCTCCTTGAACATTTTATTGTGGCCTTTTAGTCTTCGTCGCGTAACTTCTACATTGTATTCTTCAAGCATGTCCTGTGCATCATAAAAAGCACTCAAAACACGAGAAAATATTCGGTGATATGTGCGCGCCACGTCATCCGTTGATGTGGTGCGCACATACCAATGGAAAACCGGCATGTGTCCTCAAGCTGGACCCACTGTAAAAGGAGAAGGCGCTGATTTTTGGTCGGCTCGGCTCGGCTCGGCTCGGCTCTTCCGCAGAAGAAAGGACGGTCAGTGTATTCTTCCCGTTCAAATTTTTTTTTCTCTCCTCACTTCAATTGGCGGGTTCTCTCTCCTCACTTGAACGCGTAGAGCCTTCCTCTGTTTCTTCTCCGCGCATCCCACCTCTCTCCGCCTCCGCTTCCACCTCCGACTCCGCCTGCCCAAAAGCCTCGCTGGTCATCTGCCTCTAGCATCTCGGTCTCATTCCCGAGCGGCGCCAGGCTCCCCGCCGCTGACCGGGCGCTGTCCCTGATGCTGGCCCGCTCGGTCGCGAGGGAGATCTCGGCCAACTTGGGCGGGGTCGACGGCGCGGCGCGGCGAAGAAGGAGAGGCCTGCTGCATTTTCTCTCTCTTTTTTTCAACGGACCGCGCTCTATTTCTTCCTACTTCTGCCTCTCTCTCTTCCTCAAGCACTCCTCTCCTCTTTGTCCCGAGCCCTATCACTCACCCTAAGCGCTTCCCTCCTCGCCTCTGTCCTCGTTGCCGTCATCGACTTTCCAGCCACGGCTCCAGAAATCGCCTGCCGCCGACTGGCCTCTCGAGCTTCTTTGTCTTCTACTCCTTATTCGGTCCCGATTTTGGGCTCGAGTACGTAGCCAAGGATTTGAAGCAAAAGAGGTTTGCGAGGCTATACTGGTAGCGGTGCTAAGTTTTGGGCTTTCGCCGCGACCAGTGAACTTCCAAAGATCACGGTCGAGCACCGGCACCGGCACCGGCACATCGAAGAATTTACTTCTGGGTTCCGGCTCTTTTCTAACGCTTCCTCCGGACATGAATTCGCCGACCGTTTTCATCTCCATTCTCGCATTGGTCCTGCTGTCCAACGGTTCTCTCCGCGTGTCGTCCTCAACTTCGCCGTCCAAAGACCCGTTTCTCGGGATAGCTCCTGAAGGTTCGAGCCTGTCGCTTTCTTTTGGGTGCCTCGTTTGTAAAGTGTTTTTTATTGGACATAGCTTGCTGTAGTGGGTGGGGTGGGGTGGGGTGGGGTGGGGTGAGGGGTTTTGACATTTTGAGGCTATGGTTGGGTGACTGATGACAGTCTGCGTGATACCCAGATGTGAAATATTACAGTTCATCGAACAGGATCAAGTGAAAGGATGGGTCGAAGAAATTCACCAGAGCCCAGGTCAATGACGATTTCTGCGACTGCCCAGATGGGACAGATGAGCCAGGTCCTTTTTGAGCCATTTTTTTGAGTAATTAGTTTGTTGTTGTCCTTGAATTTATTGGTTGTTCTCACATCTTGCATTGTGTTTAGATGGATGAGTTGATGCAACGGAAGGGAAATAAAGACAGAGATTATGAATAGGATAAATAATGGAAATAATAAAATAAATAATTCTTTTTGGGCCATAGACCACCCTGGGGCAAAACTGGGAGGAGATAGAAGTAAATTCATGAATCACTGTCGCCCTTCTTTTCATTGATGGCTGTCTTGTTCATTTGATGAGATGCATATGAAGAACTCCCAGTTTTCTTTCTTGCCAATGAAGCAGATGAATTGTTACCTTAAGCAATTTCACCAGATATTACGAACTTGGCGGGTATATTATGAGGACAATTTTCCTTGGTAATTGGTTTTGCATCATAGATCAGCAAAACTGTGGATTGCTTTATTTGATATAAATGCTTTTGAAGAGCAAAGAAGTGTATTCAGTTTTATATGGGATGGTCTGGCCAACTTCCATAAACTGGCATAGTTGAGCGATGCTCTCCATTGATATATTAGTAATGATGGTTCATCAAGAAGCTCAGCTGGACTCATGTTAGTTAAGTTGTATTGGGCTTATCACAAACCATGGATTTCTTTTTGTTAGGCTTGTACTGGGTTTAGATATTACTTATCCAAAAAAGACTGTTACTAATCCTAGGCTTTATTTCTTCTTATAGAACATAGTATGTGTGGAAACACCTAGTAGTGTCCATATCTGGACCGGCTTTGATGTTTAGACCATTCTAAATGACACTGTTACTTTCACCCAGCTTTGTTTCCTTCTTTAGAACATCTCATGTATGTCTGCAGATTTCTTGTAGTGTCCACCACTAGAGCTACGTACTTTTCTAATTGTAATTTCACTTTCTGACTCGATAATGCATGAACCTCAGCATGCCCAAATGGAAAATTTTATTGTTGGAAAGCAGGACATGTTCCTGTCATTATATTTTCTTCGAGAGTAAATGATGGCATTTGTGGTAAGTAGTCCATCGGAACTTTTTCTCCATGGTCTTGGCCTTTCCAAGCATTCTTTTCCTGTGTTGATTATGGACCTCATTCTCCCTTCTGATCATCTGTACATAACACATGCATGTAAGTTCATGTACCATCGAACAAGATCCTGCTGAATTTGAATTGCCCAACAAGGTTGCAATTCCTTCTTAGACGTAAGAATATCAGATATGATATTATGAACGGCCAGGGCCAGAAGTCCTCTTTGCAGATTTTAATTGCTTCAATTTCAAGGATATCTCTAATCTTCACTACAATGAGATGTTCCATGCTTTAGTGTCATGGGGCATTGACTAATCATAATTGTGCAACAACAGATTTATTTACCTACTTTAGCAACTTCATGTCCTGGATTGTCTTCCTCACCAACAAACATCACTGTTAAAATATTACTTTACAGACTATTTAATGAACCCTAATACCATGAAGACAAGTAAACAAGGGTATATTTCAAGTGATGAACATATTTGAGACTACTTTTTAGGAACTCTCCAACTTTTGAGGACAAGGACATTGATTGTGAGATATATGCATATGGGAAATGAATGGAAACTCTTTTTTCGGCTTTACATCTTAAGGATTGTTTCAAAAGCTAGACAAGAGTGGCTTCTTCAATTGAGAACAGTTTGCATGCTTGGTCTGGTTCAATCCAGTGAAAAGAAAGTGGTCAAAACTAGGTGAGATGGAGAACTGGTTTAGTTCGGATCGATCTTTTCCTTAACGCTCGTCAATGAATAGTGTTTCTGAGAATACGAGAAAAATTGCAGGAACGGGGAAAGGTTGGAGAGAAAACAAAAGGTGCATTTTTGAATGAAATCTATGTGCTTATCGTCATATGCAGGGATCTGCAGAGTGATCAATTGTTAGTAAAATGGATGATGAATGTGTGGATTAAGTAACATCATAATATTGTGATAAGATACTAATTAATGCTTAGATTAATTTTCCCTTTTCATTGTTTAGGATTTTTGTCAATTGGACAATTACTAAATCCTAAGGTCCTATAAAAGATTTATATGTTGACATCATCTGACCTCAATAGGTTGACGGAATTACTAGATCGTTCTGGTTCTTGTAACCCTGATTTTAGCATCCGCTGGACAAAGGTTAACTAGCAGGTTGTCATTCTTTTTCTGCCTCCTCTTAATGTTTCCTCCTAACATATGTTCTTTGCCTGCTCCATGATACTCAGACTGCTGTGATGGGAGTGACGAATACAGTGATAAAGTGAAGTGCCTGAATACATGTCGGGAAGCTGGAAAAGCAGCATGAGATGAGCTGAAGAAAAAAATTGCTGTGTACTAGGAGGGCGTTGCCATATGTAAACAGGAAGCGGAACAAGCTAAAGTAGCTCTTGCAAAAGACAAGGAAGAATTGTCAAAACTGAAAAGTGAGGAGAAAGTACTGAAAGTGCAGTTTGAACAGCTTTAAGGTTTGGTTTTTCCTAATTTGGTGGTATCTTGGTAAAATAACTTGAATTTAGTCGTCATGATCTCATTAAACTTGAGTTTGCCCTTAAAACATAGTTGCTGGCTACTGCACATAAATATCATCTTTGTTCATACTGCATCCAATGATAGCAGCATATTATGGTCTACAGAATTAGAGAAACTCACACTCTGATGATAATGAACTCATCATAGTATAGCTTATGTATAGATATTTTACAGTACTAACTGTTTGGTAGTTTTACCAAACAACAAAGCATTTTCTGAATGAGTGTGGATGTTGTGACTATTAGATATTGATGTGCCAGATGTATCCCAGCCTTGTAGGTAAATGGATGGAAGATTTGGGAAGCATTTGGTTTACCTCACTAAAAGAAATTACTTCATCCCTCTAAACGAGTGTTTAGTAGTGTTATATGTTTGGAAGATTAGCTATATTTGGGAAAAATAGTGAAAATGGACGGGATAGGTGGAAAGTCGGGAGAAGTTTGAAATTTCTGTGAGAGAGAAATAGAGGGAAAATTCAAATTTTTAGATACTCTCTCCAAATTCCGGCCCTTGGTGCTCCCAAAATAGCCTTAGTGTCATGGTCACTATTTGCTATCTCTGTTGTTGTACATGTGCTTAGTCTACCCTTCTTCCATGCTTTGGCACTTTATGATGCTTAGTTTAAGATTTCTTTTACATGCGTTCGTTTTTGTCTTACTATCAATTGTTTTGTTGCTTTTTCATCTCTAAATATAGAGCGCAAAGAACAAATAGAGAAAGCAGAGGAGAAAGAACGAATGAGAAAAGAAAAAGAAGAGAGGGAAAAAAAAAGAAGCTGAGGGGAAAGCTGGCAAAGAGAAAACCAAAACAGCTGAGGAAATTGATCAAGAGAGAATTGAAAAGGGTGGAGGAGGTGAAAGTGATATGTCAACTGCAGAGAGAATGCTTGATGAAAGGATTGGACTTGTGGATGATTATCCATCTGACCAGGTTCAATAGAAAGAATGTTCATTTCATTGGTCTCTCTGAATGTCTACTCTGGCTTTTGTCGGGAGAAGAGGAGTGACTAAGAGAATATCCACTTGTACAAATCTGGCATTTAGAGGATTAAATACTTGGCCAAATAGGGTATTTTTTTCCAAGAAGTTGGAACCGAATTGCTTTTTTTGTAAAAGAGGACACTACTTAAATGGATGGTTACTTACAGCTACCATTGGCTGAAATGTCAAGTACTACTATAGTGCCTATTTGTGTAAGATTTACTAGGTTTTCATGCTATTTAATTATACTCTAGACTGGTTTCACGAGCCCAAAATGAAAGTCAGTTTGGTGGTTGACATGAAAGAAAT
This sequence comes from Eucalyptus shirleyi, assembly GCA_017140165.1. Taxonomy (NCBI): domain Eukaryota; kingdom Viridiplantae; phylum Streptophyta; class Magnoliopsida; order Myrtales; family Myrtaceae; genus Eucalyptus; species Eucalyptus shirleyi. Next base: position 16,263,411 of record CM029447.1, on the reverse strand, counting down.
TCTCTCCAACTTCATTTCTGCTACCTTTAGTGATAATATATTAGTATGAGAGGGCAATAGAAGTCTCATGTGTTCTGGTGGGAATTTCTCCTATCCATCATGCTCACAAGAGGAAGCATAAAAGGAATGTGGTTTATCAAGCTGGTCATTTTATATGCAGAAAATTGGTTAGATCATTGATGTTGTTAGAGTGTTATGGTTGCTTAGGAAAATCTACATTGCATTATTAAGTATCATTTCAGCTTTGAGCTGTAAGTGTGAGTCTAGTTATTAGTTTTTTAGCTGCAATAATTCTCCACATTGCGATATTTTTCATTTTTTCTATCAATTCATTTATATCTTCCATTCTAATTGTTTTGGCCAAATTTTAATATGTAGCTCCCTCCTCATACAATTCATATTCAACCGTCGATGATCAAGGTTGAAAAGGACCCGAAGCTTTCAAATATCAGGACCGTTGATGCACTCGAAATAGTACAAACAAGGTACAACCAACATATTTTGCCAGTAGGCTATCATTGTATTAATTAATTCTCTCGAGGTTCTTATGGTACCTCTGACCCCTAGTATTGTGATCACAGTGTTATCTGTGGGTTTTGTTGTCTGGCTATGCTATTGATTCGTTGATCATTGTGTTAAGATTTTCCTTTGGAGTTAGCTGGTTAAAAGACCCTTACATAAATATATTGAAAAGTTAGTGGCTTTCTTGTTCTTTCAGCAGTTTAATTTGAACATCGGACATGTTTTTCTTGTGAATTACTAAATCCCATTGCTTTTTGTTTGGAGCTTTTTCTGCCATCGAATTTTACCTTTTCGAAAGAACTGATTAGACCTTGGTCCTCATTGATGCAGTAATAAACCAAAGCCTGCATATCTTTCAAAGATTTTGATTGCACTTTTAAGCTATGGCGGGGTCCCTAATGAATTTCTTTTGGACATGGTGGAGAATGCTCTGGGAGATGCAAATAGTGTCTTCTCTAGTAAACGAGCAGCTCTAAGAGGTAGTATTCTTTTGAACATTTGGACTGTTGAAATATTGTCTATTCTTAAAACAATCCAAAAAGATATTTTTCTCCAACTTTTTTTTCTATACTTGGATGTGCTTCTTTTATTTTTCTTGATTCGAAATATGCATAAGTACAAAATGCATCTCTATTCATCTTTGCTGCTTTTACTTCCCCTGGGTGCGTATTTCCTTCAATTGCTATTTGATGTGTAAACATTTTCCCTTGTGTTTTCCTTTTGTTCTTTTACCCTATGAACAGTTTTGGTGAATCATGGCGAGAAGGATGGTTTCACTGTGGCCAGAATGATCTTATCTGGGATTCCTCTAGACGAAACATAACTACAGAATCGTCTGTCCATCCTGATGAACGATGAAAAGAAGAGTTTGAAAGGAGGAAGGATTCCTATTCTAGATTCTTACTATCTAATGGGGACAGCCGATCCCGTACTCGTAATCTCATCTTTCTCGTGGAATTCATAAAAGTGATGAAGTTTGTATTATCATCATCCTATCCTACTTTTCTAATGCCATTTGTAAGTGTTTTGCTTATTCATTTAATCGTAATCATCTTTACTTGTCCTGTTTGATTTATCATTTAGCATGAGTCCGCTAAAGAAAACTCAAGAAAAACGGTCATTTTTGTAATTTTAATTTTAGAGTGCATCATCCTATCCTACTTTTCTAATGCCATTTGTAAGTGCTTTTGCTTATTCATTTAATCAGCTTGCCAATTAATAACAATCAAGAAGATCAGCTATGCTTAGCCCATCAATCTGGGGCTTAGATGTTGAATTTAGTTACATTCCTCCTTATCTCAACCATATACTTCGGCTTTGGTCCTTGGATTTAGACATCAATGGTGTTATATTGCTTTGATGACATCCCATCTCTAGTTCTGTTCTTGTTAAACCCATGTTTGAGTTTGATATTCACAACTTTGGGGAAAAGGTGTAATTACCTATTGGGCTTTGATGTTATAATGCTGTTTCGGGTGTCTTTACTATTTAATAGTTTGCTTGAATCATCAATGCAGTGACAGTGGACAAATTTCAGGGAAGGTATTAGTATACCGCAATCCTGGTTTGCACTTCGGAGATATTCATGTTTTGAACGCTACATATGTGGAAGCTCTGGAAACAAAAGTTGGAAATTCGAAGTATGCTATATTTTTCACTACTAGTGGACAGCGCTCCTTGGCCGATGAAATAGCTGGTGGGGATTTCGATGGGGATATGTATTGGGTTTCACGGAATCCTCAGGTTGGTGTTTATATGAGATTCGCTCATTCTTGTTAGATGTGTTGTATTACATTTGGTTGATGTCCTTTGCTAGCTAATGATGATACAACCTTGGACCCCCTTCCCCTTCCCCCACAACAAGAATTAGTCTTTTTATTTTTCTTTTTGCAGTTTCAAAATCCTTTCATGATTTTCCTCTTTCTAGTGAGGCTTTGGTAGTTGGATGGTATTTTTCACCATCCTTTTTCTCATTAGACAATTTTTCTACAGTTTCAATTATTTTGTTCCCGTAAATGTCTCATGCAATATAGCATTGGAATTCTGTGTGGCACCTCATGACTGTAGAGTTTGAGATTTTCCTGCGGTTCATAATTTCCCTTGCTTTAAAGTTGATGCATACTGTTCTTCAAACTATACCCAGAATAGTTGTATGTCATTGTAACTGGGTTCCAACTTGGCTAAGCAGTTGTTGTATGGCCAATGGAAAAGGAATTAATATGGTCAATTACTTAAGTTATTTGAAGTTTAACGAAAAAAGTTATATGAAATTCATACATGTTATTTACTATTGTGACAGAGAAAACTGTTCATGTCCATGTTTGCTTTCATTGGTTTGGCTTTGCTCATAAGGAATGTATAATGGCCTTTTCAGCCACTCTTTATGCATGTGCTTGTTCCTCTTTCGTCTCTCCTTTGGCGTACAGGCCTACACTTTGAAAGTAATTTTAAATTGAGTGGAATAACATGAATGACCAAATGGGGCCTTTTACTGGAATAGGATTTCTATCCTTAATGTCCTTGGATAATTTCTACTTCTAAGATGTTTTGCTGTTGCTTTTTCTTGAATCTCTTGGGCCTACCAAAAACCCACAGTGGAAAGATAATGAGGAGAATCCTGAGGAAAATTGGCTCAAGGCATTTAGAAAAGCTTGGAGACAACAACACACTGGCAGATCCATTTGTTGTTGATTAGCTGCCTTCTTTTGCTTGTACAAAAAAAAGAAGTAGATAACCCTTGCTTTTTTTTTTCCTTATTTTATTTACTCCTTTGTGCAACTATAAGGAATCCAAAAAAAGAAGGGCTTCTTCATCCAATTTGAAATCTACTTGAGAAATCTTTATCAATAAATTTGATTTAACAAATTGTTATCCGAATTCAAATTTGAGATATTAATTTAACAGAAGTTACATGGGAATGGCTTTATCTTCGTCATTGCAGATTATGTGTGAAATGCTTGACTCACGATATCTTAAGGAGCTGTATGTAATGTGTTTGTGAAATGCTTGTGTGAATTGTATGATCATTTTGGATGACAATAATTGGGAAATTGTTGGGGATCGTATGTGGTTCTTCATTCTGTTTCTATCCCTAGTTTTTCATTAGCCACTTTGGATATGTGGATTGGAGAAATATTTCACATTCCATTTTTGACATGTTTTTACCTCACTTTGCATCTCACATCAGACATTTCTCCCTCCATTTGTATACTGAAACCAAACAATAGAGAATGAACCCCACATCTAGGAATTTGATTGCTTAGATTGAGATTCACTTTCATGATTCCAGGGCAATGAACCAAACATGGCCTCAAGTGGTTTTGAGCTGTCATCGTGGATAATCCTCCCATACTTACATACCTTGATTTGCTATCCTCTGGGTGATCAGTCAATTCTAAATTGGTTGGATGAAACATTACTGAACCTTTTCCTTCTTCAGCCTAGCAAAATGTTAGTATTTCCAAAATATGCCCAATTGAAAGCAACTTTTGTGGGAATATGTTTTCTCTCCAAATTTTCAAAGATTAAAAGTGCATCCGAAAATTGCTCACCCCAATTGAACTCTTTTATATTTACCTATGCAGGTCGTAGACATTGTGGAGGACGCTATCGACTTTATCTTAAGAAAGGAGAGCGGTTCTTGACACAAAAGATGTCTTTTTCTTTCTGCAGTATCTGAACATTATCAATTCTTTGGAATCCAACACAATCTTTCCATTATGTGTTTTTCCATATCTTTATTAGTGACTATTAGTCGCTAGTCTTCTATGCATTTTGCTTATTGTGTTTCACGTATGTCCTTCCCCAAAGGTAGGCAGCATCCCATTCTGAATCAAGCATAATTGAACATATAATTTATGGTTCTTCTTGCTCTTTTTCTCAACCAATGCAATGTCGATTACGTACTTGATTTTTGGGAGATGTCCCAATCTTCCTTCTTACATGTATATGCAACGTGACATAATTGGGACAATTTTCCATAAATGTTGGGATATCATGTTTATTTGATGAGAGACCTATTAAAATGGGTTATAAGTCTTTTTTTAATTATATGAATGATTTAAACTTAAAATAATATTGGTGTTAAATAAATTCATAATTTACTCTCACTTTAGTTTGAGTATGAATTTTCTTAAATTAGGTTAAATATGGAAGTGTTTTATACCTATAGGTCAAGTCAAATATGAGTGAGGTCGTGTATGAGTTAGTTGATTTTTATTGTATGAAAATGAGTCAAAATGAATAAAATATGTCAATTTGAATTGATTTTTTTATTAGATTCAATTTGTGCATTTGTCGGGTCTATCCAACGGTCTTTTCTTGGGGCATTGGATCATTATTGTGATGCAGGGGTAGTGGCAGACCCGAGAGTCCAAAAGTTGGGGGTTAAAAATGATGTGATGGCGAATCAAGTAGGAAGGATAAGATTCTAAACACACACGATTGTGGCCGACAGTGATGAGATGACTGACTTTGCCATTACGTCGTTTTTCCCACGTTTCATCGTTTAATTCCATCGTTCTAATTAGCTGGCGACATGGCTATTTTTTTAGTATTGTTCGGACAGGAGTCCCATGACCATATAAGAGAGATGTACACAAGAATAGACCAACACGAGGAGTGAGATTAGTGGCCTTTTTGATGTGTCCATCTAAGACAGTTTAAGTTTAGGAGGATCTTAGAACATTTTCCTACGTTTTTACAATACTCGATATAGAAACGAATGGGCAGTGGGTGTCTTATATCCTTAGCAGGTCGGCCCTAAAATAAGTTTTTCTGGACTTTATTTTGGATAGTAGAGTGAATTTATCTTTTAGGTCACGTCTGTAACCCCATTGTGCATGAAATGTTACTCTATGTTCTATAAATCCCATGTCGAAACCAGTTCCACAATTGATCTCGGGGGCCATAGCGAGATCTATAGGATTAATGATCAAGATGGTATCGGGTCACACGTTTTGTAGAGCATATAATAATTTCTCATTTCGGACCTGATTGTTTTTCTTGGCCCTTCACCAAAATCTTACCATCTTAGACTGTGAATAGTCAGAATAGTCAAACACATGTATCATTTCAATGGGCCGAATTCCCGGCTCTTGAACATCACACATGAAGACCTGATTGAGCTTGGACAGTAGTTGAAGTTCGTCCCATTCTTCCTGGAGCTTCATTTCCTAGCGACCAGCCAAAGGAAGAAGGGAGTGAAGAAAAAAAAAAAGAAAGAGAAAAAGGAAAAAAAAAAAGAAAATATAAAAAGAAAAATACAAATACAAATCGAAAAAATATTCAAATATTATTAAAAATTATTCATGTCATGCCCCGAACCTTGAACACGTGCATATCCCACTGTGGTCGATAGAAATGCGACTTCCTAGGACACGTCGCCGATCCATTCAATTACTTATACATGCGGAAGCAGATAAATAATCCTTAGACAAAACTCAATTGGGATAGAAAAGCAGGATCACATTTTCTTAAAACCAAACCACAACTTTTATACATGTCAAACCAGTTTAGTTACAGGACTAGGCTATTAACAGAAAGATCTATAAAAGATCAGTCCTAAAAAACTAAGCTGTCCTAAAATCAGCTAGACAAGTCCATTTGCTAGCTCTTCAGTCAGGATCGGCGAAGTCAAAAATCCTCTCAACGACCCTCACTGGTCTACCAAAAAGCTCAGGAGGATCCGCCATCTAGGAACCTGAAATTATTATCCCACAATGGGGTGAGACAATGTCTCAGCGACCCTCTAAAACTCGATTAGGAAGAAAATAAGCCCTAGGGCGCTCTAGCCACACAAAGAGAATTGAGGACTTACCTTGCCTCAGTCCATTCCTGCACGTCGGTACAATTCATACGTCCATAAATTCATACCATCTATCAATTCATACAATCTATCCATCGATTAATAAATCACAGCTCACACAAGCTGACATGGATGCAATGCTCTCACAAGCTGATATAGATGGTAGCTTGCACAAGCTGAATATATATATATATATATATATATATATATATATATATATATATATATGGTAGCTTGCACAAGCTGATATATGAATCGTTGCTCTCACAAGCTGATATATAGTGCTCACACAAGCTGACAATGATGCTCACACAAGCTGACATATATAAACCAATTGCTCGCCAAAGCTGTACATATATTTAAACCATAGAACTGGATATACAATCCAATAACATCCAACGATTCAAACTGATCCTACAAAACAATTACAATGCCAAAAGCCAACACCGGGTATTTTCAAGTTAAATACCAAAACTTTTTCAATTTCACTCAATTCCACACTTTTGGAATTATTAACCACAATCATCATTTTCACTCAATTTCACAATTACGCATACAATTGATACAAATTGACCACACTGTTGCGATCAGTGCCAAATTCTAACGATTGGCCATCCCGACAAAATTTTCGAAATTATTAAATAATTAAATTAAATTCCGAAAATTAAATAATTAAATATTATATTATAATAATATAATTTAATAAAAATATTATAAATTTCGAAATAATTATTTAATTAAAAATAATTAATTAGGGCTTAAACTAGATTACACAAATTTAAACATACAATTAGCCCTAATTAAACATCCATTAAACTAATCATACAACTAATCTAATTTACATTAAAATAATCTAATCTAACCACCTAAACCTAATTAGACTAATATAAACACCCTTTAAGCGTGATTAACTTACTAAGCGAGGTTTAGAGGATAAACTCACCGGTTTTGAGCGCCAGTGAGTTCATGGCGACCACGACGCCAAGGCGGTTGATAAACCCTGAAGCAGCGACACCAACGGAGGCTGGGAAGGGCTTGAAAACGGGCTACGAAGTCTCCAAAACCTTGCTGTCTTTTGCTTTTGATCTAGGCTAAACTCTAGAGAAGAAACCAGTAACTTCAACGACGAAAACGGGCCGATCGAAGCTCCGGCGAGTGGGTGGTTGGCAATCGGCGGCTCTCGGGGGTCAAGGAAATCTTATTGGAGGTTGGTATGGGTGGAGGTAGGGTAGAAATGGGGGAGAAAATGGCTGAGAACCGCGAAACAGGCGGAACTAGGCGAGTCCAGATGGTCCGGCAAGCGGCGGCTTTGAGTGGCCGTATGGGACTGCCGGAGAATCGTTCCGGCGAGCGGTGAGGTGCTTCGGAACGGGCTGGATGTCCTCTCACAGCGATGGGTGGCTTGTTCGTTGATTCAACCGGAAAGTTAACTTTTTACTCAGATTTTTGGCAAAAGGTTAGCTGAAGCAGAAATTGGAACGAGGGGAAAACAAGGGGAAAAAGAGGTTCGGCGGGCAAGCGACGGTGTTAGGCGGCTGATGGCTGATCTCCTCTGGTTCTTTGAAGCTCAAGATGGATAACAACAATGGAGAAAGCCTTGGATTATGAAGGAAGATGGGCTGCTGAAACAAAGGGGTCCCCAAGAGCTCTTCTAGCTTCAAAGCTTGTCCAATTCCCCTCTCTCTTGCCCCCACCATCCATGGCCCTCACCCTCTGTCCTTTGCAGCCACCAATCTTCCCCAACAAGCTTGGTTGAGTGTCCAAAATGTTGTGTGCCATGGGAGTTACGAATTTTGGACATTTGTACTTCAAATCCAATTAATTCTCTCTTAATTCCAATCAATTAAAGCTCAATTGAAGCTCAAATAAATCGGTCCATGTGTCCTCGACCTTCTTATGAATTTTCCCCATCAAATGATCCAACTTTCATCCCAAAGATTTGATAAAAAACAGCTCTCTAACAATCTCGAACAAAGAAGGCCTTACTTTGCTTTTCCGCCAAAAATCTCGGTTTACAGAAAAATCTTCTAAAGAAGAGTCAACGTTCCTAAAATGAATTGTGATATGGTAGAACTTTCAATTTTTGAATTTAGGTTTAAAATCACGATTAATTTCAATTTGGTGCGATTTGAGCCGCTTCCTAATTTATCGGGTAGCTTTTAGAAATTTTCAATGTAATTGACCTGTGGTTGATTATTTTCAAGCCACGAAATAATCTTCGACACATTGGCGACTCTCGATTGTCGTGAAAATCTCGAGGTTTCAAATACGGACACAGGGTACCCAAAACGACAGAATAATTAGTTCAATGTCGGTTTACGTGAATATTGCAATCACGTGGAATCATCCACACTCTAATCACATATCTTAGTCGAATTGATCTATTACTGATCTCTATTCGATTTTGACAGTGTAGTAATGATCCTTGCAGATTAATACGGTCGAGCAGCCGATTCATGGTTAGATTCTCAAGCCTATTGTATTTAAATTCCTTAACGACTTTACCTGATAGACTTGTTATTTCATGAGTGATCAGCTCGGAGAATTGAACCATAAGCGCGTCGATGAAAAGTCCATCTCATTTAATTGAAAATAGAATCAGAAATTTGGGATATCACAACTCTTCCCCTCTTATAAAAATTTCGTCCTCGAAATATAAATCATTACAATCTTTGAACAAAAAGGTGGGGGTATAATTCTCTCATCGACTCTTCACTTTCCCAGGTTGCTCCTTCAGTGCCGTGGTATTGCCATACCACTTTGACCAATAGAATGGTCTTGGTGCGCAGAACTTGCTATTTATGATCCATTATCTGAACCGGGCTTTCAACATACGACACACGGTCGTTCACGTCCAATTCCTCAAAATTAAGCATGTGGATTGGGTCAGGTTCATACTTCCTCAACATCGACACGTGAAAGACGTCATGCACTTGCACCAACTTTGATGGTAATGCAAGACGATACGCCTAGAATCCCGATTCTTTCCAAAATCTCAAAGGGACCTACGTACCTCAGACTCAGTTTTCCTTTCTTTCCAAAGCGCGAAGTATCTCTCATTGGTGACACCTTTAGAAAAATGTGATCACCAACTTGGAACTCCAATGGTCTTCGACGCTTGTCTGCATAGCTTTTCTAGCGGCTCTGAGCGGTCTGTAATTTGCTTCTAATCACTGCAACTGCATCCATTGATTGTTGGACTAACTTTGGGCCTGTAAGCTTTCTTTCACCAATCTCCTCCCAACACACTGGTGTTCTGCATGCTCTACCATACAACGCTTCGAAATGTGCCATCTGAATACTCTGCTGATAACTATTGTTGTAGGCGAATTCGACGAGATGAAGTTGCTCTTCCCAACTCCATTTGAATTCCAGTACACAAGCTCGCAGCATGTCTTCGAGGGTTTGAATAGTCCTCTCAGACAGGCCATCCATCTAAGGATGATAGGCCGTATTGTACTGCAAGTTCATACCCAAAGCACTTTGCAAGTTTTTCCAAAAGGCGGCTATGAATCTCGGGTTTCTATCCAAAGTAATTGTCACTAGTACTCCATGCAGACGAACAATCTGACGCACATACATGTTTGCGTGTCTATCCAAACTAAAGTCATTTCGTACTGTAATGAAGTGAGCCAACTTCGTCAATCTGTCGACCACTACGCAAATCAAATCATTTCCTCTTTGACTCATCGATAGCCCAGTTACAAAGTCCATCGTGATATGTTCCCATTTCCACTCAGGAATCTCGAAAGGTTGCAGAAGTCCTCCCGACTTACAGTGCTATGCCTTTACTTGCTAACGGGTCAGACATTTAGCGACATGCTTGGCGATGTCCGCCTTCATACCAGACCACCAATAATGTTGACGTAGATTCTGATACATTTTCGTACTACTAGGATGAATGCTATAATTGCTACGATGAGCCTCTAATAAAATCTCCTCTCTAAGCTCTACATGGTTAGGTACACACAACCGTCCTTGGAACCTCAGTGTTCTATCCTTAGCAATTTGAAAGTTAGTACTCTTCTTTTCTGTATTCTCTTGTAGAATCTTTTGAATCGCTGGATCTATCCACTAAAGCGTCTTGATTCTAATCTGAACTTCCGACTCAATTCTGAGGGTGGCCATAAGGTTTGAAAGGTGGCCTACCTCCAATTTGAAACCCAAATCTCGAACTTTCTTGATCAATCTCCATTCCTTGAGTACCATTTGAGCAATTGAAGACTTCCAACTTAGAGCATCAGCGACTTTATTTGCTTTTCTAGGGTGATATAAAATATCACAGTCATAATCCTTCAGGAGTTCCATCTAGCGACACTGTCTCATATTCAACTCATTCTGAGAGAATAAATACTTGAGACTTTGATAGTCAATGAAGATCTAGAATCTTTATCTGCACAAATAATGTCTCTAAATCTTCAAAGCGAAGATAATAATTGCAAGTTCTAAATCATGCATCGAGTAATTCAATTCATTAGGTTTCAACTGACGGGACACGTATGCAACAACCCTACCATGTTGCATTAGCACGCAACCCAGCCCACTGAAAGACGCATTACTATAGATCTCATAACCTCTAGGACCAGACAGTATGGTCAGCACAGGTGCGGTAGTCAGCTTCTTTTTAAGCTCTTGAAAACTATGCTCGCACTTGTTTGTCCACACGAATTTCTCATCTTTCCTCAGTAAACGAGTCAACGGTGACGCTAATGCTGAAAACCCTTCCACAAACCTTTTGTAATACCCTGCCAAACCCAGAAAACTTCAAGTCTCTGATACTATCGTCGGTCTTGGCTAATTGATCACTGCTTCAATCTTGGATGGGTCCACTGATATTCCTTCGCCTGAAATCATGTGACCTAGAAACGCTACACGAGTTAACTAAAACTCGCACTTACTAAACTTGGCATACAGCTCATGATTCCTTAGAGTCTGTAGCACTATCCTCAACTGTCTTTCGTGCTCTTCTGGACTTCTCGAGTACACCAAGTTATCGTCGATGAACACGATTACAAACTGATCTAGATACTCCTTGAACACACGGTTCATCAAATCCATAAAAGCAGCTAGAGCGTTTGTCAAACCAAACGGTATTACAGTAAATTCGTAATGGCCATATTGAGTACGAAACGTTGACTTCGGTGTGTCTTCCTTCTTGATCCTCAACTGATGATACCCTGTCCTCAAGTTGATCTTTGAAAATATCAATGCTCCTTGAAGCTGGTCAAACAAGTTGTCGATCCTCAGAAATGGATACTTGTTCTTAATTGCCACTTAATTTAGTTGATGGTAGTCGATGCACAGACGTAACGAACCATCTTTCTTCTTCTCAAACAAAACTAGTGCTCCTCAAGGCGATGCACTAGCGCGTATGAAGCCCTTATCCAGCAATTCTTGCATTTGTACCTTCAGTTCCTTTAATTCAGACAATGCCATCCGGTAAGAAGCCTTAGAGATTGGCTCTATCCCGGGTGCTAGTTCAATCACAAACTCGATCTCTCTCTCTGGTGGTAGACCTGGCAACTCTTTAGGAAACACATTTGGAAATTCTCGAACCACTGATATATCTTCTAACTTCAGCTCCTCGACTGTCGTATCTACGACAGTCGCCAAGTAACCTTGACAACCCTTATCTAACAAACAGGTTGTCTCAAGCGATGAGATTAGAGCAATCGAGGGTCCTCCTCGACTTCCAATAAACTCGAAACTCTCATCCCCTAACGGGTTAAACTAAATCGATTTACGATAGCAGTCCATCTTAGCTCGTTGCTTGGTGAGCCAGTCCATGCCAATTATCACATCAAAATCATACATGGCTAGGACTATCAGATCTATTTCCCCCACTTGCAACCAGAACAACCCAATGCAACTGACACCTTATCCTTTAACGGTGTAGATATGCTAACCATTGATTCCAACAATTCAGGACTTAATCCTATCAGCTTAACAGACTGCTCAACTATAAAAGAATGAGTGGCACTAGGATCAAACAAAGCATAAGTAGATGGTCGTTCAATGAAATCATACCTATAATCACATTAGGCGCATCCTCCGCCTATCCTCTTGTGATGGCATACGTCCTTCCCTGAGCTGGAGGTCTGATTGGTCCACCTTGCGGTGTGATTTGCAACGTGAATCCCTTATCCTAAGCCAATGGTAGCGGCGGTGGCGGCGGTAACTGCTATTGTCCTCTTGGCTTCCTAGGACAATCTTTGGCTATGTGACCCTGCTGGCTACATTCATAACAGGCGCCTGTCCTAAGATGGCATGGGGCTGTACCATGTCGCCTTCCACAGAAGCAACACGCACCATTCTGATTTGGTGTTGACTTCCCAATTCCACCATTCCTATTAGGCAGAACATGATACCTTCCTCCATACATCGATTTCTTCCCAAACCAATTACCTTATATGTTTGACCCAAACCGCGACCCAGATGTGGTAGCTCTCTCATTTTGGTCTCTCTCAATCATCTGGACCCATTTGTACAAGTCATTGTAGTTTCTCAAGTTCAGTAGTATCAGTGAACTCCTCAAATCCGGTCTAAACCCATCTCTAAACCTCCTAACTTGGTTCACCGGATTCTTGACCAATTTGGGGGCATACTGCGATAGTTCCGTGAACTTCACTTCATACTAGTCTACGGTCATAGTACCTTGGCGAAGACGCTGGAATTCCGCCATCTTCACTTCTCTAGTAGCTTCAGAAAAGTACTTGTCGTTGAAAACTTCGAGAAAGGTGTTCCACTCTGGAATTACGCCTTCACGAAATACTATGTCTCTAGCGGCTTGCCACCAAGTCTCAGCGTTACCTTCTAGTTGGTAGACTGCAAGGGCTGCCTTCTCCACTTTAGTGCACATTAGCAGTGTAAAAGCCTTCTCTAAGCCCTTGGTCCAAGGAGTTGCAGCTTCGGGGTCTCCTGTCCCAGTGAACTTCGGTGGATTCAACTTTAGGAAATGCTCCACCAACTTATGCATTGGTCTCCCAGCGACCACGTTCCCAGGTGGAACTTCAGTAGGTGCAACAACCGGCGTGGCAACTGGTGCGACGGTGGGTGCAATAGCAGGTGTAGCAGTGGTGGCAGTAGCAACGGCAACAGTAATAGCGGTGGCTTGATTTTGAGCCTGCTGATCCATCCGATTCCCCATGGCCTCAAGCATTTGCAGGATCTCGTTGATCCTCGGATCACTAGGGGTTGCTACCCCAGCACCAATAGGAGGTGGTGCTACTCCACTAGCGCTAGCCTCAGCTTGCGCTCGACCACGTCCACCTCGAGTATCGACCCTTGTTGGTGTCCTACCCCGAGTAACTAGACTCATGTTCTCTTCCTAGGAGTCCTCTCATGATCACTCATAACGCAAGTTCTCTACAGACACCTACCTTCCAATTCACATTGAATTAGAATTGAGTGACCTACCAAACAATTTACCAATCTACTAGAAATGACATGCACCAGCATAAAATCAAAGCCATTCCTACTAACTATCCCATAAACCATTGCACCTTATCACTCCAATCACAAACCTGCTCTGATACCACTTAAACGGGGATGTCACGCCCCGAACCTCGAGCACGTGCACATCCCACTGTGGTCGAATGTGACTTCCCAAAACACGTCGCCAACCCATTCAATTACTTACACATGCGGAAGCGGATAAATAATCCTCAGACAAAACTTAATTGGGATAGAAAAGCAGGATCACATTTTCTTAAAACCAAACCACAACTTTTATACATGTCAAACTAGTTCAGTTACAGGACTAGGCTATTAACAAAAAGATCTATAAAAGATCAGTCCTCAAAAACTAAGCTGTCCTAAAATCAACTAGATAGGTCCATTCACCAGCTCTTCAGTCAAGATCGGTGAAGTCAAAAATCCTCTCAGCGACCCTCACTAGTGTACCAAAAAGCTCCGGAGGATCCGCCATCTAGGGACCTAAAATTATTATCCCACAATGGGGTGAGACAATGTCTCAGCGAGTCCTATCCTCTAAAACTCGATTAGGAAGAAAATAAGCCCTAGGACGCTCTAGCCACACAAAGAGAATTGAGGACTTACCTCGCCTCGGTCCATTCCTACACGTCAGTACAATTCATACGTCGATAAATTCATACCATCTATCCATCCATTAATAAATCACAGCTCACACAAGCTGACATGGATGCAATGCTCTCACAAGCTGATATAGATGGTAGCTCGCACAAGCTGATATATATAATAGTTTGCACAAGCTGATATATAGATCGTTGCTCTCACAAGCTGACATATAGTGCTCACACAAGCTGACAATGATGCTCACACAAGATGACATATATAAACCAATTGCTCGCCAAAGCTATACATATATTTAAACCATAGAACTGGATATACAATCCAATAACATCCAATGATTCAAACTGATCCTACAAACCAATTACGGTGCCAAAAGCCAACACTAGGTATTTTCAAGTTAAATACCAAAACTTCTCCAATTTCACTCAATTTCGCAATTACGCATACAATTGATACAAACTAACTGCACTACTGCGATCAGTGCGAAATTCTAACGACCGGTCATCCTGGCAAAATTTTTGAAATTATTAAATAATTAAATTAAATTCCGAAAATTATATGATTAAATATTATATTATAATAATATAATTTAATAAAAAAATTTATAAAATTCGAAATAATTATTTAGTTAAAAATAATTAATTAGGGCTTAAACTAGATTACACAAATTTAAACATACAATTAGCCCTAATTAAACATCCATTAAACTAATCATACAACTAATCTAATTTACATTAAAATAATCTAATCTAACCACCTAAACATAATTAGACTAATCTAAACACCCTTTAAGCATGATTAACTTACTTAGTGAGGTTTAGAGGATAAAAACTCACCGATTTTGCGCGCCGGTGAGTTCACGACGACCACGACGACAAGGCGGTCGATAAACCCTGAAGCGGTGACACCAACGGAGGCCAAGAAAGGCTTGAAAACGGGCCACAAAGTCTCCAAAACCTTGCTGTCTTCTGCTTCTGATCTAGGCTGAACTGCAGAGAAGAAACTAGCAACTTCAACGGCAAAAATGGGTCGATCGGAGCTCTGGCGAGTGGGTGGTTGGCAACCGGTGGCTCTCGAGGGTCAGCGAAATCTTATTGGAGGTTGGTATGGGTGGAGGTAGGATAGAAATGGGGAGAAAATGGCTGAAAACCGCGAAATGGGCGAAATAGGCGGAACCAGGTGAGTCCAGACGGTCCAGCAAGCGGCGGCTTCGAGCGGCCGTACGGGACTGCCGGAGAATCGTTCTGGTGAGCGGCGAGGTGCTCCGAAACGGGCTAGATGTCATCTTTGCGGCTATCGGTGGCTTGTTCATTGATTCAACCGGGAAGTTAACTTTTTACTTGGATCTTTGGCGAAAGGTCAGCTTAAGTAGAAACTGGAACGAGGGGAAAACAAGGGGAAAAAGAGGTTCAGTGGGCAAGCGACGGTCTTGGGTGGCTGATGGCTGATCTCCTTTGGTTCTTTGAAGCTCAAGATGGACATCAACAATGGAGAAAGCCTTAGATTATGGAGGAAGATGGGCTGCTGAAACAAAGGGTCCATGTGTCCTCGATCTTCTTATGACTTTTCCCATCAAATGATCCAACTTGCATCACAAAGATTCGATAAAAAATAGCCCTCTAACAATCTCAAACAAAAACAACCCTACTTTGCTTTTCCGCCAAAAAATCTCGGTTTGCAAAAAAATCTTTTGAAGATAAGTCGACGTTCCTAAAATGAAATGTGACATGGCAGAACTTTCAATTTCTGAATTCAGGTTTAAAATCATGATTAATTTCAATTTGACGCGATTTGAGCGCGTCCTAATCTACCGGGTAGCTTTTAGAAATTTTCAGTGCAATTGACCCGCGATTGATTATTTTCAAGCCACGACATAATCTTCGACACATTAGCGACTTTCGATTGTCGTGAAAATCTCGAGATTTCAAATATGGACA
The DNA here is from genome assembly GCA_017140165.1 of Eucalyptus shirleyi. Taxonomy (NCBI): domain Eukaryota; kingdom Viridiplantae; phylum Streptophyta; class Magnoliopsida; order Myrtales; family Myrtaceae; genus Eucalyptus; species Eucalyptus shirleyi. The sequence continues at coordinate 16,247,094 of CM029447.1, read as the reverse complement.
TATGGTACCCAAAACGACAAAATAATCAGTTTAGTGCCGGTCGACGAGAATATTGCAATCTGGTGGAATCACCCACACTCTAATCACATATCTTAGTCGAATCGACCTATTACTGATCTCTATTCGATTCTGATAGTGTTGTAATGATCGTTGCAGATTAATATGGTCAAGCAGCCGATTCATGGTCAGATTCTCAAGCCTATTGTATTTAAATTCCTTAATGGCTTTACATGATAGACTAGTTATCTCGTGAGTGATTAGCTCGGAAAATTGAACCATAAGCGTGTCGATGAAAAGTCCGTCTCATTTAATTGAAAACAGAATTAGAAATTTGGGATGTCACAATTCACGTCAATGCCGACGGTGTTCATTTTAGTGTTGGGTAGCCAATTTTGATCGGACGAATTGAATTGATATAAATATAAAAGATTTAGTACTCAATTGATTTAAAAATATTTATAATTGAATTAGTACAATTGTAATAGATTTATGATTCTTTTGATAATTTTTACGATCTTTGGCACGTGAATAAAATTTCCCAACTTTTTGTCCAAATGCTTCAATTATTACACTATTGCCTAAAAAAAGTGAGGTTATGCATTGATTAAAACACTTACCCAACCCACCCTGTGAGGGAGGGAGCGGCACGGGGCATATACAGGGCTATGCTCCACCAGGAGAAAATTCTCACTTCTTTGTAGGTCACGTAAGCATTGGTGCAACATCATTCACCGATTTGCTTGGTTCTTCTTGTGAAGGCATATGTGCAAGCACCTACTTCCACTAATATTATATCTCACTGAATTCCATCTCGAATCATTTCGATCTTGCTTTTAGACCATATGATCAATTCATCATGATAAAATAGTAAATTGGCTCTTGGATTGATGCTTCATAATATGTTTGGAGACTCATTGCTCGCATTGAACTACCTCCATAGAGTTTTCTTGATGGAGAACAATAACTATCCACAAACTCATCTGAGTTTCCAGTACTTTCCTCCTCCATCGGCATGGATCGATCCAAATTCCGTATCATCCGATGACAATAACATTCCAACGTGGGTTATTGTTGGTGTAGTCATTATTGTCGTCATGCTTTGTGGTTTCCTTTTCTACTACATCTGGAGGCAAGTGAAGGTGGTGGCGGCGTAGGAGGCAGCGGTGGCAGGGGCGGCGGTGAAGGTAGTAAGGGAGGCAAAGGCAAGGGTGGGGCCAGCGGCAAAGGCCGCGGCGGTGGCGGAAGTGTGGGGGTGTCAACGGCTGCAGTGGGGGTGAGAAGTGCAAGCATGGAAGAGTACTAGCTTGTCTAATCTAGACAATAAATGAGACAGAAATCACAATAGTCTTTCTTATCTTATTTTATGCTTATGAACTTAGAAGCTTGTATTTATGTTTGGTTGTGAAACTTGAATGATGCATGGTGATAGATCGTCTACTCTACTATACAATGTTGGAGATTCGACGTGATGAATAACTTTTGTGTTGGAGGGTTTTTCGAATTTCTTCTTATAATACATGAGTAGTTTTATGGTCATCGATAAATAAATTTTTGAATAATAACAAATTATAATTATTTGCATTTGTTTGTAATTTCTATACAAAATGTTGTAAATCGACCAATCAATCCAACATACATAATAAAAGATTTCCTGCTCTTGGTGGAGAACCGTTTGACAGATTTGCTCTATTATTGCCTCATATTCTAAAGAGTCATCGGAACTAAGTTGGCTGGTGATACCGGCAAAATAGAACGGCCTATTTTATCTGATTTTTTGGGTGGGCTTTGTACTCCAATCTGTATGGGGGGAACTATTAATCCCTACTCGAAATGAAGTGCTGAGGAAGGACATATCCAAGAAGTGTTCCGTGAGTATATGGAAGTGCGGTTGTGACATATAATCCTGAAAGTCTGACGATCAATGGATGAGACGACATCAATTGTTTCTCATAGGATCCAACTACCATAACGATTCCTTAATTTATATCGGTGCTATTGTGGCTACGGTTTTCCATTGCCAAAAGATGGAAATCAGAAGAGCAAAAGGAGCAGTGGGATGGGATCCTTATAGTTTATCTAAAGAAATAAAATCCAACTGATGATGCCTAATGAAACCCCACGTTGCCTTTTTAGTAACTTGCTTGAAATCAAAACCAGTATCTTGAAACATCCTACGTTAGTTAAATGAGTAGAATCAAGCTTTTAATAATGAAGTTGAATCAAGTTCGATTTTGAGCCCTATTTACTATATTGAGTCGAGCTCAAGCATGGGGATTTGAAACCAAATTTTGTTCACATTCACTATTCAATGTCAAAGCATTGATTTCAAGTCAGACTTTGTGCAGAAAAAACTACTTCAAATCAATAAATAGCTCGATCACATCTTTATAATTTTTTTGTTAAATGAAATACCTTATCTTACAGTCTTTAGGGCATTGACCTCACTAAAAATATATGATAGTTCTATCCCCGCATGCTGACAAGTATGATGCGAGTTGTCTTCACAATTTCACAAGCCTCCTTCGAAACATGAACATATCCAATCAAAGTATGACTCCTGAAAAATAAAATTGCAATGAATCTTGCAAGAAAGTTTGAAAAAAAAAGTAATAAGATGATAAAATTATGCAATCAATCCAACCAGTTGTGTTTAATCTCTGTCAATGAATACTATATGCAAGAACACAGATAGAGGCACTTCTAAATTTCTCGAAAGATACTTATAAAAGTCAAATATATAGGTGCAGCTGCGTTTGTTGAGATTGAAATACGATAAATGATCTTAACCAGTATCATATAAAAATATAAATCTCATGGGAATTTCTCACATCACCAAATGCAAACATTTTCACATCGAAGCAACATCCCCCTGGTCATTAACTCATACCATACCTGCTACATGAGATAAATAAGATATTCTACGTGCTTGGTGCCTAATCTGCCTTAGATAAAAGCTTCCAAGATAGATAAACATGTTATTACCAGAAATTGACCAAGGCTAGTTATAAATCAATAGGTAAGCCTTCCCTCTTCCTTTTTCCCCTTTCTATTTAGCATAGTTATACAAGAAGGATAATGAAACAATATATTTCATAGGTATTTCACAATTTTGGTGAAAACTGATTTGTTCCCAATCCAGCTAAATTAAGAACTTTTCAAGCATACAATCGGCTAAATTATTGTGGAAGTTAAAGCCAAGAGTCAACCTACGAATCAAAAGTCAAGAGTGGCAGAAATTGACTTTACACTCTACCTGAAATAAAATCTTCACGATTGAAATATAATTCTTGAGTGATCGACTACTTTAATTCCTATTTTAAGTGACTTTCAAACTGCCCAAAAATAGGGAGGATGTAGAAATACATCATCCACCAATTAGTTTCCATTGCTTTTTTTTTTTTTTTAGAATGGAAAATCTTAAGGAATAGAAAAATGTGTGGGGGGTAATATGCACAACATAAGTTTGGTTTTCCTCACTAACCACTGCAAACAATTCATGTTGGTACCAAGAAACCGAGTTTTAGCTCAAACCTCACTGGGTACATGAGGTTAATAGGATATTTCATGGGTTTGACATCCATTTAAAATATAATCTTCCTCGTGACACTATAAAAAAAAAAAGGAAAAGAAAATGAGAAACAATGTCATAGTATCGAAAAAGTACCAGGCCTAGACAATGCTAAACTGAATAACCACCCCACCCATCAAACACTAGATTGGATGGCCATGCTTTGCAGAAGGTATGGTTTTTCAATGAATTACTCATGAAAACACATTTCAAGTTCACAAAGCCTTGTCCTATTAACGACAAATCATCCAATTAAAATTTTCTAGTGAAATCAAGTAGACAAAGCCTTCCCTCTCCTCTTTTCCTTTTTGTTGTTTATTGACCTGCTATTTCTCTTCTATTCAAAATTGTACATGCCTACAGAATCAGGTCAAATTTTATAGATCACAATCTCAAAACCTTCTATGTTGGTACTTATCGATTCAACTAGTAAGTTTTCATGTATATCATAGATGATTGAGTAAAAGTATGGTATGAGTTATCAAAAATAAAAATAGAGAGAGAGAGAGAGAGAGAGAGAGAGAGAGAGAGAGAGAGAGAGAGAGAGAGAGAGAGAGAGAGATCCTATGTAACGAGTTAAATGAGTAGGAAGAAAATAACTCTACTCCGCCCAAGTTAACTTGGTGGACCACGTGACCTATGCTCTAAGACTACATCCTTTACATATGATGAGCAAAAGATCCTATGTAACGAGTTAAATGAGTAGGAAGAAAATAACTCTACTCCGCCCAAGTTAACTTGGTGGACCACGTGACCTATGCTCTAAGACTACATCCTTTACATATGATGAGCAAATTGTTTGCGACGCATGACACATTGAAAAGAACTTTTTTAAATAATAACAAACTGAACGATGACATTTCTTCTGGATTACTGAGGTTCTTCCACTTATTTTGATACCAACTGACCTTGTCCCCTAGCTTATCCAAAATTTTGGAACTTTCTCATGGAAGGAAAGGAAAGAAAAAGTGGAAAAAGGAGTAGAAAATAAGAAAAGAAAAACGAGAAAACACAATTGGGTCATAAAAACTTGCAGGTGTGCCAAAATAAAAGAGATCAAGCTGAATGCATCTTTATCTGTCAATGACATCTTCATTGGTCCGATAACAATAAGTAAACTGAAACACCAAGTCTCTCTTTTCAGTTAATCAAATGTTAACTACATGATTTCTATCTTCTCCGCGTGCCCTCTCTCTGTCCTCTCTTCTCTAATCCACGCACGAGCCGCCCATCTTTCTCTTCTTCTTTTTTGCTTTTTTGACCTTTTCACCTTTTCTCTCTTTTATTTATTAATGTTAGCTGGTCCCCACAGAGGCGGACCCGGCCTACCAAAATAACCAGTACAGTCCTAAAAGAAAGCATGACCGCCAGATGACTTATCAAACTTAACGACACCATTGGAAATTTACCGACTTTAAAATGAATTAGTGAATAACCATCTTCTCTGAAGTGCCAACGCTATAGTAGGTCTCGCAGCATTGTACTAAATTTGTAAGCTCCAATTTCTGCTCCCTCTCCTTATCATTTCGATTTTTTTCATTTGCTGATGATCTCCAAATATCTTTCTCAAAGTTCCTTTTTCATGTGATGAAAATGAAACTCATTCTGCGTTTCAACTCAAATCGGATGGTTGAAACAAGGGAGCCAAATAGGAATGTTTGACCAGGAGTAGTTAATTAGGATATTTCATATGAACGTAAAATTGCTACCTTAAAGGAAAAGAGGAGGGAGGTCAGTGATGCGGTTTAATAGTTAGGATTTTTTCTAAATAAAGTTTCTGAGCAGGTCATTTCTTTGATATGTGAATATGAAATGGTTGAGAGTCGTAGAAGGTGGCCGCAACAATACGTCACGAAAAAAAAAAGGTAGTGGTTATACTATAAAACAATCAAATGCTATGTGACGGTGAGGAAAATGGTTGAAACACAGAGTTGTTCATGGAGGCCTATAAGGACAAACCACAAGTTAAACGTAACTTGTCATCGAGTGCCTGCAACAAGAAAAATTGAAGCACATCGAGCGTTCTTAAGATCTATCTCTTCACTAAGTATTGATCCTAAAAGCTAGCAAGGGTGCCAAAATTATTTGTATATACACAGAAGAAGTGATTGTACTAAGAGAGAATGCAATTCTTTAGTTAAGAGATAAAGTGTGCGAATGATTATTTGTAAACACTTAGAGTTTTTGAAGCCTTGGTGGAACTAAAGACTGGCTGATGACTAGCTGACAAAGTGTAAAGGCGGGCTACTTTTCCTGCTGAACGTTTGGTTATGGGAGCTTTCAGGATTGCATTAGAAGCAATCTATAATAGGTAATAGTGAGGTTTTTGCTTCTCAATGGTTAGTTCTGCATGGAGTTTGATATAATATACTCCACAAAAAAATAAAGATTGGCCTATAAGATCCTTGTGTAGGCCTAATTTGCCTCAATGCAGCATAGCGACACACATTAATCTTCAATCTTATGTTTCACATTGTTTACTTGTCCCTGTTCTATAGAATACATCCCATGCCACTGGCGTATACATCATACGGGAAGCCAAATCCATTTGTCTATGGAAATGCTGAGACAATGTTAACGAATCTTATGCCATCTTTGTTAAGCAACCTAGATGTGGAGAATACTATAAACTCTAGAATTCGTTGTTTCAAAACCTTATACATGATAGGAGATAATCCAAAAATCGACATTAGAGGTGCACAACAGGTATATTTCATACCAAAAATCATAGTTTATTATATCAGTGAATTTATTTCCAAACGTAATCACCAATACCGCCAACAACTCCTTCAGGCAGGAGATCCTTGCTTTTCTATATTAACAAGGACTGGGGTATTCAAGGGAAAAGATAATCATTCAGAGTTCCCTGCGGACTTGGTAAGTATTTGTACTCTTAACAAAATGTACACATCTCTGTCTCTCTCACTCTTCCTCATATGTATGTTAGGGTGAGTTGATGGTAGGTTCCTACGTGTGCGAGTCGTGTTCATTCCAGCATGTTCACTCCTTTGGTTTAGAGATTTTGTATCTATGTTCCTACTGGAAAGTCTGTTGGATATATGCCCTAAAGCTACTATGTAATAGTTACATATTAGGGATTTCAGTTGTACTTTCATTATTATTATTTAATTAATGGCAATGACGTATTCATTCATTTGTCAAATTATTTTATATTTATGAATGGTTTCATAAGATCAGTTGCAACTAGACCTATTCTTGAGACGTCAAGAATATATGTGACGAGTTCATAGTTAAACTGAATCTTTAAATTGTTCCCGGTCGATTGATTATTTAGTGGATATTAATAATCCTGTTAATATGGTGTGTTCATAACTTCACCATTAAGTATTGGATACTTAAGAGTGTGATAAGTCACAAGTCATTAGGTATTGTGATACCTGAGTTAAGAACACAAGTGTTTGTATTAGACAAGTTCACTGAACGTGATGCATATGGAACGATTAGCGACATGGAAGCTTTTGGCATGGTCAATGTCTAATTGTTCATGCTTTGGTCTTGTGTAAATAATCCTTAGACCTGAGGGGCAGTATTAACTTGTGTGTCAAACAACTATGGTTCACAGGTACACGTAATGCCGGGTCGTTGATCCGTCTTTATACCTGATGGTTGTAGTTTGTTCATATATGAAGTTGCACGTGTGCGCAATATGAAATATGTCTCCTTGTTAAATGCAATGTATAATAATGATGTCCTATGTGATCTAATTATGACACTGCATTGAAAACCTCGGTCGGGGTTGTAACTGAGAATAAAGTGTTTATGTCTCAAATAAAATGCATATCAATTAGATTTGTGTATATGATCGAATTAGTGACTTGACAAATATTCTATGGTCTTTGTTTGATCGGGACATAGTAAGACAGAGGGATTGAATTACATTGTAGCTAAAGCTAACAGATTCATTATGTTCTTAAAACACTCACACTATCTGGGTAGCCATGACATATTGCTAGATGTCAATCATGGCTTGTAGGACCTAAAGATTAATCGGGACAATTAATTCTTTGGGAGTACTAATGTGTTAGTACAAGTTTTACTACCAGCTTAGTGATGAACCTAGGGATGTCACACACCATAAACAATTAGGATAACGTGGAACATGAAATAAATATTGTTGCAAATGTGTTTGCAATTACTGCAATCGAATTGAGTTAATTTGAAATTAAATTAAATGAGATTTAATTTAATTTGTATTAAAGTCACGAGCCTATTTGCATATGATGTACATACATGCCTAATGTAAATATATGTTAATGTATTCCTAAATGTACATATAAAGATTATGTTCCTTTTATTTTTAAAGGGGATTGATTAATTAATTATTTATTCATTTAATTAATTAATTAATTAATTAATACCTTTTAATAACTAATAAAAAAATTATATATATTTAAAGTTTCATGCATGTGCATGAAGCACATGCATGAAACTTGGATGTTCAGCAACTGCTGACCATTCATGCATGAGCAACCGCTCATGCACGATCGTTCGTGCATGAGCGAGGGACGATTGGAAACGGTTGTTGATTGATGGATGAACAACAATATATATATATGTGTGTGTGTGTGTGTGTGTGTGTGTGTGTGTGTATTTATAAACAAAGAAGAAGGACGTAACAAAGGGCTGCTGAAAATAGAGAGAGACGTACGTGTTCTTGTGTTGTCTTTGAGACGCAAGAAAGAAAAGTTTTTTCTATACAACGGATTGTCTCCACGAGATTGCTAGCACGATCATAGTAGTGGATATCTAAAAGTTCTCCCTTCCGTTCGACGTCCGTTGTTGGTGTGTTTGAACTAGATGTCCGACGTTTGTGGGGCTCGAACTGGAGGACATCCGAACCAATTCGTTTAAAGCACGCTTTGAAAGGTAATTCGTGTAACTCCCTTTTTATATTTAGATTTTTGATTAAAACACATGAACAACGCCTTCAGAGAATCATGTAAAATGTATCATCTTTATATTGGCCGCGTTCTTTTGTTATTTTTTTCTATACATGATTCATGAAACCCAACAGTGGTATTAGAGCCAACCTTAGGAATTTTTCGTGTGTTTAATTGATATATAGTTCAAATATATTTTTGCGTTCTAAATGGCCAATTTATTTTTGTTAAGAGAATTGGTTCTCTTGCTCTTATGTGGCCTATAGAAGTCAATTAATTTATGTGATAAATTTAATAAACTAAACAAAATTAGAACTAAATCAATTTTGAATCAAAAATCCGTAACTTGTTATACTATATTGATATTTGAGACAACTTTTGGTGAGCATATTTAATATATCAGATCAGTGGATCTGTATATTAGCTTAGAGTGAGCAGTCCTAAACAGGGTCGGACTTTATAGATAGTATTGGATGAGATGACCGGGGAAGGGTCATGATGACATGGAATTGACTGAGTCGATTGATCGATGATTCGATCTGAGGTGATGAATTGATTCGTTGATGTGATTCAATGAATTATAAATCGTATTGACTTGTAGGAAGGAATCAAGACCAAGGTAAGTCCTTTGACTCATGATTGTGCCTAGGCAGTCCTCAGGGTGTATTTTCTTCCTAGTCGAGTTTTAGGGGTTGAACTTGCTAAGATGTTGTCTCACTCTGTTGTGGGATAACATTTTCAGGTTCGCAGATGGCGACTCCCTTTGGGCGTCATGGTTGTCCCATGAGGGTGACCGAGCAGGTCTCTATGTTCCATAATCCTGGAGGTTTTTGGACTTATGAGTTAGTAGTAACCACAGTCTGGGTTGAAGAGGTTCCACATCAGGAGATACTTAATCAGTTCAAAGTTTAGTTCCGTATGGTGTTAGGCTAGGTCCCCTTAGTGGTTTTGATATCCCTGCTACGGTGATTGATATTGCTCTAGACGAGGATCCAGCTGACCCTCCTAATGGTGTAGTGGAGGACTTGCCGTCTCGCCTGGATCCTATAGACACCGAAGAATCGGCGAACGGGTTTGACTAGCTTGTCATAGGACAGTGTGTTTTTGGAGAATCGACCTTTTTGTAGACCTTGTAAATATTGGCTAGTAATGTATATAAATTAATCTGATACGTATAAAGGTGTGTTGTGATTTTCAAAAAAAAATTATGGCCCTACTTTTCTATCCCATTGAATTATTGTCTGGGGATTATTGATCTGTTTCTGCATGTGCATTAAAATGAATGGGTCGGCGATACGTCCTAGGACATCGCTATTAAATCGACCATAGAGGGATAGGCACGTGCTCGGAGGATCAAGTCGTGGCATCCCCATTTAATGGTATTAGAGTAGGTTGGTGTTTGGAGTGATAAGGTGTGATGAGTCATGGGATAGTTAGTAGGAATGACCTTTAGCTCATGCTGATGCATGTGAGTGATAGCTAATTGGTAACTTGTTTGTGTGAGTCACTCAAATTCTAATATGGTATTAGAATTAGAAAACAAGTGTTTATAGGAGCCTGTAGTATGAGTGATTAAGAGCTGAGGACTCCTAGTAAGAGGGCAGTAGCCTCTGTCACTCGGGGTAGAATGCCAACAAAGGTTGGTACCCAAGGTAGTAGAGATAAGCGCAGGTTCAGACCGATGCTAGTGTAAGAAGATCACTACAGGTTGGTACTAGTGTAGTAGCACTAAGTGATCCTAGGTTCGATAGGATCGTTTAGGCGCCAGTGTTCCTTAGGAACTGGTTGAACTAGCAAGCTTAGGACCGAGCCATTGTTGTTGCTGCTGTCACTACCATCGTTAGTGCCGTAACTGCTGTTGTTGCTGCCTTTGTTAGGGTCCAACTTGGAATTGTGATCAGGGAACAGACTTCAGTATCTAAGTTAAGATTCAATTCAAGTAGAAATGGAAATCGCTCAGGGAAAAGACCGATGTGGAGAGAAAAGTATTCTATTCCACCCAATAGGAAAGGTGGGATAGTCAAGTTAGCACCGAGTCAAAATGGAGCATGTTGTTCCCATGTGTGACGATGGAGATCAACCTTATATCTTTCCTAGGACAAGAGTTTGTTTTGAGTGTAGCCAACAGGGTTACTTGGCCAAAAATGGTCCTAGAATGCCGATGGGACAGATCAGAAGGAGTGTGCCATAGAATGCACTGTGGGTTATTTTTTTTGGAATAGGCTTCCAGTACAAGAAGAGTGCGTGCTGTCACCTGACAGGAGATAAAGGACTCACCAGATGTGTGCCAAAATTGTGGAAGGAAGCATTGATAAATCCAGTGTCTAGGTATGGCTAGAACGTGTTGTGATTGTGACCAGCATGGCCATCAGGTGAGGGACTATTAGTGAAAGTCCAAGGGAGCACAGACACCGCTACCGTAGATAGGATGCCACTAGGATGGCGAAAGGGATAGGAATGGAATCGACCATACTCCGATAAGAGGAAGAATGTTTTGGGGTAATTTTATCAGAGTAGCGCAGCAGAGTTTTGGGTTAAGTTGGTAGAAGTTCAGATTGTTGAAATAAAGTTGAAGAAATGAGAATCTCTAGCTATAGTTGTTCTCGACTAGTTGCTGAGATATAACTTTAACGTCAAGTATGGATAGAATTGGCTCAAGGAGCCTTTCGTAGTGGCAAATTGTTGACGTGAAATAATCAAGTCTAATCCGTTAGCATGTGAAAGTGTCAAGTTTATTGAGAGTCGAGAAGGACCCTCGATTTCAGTAATTTCTTCACTTAAAGGCAACCCGTTTGTTAGACGGAGGTTGCCAAGGTTACTTGGCGATTGTCATAAATAGGATAGATTAGAGAACTAAAGATTGAGGACATCTCAGTAGTCTAAGAATTTCTAGATGTGTTTCCTCAGGAATTGTCAAACCTGTCATTAGAGAACAAGATAGAACTTGTGATTGAATTAGCACCCGGGATAGAGCCACTCTCTAAGGCTTCTTACCAGAGGTCATTGTCTGAGTTGAAAGAACAAATGGTGCAAATACGAGAATTACTGGATAAGGGATTTATACATACCAGTGCATCATCTTGAGGAAGCACTAGCTCTGTTTGTGGAAAAGAAAGATGGTTCATTACACCTATACATTGACTATCATCAACTCGATCAAGTGACGATCAAGAACAAGTGTTCATTGCCGAAGATCGACAAAGTGTGACCAATTACAAAGAGTGTCAATGTTTTCAAGGATTGACTTGAGGACAGGTTAGCATCAATTGAGAACCAGGAAGGAGGTTATACTAAAGACAGTGTTTCGTACTCGATATGGCCCTTGTGAGAGTAATGTAACGCCGTTGGAGAAATCTTTCCAGAATATTTTGAAGCTGACAAAACGTTTCTTTCAGTCTAAGTCTGGATGTTCGGAGACCGTCAGTTTAAAGTCTGAAGACTTTGTTCTCTCAAGACTCAAGACTCAAGACTCAAGACTTAAGACTCAAGACTAAAGACTTAAGTCTGTTCTCACTGACAGTCTTTCTAATCCAGTGACGAAGGAAATCCAAAGCCGAGGTTTATGGTTGAGGATGCGATCCTATTCTCTGGAATAGATTCTTTGGTTGGATAATTGTTTCGGATTCTTTAATCCTTATCAAAGATCGATTGAAGATCCGATGGTCGTCGAAATAATCTTGGAAAGTTCTATTCATGGAAACCGAGATCCTGGTTGTATGGGCGAACAGGATTGATGGGCTATCATCAGATTCCTTAAATAGCTCGGATGATCTTCTTGATTGATTCCGTCCAACGGGTAAATTGGAGGAATTCCTTTGGTAAGTGCCAACGGCTATTATGGCATGAAGGAGTATAAAAAGAAGTTGTTCTAGTTGTTTTAAGTGTGTGAGTGATAGAAAAATTCCAGAGTCTGAAGATCCTTGATTGTTACTTGAGACTGTTCGAGCGAAATTGTATACAGAGAGTGGTTGTACTTGGTGTCACCTTGAGAGAGTGTGGTAGATCATCTACACCTAGAATTCAAGGAAGATCAACACTGTAACAGCTCTTTGATTATAGTGGAATCCAGCCAATCGGCTGTAAGTGCAGAAGAGTGGACGTAGGCTTGAATCAAGCCGAACCACTATAAACTGAGTGTTCAATTCTCTCCTTCCCTTACTCAGTCTCTCGATTGATATTTAATTCTTGCGATTGAATCTTTAACTGTTTAAATATCGTGCAAGCTTCGAGAAATTTTTTATATACCTATTCACCCCCCCTCTAGGTACTCATACTAGCAATATCAATTGGTATCAGAGCCTGTGTTCTTACTTTGTTTGAAGTGTTTTACTTCAGAGTAAAAGATCCATGGCTAGTATGCTAGCACCAGGACTGATGGAGGGGCAAAGCAATACCAGACCTCCCTACTTCGATGGAAAGGATTACAACATCTGGAAGAACAAGATGAAAGCTTTCCTACGATCAAAGGATCCTCTGGAATGGGACGTTGTGGAAAGAGGAATTACTCCGGCTGCTGCATCAATCTCTGAAAGAGGGAAAGACACTATTGAAACCAGCGGAATGTCTCAAGAAGAGATAAACAAGAGACAAGCACTCGATGCAAAAGCAATTTACTCTTTATATTGTGCTTTATCTCCAACTGAATATAATAGAATATCTTCTTGTGTTACAGCAAAAAGAAGTATGGGATAGACTACACATCACCTATGAAGGGACGAACGAGTGAAGGAGACCAGAATTAACATTCTCCTTGGTCAATATGAAGCATTCAAAATGAAACCAGGAGAATCTATAACCGACATGTTTAGTCGTTTTGACGATATTGTCAATGGTCTTGAGAACCAAGGTCAAAAAATTTCTGATCCCATGAAAGTGAACAAGCTTCACGCGTGGACTCTCTAAAGATTGGAATCATATAAAGACTTCAATAAGAGAGACGCAAAGAATCATGCCATTATCTCGTAGACGAGCTGATTGGAACTCTTCAGTCTTACGAAGTGGAACGAATTAATGAAGACGAAGATCCAAGAGGTAAGAAATCTATTGCACTAAAATCAAATGACGATTCGATGATGCAGATTCTCCGAAGATGATATGGATGATGAGGAGCTCGCTCTCATGATAAGAAGATTCAGAAAACTGAATAGAAAAGGCAGAAGGTTCATCCCAAGGAAACAAAGTTTTCAGAGACAGCAGACCAAGTCTGTTGATGATGTGGAACCAAACAAAGATGTAGTCTCCGCTTTCGAATGTAAAAAGAAGGGACATATCAGACCTAACCGTCCTCTTTCGAAAAGAAAAGAGGAAAAGTTGAGAAGTCTCGAAAAGCTCTCAAAGCCGAGACTGGGAGCGATACAGAGTGTGAAGAGAGTGATGAGGAATATGCCAACCTGTGTCTGATGGCACAATCAGACTCGACTCTGATCGACTGGATCGACTCGCATGGTGAATTTGAGGTAAGTGATTATAAAATCCCTGTCAAAGTCTCTAAATATATTGATGAGTTATGTTTCGGTCTTAAGACTTCTCTTAAAAAGATTTCCGAACTTAAAAAAGAAAACTCAATTTTAAAACAAAAGGAAAACATTTTGGAAGAAAAGGTAAAAAATTTAGACTTGAATGTTTCTACTCTTAAAGAGAGTGAAGACAATCTTTCAAAAGAAAATGCTTTCTTAAAAACTGATTTATCAAATATTTCAAAGAAATTTTCAATAGGATCTGAAAAACTTGAAAAAGTTCTTTCAATCCAAAGACCTTACTTCAATAAGTCGGGTCTAGGTATGACTGCGGAAACAATTCCCTTGATTGATTTTCCGAAAGTAAAAGAAAGAATTAAGAAAAGACCGTCAAGGGAGGCTTATAAAAATCATTTCAAAAGAGTTTTTGTAAAGCCCGTAGGTCGAAATGCTTTAAGGTGTTCTAAGTGTAACAAATGATCGATCATTTTGAAAAAGAGTGCCCTATGGTTTGGAAGCCTGTTAAGAGAGTATGGCCTAATAATGCTCATCCTACTAACACCAAAGGACCCAAGAAAGTTTGGGTACCAAAGAAAGCTTGAGACTCTCTTTTGAATGCAGGTCTCTGTCAAAAAGAAGATAAAGTGGTATCTTGACAAGGGATGCTCAAGACACATGACAGGAGACTCAAATTGTTTCATTAAGCTTATTCAAGTAAATGGTGGAAAAGTTTCTTTCGGAGGAAATAGCAAAGGAAGAATTGTGGGATTCGGGACCTGTAAAAATTGGAAATCTCACAATAAGCAATGTCTCTCTAGTGGAAGGACTCAACTACAATCTACTCAGCATTAGCCAGGTTGTGTGATACTGGTTACAAGATCTCCTTTCAAGAAGGCACATGTTCTGGAATTAGTAAAGATTCGACTCGATCTTTCATGGGTCAAAGGCATGGTAATATCTACCTCCTTGATGTAAAGCCAAATGAAGAACAATGCTTAATCTCAATTCAAGATGAAGCAGCTCTATGGCACAGAAAACTTGGCCATATCAACAAGAAGCAATTAGCCAAAATCTCTTCTAAGCAACTTGTTCGAGGTCTACCTAAATTGCCATACCAAAAGTCTGACTTATGCACTCCATGCATTCTCCGGGAAAGCAGGTAAGAAATTCATTTAAGCAAATAAATCATGTCTCTACTAATCATGTACTACGATTGCTTCATATGGATCTCTTCGGACCAACAAGAACCCAGAGCATTGGAGGTAAGAAGTATTGTCTAGTAATTGTAGATGATTACTCTCGCTTTACCTGGGTATATTTTCTTGCAAGTAAGTCAGAAACTTATTCGTACTTTGAGAAGTTTGCTAAAAAGGTTCAAAATGAAAAAGGATGTGCTATTTCAAGTATAAGAACAGATCATGGAAGTGAATTTGAAAATCAAGATTTTACGAAGTTCTGTGATAAATCTGGTTTTAATCACATGTTTTCCTCTCCGTATACTCCGAGCAAAATGGAGTTGTGGAAAGAAAGAATAGATCTCTTCAAGAAATGGCTAGAACACTTTTAATTGAAAGTAAAATTTCTTCACGATTTTGGGCTGAAGCCGTTTCAACCGCATGCTATATTATAAATAGAGTCTTTCTAAGACCTATTCTTGAGAAAACCCCTATGAATTGTTCAAAGGTAAAAAGCCAATCGTTTCATACTTTCATGTGTTTGGTTGCAAATGCTTTATTTTGAAAAATGCAAATGATCGAGTTGGTAAGTTTGAAGAAAGATCGATGAAGGCATCTTCCTTGGTTATTCTACATCAAGCAAAGCCTACGAGTCTATAACAAGAAAAGCCAGTCTGTGGAAGAATCAATGAATGTCAAATTCCAAGACTCGAAGATGAATCCAGCCAGACTCAATATGAAGAATCTGAACTCACTCTAGACCTTCCAAAGTCTTCAACTCAAGAAGCATCTCAGACTCTGGAAGTCCAACATCAAGAAGCCTCTGAAGATTCAAATAAAGAAAGAGATCATCAACCAAGCAAATCAACCAGTAATTGGAAACACAAATCCAAATCATCCCAAAGATCTCATTATTGGCGAAATCAATGAAGGAATCCGCACCAGATCAAAAAGGCGTGAAGAGTCTAGTGCTGTTGCTCTCATCTCGAAATTGAACCAAAGAGCATAGAAGAAGCTTTATCGATGAAAGCTGGATCGAAGCTATGCAAGAGGAGCTCGACAGTTCAATATTAATGATGTCTCGGAATTGACATCTAAACCGAAAGGTAAAAGCTGTTATTGGAGCCAAATGGGTATTCGGGAACAAGATGAACGAAGAAGGAAAAGTCGTACGCAATAAAGCAAGACTCGTGGCCAAGGGATACACGCAAGAAGAAGGAATAGACTATGACGAGACTTACGCACCAGTTGCAAGGTTAGAAGCTATTCGTCTATTACTTGCGTTTGCTTGTTATAAAAATTTCAGGTTATTCCAAATGGACGTCAAAAGTGCTTTCCTGAATGGATTTATCCAAGAGGAAGTTTACGTGGAACAACCGCCTGGATTTGAAGACCCAAAGAAGCCGGACTCGGTCTTCGGACTAAAAAGGCTGTATGGTCTAAAGCAAGCACCTCGAGCTTGGTACGACAGACTAAGTAAGTTCTTATTACGAACGGATTTGTCAAAGGTAAAGTAGATACCACTGTTCATCAAAAAGGAAAACAAAAGTTTCTTACTCGTTCAAATATATGTTGATGACATTATTTTTGGATCCTCTAATGAAAGTCTTTGCAAGAAATTTTCTAAGTCTATGCGGGACGAATTTGAAATGAGTATGATGGGAGAATTAACATTCTTTCTTGGCCTTCAAATAAAGCAATTGAAAGAAGGAACTTTTATCTTCCAAGAAAAATATGCTAATGATCTTGTCAAAAGATTTGGATTGGAAAAGTGCAAAAAGACCAATATACCAATGTCATGTTCTCAGAAGATAGACAAGGATGAAGAAGGGAAGAAAGTAGATCAAAAGCTGTACAAGAGCATGATCGGTTCACTTCTTTATCTTACTGCTTCTAGACCTGATATTTTGTTTAGTGTTTGTATCTGTGCTAGGTTTCAATCAGATCCTAGAGAATCACATCTCATTGCCGTGAAACGTATTATCAAATACGTTGCTTCATCTGCAAGCATCGGTCTTTGGTATCCAAAGAGGGGAGACTTTAATCTTCTAGGATACTCAGATGCAGATCTGGCCGGTTGCAGAGTCGATAGAAAGAGCACTTCTGGAACTTGTCAACTGCTTGGAAACAGGACAGTGTCTTGGTTTTCAAGGAAGCAAAGCACTGTAGCTCTCTCAACGACAGAAGCAGAGTATGTAGCTCTTGGAAGCTGCTGTTCGCAGATTCTATGGATAAAACAACAGCTACAAGACTTTGGCATTGAAGACTCATGCACGAAATCGATGTGACAACACCAAATACGATCAATCTCACCAAAAATCCAATCCTTCATTCAAGAGCAAAGCATATTGAGATTCGTCATCACTTTATTAGAGATCATATTCAAAATGGAGAAATCTCTATTCAATTTGTTGATTCAAAGAGCCAACTAGCAGATATCTTTACAAAGCCTTTGGAGAAAAATCAATTCGATTTTATCCGCTCAAGACTCAACATTTTGAAGCTTGAAGAAGTTAAAGTCTAGAGACTCACCAACTCTAAGACTCTAAATCCTGAGACTCAATCATTCATGGCTAAAAGACCGTAAGTTGCTATTCTATCTAAAAGGTACGAATTCTTGTTTATCTTATCTCGAAAAGGTACGTTCTTTTATTCAGATATAATTCGTGTGAAATTTGAAAACTTGTCTTTTTAAAGGAAGTTAATTTTAGCAGTTATTGATTTTGAAAAGAAGTGTTCGTACACTTTCCTTGTGCCGTTTAAACTTCTCTTTTCAAATCCGAGGAATGTATATATATACAGTTATTCTACCCCCAAATTTTCAAAACCCTAAAAAACACTCTTCTCTCGATCTCAAGTTTCTACTCTTTGTTCATTGTCGAGAAAGTGGTCATTTTTCTTGGGAAAAGCAAGTGAAGGAATCCTCCTATAGACAAAGGAAGATGTCGTCTTCGAGGAAATCATCAAGAATCGCAAACAGGGACCACGAGAGAATGGAGAAGGGACCGACACACTTCGATCTTATCGAGGATGAAGACTTACCAAGTCAGCAACAAAGTCCGATTCGCTCTCCTCCACGTCATTCAGCATCTCCCCGCCCCACAAGGTGCAAATCTGGAAGAAGAGATAATCGAGGATGCTTGACCCAAGAAGAGTCCAAAAACCCTCTCGTTATCTATAAGCTTTATCGTGCGTTGAAAGTCACCGGCACTTCATTAAAGTATATAGATGACTTCCTTAAGGACAAAAATTATGGGAATGAGTATCTTTTTCTGCGGAAAATGGAGGAATTGGGAATTGCTCCTAAAGGAAGGGCAGTGGAGGCTCTTGAGAACATTCCTAGTGATCCTCGTATGCCGGGACAAAATCGATTGACGGGAACGATGATGACAAAATGTTCCTTGAATTTAAACCTAGAATGGGTGTGGCGGCGAATGTGAAAGGAAATCGGATGGATTTGTTTAAATCCAAGGATCAGAAAAAGCGTATTTCAGTCAATTGAAAAGAGGGGTGATAAACCCTAGAAGTGTTGATTTTGACTTCTGGACACCATCAACGTGAACTTAAGAGAAAAGTTGAATTTGCTTCAACTTGAGACTTTTTGCTCTGACTCTACGGACGGGTATGATCAACTGACCGCTTATTTCTATTCAAATCTTAGCTTCTTGGATGCGAATAGAATTTCATTCAGTGTTCGAGATCAAGTCTACGTGGTAGATGTGAATATGTTGGCGGACATAGTTGGAGTTGAAAGGGGTCGCTATCTTCCAATCAAAGTCTCACCTGCTCGTACTACTCTGGATCTTGTCAAAGATAGAGACGTAGAGAAGAAAATTACCTATTCCAGGATGAAAGCCATCAACATTGTGCTTCATAAGATTGTGATCAACTGTCTTAGACCGAAGTCTACATCAAAGACCTCTGTGTCTCTTTCTGAAGCAAAGTTGATGTATGCGATTAACTCAGGACGGAAGTTTTCTCTCCCGCACACTATTCTTTTCCATATGTACAGAGCAGTGTCAAAGGACAAAGGACAATTGCCTTATCCTGGTCTGGTGACCAAGATCTTCAGACATCTGAACATTGAACTACCACCTACTCTCTGTGTTCGACCGTGTGATAAGATGGTGGTTGGGTTGAAAATGTTAATGAAGATGCGTCTGCAAGAGCTCTCCAAGGCAATGGAGAAATTCAAAGTGAAATCTCCAGTCCAATCTGCTTCAAAAAGGAAAGGAAAGAAGGTCATTGGTGCCTCATCGAAAAAGAGGAAAAGAACTCTTATCCTTGAGGAAGAAGATGAAGATGAAGATGATGAAGATCCCACTATCCCAGCGCTGACAAGAACAAGACGTTCTGTGTCTCATCAAACAGATCTTCAGCAGATCAGAGAAGAAGGAGAACAGAACAGAGAAGAGGAAAGACAGAGAGAAAAGGAGAAAGAAGTTGAAGAAGAAGAAGAAGGAGAAAAAGAAAAGTCTGCTGACAATTCTGGAGAGAAGGGAAATGAAGAGCATGATCATCACTCTTCTCCTTTCGATGTCCTAGAGACAGGGGGAGTTGGTGAGCAAGAGAGGTCTACACCTCATGCTTCCGTCGTGAAGATCTAAGACAATCTCCGAAGACCTGCCGAAGAAGTTCAGTCTCTCAATTGCCTGAAGAAGGTAATATGACGATTCCAAATCTGCGAGACTATACCGAAGCGCCATCGTCTCGCATCGAGAGAAAGTTCATGCCGGTACACGTACGGATGATTCTGCAGATTTTCGGAGTATTATGAATATTCTTCTCGGAAATGCGTAGCCGATATATGTTCGACTCATGAAATCCAAGCTTTGAAGAGCGCTGGACAAGCATCTTCAGTCTCTCTAGAGGATAAATTCAAAGACCTAGCTCTGCAACTTCAAGCAAATGCCAAGGGAGAAGAGGTAGCTCATTTGAGAGAAGACATGAAGAAGCTCGAAGGAGTAGTCCAGTCTATTGGGGATTTCCAGATCGTGCGCATTCCCAAGCGGTGCATGAATCCTTTCTCACCCTTTTCAATGCTGACAAAAAGGGGGAGAACCAAAATTTGAACCATTTAAAACTTTGACTTTTGTGGTTATGTTTAGTTTATTTTTTGAGAATGACTTGAGAACTTGAACTTGGGTGTGAATTTGACTGAATTGACTGTGGATTATGATGCTTGACTGGTTGCATTTATTCAAGTGTTGTTATATGGTGTTTCTCATGAAAGTCTAACCAATTTTCTGTGGATGCAGAGTCTGGTTGTTTTATTAATCTTTATGAGTTAGCCATATTGCTTGAGAAATGTTTTGCAGGTCAAAGTTGTTCAAATCCTCAAGAAAGTTTTGTCACCATCAAAAAGGGGGAGATTGTTGGAGAAATCTTTCCAGAATATTTTGAAGCTGACAAAACGTTTCTTTCAGGTCTAAGTCCGGATGTTCGGAGACCGTCGGTTTAAAGTCGAAGACTTTGTTCTCTCAAGACTCAAGACTCAAGACTCAAGACTTAAGACTCAAGACTAAAGACTTAAGTCTGTTCTCACCGAGATCTTTCTAATCCAAAGGACGAAGGAAATCCAAAGCCGAGGTTTATGGTTGAGGATGCGATCCTATTCTCTCGGAATAGATTCTTTGGTTGGATAATTGTTTCGGATTCTTTAATCCTTATCAAAGATCGATTGAAGATCCGATGGTCGTCGAAATAATCTTGGAAAGTTCTATTCATGGAAACCGAGATCCTGGTTGTATGGGCGAACAGGATTGATGGGCTATCATCAGATTCCTTAAATAGCTCGGATGATCTTCTTGATTGATTCCGTCCAACGGGTAAATTGGAGGAATTCCTTTGGTAAGTGCCAACGGCTATTATGGCATGAAGGAGTATAAAAAGAAGTCGTTCTAGTTGTTTTAAGTGTGTGAGTGATAGAAAAATTCCAGAGTCTGAAGATCCTTGATTGTTACTTGAGACTGTTCGAGCGAAATTGTATACAGAGAGTGGTTGTACTTGGTGTCACCTTGAGAGAGTGTGGTAGATCATCTACACCTAGAATTCAAGGAAGATCAACACCGTAACAGCTCTTTGATTATAGTGGAATCCAGCCAATCGGGTCGGCGCGAAGAGTGGACGTAGGCTTGAATCAAGCCGAACCACTATAAACTGAGTGTTCAATTCTCTCCTTCCCTTACTCAGTCTCTCGATTGATATTTAATTCTTGCGATTGAATCTTTAACTGTTTAAATATCGTGCAAGCTTCGAGAAATTTTTTATATACCTATTCACCCCCCCTCTAGGTACTCATACTAGCAATATCAGTAACGCCGTTGGGTCTGACGAACGTTCCAACTAATGTCATGGATTTGGTGAACCGAGTGTATGAAGAATATCTAGATCAATTGTGATCGTGTCTTTTAATGACATTAGATCAATTGTGATCATGTCTTTTAATGACATTCAGGTGTATTCGAAGAGTGCCAAAGAGGAGCACAAAAGACATCTGAGGATGGTACTTCAGACCTGAGAATACATAGACCATGTGCGAAGATAAGCGAGTGCGAGTTTTGATTGATTTGTGTTGCATTCTTAGGCCACATGATTTCAAGTGAAGCAAGTTCCGTGGACCCAATCAAGACTAAAACAGTTATTAGTGGACTAAGATTAACAACAGTATCAGAGATCATAAGCCGTTTGGGTTGGATAGGGTACTACAAAAGGTTTGCGGTAGGATTTTCAACATTGGCATCACCATTGATTCAACTCTTGAAGAAATGAGAGAAATTCATATGGATAAACAAGTGCAAAGATATTTTCCAAGAGCTTAAGCAGAAGTTTGCTACCGCATTTGTATTGATCATTCCATATGGTTTTGGAGGATACGAGATCTATAGTGATGTGTTGTTTAGAGGATTGTGTTGCGTGTTGATGTAACATGGTAGGGTGTTGCATACGCATCTCATCCGTTGAGACCTCATGTGTTGAATTACCCAACACATGACTTGGAACTTGCAGCAATAATTTTCGCTTTGAAGATTTGGATATATTATTTGTGTGAAGAAAGATTTCAGATCTTCGCTAACCATTAAAGTCTCAAATATTTATTCTCTTAGAAGGAGTTGAATACGAGACAGCGCTGTGAGTTAGTATTTTGGAAGAACTGGGATTGTGATGTCCTGTATCACCCTGGAAAGATGAATTAAGTTGCAGATGCATTGAGTCGAAAGTTTTCAGTTGCATAGATGGTGATCAAGGAGTGGAATTTACTCAAGAGAGCTCAAGACTTGGTTTTCAAGTTTGAGGTAGGCCACCTTTCGAATCTTATGGCCACCCTCAAAATCTAATCGAAAGTCCAGTTTAGGATTAAGACGTTTTAGTTGACGGATCCAAACATTCAGGAAATCTTGCAAGAGTATATTGATAAGGGAAAGGTTGACTTTTAGAGTTTGAAAGATGAAATGACGAAGTATTGTGGGTGATGATAGGTGTCAGACAGTATGGAGCTTAAGGAGGAAACCTTGTTAGGAATTCACTATAACAGTTGCAGCATTCGACCAAACAGTACAAAGTAGGTCAGAATTGGCGTCAGCTTGATTGGTAAACCAATATAAAGATAAATATCGCCGGACAGGTTGTAGGTGTCAGATGTGTTAGTAAGTGGAAGTTCAGTAATGCTAACTAAGAGGACTTTTACAATCATTTGAGAGTCCTGAGTGGAAATGGAAGTAAATCATGATGGAATGTATTGAAAGGCTTACCAAGGAGTCGGAGGAGTACTAATTCCATTTGAGGTTATGGTTGACATATTGACGAAGTCGGTTCACTTTATCATTGTACGGAAAGATCTTGATTTGAATAGGCATATAGAAGCTTATGTGCTCCAGATAATTCGTATGTATGGAGTGCCGATGACAAATTTATATTAGATCTAGACCCAAGGTTCCCAGTTTTAGTAGAATAGTTAGATGGTTTCTTTTGAAGCAGTGCATAGCAGAGTGTATAGAATTTTAGTGGTGGGAAGGAAGTTAGATGAAGAAAGATTGCAGGCTCAGAGTCAGTACATCAGTCAGTAGATGCAGTTGCAATTATCAATGATGGGTTAAAGACCGCTCAGAGTCATCATAAGTTGTCTTGTTAAGCGTTGAAGGCCGAATTCCAAGTTGGTGATTGCATCTTTATGAAGATGGCACTAATGAGGAATACTTTGCGCACTTCAACAAAAAGGAAAAGTTGAAACCGAGGTACGTAAGTCATTTTGAGATTCTAGAGAGAGAATTAGGATCCTAACGCATCGTCTTGAATTGCGGCCGAGGTTGGCGCAAGTGCATTTCACATGTTGATGTTGATGACATATGAGCTTAACACAACCCACGTGCTAAATCTTGAAGGATTAGACGTGGATGACAGAGTGTCGTACATAGGAAGCCCGGTTCAGGTGGTGAACCAGAAGGATAAGATCCTATTATCAAGATGGCCCCCTTGGTCAAAGTGGTCTGACAACACCACGGGACCGAAGAAGCAACCGAGGAAAGTGAAGGCTCAATGAGATGACGATAACCCTCCACCTTTCGTTCAAGATTTGTAAAAGTTTTCGAGGACAAAATTTTTATAAGAGGGGAAGAGTTGTGACAACCTGATTTTTCAGGTTCTGATTTCGATTGGATAAGTTGGGTCTTTCATCGACGTGCTTATAGTGTTTTTCTTTGAGTTGGCCACTCATGAGATAACTAACCTATTAGGTGAAGCCGTTAAAAGGATTTTAACGTAATAGACTTGAGAATTTGACCAGGAATTGACTACTCAATTGTGCTAGTTTGCAAGGGTCATTACGATACAATTAAAAATCGATCAAAGACCGGAGATAGATCGATTCGACTGAGATATGTGATCAAAGTGTGGGTGATTCCACATGATTGCAAGATTCTCGTCGATCGGCACTAAACCAATTTTCTATTATTTTTGGTACCCTGTGTTTGTATTTGAAATCTTGAGAATTTCACAACCACCGAGAGTCGCCAATGTGTTGAAGAAGTACGTGTGGTTCGAAGAAAATCGACCACGGGTCAATTGCACCAAAAATTTCTAAAAGCTATCCGGTATGCTAGATCACGCTAAAAGCACGTTTGATTGAAATTAACAACGAATTTGGATTCGATTTCAGAAATCGAAAGTTCTGTCATGTCACGAATCATTTTAGGAACGTTGACTCACCTTTCGAGGAATTTTCGGCGAGTTCGGAATTTTTACGGAAAAACGATTTTGACGATTCAGAAAATGAACATAAATTTGAATTGACCAATTTGAAGGGATTTTTGGCCTCTGGTGTAAGCTATTTGGTGAAAGGAAATTTTGTGGGCTTTTTCCTCAACAAATCGGACCTCAATTAGAGAAGCTTGTTCAGAACTCGGATTTCGAGAAAAAGGATATAGAATTTGGAATTGAGGGAAATGGCCGTTTTTGTTGCCCAAGACTTGTTATTTTGGGAGAATTATAGTGCAAGGAAGCAAGTGAGAATCAAGTGTTTTAATTTGAGGATTTTCGGGGACCTAATTGGATTGATTTAGATCTTGTAGGACCAAGGAATGTTGAATTCAAGTTATTTCCTTTTTATTTTGGCTTTGTTTTCATTAGCCCCCTCGTGCACTTCACCCTTCGAACGCCCACCTCTCTCTCTCTCTCTCTCTCTATTTTCTTCCCCTGTTTTTCGAACGTTTTTCTCTTTGATTCTTTCTCTCTCTTGATCTCCCCCCCCCCCAACCAAAAAACTGACAGTCCCTGCACGTGGTCTTCCTTTTTCCTTTGCTTTGTCCCTTTTGACTTTGAGTCAATCCTTACCACCTTCTTTCTCTCTCTTTCTGGCCTCGCCAGCGTCATTGATCCCATCCCTCGGTCTAGCTGTCTTCTGCTAGTCCTTTTCACTTTCCATTTCCTTTGCACGCTTGCCTCATGTCCTCGACACCCCCACCGCTTAAGCAGCAGTCCAACTCCACATAAAGAAACCCGCGCAGCCTCACTTCCCCACTTTGACTCTCATCGATTTTACTGACTTTCCCTTGTGTTTTCACCCAGCGAGTCAAAGCTAGCTGCTCATCTCCGTTTTCTTTTCGTTCGGCCCAGCCCAGGCTTCATGTCCAATGCCAACAACTTCTTTCTCACCAGCCAGCTCGCTATTTTCTCGGCCCTGCAATTCAGCCCCATCGAGTAGCATCTTCGGCAACGGTCCAGTCTCTATTTCCACGGTCCCTTGTGCTGAAGTTGACCCACGAGCCCAAAACCGCACGTTTCAGCTCCTTTGTCCCTCCAAGCCGCACCGCAACAGCCCCGATCGGCCAAGCCAAGCCGTCAAGCCAGCTCGGTCCAAAATCAGCACCGAATAGAGTAAAATTCCAGTCAAGCCATGGACCTTACGGGGCCGATTTCGGTCTCGGTTTGGTCCCCGTTAGTACCGCCACTTTGAAGTTTTTGGCCCGTCTCCTCGTCGCTGTCACCGTGGTTCAATCGGATCGTTAATCAAGTGAGTTTAACTCATTAATCCTTGCTTAGTAAGTTAATGACGTTTAAGGGTTGATTTGTTTAAATTAAGCTTGGATTATGTGGATAGTTAGAATAAATTAGTGATATAATTAATCATGATTACATGTTTGGTGAATAGTTTAGTGCAATTAGGGCCTAGACAAGCTCTAGTATTTATCTAGAGTGGTTTTGAAATTTTCCGGGCTCATCTCGGCTTTTAATTAGGCTTTACGGGCCTAAGTTGCTATTTTTGGCATTTAAAATTATTTTATGTAATTAATTAATTATTTATTTATTTTCCGGAAATTAAACCGTGACAGTCGATGATCGAAATTTTATGCTGATTGCAGTGGTGTGATCTGTTTATTTAATTGACTGTTAATTGGTGTAAATTGAGTGCGATTGGTGATTATGGGTAATTATCCCAAAATTAATTAATTTCAGTAATTAATTGGAAAATCGCCGAGCGTCGGTTTACAATACCAAAAATATTTTGGTGGACCATATAAATTGGTGGGATTTTCAAGTGGTAGAAAATTGTATTTTAGCTAGGGCTGACCGTGTACCCATAACGATTATTTTTATCGGGTATGATAAAAATGGAGAAATAATTAGGTGATTATATTTGTATTTAAGGCAGCTTCTAGTGAGCATAAATAGTATACTATATTGGTAGTTGAGGCAGTTTTTGGTGAGTGTAAATCATATACTATATTGGTATTTGAGATAGTTTCTGGTGAGCATATTTAATATATTAGATCAGTGGATCTGGCAGCTTTTGGTGAGCATATTTAATATATTAGATCAATGAATCTGTCAGCTTTTTGTTAGCTATACTATCTATATATTAGCTTAGAATGAGCAGTCCTGGACAGGGTCGGACTTTATAGATAGTATTGGATGAGATGACCAAGGAAGGGTTTTGATGACATAGAATCGACTGAGTCAATAGATCGATGATTCGATTCGATGTGATGAATTGATTCGTTGATGTGATTCGATGAATTATAAATCGTATTGACTTGTAGGAAGGAATCGAGGCCAAGGTAAGTCTTCTAACTCATGATTGTGCCTAGGCAACCCTCAGGGCGTATTTTGAACCTAGTCGGGTCTTAGGAGGTTGAACTTGCTAAGATGTCGTCTCACCCTATTGTGGGATAACATTTTTAGGTTCGCAGATGGCGACTCCCCCTGGGGGTCATGGTCGTCCCATGAGGGTGATTGAGCAGGTCTCTATTTTCCCTGATCTCGAAGGTTTTTATGGGTTAGTAGTAACCATATTCTGGGTTGAAGAGGTTCCACATCAGGAGATACCTAATCAATTCAAAGCTTAGTTCCATACCGCTCCTTATGGTGTTAGGCTAGGTCCCCTTAGGGGCTTTGATATCCCTACTACGGTGATTGATGTTGCTCTAGACAAGGATCCAGCTAACCCTCCTGATGGTGTAGTGGAGGACCCGCTGTCTCGCCCGGATCCTGTAGACACCAAAGAATCGGCGAACGAGTCTAACTAGCTGGTCATAGGACAACGTGTTTTTGGAGAATCGACCTTTTTGTAGACCTTGTAAATATCGGCTAGTAATGTATATAAATTAATCTGATATGTATAAAGGTGTGTTGTGATTTCCAAAAAACATTATGGCCCTACTTCTCTATCCCATTAAATTGTTGTTTGGAGATTATTTATCTGCTTTTGTATGTGCATTAAAACGAATGGGTCAACGATGCATCCTGGGACGTTGCTATTTAATCAATCATAGAGGAATGGGCACATGCTTGGAGGATCGGGGCATGACGAAAAAGACGGTCATCAAAGCATAGTAAAAACTAAAGTTAGTTACTAATATGCAGTGCCAACTGAAAGGGCTAGTGAATACACCTAGAGGAGGGTGAATAGGTGATTATAAAAATTTCACAGGATTTAATGAAAGTAATTTGCTTTTAAAGGATGTTTAGACAATAAGCGTATCTTATCTTAAAGCAAATACATAGCCAGTATATAAAAGTACAAAGTTTAGGGAAACATAATATGAAAACAGAGTTTATAGTGGTTCGGCTTAGACCAAGCCTGTCACGCCCCATCCTCGGGCACGTGCCCATCCCTTACCTTAGTCGATTAATAGGGATGTCCCAGGTTGCATCGCCGACCCTTTCTTTTTAATACGCATGCAGAAGTAGATAAAAATCCCCAGACAATAAAACAATGGGATCAAAAAGTAGGACTCAAAATTTTCATACTTTAAAAGCAACCACACTTATACACATTGCAAATCATAGTGCAAATATATACAAGGCAAATTATTAAATTTGGTTTTAAACCACCATTTCATAAAACAACGTCTGCAAAGGAATCAACTTCCATCAAAAGAGAATTATTCTATGTCTAACTAGTCAGACAGGATTGTCAATTCTTCAGGCTTCATCTTCTACTCTCCGGGCCTTTGGTCTTTCACCAACGCCATATAAGGACCTGAAAATGGTTATTCAATAACCAGTGAGACTACGTCTCAATAAGTTCTACCCCTAAGACCCGATGAGGAAGCTAATACACTCAAGAAGCTGCCTAAGCACAACACGAGTTAGAAAACTTACCTTAGCCTTAGTTCCATCCTGCAAATCAATGTTATTTACATATGCCTTATATCACATTACTCAATCAATTCATAACATCATATCAAATCATTGATCAATTGATCTAGTTGATTACATGTCATCTCGATCCTTTCTTCGTTGGCTCATCTCATTTACTCAAATTTAATGCTGAATTACGACTCAACGAGCAAGGCTTACACGGTCATCTCAAATACTCAACCCCAACGCTGAATTATGGCTCGGCGAGCACAGCCTACTAACTTTAGCGGTAATGCTGAATTACAGCTCAGCAGCACAGGTTACTAATTCTTTGGCGATTAATGCTGAATTACGGCTTATCGTGCATCACTTAGATTAGGTGGTAACCTACGGTTCAATAGACATAACCATTCTTTGATGGTAATGATGAATTACGGCTCAGCGAGCACAACCGATTCCAAATTTGGTGGTTTCCATGTGGCATCCGAGAATTTCAACGACCCTCAAATATGCGACAGCTGTGACTAATCGACGGAAGTATCATTGGATTGTGTCATTGGTATCATATACGGACATTGTTTCGTTATCACCATTGGGCCGATGGGTCACATCTAGTAATGGTCCGATTGTAGAATAAATCATAATCTTGTCGAGATCCCTTTACTTAAGGTTATTGGTGAGACAAATCTCATCAGTATTTTGCTGACTTCAGAAAAATGACGACACATCATGGATTGATGAATTTATTATCGGAGTTCGTCGTTGACACCAATGTTGGACCTCGTCATACCATCATCATCATTGGCACTACTTTAGACCCTGCTGATTTATGTACATATTTCGTTCAATGATATAACACAACTAGACTACCTAAGTGTATGTGGAATAAGAGAGTAATTTGGACTTTGATCGATTTGTTTTAGAGAGCTGAAAGAATGGAATTTGGCTATGCATGAGGAACATGCATGCCCATGCGGAGAGGAGGAACCATCCACGTCCAATGCTGCCCGAGTCCTTCCCTATTCGGTCGACACTAGGGTCAACTAAGAAAAGAAATTGTTGACTGAGGGGCACTCAACAACAGCCACGTTGCTCTTCCTTCGACGGCCAGCACAGGAGGAGAAACCGAGCAAAGGAGAGACGTGCCTCCTTCACTTGTCCATTGTTGCTCCAGCCACTGAAAATTCTACATGCAAAAAACTGATTAATTTGTTAATCAAATAACAAAAGGGGTTCGGAATTGAGGGGTAAAGAGAGAATGAACCGAGCAGAACCATGAATAGAGAGAGAGAGAGAGAGAGAGAGAGAGAGAGTTTGAGCGAGAGAAGCAGGCGCGCGAGAGTGAGCCGCGAGGAAGGAAGAGAAGGGCCGCCTTCGTCCGTGCTCGAGCTGCCGCCGTTGAGTCACGCTCGAGGTCCCGAGCTTCCTGTTTTGTTTGCCGATTGAGCTTAGGAGTGAGGCAAGTAGAAGTTCGTTAATCTATGTTATGCATGCTGTGATTATCTAGTGAAGTACAAGTAGACTTGAGGAAATGCTGAAATGAAAACTGCATGTTGGGTTTTTGGATGATTGAGATGAATTAGAACCATGAGATTGAGGAAGGGCATAATTATTTCTATGTGGTTTCGGTTTTTGGATGAAGTAGGGATTGAAAGGTCTACTCATGGTGAACTTTTGAAGTGAAATAGCTGCGGTATAGGCGTGGGATCCTATTGGGTCCGTGGTGTTCAAATTTGATCAAGTGAAACTCGGCAGTTTTGTAGATTTTCTAGGGATAATCCTAGTGTGATTTTGGTCCCGACTTCTTCATGAATGCCATAAAGGATTGTTTAAACTATAACATATAATTTTTCTCAGATTTTTCGAAATCCATATAGCAGCATAAGTTTCTGTTAATGAATGGTGTTTTTTTGTTAGTGCGTAAATTCGGTGATATAGTAAATTTGAAACCGAGTTGCGTGATTTATTATTCTTTATACACAACGAATCTGACTTAGTGTCCTTCACAAAATTTCTTCCTTTAGATCTCATCTATAACATGCCAAAATTTTAGAATTTTTTGAGTTCATTTATGGGTTATTCCGAAATTTTTATTAAAACTGTACATTCTGATTTTTGAGCTGTTTTACTCCGAATTTGCTCATCTTGTTTCCAAAAAGTGAATGTATCTTGAGTTGTTATTGGACATGATGGTTTTTGGCATTGAAAAATCATTCAACACGGAAGATTTCAATGAAACTCATGTGATTACCAATGTCATAGCATTGAACATATTTTTGGAAAATTAAAATGTTAATTGCTGCCGTTGGACCCTCGGGTCAACGATGCCCCGGGAGTCGGGAGGCCCGAAGGCTCGAGTGAGTCGATGTCCTTTAGATGCCTGGGGTCCGTAGTGCCCTAGAGGTTTTCCCTGGGAGCTTCGGTATACCTGGTTGTATGCTTGTCGGTACGTAATCCGGAGGGTAGGGGTAACCATTTTTATGGCCCCAGAGATTCCTCATAATGCCAGGTGGGATGCGAGATGCCTAGAGGTGTAACGTAACATGCTTTGGATGCTCGGTGATTGAAAACCGGAGGTTTCACGATGCTAGGATTGGGTGTGAAATCCCAGAAGGACGCAAACATTGGTCCTCTGGGGATGAAACCTTTTGAAATGTTGAAATTGATGATTCTACTAAGTGTGTGTGTGGTCTAGCTATGGGACTAAATTGTATGGTATAGAATGAGACGTGTCATAACAGTTTGGCCCTATGATCGGGACTTGTGTGACTGGGCATGATGCATCTTGATCCTTTGAAATTGCATTAACTATTGCATTAAAGAATTTCATGATTTTGATGCATACTTATTCCTTGATTACCTGCTTTTGTCTATCTTGCATGAATCTAGATATTGATAGTACTGCATAATATAGCTTAATGAATCTTTTACTACTGAGTGATTGTACTCACCCCATTTGGGGACTAACATTTTAGACTGAAAGATATGCCTCTGCTACTAGTCACCCCCGGCACATTTTATGGTATCCCGGTCAACCTTGAGTGTGAGTGTTCAGAGCATCACCACCCTGAGATACGAGGGTTAGATTTTATTTGTGTGCGGATACTGGTCATGTATGACATTGGTGCTTCCTCCGGTCCAGTGATTCAGGAGTTTCTGACCATGTTCGTCCATCATGATGGGAACATGCTAGGGCCATTGCCACCGCCGCCAGCTGATGGACCGAACTGGGTGTGACCGAGAGTGATGGTCAGCAGATAAAGCATTTTTGGACTGCCGACACTAACTAATGGGCCTTTGTATGTGGTTGTTAAAAGGTCGTGTACCTTTTGAAAATAGCCGAGTTTAGAAAAGGCTTGGTATTTTGATGTACCGACTAAAGATGTCCATCAAGTTTATGTAAATAAAAGTGTTCGGCTTTAACTTATAAAATGTCTAGTAGGTGTGCATCATTTTAAATTATGGAAGGGGAATAGTTGATTTTGCTTCCGCTATATAAACTGCGTGGGAACCGACTTAAAAGATGTGAACCCCCAGGACTCTTGGACCTATGGTAATTTTAATGGTATGAGAGTAATAAGACCATCAGGCCAAGAGGAAAGCAAGTGATCTGTGGCGACCCTAATGGATCGGGGGCCGCTCGGGGTTCCACATTCCATGACCTATTCCACATTGTCCCACACCCATCATACATTACTTCATTTTCAATAGTCTTCTCGATGCGATTAATAGCCCTCACATGATTAATTACTCTAGGCCAAGGATTGTGTACTTTACACTTATAATCCTCAATCAAAATAATAATTGGCTTATTTCCCTCGTATTAACGATACTTGATAAAAATTTATCGTGTGTGGGTACACGGTCTAGCTTAGCCAAAATGTCATAATTTCACTTCTATAATTTCCACCATTTTATATGGTCCATCAGAATGTTTTTGGCATTGTAAACCAACGCTCGGTTAATTTCCAATCATTTACCAAAATTGATTAATTTAGGAATAAAATCCTAAAAGCAGAGTTAAATCAATTCAGCACAAACCACTAAAATAAATAAATGGACTGTACCTCAGTGATTAGCATAAAATTTCGATCGTCGGCTATCCCTGCCTAATTTTCAAAAAGTAAATAAATAATTAAATAATTCCGAAAATTATTAAATAAATGCAATAAATCCAATTTAGGCCTTTAATGCCTAATTGGAAGTCGAGACGAGCTCCGAAAAATTTCGAGACTCGTTTAATAAATAATATAGCATGTCTACTTGCTAAGTACACTAACCATTTGCCTAACATGCATTGGTAAATCATTAATTTAATTATTCTAATCTAATCTATTCACCTAATTGCACTTAATTAAATTTAATCAACCCCAAAGCATCATTAGTATACTAATAACAGATTAGTGAGCAAGACTCACTTGTGCAAAGCGAAGATCGAAACATCGCAACGGCAGCGCGACGGCGGCCGAAACTCGGGTTTTCGGCAACGTCGACGGACACTTGGGTTGGGCCTACAAGCCTTGCAGGCCAACAGAAAAAGCTGGGGTTGGGTTGAACTTGGGCCGACTTGCTTCGCGGGCTTGGGCTCGAAACTAGGCTTGCTAAACCTGTGGGCTGAACTTTAAAGATGGGCTGAAACTTGGGCTTCAAATGGGCCTGACCCAAAACTGAAGTTGGGCTGAACAATTGCTAGCCGGGCTTGCAACACTTGCAGGGCTTGATTGAAGATGGGTCGCGGGCTGGACTTCCAAGACTGAAATTAACGGGCTGAAGTTGAAGTTCACTTGGGCTGAATTGAGGGCTTTGCTGGGCTAAGTCTACTGATTCGGTGGGCCTGGCTTATGATGGACTAGCCTTTGCGAGTTGCTATAGCTGAAGCCCATGACTGGGCTTGACTTCAATTGGGTCGAATAAAGGGGTAGCAAAGAGTTCCTGGGCGAAGCACATGCAAAGGAGGAAGAGCAGCTTCGTGGGAAATCTTCGGCTTCGCTGGCTGATTGAGCTGGATGAAGTAATTCGGTGAGGCAGAAGCTTCGGTGGTCTTCAACGGGCTGCTGGAGTTGACCAATGAAAGCCCACGACTGGAGAGACGTGCGACAAGAAGACCGAAGATGCTGGGCTTCGCTAGTTGAGTTGCTGCCGTTGGCTGCACACACGGAGGGCACAGGATGGGAGCAAGCTGTCGTGAGTCTTCGATGGGATGGAGCGAAGTGGGGAGAGGGCGAGGTGGTAGGAGGGAAGACGCGGCTTTGCTAGCTTCGGTCTTTGCGAGCTTCAATACGGTGGAGGCTGCAGGGTTTAGTGAAGATGCAGTGTCAACGTGGAGAAGAAGCAGACCGTAGTGGTTGCTGGCTAAACGTGAAGCCAAATGAAGTTGTAGGGAAATGAAAACCAACACAAAAGCCAATGAAGAGAGAATTGTGTGGCTGTCGATTGGTGAGGGCAGCGGAAGTGAGAGAGAAAGTTGCGGTCATTCACGCAAAAGAGAAACCGGCGGGGATAAGGTAGAAAAAATTCAAGAGGATAGTCCAACTTCAATAAATGCTTGTCCCCTCAATTATCTCCAACCTTATCCCATGTCCCTTAATACTTTCTAGCCCAATTTCCATCAAAATAGTCTAAATTGAAGCCAAAATTTGAAGCCCTTGCCTAATTTCGAATTTCTCAAATTTTAGGATCAATTTCTCCACTCAATTTCCCAAATTGAGGTCCAATTTCGATGAAGAAAAATCCCGAACAATTTTCAATAATCCCCCAACACTCAAAGGCTTGGCTTGGAAGTCCAAATTTCCTTTAATTTAGCCCGTCCAATTTCCTTTAATTTTTCGTGGCGTCCGTACCGATTTTTTGCAAAAATCTCAGAATCTTTGAAAAAATCTTCTAGGACTGAGTTGATGTTCTAAGAATTCATTGTGATATGACAGAATCTTCAATATCTAAAATCAAACTTGAATTCACGGTTAATTTCCATTTGACGCGTTTTTTGTGTGACCTAGGCTACTGGGTAGTTTTCAGAGATTTTTAGTGCAAGTGACCCGTGGTCGATTTTCTTCGAGCCACAATGAACCCACTTGACTCATTGGCGACTCTCGGTTGTCGTGAAAATCTCGAGGATTTAATTATGGACACATGGTACCAAAACGATAGAAAAATCAGTCTAGTGTCCGGTCGACAAGAATTTTCTAATTTAGTGGTGTTACCCACGATTAGCCACACATCTCAATCGAACCGACCTATCTCTAATCTCAAATCGATTTATATAAATGTCATAATAATCTCTAAAGATGGACACAGTCGAGAAGTCAATTCCTAGTCGAATTCTCAAGTTTAATCCATTAAAATTCCTTAATGGCTTCCCCATATAGTCTAGTTATCTTGAGAGTGATCAACTTTGAGAACAGCCCTATAGGCGCGTCGATAAAATGCCTGATTTATTCAGTAGAAAACAAGACTGAAAATCTAGGATGTCACAAAACCTACGTCCACTCTCCGCGTTGACAGCCTATTGGCTGGATTCCATTAAAGATCAAAAGAGATTGTTACAGCTTGTGATCTTGACTATCACAGTGAAGAGTCTTCCTTGAACTCTCACACAGTCTCACTAAGAGTTTCTCTTTTTTGTATACAATACTTAGCTCGATAAATGAAAAAGCAAGAGACTAGAAAGTTTCGGAATTTGGAATTCTCTCTCAAGCACCATATCGAACAACCAAAGAATCAATCCTTAAATACTTCTTCATGCTTTCTAAACTGTTGGCACTTTCCAAATGAATTCTTCCAATCTACATGTTGGACAGAATCAATTGAGGTGATCTCGAGTCGTTAGATAATTTGTGTTGATAGTCCATCAATCCTGTTCGCCCATACAAATCAAGATCTTGAGTTTCTATAAGTAGAACCTTCCAAGTTTAACTCGCCTTTCAATGATCTTCATATCGGAGTAGATTCAAATAAGATAAATCAATCAACTGGATGTGAAATCCAACTATAAGATAATCCAATAACCATACGATTCAAATCTTAGAAGATAATCTTGCATCTGGATAATAATCACGTGTTTGAATAAATCTTCATACTTCAGTCTGGAACTATCAGTGAGGATAGACTTTGAGAATAAAATTAGATGGTCTGTCAGTCTTCAGACTTCGACAATAAAGTCTTCAGATCTTCCGATGTAGACTTTGGAAATGTTTTGTCAACTTCAAAATAATAAAGGAGCTTTCTCTAACATCAATTGCTAAGTTGGAAAAGAAATCAAGAATTCTACCAAATTTGTCCTCATATGTCATAGCAAGAACTAAAGAGCTGGCTGATGAGAGCCCTACTAAATTAATGTGTCAAGCACCATGAAGTGTTTTCTGACCACTTTGTGTCTCATCATGGAATTTAGAAAACGGAGGAAAATATCACTCCAAGGAAGTTGCAAAATAGAGAGAGGTCTTAGATCTACTAAAAGGAAGTTCCACTAGCAACCAAAAAAGATGAAATTACCAATGCCCCTATAGTATAATGATCTAAATATATAAGCAATCAACATCTAGAACACATGATGACTGCAAAAATAGTAGAAGTAGAATCAACAGTAACAAGTCACTTATGTTAAGCAATGTAGAAACATATCTTTTCACTTCACACTACAATTAATTTCCCCTGTCTTCAATAGATTCAAAAAATAACTCCTTCTAGTCTTTCTACACATTTTACGTCATCACAAAACCTCATCTTTATATTGGGAGATTGAAGGGTGTTAGTTGATTTACTTAAACCAACCTAAAGTACTGTCTTATTTTCTTTGATAAATTCAACATCATCAGTTGCTCAAAATGCCCTCATAACAAAACCATTTTGGCATGCCAATGCATGTACTAATGCTCACTTAGCCACATAAATTCCTCCCATTGTAGCACCTAGCCAGACTTAAAATTTCCTCAAATCAGTGATCACACTCTGTGTTACTTCAAGCCTAAATGGTCAGCTAGAGTATTACAAGCTAGATTCTCCCTATTATTCGATGCAAGAGATCAATCAATCACATCACCTTCCAAAAAACAAACCTGAGATACCAAAACGCTACATATTGTGGGGCCTTTTCAATTTGTAAATTGATATAACACTGCCACAACAAAACATAATCAATTGGCAATTGGTCATAACTTCTAGTCCATCAGCAACCCTCATAATTAGAATAGGAAAAGACAGAGTTGCCACAAGTATAATTCGCGTTGCACAACCATCCAAAACTACTTTAGAAGCTAAGTGAACAAGGTGCTCAATGCATTCCAGGAAAAAAAAAAAGGCTTGCTAGCAATGGTTAAGGCAGATCACTAAAAAGAGAAAGAAAAACAAGCCCACACATACCCTTTCTATCTAAAGTATACACAAAAGTTTTAAAGAACAATAGTTCGACAAAAGTTATATGGTGTCAAGGTTACCGAAAGCTTTCGAAAGTATATGGTGTCAAGTTTACCGAAAGCTTTCAAAAGTTATAAGGATAAAGTTATGTATCTAGTAAAATTGCTATTGAAGATGTCTACGTAATACATAGGAGCAAGTAAAGTGAATAAAAATCACTCAAGTTCTCAGGGACTTGAGTAATCGCAGAGAAGTTGTCTGTGTTCAACATTGTTTCATCCAGAATGAGAACTCCAACAACTTGATTCTCTCTCTCTCTCTCTCTCTCTCTCTCTCTCTCTCTCTCTCTCCTCCTCTCTCTCTCTCCAGTTGACCCTCTTTCTGATCGTGTCTTTTCTATGCGGAAAGGTTCTGTCAATTGATGATTACGCTAGCTACTTTGATGCACAAGAGATGGACAACTAAGCCAGACATTGACCAAAATAGCACTTCTAATATGATAGGAAAGAATAAAATTGCTGTGCAAACACAGAGTTCAGGCAGCATTTGTAGTCAATGATTTTGTTGATTGGAGCAGAGATATCTAGGTTGTAACCACTCTAAAGGATCTTGTCCTTTCTTAGATTATCTAATTCGGCTGTCAAGTCCATACTGGGCTTTTCGTCATGCTAGTTCCAAATCTTTGAACTGATTATCAAAAGACATGACGCTTTGTTTGGTTGTTCAGTAACTGCTCTGCAACTTTAGTCATCATCTTTTTAAAAGTCTAGTGGGTGTTGACATCTAGTTTGGAAAAAGCGATAAAATGGAGAGTTATCATCTATCTATATGTTTGTGTATATTAAAAAAATTCTGTGATACTCAAGTTTGGGTTTAGGTGGTCCTTGACATATTAAGAATTCGGGGGCTTCCTGGAAGGGTGGCTGGAAAGCAACCGCACATGTTTTTTTTTTTTTTTTTTGCAAATAATGACCTCGAATACCAGGTAAGCTATGCCATTTGTGACGCCAGCTGCAATCTTGAGTTTTTGAAGCCTTGGTGGAACTAAAGACTGGCTGATGACTAGTTGACAAAGTGCAAAGGGAGGCTACTTTTCCTATTGAACATTTGGGAATGGGAGCTTCCAGGATTGTGTTAGAAGCAATCTATAATAGGTAAGATAGTGAGGTTTCAGCTTCTCAATGTTAGTTCTGCAAGGAGTTTGATCTAATATTCTCCACAAAAATATTAAAGAAAGGCCTATAAGATCCTTGTGTGGGCCTAGTTTACCTCAATGCAGCAAAGTGACATGCATTAATCTTCAATCTTGTGTTATGCATTGTTTACATGTGTGGCACCCCAAAACGGCCCCCGATCTGCTAGGGTCGCCACAGATTTTATTATTATTTTTTCGCTTGCTTTCTCTTGACCTGAAGGTCTATTACTCTGATCCCATAATATTCTCAAGAAGTCCATGAGTCCTGGGGGTTCATAATTCTTACATTGGTCCCTGTGCAGAAAATGTAGCTGAAGCATATTCAACATCTCCCTAACCCATATTTAGAAACGATGCACACCTACTAAACACATTTATAGGTAAAAGCTTAACACTTTTATTTACATAAAACCTGGTGGACAACATTCTGTCGGTACACCAAAAACATTGCAATTTTCTATACCCGGCTACGTATCAAAAGATACCCGACTCTTTTTTTTTTTTAACAGCCATATACATAGGTCCGTCGGTCAGTGTCGGCAGTCCAAAAATGCTTCATTTGTTGACCATCACTCTCGATCACACCCAGTCCGGTTCATTAGCTGGTGGCGGCGGCAACGGCCCTAGCGTACTCCCATCACGGCGGACGAACACCGTCAAAAACTCCTGAATCACTAGGCCAGCGGGAGAACCAACGTCATCCATGACCAGTATCCGCACTCGAACAAAAACGAACCCTCGTATCTCAGGATGGTGGTGCTTCGTACACTCACAGTCAAGATCGATCGGTATGCCATAAAATGTGCCGAGGGTGATTGGTAGTAGAGGCATATCTTCTAGTCTGAAATGTTAGTCCCCAAACAAGGTGAGTACAACCACTCAATAGCAAAATATCCATTAAACTATACTATGCGAGCCATCACGATCCAATTTGATGCAAGATAGACAAGACAGGTCATCAAAGAACGAATGTGCATCTAAACAATATAACTTTTCAATGCAATGACCAGTGCAATTTCAATAAATAAGATGCATCATGTCCAGTCACACAAGTCCCGATCATAGGGCCAAACTGTTATAACACGTCCCATTCCATGCCATACAATTTAATCCCATAACCAAACCACACTCACACTTAATATAACCATCAGTTTTAATCATTCAAACGGTATTATCCCCCAAAGGACCAATGTTTGCGTCCTTCTGGGATTTCGCACCCAGTCTGGCGTCACGAAAGCCTCCGGCATCTGGCCACAAGGCCACCGGGCATCCAGAGCGTTGCGACACATCTCCGATGCCCCCACCTGGTGTTGTGAGGAGTCATTGGGGCCATAGACATGGTTACCCCTAACCTCTAGAATTACATACCGACATACCACCGGGCATCCCGATGCTCCCGAGGAAAAACCTCTATGGCACTATGGTCCCTAGTCATCCACAAGGCATCGACTCATTCGATCCTTTGGGCATCCCGACTCCTGGGGCATTGTTAACCCGAGGGTCCAATGGTAACAATTAACATCTTAATTTCCAAAAACACTTTTCAATGCAATGACAAGATGTCCCATGAATCTTCATCAAATCTCAATATTGCATAATATGCTAAATGCCAATATCATTATGTCAAATAACAACTCAAGATGCATTCACCTTCGGGACAATTTGAGCAAATTTGGAACAAAACAGCTCAAATATCACCAATGCACAGTTTTGGTAACAATTTCAGAATAACCCCTAAATGAACTCAGAAAATTCTGAAATTTTGACATGTTATAAATAAGACCTAATGGAAAAGGCTTATGGAGAACACTAATTCAGATTCATTATATATCAAGAGCAGTAATTGCTATATTCTTTACTAACATTCGGTAATAGCTTCCAGATTTAACATTTACAAAGAAAATCGTTTTACTGACCAAACCTCCTTGTTCATTTATTCTCAAATTTTGATATGTTATTCCTAAGGATGTTTCCTACAACTTTCATTAAGGGTTCAAAGTCCAATTCTGACTAGATAATCACAGAAAATTCACAGAACCACCAAAGGTCATGCAGTTTTTCTACGAAACAGTTTACTAATTCAAAGAGAACTACTTCTACTCATTTAAAATCTAGCATCCAACATCCACAACCCAATATTTCCAAGTCTATTGCACTATACTAAACAACAACAACACAGCATGATATAGGTTAATGGACTTTCACTTGCCTCAAGCTCTTTAGTTCAATTTCAAGTAAAATAGGGGCTCGTGAGTCTTGGGTTTGGCTCAACGGCGGCGGAGACAAGCGGCGTCGATGGCGGCAACTCGATCATGGCAGAAGGCGGTCTCTTCTTCCCCTTTGCCGTTCACCCACTTCACTACACGCTCACCAACTCTCTCTCTCTCTCTCTCTCTCTCTCTCTCTCTCTCGCTCGCCCACTGCTCACTCTCGGTTTCTCTCTCTCCTCTCCTCAATTCCGAATTCTTTTGTTTCTTTTGTTAATTGATTAATTAACTTTTGCATGCAGGTTCTTTCGGTGGCAGCAAGAGAAGAAGGCAAGTGGGGAGAGGCGTGTCTTCCGTTTGCAACACCTTGGAGCCCTGCTGGCGGCGACTTCCGAAGCAACGTGGCCTCCGCTGGCCTTGCTTCAGTCAACACCCTTAATTTAGTTGACCCAATGTCAACCGAACGGGGAAAGATGAGGCGGCTTGGATGTGGATGAGCTCCACTCCCATGCATGCATACTCGTCCCACTTGTGACCGAATTTTCCTTGCTCCTTTAACTCACTAAAAAATTTTCAATTGATCAAAGTCCAAAGACCTCTCTTGTTGCGTGATTGGCTGGTCCAAGAGGTAAAAATAACATGGCCGTTGGTGCAATTGTCCATATGGCCATTCAAAGACGAATTTCTTTTTCTCCAAAAGTAAATATTTCAAGACATCGAGTGGCGATGAGACTAGGCCAAATGTGGTACCAACGATGCTCCCATCGATTACTCACGACCATTGCATATTTGAGGGTCGTCTAAATTTCCGGATGCTACAACTCTCCCCTCCTTAGAGAATTTCTTCCTTGAAATTGGATATCTCTCACGTCTCATTAAACAAATGAGGGTACCTATCCTTCATTTCTTTCTCACTTTCCCACATGGCCTCTTCCATATCATGATGTCGCCATAATATCTTAACTAGTGGAATTTTTTTTGTCCGTAGAACTTGTTCCTTTCGATCTAGTACTTGTATCGGCTCTTTCAGGCACCTCATTTTCTCATCCACTTTGATGGTTTCATGATTGAGTATGTCTCCAGGTTCGGGCTAATACTTTTGCAGCATTGATACATGGAATGCATTGTGCAATTTTTCCAACTTAGGAGGTAATGCTAGTCGGTAAGCTATGTCTCCTATATTTTTCAAGTATCTCAAAAGGTCCAACAAATTTAGGGCTCAACTTATCCTTTATTCCAAATCGCGATATCCCTTTCATCGGAGATACTTTAAGGAATACATGGCCTCCTACATTAAATTCCAACGGTCTTCTACGCCTATCTGCGTAGTCTTTCTGTCGGCTTTGGGCTGTCTTAAGTCTTTTCTTGACAATCT
The DNA here is from genome assembly GCA_017140165.1 of Eucalyptus shirleyi. Lineage (NCBI taxonomy): Eukaryota > Viridiplantae > Streptophyta > Magnoliopsida > Myrtales > Myrtaceae > Eucalyptus > Eucalyptus shirleyi. The sequence continues at coordinate 16,205,788 of CM029447.1, read as the reverse complement.
CAATAGTCTCTGTAGTAATTTGTACCAGCTCAGGTCTGTCAACTTCCTTTCACCTACTTCATTCCAACAGATAGGAGTCCTACATCTCCTTCCATACAATGCTTCATAGGGAGCCATGCCTATACTTTTTTGAAAACTATTGTTATAGGCAAATTCTACCAGATGTAACTTTTCATCCCAACTTCCTTTAAAATCAAGGACACAAGCTCTTAACATATCTTCTAGTGTTTGGATCATTCTTTCTGTTTGTCCATCTGTCTATGGATGAAAAGCAGTACTAAATTGGAGCTTGGTCCCTAAGACAGTTTGAAGACTTCGCCAAAAGTTTGAAGTAAATCTTGAATCTCGATCAGAAGTGATAGTCACAGGTACACCATGTAAGTGTACTACCTGGCTTACATATATCTCAGCATATTTATCCATCGGATAGTCTATACGGACTGCTAGGAAATGAGCAGACTTAGTCAAACTATCCACTATCACCCAAATAGAGTCGTGACCACTTGATGTCCTTGGTAATCCTTGCACACAGTCCATCGTTACATGATCCCATTTCCATTCCGGTATATCCAATGGTCTCAATAGTACTACGTGTTTGCGGTGTTTTGCTTTTACTTGCCGGCATGTCAAACATTAAGAGACATGTTTAGTTATATCTACTTTCATGCCATTCCACCAGTATTGTTGGCATAAATTCCTGTACATCTTTGTACTACCCGGATGAATACTATAGTTACTTCTACGTGCTTCCAACAGGATTTCCCTTTTTACTTCTTCATTATCGGGACCGCAGAGATGTCCTTGGCATCTCACCACTCCATCTTCAGAGACTTGAAATTTTGGTCTTCTTCCTAAAGACACAACATTTCGCACTTTCACAATTTCCGAGTCTGATTCTTGCAGAATTCTAATTTTCTAGATAATTTCCGGTTCAATTCTTAATGCAGTAAGCATACCAGTAAGGTGATCTGTTTCCAATTTAAACTCTGAATCTGCTACTGACTTTAACAGGTTCCATTATGTTATTCTCATACTGGCCATATCCATAGCCGACTTACGACTAAGAGCGTCTGCCACTTTATTCGCCTTTCTTAGATGGTATCGTTTTCACAATCATAATCTTTTAACAACTCCATCCACCTTCTTTGTCTCATGTTCAGTTCCTTTTGTGAAAACAAATATTTCAAACTCTTATGATCTGTATAGATTTCAAATTTCTCTCAATATAGATAATGTCTCCATATTTTCAAAGCAAAAATTATAGCTGCCAACTCTAAGTCATGTGTTGGGTAGTTCAATTCATGGGGTTTCAACTGTCTGGATGCATAGGCTATGACATTGCCTTGTTGAATCATAATACATCCCAGTCTTTTGTGAGACACATCACTATACACTGTGAATCCACCAGATCCAAATGGTATAGTTAAAATTGGAGCCGTAGTCATTTTCCTTTTAAGTTCCTGAAAGCTCCTTTCACGTTCTCCATTCCATTCAAATCTTACATTTTTCCTAGTTAATTTTGTCAAAGGGCCTACAAGTCGCAAGAAACCTTCAATAAACCTTTTGTAATAGCCTACCGATCCCAAGAAACTTCATATTTCAGTCAGCGTTGTTGGTCTCGGCCAATTTACTACTATCTCAACTTTTGTCGGGTCTACTGCAATTCCTTCTCCTGACACCACGTGTCCCAAAAATATTATCTGGTCCAGCCAAAATTCACACTTACTAAATTTGTCATATAAATCTCTAAGGGTTTGCAACACTATTCTCGAGTGTCGCTCATGCTCTTCAGGTCCTTTAGAATATATCGGATATCATCAATAAAGACAATTACAAATTGATCCAAATAAGGTTTAAATATCATAGTCATCAAATCCATGAATGCAGCCGAGGCATTTGTCAATCCGAATGGCATAACTAGGAACTCATAGTGTCCATAGCGAGTCCTAAATGCAGTCTTAGGAATGTCTTCTTTCTTAATTCTTAGTTGATGGTATCATGACCTCAAGTCAATCTTAGAAAAGACCAAGCTTCCTTGCAGTTGATCAAATAGATCATCAATTTTAGGCAAGGGATACTTATTCTTAATGGTTACTTGATTCAATTGCCTATAGTCAATACATAAACGCATTGACCCATTCTTCTTTTTCACAAATAGTACCGGTGCACCCCAAGGAGAAGCACTTGGCTTAATAAACCCTTTATTGAGCAACTCTTGTAGTTTCACCTTTAGTTCTTTCAATTCCATTAAAGCCATCCTATATGGGGCTTTCGATATCGATCTTGTTCCAAGGCATTAGTTCAATCTCAAACTCAATTTCTCGTTCTGGTGGTAACCCTAGTAGTTCCTCAGGAAATACATCCTGAAATTCCCTAGCCACTCTAATTTCATCAAGCTTAGCTTCTTCCTTCATATAATCCTTTACTACTGCTAGGTATCCTTGACATCCTTCGTCAAGTAATGCATGGGCTTCTAATACCGAGATAAAAGCTATAGAGGGGTTTGGCTGACCTCTGAAGAATTCAAAACTAGATTGATTAGGTGAAACAAACTGGATCACTTTTCTATAGCAATCTACCTTAGCCTGATACTTATGGAGCCAGTCCATTCCGATGATAACATCAAAGTCATACATGGTCATCACAACTAGGTCTATTTCCATATCCCGTCCTCCTATAGTTATCTTGCGCTGGTGGCCTTTGTTGATTCCTTAGTAGATTTGATTCGGCAGTACGTTGTTGCACTTGTTGCACTGAATTGGCATTCTGCTGCGACCTCTCTTGAGGACAATCTCTTTTAAAATGTCCTTTTTGCCCACAACAGTAACATATTGGTGGCCTATTACAAAATCCTGGCCCATGTTGTCCACCACACCTCTGGCAAATGTTTCCCTAGTAGGCTATTCTCCCTAGATTCGGGCCACTTCTTGCTTTTCCAAAATTCCCATAATTACTCTTCTTCTTAGATTCCCAAGGCTGTCATTGACTAGGATAAGGTCTCTTACCCCTTCGAACATCACTAAAGGTCGATTGCCTCTTAGATTCTAATTGCTCTCTTACTAACTCTTGCTCCACCAACTGTGCCATTTCCTAAATCTCATTATAATCACTTATATTCAGAGGCACTAGTTGTTTCCTAATGTCAGTCCTTAATCCTTTTAGGAATCTCTTAGCCTTTTTCCTTTCGACTATCAATTAATCTGGGAGCATACCTAGACAATTTAGAAAATTTCGCTTCATATTGGTCTACTGTCAGCTCCCTTTATTCCAACTAAACAAACTTTGTGATCTTCCTATCTTTGGCACAGTCAGAGAAATACTTTCTATTGAAAGCTCTAACAAACTCATCCCAGTTTAGATCGGTACCAGGTGGAAAGATTGTGTCCCTTGATGCTCTCCACCAAAATTTTGCATTTCCCTCTAGTTGGTACTCTGCCAAAGTTATCTTTTCAGCATCACTACAGTTCAACAACCGGAAAATCTGTTCCATTCCATCAATCCAATATTCCCCCTCCTCAGGACTTCTCATTCCATTTAACATAGGTGGTTTCAACTTTAGGAATTGTTCCACCAGTCCTTGAGTACGGCGTTCCGCTCCGGGTTGTTGCTGAGCTTCCCTTTCCATCAGATATCCTATGTTGGCCAATGCCTACGAGATATCTTCCATTGAGGGTTCAACCCTAAAAGTAGAGGCTTCAGCCCTCGATGGATGAGAACTCCCAGTTCGTACCATATCTTCCTGCAATTTGCCAAGCATTCGCCTCAGGAATAATTTGTGGCTTGATGTCATTGATCAAATAAAAAAATAAGGTTATTACTAAAGTCACACAAGTAACATAGAATATTACTAGCACACAAAGGTAACTTGCAATAATTACCAGAGATTTACAAGTGAAAATCAATCACCTGTTATTCAAAATTAGTCAATTACTCTTGGTTAGTATCCTATGGTGTGCATCATTCTATCCTCATTTCCAATTGAGGCTCCTTATCACTCCATATTAACCATCGCTCTAATACCACCTACTATGGCACCCCCCAAAATGGCCCTCGATCCACTAGGGTCGCCAAAGATATTATTTTTTTTTTTTTCGCTTGCTTTCTCTTGGTCTGAAGGTCTATTTACTCTTATGCCATAATATTCTTATGAAGTCCATGAGTCCTGGGGGTTCATAATTCTTACATTGGTCCCTGCACAAAAAATGTAGCGGAAGCATATTCAACATCTCCCTAACCCATATTCAAAAGCGATGCACACCTACTAAACACATTTATAGGTAAAAACCAGACACTTTTATTTACTTAAAACCTGATGGACAACATTCTATCGGTACACCAAAAATGTTACAATTTTCTATACCGGGCTATGTATCAAAAGATACTTGACTCTTTTTTTTTTTTTAATAGCCATATACATAGGTCCATTAGTCAGTGTCGGCGGTCCAAAAATGCTTCATCTGCTGACCATCACTCTCGGTCACCCCCAGTCCGGTCCACTAGCTGGTGGTGGCGGCAATGGCCCCAACGTAATCCCATTACGGTGGACGAACACCGTCAAAAACTCCTGAATCATTGGGCCAGCGGGAGAACCAATGTCATACACGACCAGTATCCGCACTCGAACAAAAACCAACCCTTATATCTCAGGATGGTGGTACTCCGTACACTCACACTCAAGATCGACCGGTATACCATAGAATGTGTCGAGTCTGACTAGTAGCAGAGGCATATCTTCTAGTCTGAAATGTTAGTCCCCAAATGGGGTCAGTACAACCACTCAATAGCAAAAGATCCATTAAACTATACTATACGAGCCATCACGATCCAGTTTGATGCAAGATAGACAAGACAGGTCATCAAAGAATGAATATGCATCTAAACCATATAACTCTTCAATGCAATGACCATTGCAGTTTCAACAAATAAGATACATCATGTCCAACCACACGAGTCCCGATCATAGGGCCAAATTGTTATGACATGTCCCATTCCATGCCATACAATTTAGTCTCATAACCAGACCACATTCACACTTAATACGATCATCAGTTTTAATCATTCAAACAATTTTATCCCCCAAGAGGACCAATGTTTGCGTCCTTCTGGGATTTCGCACCCAATATGGCATCGTGAAAGCCTCCGGCATCTGGCCACAAGGCCACCGGGCATCCAGAGTGTTGCGACACATCTCTGAGCATCTCACACCCCACCTGGCGTCGTGAGGAATCACTGGGGCCATAGACAAGGTTACCCCTAACCTCTGGATTTACGTACCAACATACCACCGGGCATCCCGATGCTCCTGAGGAAAAACCTTTGAGGCACTATGTCCCCAGGCATCCACAAGGCATCACTCATTCGATCCTTTGGGCATCCTGATTCCCGGGGCATCATTGACCCGAGGGTCCAACGGTAACAATTAACATCTTAATTTCCAAAAACACTTTTCAATGCAATGACAAGATGTCCAATGAATCTTCATCAAATCTCAATATTGCATAATATGCTGAATGCCAATATCATTATGTCAAATAACAACTCAAGATGCATTCACCTTCGGGACAATTTGAGCAAATTTGGAACAAAACAGCTCATACATCACAATGCCCAGTTTTGGTAACAATTTCGGAATAACCCCTAAATGAACTCAGAAAATTCTGACATATTGACATGTTATAAATAAGACCTAAAGGAAAAAGTTTCATGAAGAAAACTAAGTCAGATTCATTGTATATCAAGAGTAGTAATTGCTATATTTTTTACTAACATTCTGTAATAGCTTCCAGATTTAACATTTACAAAGAAAATCGTTTTACTGACCAAAACTTGTTCATTTATTCTCAAATTTTGTTATGTTATTCTTAAGGATTTTCCCAACAACTTTCATTAAGGCTTCGAAGTCCAATTCTGACTAGATAATCACAGAAAATTCACGGAATTACCAAAGGCCATGCAGTTTTTCTACTAAACAGTTTACTAATTCAAAGAGAACTACTTCTACTCATTTAAAATCCAGAATCCAACATCCACAACCCAATATTTCCAAGTCTATTGCACTACACTAGACAATAACAGCACAACATGATATAGGTTAATAGACTTTCACTTACCTCAAGCTCTTTAGTTCAATTTCAAGCAAAACAGGGGCTCGTGAGTCTTGGGTTCAGCTCAACAGCGGCGAAGACAAGCGGCGTCGATGGTGGCAACTCGATCACGGCAGAAGGCAGTCTCTTCTTCCCCTCCGCCGTTCACCCGCTTCGCTGCACGCTCACCAACTCTCTTGCTCGAACTCTCTCTCTCTTTCACTCGCTCGCCCTCTGCTCACTCTCGGTTTCTCTCTCTCCTGTCCTCAATTATGAATTCTTTTGTTTCTTTGGTTAATTGATTAATTAACTTTTGCATGCAGGTTCTTTCGGTGGCAGCAAGAGAAGAAGGCAGGTGGGGAGAGGCGTGTCTTCCGTTTGCAACACCTTGGAGCCCTGCTGGTGGCGACTTCCGAAGCAACATGGCCTCCGCTGGCCTTGCTTCAGTCAACACCCTTAATTTAGTTGACCCAATGTCGACCGAATGGGGAAAGATGAGGCGGCTTGGACGTAGATGAGCTCCACTCCCATGCATGCATACTCGTCCCACTTGTGACCGAATTTTCCTTGCTCCTTTAACTCACTAAAAAAATTTCAATCAATCAAAGTCCAAAGACCTCTCTTGTTGCGTGATTGGCCGGTCTAAGAGGTAAAAATAACGTGGTCGTTTGTGCGGTTGTCCATATGGCCATTCAAAGATGAATTTCTTTTTATTCAAAAGTAAATATTTTGGGACATCAAGTGGCGATGAGACTAGGCCAAATGTGGAACCGACGATGCTCCCGTCGATTACTCACGGCCATTGCATATTTGAGGGTCATCTAAATTTCCGGATGCCACAACTTGCCCCTGTCCTGTAGAATACATCCCATTCTGCTGGCGTATACATCGTATGGGAGGCTAAATCAATTTGTATATGGAAATGCTGAGACCGTGTTAAGGAATCTTATGCCATCTTTGTTAAGCAACCTAGATGTGGAGAATAATACATACTCTGGAATTCGTTGTTTCAGATCACTAGACATGATAGGAGATTATCCAAAATGGACATTAGAGGCGCATGACGGGTATATTTCATACTGAGAATTGTATTTTATCATATCAATAATTTTATTTTCCGAACACAATCACCAGTATTGATAACAACTCCTTCAGGCAGGAGATCCTGTGTTTTCTATATTAACAAGGACTGGGGTATTCAAGGGAAATGATAATCATTCATAACTTCCCATGGACGTGGTAGGTATTCGTACTCTTAACAAAATCTAGACATTTCTCTATCAGTCTCTCCCATCTCTCCTTGCATGTACGTTGGGGTGAGTTGATGGTAGGTTCCTAAGTAAGCGAATCGTGTGCATTCCAGCATGTTAACTTTTTTGGTTTAGATATTTTAGATACATGATCCCATGGAAAGTCACGGTTGAGACTGCAGATCACTGATTCCACCATGAAAACATTCAGAAGTATAGTGCATCATGTAATCACTTAGGCCTTGTTTGGTTCACCTTGGAGTAATAAACAGGAAATGGAATGCCGTTGCAGCTCATCTTTGGATGGATTTATGATCATAGAATCAAAGTGCCTAGTTAACGGATACTCCTAATGCAGAACTAGATTGCTCAGGTAGTGGTGGTACTAGGATTCCTAGGAGGAAAAAACATTCAGGAGCCCAACACGCTCAGTACTCTTGAGCTTCGTCATCTTCAAATCCGACAAAGCCATAACTCTCTCTTTCTCTCTCTCTTTCTCTCCATTCATCATCTTGAAATTCTTCCATGGGAGTTTCGCCTGCCTCTTGATTCCATGGTCCTCACATTCTCTACTATGTGAAATTATTTCTCTCTCTCACTATTGTGAAACTTGTCTTGTCTGTTAATGGAGACACCAACTACGAGCATCGCGGTGGCTTGGGTGGGGATATGAAGTTCCATTAATACACTTGGCCGAGTTGCTGTCACTCTATTTGTTCTCGTGATTGGGTCTGACTCAAAACACAATAAGGACAAGAATATCACAATGGCTTGAGGTAACAGCTGTGAAGTAGTTTGAAGTTACGTGGGAATGGCTTTGTCTTCATTGTTGTAGATTATGTGTGAAATGCTTGACTCACGAGATTTTGAGGAGCTGTGTGTAATCTGTCTGTGAAATGCTTGTGTGAACTGTATGATCATTTTAGATGACAATAATTGGGAAATTGTTGGGGGATCAAATGTGGTTCTTCATTCTATTTCTATCCCTAGTCTTTCATTAGCCACTTTGGATATGTGGATTGAAGAAATGTTTTACACATTCCATTTCTGACATGTTTTTACGTCAAATTGCATCTCACATTGGACATTTCTCCCTTCATATGTAAATTGAAACCAAACAATAGAGAATGAACCCCACATCTAGGAATTTGATTGCTTAGATTGAGATTCCTTTTCATGATTCCATGGCCATGAACCATACATGGCCTCAAGTGGTTTTGACCAGTCAGCGTAAAAAACCCTTCCATGCTTACATACCTTGATTTGCTATGCTCTGGGTGATCGGTCAATTCTAAATCGGTTGGATGAAACATGATTGAATCTTTTCCTTCTTCAGCCTAGCAAAATGTCAGTATTTCCAAAATATGCGCAATTGAAAGCAACTTTTATGGGGAATTTGACTTCTCTCCAAATTTTCCAAGGTTAAAAGAGTATCCAAAAATCGCTTACCCCAATTGAACTCTTTTATGCTTACCTATGCAGGTCGCGGACATTGTGGAGGACGCTGTCGACTTTATCTTGAGAAAGGAGCGCAGTTCTCGACACAAAAGATGCCTTTTTCTTTATGTGGTTTCTGAACATTATCAATTCTTTGGAATCCCACACAATCTTTCCATTCTGTGTTTTTCCATATCTTAATTAGTGACTATTAGTCGCTAGTCTTCTATGTGTTTCACTTATTGCGTTTCACATATGTCATTCCCCTAACGCAGTCAACATCCCATTTCAATCAAGTAGAATTAAAGGAATAATTTATGGTTCTTCTTAATCTCAACCTATGCAATGTCGATTACATACTTGATTTTTGGGAGATGTCCCGATCTTCCTTCTTACATGTACATGCGATGTGACGTAATTGGGACAATTTTTCATAAATGTTGGGATATCATGTTTATTTGATGGTAGACTAGTTAAAATGGGTTATAAGACTATTTTTTTTTTTTTGTGAATGACTTAAATTCAAAATAATATGGGTATTAAATAAGTTTACAATTTACTCTCACTTCATTTTGGATTTTCTTAAATTAGTTTAAATATGGAAGTGTTTTAGAAATATGAGTCAAATCAGATATGAATTAGGTCGAGTATGAGTAACATAATTTGTATTGCATGAAAATAAATCAAAATGAATTAAATATATTAATTTGAATTTGACCATTTTCGACTAGATTCAATTTATGCATTTGTTGGGTCTATCCAGCATCTTTTGTTATGGCATTGGAACCATCATTGCGACGTAAGGGTAGCGACAGACTTGAGAGTTCCGCAGTTGGGGGGAGAAAACGATGTGATGGCGAATAAAGTTGGAGGGACAAGATTATAAAAACACACGATCGTGGCTGACGGTGTCATGCTCGATCCTCGAGCACGCGCCCATTCCTCAATGGTTGATACAAATGCGACGTTCCCAGGTCTCATCGCCGACCTAATTTGTTTTAATACACATGCGGAAGCAAAACATTAAACCCCGACAACAAACAACATGAGATAGGAAAGAAGAGCATATTTCACAAAAACACACTTTTATAAACAATAGGGTTTAGGTACAAACGAGTCTGGTCAAAAGCCTACAAAAGATTGATTCTCAAAGAAGCTATCCTACAACATACTGGTAGGTCACATACACCGATCCCTTAGACTCCACCTTCTCAGACTCCGAGGCTTTGGTCTTCCACAACCACCATCTAAGGACCTGAAAATGGTTATACAATAACTAGTGTGATAATGTCTTAGCAAGTCCACCCCCTAAACCCTTATTAGGAAGGAAATACGCCTCAGGGCGCTCTAGCCACACAACCACATAATGAGAACAGAAGACTTACCTCGCCTCAGTTCCTTTCTGCACGTTAGCACAGTTCATATCACAAATGCATATAATTAATACATTCATCAATTGGAACATCTCACTATCAAACCAATCAAACACATAAGTCCCGATTATAATGCCAAATCGTTATGACACGTCTCATTTCGTGTCACACAATTTCGTTTCATAATTAGGCGCGAGTAAATCATGTTGGTGGTTCAATCCACCCCCGATATTGACTCTCAATCAATTTCCAAGTCCACTCAACATCCCCACTCAATAAACAAACTCAAGGCTCTAGAGGTAGTTCCCATGCGACTCAAGTCGCCATGTAACACTTAGCCCTTGATTACAATAAGCGATAGTCTAAGGCTCTAGAGGTGACTCACATGAAGTCTTGTCATCATATAGTACTTAGTCCTTGACCACACATAACAATAGTGCAAGGCTCTAGACGTGATTCACACGAGTTCCAATATTGTGTGGTACTTAGCCTTTGACCACAAATAGCAATAGTACAAGGCTCTAGAGGTGACTCACACGAGTTCTAATATCGTGTAGTACTTAGCTTTTGACCACAAATAGGAATAATACAAGGCTCTAGAGGTGACTCACACGAGTTCCAATATCGTGTAGTACTTAACCCTTCACTATGCATGACAATACTACATGGCTTTAGAGGTAATTCCTATGCAACTCAAGTCGTCCGATAACACTTAACCCTTGGTTACAATAAGCAATAGTATACAACTCTAAAGGTAACTTACACGTAGTCTCTCTATCGTGTAGCACTTAGCTCTTTACTTGCTCACAACCTATCAGGTTCCCTCTACACAACACAAATCACCTCAATTCATGCAGATGCACATGCATGTATACACTCAAATAACCTCATAAGATCAAAACACATGAAATTAGACAACTTTTCCTTCTCGGGTGAATAGTGCACGTGAACAGTATTTTTCAGAATTAAATTACTAATAAATTAAATTCACAAGTCATTAAAAAAGCTAATTAAAGCAAGCAAAGTATCAAGAACCATCACCAAACTAAAATCGGTCCAAATTCGCAGAAACCAGGCCACTCGCGCGTCTCCAAATTTAAATCCATAAACCTAATCAACCGAACTCGGAAAATTCCCAAATTTGAATATGTTGTAGATAACACATAGAAAAAAAAAAACATTTTTCATGAATAAACATCAACCCAGATCCTTCTAGATTTGGCCTAGTAAATCGCTCAATCCAGTACCAAAACTGGGTCCGTTTTCCAGAAAGTCTGTTTTTCGAAATCAGTTTCATTCGAGATCCAAAACTTGTCCATTTGATCTGAAATTTACCATGTTAAACTAGAAAATGTGAAAAACAACTTTTGTGAAGGATTTTTTTTTTTAAATTCAACCCTAAGAGTGGATAAAAACCAGGTCACCAATTCCAGCAAAAACTGAGATTCTATTTGCAAATAAAAGAGCTTATATATCCTTCTTTTATATTCCTAAAAATCTTGAGAAAAATATATGTTGTAGCTAAGGATGTCTAAAACATTTCTCAAGAAGACATCAACCTCAATTTACAACCAATTTCAATCTACAAAAATGGAAAACGACAAGGGTCTAGAAATACGAACTGCAGCAAGTTCACTGATTTGGACTAATCCAACCTCATTAGTGCTAATCTCACCAATTAGATTAACACTAATCCATTCTAAGGCTAATATAACTATTCTATATTATCACTAATCCATACTTAAGCTAATCTAAATAACCCTTAAGCATAATTAATCTCCTAAATAAGGTTTAGTGAGTAAACTCATCGGTTTAGCGTTTTGGTGAGTCCACGGCGACGGCGACGCCAAGGTGGGCGATAGTTCTCCTAGCGGCGACATTAACCAAGGCCAGAAAGGACTTGAAAATGAGCCACAAAGTCCTAAAGCCTTGCTAGTTCGGCTTTTGGTCTTAGCTAAACTGTAGAGAGAAAACTAGCAGCTGCAACGGTGAAAACGGGCTGATCGGAGCTCCGGCGAGCGGGTGGTCAGCAACTGATGGCTCTCGGCGGTCAAGGGAGAGTTGCTGGTAGTTGGTATGGGCAAAGAAAGGGTCGAAATTGGAGGAAAAACGAAAAAAAATGTGAAACAAGTGAACCAAGCAGGCTGATCGATGGACAGGCGGGCGACAGCTTCTCGCTGGTGGATGGGACGGCTGGTGGCTCCGTTCGGTGCTAGGCTGGGCTTTTCCAAATGTTTTGGATGTACTGAAAACAATGGTGGGTGGAGCATGAGTTGATTTGCACGGGAAGACAACCTTTAACTCAAATCTTTGGGGGAAAGGTCAGCTGGAGCAGAAATTGGAAGAGAGGAAAACAGAGGGGGAAAAGAGATCGATGGCCAAGGGCTGGCTGCTTTGGGTTCCTGAGGTTTCTTAAGCTCTCAAGACAGCAATAATGGAGAAAGAAAGGCTGAGGAAGAAGAAGAAGGAAGGTTGTTAGCCTCAAGGGGACAATGGCCATCCAAGTCAACCAAAAATATCCAAGGCCCTCAAGTGGCTACCGCACCATGTCCAGCCTTATCCTCAGCCTCTTTTCCTTCATCAATCTTCCCCAACAAGTCTTGGTAGAAGCTGAAATGTTGCACACCCCTTGGAGCTACGAGTTTTGGACATTAACCCTCTAATCTTGATTCAATTCCTCTCCAATTAACCGCCAATTAGACCTAAATTGGAGTCCATAAATCCCACCAAGGTGTCTACTCTCCAATTCATATTTTTCCTCATCCATTCGTCCAACTCAAATCCCAAAAACGCAACCAAAAACGGTCATCGGATTTTTCTGGTCCAAAATACCCTTACCTTGAAAATTTGCCAAAAATTTCGATTTGTAGAAAAATCTTTGGAGGGTGAGTCGACATTCCTAAAATAATTGTGACCATATGGAACTTTCAATTTTTGAAATTCGGTTTAAATTTGCGGTTAATTTCAATTTGGCACGATTTTAGCGCGTTCTAATCTACCGAGTAGCGTTTATGAATTTTTGGCACATTTGACCTGTGGTTGATTATTTTCAAGTCACAATGTACATCTTCGACACATTGGCGACTCTCAGTTGTCGTGAAAATCTCAAGATTTCGAATGCAGACACAAGGTACAAAAAAGATAGAATAATTAGTCCAGTGTCGTTCGACAAGAATTTTACAATCAAGTGGAATCACCCATTCACTAATCATATATCTCAGTTGAATTGACCTATCTCTGATCTCTAATCGATTTTGATAGTGCTGTATTGATCTTTGTAGATTAGCATGGTCGAGTAATTGGTTCCTGGTCGAATTCTTAAGTTTGTAGCATTAAAATTCATTAACGACTTCACCTGATAGATCAGTTAACTTGTGAGCAGCCAATTCAAAGAAAAAGGCTATAGGCACGTTGATGAAAAGCCTGATTCATTCAATTGAAAACAGACTTGAAAATCAGGATGTCACAGATGGTGACGGATGACGGACTTTGCCTTTAAGTCATTTTTCCCACGTTTCTTCTTTAATTCCATCGTTCTAATTAGCTGGCCACATGGCTGTCTTTTAATATCATTTGGACAGGAGTCCCGTGACCATAAGAGAGATATGGACAAGAATAGACCAACGTGAGGACTGAGATTAGTGGTTTTTGATGTGTCCATCTAAGACAGTTTAAGTTCAGGACGATCTTAGAACATTTTCCTATGTTTTTAGAATACTCGAAATAGAAACGAATTGACAGTGGGTCGCTTCTATCCTTAACAGTTCGGCTCTACAATAAGTTTTTGTGGACTTGATTTTGGATAGTAGAGTGGATTTTATTTTTCAAGTCACGTTTGTAACCTTGTTTTGCATGAAATGTTACTATATGTTCTATAAATCTTATGTCGAAACCCAATTCAACAATTGATCCTAGGGGCTCATAGCGAGATCTACTTGATTAATGATCGAGATGATATCGGGTCACATGTTTTGTGGAGCATATAATAATTTCTCATTTCGGACTTGATTGTTTTTCTTGTTCCTTCACCAAAATCTTACCACCTTAGACTGTGAATAGTCAAACACATGTATCATTTCAATGGGCCTAATTCCCAGCTCCGGAACATTGCGCATGAAGACATGATCGAGTTTGGACAGTAGTTGAAGCTCGCTCCGTTCTTCTTGAAGCTTCATTTCCAGTGGTCGCTAGCAACTAGCTGGAGAAAGAAGGGAGCGAAGAAAAAAAATAAAAATGAAAGAAAGCAAAAGGAAAAAAAGAAAAGAAAATATAAAAAGAAAAATAGGAATAAAAATCGAAAAAAAATATTACAATATCACTAAAAATTATCTATGTCAGCGTCGATGGCGCCATGTAAGACGCCTCGTGTTTTTGTTAGTTCTGGCACTTCAATTTTGATCGGATGAACTGAATGGACATAAATACAAAAGGTTTAATACTCAATTGGTAAAAAAATGTTTCAAATTAAATTGACACAATTATAATAGATTTAAAATTATTTTGATAATTTTTTGGGTCTTTGGCACATGAATGAAATTTCCTAGCTTTTTGTCCAGATGTCTTCAATCATTATAGTACATCCTCAAAAAAGAGAGGTGATGCATCAAATAAAACACTTTACCTAACCCAATCAATAAGGAGAGGGGGGGGGAGAGGGGGGGTGGGCGTGGGCGTGGGCGTGGGCGTGGGTTTTTTTTTTTGGGGGGGGGGGGGGGGGGGTGGGTGGGCGTGGGCGTGGGTTTTGGGGCAGCATACCCATAAGAAGGGGGGGGGGTTTGGGGCAGCAATAGAGCATTATTAGGACGAGGAGGCCATTTGGCGAAAATTCTCACTTCTTTGCAGGTTGCGTAAGCATTGGCACAACATCATTCACCGATTTGCTCGATTCTTCTTGTGAGGGTATATGTGCAAGCACCTAATTTCACTCATATTATAAATTGCTAAATTCTGTGTTGAATCATTTCAATCTTGTGCTTGGATCATACGATCAATTCATCATGATAAAAAGGTAAATTGGCACTTGGATTGATGCTTCATAATATGTTTGTAGACTCACCGCTCACATTGAACTACCTCCACAGAGTTTTCTTGATGGAGAACAGTAAATGTCAACAAAATGATCCATGTTTCCAGCACTTTCCTCCTCCATCAGCATGGATCGATCCTCCTCCATCGACATGGATCGAGCCGAATTGCGTATCATGCGATGACAATAACCC
The DNA here is from genome assembly GCA_017140165.1 of Eucalyptus shirleyi. NCBI lineage: Eukaryota > Viridiplantae > Streptophyta > Magnoliopsida > Myrtales > Myrtaceae > Eucalyptus > Eucalyptus shirleyi. The sequence continues at coordinate 16,190,426 of CM029447.1, read as the reverse complement.
TCCAACTTGGGTTATTGTTGGTTTAGTCATTGCTGCCGTCATGCTTTGTGGTTTCCTTTTTTGCTGTATTCGATGGCGGGGGCCACAGGGGGAGCGAGGGCCGCAAGGGGAGCGGGGGCCGCCGGGGGAGCGGGGGCCGCCGGGGGAGCCGGGGCCGCCGGGGCAGGTGATGGTGGTGGTGCTAGAGCGGGTGCGGGAATGGCTGCATTACGGCTATTAGCCGGCACAGATGGCCCATCTATTTGTGAGAAGTGCAAGCATGGAAGAGTACTAGCTTTTTTCAAGTAAAAATGCCCTGACTGTGGGCACTGGACGGAGTGGCCTATCTAATCTAGACAATAAATGAGAAAAAATTAAAATGGTATTTCTTATCTTATTGTATGCTTATGAATTTAGAAGCTTCTATATATGTTTGAGTGTGAAACTTGAATGATACACTGTGATAGATTGTCTACTCTACTATAAAATGTTGGAGATTCGATGTGATGAATAACTTTTGTGTTTGAGGGTTTTTCAAATTTCTTCTTATAATACATGAGCAGGTTTATGGTCATTGATAAATAAATTTTTGAATTATAACAAATTATAACTATTTGCATTTTTTCATAATTTCTATACAAAATGTAGAACCGTTTGACAGATTTGCTCTATTATTGCCTCATATTCCGAAGAGAGTCATCGGAACTAAGTCAGCTAGTGATACCTGCAAAATAGAACGGACTATTTTATTCGATTTTTTGGGTGGGCTTCATACTCCAATATGTACGGGGGGAACTATTAATCCCTACTTGAAATGAAGCGCTGAGGAATGACATATCCAGGAAGTGTTCTGTGAGTGAATGGAAGTGCAGTTGTGACATATAATCTTGAGAGTCTGACAATCAATATTTGAGACAGCATCAATTGTTTCTCATAGGATCCAACTAGTATAACGATTCCTTAATTTATATCGGTGTTGTTGTGGCTACGGTTTTGCATTGCCAAAAGACGGAAATCGGAAGAGCAAAAGGAGCAGTGGGGTGGGATCCTTATAGTTTATCTAAAGAAGTAAAATCCAACTGATGATGCCTAATTAAACCCCACATTGCCTTTTTAGTAACTTCCATTGTTCATCGATGTAATTAGGCTTAGCCTCGTCGCCCTCTAAGGGACCATGCGCTAACTTGCAAGAAATCAAAACCAGTATCTTGTCTTTCCATGTACTATAAACTTCTTTATGACACAAAAAAAGAAAAGTAAAAAGATAAACAATTATCAAAAAATTATCGGGCTTAGACATTGCATTACTAGACAACCACACCACCAATCAAACATGAGGCTTGATAGAGTCGGAAGATAAAGCAATCGAATGGCATGACCAGGCTATGCAAAAGGTACAATATATGATTAGGAAAAATAGAAAGAAACATCCTGCGTAACAAGTCAAATGAGTAGAATCGAGCTTTTAATAATGGAGTTGAATCGAGTTCAATTTTGAGCCCTATATACTATATTGAGTCGAGCTCGAGCATAGGGATTTGAAACCGAATTTTGTTCACATTCATGATTCAATGTTAAAGCGTTGATTTCAAGTCAGACTTTGCATAGAAAAACTACTTCAAATCAATAAATAGCTCGATCTCATCTTTATAATTTTTTTGTTAAATGAAATACCTTTATCTTATAGTCTTTAGGGCATTGACCCCACTAAAAATATATGATAGTTCCATCCCTGCATGCTGACAAATATGACGCGAGTCATCTTCAAAATTTCACAAAGCTCCTCCGAAACATGAACATATCCAATCGAAGCACGACTCCTGAAAAATAAAACTGCAATCAATCTTGCAAGAAAGTTTGAAAAAGGAATATTGGAGCATCTCTTCTTATCGTGCCCCTGGACGAAACCGATTTGGACGAACCCCGCAGTACACATCCATTTCTCAGATCATAATATAACACGAATTGAAGTGTTATTGACTGGGGCAGTTTTGGGAAAAGCAAGTAAAATGCTTTGGGCCGATGAGGACACGACTATCGGCCCGACTAGGGCAGATATCATACTTTTTCACGACGACGAAGACCGTAAAATCAAATGCTATTGGTCGATGAGACAAAAAAAATCAAGGCTGCCGATGAGGACGCGGTCGGGACAGAAAGCATACTTTTTCATGACGACGAAGACCATAAAATCGAAGACCATAAAATCAACGACGACGAAGACCATACAATCAAATGCTATTGGTCGATGAGACAAAAAAATCAAAGATGCCGATGAGGACGCGATTTGGACAGATATCATCCTTTTTCACGACGACGAAGACCATAAAATCAAATGCTATTGGTCGATGAGACTAAAAAATCAAAGATGTGGCTGACGCAAGCTTTCGGGACTGAGTGCAGGGTAGTCAAAGGAAAGTGCGCAAAATTTCCCTTACTTGATGGATTTCCAAAATTATTGATCCAAAGTTCGAGAGAACCGGCAACAATTCATAAAAAATTAACCTAATGTAGAATCAATTTTTTCCCAAGATTAAATGGACCAAAATCGACTCAACCCCTATAATAACAGGCAATATATTCCCGCAATATAATCTCGTAATGAATAAAAATAATGCCAAAATGATAGAAACAGACAAAAGCAAACACAACAAGTTTACGTGGAAAATTCAATGAGAAAAAAATTATGGACGATTCAAAAACTTCGTCAATTTGGAGCGCGTTTGGTAACGATCCTGTTTCTAGGAACAATTTTTTATCAGAAATTGTTCTTTTTTATTTTGTTCCCAAAAACAATTTCTAAGCATTTTAAGCTATTTGGTAACTTTCCAAAATTTCTAATTCTGGAATAGAATTGCGTTTGGTACCATGCTCAAAATTTTTACTCTAAGTCATTTTCTTTTAATTTTTAAATATTTTTTTCTGTTCTTTTTTTCCTTTCTCACTTCTACTGGTGACCGGCCAGACGCGTTGCCAGCCCTCATCGGCTGAGCCTCACTAGTGGCCAAGTGGCCTCGTCGGGGCTAGGCGAGGCCTGCCTGGCCACTAGTAGGGGTGGGCGATGCAACCGCGGTAGATGAAGAAGAAGAAAAGGGAAGAAGAAGAAGAAGAAGAAACTGGCTTGATTCTTAGATTTGTTCCCAGGAACAAGAATCAACTTTTGTTTTTTTAATTCTTGATTATGTTTTAAATCTTCTTCCAAAAACAAAAAAATTAGAAATTTGTTCTTGGGAACAAAATTTTTACCAAACACGATTCTGTTCCAAAACTACTCCCGGGAACAAAAAATCAGAATCTGGCACTGTTGAGATGGTTACCAAATAGGTCATTGATTGCCAAATAACCTATCAATAACTTATCAACACCGTTAGAAATTTACCAACTTTGAAATGAATTAAAGAATAACCAACGCTTTGGAAATTTTACAAGCATCGTAAATAAATTGCAAACACTATAATAAGTCAATTTATAACCATACCAACTTCTGTTCACTCTCCTTATCATTTTGATTTTTTCATTTGTTGATGATCTCTAAGTACCCCCTCCAAATGTCTCTTTTCCGTGTGATGAAATGAAACTCATTCTGTGATTGACTTGAATCAGATGGTTGAAACAGGAGGGTTGTTTTTGGAGGCCTATGAGGACAAACTACGAGTAAAACATAGCTTGTAATTGAGTGCTTGCAACAAGAAAAATCGAAACATATTGAGTGTTCTTGAGATCTATCTCTTTGCTACTTCATTATAATCTATTTAGTTTTTATCCTAAAAGTTAGCAAGGGTGCCAAAATCACGGAAGAAGTGGTTGTGCTTAGAGAGAATGCAATTTTTTAGGTAAGAGATGAAATATGTGCATGATTATTTGCAAACACTTAGAAGTGTGGTTAAATAATTTTAGGGGAGAATATGTCTACCGTGTTGTGTGCACAAGGTGTGAGAACAGCTATTGAAGGAGATTTAATAATTATTTAGTCTATAGTGAGATAGTTGTAGGAAGAGTCGAGTCCGCACAATACAAAGTTGTTGGCAATTGCACTATTGGCTGAAGTGGTGAATTTCAATCTAATGGGGCTGCTAGAGCTAGAAATGAAAGCATATCCTAATTGAAACTCTATAACTAGCTTTTGTAATTTCTTTTTCACTAAACTCTATAAGTTTCTTATTGCAAATTAATAGTTTAATTGCATATAACTTTTTTTTTTTTAAAATAAGGTGCTGGTTCTAGAAAGATAAATATTTTTATATGTATAAAAAAACAAAAACACTTCACCCCTTCTTTTATGTATTTGGACCTAACAATATGGATTGCCATGTTGGAGGTGTCAAATTTTGTAATATTACAGTAATGTGACTTGTGAGCCTTGTTAATAATTTAAAGGATTTTACTAAGGACAATGAGAAAAAAATCATTATTTTTGAAATTCTTTATGAGAATTTGAGATGGAGTTCGAAGCTTTACAGTATAATTTAGTTTTTGATATTAGAGTTGGATCGAGTTTGATGCGAGTATATATATTGTATTGAGTTGAGTGCGAGCACGAGATTAGGAAAACCGAATTGTCATATCTTCGAGATAATTGCGCAATCTCTCCTAAAATTATTATACCAAAATTTCAAACCTATCAATGTATAAACTTTTTAACTGAAATAATGTAGTCTTAAACTTACAAGGGAAAATACAATAAAACATTTTAGCTAAATCTTATTGAATTCATTTAACGTGGTATTTCAATTCTTTTTCGACTATTTAAGTGTAACGACAGTAGCATGACATGATAAGATGACAGTGTTTTTCTTCTAATTTAAGCACCCGATAGAGAAATGTCAGTAGGCTTATTTTTGGAATTTAATGCTGTCCCTTGCACCTGATTGTAGGCCAACGCACGAAATAATATAATGAGAATCCATCATTGACTGAAAGTAGATGCACTAGTGGAAGTACCGCTTGTCACTTTCATGTCATCAAAGAGAATATTTAATCATTCATTGTCTCGGTAAAAGATGATGATCACATGCTTCTGTTGGCCAGCAATAGTACACTGCTAAGCTGTCATTAAAATAGGATTGCATCTCCATCCTTTTCTCCGTTTGTTTGTTGATGCGATGGCTAAGAAAAATGGCCCATCCATGTTGCTTCTTTTGGCTATACATAATCTCCTCTTTTCAAAAGGTGTTCTAATTTCCAATCTAGATTTTGACTACAACGACCATAAAAACAAATGCCATTGGTCCATGAGAAAAACTAAATGTTGGCTGATGAAAAGCTGTTAAGAGTATAATTGCCTATTTAGAGCACAAAGATATTTTGCTTTACTTTTGGCTCAGATGATTAATTAATACGATCAAGAGTGAAGATGGAACTATAGCACATATGTAAAGGAAGTGTATCCTTGATTGAGAGAAAGATTTAAAATACATTTCATAAAAATAATTATTTATATTGCTTATAAAAATAAACGAACTAAAAATTTGTTTACCTTCCACGAAAATATTTAGACATAAATTATTATGAATAATAAAAATATTTATTATTAAATAATTATTTCAAGTGATATAAACGATCATTTTTAGGAAAATATTTATCGAATTATTTATTTTTTGAGAAAAAAAAGTCTAAATTACTAAATTGATTCAAAAATTCTTTTCTTAGGTTGGGGTCAGAGTGGAATTCCATGTTGAATTATGCTCACCGAATGAAGGCCATCTCTTAAAATAACATAGATGTTGTACATGTAAGAAAGGGAATGCCTCTCCAATCAACGTATACAAAGCGAATAACGGAAAACTAGGGATAGAAACAAGATGAAGAACCACATAAGATCCCTAAACATTTTCCCAATTATTGTCCTTTATTTGATTTTACGGTTTGGGATTCCTTTCATGATTCCATGACCATTAACCAAACATTACATTAAGTGTTTTGAGGTGTCAGCATGGATAATCTTCCAATCACTTATAATCTTCCATTTTGCAAGGCCCATCTCTTCGACCTAGCAAAATGTCAGGATTTCAAAATCGTGCATGATAGGAAGCCACTTTTGTGGAAAATTTGTTTACTCTGTAAATTTTCCAAGGCTAAAAATGAATTCGAAAATCGCTCATCCTGGTCCAACTCCTTTATCTTGATAAAGGATTGCCATCCTTGACATTGTCTAGACGAAAGATGCCTTTTCTTTTTGTGGTATCTGAACAATCATCAATTCTTTGGAATCTAACAGGATCTTTCCATTTTGTGTTTTCCCTCTGCGTCCCATTTGAATTAGGTTAGATCAAATGAAGAATTTTGGTTCTTCTTGCCCTTTAACTCAATCAACGCCATGTTTTTTTTTTGGTCAGAAACGGAGATATTCATATTCAAGGCGGACGAAAATTACAACCCGTAGATAGGGCATCAATACACAGCAAAGTCGATAACGGAGCAGGAGGAAAGTTGGGCCAAGAAGGTGAAAGAGTTTTACGAGCTTGGGCCTTAGCGGCCCAATCAGCTGCCGCATTAGCTTCTCTTCGGCAGTGCTGAATTCGCAAGCGAGGAAAGGAGCGACGCAGCACAGAAGCATCTGCAACGAAAGCTCGAATCTCCCATGGTGATGAACAGTGATCATTGATGGATTCCACAAGGGTCAGACAATCAGATTCGATGATTAGGTGATCTTCTTCCTTACCTTGTTCTAGCAAATAAGTAAGAGTGGAAATTAGGGCTTGAGCTTCGCATTGCAGGGCTGAGGACGCACGAACAGAACTGCTGCATCCACCAATCAAAATACCAGTAGAATCTCTGAGGACACATGCGATCGCACCAAAGTGGGTATCGGAGGTAAAAGCCCCATCAATATTCGCCTTAAAACTGCCTTGGTCTGGTGGAGTCCAAAGCCGATTAGGGTTGGGTAGAGCAGAGTCCGAAATGGCCGATTGCTGCAATGAGTTCCGGTATAGCATTGCGTCTGCGAGGGCTGCATCTACAAGTTGATCAGGATCTGTTCGCTGCTGCCGAAAAATAAAATGATTGTGCGCTTTCCATATCTGCCAGAGGATAGAAGCAACGATCGCTTTGGAAGGTAAACCCACTTGACTTTCAAAAACTTCTTCAAGCCACGCATCCATTCGATTTCTATTGTAGGTTGAATGAGGAATTTGTACTCTTTAGTGGGACCAAATCTTTGATGTCCATGGGCAAAACAACAGAATGTGTTCGGTAGTTTCAGGGGTGTGCATAGAACAGAGTTGACAGAGAGGGTCTGGTAAAATGTGTCTTCGAAAGAGATTAAATTTGGTAGGGAGAGCATTATGACACAATGACCAGATAAAAACTTTAATCCGAGGAGGGGTATTGAGATGCCAGATAGATCGCCAGAGATGGGCTGATGGCTTATAAGAGGATGAGGGAAGGTTGGGGTTCGTAGGGTAAGCTGATTGTCTAAGGAAGTTATAGGCCGATTTAACTGAATACTTACCTGATTTTGTTCCTGTCTAGATAAGATGGTCAGCTGAAGGAGCACGACTTAATGGAATAGTGAGTATCTCCTCAACAATATGCCAGTCAAAATGCTGATGAAGAAGAGAGAGATTCCAAACCTGAGCAGGAGGGGTTATGAAACCAGCAACCAGATGAGATTCTGATCGAGGTGCTGGTCCACCTATTATGCCAGAGGTAAGCCATTTATCTTCTCGAATATTTATATGCTGTCCATCTCCCACAGACCACTGAAGCTTAGGAAGAATTGTATCTCGACCTAAAAGTAAACTTTTCCATCCCCAAGAGGAGTTGGTTGTATGTCGTGCATGCCAAAAGCTGGTAGAAGGATGATATAGGCCTTTAAAAAGTTTAGCCCAAAGTGAGGTAGGGTTTTGAAATAGTCTCCAAGCTTGTCTTCCTAAGAGGGCTTTATTAAAAGTTAAGAGATCACGAAAGCCGAGACCGCCTGCCATCTTCCTCTGTTTTAGAATATCCCATGATCGCCAATGAATACCAATTGTTGTACTGCTTGTTTGCCACCAGAATTTAGCAATTCTTTGCTCAATAGATTTACAGATGAAACTAGAAGTTTAAAAATAGACATTGCATATTACGGGAGAGCCTTTCCTTTCCTCCTTTAGAGAGATAGTGCTCTTTCCAGCCATCAAGTTTAGCACAAACCCGACCCAAAATCCATGCAAACATATCCCTCTTAGATGTACCCCGTCGATGGAATACCTAAATACTTGCCAATCTTAGATATAACGGAACTCGTAACTCTGCGCAAGGTTCTGTTGTAAATTCAGAGGACAGTGCTTACCACAAAATAAACCTGATTTGTTTCTGTTGATAGCTTGGCCAGTCGATAGACAATACTGATGTAAAACATTGGCTAGGTTCTGACTTTCTAGAGTAGTTCCAGTCAAGAAAAAGATTGCATCATCCGCGAAAAATAAATGGGAAAGAGTAGGGCAGTACCGATTCAGTTTAATTCCTTTGAGAGTGCCTGATTGGACAGCTTGGTGCATGAGAGTGGATAAAAGATTGGCGACAAGGATAAATAAATATGGAGATAGTGGATCTCCTTGTCTAAGACCCCTTGTAGGATGAAAGGAATCTAACAATTCACCATTAAATTTGACACTGAATGTGGTGGTGGTGACGCATTGCATTACCCACCTAACCCATTGAACATGGAAGCCTAGTTTTTTAAGATAGTCCTCTAAAAAATCCCACTCAATCTGATCATAAGCTTTCTGCATGTCGAGCTTTAAAACCGTTTGAAAATGTTTCTTTCGTTTGCTGTGATTTAAATGATGCAAAACCTCTTGCACAACCATAATGTTGTCTTGAATCTGTCTACCTATGACGTAAGCACTCTACTCTGATGAGATTAGTTCTAGAAGAAACTGCTTTAAACGATTGGCCAACACTTTAGAAATGATTTTGTATGCAAAATTGCATAGACTAATAGGGCGATACTGTTCTAACCTTTCCGGATGAGGCACCTTAGGGATAAGAGAGATTAGAGTCCTGTTGACAGTAGAGGGCATCACTCCTGAATTGAAAAAATTGCTAACTGATGTATAGATGTCTTCGTGAATAATATTCCAGTGATGATGAAAGAATAACCCATTAAAACCATCCGGGCCAGGGGCTTTGTTGGCTCCAAGCTGAAAAACAGCTTGTTTAACTTCCGCTCTAGTAACAACTGCTGTTAAAATTGCATTCATATCTGCTGTGATGACCTGATGGCATTGAGTAAGAACAGGATGATAATCTCGAAAGCCAATTGAGCTATAAAGATGTACAAAATAGGATTGCGTGATACTCTTAAGCTGAGTAGAATCACGAATCCAGCCAAGGTGGTCATCCTTTAACATGCTGATTCGATTTCGTTGTCAACGTTGGATTGTAGTTGCATGAAAAAACTTAGTATTTTTGTCACCCTCCCGTAGCCATTGGATTCGAGAACGCATTGCCCAATATGTTTCTTCCCTCTGCCATATTTTGTGAATTTCATCTTGTAGACTAGATACAAATGCTTTGTCATAGGTAGGACCTGTTTGATTAATGTGATTCTGAAGTTGCTGTTGTAACAGGTAGACTTGTTGCTGGTTGTTGCTGTGATTCTGAAGGGATTTACTCCACTTGGCAAGAGCAAATGAAGTACGTTGTAGCTTGTTAGTTAATGATTGAGGTCGTATTGCTGATGAAGTCCATACATTGTTGATGATTGATTTATAGTCTTTCTCTTGCAGCCAGAAAGCTTCAAAACAGAAAGTTTTCTTCCTTTTAAAAGAGTGTGGTTCAGTGAGTAAGAGCAGAGGACTATGATCAGAGGCTAAAGGAGGGAAAGCGAAGACTTCTGCCCCCGGGTAAGATAACCTCCACTCAATGGTGCATAAGGCCCTATCTAGCCTTTCTTTAATGGCTTCAGCACCGTCTCTTTTGTTTACCCATGTATAAAAGCAGCCTTTACTTTCAATGTCCATAAACTGACAATCATTCACAAACTCTCGAAAGGAATTTAATCTATATGACTCAATGATTCTTTTGCCCTGCTTTTCCCAGTGATAAAGGATATCATTATAATTGCCAATACACACCCATGGAAAGGAACTTGAAGTTCGAATCTGTCTGATATCTACCCAGACTTGCTGTCTATGATGGAATATGGAAGGTGCATAAAGACAGGTAAGTCTCATAGTTTTAGCAGTCTGATTCTTGGTACAAATAGTGTCAATAAAATGACAAGTAGAATGCTCAACAGTTAATGTCACCTCCTGGTCATTCCAAAAGATAACCAAACCTCCAGCCACACCTATAGGATTAACGATAAAAGAGCTTGAAAACTTCAGCCTTTTCTTGATACGCCGAATCATCATGTCTTGATTTTTCGTTTCCATCAAAAAAACGATATTAGGCCTTTCACTGGCCACAAGGGCCTGTAATGCTTGAATTGTCAGGGGATTGCCCAGCCCCTGACAATTCCAACTGATGATCCTCATTTGTCCTGTGGTGGCTTTTTTAGGCAAGCCACCTCAGCCCATGTTCCAACCCCTTCAGTCGAAAGAATAGGGGTATCCAGAAGAGTTGATTCATCAAGAACTACATTGACATTAGAAGAAATCCCATAAGGATTGTATCTTTTGGTTTTTTTCAGCGGACTAGATTTGGAGACTGATCGTGGAGTCTTAATTTTCTTGCAAATAGAGGAATCCTCTGCAGCATTATGTGGAAGCATTGGCTGGTTGAACATAATGGATTTCTATTTTAGGTCGACTGGAGGAGAAGGCTGCAGAATTGTTGATGAATGTTCTGCTCTATTTTCCACTATTACCGAAGGCTGCTGAGGAGACGGAGGAGCTGGAAGGAGTAATGGAGCTATCTGCTGTTGAGTTTCTGGTACTATTTCTTCGACATCTTCTTGATTAAAATTTTGGTCATAAAATGCAAACCATAATGGACTATGTTGATTGACCTCTGCCCTCAACCATTTACCATAAGATAAGCTGTCAAATTCTTCAAGTTTGGCTGCATCATAAGGAATATCATTGCAGTACATGGCATAATGGCCAAGAAGACCACATGAATAACAATAATGTGATAAACGTTCATATCTGAAGTCGAGCCATATATGCTTCCCGTCCACCTTGATGAGTTTACCAGATTGCAGAGGTTCTTGTAAATTGAGTTCAACCTTAACTCGTACTGATTTAGCTGAAGAATTATCAGTACCTTCAATTCTCACTTCCTGAACCTTGCCTATTTGTCGGGCAGCTCTAGTAATCATATTTTATGTGCAGCGTTCTAGAGGAAGACCGAAAATTTGAACCCAAAACACACAAGTTGTAAAGTCATAGCAGTGTAGAGGGGTATTGGGCAACCAAGGTTTGAGAATAATTAGGTGATGGCCAAACAGCCAATGGCCGTTGTCTAAGATGCGCTGCTTTTCACCTTCAGTATTGAATTTAAAGATATAGAATCCATCTTCACGTGTAGAGATTTGAACATAGTCGTTGCGCCAGACTCTTCTTAAGGTACTCTGAAAAGCAGGAAAGTTGATAGTAGGGTTGGACAGAATTTTACCAATTAATGTAAGTTTACATTCTTGCAGTTTCTCTGGTGGTACGTCATCTTCCCAAATGTCAACGCCATGTTGATTACATGATTTTTGAAAAGTATCCCAATGTTCCTTATTACGTGTATATGAGAATCGTAATTGGCAAATCTAAAACCTTTTTGGACCCTTCCAATACCAAGCGGGCCGATGTTTGGATCTCTAATTTCAGCCATCATGTTTTGGCAGAGCATGAGAATAGTTTTAGATTGGAAGGCATGATGCAAAACAAATTAAGAATGGAAATTGCTGAAAATAAGCAGCAACGAAATTACCTCAACAGAAAAGATGCATAACTTATGAAAAGAGAATGATAATAACGGAAAAGATACATAGTTATCATGCCTAGTTGATCTAGTGCCTCAACTTCAGAACAGCTGATCGTCTGAAGAATATGACAGAATTTTTTTATCTTCTCACTGCCCTTAAATATTCAATAGCCCTAGAACTTTAGGACTTGCTTAGGATGGCTTCCAAGTTTCCCAATGATTTATCCAGTGCAATGTGGAAATCACTAAAAGGAACCAGCTCCGTCCTGCAGTTTTGGAGAAATTCATATGCTTCCATAGTCCAAGCACACTATCTTGAAGACAAATACTATTAGAGACATTATAAAGATATGGAGACCTAGATACAGCATTTTGAGTGGTGGTTACCGGAGACATACTCGTATTTTAACTTCCCATCCTGCACTAGCTCAAGCAAGTGATCTATCATTCTTCTGCACCCTGTTACATCATTTGAACTCATCCAATTATGCAGCCAAAATCCCCTCAAAGAAAAATCCTGCAAACCATAAGAACCATTGTCTCATTGATTTATGTACTCCCTTTAGTCTTGACTCTAGGGAAATTTTTTTTTTTTTTTTGCTCAAATTTGGTTCCGTCAAATACTGAAATTGAGATTTTGGGCCAAATTTAGACAAAAAAAAAAAACTATAAGGCAATGACCAAGACCCAGACCGAAATGTAGACAAATCAAATTGTATGGCTTGACTGAAATAACCTCCTAACCATCAGTGGAAAATTTAGTTCGCTGCTTCTTAATTTACCTTGCAGATAAAAGATGAAGTTGACACTATAATTGGTTTCTTAGACATCCCACCATATGTCACCATGGTTCCTCCCTGCCTGAGAACAAAACTAAATCAGCTCTCTACAGAAAGATAAGGGAAGTACTAAACACGAATTTAACACTTGTCACACCTCAAAAATTTCATCACCAAGGAAGCAGCATTGCCACCAACGCAGTTTAATCCAAGGGCAGGTTCTTTCAGATCACCCTTGTAGCAGGTCAATAAAATGCAAGTAAAGAACTCAAGTGTTGATGGCCAAACATGGATGTGTTTCATGCATGAGAATATGGTAGAATGGATTAATGGATGGATGATACCAGTAGACTCTTGACATTCTTTATTTCTAATTGGCTCTCAATGAACACTTCTTTAGCGCCAAGTTTCTTCAACGCCTCTTTTGCTTCATCAAAGCCAACTCTGTCACAGGAAAAGGACGGCCATGAAAGCACAGTAAAATTCAAATTTAGTTATTGATATGCAGTGCTAACTGCTAAGTTGGAAAACAAATAAAGAATTCTACCAAATTTGTGCTAAGATGTCATAGTATGAACTAATAAGCTAGCTGAGAGAGCCCTATTAAATTAGTGTTGCTGACCTCTTTTTGTGTCTCATCATAGAATTAAAAGAAAAAGGACAAAAATTTCACTCCAAAAGAAGTTGCAAAGCAGAGAGAGGTCTTCGATATACTAAAAGGAAGTTTCCACCAGCAACCAAAAAAGATGGAATTACCAATGCCCAGCAGTATGCTGATCTATACATACCAGCAATCAACGTCAAGAACACATGATGACTGCAAAAATAGTAGAAGAAGCATCAACAGTAACAAGTCACTTCTGATAAGCAATGCAAAAAGATCTCTGTTCAATTCACACTACAGTTAATTGCCTTCGCCTTCGATAGATTAAAAAAAACAAGTCCTTCTAGTCTTTCCAAATACATGTTACCTCATCACAAAACCTCATCTTTATATTGGGAGATTAAATGATTTTAATTGATGTACCTACACGAACCTAAAGTACCTTCTTATTTTCTTTGATAAGTTCAACATAATCAATTCCTCAAAATGCCCTCATAATAGAACCATTCTTGCATGCCAATGCATGTACTAATGCTCCGTCAGCCACATAAATTCCTGCCCATTGTAGCACCTAGCCAAAGATTATAATTTCCTCAAGTCAGTGATCACACTCAGTGTTACTTCAAGCTTAAAAGGGTCAACTACATAAACACAAGCTCAAGGTCCCCTTCTCCCTGCTATTCGATGCAAGAGATCTCAATCAATCACACCAGCTCCAAAAACAAACCAGAGATACCAAAATGCTAAATATTTTGGCACATTTTCAATTTGTATATTGATATATCACCGCCACAACTGAACATAATCAACATATTTGTGCATCCGGTAATTGTTCATAACTATTAGTCCACTAGCAACATTCATAATTAGAACAAGAAAAGACAGAGTTGCCACAAGTAATTCAATCCCCAAAGAGTTTTAACTTGTCATCACAGAGGTTGAATTTCAGATATAATTCAGGCTATGTAACCATCAAAAGCTACTTCAGAATCTGAGTAGACAAGAGCTCAATGCGTTCCAAAAAAAAGGGGGGGCTTCCCAGCAATGGTTAAGGCTAATCACAGAAAAGAGAAATAAAAGCAAATCCACACATACCTTTGCTATCTAAAGTCTAGACAAAAGTTTTAAACAACAGTAGTTTGACAAAAGTTATGTGGTATCAAGGTTACTGAAAGCTTCCAAGAGAGCACCTATCCCTGATTATGTTGATGCTATGGATGCCACGGGATTTAGCAATTTGGATGAGGCATCGACCCACCATACTCGTAACACCATTTAGCACAATCAAATCCCTTAATGATCACAGCTGATTAGGACAACTGAGGATAAATTGCTTACAATGAAAGTTGGGGGACAGCTAAGAGACTCCTGTACTGTCTATATACCCGGTTCCAAAGAGGTGAAGTCTTCAAGCATTCTTAAAGCGGTCGGAGGATTAATTGAAATTGTCGCAGCATATTCAATAGGAGAATTCTTATCAATTTTTTGCCATACTCTGGTCTTTCACAATGTAAGTCTGCCATGTCCCTGAGCACAAAAACTATTTCACCTTTCAACACACTCAAATTTACAATGGGCTAAGTGCTAGGCACAGATGTTCTGCATAACAAAACAAGTCAGTACTAATGGAATGCAGAAGTATCTTTTATTTAAGATGACAATCACTAAGATGTGTCTAACAGTTTCAATCTTTCTTTTGGTTGATATTTCACTCGTTTCTGTTCTGCATCTAATCAAATTAAACGTTAAACATGCTGCATCAAATATAGAAGATTATATCCTTTGGCTGAGTAAGAAATTGTTCAGAAGTGATCAACTAGAGTAGATGAGCATGGCTGATGCACAGTAAATCTGATATCATTTTAAAACTTAGATAATACTGAAAGAATGTTTTGCCAAAAGTGAGTGGAGAAGGAATGACCGAATCGCCGGGAGAAAAATCCTTCACGGCAGAGCCAACTAAGTGTACTTTGCCAACTCCTTCGCGTCCTCCGACTGCGGGCAGTTGTGGCCTCACCGGACACACACCTAGATCAAATTTTATGCATGAATTATCGAATAAACCTCACGTGAAGTAATAAGTAGTACATGGATGAATTATGATCTGACTTTGTAACTACATATCAATATTCCTCAGGAAATGGAGCAACAATTGTCAAAGTCAAACATTGAAGTCATAAAACATTAGCCGCCTCAGAATCTCGCAGTTAGACTTTTATTCTCTTCCAATATGCCAGCAACCAAAGATAAACGCACCATGACATATAATCCACTCGTCGGTCAAGTCCATGGGTGAATAATGAGTAAGAAGGCGCCGATCGCATGTGAGGCATAAATAGGACATTATCGCAAATCATTTTAGTTTTTATTGTGAATTCAGGTTACTTTCTAAGGATGAAGCGGAGCCTAAAATCAAATTTATAGTACAAAGAAGCCATCACAGATATGTCAGTAGCCTCGAAGTCCCCGAAACATCGGACTCCTCCGCGATATGCTCAGTCCACCATAAAAAAACAGCCCAAAAACGTTCACCAAAATCAAGCTTAACCCTTGAGCTCGGATCCGAAGGAAAGGCCGATCCAATGGTTAGTTCTG
The DNA here is from genome assembly GCA_017140165.1 of Eucalyptus shirleyi. Classification (NCBI taxonomy): domain Eukaryota; kingdom Viridiplantae; phylum Streptophyta; class Magnoliopsida; order Myrtales; family Myrtaceae; genus Eucalyptus; species Eucalyptus shirleyi. The sequence goes on along the minus strand of CM029447.1, from coordinate 16,174,625 downwards.
CATGGAGTTAGATATAATATCCTCCACAAAAAAACTAAAGATTGGCCCATAAGATCCTTGTGTAGGCCTAATTTGCCTCAATGCAGCATAGCGACATGCATTAATCTTCACTCTTATGTTGCGCATTGTTTACTTGTTCTTGTTCTGCAGAATACATCCCATTCCGCTGGCGCATACATCATACGGGAAGCCAAATCCATTTGTCTATGGAATTGCTGAGACAGTGTTAAGGAATCTTATGCCATCTTTTTTAAGCAACCTAGATTTGGAGAATACTACAAACTCTGGAATTTGTGGTTTCAAAACCCTATAGGAGATAATCCAAAAATCAACATTAGAGGTGCACGGCAGGTTTTTGTTTTATACCAAAAATCATAGTTTATTATATAAGTGAATTTATTTCCAAACGTAATCACCAATATGCCAACAGCTCTTTCAAGCAGGAGATCCTTGGTTTTCTATATGAACAAAGACTGGGGTATTCAAGGGAAAAGATAATCATTCAGAGTTTCCTGCGGACTTGGTAAGTATTTGTACTCTTAACAAAATGTACACATCTCTGTCTCTCTCACTTTTCCTTGTATGTATGTTGGGGTGAGTTGATGGTAGGTTCCTACATATGCGAGTCGTGTTCATTCCAGCATGTTCACTTTTTTGTTTTAGAGATTTTATATCTGCGTTCCTAGTGGAAAGTCATGGTTGAGAATGTAGATCTTAGATTCCACCAGGAAAACATTAAGAAGTATGGTACATTGTGAAATCACTTAGGCCTTGTTTGGTTCACTTTGGAGTAAGAAAAGGAAATGAAATCCCATTGCAACTCATCTTCAGATGATTTTATGATTGCGGAATCAAATTACCTAGGTTATGGATTCTCTTTAAAATGCAGAATTGGATTGCTTGGGTAGAGGTTGTACTAGAATTCCTAGAAAAGAAAACATTTGCGAACTCTACCCACTGAGTAGTCTGAGCTTTTTTTTGGTAAGGTAAGAATATATAGAGCAAAAGCCAACTATATAAAAACCCGGCGCCAAAAACTTTCACTCATGATGCATGAGCAAAAAGAGTGAAAGGGAGCCGAAGTAAAAGAAAACAAAAACAATGGAAAACAAGGAAGCCGAAACAGACCGGCAAACAAAAGAAAACCGCCACCAAGCAAACCAAAAAACAACTGTCAGCAAGGCAGCACAACACAGCAACGGGGCCGCAAACCCATAAGGAACAGCACCAATTGACCAACCCTAGCAGAAGAAGCACCACTAAGGAGAATGGGCAGGCCCGCCAACAAAAACAGAAGAGTCAAAGTGTCGCACCCCCAAATGGCCCCCAATCCGCTAGGGTCGCCACAATCTATTTGCCTTTCTCTTGTCCTAATAATATAAATCACTCTAATACCATAGAATTATAATAGGTCCATAAGTCCTAGGGATTTATATCTTTTAGAAGGTCCCTACGCAGTAAATATAAATGTGTAGCGGAAGCAACATCACATCTCCCTATCCCAAAATTAGAAATGATGCACACTTACTAGACAACTTTATAGGTTAAGCCGAACACTTTTATTTACATAGGTCTAATAGACAACATCGATCGGTACAACAAAATTTGCCGTGGTTTTCTATACCCAGCTTCATATCGAAAGATAACCCGACTTCCCTTTGACTTTCCTTTCCATTCAACCCTATACAAAAGTCTATCAGACAGTGCCGGCAGTCCAAAAAGCTTCATTTGCTACTCGTCACGCTCAATCACACCTAACCTGGTCCGTCGGCGGCGGCGGCATCATGCCCAGCATGATCCCATCATGACGGACATGCACCAACAAAAACTCCTAAACCACAGGGCCATCAGGTAAATCAAGATCATAGATGACTAGGACCCGCACACGGATGAATACCAACCCTTGGACCTCAACATGAGAGTGCTCCGTACACTCGCACTCAACATCAACTGGGATACCATAGAATGAACCTGGGGTGACTGGTAGCAGCGGCATCTCTTCTAGTCTGAAATGTTAGTTCCCAAACGGGGTGAGTACAACCACTCAACAGTAAAAGATTCATCAAACTATATCAAGCATTACCGTCAGTATCTAGATTCACACAAGATAAACAAAAATAGGTAGTCAAGGAATAAATATGCATTAAAATCATGAAATTCTTTAATGTAATGGCAAATGCAATTTAAAAGAATCATAATGCATAATATCCAGTTACATAAGTCCCGATCATAGGGCCAAACTGTAATGACACGTCACATTCTATGCCATACAATTTAGTTCCTATAACTAGACACCACACACACTTAGTAGAATCATCCATTTTATCATTCAAAAGATTTCATCCCCCAAAGGACCAATATTTGCGTCCATCCAGGCATTCGCATCCACCCTGGTATCACGAAAGCCTCCGGCATTTAGCCACTAGGGCCACCGGGCATCCGGAGCGTATCACACATCCAGGCATCTCGTACCCCACCTGGCATCACGAGGAAACCTCCAAGGCTCACCACGAGAATGGTTACCCCAACCCTCCGGATTTACGTACCGACTAGCATACAACCGGACATCCCGAAACTCTCGGGGAAAAACCTTCACTAGGGCCTCCCAACTCCTAGGACATCGTTGACCCGAGGGTTCAACGGTAACAATTAACATTTTAATTTACAAAAATACTTTCAAATGCCAAAAACAATATGTCTTGTGGACCCTTTATCTAATCTCAATATTGCACAATATGTCCACAGCCAGTATCATCATATCACATAATCATTCAAAACATATTCACCCTTGGGACAATTTGTGAAAATTCGAAAACAAAATGGCTCGATTTTTACAATGCACAATCCTGGTAAATTTCGAAATAATTACTAAATGAACTCAGAAAATTATGAAATTTTGACATGTTATCAATTAGACCTAAAGAAAAAATTTTCATGAAGAATACCAAGTCAAATTTCTTATGTATCAGGAGCAGAAATTTTGTTGTATTCGTTGCTAACGTTCTGTACTGACTTCTAGATTTAGCATTTTCATAAAAAAAAAATCGTTTCATGGATCAAACCTTTTTCATTTATTCTAAATTTTTGATATGTTATTCCTACAGATGAGCCCTACAACTTTCATTAAAGATTCAAAGTCAAATTTTGGCTAGAAAATTACAGAAAAATCATGAAATCACCGAAGGTCATACTGTCTTCTGCAAAAACAGTCTACTAACCTAAAGAGAACTACTCCTACTCATTGAATCTCAGCATCCAATGTAACATCCTGAAATTCGACTCCGTTTCAATAAAGTGAAATGGGCATTTCATCGACGTGCTTCGGGTCCTTTTTCTCTAAGCTGATCACTCACGAGTTAACTAACCTATTGGGTGAAGCCGTTAAGGGATGTATCTACAGTAAAATCCCAAAAAGCTACTCAATTTGTTGGATTGGACTAAAATCACGCCTGACCGATTTTTAACCACAAAATTGAACTCGATTTCGGGAATCGAATTTTAAGCATGTCATAATCCTTTTTTTTAGGACATTGTCTCATCGCTCGTCAATTTATTGACGAGTCCGAAATTTCAAGAAAGAAATTATCGGAAGAAAAATTGAAGACCAAAAGAAAATAGAAAGGGAAAGAGAAAAGAAAAGAAAAGAAAAAAATAATACCATGTGGTGTTATATTAGTTATTTCTTTTCTCTCCCTCTCTCTTCTTTTCTTTCTTTTTCTTTTTTCTCTCTTTTCTCTCTCTTCTCTCCCCTCCCCCTTGTGCGTTTTTCCCCCACTGAACACCTGCCCCTTGCCAAATTCAATTTGGCTTCTTCCTCTCCCCATTTGACCAGTCAAACTTTCATCTCCTCTCTCTCTCATCTCTCCATCTCTCCATCTCTCTCGACTCTCTTTCGCCCCCTCTGTTTGAGCGGAATCAAAAGGCATACAAATAAGTGGAGACAGCAGCGTCGAGAGGGGAAGACCGGAGCAACTTGCCGTCGCCGACCGTGCTCCGCCGCTCACCGCCCGCCTTCGCCTCTCTCTCACACTCCTCAGCCGCCGCCAACGCCCTCTCTCTCTCGGTACTCTCTCTCCTCTGGTTCGAATGAACCAGCAAGACAGAAGCGGACCGAAGCAGGAGCAACAGCCCGTCGCCCGTCGCCGCCACACCGGAGCCGAACCACCCGTTCGCCCGCCGCTCGCCGCCGTGCACCGTCAGCTCCATCCCCTCGCGCCAAGCGACCTCCCCGAGTGAACCAGCCTCTGTTCAGCTCGGTTTCGCCCCGACCAGCCACCTCTGGCCACCGCCTACCTCCGCCCGGCCACCGCGTAGCCTCCCCGGCGTCCCCTCACCCTCCGTCGGCCTTCCCTCACCACCCTAGCCGCCGGATTAGCTCCGGCAAGCCTTGAACCGCAACCCACGAAATGGGTTTCCAGCTGGTTCGGGCCCGTTTTGGGCCATTTCCGGGCCCCGAACCCGAGCCGTGCTTTGGGAAGTTTTGTTCCTCGCGTCGCCCCCGTCGGATTGATCCGATTTGCGCGCGATTTGGTGAGTAATCTCACTAATCCATGATTAGTTGGCTAATTATGCTTATGGTTGGTTTAGTTTTAATTAATTATGTTTAGGTTGTTAGATTAGAATAAATTAGCAATCATTAGTCAATTGTGATGCGATTTAGATAAATTGATTGTGCAATTAGCAAGTAGACGTGGTCTACTAATTATTGTAAGCATCTCGAGAATTTTCCGACCCCTAATTAGGCTTCAATTTGGCGATTCAGGCCTAAATGGGATTTTTAGCATTTAAATATTATTTTTCGGAATTAAATTAATTATTTTTTTATTTTCCGAAAATTCAACTAGGATGGCCAGTGACTGGAATATTATGCTGATGATTGTGGTGAAGTCCGTTTATTTAATCGGGCTTTTATTTTGAGCTAAATTGAATTTATAATATTAATTATTTAATTTTCGAAATTAATTATTTATTTATTTATTTATCAAAAATTAAACTGAGATGGCCCATGACCGGAATATTATGCTGATGATCGTGGTGAAGTCCATTTATTTAATTGGGCCTTATTTGAGCTAAACGGAATTTTTAATATTTAATAATTAATTTTCGAAATTATTTATTTATTTATTTATTTTTCGGAAATTAAGTTTGAGATGGCCGCCGACCGAAATCTCGTGCTGCTCATTGTGGTGCAGTCCGTTTATTTAATTGAGCTTTAATTTGTGCTGAATTGATTTAATTGTGGATAATTACTTTAGAAATGGGATGAATCATCATGAAAGGCACGTGGTTCGGTGAATAGTACATCATCTCGGAGAATGCACGTGGCTCGGTGATTTAGTGTATCGCCTCGGAGAATGCACGTGGCTCGGTGATTTGGTGTATCGCCTCGGAGAATGCATGTGGCTCGATGATTAGTACGTCGCCTTGGAGAATGCACGGGGCTTGATGATTAGATATATCACCTCGGAGAATGCACATGGCTCGGTGACGAAGTATGTCGCCTTGGAGAATGCATGTGGCTCGGTGATTAAGTGTGGCATCTTAAAATAGACACGTGGGCTCGGTAATTTGATGCATTACCTCGGAGAATGCACGTGGTCTCAATGAGTACATTTGGCATCTTGAAGAGACACGTGGGCTCGGTGACTTGATGCATCGCCTCGAAGAATGCACGTGGGCTCGCTGATTCAAAATGGCATTTTAAAGGGCACGTGGGCTCGGTAAATTAATGCATTACCTCGGAGAATGCACGTGGCTCGGTAATTGGTTTTATCAATTGAGATTGTATAGCAATAGCTTGAATGACCGGGAAATGGTCAGGCTGATATGTAATCGACTAGGTCGATTGATCATTGATTTGATTTGATGTCGTGGATTGATTGACTGATTAGAAATGACCGTGAGTGGTCTTGTTGGCATTTAATCGACTAGGTCGATTTGATCGATGCTTCGATCAGTGATATGATTGCTTGGGTGCCTATTATGAATTGTACTGACTTGCAGGTGGGATATGACGCCAAGGTACGTCTTCTGCCCTATGCGTGTATAGGCAGCCTATAGTATAATGGTTTACTAATCGGGCTTAGTGGGGTAGAACTCACTGAGACGTAGTCTCATCCCAGTTTGGGGAAAAACATTTCAGGACCCCGATAAGGAGCTGATGAGGAGGAGTCTGAGAAGGAGAACTCGGAGGTGAAACTTGAGGAGAAGGATTTTTGGAAGAAGAAGATAATCCCGAGAGGGGCCTTAAGTATGGCCTAGATGGACTGAGAGTCTATCTTCTTTTGAGAATTCCTTTTGAAGTGAATAGTTATGAATTGGTTTGTGTTTTGTATAAAAATTTGGTTATAAATTTCAATATGAAAAATATGGCCCTGCTTTTCTATCCCATCGTTTTATTGTCTAGGGATTTTAACTGCTTCCGCATGTGCTTAATAAATGAAAGGGTCGGCGATACATTGTCCTGGGATATCGCATTATATAATCGACCAAGTGAGAAGGATGTGTGCGTGCCCGAGGATTAGGGCGTGACATCCCCTTTTTGTGGTATCAGAGCGAAGTTCAAGATTGGAGTGATAAGGAGCGATGACCATGGGATAGTTAGTAGGAAATGCCTTTAAATTCATGCCGGTGCATGTCTGTGTTAGCTTAATGCTAGAATTGTTTGTTGTGTGTGGATCGCTCATCTTCTAATCCAGTGTGGAAGTGGAAGTCGGGTTTCGGTGTAAAGACTAAACCATGAGCAAGTAGGAGCTAAGAATTCCTAGTAAGAGGACAATGTCCTCTGTGACTCGGGATAATGCACTGACAAAGGTCAGTACCCGAGGTGTTTGTGGCAGAGTGTTGGCTCTGGCCAGCTCGAGTGTAAGAGTGCCACTGTAGGTTGGTACTAGTGTAGCAGCGTCGAATGATCCTAAGTTTGATAGGATCGTTCTGATGCTAGTGTTCCTTGGGAACTGGATGAGCTAGCAAGCTTAGGATCGAGCCGCCGTCAGTGCCGCAATCGTTGTTGTCGCCTCACCTACTGAGATCCAGAGTGAAGATGTGATCTGGGAGCGAGTCATTGCATTCGAGTCAAGGTATAAATTCAGTTTAGGCAGAAATGGAAATCGATTAAGGAAAAGACCGAGGTTGAGAGAAAAGTATTCTATTCCACTCACGAGGAAGGGTGGGATAGTCAAGTCAGCACCGAGTCTATTAGATCAGGTTGTTCCGGATGTGATAATAGAGATCGGTCTTATGTCCTTCCTAGGACGCGAAATTGTTTGGAGTATAGCCAGTAGGGATATCTAGTCCTAGCAGGCTGATGTGTGTTGTCACTTGGCAGGAGATTGAAGACTCACATGATAGGTGTCAGAATTGTAGAAGGAAGCATGGATAAATCCAATGTCTGAGTATGACTAGAATATGTTGTGATGATGACTAGCATGGCCATCGGGTGAAGGATTGTCAATGGAAGTCTAAGGTAGCATAGACATTGCTACTACGGCCAGAACGCCACTAGGATGGCGAAAGGAATGAGAGTAGAATTGTTCTTGTGCCGATCAGAGAAGGAATGTGTTGGAGGTGATCTTATCAGAACAACGTAGCAAAGTTTGTGCTGAGTTGGTAGAACTTAAATTGTTGAAGTAATAGTGACAGAGGGGAAATGATTAGCAACGGTTGTGCTTGATTAGTTGCTGAAGTGTGAACTTAATGCCACGTGAATAGTGTGGGCTTATGGAGCATCTTGTGATAATGAATCATGATCATTGAGTAATTTAGTTTAGTCTATTAACATGTGAAAGTGTCGAGGTTATTGGGAGTTGAAAAGAATCTTCGATTTCATTAATCTCATTGGTTGGAGGCAACTTGTTTATTAGACAGAGGTTGCCAAGGTTGCTTGATGATTGTCTTGGGTAGGACAGATTGAAGAACTAGAGATGGAGGACATCTCAGTGGTCAAAGAACTTCTAGATGTGTTGTCACAAGAACTGTCAGACCATCGTTAGAGAAAGAGATAGAAAGTGCGATCGAGCTAGCACCAAGATAGAGCTACTCTTGAAGGCTTCTTACCAGCTATTGTTGTCTGAACTGATAGAATTGAATATGCAAATGTGAAGATTGATGAATGAAGAATTCATGCATATCAGTGCATCACTTTGAGGAAACATCAATTTTGTTTGTGAGAAAAAGAAAGATAGTTTGTTGTGAGTATGCATCGACCACCGTCAACTCAATTAGGTGATGATCAAGGACAAATGTCCATTGTACAAGATCAGCGAATTGGGTGACCAAACATCAAGAGTGTTGATGTCTTCAAGGATTAACTTGAGAACAAGATGTTGTCAGTTACGAACCAGGAAGGAAGTTATACGAAAGACAATTGTTCATACTCGAGAAGGTCTTTACAAGAGTATTGTAAGATCATTTGATCTGATAAACACTCCAGCTACCGTCATGGATTTGACAAATCGAGTGTGCAAGGAATATATAGGTCAGTTGTGATCGTGTCGTGTAATGATATTCCAATGTATTTGAGGAATGCTAAAGAGCACAAGAGATGTCTGAGAATGGTGAAGGGATTTCCATGAACCTTATCAAGACCGAATCAGTTATCAGTGGACCAAGACCGATAGCAGTATCAAAGATCAAAAGTTTTCTGGATTTAGCAGGGAATTACATAAGGTTTATGGAAGGGTTCTCAGTGTTAGCAACTCGACTCTTGAAAGAGGAAGAAAAGCTCGTGTGGACAGATTAGTGCAAGTGTAAATTCCAAGAGCTAAAGGAAAAGCTGACCACCGCACCTGTGCTAACGATTCCATCTGGTCCTGGAGGATTCGAGATCTATAGTGATGCGTCATTTAGGGGATTGGGTTGCGTGTTGATGCAACGTGGCAGAGTTGTTGCATGCGCTTCCCGGCAGTTGAGACCTCATGAATTGAATTATCCGACGCATGACTTAAAACTCGCAGCCATCTTATTTGCGTTGAAGATTTGGAGGCACTACTTGTGCGGAGAAAAGTTTCAGATCTTCACGGACCATCAGAGTTTCAAGTATTTGTTCTCTTAGAAGAAGTTGAACATGAGACAGCGCCGATGGATGGAATTGCTGAAAGACTACGACTGTGATATTCTATATCACCCAGGAAAGGTGAACGAGGTCATCGATGCATTGAGTCGGAAGTCTTCAATAGCACAAATATTGGTTAAGGAGTAGAACTTAATCGAGAGAACTCGGGATTCGGAATTCAAATTTAAGGTAGGCCACCTTTCAATTTTTATGGCCACCCTCAGAATTGAGCCGGATGTCCAGGTCAGAATCAAGCAACTTCAACCGACAGATCCAGACGTACAGAGAATTCTTCCAGAGGATACCGATAAAAGAAAGGTTGATTTTCAAGTTTCTGATGATGGGGTACTAAGACTTCGTGGACGTTTGGTTGTACCTGACGATGTAGAGCTTGGAGAAGAGATTTTATCTGAAGCACATCGTAGCAGTTACAGCGTTCATCCTGGAAGCACTAAAATATATCAGAATCTGTGTCAACACTATTGGTGGTCCAGTATGAAGGTGGACATCGCCAAGCATGTGACCAAGTGTTTGACTTGTCAGCAAGTAAAAGCCCAGCATTGCAAGCCGGGAGGATTTCTGCAACCTCTCGCGATCCCAGATTGGAAATGAGAGCATATCATGATGGATTTCGTGACTGGACTACCAAGAAGTCAAAGAGGAAATGATTCGATTTGGGTAGTAGTCGATAGGCTAACAAAGTTGGCTCACTTCATTACAGTTTGAAAGGACCTGAGTCTAGATAGACACGTAGACTTGTTTGTGCATCAGGTGGTTTGTATGCATGGAGTGCCAATTACGATAACATCTTATAGAGACCCAAGGTTTATTGCTGCTTTTTGGAAGAGCTTGCAGAGTGCTTTAGGTACAAAGTTTCAGTACAGTACGGCATATCATCCTCAGACGGATGGCCAGTCAGAAAGGACAATTCACACTATTGAAGACATGCTGAGAGCATGTGTAATAGACTTGAAAGGAAGTTGGGAGGATCAGCTTCATCTGGTGGAATTCGCCTACAACAATAGTTATCAACAGAGCATCAAGATGGCTCCATTTGAAGCGTTGTATGGCAGAGAATGCAGAACTCCAATGTGTTGGGATGAAGTTAGAGAAAGGAAGATAACAAACCCAGGGTTGATTCAGCAATCAGTAGATGCCGTGGGAGTGATCAGAGACAGATTAAAGATAGCGCGGAGTAGGCAGAAAAGTTATACAAATAAGCGTCGAAGGTATTTGGAATTCCAAATTGGTGATCACGTTTTTCTGAAAGTGTCACCAATGAGGGGAGCTTCTAAATTTTTGATATGTTATTCCTACAGATGAGCCCTACAACTTTCATTAAAGATTTAAAGTCAAATTTTGGCTAGAATATTACAGAAAAATCATGAAATCACCAAAGGTCATGACCGTGTGTCATACGTGAAAATCCCGGTTCAAATTGTCGATCGTAAAAGCAAGTTCTGCGTCTACTAACCTAAAGAGAACTACTCCTACTCATTGAATCTCAAGAATCGATCAATGTGACATCTTTTTGATCAAAGTGTAATGGTTTAAATTTCGAGGACGTTTTTATAAAGTGAAATGGGCATTTCATCGTGAAATGGGCATTTCGGATGTGCTCCTTTTTCTGAGCTGATCACTCACGAGTTAACTAACCTATTGGGTGAAGCCGTTAAGGGATGTATCTGCAGTAAAATCCCTAAAAGCTACTCAATTTGTTGGATTGGACTAAAATCACGCCTAACCAATTTTTAACCACGAAATTGAACTCGATTTCGGGAATCGAATTTTAAGCATGTCATAATCCTTTTTTTTACGACATTGTCTCATCGCTCGTCAATTTATTGACGAGTCCGAAATTTCAAGAAAGAAATTATCAGAAGAAAAATTGAAGACCAAAAGAAAATAGAAAGGGAAAGAGAAAAGAAAATAAAATAAAAAAATAATACCATGTGGTGTTATATTAGTTATTTCTTTTCTTTCTTTTTCTTTTTTCTCTCTTTTCTCTCTCTTCTCTCCCCTCCCCCTCATGCGTTTTTCCCCCACCGAACACTTGCCCCTTGCCAAATTCAATTTGGCTTCTTCTTTCTCCCCATTTGACCAGTCAAACTTTCATCTCCTCTCTCTCTCATCTCTCCATCTTTCCATCTCTCTCGACTCTCTTTCGCCCCCTTTGTTTGAGCGGAATCAGAAGGCATACAAATAAGTGGAGACAGCAACGTCGAGAGGGGAAGACCGGAGCAGCTCGTCGTCGCCGACCATGCTCCGCCGCTCACTGCCCGCCTTCGCCTCTCTCTCACCCATTTCAGCCGCCGCCAACGCCCTCTCTCTCTCTCGGTACTCTCTCTCCTCTGGTTTGAATGAACCAGCAAGACAGAAGTGGACCGAAGCAGGAGCAGCAGCCCGTCGCCCGTCGCCACCACACCGGAGCCGAACCACCCGTTCGCGCGCCGCTCGCCGCCGTGCACCGTCAGCTCCATCCCCTCGCGCCAGGCGACCTCCCCGAGCGAACCAGCCTCTGTTCAGCTCAGTTCCGCCCCAACCAGCCGCCTCCGGCCACCGCCTACCTCCGCCCGGCCACCACGTAGCCTCCCCGACATCCCCTCACCCTCCGCCGGCCTCCCCTCGCCGCCCTAGCCGCCGGATTAGCTCCGGCAAGCCTTGAACCGCAACCCACGAAATGGGTTTCCAGCTGGTTCGGGCCCGTTTTGGGCCGTTTCCGGGCCCCAAACCCAAGCCGTGCTTTGGGAAGTTTTGTTCCTCGCGTCGCCCCCGTCGGATTGATCCGATTTGCGCGCGATTTGGTGAGTAATCTCACTAATCCATGATTAGTTGGCTAATTATGCTTAAGGTTGGTTTAGTTTTAATTAATTATGTTTAGGTTGTTAGATTAGAATAAATTAGCAATCATTAGTCAATTGTGATGCGATTTAGATAAATTGATTGTGCAATTAGCAAGTAGACGTGGTCTACTAATTATTGGAAGCATCTCGAGAATTTTCCGACCCCTAATCGGGCTTCAATTTGGCGATTCGGGCCTAAATGGGATTTTTAGCATTTAAATATTATTTTTCGGAATTAAATTATTTATTTATTTATTTTCCGAAAATTCAACTAAATATTATGATGGTCATTTAATGACCTAAATTGAATTTTTAATATTAATTATTTAATTTTCGGAATATTATGCTGATGATCGTGGTGAAGTCCGTTTATTTAAGTGGGCCTTATTTTGAGCTAAATTTAAATTTTTAATATTTAATAATTAATTTTCGAAATTAATTAATTATTTATTTATTTTTTAATTTTCGGAAATTAAGTTTGAGATGGCCGACGACCGAAATCTCATGATGATCATCGTTAATTGGCTTTGAATTGTCCGTTTATTTAATTGATATGTTCTTTAATTTGTGCTGAATTGATTTAATTGTGGATAATTACTTTAGAAATGGGATGAATCATCATGAAAGGCACGTGGCTCGGTGAATACTACATCATCTCGGAGAATGCACGTGGCTCGGTGATTTGGTATATCGCCTCAGAGAATGCACGTGGCTCGATGATTAGTACGTCGCCTTGGAGAATGCACGGGGCTTGATGATTAGATATGTGACATCCCAGATTTTCAGTCTTGTTTTCTATTGAATAAATCGGGCATTTCATTGATGCGTCTATAGGGCTATTCTCAGAACTGATCATTCTAGAGATAACTATACTATCTGGGGAAACTATTAAGAATTGTAAGGCAAATGGACTTGAGAATTCGACCAGGAATCGGCTACTCGATCGTGTTCATCTGCTGAGATCATTACGGCACAAACGTAAATTGATTAGAGATCAGATATAGGTCGGTTCAACAGAGATGTGTGGCTAATCGTGGGTGACAACACTAAATTGGAAAATTCTCGTCGGCCGACACTAGACTGAATTCTCTATCGTTTTGGTACCCTGTGTCCGTATTTGAATTCTCAAGATTTCTACGACAATTGAGAGTTGCCAATGAGTCGAGTGGGTTTATAATGGCTCGAAGAAAATCGACCACGGGTCATTTGCACTTAAAAGTTCTGAAAGTTACACGGTAGTCTAGGTCATGCTAAAAACGCGTCGAAGGGAAATTAACCGTGAATTCGAACCCCGTTTCAGAAATTGAAAGTTCTGTGGTGTCACGAGCTATTTTAGGAATGTCGACTCAGTCTCAAAAGATATTTCGGAGGTTCATGGATTTTTTATGAAAAACTGTTTCGGACGTCGTGGAAATTCGACGGAAATTCATATTGGCTAAATTGATGGAAAATTGGGCTTTCGGGTTGAGCCTTTGTGTGTCAGGGATTTATAGAAAATTTCTTGGGATTTTTCTACATTGAAATTGGACCTCAATTTGAGAAATTGAGCAAGAAAATTTAGAATATTTGAGTGAAATTCGGATTGGGCATATGACTGCATTTTGACATCAATTTGGTGAAATTATGGATTCAAATTATCCTAGAAAGTATTAAGGGGACATGCAATTAATGGGATGGATAAGTGGCTGATTTTTCTTTCCTCCGTGGCTTCCCCAACACGCCGAACAGCTGCCCTCCATCTTGGTCGCCGACCTCCGCACGTCTCTTTCCCTCGAACGCCAGCTGCCCCGCTGATCTTTTATTTCAGTTTGTTTCCTCGAAGCTGAGCGGCCACAAAATCCTCTCCCCCAAACGACAGCCTCGGTCTTCCACCAGCCTGCTTTCATTTTTCTCTCGCAACCCATCCCCAGCATCGACTTCAATCTCTCCTCCACGCTGCCACTTGGCCGCGCCTGCCCATTGCTCGGTCAACAAACGAGTATTTGAAGACCACCGAGTGAAGTCTTCACCGTTTGCTGCAGCTCCTTTCCTCTCCGTAGGCCAGCGAAGCCCCACGCGGATCCAGCAACTTCCACCGGTTTTGCCCCACCATCTCTTGTTTTTTTTTTCGGTCAATCTCCAGCCAGCGAAGCCCAAGCGGTTGACCGAAGCTGCTGCCCGTGTGTCGCCCAGCGAAACAATTGAATCGAGCCGCAGCTGACTGCCCATCTTCTTCACGGCTTTTGCTTCAGCAAAGGACGAGCTGCTTCATCTTTTCTTCTGGACGAACAGCACTTTCAGTCCCCCTCCACATCCGTGACTCACCATCGCCTCCAACTCACGACTCCACCAGCGACTTCGCAGCAAGTTTCTCCCCTTTTTGTTGACCACCAGCTCGCCAATTTCTCACGTGAAGGAGCTTCAGCTGCATCGTGTCTTCTTTTGTGCGATCGGTGGACTGAAGAGAGAACCGAACGCCTGCCCATCCACCGAACGGTCTTCTCCGCAAGCAACGACACCAACTCCCATCTCCACATTTTTTTCCCTGCAGCCGAAACCACCGATCCTCCTGCGAAGCAGCTTCCAGCATCGTCGCCCTTGGTCAACACCACAGCAACTTCTCCAACGCCAGCCTTCGATTGTTGACTCCTCACGTGGGCTCATCTCCGCGAAGCAGCGACTGAAGCTGCTTCCCATCGCCACGGACGTTCATCGCCAGCTTGCACGAAGCCAGTCGCAAGCTCAACCTTCAGCCCAACGAAATTGCTCCAACGAAGCCCAACAAGCTTTTGTTTTCAGCAAGCCCAAGTGAATTCGGCCCATCTCAGTGCATTGAAGCCAGCAAAGCAGGCCCAAGTCGTGGCTCAACTCAAGCCCAGACCAGCCCAATTTTGCAGCCCAAGCCCACGAAGCAAGTCAGCCCAAGCTCAGGCCCAAGTTCGGTCCAAGCCCAGAAATTTCTGTGGGCTTGCATGGCTTGTAGGCCCGGCCCGAGTGTCCATTGACGCTGCCGAAAGTTTGGTTTTCGGCCGCCGTTGCGTCGCCGTTGCAGTGACCCAGTCCTTGCTTTTAATCAAGTGAGTAATCTCACTAATCCTCGCTTAGTAGACTAATGATGCTTAAGGGTTGATTAGATTTAATTAAGTGTAATTAGGTGGTTAGATTAGTTTTGAACAATTAAATTATTGACTTAATGATGCATGTTATGTGGTTAGACTTAGTCATTAGCAAGTAGAGACGTACTATTATTTATTGAATGCATCTCGGGATTTTTCCCGACCCTTAGTGGGCTTCAATTAGGCATTACGGGCCTAAATTGGATTTTTAGTATTTATTTATTAATTTTCTAAATTATTTATTTATTTATTTATTTTTCAGAAATTAGGTAATGATAGCCGACAACTAAAATTTCGTGCTGATTGTCGTAGTGCAATCCGTTTATTTATTTGAGCTCTACGTTGTGCTAAATTGAATTAATTGTGTAATTTAAGGAATTATTCCTAAATTGATTAAGATTGAGTAATTGAATTGCGGATGGCTGAGTATGATTGTTTAGCATCAATAATGCTTTGATGGGCTATTAAGTGGAGAAGTTTGTGAGAGCGAATTGAATATACTATTGGCTAAGATCCATTGGATACATTAATATCGTGTGAAAATTGAGTGAGTTGATGAGCATGTGGGGATTTATCCCAAGATTGATCAGTGTCAGTATTCAATTAGAATTTGCCTGTGAAAGGTTATGAGTATGGCTGTGCCAGTGGAGCCGAGTTTTGCCACCGAATTTGGAATTGGTCATGCCCGTAGGGCTATAAATTGCCATCTATTGAAGGTCGCGCCTATTAAGGCCGTAATTTGCCACCTGATAGGGGTCGCGCCTGATAAGGCCGTAATTTGCCACCTGATAGGGGTCGCGCCTGATAAGGCCGTAATCTGCCACCATTAAAGGTCGCGCCCATTGGGCCGTAATTTGTTACCTAAAGATAGGTCGTGTCCTTTGGACTGTAACTTGTTGCCAAGAAATTTGGTAGTTTATGCTCGTGAAGTCGTGAGTACGATTGGAGACTAAATAAGGGAAACGACTGAGGAATAGTCAAATTGACATGAAATCGACTAGGTCGATGGACCGAGATATTGATCTGTAATGTAATTGCTTGGGTGCCTATTGAACTGTGCTAATATGCAGGTGGGATCTGAGGCCAAGGTAAGTCCTCTGACCCGTGCATGTATAGGCAGCCTGGTTAGCATATTGGTTTCCTAATCGAGTCTTAGTGGGGTAAAACTCGCTGAGACGTAGTCTCATCCCGGTTGTGGGACAACATTTCAGGACCCTGAGGAGGAGCCTGAGGAGAAAGAAACTGAAGAGGAGTACCTGGAGGAGAACCCTGATGATGATTTGAGTACGAATCGGATGAGAACTGAAATCCCGTCATCTTTTGTGAATCATGTCTAAATGAGAATAGTGTGAAACCAGAATGTTATGAATAGTCTCGTGAATAAACTTTAAGTTATGCCATGTATAAAGGTTTGGTTGTGGATTTCAATATGAAAAATATGGCCTTACTTTTCTATCACATTGTGTTACTGTCTGGGGATTTATAACTGCTTCCGCATGTGCTTAATAATCGAAAGGGTCGGCGATACTTAATCCTGGGATATCGCATTATAAAATCGACCAAGTAGAAGGATGTGTTCGTGCCCGAGGATTGGGGCGTGACAAGATATATCACCTCGGAGAATGCACATGGCTCAGTGACAAAGTATGTCGCCTTGGAGAATGCATGTGGCTCGATGATTAAGTGTGGCATCTTAAAAGAGACACGTGGGCTCGGTAATTTGATGCATTGCCTCGGAGAATGCACGTGGTCTCAATGAGTACATTTGGCATCTTGAAGAGACACGTGGGCTCGGTGACTTGATGCATCACCTCGGAGAATGCACGTGGGCTCGCTAATTCAAAATGGCGTTTTAAAGGGCACGTGGGCTCGGTAAATTAATGCATTACCTCGGAGAATGCACATGGCTCGGTAATTGGTTTTATCAATTGAGACTGTATAGCAATAGCTTGAATGACCGGGAAATGGTCAAGCTGATATGTAATCGACTAGGTCAATTGATCATTGATTTGATTTGATTTGATGTCGTGGATTGATTGACTGATTAGAAATGACCGTGAGTGGTCTTGTTGGCATTTAATCGACTAGGTCGATTTGATCGATGCTTCGATCAGTGATATGATTGCTTGGGTGCCTATTATAAATTGTACTGACTTGCAAGTGGGATATGAGGACAAGGTACGTCTTCTGCCTTATGCGTGTATAAGCAGCCTATAGTATAATGGTTTACTAATCGGGCTTAGTGGGGTAGAACTCACTGAGACGTAGTCTCATCCCAGTTTGGGGAAAAACATTTCAGGACCCCGATAAGGAGATGATGAGGAGGAGTCTGAGAAGGAGAACTCGGAGGTGAAACTTGAGGAAAAGGATTTTTGGAAGAAGAAGATAATCCCGAGAGGGGCCTTAAGTATGGCCTAGATGGACTGAGAGTCTATCTTCTTTTGAGAATTCCTTTTGAAGTGAATAGTTATGAGGCAGTTTGTGTTTTGTATAAAAGTTTGGTTATAAATTTCAATATGAAAAATATGGCCCTGCTTTTCTATCCCATCGTTCTATTGTCTGGGGATTTTAACTGCTTCCGCATGTGCTTAATAAATGAAAGGGTCGGCGATACATTGTCCTGGGATATCACATTATAAAATCGACCAAGTGAGAAGGATGTGTGCGTGCCCGAGAATTGAGGCGTGACATCCAACATCCACAGCCAAGTGTTTACAAGTGTATTAAACTACAATACAGTCTCTTCACCTCCAAAAATCCACTATAGTTAGATCCTTGAGTTCTCATTTCAATTCAAAAACCAAAATCCACAAAACCTTCTCTGCTTTTACTTAGTTACTTGATCTAGCTTCATCTTATTTGTCCAAAATCAACATGCAACTCTAAATTTTGCATCTTCTTACATCTACCAACTCAGAAACAGGATTCTTTCAGTAAAGGATTCCACTGATTCTCTCATATCGGACCCTGCCCTGGTGCCCCATGTTTTTGTTTCCTATTTCAACAACCTCTTGATGCCTCAGCCTACCCTCTCAAAGCCTTCGTTGCCGGAGCTGAAGGCGTTCAGTCGACGGCCTCTTTCCGTCGACCAGGCAGGTGCCTTTTCTCGCCCAATTATGGACACCGAGATCCGCGATACTGTTTTTTCTCTAGCTCGTGGTAAAGCCCCTGGACCAGATGGTTTTACAGCTGAATTCTATAAAAGCAATTGGGATTTGGTGGGGCCTTTGGTAGTTGAGGCGGTGAAGGACTTCTTCTCCTCAGGCCAGTTGCTGAGAGAGGTAAATAACACAATCTTAACCTTGGTACCAAAAATTCCTAATGCCTGTGGGGTTTCTGATTTCAGGCCTATAGCATGTTGTAACACAATATATAAGATCATCACTAAGATAATGGCCAATCGCCTTGCTGCTGTATTGAATGACATGATAAGCCCCCCTCAGAATGCCTTTGTGAAAGGTAGGAGAATCACGGATAATATTCTCCTAGCTCAAGAGCTATTTGCAGGTTTCCACCTCGACCCTTATCTTCCCAAATGTGCAATTAAGGTGGATTTCCAAAAGGCATATGACACAGTGGATTGGGACTTTCTGGAGCTTACTCTTTCAGCTTTTGGTTTTCCCGAAAGGATGATCAGACTCATCATGGTTTGTGTTCGCACCCCCAAGTACTCCATAGCTATCAATGGTGAGCTTCATGGTTTTTTTTCAGGTGGACGAGGACTTCGGCAAGGGGACCCTATTTCCCCCTACCTTTTTACCTTGATAATGGAGATTTTCTCGGGTATCTTGGTTTCTCACACAACTCATAAGGACTTCAAATACTTTTGGAGGTGTAAACATCTTAAGCTTTCCCATCTCTTCTTCGCTGATGATGTTTTCCTTTTTTCACGAGCTAATTGGGCTTCAGTGACTATACTCAAAAGAGGACTTGACATCTTTTCCTCTTGGAGTGGATTATCGCCTAATAAAAATAAGAGTGAAGTTTTCATGGCGGGAGGCTCTCCTACTCTACGAAGGCATATTCTTCTGACATTGGGCTTTCGGGAAGGGAAGCTTCTAGTACGTTATCTAGGAGTCCCAATTATTTCTTCAAGGCTTGGTAAAACGGACTGTATTGCACTTATTGACCGGATCACAGCCAGAGTTCAGACTTGGGCTCAGCGGTTTCTTTCATTTGCTGGAAGACTCCAGTTAATCAGGTCAGTACTCCACTCTATCTAGGCTTTCTGGGCTAGTGTGTTTACTCTTCCTGCTTCGGTTATTGATCGTATCGAATGGATTTTGAGACAATTCCTCTGGAAAGGTCCATCCCTAGGCCGGGGGGGAGCAAAAGTTTCTTGGGAAGATGTTTGTGTTCCCAAAAAGGAAGGTGGTTTGGGTATTCGTAGATTAAAGGACTGTAAAAAAGCTGCCATGCTTAAGTATATTTGGGTTTTGTTTACTGACAAAGAATCCCTTTGGTGTCAGTGGATCCACACCAATTTCTTAAAAAGGGATCACTTTTGGGTTTCCTCCATTCCCACCGTATGTTCTTGGGCTTGGAGGAAAATTCTCCAGCTGAGAAGAGACTTTAGGGCTTCTTTTTTGTGGAAACTGGGTGATGGTCATTCGGTCTCGCTTTGGTATGATAATTGGCACCAGGAAGGCCCTTGGAGCCTCATTTTTCCAGACTCTCTTATTGCTACATATCGGGACTTACTAGACAAGCAACAGTGGCAGATTTACTTTCGCCTGAGGGGAGTGTTTTCAGGACTCTTTTGGAATCTTGGCACTTTGCCTTGCCGGTTCTCTCTCGGAACCCTGATCGTTTCTATTGGCGCGAGTCTTCTAATGGTGAATTTTCAGTAGCCTCAGCTTGGGAGGCAATTAGGACAAAAAAGACTCCGGTTCCTTGGGCTCGTTTTACTTGGAATAATGCTATAGCCCCAAGATTTCAATTTAACCTTTGGCTGATTATCAAGAACAAATTGCCTACTCAGGCTTTTCTCATATCCATTGGGAGGATTGATTTTGAATTATGTGCTTTTTGCAATCATATCCCAGACTCTATTGATCATCTCTTCTTTGATTGTCATGTTCCTGCGACACTTGCTTTTTTTTGGGCCAGAAGATGTAATCTTCCATGGCATAGTAGAACTTGGGCGGAAAATCTCCACTGGGCATTGAATTTCCTGTCGGGCAATGACTTCTTTCACTCTATCGCCCGTTTTTCTTTTGGGGCCTTATGTCATCTTATTTGGAAGAAAAGGAACAGCATCATCTTCCGTGGTGAAGCCCTTGAGGTTGCAGCTTTGAAGAATCATCTCATCAAAGTTGTGAAAGACAAAGCCCTCACCTTCAACAGAGTACCGGACAACCCTAGGAATAGAAGGCTCCAACGAGGATGGGGATTTGACTCCTCTGTCTTCGTCGGCGGCCCTGCTGAGCAAATAGATTGATGGCGGGTCATTTCGGACTTATGAATGGTGCTATGGTTGCCGTTACTTAGTTGATCCTTCTTTGATCTTGGGTGTTTGTTGTGTTGGGTTTGCCGGTTGTTTTGGCTGGTGTTTCTTGTGTTGTTCTGGCTCTTTTTTCCTGGCTCCCTTTCCACTCCTTCTGCTTTTGCACTATGAGTGAAAGTTTTTGGCGCCGTTTTTGTATAGCTAACTCTCCTTTAATATATTCTTACCTTTACCAAAAAAAAAAAAAAACTCCTCACTAGATAATAACAGCAAACAAAACATAGATCAATGAACTTCTACTTGCCTCAAGTCTTCTTATTCGGTTGCTAGCCAAAAACAGGGATTCGGGAGGGTTTCGGCTTGGCTCAATTGGTGACGGGGATTGGTGACATTGACAGTGGTAGATCGGACACAGCACGGGTGGAGGGTGGCCTTCCTTCTCTGCCCTCACACGCTCGGACCGCTCACTGCTTGTGGCACCCCTCGACGGCCCCCGATCCGTTAGGGTCGCCACAGTTCAATTTCCATTCACTTTCCTTAATAACATGTCACTCTGATACTATTTCAATTGCAACGGGTCCATGGAACCGGGGGATTTATATCTTTTAGATTGGTCCCTTGCGCAACTTATATAACGGAAGCATATCCAACAACTCCCTTCCCTATATTCAGAAAACGATGCACACCAACTAAAACATTTATAGGTAAAAGCCGTATACTTTTATTTACATAAAGCAGATGGACATCTTTAGTCGATACATCGAAATGTCATGGTTTTCTATACTTGGCTATACTTCAAAAGATGACCGACATCTCCTCCAACAGTCGTACACTTAAAGTCCATCGATCAGTGTTGGCGTCCAAAAGTTCCTTCCTTTGCTATCCTTCTCCTCGCGGTCATATCCAACCACTTGATTCATCTACCGATGACAGTGGCAGCAGAGGTATCTTATCTAGTCTGAAATGTTATTCCCCAAAAGGGGTGAGTACAACCACTCAGCAGGTAAATGACCCAATAAACCACTCAATGCATCACACAATACAATCATAACAATCATATCATAAGACATATCATTCAAGCATCCATGCATAATTTACCTTGGAGCCATGCATATGTCATCATATCACATGTATACTCATCCTTTTGTAATCATCACCAGCATATCATACATGTACCGTCATGCCATAGGTGTACATACATTCATGCACTTACCATCATCATGTCACACATACCATCATGCCATAGGTGCATATACATCCATGCACTTACCATCATCATGTCACACATACCATCATGCCATATGCATACACCCATGCACATGATTCATTTTCAATTCTTATCTTTCACAAGGATCTCATCAGTTTTTCTTTCCAGGGACAAATGTTTGTATCCCACAATTTATCGCTTGCACCCAACCAGGCATCGTGAGGAACCTTCGGGCATGTATTCAAAATACAACTAGGCATCCACCCCCCCCCACATTCTGGGCATCTCGCATCCTAACTAGCATCACGAGGCATTCCCCCCAGGCACAAACCTCCGAGGCTTCCGACATTTACACTCCTTGGCCGGGCATCTCGTACCCCAACTGGCATCACGAGGTATCCCCTCGGCACACACCTCCGAGGCTTCCGGGATTATGTACCGACATATCACCAAGATCCCCCCTTTGGAATTACGTACCGTATACCACCGGGCATCCCGACACTCCAAGGGAAATCTCCGGGGCTCGCCATGAAAATGGTTACCCCTTCCCTCCGGAATTACATACCGACATACCACCAGGCCTCCCCTGGAATTATGTACCGTATACCACCGGGCATCCCAACACTCCCGGGGCATCGTCAGCTCACACCTTCGACGGTCTTCTCATCACCACAATGCATATTCCCATACATCTCATTTTCAATTATAGCTCATATTCAACATGGCATATGATGTGATGGCAAACAAGATCATTTTCATCATTTGATTCTTATATGCATTTCCAATCATCATCATACATACAGCAAGATACAACCACTTATGACAATACAATTCATGGGGTCCATACAACTTAGAATAATCCATACATCATGGCTTTTTGAAATTTACCAAATTCCAGCTTACACAATTTCGGAAAACATGTAAATTAAATATCCATATGATCTTCAAAAATCATACAATCAGAGTATGTAATAGACAAGACATAAAGGTAGCAATTTCATGAAGAACACATGCCCAAAAGAGCTTCACACAAGAAGATATAGCTCACACAATACAGCATTCGGATAAAATCAGATTGCGCAGTTCTTGAAATATTTCGATTAAAATATCAAAATGACCTTAAAAACTTATGAAATTTTACCAGGTTATAGTCAAGACCCTAAGGTAGATTTTTCATGAAGACACCTAGTCCAGATTCGCTCTATATAATTAACTATAGAGGATCGAAGCTCCTGTTCCTAGTACCGAACGGTCCAGTTTAGTTGTCTCCGAAAAATCAAATTTTTGCCTACTTATCTTTCTTCATTTCCTCTGAAATTTTGATATGTTTTTTCCTCAAGAGGTCCACTACAACTTTAATTAAGGGATATAGGTGAGATTCTCAAAGGATAGTCACCATATAGTCCACGAAGTCTCGGGAGTCCAGTACCATACTTCCAGATCTTCCGTCTTCAAAAGAAAATCATTTCACTAGGCTACACTTTCTCTTTTTATCTCAAATTCTAGTCTTTTAGTCATAAGGATGTTCTCTATAACTTTCTTCAAGAAGTCGAAGTGAAATTCTTAGTAACAGGTGACATGAAACACACAAAACCACCAAGAGGTCGACAAAACAGTTCCAGATCTAGCTTTTTCGTAAAGGAAGGGTTTCACCCCTTAAAACTCAACCATTTTATCTCAAATTTTATTATGATATACTTTGAGATGTTTTCTACAACTTTTGTCAAGAAGTTGAAGCCAAAATCTAACTCAAACCATGTATGCAAGCCTCTACAATATTCTGGGTCAGGCGGTACACACGAAAACAGAATGCTATTTCATAAACACACAAGCAAGACACAACATGCAAGAGCAGAATATAGATCCCAACTTGCCTTTATACCGAGCTACAACGAGCACGACGGTGGACGACGAACGCACGGCGATGAGCGACGGATGAGCGGACGGATGGATACACCGCTCTTCCTCCTCTCTCTCGGTTCCTCACTCTCTTGGCAACCCTCTCCCTCTCTCTCACTCTCAAAACCAGCCACTCCCTCTCTCTCTTTCTTTTTGGTTGCTTATATACTTGCATGCATTCTCATTTTGCATGGGAGACACTTGTCCCCAAGGAGGAGACAAGTGTCTCCATTTTTTAAGACACTTGGAGGAGGCCATGCGGCTCTTCCTCCCCCCTCCATGTGTCGACAGCCCAATGGGCTTCATGTACCAGCCTTTTGGCCCACTTTAGGCTCAACATTTTGGGTCTAAGGTCCAAACTTAAATGGCCCAAGTTTATTTTTAATAATACATCTTAATCATCATTTAAATAAATACCTAATTGCATAATAAAATGGCCAAAAGACTTTGTGACATTAATCCATAAAAATCAAATCTATAAAGTGCATAGTCAAGAACAAAATCTTCTTTATCAAGTTGTTCTATAGCACTAACCTTGATCATCCATTAACATTTTCCACTTAAATAAATACCTAACTTGCAAAATTAATAAGGCCATAAAACTTGTAGGCACAAATCCATAAATTCCAATTTATAATGCACATGGCCAATGATAGAATTTTGTTTCCTATCACATAATTATCCATTAAAAGCTTGGCCATAAATCTTATTGCAAATTATGGATTAAATGGCCATAAAGTAACTTAATGGTACTTCCATCACCTATTCATAGACTTTAATGTAACTAGAGGTCATCATGAATTTTGGAATGCCACACTACTCACCCTCTCTCTCGAACTCTCACTCAAACTCTCTCTCTCTCTCTCTCTCTCTCTCACTTGCTCGCCCGCTCACTCTCTTGGCCTCACTCTCCCTTGCTCAAACCGAAAGCTTTTGCTTTCTTGATTAATTGATTTGCTAATTTTTGCATGCAGGTGACAAATGGCTTCAAGGAAGAGACAAGTGGAAGAAGGCTGAGGTAACCATGGAAAAGTGGAGAGTGGCATTTCCCTTGTCCGGTTCTCTCCTCCCCCCCCCCCCTTTTCGGTTGACAACTTTAGGGCCCTCATGGGCTGCTTGGGCCCAAAAATTTTTGGGGCCAAAAGAAAGTCCAAATAAAAGGCCCATAAACTTTAAAATATAAACCCATAATCTTTGCACCATTATGAAGTACTTTGTTTTTCAAAGAAATCAATTTACATTCCCATAATCCATTTGCTTCAAGTACAAGTGCATAACCGAAGTTCTTGCGTGGAGGAAAGATTTGATCAACGAACAAGATGGAAAATTTTCATTTCCTTACTTGTCAAATTGCATGAAGAAAAGACATACATGATCCCCATGCTCGATCCAACTTCTCAAAATTTTTATTCTTAAATTCGGCATGTAGGTTCTTTTTTTGCACGGCTGAATTTTATCAATCGATCAAGGTCCAAAGACTTCTCTTGTTGCATGGTTGATCGGTCCATTGCTAAACATATCTTATCAATCCAATAAATAAACAAATATGAATTAATGCCCATAAATGATATCAATGCCATAGTTCGATGATACTTCCATCGATTGGTCATGAATGTCCCATATCCGAGGATTCGTTGAAATTCGTTGAAAATGCCTATTACAAAAGTTGTCCGGCACATTGCTGAAGGTCAACACTTTATCTTTAACAACTTTGACAAGTTGATTCTTCGAAGCCGAAACCTCAAGCATTTCACCCCGGAAAATGATGCTATTTCTTTTCTTCCAAATTAAATAGCACATGGCTCCAAAACCGAGCAATGGAATGGAAGAAATCCTTACCAATCAGGAAATTCAAGGCCCAAAGGAGATTTTCCACCCAAGATCTATTACGCCAAGGAAGATTACATCTACTAGCCCAAAAAAAAAAAGCAAGAGTCACTAAGACAAGACAAGCAAAGAAGAGATGGTCGATATAGTCTGGAGTGACATTGCAAAAAGCACATACTTCATAGCCAATTCTACCATAAGATAAGAGGAAAGCCCACGTTGGTAGGCTATTCCTGGTGATTAACCAAAGGTGGAATTGACATCTAGGAGCAATGGCATTGTTCCAAATAAACTTAGCCCAAGGGACACGATTCTTTTTGCTTTTTATGGCATCCCAAGCAAAGGCCACCGAGAAAACACCAAAAGAGGAACCGTGCCAAGAGAACCGGTTAGACACTCAAGTAAGAATCGGGATGGAAAAATCGCATCACTCCAAGAGTGACCTGAAGACCCGCCCCACCGGAGAAGTGAGGTCTGCCACCGTCACAAGCTTCGAGAGGCTAGAGCCCTCCATAAGAGAAACCGGAATAAAAAAAAAAAAAACACACACAAGGGTCCTTCTTTATGCCAGTTATTGAACCATAGAGAAACATAGCGACCATCACCCACTTCCCAAATAAAGTATGACCTGAAATCCCTCCTCAACTACAGGATTCTCCTCCACGCCCAAGAGCACATGGTAGGAACAGTGGAGACCCAAAAAATTCCCCTCTTTAAAAAATTGGAGTGAATCCACCTACACCACAAGGACTCTTTATTAGTAAACAAGATCCAAATATATTTTACCATGGCTGCTTTATTGCAATCTTGCAATCTCGCAATACCTAGTCCACCCTCCTCCTTAGGAGCACAAACATCTTCCTAAGAAGCTTTAGCTCCGCCCGACCTAGGGTAGGCCCCTTCCAAAGGAACTATCTTAAGATACACTCAATACGGTCTAACACTAAATAGGGAAGGGTAAAAACATTAGCCCAGAAAGCTTGGATAGAATGAAGCACCGACTGGATCAACTAAAGTCTTCTAGTGAAGGAAAGAAACCGTTGAGCCCACGATTGGACCCTGGCTGTGATTCGGTCAATAAGAGTCACGCAATCTGCCTTCCCAAGCCTCTTGGAAATAATGGGTACCCCCAAGTAGTGTACCGGAAGCTTACCTTCTTGGAATCCAAATGCCAAAAGAATGTTCCTTTAAACGGAATCAAAACCCCTTGCAAGAAACACTTCACTCTTGTTCTTGTTAGGTAGCAAACCACTCCAAGAGGACAAGATATCAATGCCCCTTTTAAGGAGGGACACCGACGCCGAAATCAGCCTTACAGAAAAGAAAGACATCATCAGCGAAAAAAAGATGAGATAGTTTCACGGCTTTACACCTCCAGAAATACTTGAAGTCCTTATGTGAAGTGCAAGAAACCAGGATCCCAGAACAAATCTCCATTATGAGGGTAAAAAGATATGGAGACATCGGGTCCCCTTGCCGAAGGCCACGCCCACCTGAGAAGGAATCATTGATCAAGATGGAAAACTTTGGAGTGTGAACACAAACCATAATGAGTCTGATCATCCACTTTGCGAAGTCAAAAGCTAAGAGAGTAAGCTTAAGGAAATCCCAATCTACCATATCGTAGGCCTTCTAGAAATCCACCTGAATAGCACACTTAGGTAGATACGGCTCTAGGTGGAAACCTGAAAACAATTCCTGGGCTAAGAGAATATTGTCCCCGATTCTTCTTCCCTTCACAAAAGCATTCTGAGATAGACTAATTAGGTCATTCAAGACAACTACTAGGCGGTTAGCCAAAATCTTAGTAATGACTTTGTAAATGGTGTTACAACAAGTTATGGGCCAAAAATCTAAGACAGGACAAGTGTTTGGAACCTTCAGCACTAGAGTTAAGATCGTGTTGTTTACCTCTCTAAGCAACCGACCCATGAAAAGAAATCCTTCACCGCCTCTACCACCAAAGGACCCACAATCTCCCAGTTGTACTTATAAAACTCAACAGTAAAACCATCAGGCCCAAGAGCTTTTCCATGAGCGAGAGAAAATAGAGTATCACGAATCTCAGAGTTTAGGACCGAAATAGAGAGGAAACTAACCTGATCCATCGAGAGCGGCTGCCGAATGAACTCCTTCAGCTCCTATAGCGAGGGCTTCAAGAGGGCTACCTATGGAGATAAGAGGTCCTTGAAGAAAGAGACAAAAACAGGAGGCACTAAAGCAGGATCCTTGACCAAAGCACCCGAAGGATCCTTGATCGAGAGGATCCTGTTCCTAAGCTATCTTCTATTAACGAGTGATGGAAAAACTTGGTGTTCCTACCACCCTCCTGGAGCCACCTAACTCTTGATTTTTGTCTGTAGAAAGACTCTTCATGAGCTCGCAAATCCACAAATAGCCTACACCGGGACTTTTCCAGTTCTGCAAGAGTAAAGTTGTCAGGGTCCTGCTAGAGACCAATCTGGGTACAACAAAGATCATTCCTAGCTTCATTAGTCCTCATTGAAATGTCTAAGAACTCCTCTCTATTGAGCTGCTTGAGGCGACCTTTTAGGGCCTTTAACTTGCAAATAAGTTTGAACATGAGAACCCCTTGCACCGGACTCTCCTAAACTTGCTGAACAATATATGGAAAAGCCGAGTGTTTCATCCAGAAATAAAAAATTTAAAAAAAAAAAAACTTAAAAGGTTTCCTCCTAAAACCCTGGTTAAGGACTTTGACCACCATGGGGGAATGATCAGATATACCTGGGTTGAGAAAGGAAGCCTTAGAAAAAGAAAAGTCCATATTCCACTTGGCATTCACCAGCACATGGTCAATCTTCCTCATTTTCCTATTGGCACCCAAAGATGTGGACCAAGTAAAATGAAAGCCGACATATCTTAAGTCTTCCAAATCCGTGCGGGCTAAGCAAAGACTAAATTCGTCAAAGTACGGAATCCATGCATTAGAACCCCCAACCCGATCCGTCAAGTCTTTTATGGCATTGAAATCACCAGCAACCAGCTAGGCTAAGTCATGTACTAAGTTGTTCATCCAAACCAGTCGTCCCAAAGGGGACAACAATGAATAAAAGTATGCTCTCCATAAATTATTGAAGTACAACAAGCTTGCCCCAACAGAATAAACTTTAGCTGGTCGTGGATAGCTTGATCATTAATAGTAGTAGGTTCAAAACTAACCAAGTCCGAATTCCAGCCAAACCATTTTCTACCTAGAGGGGAGAACTCATAATTAGCAATCCAATTCCCAACCTCCAAAAGGTTTGAAGAGAAAGAGTGGAAACAAGGTTCAGGGACTTTCATCTCAAGAAGACCAACAAAACTTAGATTATTCGAAGAAACAAAAATTCTAACTTTAGCTCGCCTTATGAGGTCAATGAGGCCCCTAATATTCCATATACCTATATTCATAATAGTAAGAAGGAGAGAAGATTACCTCTTCTTAGTAGTCCTAAATCACTGGAGGCCGAAGTAGGTAATACCGAGGGGGGCTGATCAGGGTACAGCTTCAGTAATTTATCTTGCATAGATTCAGAATTCACAAGAATATTAGGCCTTAGCTTTAGCAACTTATCCTGCATTGTTTCCGCCAGGAGGGTAAGGGGGAGGGGAACCAGATAAGGGTCGCCAACTGAAAGAATGTCATCATCGTCAGATCCATCATAAGCACTTGGTCCTACAGTCTCATTGTCCAAGCCATCACGAGGCACCATGGAAATCGGACCAGCATTTGCCTTAACCTGGGAGGTTGGACCTTCCCTAATCTTTAAAGATTTTTTTGAACTTGTAGGAGGCTTATGAGGTGCTTTCTTCTCCAGAGCAAGACCTTTTATCTTCAGAGATTGTCCCCCTTTAGAAGGAGGAGGCAACCGGGAGGACGCTGCATCCTTACCCATGTGGGACTTGATCTTCTTTCCCCTCACATGCTTCCAACCAGGATCAGCATCCTGTTGAGACAGTTCAGCAGCAAGAGCTGCATTCAAAGGCTATACCAGGGCATCACCTGAGCCCTGGCAAACAACACCACTTTTACGTGGTAAAGAGGCATCAATTGGAGGAACATCATCTTGCAATTGAGGAGAGATTCCCCCAAAAGTCGTACCAGCAGTTCTACTATCAAACAAAGGATTATCAACAAAAGCAACCACCTGTCTTTGTTGAACAACGGACACCTCAGGAGCTGAGGCGGAAGAGGAGGGGAGATAACTGAGCTTTAAGGGGCTTGATGAGCACCCTGTTGCTGTCGAGCAGCTCACGCCACGGATGGATGTGCTGGAGGAGGGCCACATCTATGGCAAAAAATGCCACACACCGGACAAGCTTCATGTTTCCATTCATATTCTACTCCCACCATACACAATCCACCTTTCTGAGTAATCTCGATAGAGTCGCAAGAAGGTTGGTTAGCAGTAAGCTCAACACAAACTCGAGCAAACGTGACCATCTTCAGCTAGCTTGTCCGTTGATCAACGAATAAGGGCCTCCCTATGACACTAGCAACTTTACTGATGGCCTAGCCAGACCAGAACACCAGCGGGAGGTTGGTCAACCTAACCCACACCGGCACAGTAAGATACGCATCTTTCTTCATCTCAAGGGTAGGCTTCCATTGCTGGAGAACAAACAGAATCCTGGCAATAGTTATGTGCCCCCCTTCCAATATCTTCCTACAAAACTCTCCATCCGGAAAATGGAGGAAGAAAAACCCCTTACCATTAGACATCACTTCGGCAAGGTTAGGTCCCCAAACTTTCTTCAAGGCTGATTCAATAGATTCGAAGGGTAGTTTTCTACCAATAAAATATCCAACGAGGCATTCAAGTAGCTTAGGATCAGCCGCCTCAACCTCATTACCAGTTATCTCCACTACAGGTTTGCCATTAAAAATAGACAAAGGGAAATACTCAAGATCGTACCCCTTCTCCACAACCTTGGCAACAACAGCCCTAGTGCACGGAGCCGGTTTGCCATAATCCCTACTCTGTTGAGGCCTTTGCGAGGCCGATCTTTCACGCCTCCTCCCTCTCAGTCCCGACGGACCAATAAGAGGGTGATTCAGTTGAGGGCCATCCCTCACAACAACATTTGACTCAACACCACATTCCCCATCTACCACCGAAAGACCATCCTAAGCTGAGTGGTCAATAGCAGGTATGGAAGAGCTACAAGAGCTCGGCCCAACACCAGCATTTGGACCAAACTTGCCTCTGCCATCGTTTTACAGATCACGAAAAAACCAGCAGAACAGGGTGCGAAAGCCCTAACCGAACGCAGCCATTCGACCAAAGAAAGAGGACGAACCAGGCAAAAACTCTTTGTGGGTTTTGAAGAGGTGTAGAGGCACCCCTACCCATGAAAATCAGCTCCAACAAACGGTCAAATCGTTGGGAAACAGGAGCGAAGCAGATCGTGTGAATAGGGAAGAAATCGCTCGAGCTGAAGGTGGGTGCTAAGGAGTCCAAGCTAGCCCCACTAGAACTCGGAGCAGCAGCAGCAAGACGCACGAAAGATCCTGAGCAGACTATCCTTCGAGGAACCCCAGAGCCACAACAGCAGCTGCACCACCGGAATCCGAGTAAAGCAGCAGCAGGCAATTCACGGAGAAAAGGGCAGCTTTGATCTCCCGAATGAGAAGGAGACGGGCAAAACCGTTTAGTGAAAATCAAGAGGCTTACCAGAGGAAGCAAACCTCCAATTTGCACTCCAAACGGAGGACTGAGGTGGCCAAGCGAGCAAAATGCCGCTGGTGTGAACAGGACGGAAATCGCACCAGCAGAAGGGAAAAGTGAGTAGTACCCTTCACTCCTTATTACAACACATATTACATCATGCTTCTTAGTAGTCTGAGCTTCATCCTCTTTAAATCCTACAAAACGGAACTCTCTCTCTCCCTCCCTCCATTCATCATCTTGAAATCCTTCTCAGTTGAGTTTCACCTGCCTCTTGATTCCATAGCCCTCACATCCCTCTACTAGGCGAAACGAAATCCTCTCTCTCTTGCCATTGTGAAACTTGTTAGGATTCTTTATGGAGACATCAGCGACAAGCATCATGTTGGCGTTTTTTTTTTTTTTTTTGGGGGGGGGGGGGGGTGCATATAGTTCCATTTACCAACTCGGCTGAGTTGCTGTCACCCCATTTGCAGTTCTTGTGACTGGTCTTTGACTCAAAACACAGAGGATAAGAAATAAGAATAAAGGCTTAAGGTAACTTCTGTGCAGTAGTTTGAAGTTTGTAAAAACGACTTCATCTTCATCACTGTGGATTTTGTACGAAAAATGCTTGACTTGCAAGATTTTGATGAGTTTTAAATAATCGGTTCGTAAAAATGCTTGTGTGAACTGTAAAATCATTTGGAAGACAATGACCGAGAAATTGTTGAGGAATCTTATGTGGTTCTTCATTCTATTTCTATCCTCCGCTTTATACATGATTGGAGACACATTCCATTTCTGACATGTTTTAACCTCATTTGGCAACTCACATTGGACATTTCTCGCTTCACTGGTAATTTGAGATCAAACAATAAAGGGAAAAAAAAAAAGAAAAATACCCACTCCTAGGAATTTGATTGCTTAGATCGGGATTCCTTTTCATAATTGCATGGCCATGAAACATGGCCTTAAGTGTTTAAGGTGTATGCTCTGGGTGATCCGTGAATTCTAACTTGGATGAAACATGACTGAGCATCCCTTTCCCTATTCAGCCTAGCAAAATGTCAGTATTTCAAAACCATGCTCATTTTTTTGTGGGGAATTTGTCTTCCCTCTAAATTTTCCAAGGTAAAAAGTGAATTTGAAAATCGCTCATCCTAATCGAACTCTTTTATGTTTACCTATGCAGGTCGTGGATACTGTTGAGGATGTTATTGACTTTATCCTGAGAAAAGAGTGTGGTTCTTGACATCACCTAGACAAAAGATGCCTTTTCTTTGTGTGGTATCTGAACAATTGTCAATTCTTTGGAAGCCGATATGATCTTTCATTCTGTGTCTTCCCTATCATAAAAAGTAACTACCATCAGCTAGTTTTCTATTGATTTTGCTCATCGTGTGTGTATGACGTTCCTAGAAGGCGATCCACATCCCATTTGAATTAGGTTAGATCAAATGTATAATTTATGGTTCTTTTTACTCTTTTCTCAATGCATGCGATGTCAATTACATGATTTTTGGGAAAGTATCCCAATGTTCTTTGTTATGTGTATATGAGAATTGTAATTGGCAAATCTGAAATTTTTATGGACCCTTACCAAACGGGGCGATGTTTGGATCTCCAAATTCAGTCGTAATAGATGGACCTCATGTTGCATGAGATTAGTTTTAGATTGGATGGCATGATGCAAAACAAATTCAGACTATAAATTGGTCAAAATAAGCAGCAACGAAATTACCTCGACGGAAAAGATACATAACTTATGAAAAGAGAAAATAATAATAAGGGAACAGATACATAGTTATCGTGCCTGGTTGATCCAATGCCTCAGAACTTCACAACAAGCTGATCGTCTGAAGGATATGACGCAGAATTTTTCCTTCTTCTCACCGCCGATATATATTCAATAGCCTTGGAACTTTAGGACTTGCTTAGGATGGCTCCTAGGTTTCCCAGTGATTTATCCAGTGCAACGTGGAAATCACTAAAAGGAACAAGCTCGATCCTGCAGTTTTGGAGAAATTAATATGCATCCACAATCCAAACACACTCTTGAGGATAAATACTATTGAAAATTACTATAAAGATATGGAGACCTAAATATAGCAATTTGAGTGGTTGTTACAAAAGACAAACTTGTATTTTAACTTCCCATCACGCGCTGGTTCCAGCAAGTGACCAGCAAGTGATCTATCATTCTTCTAGACTATCTTACGTCATTTGAACTGATCCAGTTATGCAGCCAAAATCCCCTCAAAGAAAGATCATGTAAACCATAAGAACCACTATTGCATTGGTTTATACATTCCTCTTAGTCTCAACTCTAGGGATAATTTTTTCACTCAAATTTATTTGCATCAAATACTGAAATTGAGCTTTTGGGCCAAATTTAAACAAAAAACAAAACTATAGGTCATTGTCAAGATGGAGAACGAAACATAGACAAGTCAAATTGTAAGGCTTGACTGAAATAACCTCATAACCATAGGCAGAAATTTTAGTTCGCTACTCCTTAATTTACCCTGAAGATAAAAAATGAAGTTGCCATTGTAATTGGTTTCTTAGACATCCCACCATATGTCACCATGGTTCCTCCCTGCTTGAGAACAAAACTAAATTAGCTCTCTTCATAAAGATAAGGGAAGCACTCGGCACAAATTTAACACATATTGCACCTCAAAAATTTCATCACCAAGGAAGCAGCATTGCCACCAACGCAGTTTAACCCAAGGGCGGGTTCTTTTAGATCACCCTAGTACAAAGTCAATAAGATATAAATAAAGAACTCAAGTGCCAATGGCCAAAAATGGATGTGTCCACGCATAAGAATATGGTAGAATGGGTTAATGGATGGACTATACCAGTAGACTCTTAACATTCTTTACTTCTAATTGGCTCTCAATGAACACTTCTTCAGCACCAAGTTTCTTCAACGCGTCTTTTGCTTCATCATAGCCAACTCTGTCACAACAAAAAGACGATCATCAAAGCATAGTAAAAATCAAATTTAGTTACTAATATGCAATGCTAACTGCTAAGTTGGAAAAGAAATCAAGAATTCTACCAAATTCGTCCTAGATGTCATAGCAAGAACTAAAGAGCTGGCTGATGAGAGCCCTGCTAAATTAATGTGTCAAGTACCACGAAGTGTTTTTTGACCTTTATTTGTGTCTCATCTCAGAATTGAGAAAAATGGAGGAAAGTTTCACTCCAAGGAAGTTGCAAAACATAGAGAGGTCTTAGATCTACTAAAAGGAAGTTCCACTAGTAACCAAAAAAGATGGAATTACCAATCCCCTGCAATATGTTGATCTAAATATACAAGCAATCAACATCTAAAACACATGATGACTGCAAAAAAAAGTAGAAGCAGAATCAAAAGTAACAAGTCCCTTTTGATAAGCAATGTAGAAACATATCTTTTCGCTTCACACTACAATTAACTGCCTCTGTCTTCAATAGATTCAAAAAGCAACTCCTTCTAGTCTTTCTGCACATTTTAGCTCATCAAAAAAGCTCATCTTTATATCGGGAGATTGAAGGGTGTTAGTTGATTTACCTAAACCAACCTAAAGTACTGTCTTATTTTCTTTGGTAAATTCAACATCATCGGTTTCTCAAAATGCCCTTATAACAAAACCATTCCGGCATGCCAATGCATGTACTAATGCTCAGCTAGCCACATAAATTCCTGCCCACTATAGCACCTACCCAGAGTTAAAATTTCCTCAAATCAATTATCACACTCTAGTGTTACTTCAAGCTTAAATGGTCAACTACTGTAACACGAGCTAGACCTACTTCTCCCTGTTATTCGATGCAAGAGATCAATCAATCACATCACTTCCAAAAAACAAACCTGAGATACCAAAATGCTAAATATTGTGGCGCATTTTCGATTTGTAAATTGATATAACACTGCCACAACCAAACATAATCAATAAATTTGTGCATCTGGCAATTATTCATAACTAGAGTCCATTAGCAACCCTCATAATTAGAATAGGAAAAGGCAGAGTTGCCATAAGTAATTCAGTACCCAAAGAGTTCCAACTTGTCATCATAGAGCTTGAATTTCATATATAATTTGGGATGCACAACCATCCAAAGCTACTTTAGAAGCTAAGTAGACAAAGAGGTCAATGCGCTCCCGGAAAAAAAAAAAAAAAAAAAAAAAAAAAGGCTTGCTAGAAATGGTTAAGGCAAATCACTTAAAAGAGAAATAAAAGCAAGCCCACACATGCCATTGCTATCTAAAATCTACACAAAAATTTTAAACAACAATAGTTTGACATAAGTTATACCGTGTCAAGGTTACTGAAAGCTTTCAAAAGTTATAACAATAAAGCTATGTATCTAATTAAACTAATATTGAAGATGTCTAGGTAATAAATAGGACCAAGCAAAGTTAATAAAAATCACTCAAGTTCTTAGGGAGTTGAGTAATCGCATAGAACTCCTCTCCATAAATCTTCTTAGTCGTCTATGTTCAATAATATTTCACCCGGAACGTGAATTCCAACAACTTGATTCTCTTTTATTTCTCTTCGGTTGACCCTCTTTCTGGTTGTACCTTTTCTATGCAAAAATGTCCTATCAATTGATGACTACACTAGCTACTTTGATGCCATTGATCCATTGGCACAATACAAGAGATGGACAACTAAGCAAACATTGACCAGAATAGCACTTCTAATATGATTGGAAAGAGAAAAATTGATGTGCAAACACAGAGAGTTCAGGTAGCATTTGTAGTCAGTGATTACGTTGATTGGAGCAGAAATATTCAAGTTGTGACCACTCTAAAGTATCTTATCCTTTCTTAGATTATCTAATTTGGCTGTCAAGTCCATACCGGGCTTTTCGTCACGCAACTTTTAAATCTTTGAATTGACTATCAAAATTCCTAGGCTCTGTTTGGTTGTTCAATAACTACTCTGCAACTTTAGTCATCATCTTTTTAAAAGTCTAGTGGGTGAGTAATAAACTATGCAGATGACAGAACATGTAAAGAATATTGTCAAAATCTATACTTAGAAAAACCATAAGATAGACTCTATGCTGAATTAGAATGTAACAAACTGTGTTCAGACTTTAAAGCTAAACCTGTTCAGAAACAGAATATATTCAGACTCATATTGTAAAGTCTATCGCACTCAGACTCAGATTGTAAAGTCTATTATACTCAGACTTCACATCCAGATTCGACAGAACGTAACACAAGCCCCGAAGATATAACGGCTAGCGATCTAGTTTGGATTCTACATCAAAATTGATTTGATTGACTCAATCTAATTGATTAACAATTAAATCTTGAAGACAAGAACTTTCTATACGAAGAAGCTTTACTTTTGGAAATCAAGATTCTGTTTGTATGGGCAATTGGAATCAATTTGGGATTCTACTTTTGTCACTCAACGGCAACCAAATCTTCTATATACAGATTTGTCCAATGGGTAAATTGGAAGACGATCCTCGAGATGTTGTCCAACGGCTAGTTTGGAAATGGAGGAGTATTTAAAGAGATCAAGGACCGATGAGCAAGAAAGAGACAAAATATAGAATTTATAATTCCAAAGTTTAAGCGACCTTCGATTATACACTTGTCTTTAGTGAGCTTAAACGTTTGTGATCTTGAGAGAAATACCAAAAGAGTGACTTAGTAAGACAGTGTGATCTACTACTAAATGTTTGCACTCAAAGTTGTAATCTCTTATTGATTGTATAATAGAATCCAGCAGAAGACCGTTAGCGTGGGAGAGTGGACGTAGGCTTGATTTAAGCCAAACCACTATAAACCTTGAGTTCTTATTCTCTCCCCTAAACTCCTTTATTTATTCCACATTTATTTGCCAAGATTTATTTTAAACACATATTTACCCTCTCTCTAGGTGTTACTACTAGCCATCTCAATTGGTATCAAAGTCAAGTGCTCGTTTTGTTAAAAGTGTTTTTACTTTTGAGCTAAAAATCTTCTATGACTAGTATCTTGGCTCCAGGACTTATGGAAAGGCAAAACAACACCAGGCCACCATATTTTGATGGAAATGAATACAACATTTGGAAAAACAAAATTAAGGCATTCCTAAGATCCAGAGATCTCTTGCAATGGGATGTTGTGGAGAAAGGAATCAATCATACTACTGCATCTATATCAAATAAGAATGGCAACGACAAATAAACCAAACTCCCTACTCATATGTCTCGGATGGAGATATCCAAAAGAGAAGTGCTTGATGCAAAAGCCATTTATTCTTTATATTACGCTTTGTCTCCTGTTGAATATAACAGTATTTTTTCATGTAAAACAGCTAAGGAAGTATGGGATAGGCTTCATGTTACTTATGAATGGACTAACCGTGTAAAAGAGACAAAAGTAAATTTCTTGCTTAGCCAATATGAATCCTTCAAGATGAAGCAAGGAGAGTCGATTGGAGTTATGTTTAGCCGTTTTACAGAAATTGTATATGGTTTAACATATTAAGGTCAACCAATTTCTTCCCCAATGAAGGTCAACAAACTCTTGCGAGGTCTCTCAAAAGATTAAAACCATGTTAAGACCTCAATCCGGGAGACTTAGAGGATTATACCACTTTTTGTTGATGAATTGATTGGCACTCTTCAATCCTATGAAGTGGAACAAATTGTTGATGAAGATTCCGAAGATAAAAAGTCCATCGCTTTAACATCTAACGCCGATTCTAATGATACAAACTCGAAAAATGAAATGGACAACAAAGAACTTGCTTTTATGATCAAGAAATTCAAAAAGCTGAGTAGAAAAGGAAGCAAATTCAGTGGAAGAAAACAATACAAACAAAATGGCCAGAAAAGAACCATGAAAAAAGATGACCAGTAAGGAAATATATGCTTGATGGCACATTCAAAATCTAAGTCTGACTCAGACACAGACTCAGAATCAAAGTCAGACTTAGACACAAACTCAGAATCCGATGAGGAAATCGAGCTAAGCCATTCAAAAATTCCTATCAAAGTTTCAGAGTATATAAACA
Organism: Eucalyptus shirleyi; assembly: GCA_017140165.1. NCBI lineage: Eukaryota > Viridiplantae > Streptophyta > Magnoliopsida > Myrtales > Myrtaceae > Eucalyptus > Eucalyptus shirleyi. The sequence goes on along the minus strand of CM029447.1, from coordinate 16,136,586 downwards.
AGCTTTGCTTAAATCTCAAATCTTATCTTAAAAGGATCTTCGAACTTAAAAAGGAAAATTCTTGGCTTAGGCAACACGATCTTTCTCAAAAAGAAAAGTTTGAAAATTTGCAAAAAGATTTTCTACAAACAAAAGAAAGTCGAGATTTACTTGTCAAAGAAAATGATTATTTAAAAAATGAATTTTCAAATATTTTGACAAAATTTTCAAATGGTTCAAAAATTTTAGAGCATATTCTTTACATACAAGTTCCTTACTATAATAAGTCGGGACTTGGTTTTAATAAGGAAAGTGATTCTCTAATTGATTTTTCTAAAATCAATGAGAGACTTAAACAAAGACATCCTAGACTTGCGTACAAAAAGCATTTTCAAAATATATTTACAAAACATGTTGGTCGAAATGCCCTCAAGTATTCAAATTGTGGAGATTCAAAACACTTTGAGAAACAATGTCCTAAAGTCTAGAGACATATTAAGAAAGTTTGGGTAAATATAGCATACTCTACTAACTCTCATGGACCCAAGAAAAAATGGGTACCAAAGAAAAGATGAGTTGTTTTTGCAGGAAATAAAGGAAAAGAAGAAAGAGAATTTGGTAAGGACTATATTTTTTATTTGGGCACATAATTCTCATTATGCTTGATATTCGATATATCCTTGGTTGATTGAGATTTTACAATGATCATATTTTGTTATAAGAAAGAATCATGTGATTTATTTTTGTAATCCGTGAGTTGCGATTTGATTTAATATGTGTGATTGATTTGATATCTTTCTTAGAGATAATGCAAATTATTTTGTCTAATTTTTATGCTCTCTAATTTTGTCATATGTTGTAAAGTGAAAATCTGTTTTACGTGACATCAAAATTTTCTTTCTTAGATATTCAAGGATTTTATTCAGATTTTATTGTGCTTTGACTAAGTGAGAATTTCCTCTTCAAAGATATTTGTGTGCATAATATTATTTCTTTAAATAACATGTTATGATGAGTTAAGAAAAAATATTTGATTATCTGTGAAGATTTTCTATTTTGCTCTAATGTCAAGAAAGGATCCAAATTGATGGACACCAAAAAGGAAATGAGTTCATTGCAAGAAATTTTATAGAGGAAGAATGATTGTGAATCTACGCAGATTTTGGTGCAATAAAAAAAGAATCTCATGCGAAGATTGGTGGCAAAAGAATCTTCCATATGGATTTTGGAAAGCTCAATTAAAAAATTATGGAGATTCTATACTATTTTTTGAAGGCCCAGAAATTCCCTTCCTTATGCAAAGTTTTTGCAAATTGTTAAAGGAATCCCTAATGTGCTGTACGAAAGGTTGACTAGTTCTAAATTTTAATAATTGATAATTTTATATATGCTATTCAATTTATTTATTTGAAGAAATGGCATTATATATTATGTGGATATTATTACAATTTATTTGTACAAAAAGTTAGTTAAATTTATGCAAGTTGAATTCAAGAAGAGCTTGATTGAAGAAAATAAATTTTTGCCTCAAATTTTAAAATGTAAATGATCGTTGTGGATATTGTTGCTAAGAATGAAATAATGGAAAAATATTATGCTCAACATGCACAAGCCACAATTAGTGCTATTCGCAAAATATTATCATGATGATTGGAGGAGAAAGCGAATCCAAGAGAAAGGAAATGAATTGTGATCACCTCAAAAAAGCAACAAATTGAGGGGGGGCTTTGATCAATTATGAAAGAATCTTTTTAAAATGCTGACGTACTGCTCTCCATCCTGATGCGCTGCTTGCTGATCCGAGCTGAGCCTCCATCTTCGCTGGCCCGAGCTACATGCTACTGCTCCCTCCACGCAACTGCACCAGTGACGACGAGCCGAGCCGAGCACCCCCAGCTGCAATTCCCGCTGTCCCAAGCTCATTGACTCGACACCGATCTACTGCTACTCTCCAGTCCACATCACCACGTTCAGCCTTGTCGTGCCGACAAGCTTTACTTTCTTGCAGATTTCTTCGAGGCCCAGTCTTCCAGTAGCAAGCCTATGCCTCTGTCGTGGGTCCCTTTCAACGGGATTTTGTTGAAAAGGGGAAAATAAAGGTCAAGTGGCGGTCGAAGTGGAGAAAAGTGTTATGAAATCGCACGTCGATTCCAGAAAAATAACGCTTGCAAACAATTCACCAGACAGAATATAGTAATAAAAGAGCATAATCAGGTGAACACGCTAGAAAATTTGTTATCGAAGTTCACCCAAACTTGGGCTCCGTCTCCGCGCAAAGGCACTCTGCGAATCCACTAGACTTCGAAAGAGTTGGAATACAACGACAATCTTCTCTCAAGATCAGGGCACAAAGAGATTGAGAACTCTCATCAAGAAAAAACTCACTTTTTTCTTCTCTCTTTTTCTTGCCTCTCTATTTCTTTTTTCAGCGTCTTTTCGGCTAGGGTTTTGCCATCGCTAATATATAGGTACCACTTTTAACCTAAAAGGAAATCTAATAGAAAAGACAAAAAGTCCCTAAAAACAAATATTTGGCTTTATCTATAACAATCTCCCACTTGAAGACAAATATACCCAAGCACCAAGTAACTTTGCATCCATCTTCTTCAAAAAATAGTAGTTGAAAAACTTGTGCCTCTGCGATACTCCTTATCAATCAACATGGAGTAATACCAATGGTAGTAGTACAGAAAATATGCTTCTCTCTATCTACTACCTTGGTCATCATGTCAGCTGGATTCTTCGAGCCATCAATCTTTTGTAGCTTTAATTCATTATCTTTCAATGCTGACCTGATAAAGTGATAACGCTTCTTGATATGTCTAGTTCTTGAGTGATAAGCTGCATTCTTTGCTAAGTGCACTGCACTTTGACTATCACTCCTGTTGACACCTAAATTTTGGCGACCTGATTAGTCATTTATTGCATTAAAAATTAGGGGTTAATTATATCCCTGAAAAATAATTAATTGCATAGCATATAAATTTAAGTGCATTTGCATTTTTTGCATTTGTTTATTGGACCGGTGGCGGATGAGTTCGAATTGGTGGTTCTGAGCTTTAAATTGATGGGCTGGACTAAGCCCACGAAGGGAGCAAATTGGCCCAAGCCCTTTTTTTTATGATCGAAAATTATCTCGTGAAAAATATAGATTTGAAATTTTTCCGAGATATGTTGGGGGATTTTTCAATATCTTCAAATAGGGCAAGTGCGACAATAATATTGCGAGCTCATCTTTAAAATATTCAGAATCCGAGAAAATTTTATTACGATCCCGAACTTTTGGCAATGTTCGATCAATTGTGAGTTGGTATTTGGAAAGAAAAAAGAATTGTTTTTGTTGATCTTGTGATTATAAATGTGCGGACAAAAACATCAAAAAGGGCAAGAAGGATTAGCATTATTAAAATATATATTCAATGAGGATATATGGATCCGCAATGCGTACAAATGAAATATAAACCCTCACAAAAGAGGGAAGTCAGTACGTGGATCCTATATTCAAATTTCCCTTTTTGAAGTTCATATTCGGCCAGTATAAAAAGCGCAATGTTCAAGGGAAAAAAGGAGGCCACACACAATTCCATAGACGGCCACAATTCTGAGAGCATAGAGATACACCATGTAAGGGACGATTGAGGAGAACACGAGAACGAAAGACCAGATAGAGAGATGCCATCTGAGAGGAGAACCGTGAGCTCTCTTGGCCGAGCCGTGCCGAGATTCCTGACGCACTGCCCCCTGTCCCAACGCACTATTGCTTGATCCACCTCCCGATCTGCTGCTTGAGCTTGCTGCTCTATGCCATCTGGAGCCCAACGACCAGCCGCGAGCGTTGACGACGAAGCTGCTAGCCACTTTACAACGATATCGTTGTCGCCGATCATATGCCTGCTGCGGTTGTCCACAAGCCGTGGAGACCCGATCCTTGCTGCACGGTACCCTCACCGCGATGAAATTTTGAGTCGTTTCCAAGAATTTTATGGCGGCATCCGAGTTCTTCAAGGAGTCGTAGGCTTCCACTCATTCACGTGATTCCCACGCTTGACCAACATCCAATGCATGATGGGTGGAATCGAGAACAGAGATCCACTCACATTGACCATGTACAGAACGTGCCTAAAGAAGGGACAATAAAAAAGAGATTTCGAAGTCCCCACGATTGGTGACTTTTGCTCTTACTTGCTGATTGTTTGATTTTCCATCATCACGAGCACCACCACATCCAGTCGCGTGTATCCGCACCGCAAAATCCTGAGCATTGTGTCTGCGGGAGAGTTGTGCTAAAACAGAAAAAGAAGGAAGTTATTTTGTGCAGGTTTCTAAGCGACCTAAGCACCGTGGAGACGTGCTTCGTGTCAACGTATATTGTCGCCGTGCACATAACGCTTGCCACCATTCGCCGTCGAGAAGCCGGTCACAATCCCGGTTCGATTGCACTTGGTCCAAATTTGGAAGAATATCCTCAAACTGGGTAAGATGCACGTTTGCTAGTATATTTGCATATTTTATTGCCTAATATATGTCTATTAATATCTAACGTGCATATCTATGAGTGATAGACATATCTCTAGGATTTATTTCCTAATCCGCAACCACACGTTAATTTTTTATTCCATCTATAAGGCTTTAGATGGAATAATTAATCACGTGAGTAAAATTGATATCTTGATCTTTAAGGCTTAAGATCAATTTATCAATTTTATTAGCGAAATAATCAAGTTAAATTAGATATCGTTTTCAAATTCGAGCGATGGATAGTATCTTTGATGACCATGGATGATTTGGTTTATCTTTTAATTGCTTTATTTATCCCGAAAATACAAAAAAGATTGCATTTGCATATCATGTAGATTACAATAAATTTCCTAGATAGAATTGCATGATAGAATAGTTAGATTCTTTTCTGATTATATTAGAACGCATGTATAGATGGTATCTAGGTTAGATAATATCCTTGAATTAAATTGCATGTCGAGATAAATTTCTAAGTTAAGATAGGATTCAGATTAGTCTATTTCCTAACTTAAAATAGATAATATCTCATTTTAGTTAGATTTTTATTGTTAGTAATTTTAATTACGAATTTTTTATAAGAAATACAAAAATATTATATGCATGTTATAGATTCATGAAATGCATGTCATTTAGTGATTATTGCTAGGTTTATTTAATTAGAAATTGCATGTCATTAGAATTAGGTCATTTAGTTATATTGCATTGCATATTGCATGATTTTCATTAATTAAGTGAAAACAAAAAGAGAAATTGTGTGTTAATTAGAAACCATATCTAGGGTTGTTGATATGGATTTTGAATTAACATTGCAGATGCTTTCATTGCTACGAGGTAAGTCCTGCATTTTCTATTTGCTTTCTTGGGTGTTAAATTGATAGATTGCGCACCCGCATGATCGCCTCGCATGTTAGAGAATTAAATTTAAAATCAATTCAAGCTGCCTGCCAAACATTTTTTCAAAATAAAAGAGAAAGGTACCGAAAGGGCGTTAGAGAAATCTAGCGTAACCAAGTCCCTGAACTCATAAATCTCTGGTTCGTAGGAGTAAAGTAAAACTCCCGTTACTTTACTTGGGTTTCTAATCAACCCACCAAAAATAGATTAGTGGCGACTCCTGATTAAAAAATCAATTGCATGTTAAGAACTTAAACCTAAGTCACGAATTGGTATGGGCTTGGGAGAGCCCGAGTTAAGTCTAGGCTTATCAATCCATTAGCCAAACTTTAGGTGGTTCACACCCGAAAATTTGGTCGCAACAACTCCATAGTGTACTGACTGGCTATTTTCGATGTAACTCCTTCATATAATCTTATAACCACATGATTTCCTTGGAGGCTTCTGTAATCGCTACATATTATGCCTCTGTTGTCGATAAAGCCACTATCTTTTGTAGTTGAGATACCCAACTCACTGCTATACCTGCAACTGTAAAGACATATCCAATGGTACTCTTACCACTATCTCGATCACCCGAATGATCTGCATCTACATAACCCTGCAACTCTAGAGATGTACCACCATAACAAAGTGAGTAATTGGAAGTACCTGCTAGATATCTCAATATCCATTTAACTGCATTCCAATGCTCTCTGCCTGGGTTCTGCATATATCGACTCACAACTCCCACTACTTGTGCAATGTCTGGTCTCGTGCTCACCATGGCATACATCAAACTCCCCACTGCTAATGCATATGGAACTACCGCCATCTCATCTTTCAAAAGTTGAGTGCTTGGACACATATCCTTGGAAAGTTTGAAGTGGCTCGCTAGAGGAGTTGCAACCGGTTTTGCCTTGTCCATGTTAAATCTCTTTAACACCTTGTTCACATAGTCTTCCTGCGACAACCATAATTTCTTATTTTTCCTGTCCCTGATGATTTTCATGCCTAAAATATTCTTGGCCTCTCCCAAGTCTTTCATAGCAAACTGTGATGATAACATCTTCTTCAATTCTATGATTCTCTTCATATTGGAACTAGCCACAAGCATGTCATCCACATATAAAGATAGATACACAACGTCACCATCATCATATTTGCAAAAATAAACACAGTGATCAGACTCACAGTAAGCAAATCCTTTTTCTTGCATAAAACCATCAAATTTTAAGTACCATTGCCGCGGAGCTTGTTTCAAGCCATACAAGTTTTTTTTCAAGTGACATACCATATGCTCCTTACCTTTGACTTCAAAACCCTTAGGTTGTGCCATGTATAATTCTTCATCTAAGTCACCATGTAAAAACGCTGTTTTTACATCTATCTGCTCAAGATGAAGATCCTCCACTGCAACTATACTTAGCAGAACTCTAATTGATGTCATTTTCACTACAGGTGAAAATATCTCGGAGTAGTCGATCCCTTCTTTTTGAGAAAAGCCCCTGACTACAAGTCTCGCCTTGTATCTAATACTACCATCTGCTTCATTCTTAATCCTGTACACCCATTTGTTTAATAAAGCTTTTTTACCTATGGGCAACTTGGTCAACTCCCAAGTTTTGTTCTGAAGTAACGAGCTCATCTCGTCTTTCATAGCACACTCCCACTGCAAGTGAGACGTGCCTGCCTTTGCCTCATCGTAAGTCTCCGGTTGCCCCGAATCTGTATATAAGACATGGCTCAGAACAGTATTAGCTGATGGATCAAAAATTACCTTTGGCTTTCTCACACGTGTAGATCTTCTCAAGACAGGTACTTCAGGGTCATTCGTTTGCTCCGAATCACTGCGTTCTTCTTGAACTACCTCTTCACTGATAATAGGCTCATCTTGAACCTCTCTTTCAGGTGAACTTTGATCTACTGGAAACATCTTCACGGGCATTATGTTTAATTCAACATACTCCGGTTGTACTACCTTCTCATGCTCTATCTCTGTCTGACGATCCTTGTACATCTTTTCTTCATGGAATACCACATTGCGACTGCGGATGACTTTGTTATTCTCATAATCCCAAAGTCTATAGCCATACTCGTCGCCACCGTATCCGATAAAGACGCACTTCTGGGACTTAGCATCAAGATTTTTTCTATCCTCCCTGTCAATTAAAGCATATGCAATACAACCAAACACCTTTAGATGTGAATAATTAATCTTCTTACCTGACCACCGCTCTTGTGGTATTTCTCCATCCAACGCACTAAATGGACTTATGTTGATAAGATAAACAGCTGCATCAACTGTAGCGGCCCATAAGTGTAACGGGAGACCCGCGTGTAGTCTCATGCATCTCGCACGTTCTAGAATAGTTCTGTTCATTCTTTCAGCTACACCGTTCTCTTGAGAAGTTCTAGGAACAATTTTTAGCCTATGTATGCCTTCTCGGCTCAAATAATTTGCAAATTCTTCACTTGTGTATTCACCACCATTATCAGATTTCAAAGCTTTAATCTGATAACCTGTTTCTTTTTCTACCATGGTCTTCCACATTCTGAACATCTCGAATACTTCTGATTTTTCTTTAAGAGCATAGACCCAAGTCTTTCTTGTTGCATCATCAATGAATGTGACAAAATATCTCTTACCACCATAAGAGAGTTCTTGAGCAGGTCCCCATACATCAGTATGAACCAACTCTAGCTTCTGGCCTTTATTTTGTCGCTTATTCAATTGAAAACTAACAGCCTTCTGTCTTCCATAAATGCAACTCTCACAAAAATCTAACTCAACTTTTTGTAAACCCGGAAGTAATTTTCTCGAGTGTAACTGATTTACACCTTTTTCACCAAGATGTCCTAAACGATAATGCCAAAGAGTAGATAAATTACCTGTAGCCATTGTAGTTGCAACCATATCACTGATATTGTCTCCTTGGAGAAGGTAAAGTGTACCCGTACGCTTTCCCTTTGCTACTACTCTTACCCCTGAGGTTATCTTCCACTCTCCGCAACCAAAGATTATTACCAAACCTTCTTGGTCAAGTTTACTAGTTGAAATCAGATTTTTCTTTAATTCCAGAATATGCCTAGTTTCACGCAAAACTAGACGTCCTCCACCTGAGATGTTCACAGTCACGATTCCTTTCCCAACAATTGGACACATGTGGCCGTTTCCCACAACCACTTGTCCAAAATCTCTACTAGCATAATCATCAAATATGTCTCTTTGCGAGGTGCAATGAAAAGAAACGCCAGAATCAATAAACCATTTATTTGTTGTCAAGTCAAACCCTGCAGACAAACACAAGTTATCTAGCAAAGATTTATCGCTAACTACATTAGCACCTTGATTCTCATCTTGCTGCTTCTTTTTGTAGGCTTCACACTGAAACTTCCGGTGTCCGGTGTTGTGACAAAACCAACACTCATCTTTTGCAACCTGTCTCTTACTCCTTGATTGTGATCTACCATGACTGCTGAAATTTCCTCTACTTTTACTTCTTCCACGGTTCTCCACTGCAAGTGCCGTTGAAGATGTAGATGTAGAAAAATTATCTCCACCTGAGACTTTCTTTCGCATCTCTTCATCCATGATAATACTCACAGCATCATCAAGAGTTAAATCATCCTTCATGGTGCTCGAAATTCCCTACACTGCGGTATTGTAGCTTTCTGGAAGAGAACATAAAAATAATAAAGCTTGAAGCTTCATATCTAAATTTATGTCTGCGGATTCCAATTGACCCGTGACCTGCGTGAAACTATTAATATGCTCTGCCACAGAACCTCTATCAGATAACTTCATATTAACCAGTTTCTTTAACAAAAATACCTGATTTGATGTGGATGGCTTCTCAAAAATATGCGTTAGAATATCCATGGCTTCTTTTGCAGTTTTTGCTTTCGCGATGTGATACCCTGTCTTTTTCGTCAACCCTAGACGAATCGCACCTAACTCCTTTCGATCAAAAATTTTCCATCCGACTTTTGTTGTCGGCTCCATTTCCGCTATCTCGGGTTTCCAACCCTCAAGTGGTGCATAGAGATCTTTTTGATAAAGATAATCCTCTATTTGTAGTTTCCACCATCCGAAATCCTCTCCATTGAACTTATCGATTCTAATTTTATCTTTTGCCATCCTGTTTGCTTTCAATCGAACGTCACCGAAAAACCCTCGATGTTCTCGATTAGCCAACCTAGGCTCCGATACCAATTGTTATGAAATTGCACATCGATTCCAGAAAAATAACGCTTGCAAATAATTCACCAGACAGAATATAGTAATAAAAGAGCAGAATCAGATGAACACGCCAGAAAATTTGTTATCGAAGTTCACCCAAACTTGGGCTACGTCTCCGCGGAGAGGTCCTCTGCGAATCCACTAGACTTCGAAAGAGTTGGAATACAACGACAATCTTCTCTCAAGATCAGGGCACAAAGAGATTGAGAACTCTCATCAAGAAAAAACTCACTTTTTTCTTCTCTCTTTTTCTTGCCTCTCTATTTCCTTTTTCAGCATCTTTTCAGCTAGGGTTTTGACATCGCTAATAAATAGGTACCACTTTTAACCTAAAAGGAAATCTAATAGAAAAGACAAAAAAGCCCATAAAAACAAATATTTGGCTTTATCTATAACAAAAAGAAGAATTGAAACAGAGAGGATTTATTCCATTACTTGCAAACAATATCAACGCCTCCACTTTCCAGAATACACGGTAGAGAGAAGACAAGGAAAAGGAGAAATTCTGGAAATTCGCTCCTTGGGGGCTCGTTGTTCATGTTTTCCCAAGAGTCACCACGGAGCCATCTCGCCGTGAGCCCGCCCTTGCCAAGACCCCCGCCACCCCCACCATGCACTATCACCAATCACTGTCCATGTTTGAGGCAGGACGCCTGTCTTCCAAGTAACCTGTTTATCATTTTAAGCCATTAGGTGATTGAGCAAGAAAGGTCAACTTCGTTTTATCGATATTCAAAAACAGTGAGATGTCCAACTGAGATGTCAAAGTCTTTACTTCGATAATGTTCTGCATATGTTGGATGAGTAAGGACTGATATGAATATCTACATTTGTTTAGGAAGCAAAACTGTGGGAGTGCTTCATGATTGTTAAAAGTTAGATAAGTTTTGCATAGTGAAATTTGTGAACTGTGACCAAAAGACAGTACTTTTTATATGTCATTTACTTAGGGTTGCGTTTCTTGTATCCTTTATGAAAGTTAAGCATCTCTAATTTGATATTCAGACAGAGCATAAAAGGGAACTGGTATGGTAATTACTATAGTACCTTTCCTTGCTGCTCAGTGTCATGGCCTACACGGATTGAGTAACCACGATTGGCAACTCCCTCCATAATGGAATTCAAGTAATTCAGGCATCACAACAAAATTTGAGTTCAATTTGATAGGCAATCTTCGAATTTGACTAGCAGCTGGTATGATTCTTCTGAGCATAACCCAAGAAAATGTGTCAATGTTGGTTCATGCTTTCCCATCAACCCTCTCTTATTTCCTTCTGCATAGGCACTAAGGTACTCCTTATGGCAAAGTGAGATACAGAATTGCCGTTTTTATCATTTCAAAGCCTCCCTCTCTCTCTCATGCTTTTTGTATTGCAGAAAAGATGGTTGACACTCTTAAAGTCCTTCAATCAACAAAATACTGAATAAAGTGATGTTATTTCTATGGTTTGAACCTGTAGTTAGTGTGGCATCCTGCAACGTTCCAGTCACCCTAAGAAGGAAGAGAATGCTTTTATCAACTTGGGGATAAATGGTGACAGTGAAGTCAACTACCTCTATTGGCTTCGGATCTAACATAAGGACACACTAGCTTGCTCAGTTATTCTCTATTATATAAGCAACATAAACAATAAAGAATTTGAATACCGTAGAACATGTCTGTATACACTTGTTATGTTTGCCGTTAACAGCAATCCGTTATTTTCTTGAGCAAGTAATTGAAATCTCACTTCTAGAAGGTATCTTGAACACCATATATGATCTCCTGCTTCGATTCCCACGCTTGGTCCTGCTTGGTATTCTCACTGCACGGTACATGCCAGCGTTGATCAATGGAATTCAGATACATCTCACCAAATGCCAACGCACATGGACCTCAGTCAAATAACACCAATCGTAGGCTCCCTTCTGTTGATCATCACCAACCATCATAGAATTAACATCATGTCTCAACGTTCATCCCGTGCAGAATCAACGTATATTCCAGTGAGTATAAAGAATCAAGAAATATAAAAGGAAACAAATCTACTGAGAAAGGATGGTGGAACCGGATGTACGAACGACAACTTGATCGACTAATTCTACTCAAACAACTAAAACCATATGAATCTGTAAATCCATCCGAGCATGACTGACTAGCGAGGCTTCGACAAGTTGAATGCAAGTCAGATTATCATAATACAACTCTCTGTTAAAGGATTAAACTGAGGCTTCCAACAATGAATTTCATAATGGAGAGCTACTGGACGTATTCTGAAAAAATAAGATACCAAACTCAATCCAGTTTCATCTGGTAAAGAAACATGAGTTGGGAATTTCATCGAATCGGTTGCGTGCACTACGAACAAGGAGCCTTGACACGTTGTCAATGCAATCTTTCATCCAGAACGACTCCCTCAACAACAACATCATCACAAATCATCAGGAAACAACTCGTATTCTCGTTTGTTTACGCAAAAGCAACGTTAACACAACTCAGCCTCGTGTTTCGCCCAAAGCAGGACAGAAGGGAGAGGAGAGAGGAGACATTACCTGGTCGGAGACGGAGCTACGATCGGCGGTGATACCAGAAGGAGGACGTCCGACGAGCAACGGACGCCAAGAATCGGAGCTTGCGAAGGAGGATTGAACCCGAACCGAGCTGCTTCGAAGGTGATGAACTGAGAACAGAGGCGAACAGAGCTTCCGAGAGAGTGAACTCCTAAAACGCTCAAAAACCTCCCGAGTCGGTTCCATCAATGCCCTCCGTTCGAGCTCTCTCTCGGCACGTATGTTCGTTGATGGCCGGCGACGGAAGGCCGGTGGCGGTTACCGGCGGATATACGGGTGCCCAACAGACGATTCGGTTACAAGCTTGTCCAAAATCAGCCTTGAAGAACTTTATCGAGAAACTCACTCGAACTGAGCTGATTCGTTCGACTCTCTCACCGCGCATTTATCCTTACTCCCGTCGTTCTTAACTTCTTCAAACGAGAGGGAGAAGGAGAGAGGCGGGGAGGAAGATGTGCTGAGCACAAATAGAAAGAAATGGGTTAGGACAAATTTATGACAGCCAAAATTGCGCTAATGGGCTGACCCAATGGCCTTGTGGATCAAGTTGGGCTACATGAATTGGACCGACCTTTTCTTTTTTATTGTGACCGGATTCTTTTTACATGTTGATGTCTTTATTATTTGTCTATTTATTTCGTTTATCGTATTTGATTATTTCACTATTTAATTATTTTTGCTTTTATCTTGCAAATTTTTGTTTTTGTACTTTTATAAGAACAAATGCTATGCTGAAATTATCAATTAGCATTCAAGTGTCATTAGAAATCAAGAGGCATTACATTGAAGTACTTTCTTCTTTTGCAAACTTGGCAAAATTGCAAGTTACTCTTGCCAATCGCTTTGGCGAAAGTACCCATATTGCTATGGCAAAGCAAGACTACCAAACACAGTGCTAATCAGTGTGACCATTGGAAGTAATAGAACAAGAAAAATGTGAGACAAGGGTACACAAGAGAAATTGTGTCTGCGTGTGGTCTATTACATATATTTAAAATCGGTAATGATTGACTTAGTCATCAAAAGAAATGACAATAAAGACTACTGCTTCGTTCATTCATTCTATCTCGCATAAAGACTTTTTTTTTTTTTTTTTGCAGATATTATTGACACAAAGAGATGAAGAACATGTCAATTGCCAACCAAACAAAATGTGTTGGACAACCTTGTAGTGATCAAAATGGAGAAGTCATAGATTAGACTCCCAGGCCAGCTGTCATAAGACCTCTTTTAATGGCAAACATTTACTTAATTGCTCAAGATGGTGCTAAAAATTGGGAAAGTATTTACCTGAGAACCTCTGTAGAATGACTGAAAAGCAAACCAAGAATGTCAATTGTTGTCAAATGCTAATAATAAGATCACCTTCACTATCCTCCCCTGGAGCTAGACTAGTACTTGATCCATACTAATTCCACTTTGGAAGTTCATATGGGTGCTCACCAGGTTTGGGGATCGTCTAATTTCAAAAATTAATAAGTCACTAGCTTGTAGAATGTAAAAAGGCAAAACGCTACAAGTTTTATTGTCGCCATTCATACCCTTCATTTGCTACGCAAATCTATGTCAGGACATCTGATTCCATGGGAACACATTGAGATAAATTTATTCTAAAGGCACGATCTTGAGAAACATTTCATCACTTCATTTATGAGAGTTTTCCAAAACAACTGGACTATGTAGGCATTTTAGTCCTTGTGAAATCAAATAAGCAAATTGCGCAATATATCTACAACATGTTCCCCAGTCGAATGAAGTATCAACAGAAAAGTCAGAAATTATTCATGTAAATTTTGGGAAACAAGGTCATCGTAATATCTGTACTTGTGAGTTATGTGTGAGATATGAGCAATCTTGTGCCAATCCTCGCCTATGTCTTTTTTGCACCTCTCTTCCAAATTTGGGCAATCTGCAATTCTTAGGTGATTAAGCAATGCCAGCCTTCGCATTCCTTCAGGTAATGATGTCAAAGAGCGGCACCGAGTGATTACAAGCCGTTGAAGCAACTGAAGGGCCTCAATTTGCTCTGGTAAAGCCTTCAAATTGAAGCAATAGATAATTCCCAGGCGCTCGAGATTGCTTACTTGTAGAAGCCATCGTGGGAGAGATGCTAGTTTGGGAAGGTGAAAGATTTCCACGGACCGAAGACTGTTAAGTCCTTGGAAATCCAAGACGTGGCCACTTTCGTCTTTGGATAAATCAAGCTCTTCACAATCCCAAAAAGAGAGATCCATGAGGTTCGATAGATGTCGCATACCAAGTGAGAGGGAAGTTAACGAGGACATTCACTGATGCTAAGAATTTCAAGTGACGTGAGACTTTTCAAACACTCCTCCGGCAAATATTCTAGAAACTTCATCTTCGAGATAACCAGACTCTTCAACTTATTAAGGCCAAATATCTGATTTATCAATGCTGGGTTGGTCTTTGTCAAAATTAAGTCCTCAAGATGTGGAGTTAGTGGCATGGCTTTCAAGTTTTCACACCCAGAGATCCGTAATTTCAATAGACTAGGAAATGATGTTGCTAAAGTGGATGAATGGTCCAACTGGATGTATTTCAATTCAGGTACCTCCCAAATCTCGAAAGTCTTGAGGTGAGGTAGTTGGCCTAGTGGAGGAAGATGTTTACATCTCCCACATTGATGAAAGTGTACCTCAACTAAATTCGGTAAGGAAAAAACAAGGCTATCCATCATCCACCTTGGAAAGCTCTCACCATTATATCCATTGATCATCAACCCCTTCAAATTTGAGTGAAGCCTTAATCCATTTAATAGAGCTTCATCTCTATCCCCAATTGATACATCATCAATATCAAAATTGCCCCATTTAAGTGCCAAAGATTCTAGAGAATGCTTCCCAATCAAGTTCGCAGCATTGGATTCTGCTACTGCATTTGTCACTTGTCCCAAATTTTCAATGCTAAGGCTTCCTTGGATGTTATTAAGCCCATTTAGCTCCCTAAGTCTACAATAATTCTTAGAAAGAGCTTTATCTTTGGGCAAAATGAAGCGTGTTAGCCTATACAAATAACTCAATTGTTCTAGCCCATGTGGCAAATAACTAAGACTATTACAATAATCTATGTCTAGATTTCGAAGGCTAATCAACTTCCTTATATCCCTTGGCAATTCTTCAAGGGCTGAACAACCATAAAGGTTCAGTGTCTGCAAATTTTGCAATCTCGTAATGGAGTTAGGAAGCCTTTTAAGTGCATTATTGTAAGAAAGATCAAGATACGTGAGATGCTTCAACTTACAAATGGACCTTGGTACCTTCTTGAAAATTGTAGCATGTAGATCCAAGATACGTAATCTCTTGAAACTTTGAATGAGTTGGCGAAGATCTGCTTCACTTATTGGTTCTCTTTGTTCCAATTTGCAGGGTGTAGAAAGAAATGTTCTCAATGAACTTGCTTTCAAGCGTGAGATTGGAAGTTTGGCCATCAAATTGGAAGTTAAATCATATGATATATGATGAGTTCTTTCAAGTATAGATTTTGTGCCATCCCATGCCGCTCGACATTCAGTCCCTGCAACTATGCAAGCTAGATCATGCATTAAATCATGCATCTTGCAAGTCTCCTCGTTCGTGAATGGATCTTTTTGAAAATTTTGGAAGAAGTTTCTCCAAAGTAGATCCATGAAATATCCTTGAGCAATATCTTCTAAATGCTGTCTTTTATTTGATGGTTGGATAAATCCTTCTGCGACCCAAAGATTGATCAAAGTCTGCTTCTTTATCTCATAATCTTTGGGAAACAATGAACAAAATGCGAAACATTGTTTCAAATGCGAAGGAAGATGGTCATAACTTAGCCTAAGAACAGATATTATCCGATCTTCCTTCTGAGACACATTTGGGAGCTCATTATCTTTAAATTGTGACCATTCATGTTTACTTTTCTTGAAGAATAGCATACTCCCAACAGTTCGAACAACCAACGGAACTCCAGAGCACTTTCTAACTATCTCTTTGGCGATAGATAGCTTGTCTGGCTCTTGTATCTCCTCTTCTTTTGGACAAGCCATTTGCATTAGTAAATGAAGAGACGCACTTTTAGATAAGCCCTCGAGAAGATGAGGCAGAGTAGTGCTGGTGATCTCTGCAACAAAAGCAAGGCGTGTAGTTATAAGGATCTTGCTTCCTCTAGCACCTCCTGCCAATAAAATTTTCAAGCTAAGCCATGTTTCTTGTTCTACATCCCACAAATCATCTAAAACTAAGAGATATCTCTTTCCATCAATTTCTGCCCTTAGTTCACTCTGCAAACGTTCCATTGCAACCTTAGTTGGTTCTGCCCCTTTTGCACAAGCTATGATGTTTTTCACTATTTTTTTTAGGTCAAAGTCATCAGAGACACAAACCCACATTTTCAAGTCAAAATGTTTATAGATTATCTCATCATTAAATACAAATTGAGCAAGAGCTGTTTTTCCAAGCCCGCCAATACCAACTATTGGAAGGATGGAAACATGCTCTTTCATGTCTGTATCTAGTAAAAATTCCATGACCACCTTCTTATCATAATCTCTCCCTGCAATATCTCCTTTACGTATAAACGAATGCGTCTCCGCTCTCTTCCTCCGCTCTCTCTCACTTCGCAGATCCACAAGGCGCTCGTCCAAGTGGAATCCCTTATCAGCTTTAATGGTTTCTATTCTCTCCCTCACTGCTCTTACTTTGGAGCACATCCTCCATTTAAAAGCAAGCTGGTTTAAACCTGAGAAAAATGTCCTTATATTGTTGATCCTTTCATTATGGCCCCTTAATTCTCGTTGCATAACTTCTATACTAAGTTCTTCAAGCACGTCTTGCACGTCATAAAAAGCGTCTTTCAGTTTCTCAACCCAAACTCGAATTTGGAGACTTTGGTAGTATTGCTCTTCTGCATGGTCCAGTACAGCCCGAAGCGTGGAGACAGTGTCCTTGAGCATTTCGAGTTCATGCTCGACACCCCATAACTTTCCAACCTCTTCTAGTGCTTGAGGAAGGAGATTAGCAACGATTTCTCCAGCAATGCTGACAATGACAGCTTCCGCCATTTTCGTTCTCTCTATCTCTCTTTGTTTGTCTTCTCTGTGCATTATAAGATATTAATGCAGTTAGTTTGAAGGCCGGAGACTTGTCGGAAAAGTTACAAAATTTAGTCATACACCTACTTTATGGATAACAATAAAATCTTTAACTTTTCATTTTTACTAATAGTTTTAAGTCTTTGCGTGAAATTTCAATATAATCCTTCATGTTAATTATCACCTGAAATTACTTACATCACAGTCCAATCATTGTCAACCGTCCTACATGTCATAACTGGCAATCTATGCAAACAAAACAATGTCATCTTTTTCTTTTTTTCTTTTCTTTTTTTTCTCTTCTTTCCTTCTTTTGTGTGCAACTGTTTGTCATCTCCCACCTTACCATCGCTCAGCCAAAGCTCCTCCCGCGGTTTTTCATCATTGCCGACTGCCACTTGGACCTTCGGCAACATTTGTTGACCCTTTGTCAACCACCATTGTTACCTTGTTCGTCCAAGCCACCAGCTCAAGCTTCGCCACGGCATGGAGTTGCACATTCTTATTCATACCTAATACAATTAGCAGTTGGCTCTCATAATTCCCCCTTTCACATTAGTTGTATGTTCAACATTTATGGATGCCAAGTACATTTTATGTCGTTCCACTTCTTTCTAATCCTTCCTTGTTCCACTAGAATTCCCGAAATAAGTTATGTGACTTATAAGTATGTATGTAACTAATAAATTTTCAGGTGATTGGTAACTTCGTATTGACCTATTTTCATGATTAGCAATGTTTTATATAAAGGTAACATTTCTATGTTGATTCTTTTCATCTAAAATTAAAGACAAGTTTGAACAAAACCGATGCCTTCTGCAATGTAATGATAAATCTTAAGAACCGATGCCTTCTGCCTCTGCAATGTAATGATAAATCTTAAGAACCGATGCCTACAAGTTTGAACAAAACCGATGAAAAATAAATTAGTACAAAACCGATGAAAAATAAATTAGTATACCTGCAATAAATTTATCCCAAACTAATTTTTTGATAACCAAAAACATCAAATTAATACACGTATAATAAATTTTTCTAAAAGAAACTAAAAAAGCATAAAATAATAACAAAAATTCGGAAAAAATACTTTAAAATGCAAAAAATAGTTGGCACTAACTAGATTGCCATGTTAGTATTTCCAGCCAAAATGGGCCAAAAGAATTAAATTGTCAAAATATTTAGAACTAAATTGGCAAATAATCGAAATGTTTAGGACTAAATTAGCACAATTGAAAATTTTACTACTACACAACTAAAAGGTTTAAGATTAAATCGGCACAAATGCGGTAAATTTAAAACTTCTTTTGGTAATAATCCTGTTTTCCTAATTGTTCTTTGTTTCATTTGGAGATGAATGATCTTGAGTGATGTCAAAGGAATTTTCCTTTAATTTAGAAGGTGTTACATTCAATTTAAGTCATCCCTAATGAGTGAAAGATTAAGGTGAATTAATTGATATAAAATTAATCACTCAATTAGCAAAGTAAAAGGACAATCATGAAACACATAGTTCTTTTAGTCTAAGTATAGTAGATAACCCCATTCCAACCAAAGCTCTAGTAGAGTTTTCAAAAAAATATGTAAAGATAAAAGATATAATATTAAAAGATAAGAAGTCTTTTCATCTTTGAAGAGCATCGTGAGATCACGAAAAAGCTTAAATAAATCAACTTGATGTGGGTATCAAATTAGGCTCAATTTAAGAGTTGAGCCGGACTCGAGACTTTTCATTGATTAGGACTCCTACGTTGCTTACCCATAGCTATCGAATTTCCTCCATCCCAAAGAATGGGGCAACAGTGATATTTATTTAGGGTTGATCTCTCACGACAAAAACCCCATCAATTCACTCGCTTAGAGTTTTTTATTTTTAGTTCTGAATGTTTGGAATTCAGCGCTCCTATGTAAAAAGTCTCCAATATTGTGACTAGCCTTTTGCTCACCTACTGCCTCGCATCCAAGTACACTAAATTTGCATGTTCCTCCTCTCACACCCTTTTTATTTCTTAACACCTAAGATGTTTTTTTTCTGCACAACACTAGCCCATCTATAAAGTTAAGTCATATCGGAAGCAACGAAACCCTCTTTATAAGCATTCTACCTCATTTATTGTACAAAATCCTCATTATGAGATATATTATTTTTTAAAATAGATTGTCATGAAATGAAAAGCCAATCATTCAATGGGTTAAATCGATTGGAGTCATTTAGTGTACGGTATCAATTATCAAACCTAATATTATTTAATCGGGAATGCAACTTAGACAGCGGCAGAGCACAAGGAACACCCAATCCTACACAATCTTTGTTGTTTAGTTGACAAGATCGGCTTATGCTCCATGGAATAGGATATGGATGATCAATTTCAAGGTGGATATGTTCTAGATTAAGAACTTGAAACTTTAAGGTCTATTTGATAATACCCCAAACAGTGTTTAATTCTATTTTTTTATATTCCAAAATAAAAAAAGAACAAAAATCCATTTGATAAATTTTTTTCTTCAGAGGATCAAAAATCAATTTTTTTGTTCCTAGGAATAGATTTGGTATATAATCAATAAATGGAAAAAAGTTGCTTTTTATTCATGCGAACAATTTCAAAATCAAGCCAATTTTTTTCTCTCTTTTTTTCTTCTTTTCCTTTTCTCTTATTCTTCCTCGTTGCCGATCATTGACCACGGCGATGGCTGGCGATCAACTGGGTGAGGTGCAGCAACCTCCCCAAAGACTCGCTAGGCCAAGGCAAGTCTCGCCAATGGCCAGGCAAGCTCATCCAACCATCGATGAGGCTTAGCCTCACCCAACCGATCATTAGTCACTGGCTAGAGAAGAAGAAGAGAGATGGAAAATGGAAAAAGAAAGAGAAAAATATAATAGAAGCATTAAAAAATTAAAAGAAATTCTAATTCATAAAAGAATTTGAGATTTTATCAAATGCATTTTTATCCCAGGAATAGAAATTTTAAACAGTTACCAAACGCTTCAAATGCTCTCGTCTAGGGAACAAAATTAGGAAAGAAGTTAATTACCAAATGGCCCTTACTATCATATTCGGTTTCAAGTTTTCTTAATCAAAAACAAAATTATCATAGTAGTGGTTAGAGAAATTTTTGGGTGGTGATTGTCGTTCTATCATTCGCGTGGCTTCAAATTTCCTATTTGTCCTTACTTTCTTGGGATTTTGTCAAAGAAAAGCGAAAACGCATAGTACAATCCTCAGGCCATTCATCTTCAGAAAAGCTCTTAGATTAGTTGCTATAAGAGAGAACGAACCTGGCTAATAGTGGGCTGATCGTTGGCCGAGCAGCAAAGGCGAGAGCAGAACCGGCGAGATCAAGAGAGGAGGACAGGAGATGACATCGGCGCGACCGAGAGAGAGATGAGATGAGACCGCGTGGGCAAGACTCCAGAAAGAGAGAGGTAAAGTCCACTGCTGGATAAAGCCGAGACACTAGGGAGTCTAAGAGAGAGGCCAGCTATGAGAATGAGAACTAGAAGAAAGAAGTGAGTGCCTTAAATATAAAAGAATTAGCGATGCTTTGAACTGTTCCAACCAGTTCTTCAAAGGCAACCCTTCATAAAAGGTTGCAAAGTGAACACGTATGTTGTCAAAGATTACCTTAAAAAGACATTAAAATTTTGTATTAAAAATTATATTTTTTTATTCCGAATTTCGTAACTTCTAAAAATACTAATTGAAATAATACAACCTTTTAAAGGGGTTGTGACATGGCTAATAAAGATTAGCAAAATAACCATACAAAATAATAATAAAAATAATAATATATAAGGATTAGTGCTAAGTACGTCTAATAATTGTACACTTGCATGCAGGTTAGCCCCCAGTCCATTATCTTCATTTGAAAAAGTTAGAAGACACCCACATTTATATAATGGTCCACGTTCTTCTAAAATTCTTATGTTGAACAAGAAAAGACACCATTTTATTTGTCCTACAAACAAAGAACCAACATGGTCTAGGTAACAAATTAGGCCCAACGTGAGGGTTGTACTGAACTTGAGATTGTCCATTAATCACCTCTATTCCGTAGCTTACCCCAAAGCTACTAGAGCTCCTCTGGCCCAGCGCAAAGAGCAACAAGGATATTTTGTCAATATTAATCGTTTTAATATAGATACCCCTTCAATTCAGTCATCAAACAGACCTTTTATGTCTTCTGAATGTCTGGACGCCATTATTATCGTTGATCTTCTAGAGAACCATTGAAAAAACTAACGTGATTGACTTGCTATTCTTCACCTGTTACCTGGCATTAAATCCACTAGAATTGCCTGGTCCACCTTTCACACCCTCACATCTCATCCCACCTACTTCTGCG
This sequence comes from Eucalyptus shirleyi, assembly GCA_017140165.1. Classification (NCBI taxonomy): domain Eukaryota; kingdom Viridiplantae; phylum Streptophyta; class Magnoliopsida; order Myrtales; family Myrtaceae; genus Eucalyptus; species Eucalyptus shirleyi. The sequence goes on along the minus strand of CM029447.1, from coordinate 16,115,005 downwards.
TAACGCTCACGGTAAAGGATATCAGAAGTAAACCCCTCAAGAACAACTGGCCTTACTTTTCAAATTGGATGTAATCTTCACATATGAATGATTCTCCACAGACAATGACACAACTAAGGACCACACCTGATGCGGATGTCTAACTAATCTTCTTGGTCATGGTGCAAATTCTTTATATAATTTGACTGGTTCAATTGAGATTTATAATTTGGAAAAAAAAAAAAAAAAAAGGTACTTGGGGATCTTTTGTCAAGGTGCATGCGTCCAGCTAATCTCATATCAACATCAATTTGCCTTACTTATGAAATTGGATGTAATCTTTTACGTAATTATCCTTAAATGATGTCACAACCCAAGCTCACACCCGATGCAGATGTCTCACTAATCTTCTCGATCGTGGTGCAAATTCTTTACATACCTTGGCCGGTTCACTTTGCGTTTGGAATTTGGAAAGAGGTACAATGGGGTTTTTTTTGTCAAGGTGTATGCGTAGCATTTAAAGTCCAAAATCCATTGAATTTGTACCAATTCAGTCCTAAATCTTTCAAATTTGTGAGTTCTAAACCTATTTATAATTTGCAAGATACATATAGCAAGGGTACCATAACTTTCATATGATATTCACTTGCGTACCATAGCTTTTTTCCGCTTACTTAAGTGCCATATTTGAGTAAGTGTCATTCATGGCAAATCATCTGACATGAATTTTTTTACCTAATTTTCCATTTTGATGTAGATTTTTAATTCTTTTTCTCTATTTTTTTCCTTTTTTTTTTATTTGTTGTGCCGGCAACCCTCACTAGCCATGAAGGCCTTGCCTAGACTGGACGAGGGTGTGAAGCCCCTTGCCAAATCTAGGCAAATAGCCGAATTTCATTCCCAACAGGTATTGGATTTCTCTTATTTTTCTTTTTTCTTTTTTTCGTTTCGCATTTCTCATCAAAGAAATAGAAGAATTTCCATTCCATCAATCAGTATTGATTAATGGGATAGGAACATATGTGGATTGCTACGATTATTGGTTGTATCCTATTTGGTTTAGGATTCCAAGAGATATCGATACCGTACTGGGTCTGGCTTTTTCAATTGCTCCTCGATATACCTTCTTTTTCCAAATGTTTTTACGAATACGTTTTTTTGATATAGAAGTACTTTTTTTTGGAACTGCCATTAAAAATTTGAAAAAGAAATTATTCATTTCTCTAGTTGAATGTGAAAGACATCTATTGGTCAAACAATTCCATTTTTTCTTTTTTTTATATCTCTGTCTATTTTCGGCGGAGTAGCAGAAAATATAGCCAAAAAGGCTATTTCAATAGCGGCATCCAAAATGCCTATACGAACTCAATTTATTATTTCCTATCGTAGAACCAAAGAAAAGAAGTCTTGGGGATAAAATAAAAAAAAAAAAATTTGCAGGTTTCTTTTTGACAAACAATATTTCTTTATTTTTTACTTAAGCCCTTTGGATTAACATTGAATAGCCTCACCCGCAGCTGGTGAGGATCGCTAGTAATCCTCGTTGGCATAGAAAAAAAGTAAAGAAAAGAAGGAAACAAAAATTAAAAATTAAAGAAAACTGCACATATCAGCATTGACGATGCTATGTAGGACAACTAGCATCCACGTCATTTTTTTTCTAGCAAGGTAAATCGCTAATGGCACTTAAATTATCGATTTTTGTGGCACACTTAAGTGAACAAAAAAAAATTAGGACATTCAAGTAAGTGCCATTTGAATGTTGTGACTCCTACTATTCTTATCCCAACAATTTGCTAATTGAGTCCATCCAACTAATTTTTGCTAAAAATCATCGATGTGAATACTAATCATCCTACATGACACCATCGGCGCTAACGTGAATAATTTTTTAAATTTCTTCTAAATTTTTTATTTCTTTCTCTTCTTTTCTTTTTTTCCTTCCTTTTTTTTTTCCAACTCTTCGCCGATAAGGTCAATGGCCACAGGCAAGGGTGTTGACCCTCACCCAAATCCAAGCTAGGGCCATGACACTCTCACCCAAACCAAGTGAGGGTCATGGCCCTCACCTAGGCCACAAGGATCGAGCCCTTGCCAAATCTAGCAAGGGCTGCGACCCTCACCATCAGCCAACAAGTGCTCACAAGCCTCATGGCTGACAACCCTTCCTAGCAACAATGAGAAAATGAAACAAAAGGAAAAAATAATAATAACTGCAAAGTTTCTAAAAAAGTAAAAAATTTGTCCATGTTAGCACTAGGGATGCCACGAAGGTTGGCCGATGTCCACATTAGTAATTTCCGACCTAAAGTAGCCAAACGGACTCAATTGGCAAATTTTCAAATTGTTTAGGACTAAATTGACTAAATTAATGGACTAAAGTAGCCACATTAGTAATTTCCGACCTAAACCCTTCCATTTTGGCAAACCGATCTATCCTTCGACCAATAGACCTTTTGGAGTAGAGGGTTCTCTCACACCCTCTTCGGTTTGGAGGTTCTATTGGTCCTTGCAGCCAAGCCTTGAAGATGCTGTTTCGGATTTAGGGAGCCTCTTCAGCGTGGTCTTTATACTCACCTACCAATTTTACCGTTGGGTTCTTCACTCTGCACTTGTGTTGTTGTTGGGCTCTTTGTTCTTTTTGCTCCCTGTTTAGGCCGTTTGGTATGCTTTTGCCACTGTTTTGGCTTTCCTCTGCTCCTATGCAGGTGGTCTTGTTTTACCTTAGCACCCTTCCACTCACTCTGACTGTTCTTGTCTTCTTGAGTGTAAGTTTTTGGTGCCGAGTTCTTGTTGTATAGCTTCTTGCTTCTCTTTGGCTTAAGTTAATATATTTCTTACCATTTACCCAAAAAAAAATTGACTAAATTAAAAGGTTGAGGACTAAATTAGCATAAATGCAATATATTTAGGACATTTTTGATAATTTTCCCATACCATTTACATGTTCAACATACTGTTATTAGTTTGTGTCACTTTCCTCCCAAATTAATTGTTGTCCTAACTCCGGCTTCGCCTCTCACAGTCCACCAGATACGGAAAAGAGTACATCCAATTAAGGCAAAGAACAATTATATTATATTTAAGGCGATTAAGTTTTTTCCTACTAAAAGAATCTGTGTAATTAATGTTAACAGAAGGGGGAGGGAACAGAGCTTTGTGATGATGTCGCTCAACCATTAAGCTTGATTCTACCTTTCTTATTAATGATAGATGTTTATATATGTATGTAGTTGGGTTTCACAATTGACACATAATAAACAAGAACGAAAGATTGCCATCATAATGTGTTAGCTGAGTTTTCTCGGGTTTTGCTCGTCTATGCTTTCTAAGAAGCAAAAACATTCTTTTGCTTTATAAAGCATAAAAAATTATTAAACCAAAAAAAGATTATGACAAAATTATATGTAGATTACTTATCAAAATTTAGAAAATTTCCTATATTTCAGGCAAAAATAAAAATAAAAAAGTGTCCGGACAAGAGTAAATTAAACAAAACAAAATGTACAAGTCTGATCGTGACTTGCCTTTGCTATTTTGTTGATGTTTATAAAGGTGTACAGCTTGAAATCCACGACTACTGGTGGACCATATCACTGTCCTTCAGCTAGAGGTGTCATATTTTCCCTTGGTCCTTATTTTTCTTAATTTTCCTTTTCCCAAAGCGTGGGTTGAGCAAAACCACAACTTTCCACTTGTCGATATCACTGCTGTCGCAAGGGATCATTTACAAGAAAATTTCCTACTGACAGACAAATGAGAACCACCATCGACTTACAAGGCTACCCTATATCCGGCACGATCAATTCAAGCCCAGTAACTATCTCATTGGAGCTTAGACAACAACGGCAACTCAGGGAATGCCCTAACGACTGCACAATCTCTAATGTTAAGTGGACATCAACTTGTACTCAATAATGAAATGTTACTTTGAGTTCTAACCGCAAATATCATTAACTAATCACTTGATTAGCAAAAGGGGAAGGAACATCATGAAGCACGTAGTTCCTTTCAGTCTAAATAAAGTAGATTGCCTCCCAATCAAAGCTAAGCTCTAGTAGATTTTTCGAAAATGATTTGCACTTCCCAGCGATATGCTTGACATGAGGCTTAAGTATGCTACACAGATACACAAACTTCCACCCAACGTAAGTAGTGTCACTCTTAGGTTCAACAAAAGTTCTTTGGTCCTTTAACAGACAAAGCTGCACCCGACCAATCCAAATGAGCAGCTCCCGTTACCAACCTCCAGAGGCAATTCCACGAAAGCAATTATCTCAACCCCATTCCCGTTTTACATTTAAGAAGGCATACATCTGTACAAGCCACTTTTTGGTTCCTTGGCATCGTCAGGCTTGCCTCTCCAAAGAATAGCTGTGCGATCACTTTCCGCTAGCTTCAATATTTAGACAGCACAAAAATTTGGCTCCTATAAGTAATAAAGCTACATATAACTGATCTAATGAGTTGTAGTCTGCCTGCAAAAGTCAAATGCTTGAACTTCTTCCAGTTATCCTTTCATTAGTAGTTTGCAATCTTTGTCACTAGGCTTTGCCAGATATTAAAGGAAGTTCAAGGCATTTAAGTGGCAATACTCCTCTCAAAATGCCACTTATTTGTAGCAAAATCAACGCAATAAGCTCCATTATGAGTAACCAGAAACTCTATTTCTGAGGATTAAACTTCAATCTAGAAATATGTTGTAACTGGTGAAAAAGATTTAATATTTAAAGATAAGAAACCTTGTCGCCTTGAAGAAGATCGTAGGATCATAATATCATTCAATGAACTCACGTGATCTGTGTAACAAATTAGGCCTAATGTAGGGGCTGGACCCGAATCTGTTCTAATCTTGTAGCTTACCCATAGCTAGTTATACTCCTTTGGTCTAATGCATGGAGTAGCCACAATATTTAGTTAGCATTGATGATATTAGGATAGGATTTCGATATAGTTCAATCTCTTCGGAGATAAAAGAAATGAAAAATATTTTGCCAAATAACCTCGAAGAACCCTAGGACCAGAAATTTGCCTAATCGTGGAAAAAGTACTAACCAAAATAAACACAAGTATCTAACTGAGTTTATTGAGCTACTATATTTCTTTTAATTATGCCCGCAAGATGCCCATGTATGACATCGGCTTATTCTGTATGTCATTGTCGACGTGAATTTTTGCAATAAAAAGAAAAATAAAAAAATGACGCAGGATGTTATAATAAAATAAATATTAACATGAATTAAATTCTCCACTAAACTTTACCTGGAGTTTTACTTAAAGTGTATCCACCATCATGTAAATTTATCCTCAGATTTAAATTAAAACAAGAGACATAAAATCGTACTATTAATTGAATCATAGTATAATTTCTTGCAATGTTTAAAGGATGGAAAATGTTATAAATCAATATAACAAGAAAGCATACAGTAAGACCGTAAATTTCCAGATTTCCTCCATTTGTTGGAATGTTCAAGGTTATGCCATCAACTTGGTGTGTAGAAGGCGAGCAAGCCATTCATGGAGATACATGAATCTTCTTGACAGCAAAATGGTCTCTTTCCTCTTCCCCATTTGCTTATGTCTATTCATAGAGAGTTGGATGTGATTTTTTTCAAGATCGTTTTCCAATTTCATAAATTTCAGTTTCCTTTCTAATGGAATGTCTCCCTTGTATTTTTGCTAATCATTTGACGTTTATCTTTTTTTTTTTCTTTTGGCAATAGTCGATTGATATCTCATTATCCATCACAAAGTATTGACTGTGTATAATAAAAAGAACTGTTAGATATTTTGCCAAAAAATGCAATATTCAATGTATATTTTCAAAGAAATTTGCAATTTGTCCCCCAAAGTGCATATTTAGAATTCCCTTTGATTGATTTTAAGATAAGAATTGCCTACTCCTCCTCAAACGCTCTCTCTATTTCATCTCGTTGTGCGACCTTAACCCTTTTGCGAAGCTAAAGGATATCGCAAGCAAACATCCTCAACATGCATACTCTTAACATTATAACACTATTAATTAATTGTATCTCATTAATTAGCGAAATCCGATGTTATTGTAAAAAAAAAAAAAAAAACCCCTATTTATAGACCGTCATGAATTGAAAAACCAATAATTTTAGTATACCGCATCAAATATCAAACCTATTATTACTTTTTTCTAGATTAGAATAGACATTCGATACACTATATATTAGATTTCAAATATCAATCGATTAATTGGCCCTTATTGATGGCCAATCACTTAATTTATTATATAAAACTAAATAAAGGCACCATACCTCAATTATTATACAAAAACCTTTTTAAGATAATAGACGGGTACAATTATAATAGGAAATAAACTATTTAAATGACAAAAACGAAATGCAAAACCTCCTACGTTATTAATGCTCAAGCCCCCACATATATTTATGCTGTATATATCACTTTATAATAAAGTTGCAAAAAAACTTAATCATCTCATTTAATCTTTTACATACTAAAACAATATATCAACAATAAATATGGTTTCGATCTAAATCTAGATCTGAGAGTTTCTTGAAGGCATTCAATTTGTGGTGATTCAATATGTTGTTGTTGTTATCTCAATATGGCAATGGTGTAGTGGCATTACTAGTTGTAGTTTCTAGAGGGAAAGATCTTAGCGTATGCCCATCAACTGACGATTATGGTGATTGGCCCTCAATTGTTTTTTTTATTCCGCAACAAATCTAGTTTTTTCGGATGGCAACATACTTATAGTTGCAAGCTATACTCTTTTGGTTTCTAGGTTTTGTTTTGTTTTGTAGCTCTTTTGGAATTTGCTTTGCTTGGAAGCTTTCTCTGTTCCTCTCAGGGGGAAGTACACTATCAGTGCCATAAGTTGTGTACGGCGCTCACTTTGATGCCAAAAGTTTCTGTCAAATCACTTAAGTACCAAATTGGAGAAAAAAACGATCACTTTGGTACCACCGGCAAGAGATTCTGACCAAATTAATTACGTGGCTTATATATTTTTTTAAAAAAAAGTTCCAATTGCTTTAAAATGACGTCATTTTTTGTCCTCCTTATGAAAACGACGTTGTTTTGCCATCCTACGTGGATAGCCTCACAAAAACAACATCGTTTAACTCATTTGGGGATTTTTTTATCATTATTTGAGGATTGAAATTAGGTTTTTCCGACCTAGCTTGCTCGGTCGTCATCGCTCGGCCTCCGTCGTCGCTAGGCCGCCACCACTCACTCGGCTGCCATTGCTCGGCGCTATTCGGATGCCCTCGACGGCACACAAGGCAGCACTAGCCCAGTTGCCAGAGCCTAGGTACTAGAAGACGCAGGCCAAGCACTCGTCGGGGAGATCGGAGATGGAGAGGGAGACATCAATGGCGGCACACTCGTCGACGGCCTCCTCGAGCACTAGCTAGATCATGGCCTTCGACTTGGCCACTAAGTGGCCGTCGTCGAGGTTGGGGTCGGGGTCAGGGTCGGAGCCATGGCCGCTGAGTAGCTATCGTCGGGGTCAAGGTCGGGGTCAGGGTCGAAGCCACGGCCGCCGAGTGGCCATCGTCGGGGTTAGGGTCGGGGTCAGAGGCACAGCCACCGAGTGGCCATCGTCGGGGTTGGGGTCGAGGTCGGGATCGAGGTTAGGGTTGGGGTTGGAACTACGGCTGCCGAGTGGCCATTGTCGGGGTCAGGGTCGAGGTTGAGGTCAGGGTCAAAGCCACGGCCGACAAGCGTGGGGGTCGTCGAGGACGGCGACTAGCCGTAGATTTAGGATTTTGAATTGGTGAAGGCACCAAATTGTGTCGTTTTGGTGTTACGATGCTGACTGTACTCTCCAACAAGCCACATTAGCTTCAAAAATTAATAATAAAAAAAGTACAACGTCGGATTTTCGGCCAACCTAATCAGAGTCTGCACTAAAATGATCATTTTTAAAACTTTTTATCACTTAAGTGATCCGACAGAAACTTTTGGCACCAAAATGAGTGCCGTACATAACTTATGGCACTGATAGTGTACTTATCCCATTCCTCTCATGTTTGATTGTGATAAATGAATGAAATTTTCTTTTGACTATAAAAGAAAAACTTGCGTTAACTTATTTAGGGTCTGTTTGTTTCACAGGAAATAAATGATTTGGAAAACATTTTCCGAAAAATAATCGCTTATATCACTAACAAAAATCAATAAATGGAATTTTTTTTATCGCCTACGAAAATATTTCAACATCTTGCTTTGCTTATCAAATGGATGTAACCTTTTACATATGAATCATCCTCCTTACACAATGTCACAACCAAGACCCACAATAGATGCGGATGTCTTGCAAATCTTCTTGATCAATAAAGCAAAATTTTTATATAATATGGCTGGTTCGCTTTTTGCCTGAAATTTGAAAAAAGAAAAGAAGAAGAAGAAGAAAAAGAAGAAGAAGAAAGAGACACTTTGGGGTTTTTTATCAAGATGCATGCATACTATTAATAATATATCAACTTCAATTGAAATTTGCCCTTCATTTTCTGCACTCCGCGCCCGGATGTTTCACTGGGGAAGGCCACTGGAATCCAAGGTGGCTTCCCTACCCCCCCCCCCAGGGGGGTTGTGGCGAGTAAGCCTGCGGGTTATCTATATTCTTTTAGGGGATAACCACCTTCTAGCCCGTCTACTTCCGAGCTGTCAAAGCCTTTTAAGGTCTTTCTTAGGACCAAAACCTAGTTCTTATGTGTTTTCTAGGAGGCAGGATTTTCCTCCAAACCGTATATTTTTCGAGCCCGAACACTCTATCCCCCTCAGTTTAACACCAGGGGGACACTGCATTCCACAGCCAGCGCCTATCAGTTGACCCAAGTCCTACTTGGGCCCCATCCTTTAAGAACAGGGGCATAAGGGGTCACTCTCCCCAGAAGGGTTCTCCCCTCTGTTTCCCTATAGGCCTTTTATAGTCCTGCCTAAGACTAATACCACTAATAATATATCAACTTCAATTGAAATTTGATTAAATCTATTGCGTGTGAATCATGCTCCTTAAACAATGCCATAACTAGGGCTCATATCTGATGCAAATGTCTTACTAATCTTCTTGGTCATGGTGCAAAATTCTTTATATAATTTGGCCGGTTCATTTTGTGTCTGAAATTTGAAAAGAGGCACTATGGGGTTCTCTTGTGAAGATGAATGCATACCATTTGCATGTTTGACTTATTGTTATTAGTTTGTGTCATTTTTGTCCCACTTCAATTGTGGTCCTAACTTTTGACTTATCTCTCACAATCCACCAAATGTGAAAAAGACATAAAATTTAATATTAAGGCAAGTTGGTGTTGATGTATTGTTCCAAGAAAACTATATTTATACTAAATTAAATTATAAAACTTTTTTTCTACTTCATTGTAAAGTAATATGTCTAATTAATGTTAAGGAAAGTGGGAGAGAATAGATATTTGTAATGATGTCGGTCCACCACTAAGCTCCTTTCTACCTAACTTTCTTACTACCGAGAGATGTATATGTACATATATAGTTTAGTTTTACAAATGACACATAATAAAATAGACCAAAAGAAGACAATCATGATTAACAGAGTCTATGAAGCATGGACACGTTGCCAGAGCTTCCGTGTCGTATCCAACATGTGTTGACGTGTCTGACATGCTCGGATACGCGATCAACCCATGTCGAATTTTCCAACACGCGGTCAACTCTTCTCGATACATTCCAACACGTGTGTCCGTGAGAGAGAATCGGTGAAAAAGATGATGGAGGGTGGAGGCGAGAGCAAGAAAGCGGACGCAAGGCCGCGAGCAACGGCAAGGGAGGACTAGAGAAAGAGCAGAGACTGAGGCGACTGGGTTGTGACTGTAATGCCACGATGGAGGGCTGGTGGTGAGGCTACGGCTGCGAAGGAGGAAGCGTTGGACACAAGGCGGCGAGCAATTGTGATGGCTGATGAGGCGACCAAGAGAGAGAGGGGATCAAGAGGAAGAGGGTTTGTGGAGGAGGTGGAGGAGGAGAAGGGCAACAGCTAAAGTTTTGAGGGAGGAAACTCAGAAAAAAAAAAAAAAAAAGATTTTGATGGGACTTTGGCATGATTTTTTCTTTCTGCGGGGTGGGTGGACGAGAGGGTGATTTGAATTTCTAACAAAGGAAGTGAAGCATGACAGGTGGGTGAAGGGGGGCAGAAATGGGGGAAATAAATGAGGGAGTGAAATAAACTTGGAGGGTGAGGGCTGGGGTGGACTCTAAGGGGGGTTGCATTTTTTTTTCAAAATAATAAATAAAGGAGGTTATAAAGTAATTTTTAAAAATAAAAATACTAAATGTTGAACAATAATGAATTTTGATCATTGTAGAAGATCATAAATTTATTTAAATAAGTTAATTTTAGTTTCTCATTAATTATTAGTTTCATCAATAACTTTTGTTAGAATTAGAAACATGTCCCCAAATATAAATATGCATTAGCTATCAATATATCTTTCAAATTTCCTATGAATAAATTTATTAATGTTAATAGTATGAATTCATTATAGGCTCATTTGTTATTATTTATTTAATTGTGAATTTAAATAAAATTAATTAAAAATATATATCCATTTAATATACAACGTGTCATAACGTGTCAGAATTCTCTATTTTTGAGAAATAACGTGTCGGTGTGCCGTGTCGTGTCATATCACATGTCCGTGTCGCTTGTTGGTACTACCTAGATCAGAGTTAATTGAGTTTTTTTTTTAAGTCCGTTTTTGCTTTTAAAAAAAATATTTTTTTTTGCTTTCCTTTCAAAACATAAAGTGTTATTCAAATATAAAATGATTATGAAGAAATTATATGTAATTTACGTATAAATATTTACATGTTGTGAGACTTTCCTATATTTCAAGTAGAAAAAATATAAAATTTTGTCCAACACAAAATGTTAACGTATGATGACCCCTTCCTACCTTATTGATGTTAAGGCTAACAATACAATTTAAGCGAGGGTGAATAAGTTGTTTCAATAGACTTGATGATTTTGCAACAATCAAAAACTACTATGAACATGTCAAGTAGATGTTTCAAATATCACGTGCTGCTGAAGTGCAAGAATTGATGACATTGAAATGAGTAAGAGCTCATAGCAATTTAAAGTTGAATAGGTTGTTTGAGAACTATGAAAAATATTTACAGAACATAATAAGTCAAACTTCAAACATCGTCAGAAATAGATTGTAGAAATCAAATGTGTGTGTTGCTATTTGATGGATGGTGATGATTACGAACAAGTAATGTTAATAGTGAAGAGATAGAAGATATTGTAAGCAAATATATAACGGTTCGGCTTTATCCTCAAGTCTACATCCACTCCCAGCACTAATAGCCACAACAAGGCTAGAATCTAATAGTAATCTTCAAGACAAGTTATAATTAACAAGTACTGCATTTCTAGTAGATCACACTATCAGGACTCACATACTACTATCACTCTTGTACACTTGCTCTCATCGCTTATTATAAATATTATCACCACCCAAATATTAACATCAGGAATACACAACAAATAACAACAAAAACAGAGAAAAAAAAAAGACTCAAAGCACATGACTCATCTTGTTTTTTTTAACCCAACCCAACTATTTCTCTTGGACTCAATATATAGCCATATATCTTCATATGATCTTTGCTTACTGAAATTCTTAAGTAGCTGTTGGTTCTATCCATTAATAGTAGTAGACTATTGCTAAAGATCGTTAGAACAACTCTTTGATAGTGTCTAATTCTAGAATAGTGTCAGTATACTTTGGTGAGACTTGCTCATTAATGCCAAACCTACTCCTAATCAACTCTGGTGATCTTTTTGTGAATTCCAAGTCTTTGTAACGGCTATTTTCTTCTTTTCAATGTTTTAGGTAGTTGATCAAGTGATCAGCACCTTTCTAGACAAAATATCAATACGATCCGTTACGCGTAACTAGGATATATAGATTCTTACTAGTCTCTTGGTGCTATCCACTAATAAACCATGTAGATGGCTTGTGATCAATTATTTAAAGATCCTTTTGGCTTCTTCAACATACAAAGACTTCCACAAACAACGGCATCCTTGCCGATACATCATCTTCTATTATTAACTATATCAGTTTCTAAAGATCTCCAAGGACATCAGCATCCTCATCGATTTCTCATCTTCACTGATTTGACTAAATCAGCTTCCAAAGATCTTCAAGGACACCACATACACATGTCGGTTCCTCATCTTCACTAAACTCACAAGGATCACTAACAACTCGTTTACTTGATAACGATGCTAATCTTTCTAGTCCTTCCAAGCATATTAGTAATTTCAACTCTACCAAGTTATTCTTCTTCATGATCTTTCCAAGCTTTACCAAATATCCATGTTCTATGCTTGTTAATCACACCAAGTCCATCAAATTCTTTACTTGATCTTTTTACCTCCAAGCCATCACAAACATCCCATTCTTCTCAACTTATTCACCCTCAATCAAGGTACTTCCAAATGTTCACTTTATATTAAAATCCTTCCATCTTGTAGAATCTTCAATGCCCAATATTCTATTCACCTCAATATCAGCAGATCACTCAAGACAGTGGCAAAGCACTCCTTATATCAGAATCTTTGGTACTGTTTATGACATCATCCGCATATCGATTTGTACACGTATCACCTGGCACTACTCAACCAACACATTAGTAGCCTTTAATTGTCTTTGTCATCATCCAAACAACATAGGGATTTTCCCAATAATTAACGTATGAAAGCATACAGCTTGAACCCATTACAAGTGGTGGACCATATCAGTGTCCTTCAATTTGGCATATCATCTTTTTCCTGGTTCTTCTTTTCCTTAATTTTCCTTTCTCCGAAAATGCAATTAGAAAAAGGGGCAAATACCACAAAAGAATCCAACCCATACCTATTATGACACAAAAACCCCAATTTTTTTTTTTTAATGTCATCAAAACTCCTAAACTTATTCATTGTGACACATACTCCCAATTATTTATTGTGTGTATGACATATATATCCTCTATTTCAGCTCAATCCAAATTATATTTTTCACACTAGTATAACTTCAGCGTTTTTTTTTATGAGTTTGGGATATTTGTATCATAATTGGCAACTTTAGATTTTTTAGTAATACAACAAAGAAAAAAGTAACGGGTATTGTATCACAGTTGATATAGTTTGGGATTTTTTGTGGTATTAACCCCCAAAAAAATGTAAGATAATATGTTGACTGACCAAAAGAACAATTTTCCACTTGCCGATGTCACTGCTGTCACAAAAGGATCATTTAAAAGAAAATTTGTCAGTGGGCCAATAAATGAGAATTTCCATAAGAGAAAAAAAAAAAAGGCTCCACTACATCCAGCATAATCACTCAAGCCATACAACAGTCTCATTGTAGATAAGACAATAGCAGCAACATAGGGAATACCTCAATGGCTGCACAATCTCTGGTGTCCGGTGGACAATATCAGCTTATGCTTGAAGATAAAATGTTTCATTTGAGTTCTAGTAGCAAACATCATAACACTAATCACTCGATTAGCAAAAGGGTAAGGACTATCATGAAGCATAGAGTTCCTTTTAGTCTAAATAAAACAGGTAGCCCCATTGCAAGCAAAGCTCTAGTAGAGTTCTCGAAAAAGTATTGCAATTTCCAGCAATAAGTTTGACATAAGATTTAAGTATGCTACTCATACTAAAAGGTTCCGCCAAATGTCAGTAGAGCCACTCGTATGTTCAATGGATCAAATTCTTTGGTCCTTTTACAGATATAGCTGCACCCAAGCATTTCATATGAAACCAGCTCTCATAACCTTCTCCAGAGGCAATTCCACGCAAGTAACTGTCTCAACCCCATTCCCCTTTTTACATTTAAGAAGGCATATATCTTTTCAAGCCGCTCTTACTCCTTAAGCATTGTCAGGCTTGCCTCTCCAAAGAAGTGCGGTGCGTTTACTTGCCACTAGCTTCAATATTTTCTTCGACAACACAAAAAATTGGCTCCTATAAGTAATAAAGCTTCATAGAACTATTAATGAGTTGTAGTCTTCCTGCAAAAGCGAAATGCCTGACAATCTTCTAGTTATCCTTTCACTGGTGGTCTACAATCTTTGTCACTAAACTTTACCAAATATTAAAGGAAGTTCGAGCTATTTAAAAGGCAATGCTCCTCTCAAAATGCCACTTATTTGTAGCAAATCGTCCTCGTATAAAACCAAAAACTCTACTTTTGAGGATTAAGCACCAAACCATAAATTTGTTGAAACTATTGAAAAAAATGATTATTTATGATAAGAAACCTTGTCACGTTGACGAAGATCATGAGATCACAATGACACTCAATAAACTAACTAGATCTGGGTGACTAATTAGGCCCAATGTAAGGCTAGGCCCATAGCTACTAAAACTCCTCTAGCCCAATGCACGGATTAGCCCCGATGGTGAGCTAGTATGATATAGTTCAGTCCATTTGGAGAGAATATATATTGCTAAATAACCTATAAGAACCCTAGGACCAGAAATTTGCATAATTGTAGAGAAAAGTACTAATCAAAATAAACACTAGCTTACTGAGTTTATTTAGCTGCTACACATGAATGATATCTTTTCTAATTTTATTCACAAGATGCCATCCATTGCATGTGTTTAAAATAATATTTGGTATCTAAATGTCATTGTTGACGTGAATTTTGCAACATAAATAATATCAATAAATTTATAATAAAATAAACATTCACATGAATTAAATTCTCCACTAGAGTTTGCATGGAGTTTTCTTAGAGTGGATCCACGTCATGTAAATTGGTCCTCCGTAAAAATAAAAATTTAAAAAAAAAAAAGGACATAAAATAGTACTATTTATTGAATCGTGACAATTTTCAAGCATATAAAATGTTATAAATCAACATAACAAAAAAGCATAAAGGAAGAACATAAATTCCGTACTCTTGATAGCTTTCCTCCATTTGTTGGATGTTCGTGATTGTGCCATCAACTTGGTGTGTAAAAGGCGAATAAGCCAGCCATTCATGTAAAATCTTCTCGAGAGCAAAATGGTTTCTTTTCTCTTCTCCATTTACTTATATCTATCCATAGAGAGTTGGATGTGATCTTTTTTTAGATTGCTTTCCAATTTCATATATTTCAGTTTCCTTTTTAATGGAAAGTCTACCTTGCATTTTTCCTAATCATTTGACGTTTATCTTTTTTCTGTTGGCAAGAGTTTATGATATTTCATTATCCATCACAAAGTATTGACAATGTATCATAAAAAGAACTGTTGGATACCTCGCTGAAAAATGCAATATTCAATTTGTATTTTCAAAGAAATTTGCAATTTTCCCCCAAAGTGCATATTTAAAATTCCCTTGATTCATTTTAACATAAGAAAATTCACATGTTTTTTTCTTTTTTTATGAAAATTTCATTGCCGACAGTTGGTTGTTAATATAGGTTGTGCCAATCGATTCCTCAAGTTAATTATTTTTCCCATTTTGTACATTTTAATTCGGTCATATCATGACTTCTCGTCAATATTTGTTTTACTTACTTTACGTTCATTCATATGTTACATAAACATTTATGTCACAATAGCGAAATATTGGCGGCCCCATATTTTGCATCACTATGGGAAATTAGATATTAAAATTAAAAAGAACATGTCTTAAATTGTGAAGCAAACTACACTCTGAACTTGTTGCTGCTGTAAAAAAAATGTTTTTGATAGTAATAGTAGTTAAACAAAAGACAGTGGAAACTATAAAAGTATGACCAATATGCCCATAGATGATTAAAAATATTTTGAGTGTGTCGATGAACGTTAGTAGATACGCTAAATGGCGATCGTTCTTACCTTGACCGCTTTACAAAGTCCATGGAAATAGCCTTTTTTTTTTCAGTGATAACAAACACATGCCTATTTATTTGATATTTCTTAGGGACAACACCTTAAAGAAAAATAACAACATCAAGTGTCGGTTATCATGACCGAATATTTATGTATATCATCTTTCTTGGTGAGCTGAACCTAGGTACATATTTTTGCTTTACAACTTTTTTATTATCATAGCTAATTTTTAGATTTTATGTTGAATTTTTTTTCATTTTTCAATATTTATCCATTTTTAACATATTGCTTACTAGAGTATACATCATAGGGATAATTTTTCTCAAGACTTATCAAAATCTACATAATAATGAAACTCCTTCAAAAGCTCAGTTATAAACTTATGTGATACTGTAATCAAATTTTTGCTCACCAATTGTGAAGTACTAGGAATTATATTTGACAACTATAAAGTGATAGATATCATCTTCAATGATTAATTTAATCATATATATGAATAATCTACAAAATTATAGCAACAGGCCCTTAATTTTTTTTTAACATCCTTGTTGACGTGTAATTTTCTTATATAAATATTAAGATTTATCTCATTTAAAGTTATCTATGACTATGCCTTTTATCAAAAGATTTACCACTAATTATGCATATAGGCTTATTTATTTAAACATATGAAATATGGAAAATCGTGTATATAATAAAAGTCCCTTTTCTTCTATAAAAGTTATCTAATTATGGCTTTTTTATATTTGCTAAGTCTTTTTTATTGATTTTTAATATTCATATATTTGTACAAATGAGGCTTGATTTTTCAAATAATCCTCAAATATCAGCTAATAGTTTTAGATTCAGAGTACGTGCAATTATGTAATATAACTTTTACCATGGAACAATTTTTTAAGCATTTAACCTCTTTTTTGTCATAAGCATTTAACTTTGGGCGGCACTATTTCCACCCCTAATGTGATAAATACATCCCATTTTCACTAAAAGGATAAAATTACAATTAATTATTCAATTGCAATTTAAAGTGGTAGCCTCATTCCATCCTTTTTTTTAGTTATCTCTAACTATATTTATGATCTAGTTGTCATAATTGAGCATCGCACATGTTTCATTTGGCTTATTATGAGTACCCCTATTTATTGAAGGCACTATGATTCCTTTTTTTACTTTTAGACTTTACTTCCTTAGAAATAAAGTTTGTCGAAAAAGAGAAATTTCTAAAAAATATATATCAAGTCTCTTAATTTACTACTTAGCAGGGTTGGTAATTTTTCCTTACTATTAGCAAGATATTTTTACACGAAGCATGCCTTAGGAATACACTGAAAACATTGGCATGAAAAGTTATTCATAATGAGGCATCTTGATATGGTTTTGTAAACACTTCATGAATGAAATTAATTTTTGTCAATACAAAATGGTGAAATTTAATGACATTTAAAAAAAAAATCATTTTATGTAATGGTTTAATTAAATTAAATTTCACCCTTTAAAGTTTGATGTTGGAGACTGTAACTATAATTTCACTAAGGGTTTTTTTTTTAATGTTTCTACCCTTTATTCCATTATATTTGTATGTATTTAAAAGACAATTAATATGAAAAATGTTTGATGACAAAATTGTGGGCTCGCTTCCTGTTTTTAAAAAAGTTTCGCGTGTTCTATTTCACAGGGCTAGTTTTAAATCAAGATGGTTTATGGATCTTTAAATTTGCACCTCTTTATTAATGTGCCGTGGGCTCTTTGAAACTAGCCTGTCAGATCACTTATTTAATAAGATGTTGATTAATTCATTTGAGATGGTATTTCACCAACCATACATGTAAACTTCAAAGAATTTGACTTATTTAATGGGATGTTTGTAAGTCCCTTATATGTTGGTAATGAGCTGACCACGCTTGTAAAATGTGAAAGAATTTCTTGACTTACTAATTTATTGGGATGCTTTATAAATTGGTTATAGGATTGGTATTTTTCTAAACAGACAAGTAAAATTTGAAAGAAGTATTATCAACTAATTTAATAAAATGTTGCCAAACTCTCTATAGTATTGGTAGTTTACTACTCAATCCTGTAGAATTTCAGAGAAATTGATAACTCAGTGATTTCATGGAGTTTTGTTAAGTTCCTCACAAGGTTGGTATTTTATGTTAAAGAAGTTGGAAATTTACTGATTTAGTGAGGTGTTGATAAATTCCTTATGGTGCTGATATTTTACTAGAAACAATTGTGGACTCTAAAAGAAGTTGGTGATTTACTAATAAATTGGAATATTGACAAATTTCTTATAGGATTTATACTTTAATAAATACACATGTAACGATTCAATGAAGTTGATAAGTTTCTACCGGAATGTTTTAAAATTTATTATAGCGTTGGTAATTTAATAATGGGTTACCTAACATTCAAGTTACCATAGTCATACTTTTTTAACTAGTGTTGTTAGAAAGTTACCAGCAACTTCAGAAATCCACTAACTAATGAAAATTTTCAGCTTTTCCCTTAACCGGACCTTGGAATCATTTAAGAAGTCCAATTACTCATCCATAATTTAAGAGAAACACTAATCCTATTTCTCAAATTTTGTCAATCTGCTAAATAAGGCCTGCTAGATAAGTTAGCATAAGTATCATTGCTAATTTTTGCTTTATTGTTGAATAAAACGGTTGAATTGGTATGAGGAGAAGATTGGAAAAAAAGGACCTGAGTAACTTTCAGTTCTATAGAAGGAGAATGGGAGGTAATGGCATTGCCAAATTTCTGTTTATATGGTCGTACTGCGCTTTCCATGTTCATGGCAACAATTCTTTCTGTCACAAAGAAAACAGAATTGCCAAGTTGCGCAGACAAACTTGCGCTTGCGCAATCCTAGTTGTGGTCTGTTTATACTTCCCAAAGTTCTCTTATTAAGGCATTGGAAGAGATGAAACTAACTTGTACATGACTGAATCCAAAGTCAAACGGTCAAACTGCCTTTTATTCAAAAGAAAGTTGGACATGCCAAATTGAATGAGTTCAGCATATGAGGACACTGAAAATGTAAATGAATTGCACTGAAGATATCGAAGTAACTGAAAATTCAAAGACAGGAAGATGTCCATGACACTAAAGGGTAGTTGTGAACTCAAATACCCAAAACGTTGAAATTACTTGTGGATGCAGGATGAAACCAATGCAAAGGAGACTAGGTCTCTCCCTCTAGAAAGCTTTATTTACATGAGGATCTTGTCTCAATAACCTAAATCTCAAGGAAAATGGGTTCACGGACTCTCAGCTTGTAGGTCCTCACTGATTTTAATTAATGCATTTGGCCTTTCTTAATCAGCAGCCTGAATTTTAGACCTTCAAAGATAGCTTCTGAGCAGCAAGAGCTTCAGCCTCAAGGGTGGGCTCCCATAAAAGTGTAGTTTCAGCAAGTAATGAGGTCACGACATATGGGTCCATGTTTGAGGCTGGACGCCTGTCTTCCAAGTAACCTGTTTGTCATTTTAAGCATTTAAGTGATTGAGCAAGGAAGGTCAACTTTGTCTTATCGATATTCAAAAACAGTGAGATGTCCAATGATGTCAAAGTCTTGACTTCGATAATGTTCTGTATATGTTGGATGAGTAAGGACTGATATGAAGATTTACATTTGTTTAGGAAGCAAAACTGTGGGAAAGCTTTATGATTGTAGAATTCATAAACTGTGTTAAAAGTTTAAAAGAAAAGAAATTGCATAGTAGAATTCATGAACCGTGACCGAAAGACAGTACTTATATGTTATTTTCTTAGGGTAGCGTTTCTTGAATCCTCTATGAAAGTTAAGCATCTCCGATTTTTAGACAGAGAACGTAAGAGAACTGGAATGGTAGTTTTTATAGTACCTTTTCCTTGCTTCTCAGTGTCACGGCCCACACGGATAGAGCAACCACGATTGGCAACTCCCTGCATAACAGAATTCAAGTAATTCAGGCATCACAACATAATTTGAGTTCAATTTAACAGGCAATCTTCAAATTTGACTAGCAGCCGGTATGTTTCTTCTAAGCATTACCCAAGAAAATGTGTTGATGCTGGCTGTTTCATGCTTTCCAGTCAACCTTCTCTCATTTCCTTCTCCATAGGCACTAATGTGCTCCTTATGGCGAAGTGAGAGATTCAGAATTGCCTTCTTTATCACTTCAAAGCCTCCCTCTTCTCTCATACTTTTTGTACTGCAGAAAAGATGGTTAATACACTCTAAAAGTCCTTCAATGAAAAAAATACTTAATTAAAGTTCATGTTATTCTATGGCGTGAACCTGTAGTTGGTGTGGCAACCTGCACCATTCCAGTCACCCTGAGAAGGAAGAGAATATTTTCATCAACTCTAGGATAATATGTTTCGTAAGTGGTGATAGTGAAGTCAGCTACCTCGATCGGCTTAGGATCTAACGTCAGGACAACACCAATTTGCTCAGTTATTCTCTGTTACAGAAGCAACATAAACAATTTTAGTATTGAATACTGTAGAACGTCTGTATGCACCTATTCTGTTTGCCATTAATTTCCTCTATTTTCTTGAGCAAGTAAATTATAATTTCACCTCGAGAAGGTATCTTGAACACCATATATGATCTCCCGCTTCAATTCCCACACTTGGTCCCACTTGGTATTCCCACTACGCAATAGAAGCGAGTGTTATGGCAACAGTCCTGTGCTTTTTTTTTTTTCCCATAAAAACCGAGAAGATGGAGGTGAAAAATTACCTGGCCCGGCATCACCTCTCCATTGGTGCCACTAATGTTGATACCAGCATATAAGCAAGCCTTGTAGTGAGCATCGGATATGTCTCGGCCGAATGACTTATCAGCCCCAACACCACAGTAATAAGGCCCCTAAATGAACATAAAACCTCATATCACAATTACAAATTTTCTCATCAACTTAAAGCCTATTATCCAACAATACATAGGGAAATTCATTTGAAACAAATTCTCACCTGGGGACCTGGATATCCTCCAACAGGCCAACCCAGTGGCCATCGAACATTTGTCTGCATTAGGGTGTACTCTTGCTCAATCCCATACCTGATATGAACATTTAGCCAAAATTTATAAACTTGTCCATTTCAAAACTTCCTAATTCATAACAGAAAACTTGTGTGTTTGGAATTCCTACCATGGAACTTCATTGATAACCTTTTGGTTACTGAAAATTTCAGCAGCCCTGGCACGTTTGTTAGTTGGGATCGGCTCGCCAGCTGGAGTGTACGTATCGCAAATAACCTGCAGACGAACAATATTTATTCGTAAACTGATTCATATGTCCTTTCTTGTTGATCACCCTGTTCAGATGATCTAGATGGACGAAAAAGTTTTGACAGCATAATACTGGTGTGGTGAATGATTACCAAGATATTGTTGCCACCTCGGAAAGGATCCTTGAAAATTGCTTGAGGGCTGTTAACAAATCAAGAACTTGATGGAATGATGTGGAGGTAAATATAGTAAGACGGATTCAGGTTTATGTCATCTTACTATAAGATCACTTCACTATCTTCCCCTGGAGCTTGACCAGTACTTGATCCATCGTAGTTCCACTTTGGAAGTTCAGACGGATGCTCAACAGGTCGAGAGATCGTCTGATAATTCAGGAGCCAATAGATCAGTAGCATGTTAAAACAAAAACTCTACATATTTTATTGTCACCATTCATACCCTTGATTTGCTGCGCAGATCTATGCCAGATCCTCCAATCCTGTCTCATAGTTAGGCTAATATCAAAATGTGAAACAAGATGTTCTATTGCAGAAATTGAAAGAAAAAAGGTGTCACTTGTTGAATGTTGCATAAAATGTATGACATACTTATTCTCACAGTAGATTGAAGAAAAATGCAAACTTAGAATACAGAATAGTTCTGGTATTTCCATCTTTTTGTGCACCACCGTCAAAGGTTTCAGGCATTAAAACATACCAAATGTATTCTGCAATTATCTTATCAGTGTAGGGTGTGACGTCCAAGTTGAGAAGATTCTCAAGCCTGTTAATAGTACTGTTCTCAGACTTCAAAGCATACACCCTGAACTTAGAAAGGCTCTTAGTGTTCCCACTCTTCTTCTGTTTGAGCAAGAGAGAACTCCATGTTTTTGCTGTCATGGGACTGGCAGTCAGCGAGTTCTTTTGATCCTCATCTGGCATTGTATCGTCGGTGCCATAATCTGCGCCATTGCCTGCCTAATCTGAAAATAAAGAAACGTGAGTAATAGATATGTCCACTGAAAACCAAGAATCTGGGAGCTTATCACATGGAAGATAGCTCAAAGGAGAAGCTCTATGTGTATGACTTGGCCTTTCAGCATGCACAAGAGTTCAGTTTTGAAAAGATGAAAGAATGGACTGGGTACTTCAAAGAATTTTTTGCATGTGCCAGCGCCAGAAAACAGAAAACCACTTCTTGATACGCTTAGAAAATTGAAAGACTAGAAATTTGTTTTCTTTAAAAACAAAACTAGTTTCAAGTAGGAAAAACTTGCATTTTCTAAGGATAAATAGTCATATCAATAGCCCTAAGGGCGCTACCACATTCTCCTCTAAAAGAAAACTAAAGATGGTAGCATAACTATACTTATTTTAGAACCGTTTCAAGGTTATTCTCAGACCTCATTCCCAAAAGAGATCGTGTGGATAAGTAATATACTGAGGGCAGTTACATAATGGAAGGAAGCAAACTGCAGAGTGCAACTGTTTAAGAGATTACTGTATCCCCAACTTACAAGGGTCAACCAACAAACACGTTATTCTGACACTTCAATTAGATATAATGATTGATCAACTCGTGAATCTTGACAGGGCACCTAATTCTTCCCTCTCAAGGCCAAAAGGCAATCACATTTAAGTACTTTCTTCTTTCACAAACTCGGCATAATTGCAAATTACTCTTGGCAACTGCTTTGGCAAGAACACAGAAATAATGAGTATGACCAATTGAAGTAAAAACAAAATTGACACCCAAGTCGATACTTGAGAAATTGGCTCCAGATGAGATCCACAACATACACTTTACAATTGCTAAAGATTGATCTAGTTTTCAAAATAAACGAATGCAATGACTACAACTCTGTTCATTCATTCCGCCTCACACAGAACTTCTTTTGCAGACATTGTTGTCATAAAGAGATAAAGTCCCAAGGCAATTGTCAACCAAACAAAATGTGGCGGGACAACCTTGAAGTGATCAAAATGGAGAAGTCTTGGACCAGACCCCAGTCCAACTTTCAAAGACCTCTTTATGCCAAAGATGTACTCAATTGCTTAAGAGGTGCTCAAAATTTGCAAAGGATTTACCTGAGAACCTCTGCAGGATGGCTGAACAGCAAAACAAGAATGAGAGAGAGAGAGAGAGAGAGAGAGAGAGATGTAATTTGTTGTTTGAGGTGCAACCTCTTGTATAGATTCTAGAGTAATTTGAAGGGCCAAAAATGTTTGTTGGCTTTTCCTTAGCAGATAGGGCTAAGTTTTGAGTGGCGGAAAATAGTTGGTGGTGTCTCTTTGGAAGCTCCAAAGGGAAGTGTAGATCACCTTCACCATGACAATAAGATAAGGTTTTTTATTTTTTTCAAGAACTCTCTCTCTCTCTCTCTCTCCACCATTGCATTTTCCTGCAAACTCTTCACAGAGAGACTTTAGAAACTCCAATATAATACGAAGCAATTTGCAGCTTTTAGTTTATAGAATGCTGCTGTCAAATGCTACCAAATGGTCCCTAGATTCTCATAATAAAGCGCTTCTCTTTTGGGCTGAAACAGTATTAAATCCTTCTCCGATCGAGATCGATCATGGGTCAGTGTGGATTTTTTAGCAGTTGAGTCCCTGGGGTTATATAGCACATATGGCAACTCCTCAAAGAAAGTCTTCAAGAATATGCCGTTTTCTTCGGCTCTGCTGAGCGTGGCCCCTGTAGATTCCCAGGGAAGAAATAAAAAAGATTACATTTATTGTTTATATTTCGACAAGTTGCATTGCACGGCCATCAAGAGTTGACTAGCATCATTTTTTATGCCCCTCCTAAATTCGATATCTTGAATTTTGATTCTTTTATGAGTGGCCATAGAGTCATGCTATCATATTCAATGACCCGTTAGAAAAGTGTCCCGTCATAGATATGAAATAGGGTTCCATCCAGCATGGAGAAATTAAGAGCTAAAATTATGCCGTATGGGTTCATGCGCATTTTTTCTTCTTTGCAAAGGAGTTTATGCATTAATGTTGAATTCTCTAGGGTCTATATTGGAATGTATTTCTGTTAGGTGAATATTTCTTGTTTTGGCCAAATTTGTTTGGTGAGCTAAAGTGCAATATATGATTAGGTGAATCTTCACTAGATGCAATTTGAAAATACTGTAATACAAGATTAAGATGTACCAACTCTTGAATTAGAAAAAAAAAATATAATAAATCAAGACAATCAACAACCAGATAAGAAATTAGTGATTATGAAGGATCATAAGATCGTGAATTTAAGAAATTTGAAAATCGAAAATATCATATCTCAATTCAAAAAATCAAATTTGAAAAGCTCAAAATTGTCCTATCAAGAAGGGAGAATTCACTTTGAAAAAGAAGATCAAAAATTTGAATTGGTGACAGAAGGACAGAGGTTGTTTGTTTGCTGCTAAACCGGTCCTTCTCAAGATCACAGCGCAGCAAAAGTCATCTTAGACCAGTGACTCTTCGCCACGCAGGATGTCTGATTAAGGACCTAAACAAAATTATAAATACAAAAAAGAAAATTAGAAGGAAAAAAATAAATAATTGAAGCAATAGACAAACGCAAGAGCTGGAATAAGAAGCGTTGAGTCCAAGGATTTTCTCTTCTTTGTTCTTGCTTAAACTGTTCATGATGTCTTTTTTGTTGGTAATGGATTGAAACGTGCAAAAGTGGGGACGACAGCAAACAAAAAGATGGCGACAAATTTTGTACTGGCCTTGCGCTTTTTGGGACCAGCGGATAAGCAGGCTTCGAATCAGATCCACACGTCAAAGTGCCAGTTTTAGCCGTTGCTGCTCCTGATCCGACGGGCCCATCTTTTGCACCGAAGATCAGAGGTACCAAAATCCTCCGAAATTTTTTGTGTTATGAAAACCCTGATTTGAGTATTGGTGGCACAAAGAAAAAGCTTGGAGTATTAATATAATAAATTAACAAAATTTATGATTTTATGTTGTAAATAGATGGTATTTTTGTCATATTAGTATAAGTTTGGGGTTCAAGTAATCCAAAAAATTTGAAGTATCGATATTATAATGAGCATTTTAAGATTTTTTGTATATATTTTTCCTTTTTTTATTACTTTTTTACATTTTCCATATGAGTGTCTTAGTAGGGTAATGATAAATATCGAAAGAAAAGTTTATGTACGAAATAGGGTGATAGATTTTTATTTGGTGGCTTAATGGGATAAAGGTACTCAAAAGTTTATTCACTGATGCTATA
This sequence comes from Eucalyptus shirleyi, assembly GCA_017140165.1. Lineage (NCBI taxonomy): Eukaryota > Viridiplantae > Streptophyta > Magnoliopsida > Myrtales > Myrtaceae > Eucalyptus > Eucalyptus shirleyi. Next base: position 16,089,721 of record CM029447.1, on the reverse strand, counting down.
GCAAATTGCTTTGTGAGTACGATTCCATGTACTCATTTTATTTTAATTTTTTTGCCAGAAGTTTATTTTCCTTTTAATTTAGCGACCATCTTAAGAACGAAGAGATTATTGCCTAAACAAGTAATCCCTAACTGAAGAAAGCAATAAGATGCTTTCTACTTTCTTTATATTCCTCTCTTCTTTTTCGTAAAATATATATAGTAATCAAGATCTTTTGCAACCCTAATAAATGCGAAACCACCAAAGAAATAAACGATGAACAATAAAGGACATTAAAAATTTTATGTGATTCGATTCAAGTGTTAGTACCTATATCCATGAATAGAGTAGATAGAGAAAGCAAAAGTAATATCTTGTTGAATCTATCGGATGAGATGTTAACAAAGGTGGCCAAGTAGAATGATGCAACACTTGGAGCAGGTCTGAGTAATCACTTATACATGTTAAAGAGCATACTTTAGTTGTGATACATTAAAGGTATGTCTATTAGATCCCATATAAATGAGTTTAATAAACTCATGATAAATTTAAAGAACGCCGGTAAGATTATAAATGATGAAGATTTAGGCATGATATTGTTACATTTTTACTAGAGTCATGGGAATACTTTACTGATTTACTACTAATACTTCGGAAGAGGTAAAGTCCACTTTGTTTTCTAGGAATGGTAGCAAAAGTTGCGAGATGATAGTCCGGTGTGGACGTAGCACAAAGAATAGTGATTTGAGGTAGTGATCAACATCAGGGGTTCAATAGTACTAGAGGTAAAAGTAGGCTCCAAATACAAGCTTATCGCCAAATGTCTTTTCTATTATGAAGGTCAAAGTCACGTTATAGAAAATTCAAAGACATGTGAAGTGTTTTGGATGTCACAAGGTGGGACACATCAAAAGAGAATGTTTGAGGGTGAGAAACAAAAGTAACAAGTAGGAAGCTGTAAATAATATGGTGAACGTTGCTAAGAAGAGCATTAATGATGCAGAGGCTATCTTAATGGATGCTAGATTTGGGATGTTTTTATCATGTGATGCATAAGAATTAGTTTACTACTTATCAAAATGCAAATTGCGGTAGAGTTCTGATGGAAAATAATGTAGCCCACAAGATTGTGGAAATATAGACCGTTCGAATTCATGTGCACAATGGGGGGTGCGTATATTGAGAAACATGAGGTATCGAAATTCAAGAAGAACCTTATTTCTTTGGAGACACTGAATGACATTGGGTGTAAGTACACACTAAAGGTGAAGTACTGAAGATCTCTCCATGTGCCATCAATTGTAAAAGGCCGTGACTTAGATCAAGCAATTGTTAAGTACATTCATTCAGACATTTAGGGCTCATCTCCAGTACCTTCGAAAGGAGTTGCCTGATATATATTGACATTTATTGATAACTATTTTAAGTGAAGGTGGATCCAACACTATATATTAACGAGCTTGGACTTGAGCTCCCCATTAGTGATCTTCTTAGGTGAAGGTATTGGATTTCTGTTGCACACTCCTGACAATTTGTATTGAAGCTTGGTTAGGATTTTCTAGACTATGATTTGGTGTTTTTACTTGTTTGATTATCATATAGAAATTATGTTGTTGCAATTATGTTTGGAGTGAAAGTAAAAATTGAGAAGTTTAATGAAAGGAACAACTTTAAGTTATGGAGCATTAGGACTGTGTGCTATTGACAAATCAAGATTTGGCCAAGGCATTGAATAGGAAAGGTGAGTTGTCGATTATAATGAAAGGCATTGATAAGATAGAAGCTTTTAAGAAAAAAGAAGCCACACAGTGAAGATTCCCTTGAGAACCCGCACAAAAGGACGAGTTTACATAATGCTTTTGGGTTTAGTCGTACAATTGTGAAGAGGAGCTTGAACGCAAGGTGATTTCTATGCTATGATATTTTTACATATGATTGAGTTGTTTACTTGTAAATAATTTAGGCTTTGGTATAATATAGGTGAGGAAACGCTTGAGTATTTTAGTGATTATAACTTTAATTCTCTGATTATAGTTGGATTAATTATCATTGACTCTTCCCGCGAATGTAAGTACCCCACTCAAACCAAATCACATAATATTTTTTTTTTAACAAGAACCACATAATATTTTAGTATCCTTTATCATGTAAAATTTACGCCCATGCACATTTTCAATAAACCCTCCATCTCCCATATAATTTTGCTTTATTATGACAAAATACTCGATCTTTTGAAGTAAAACTTAAGGTAAGTCTATAAAACACGTCTTTTTATACTTCACTTTTTAAAAATTTTCATATTTTGTCATTATTCAGTTAATGACATTATATCTCAATTGTCATTCGTTCATCTTTTAATTTCTCACTAGATGATGGCAAAAATAGTACCTAAAATAATTATTAGTCATGATACTTTAAAAATGTAACTTTCAAATGGAACGGTCTTATTATGCAAGATTTTCTAGTTTTTTTTTTTTTTGGTCGGTGATTTTCTAGTTCATAACACAAATAATTTAAAATGATAACAACATCATTTTTAGATTCTCATTTTTTGACGGACTTTAAAAAAAAAAAAAAGACCATTATATACCCGTTAATAAACATCCGTCCATCCAACATCTTGCAATGACTAGACTGAGTTTGGCCAGTTAAGGAAGTTCCATCAATTTATAAATTATTGCTCTGAGAAAGAAATATTATAATGAATACTTCTGAAGTTCTTCAACACATATATCTTCTTTGCTCATATATATACATGTCAAATGATGATCAATAACTACAAAATACATGTGGGCATATTAGGTCATATGAACATTTTAAGCAAATATAAAGTACCTAGGAACCTTTAGAAAATTTTAGAATAAGTACACTAAAATTGTGAACGTGTAATCGAGTTCAAAAATTTATAAAAACTGCAATCAAATTTTAAAACTTATAAAGTTTGTGTAATTAAGCTCTTCCGTTAACATATCCAATTTACTTTGGATTTTATAAATCTCCTTAAGAGAGACCGACGTGATTGCCATGTCAGCCATTTTAAGAAAAATAAACTGAAAAATTGAAAAGTAGAACTCTAGAGCGTTGGTCATCCTTGAAGCAGGCGTCCTCGATGCAGAGAGCTCCTGCTCCTCGATGGAGATCTCACCGAGGACGGCGGAGCGCCGCAACCGGTGCAAACCGGGGTTCTTCACCGCCGCGGTTCGCGGGATCAAGAAATCCCCCAAAGACAGATGAAAACTTTCTCCATTTTCTTTGAAAAAGATCGAGTTTTTGAGTTACCTTCATCCGGGCGCGACGATTCCGGAACCTCCTCTGGTCCACGACCAAAGCCTCTTGCTCATCTCCAACCTCCGCTTCTCATCAGGATGATGCAGTCACTCGTTGAAGAACCCTAAAGAGCCCCCCAAATGATTAAAAAAAAATGCTTCCGAGATTGAGCGAATCGTGGCATGCCCAAAAGAAAAATCTTTCGATGGTAATCGTTTTCATTTTCATTCGTGTATGTGAATATGAAGGAAGAGATAGGAGTCGTACGCTTTGAGTTCCTGGACTTGCTGGGGGAGCGCGTGCGTCGGTGGTAAGCGCTTCCTCCTCAAAGGGGGTCGTCATCGCCGGAGGCGCCGCCTGCCGTCGAGGCTGTCGCTGCCGGAATTCGCTCTCTCGCTCTTTGCTGCCGCTCCTCCTCCGGAGGTGGTGGATTGCTCGTGCTCATTTGCTCGTGGGTCTCCCCCATTTTCTGGGTTTTCTATCTCCCGGTTTGCTGCTCGCCGGATCATCAAACCGAATCGAATCGCAGAAACAGAAAATGGGAGATGAAGAAGAGAGAGAAAGAGACGATGGTGAGGTTGTGGTATTGCGCCGGAGAAGAGAGAGAGAGAGAGAGAGAGAGAGTGCAGGGGAGTTGTTGAACATGGCGTTGGACAGAGCAGGGTTCCGGCGGGGTGGCCGCACGGCTGCGCCGAACGGCGGCGACCCTTGCCCCTCCCTCCTTCGCCGCCGGCTGAGCAGCAACCTTCAAGTTTCACTTTTAATTCATTTTATTTATTTTTTTCTAAAATTGCTTGCACGCTAACGACATCACTTCAGCATTGTTCTTTTAAAAAAACATACAAAATGTCTTGTCAGCCTTTCCCTTAATTAAATTGAAAGAAACTAACAGGTGATTGAATCCAATGCACCTATCTTAATATTTAAATATTATATTTTTTGATTGAATCTAGAATATGATCTATTTAGAAAATCAGACGATACACTAAATTAATATAACTACGAGTTCTTCTAAATTTCATTGTTCTCACGATTTTAATAGTACAGATGTGCATATGAACTTGATATAGAAATATTTTGATATGGAATACCAAAGTGCTTATTGTTCACAGGAAATACCAGTCGCTCTCCCCTTTGTCCTATGTGTAGGGGTTGAAATATATGATTTAAATGTCATTTTAGCTCCACCATCAAGCAACATTGGTTATTGATAGTTCTCAACGAGTTAAAGAGTACTGCGAAGAGAAAATTGATCGATTAGAACAAGACGTTTTTTAAAAGTCTTAAATATTGTAATATCCAACCCAACCCAAAATATAACTACAAGCTTTTTAACTGTAATAAGTTAAATACACACTACTAGAGCTAGAATTACTACGAATGATGGCACGAGACTTACCTTCCAATGAATCCTCTCCTCATTGAGGCATTTTTCTTCTATAATGAAATTAAGAAACCGCAAATTTGAAACATTGCTTAGAACATACATATGAGTTTGCGACAATTTAGCATTTGTGGGATCTTTATCCTCAAGGCAAAGAGACATGGAAGAAACATGTTGAGAAATCCTTAAATATGTGTCAATGGTGTACTTGAGTTTTAAGATTTTTATTTTGTTAATTTGATTCTTGAAACTCGCATTGGGAATGCAATTGGGGGGTTCCATAAGATCACAAATTCCAATCAAGTGAAAAGGCATTTATATAATGGGTCAATATCCTAAACCGATATCTTTATGATATAATTATTTCAAATTAATTTTTTTCTCACAAAAAATCATAAAGTAGTATTATCGACTCAAGTGTACTCTCTGTTAGCATCCGGTCTAATATCCCATCATGATGTTTATGTAACTATACACATGGCAAACTTGCAAGATGGATTTGATGTGGAGAATGACAATTTCAATGTGGAAAATGCACATAGGTTGACAAGCATGTCTTTTAACAGAGGGTCAATTCAAATTAGGTTTACTAATTAGAAATTTTTTGTGAGATGAAAAATTAGTTTGAATTAATAAGTCATGGCAATACTAGTTTGAGATATTGTGTAAAAGAGAATTTAGGTGGGGTAAATGAGTTACGAGGGCACCGATTTGGGATTTTCGATGAGATGAAAATTAGTTTTGAATAACTATATCTTGGTTCCCAATTTGAGTTTTTAATGGTTTTAACCCATTTTTTTTTTCAGTTTTAAGTGATTAGAAAATCCTAGAGGACCTCAAGTATTTCCATAATTTTGTGAAATTTTGATCCACGTGCCTCCGTGGCACTACGTACCAACATTAAGATCAACATTCAACGTTTTTTAGCAATCACAATTAGTCTATCCTTTCGGTTTTTCCACATGTCACCTTAATTACTGCCCATATCAAGAGCACTTTCTCATGTGAAAGTTGGGCCAAAAAAGTCCATGAAAGTCTGTCCATGTTACTAGCCAAAAGGTGTATATTCTTAATTTAGATTAAATCTGAAATGAGCTTATACTAAAGATAAAAAAAAAAAAAAAATTATCACTAGAATTTAGCAACTGATTGAGCAAGATCATATTGAAGGCCAGTCGTTTTGTGCATGGTTCCACTTTTTTTTTTCAACATCCAACTTAATTTTTAATGTTGTCTTGACTATAAATTTAGAAAAACATTTACTTTATACCCTAAACTTGGTCCGCCATTCACCAAGTGATGTGAGTAGTTAATTTGATATATTTCACGCGAGATCTAGAGTGCGGCATTGACCACACATCTTGGATGGAAACCGGTTGACTTTTTCAACCGGTTTCCATCTACTACCCAAATTTTCTTTTTATTTTTTATTTTTTTTATCAAATTAAATTGATAGATAATATCGTAAGGGTGCCCAAACAACTAATTTTCTTAAATATGATGAAAGAAAAAAGAAATTAGATACCGAAATATAAATAATTACAAGCTAAAAATATAATCACATTCTAAAAAATCGTTAATGTCATTATGGCCTATTTTAGTTCAGCATTTACAATAGGTTTTGAGACTCTAAAATCTTTTGGCCATATGCAAATGTGTTTGGTTCGTTTTTTTGCTCAACTTTAGAAATACAATTGCATCTTCAAAAGATTCCAAAAGCATTTAGCCCAAAGCAGATTCAAAGGTCCTTTAGAAAGTTGCATTCTTAAAATGCAAGTTTTGGCCCTTAGTTACTGTTTATCTTCTTCGAAGACCGCCACATGGAAAAGCTGATTGGAGGTCGATAACCATTAGCCAAGTCGCTTGGGGGTCGCCTGACCCCAACGACTGCCATCAGACCTCAAGTGATGCTCGGGTCACGCAACCCGTTGGCCTGAATCACGCTACCTAGGCACTGGACCTCAAGCGATGCATGGGTCGTGCTACCCAAGCGACTATCGCCTAAATCATGCGACCCAGGTAACACCTGTAATCACGCAACCTCAGGCGACAGTCACTTGGGTTGAGCACTCATTTCATCTAAATTACCATTTGTGTGAAAATCAATGAAATCTCTTTTACCCTCATCCTGGCAAATTAAATACAAAAATTTAATTGATAGATGCTATGACATAAACTTCCAAATAATTCTACATAATTATAGAAAAATAATTTGGAAACACCATATTGTGCAATCCAAATTCATAGCAGAGTTAATGTGCATCAAGTGATCGGGGTTAGCAAACTACTATCAAGATGATGACAAATATATGAAAAAATTACGCCGTGTTAACTAGAATTATTAGTTAAAAGGTTGTTAAGCTTTAAAGTATATAATTTAAAACAAACAATAACAACAACGTGTCTTCCTCGCGACAATGGCCTCGTTGCACCTTTAACCACTAATGGCCTCATGGCAGCCTCTGGAGGCAGATTCGACGAATGCCTTAATGCACCGGATGGCGATCTCAAGGGTTTCTTCGATCATGATCATGTTCACGAAGCACACTCGGAACCATCTCGGCTCACTGCAGTGGCACAATGACCCCGGTGAGATGTTCAACTTGACGTTGTACAAGATCTTCTCCCGTAGCTCCATTTCCGCTTCAATCGTGTTCGAACTTAGCAGGTGTCTCATGTCAACCTGAGAGAATAGCCTCGCTTTGCTCTTGAGGCAGCTTATGCCCGTGTTCTGGAGACATAAGAAAAGATAAAGATATAAAAATAAAAAATAAAATTGGGTAAAAATAGAAACTGGTAGAAAAAGTCAACTGGTTTCCATTTTAAATGTGCAGTCCTTAGCTGACCGTCACTCCGTCATTTATAAAGTGACGGTTGACTATGCTTTTCCCTAAGATCTACCATGGATCAAGACAGAGCAAGAATTTTCCATGCATACCGTATCACATCTAAATTTTCTCTACCTATTATGGTAAAGGTCTTGAATGTACTTGCGTCAAAGTGTTAAAGAAATTGCGTCACAATTCTGGCCACGCGAAAAAAATTACAGTAAAATATCAAATAAGAAAAATTTAGAATTTCTAATGCGTCAACCTTTCGACATGATTTCGACCAGAAAAAATAAAATAAAACTCTTGACATGATGTATAGCCGATGCTTTAAAAATTAAACATTTCCTTATTAAATGTTTAATGGGAGATGAGTGGATAAATCGTTTATATAATTCCGTATTATTTTCATACTCTTATCCAATGCAGAATTTTAATTATAACTTTTCCACTTCTTGGTCAACGCGAAGAGTTCAACTTTTATCGATTACGCATTAATATTTCACCTGTTATTCTAGTCTTCGACCTACATCTGATTTTTTTTTCTTCTGCCAATTGCTGTACTTTGCATAATAATTCTATTTTGCCGAAAAGTGTCAACGAAATACCTTTCAAAATATGGATCAATGAATAAATCGATAAAAGGGGTGAAAGGACTTCTGTTAATTTTTCTTAGGAAATGTATAATGAGGATTTAAGAATATTGAGAATGTAAACAATCGTGTTCAGCCATGTAAACGCATTGAAATGCACAAATGAAATGAAGATAAAACTAAACATCGGTGCTCTTTGATTGATTCAAGAACCCTTCTACAGACTACAATTCAAGTATTTATACCAGTAAGAGTAGCTAACAACGGTTTAAAGAGAAATTAAACACAATCCTCGTGCATCCAACCATTAAGTGACCTCTACGCACAAACAATTTCACAAGTAATTGACTCCACCATTCCAACCATTAAGCTCCCGCTAATTCACCGATCGTGCCACTTCTACTACTTCGACAACTATATCTTCTCCATTTCTTCACATCAATTGCTCATGAGCTTGTTGTCTTCATAATTTTCTCAACTCAACTACTCGACAATCATGTGAATTTCTCCCTTTGCGAGGGTATATTTGACGGTTCATCCTAGGATCGTTGACTTCACCATTTATACGATTGGTTCATCTTGTTGACAATTATATTTATCGTGGCTTTTGAGTAGATCTCGAATTGTCAACATTTGCTATTGAACTTAGCCATTCTCATTTATATCTTTTGCCGTCCAAATTTGTTTTCTAATCAACTTAGTGTCCTTAGAAACACTTGGCCAATCTTTCCTCCGCCGCATTTTACTCGATCTCATCTAATTTTAGTCGGCTGTCAAGGACTCAGTTATTTTTTTGTGTAAACATATACTTGTTTTTTTTTTAATAAAAAAATCGAATGGTTTTCTAATCTTTAAATATCTGTACATCCACGACAAAATAATAATAATAAATATATGTACATAATCATTATCGGTAAATCGTTCATTTAATAATGGTACCTTTTCTTCGCACACCTTTTCGCCGGCTACCCTACAAGTCTCTTATCACGTCCTTTCGGAAAACGCCGTGTCATACTCATTCATTTAAGAACCCTATTTATTGAGGCGACAAGCAATAAGCCAAACGCTGCACCGTTTCATTTGCTCCTCTTCCCTCCGAGTTTATGAGCCAGGTCGAAGGTGATGTTGATCGAATTGTCCTTCGTCCCTGTTTTAAGCCGTTTCCAATTCCATGAGTTTTCGATACAATGCTTCCCTAGTCATTATAAAGATTTCCTCTATGTTCATCGGAGTTTTATCTTTGAATGAACTTGATAAAATAAATAAATAAGAATTAATACTCTGAAAAACCCTAAACTAATACACCTATGGCAATTTTATTCAAAACTATTTTTTTGATTACCAAAAATCGCAAATTGATATACCTTTAACAAATTTACCAAAAACTGATATACTTGTGACAAATTTACTCTCTATTATTTTCGTTAAATTTTACTGTTAAATTATTGAGTTAAATAACACGTGATAATTAATTAATATACCAATTTTGGATTTTACGCTACGTTTGTCATACTTTACAATTTTGGTGATTTTTCCGTGGTATTAATCCAATTTTGTGGATAGTAAATTTGTTTGAGTTTTTTGTTGTTAAATAAATTAGTTTGGGGCAAAATTGTCATAAATGTACCGGTTTATGATTTTTTATAGTCAGTCGGGGTAAATTTATCACAGATGTACTAGTTTGGAATTTTTCATTATCAAAAAAATAGTTCGGGGTAAATTTGTTACAGATGTACTAATTTGTGGTTTTTCAGGGTATCCACTCACAGCATTTTTAATTTTTGATGAGAAAATTTTGTAGTGATACCTGAGGTTAAAACCTTATGTTGTCCATTTAGAAGCAAAGGCGGGTTGATTTGGCTTTAGAATATTGCTACCTTAATTTGGATTTGGAAATGCCATAATACATTAGCGGAACTAATTATAGATTTAGGATCTATTTGTTTTACTAAAAACTTCTTGTCGCTGGAAAATATTTGAGTAAATCCAATTTTAGAACAAGCAAATTACTTTCTGAAGTTTTTTTATAGCCACTTGTTCTGGAGTTTGATTGCACTAAAAACAAGTTGAAAAATTGATCTTGTGGAATTTCATAATAAGCGACTTGTATGTTAAATATGACATACAATGACTAACAACTGGAATCAACATCTTAATCCATAAAAAAAAAAAAAACAAAAGTTACAAAGAAATTAAGTAAAAAATTACGAAATCATATTTGTTAAATAATTTATGGATTCAGGATAACACAGGCATTAATGAAGTATATTCAAGAGATGTTAGACAAGAGTTATAAAAAAATTAAATGAGACTTAACGAAAAAAAGAACTGATGAGAGATTAAAAAAAAAAAAGAGAGAAATAAGGGATCCATTCTTCTCAATAAGATGTGCAGCAAGATTTCAAGAAAATATGATTTCCTTTTTTGTAGAAGAAGAAATCGTCTTCCCAAGCTTGTTGTTGGTCCAAAGAAACACATTTCGTGGATCAGCTATTTAGACGCGTTTGTCCAAACGATTACATGATTCAAACAAACCAATCCTAATTCGATCGAACCGATTCTTTTTGATTATGTTCCCGAGAACTGATTTTAAGTATTTTAAGCCGTTTGGTAATCGTCCAAAATTTCGATTCCGGAATAGAATTGCGTTTGGTATCGTGTTCATTAATTCTGTTCCAAATCAATTTCTTTTGATTTTTAAATAATTTTTACTTTTTTCCTTTGTTTTCTTTTCTTTTTTTTCATTTTTTCATTTTCCTTTTTTTCCTTTTTTTTTCCTTTTTTCTTTTCTTTTTCTCATCTTCTTCTTCTTCTTCTGGCCGGCGACCTCACTGGAGCGTCGTCGGCCCTCGGCGAGGCCGGCCCTCGTCGGCCGAGCCTCGCCGGCAGCCGAGCAAGGCTCGCCTAGCCCGGCCGAGGCTCGGCCGAGCCCCGCTGATGGCCAGGCCGACCTCGTCGGGGTTGGGCGAGGCCTGCCAGGCCACCGGCGGGGTTGGGCGAGGCTCGCCGGTGGCCAGGCGAGGCTCGCCTGGCCACCGGTGGGGCTGGGCGTCGCAAGGCTCGCCCAGCCTCGTCGGTGGCTGGGCTTGCCTCCGACAAGCTCACCGGACCTCGCCCTGGTCTGGCGAGCCTCCAGCGAGCTCGCCGGACCGGCGGCCGGCGATGGCGGACGGCGGCGGCGGTGGACAGCGGTGGCGGATGGCGAACAGTGGAGGGCGGTGGTGGACGGCGGTCGCGAGATGGCCGAAGGGAAGAAGAAAATTTATTGATTTTGATTCTCAAATTCGTTCCCGGAACAATAATCAAATTTTTTTTTATTCTTGATTCTGTTCCCAATCTGTTCCTGGGAACAAAAATTTTACCAAACGCGATTTTAGGCCGAAACTAATTCCGAGAACAAAGAATCAAAATTTGGCCATGTTTGGATGGTTATCAAATAGGGCCTTACACTCGAAAGTCCAAAAATAATTTCCGAAATGATTTTTGATCAAACAAACCAATCCTTATGATCAATTAGTAAGATGCATGCAAGATATGTGACTTGGTACTACGATCGTAAAATAAGGAAGATGGAGCAATTTTGTGACTTGGCGATTGAAGGGTGCATTTGATCAGTTTTCCCAAGATACTTTGGGTCTCTAAAATCCCTTGGGGAAATGCTGAGATATTTGATAAATTTTCTCAAAGGGACTTTTTCAGTCAAATACTGAAATTAGTTTTTCTTTCAAAACTATCTTAACCAATTTTTCAAATTTTCAATTTTGTTCCTTTTTATACTTTTTATTAAAAAAGGACCCAAACCCTTCGCTCACACTGGCAAATGACTATGGGGCGAGCCAAATTTGGTGCCAGCGACTATTGATTGAGGTTGTGCAACCTGTGGCGAGGGTGGTGCATGATTGCTGATGTCAGATTTAGCTCGTCAGTTATAGCCCTATGATGGACAAGCAAAGGGTTTGAGTCATTTTCTTATAAAGAAACATAAAAAATATATTCAAAGCCCATTATAAAAAAAATTTCACCAAACATAACTTAAACTCAAAATCAATATATAAAGAGTTTTTATCAAACATAATTTGTATTTTCTCAAATAGCTTAGGCTTTTAGTATTTGTATAAGCTTTGTAAAGCTAAGCCAAACACATCTGGAGCCAAGTGTGCGTCATCTGCTTCAAGATTCCTAAGAAAAAGTGCTCCCTTCGTGGTTAGGCTACTATTACATCCATGAAAATCATGATGACTATTAAGTCTTTTCACCTTGGAGCATGTAATTTTTCACTTCTACCCCGCTGAAAATTCAATGGGTAAACAGGAAGGAAACCGAAGGAACAGCAATGCTTTGATCTGTAGACGCAAATTCGATAGTGTTCCCATCAATGTCAGCAATCCTGAAATTCACCAACCGGCTGATTGCAATCATGGAAAGGCACCAACTTTAAAAAACATAATATCCCCCCCTTGATCCTGCCCACCCTTTTGGTCTTGCTTGCTGTGGAGAGGGATGATTTGATGGAGAATTATTCCTTTCACGTTAACATCAATTTCCGTGCTACATTACAAACCATTCAAATTCACAAAAAGAGAATAGGAGAGGAAATTACTTCTTTTTTTTCCCCATATATTCCCTTTCATCAAGGAGAACACTACAAATTTCGTGGGAGCGGGTTTGGGGTAGTTCCTCAAGTTGCCCCCCGTACCCAACTATATAATTTTGCTAAGAGATAGAAGCACCACAAGTATTATGACTTCTAAAAACGTTTACTTAAGTATTATAATTTTCAATTAATTGCTTGAATGTCATAGCATTTAGGAAACATCACCTAAATATAGAAAATGCAACGTGGCATGATACTTATGATGAATATTATTTAAAAAAATTATGGGCACTCTAATTGACTAATTGAAATATTTATGGTATTAAATCATTAGAAAAAAAGTTATGGCACTTAAGAGAATGCTCTTAATAAAGTTATATGATCTCATCTTGGAATAATGTTACCATAAGTATCGCGATTTCTTAAAAAAACGTTTACTTGAATGTCGTCAATTTTTAGAAAAGTTACATATGTGTAGAAATCCGATGTGGTATAATATTTATGATGAACGTTTTTACAAAATTATGGCATTCAAGTGATCGATTCAAACGTTACATAGTACTTAAATGATTGGAAAAAAAAAGGTAATTGTTCAACTTGTGTCATAATATGTGAATGCCTTTCTCTTTTGCAATTCTCAATAAAGCGTGATAGGACATGTTAAAAGGGGAAACGAGAAGAAATTCCTTTTTTCAGTTAGACATAAAGAGATGGATCATATTTCCAAAGGAGGAATCCATTTACTTTCTCTTTTCAAATTCCTAAAGAAGAACCCTTTCTCATTACCAAATTTCCTTGAACTGTTTTTCACTTCTCCTTCTTTGCGTTAGTTACATACACATGACGATAGACTCACTTCACCATCTTCGTACACGTGCAAGCAACCCAAAGGAGTGACGGACCAGATGACCAAAACTCCAAGAATAACAATTAACAAACGGCAAAATCAAAAAAGAAAAAAGAGAGAAAAGAAAAAATGATAAAATAATTTTTAAAAAAATGTACAAAAACATCAGCGAGGTGGTCGTCGTCGTCGTCGTCTTCTTCCTCGCTCTTTCGTTTCTCTCTCTTTTGCGACCGCCATCTCTCTCTCTCTCTCTCTCTTTTCTGAAGCTTCGCCGGCTGCCCAGATTCGTCCCTCCTTCTTTCCGAAGGCGAGAGCAGTTATCGTAGGGAAGGAGAGAGAGAGAGAGACGGGGATCGAGCGCCGCCGCTGCCCGAATCTATGGAACAGCTCATCAGCTTCATAATTCGGCCCCCCAGGTGACGAATCGCGACATCCCCATCTCTTGATTCTTCGTGTTTCGATGCCCTGTTGCTCGCTTTCGAGTTCAATCCGACCGTAGGTTAATGGGTTCGCGTTTTCTTGGCTGCCCCTTGAGCTGTGATGTCGAGAGTTCGACGAATCTTGCGGATCATCTAGCTTTAGTAGAAACAGTTTGGCCAAGTACGAAGTAGTTGTCGTAAACTGATCTCGACCCACAAAGAAAATCTGGGGTTACATGATTTTTCCTCCTTTGTATTTAATATCTTTGTAATTCGGCCTCCCAGGTGACGAATTGCGACATCCTCAACTCTTGATTCGTCGTGTTTTGATGTCCTGTTGTTTGCTTTCGAAGTCAATCCGACTGTAGGTTAATGGGTTCGTGGTCTTTTTGCTGGCCCCATGAGCTCTGATAGCGAGGGTTCTACAAATCTTGCGGATCATCTAGCTTTAGTATGAACAGTTTGGCCAAGTATGGAGTGGTTGTCGTTAACTGATCTCGACCCACAAAGAAAATCTGGGGTTATGATTTTATTTCCTTCTTCGTGTTTAATATCTTTGTATTTTGGGGTCAGCTGTAATGCCTAATCGTCAAGTGTCCAGTGTTTTCAGGATCTTCAGATCGTTTAATGATGAAAGTGTATGATGGTTCGCGTTACCACAATTTCGCAGAAGTGCTGCTAGATATGTTATTTAAAATTTCTTTTGGTAGTCTCTGCCATGATGCCAGAACTGCATGGTCCCGTGCTTCCTGATTTGAAAATTCGTTGGACGAGCGTAATATATTACCCTGTATCTTTTCTTATCTTTTTGAAAAGGAAATTGTTACTGAAACTCGTTTTCAAAATCTGCTGCTGCTTTTTTTTTCCTTTTTCCCATTTTATAGTAATAAAAAGTTCCTAGACATATGCTTCCGCTAGGATATCTCTATCGGGTCAACAGTTGTTCTCAATATGATAGTAACCAGTTAGGGAATGGGACAAACTTCGCAACTTGCATTTGGCTCATTGAAAGTCGATCTCTATGTGATATACTCTAGTCTTTCTGATTTATAAACGTCAACGTATCATGCCACTGAACATGAAGAGAAGTATTTGAAGGAGGATGTTCACCCATAAAATCCTCTGAGTTCTGAAAGTACCAATCTAGTCCTTATGCCTTCACTGTAGTATGGCATTCTAACATTTTTAATGTGACTTCAAGGTTTACTTACCCGTAATTCATTAATGTACATGGACAAAGATGAGGAATCTAAAAAAACCGTGAGCTATTGAGTGTCGTGTATTAATAGGCCCTGGAACTCCATTATGCAGTGTCCTATATAATGCTGAGTAATTTTATTACAGATTGGTTAAATTCAAGATTGTCAATATCCTCATTGCTGACCTGCAGGGCCGAGTATAGTCCCAAATATGATTTATTAGATGATGAATTCATGCTGAAGGGCAAATTGTACCGCAGGAATGATCTGGAGGTAAGTTATTATTTTCCACATTCTCTTTCTGAGAGGTACAGAACAGAAGCTCGTCCTTTGACATATGGGGCCTTCCACCACTTTGGCTGTTAACATTTTCCTTCTAAAATTTCAATGCTATTTTAATTAAATCATGTATTGAATATCTCAATCACCCTTGAAAATGGAGAGTTTTCCTTCCTCCTCTTATGGTCCTTTCTTCGTATTATAGGAAAACTGTGAATTATTAGCTGAAGCGTCTTGTTCAGCAGTATAAGCCGAGGTTCATAACTGCTTAAAATGCATAAACAAAAGAAGCTTTTTGCCATTTGTTTGCTGTGGATGTTTGCTGTCAAGGCTGCTTTAAGTTTGGATTAGTAAGGATAATGCTTCTCACTTGATGACTAAAGGCGTTAGAAGAGGAACATTACATTAATGAATTGAGTGATTTTTCTTCTTTCATGATGAGAAATTGATAGTTTGAATGTAGTTGGGAACTCACAGGAAAGGAGTCAGGACTGTTACGGGTGTAAGCGATGCATCGATGTATTTCCTGAAAGTTAAAGCAAAAATTGGAAATCACCAAAATGGAATGCCGAAGAAGTGTTGGGGATATGACCTTTAAATGCCCTTTTTTTGCTGCTTTGTTTCGGCTTAATTTATGGAAGTAAGATAATTTGATGAAGGTCGAATTCATAGCTTCCAATTTGAGACATCTAGAGCCATACAAGATTTACTCTATAGTTCAATAATGGACTCTAAGTTCTATACACATTTTGTAATGACGCTTTTACTAATACTCTGTTCTTCTGCATATTATAGTTATCAAGCTGGCTTTATGGGTTTTTAGTGTCCATAGAAGCTGGTTGTCAGGCCTCTTCTTGTCAATTGCAAATCTTAGTTTGCCTGATAGTTATGGGGAATTGAGGTCTTTATATATGTAAAGTAAATTGAGATTCTCTTTTTAATATGGATTGTATTAAATTCTATGCAGGTTAAGAACAGTCGAGGAGAAATCCTTCAGTGTAGTCATTACGTGCCAGTTGTAAGTCCTGAAGGAAAGCCTCTGCCATGTGTGATATATTGCCATGGAAATAGGTTAGCTCTCTCACGGAAAGTTGAAGAACAGCTTTTTTATAAATATTGTAATTGTTTGGTCTTTTTTTACTGTCAATTGCTCTTTTTCCAGATATTTTGAATGTTCCTCTTGCTGTGTTAATGCCTGGGGATAAAATAAATGGTCTTGTGTTTGTAATATGCTAAAGGGGTTCCATTTAGAAGTTCATAAGAAGAACATTTTGTAGTGGCACTCATATGGTTAGACAGAATGGTTGTCAGTTTTTCTTAACATATTGGAGCCATTTTGTTTCCACAAGCCCGTCAGAAGCATAACTACATTGACTTTAAGTAGATTCTGATTAATGATATCATAATTGTGATTGAGGAAAATAGCATGACCAATGCCCAGCCTTTTCTTATCCAACACTTCTATTCTCTGTCTTCCTAATGTATGCTTTGCACTCTGAGGTTTTAAAAAACATACTCAGTACCTGGAGTCCAAGAAACCCTGGAGAATAGAGGCTGCAGAGTGTAGGTTGAGTTGGAACTAAAAGGTGCAAAGTAAGGTTTTGTAGTACAGGATGCAAAGTGTAACTGAGGTAAAAACTTGAGGATGGTTTTCATAATTTTTCACTTTTGATTATTTTAGTAGAGGGACATAGATTTATAGTTCCAGATAATGATGGAATGGGAATTTTATTGTCTATTGGATCTCTCTTTTACCTTGATGAGGTATCATTCCCACAAATTTAAGTTCTATTTTTGGGTCTATTTTTTTTTTTTTTTTCCATGGCAGGTGAAGGAATTTCTTAATTCATGTCTTGTTTTTATGACAGTGGATGCAGAGCCGATGCCAGTGAAGCTGCCATAGTTTTACTTCCATCCAACATTACAGTTTTCACGCTTGATTTTTCTGGATCCGGACTCTCTGGAGGAGAGCATGTTACCTTGGGCTGGAATGAAGTGAGTGCTTGTCTTTATGCAGAGGAATGGTCACAGTGTTCAAGGATTTCCAAACTCTTGTTTTTCTTTTTTTCAAATCACCTCCTATGTGTAGTTTTGCCTAGAGATAACATTCAAACATAGATTTCTATATGGAAACACCTGTACAAATCTCTCTCTCTTTGATTAAGTTTTTCCCCAATATCCTACATTGTGTTGCCAGGTAAGTCCTTCCACTAAAATCACTTATAGTGGTAGATATTCCTGGGCCTATGTCTCTGTATTCCATCAGGATTTAGAGGACGTAACTAAATGAATGGTATTTTGAGTAGCTCATCCCTCTTGGCGGAATCTTATAAGCTGCTAATTTGATTCTATATCAAGTCTCTTGAGTTCAAATTCATCATGTTTATTTTGGGTTTCAGAAAGATGATCTGAAGGCTGTGGTCGAATACTTGCGGGCTGATGGAAATGTTTCTTTAATTGGCTTGTGGGGCCGCTCAATGGGTGCTGTCACAAGGTTTTCTTATTTTATTTTTGGTTTTGATTTTCATTGCTTTACAGTAAGAACCAGGGGACATGTTTTCTTTTATTCTGATAAATGGAGCTATTCCAACATAGTTGTTGTCCTCGAGAGAAATTGCTGATTAGAATCTCATTTAGCATATGGCTTTACGTTTCACCTTGTGACCTTTGTCCATACTCTTTTTGTACTCTTATATGTCCCTTTTCTTCTACTTTCTTTCTCATGAGCCCTTTTAGGATGTGCTTTGTTTGCAATAGCTGATGTTGAATGTTATCATGCTTTTTGACCGCATGGATTCGTTGCCTCAATAGAGTTTGTCACGTGGTCAAACTGTTGAGGTCAGAGATTTGGATACTGAGTTCGTCCGTTGGTAGATGTCTCCTTTTCTTTGGACCATCACATTATATGATGAGTTGATAGATCAAATTCACTTGTGACAAACTTGGAACAATAAAATGCGTTTGGCATAGGTTTTTCTTTTCTGCGCATTTTGGTAGAAACACAGATTATGCTGATTTTGGAATGGGCCTTATCTTCTTTGGACCTTGACTGAAGTTTCTGAAGTTGTATAGACAAATATTTTAATATAAAATAGGTTGGAAAAAATTCTGGGTCTCTAAGATCATTCCCTTCCTTTTCTATTTAAACCGGATTACTCATTCCAGCATTTGCTACAATAACTAAATTCATCTCAGCACAATGTGCTCCTTTATTTGGTGAGAGATAAGAATTAATTTCTTTGCTTTTATATTTTGTGAACTAGGCAGCTTTGGACTGTGATTAGGATACCATGATTCTGTTCGTTTATCCATATTAAAGGGAAACAGTTGAGTACATTTTTTTTTTCCATTTTAAATTCTGAAGCACTAAACAAGTTTCTTAGATGCAATGCACCATTTAAATAATTTAGTGGGTATATTATTCTAGGAGTGGATTTCCAGTAAATAGGGTAAAAAAACTTGAAAATAATGGTAACGTTCGTTGCGTTTTCAGATGCCCATGTTAGAAGTGGCTGGGCGCAAAATGATTATGATTTGTGCTCAAGATGGGCTTTCTGAGTCCAATTAGACCTGGAATCGTTGATCTGATCTGTCATTTGTGCAATTTAGATGTGTCATGATTGGATTACTGTGGACCCATGTACGCTGGGATTATGCATAGTCTGTGTGGATATCATAAGACCAGAGTGTTAAGCAAAATCAGATAGCTGTGTCATTTGGACTTGAAAAGCTTGATAAGGCAATGTCAGGATAATTTTTTGGATCCAGCACTGTCATGATTATTTATGTTAGTTTAAATTACCTAATTTTATGTTTTGATCTCCTACTTCATGGCTCTAACTGTTTCTTTATCTGTATTAACTGGATCACTTAGCTAGTGACTGTTCTTTGTATGGAAACTCTGTATGTCTTGTTTGAAACTCATAAATGACGGGATTTTACTGTATATATTCATCCGCCTTTGTATATTAGTATTCTACTCAAACATAAGGAAGTTGTATGATTTTCTAAAGATCTGTCTATTGGTTCAGCACAAAATCAGTCTGTCTGCTCATGGCTCTTATAGCTCTCTGTTGCTTCCGATGTTAAAAATGATGGATAAAAATGAGAGTTCTCGATAGAACACTTGGTTTGGATTAAATGCTTTAGTTTTTACGTTGCAGTTGTCCGTATGAAATGTTTTTACAAACTATGTACACAATTTCCAGAAAAAGGCTGTTCTGCTTGTTTAATGGTAATTTTTCTATTTCTTGCAGCCTAATGTATGGTGCTGATGATCCTTCAATTGCTGGAATGGTTCTCGACAGTCCCTTTTCCGATTTGGTTGACTTAATGATGGAACTAGCAGATACACATGCCTTTCGCTTGCCTAAGTTCACTGTGAGTTGCTCAATTCATTGTATCCCCACTGAAAGGGTTCATAATTCTAGATTTGGTAGAAACAAAAAGAAACAGCGAGAATAAGACAAAGACTTGTCCTATATAACTTTATGCTCATAATTTGGTCACAAAGACGTGTTCTATATAACTTTAAAGTTTATGCTCATAATTTGGTCAAGATTAATTGTTTGGGGAGAGAGAGAGAGATAAAGAGAGAAGAGACAGAGAGTAATAGCATCGCGCTCGTACTTTGGAAATAAAAATAACTTAAATAAAAATAACAATTTTGAATATTAGAATTACACAAAACTTAGCCTTTCTTTACGACAGATAAATGAAGTATATATGAAAATGATCACTTCCACAAGCTTAATAAGTCCATGCTTGATCAATTGTTTAAGGAACTTGATTTTTCCCTATACATAGGAAATTTTGAATTTTTAATATCAAAAGTGTATTTGCTGAAAATAATATAATGAAGCTTAGTGAGGAAGGAAATGATGGTTGACACATTAGAGAACTGTGGACATTAAAAATTTAAGAAGTATTCTTAGTGGAAAATTAAAAAGAGACATAGTAAGAGTAATGTTGAAGGAGATAGATTGTTGAGCATTAGAATTTTCCACAAAGTCAATATGTGTCCCCACTAAAGGATTCCACTTGAATAGAAAATGAAAATCGAAATGTATACATGTCGTGAAAGCAACGTAAACATAATTATTGAAATGAAGGATTCTACTGCTCTGGGTTGCCATTGGGTTTGGTGAGTGACGTCCGTCCACCCTTAATATTTCTCTTATATGATATCTGTTGATGTAGATTTTTCAATTGTGACTAGTGGAAAAGTAGTGATGGTCATCATACTAGTTAATGTCAACTGTTGCAACTTTTGTGCTGCTCCTCAATGTTATTGCAGCGAAATGCGCAATTTGATTGTCTGTTCCGTTTCTGTATGTTCAATACAATAACAGAGATTACACTTACTAGACAGTAATAGCAAGTTAAATGGCATTGACATGGCTTTAGTGTTTAGGCTTTAGGGTAGTGGCCTTCTTTTCCCAGTTTTATTTCATATTTTTCTTTCTTGCGGAACATTCTTGGTCAGTCTTAAGGACATGACATAAACATGCTGGACCATTAGGCTCTGTGTTTTCTGAAGGGTAATCTATTGTTTCCAATAACGTATGTATATTAACAATGCTTACAGATACAAACTTATGGGATTCTTGAGAAGGAGGTTTACGGGACCTCACTCATAAAATCAGAGTTAGGAATGTTAATGTGATTATCATGATGAGGAGATTGCAGAAGGGAAACATCAATGTTCACTTCTTTCTTTTGCATGGTGTCACTTCAAAAGGACTTTTTTCCATTTTGCTGTAGTTCTTGTCATCAGTGTCTTTGAGTTATAGGGGTTTAATTTCATGAATTCTACTGAGAACACCTAGATTTACCACTGAGCTATATTGCCAAACTACACAAAGATTACTTGAACATGACGACAATGTCAACTTCCGAGGACCTTTTTCATGTTCAAACTCAAACCATCATTCAGTCGCTGAGGCGTGCGTTTTTCAGTGAATTCTAGGCATGACTTTTCAACCAGTACTCTGTCTCTTGACCTCCATCTCTCATCTGGTTTATCTTAGGTCAAGCTTGCTAGTCATGACTTTTCAACCAGTATTCTTTGTCTCTTGACCTCTATCTCTCATCTGGTTTATCTTAGGTCAAGCTTGCTGTCCAGTACATGCGAAGAGCAATCCAGAAAAAGGCAAAGTTTGATATTGTGGATCTCAACACCATAAAGGTTATAATCTACTGTTATTAATGCTTGTCTTTGTTCATTTGTGAATTCCAGTCATACTCATCATATTTGGCTTATCCAATGTTGCGCTACTTTTTGGCCTTTTCTCCTTCACATATTTATATGTTTTTTAGGTTTTCATTCTGCTGTTCAACACTTCCTGAATAATGGCAGAAAATATGCCACCTGATATATTTAGAAAATCTTTGGCCCTCATACTAGAGCCTGAGTTGAAAACTTGCATAAATTCACTTTTAGAAATTATTAGCAGAGAAATGGCCAATTTGTGACTATTTTAAACAAAACACTTATCGAGAGACTTCATCTTTTGCTTTCTGCCCGTAAGAATGGATTGCCACTAACAGATTTAATGATGCATATGAGATCTAAATGTTAGGGTAGATCTATTTGAACAGACATGCCTCATTTCTTATCATGTGCTTTACATGTCTCCCCCACAATGTTCACCCTCCCATGTGGGAAGGAAATAGTAATTGAGATCTTTGTTCAGATGGAGTTGATTAACTCAGAATGATATCTAGTAGTTCATTCTATAATCAATATGGAAAAATGCTGGTTTTTTTTTGCATGGAGAAAGAATTGATCAGGAAGGCTAGTCTTGAATTTTCCTTGTCAGTAGCTTTTGAGGTTCTTTTTGCAACCGAAAATGAATAAGTTTCTGTAAGTCCCGCACAAAACTTAGGACTCCCATAGTAGTACAAAACTGCAGTGGCAGCTGTGTGGATTTTAATCTTGGTGTTTCTTCGACTTGCTTCACAAATTTTCTTATTAGATATTCTAGTTATTAAGGTTGCCCACATGGAAGCTGCTAGCGACACCTCTTTGTTCTCTTAAGTGATCAAACCTTTCTGATGGACAGGGTTCCGAAATACTCAGGGATCTAAATTGACTGGAAACTACTTTTAAGTAATGAAATTTATGCAATATATCGACATTTTTCCTTTGACACAATAGAAGGAATCATAATCTTATTTAATCACTTGTTATAATGAAATGTTCTTCGTGCAATACATTTGCACTGAATGATTTTTCCATGGGTTTGCTTATGTTAGGTTGCCAAGTCTTGCTTTGTTCCAGTTTTGCTGGGACATGCCATTGAAGATGACTTCATACGTCCCCATCATGCAGATCGAATATACGAAGCTTATATGGTAATGTCATTTCAGATTAGTATCAACAGTAATCTCCTTGAGCAAGGGTTGCAATGATATCTTTAACAATCACAATCAAGCGCTTTTAATTATCCTCAGAAAGCACTTAATTTAACTTCAACATGAAATAGAGCGAACTTTATTGAAATACATTCTTTTTAGAATTTGGTTAGAAATGCGGGTCTGTTATGTGGATTGAAAGTGGATGGGAGGGTGTTGACTGTGAGAGAAAAGTGTCCATTCTAGTCTAATGTCAAGGGTTCAGTTCCCACCTTAAAAATGTCAGTTACTGAATATTCTTGGTCCATTAAACCATGAATATATAGTGTGAGAGAGATAGCAGAATTACCTGAAGCAATGTGTAAGATAAACTTGGGATAAAATGGCTAATAGTATTCTTGGGTCAGAATTGTAATGAAATATATACTGCCCAATAATTGGAAAAGAGTTAGAAGAAAATGGTCTCTCTTCACTGCTGCCGCCTAAGGGGGTATCTTGTTCTGGTATAATAAGGCTGGACCATAAATGCTATCGATTGGATGAAGTCTTCTCCACGTGTAAAAATTGATAGGAATCTCACAAACTGGATAATTGTTTTACCAAAATTTACCCGCTAGAGAATCTTGTGCAAAGACAAATTCAGGGACTTTCTGGGAACCCAAGCCTTTAGCTGCAGCTCCTTTGTTCATGTAGTTTTTGTCCAGATATAGTTCTTGCCACTGCAACACTACCAAATGATATGTTATTTGAATTCGCCTCTTGGATTTCCAATTGCCTTTTTCTGGGTCTTTATTTAAGCAAAAAAACTTGAATGTTTCTCATGTTGCCACTCCCTCCCCATTGTTATTGTTTATTCAGCACCCCCTTTGGCTTGCCTTTTAACATGGTCTTTTCAGGGAGACAAGAATATCATCAAATTTGAGGGTGACCACAACTCCCCTCGTCCACAATTTTACTTTGATTCTATAAATATATTTTTCCACAATGTTCTGCAACCTCCAGAGGATGAGGTGGCAGGACCATATTTTGAACCTATGCTCGATTACATTGGTAAGGTAAATTCAAATGCGAACAATCTCTTCTTTGTTTCCATTGGTCTTGGTTGCAATTCTTGTCTGCCCAGATCCTTAACAAATCATTTTCTTCAGGGAGATTGGAGTGGTGCGCATCAAGTCAGTCGTGCCCATGAACCTTCATCTGTAGCTCAAGGCAGGTTTCATTACTGCTTCCATTGTTGCTGATTTATTGATTTTTACTTTCAGCACTTTGTGGTCTCTCTCTCTAGCTGGAAAATTGTGCGCCCTCTAGATTCTCTGATTCTGTGAAATGATAATTGTAGGATCGGATGCTAGTACAGCTGACGCCATCAGACAATTGCGTACGAGGAGGCCTATGAGTCGGATGGAGGTCAGTAATTAATTGTATCATTTCGCTTTTGTGTTTAGAGATGATAATTCATGAATGGAAAGTAA
The DNA here is from genome assembly GCA_017140165.1 of Eucalyptus shirleyi. NCBI lineage: Eukaryota > Viridiplantae > Streptophyta > Magnoliopsida > Myrtales > Myrtaceae > Eucalyptus > Eucalyptus shirleyi. Next base: position 16,065,504 of record CM029447.1, on the reverse strand, counting down.
AGCACTCGATAAGCATGAGCAGTTCATGTAAAATATGCAATCCTAGTGCCTGTTGTCCTGAGTAGTCCATGAAAGGTCACCTACCCTTGTTCTTGTCAGCTGTCACCCCATATGAAAACAATTTGTATCAAAATCCAACTTTATATTATTTCAATGTTGCTGCAGTGTTATCGAAATCACCATGATGCCTGACTGACCACAATTCACTTGCATCATTCCTAGTTTGGTCTATTTATATTCTATACATAATTTGGCAATGCAGTCAGCCCAATGTAGTTGAAAGATATTGACCAAAATTAGATGGAGTGAGCTTAATGCAAAACATTTTCTACAGCTTTAACCTAATGTAGGTCCTTGGAATCACTGATGTTGAGGTATATCTAGTGGTGTTAGTAGTTAGTAGGTGAGTCTTAATTAAGGTAATTAGGGTTTTTGGGGTCTCTTATGCTCTATAAATAAAGCCTATCTTATGTACTCTTTCATTAAGCCATTCAGTGAAGATTTAGCCTCCTAATCTTTTCTCTCTTCCTCTCTCTTGAAGATCCTAGAATGTTACCTGGTATGAGAGCCACCTAGAGAGAGGTCCCCAAAGTAAAACCTAGCTTTTGTTTCTTCTTGCTGTCGCTACAAAAGAAAAGAGTAACATGACCCTAGCAGCCAACTGACCAACTGTAACCATATTTATTTAGGACAAGTAGCTCGCTGCATATCCATCCACATGTTACAACCTGTATTAAACCTTGATCCTGATCCATATTACTGTATCAACTGTCCAGTTGGACCAGGACATTTGCTTCTAAGGTTGCGTAAGTCCCGAAAGTTTGATTGGATATGTAGCATGAGCGGAATGCATTTCTAGCATGAGTTAACAGTATCTATGTCTGAAAAAAAATATATCAGTATCTATGTTTTGCCTTATAATCCTTTTTTGTGCTCAGGTTCCTTCTGATATCCCAGAAGCGGACCACCATTCTATGACAGAGGTATGTTGTTGCCTTTTGTTTCCATCTAAAAGCTTACACTTCATGAGTCAATTATACGGGCAATCTGCTGTTCTAATCCTTCAGTTATGATCCAAAGACCAGTCAATGGAGAAAGTAGTTCCACGAGTTAGGAGAAATAATTGTACGAGAAAATAGATTTATTAGGTTTTATTTACAAAACTACTGGTTATCTTCACACAGAGTAATTTTTTTTGCTGTAGGATGCAAAGGTTGAGGAGGATCCTCATTCATCGTCTTCCAAGATGATCAATTTTGAGCTGTCCAATGGTCATCCCTATGGTCCTCACGTTCCGGCGGCATTAGAAGATGACGAATATGTGGAATACCAGCTTGATGACCCGACAGGCTTTCCATGCACTGTGGAAGAGGAAGAAAAGGTGTCTTATCATGTTCTTTTGTCTTATTTCCAAATTCAGAACTAGATGTATTGACCATCTATATTGGATATCCAGATGTTGATGGAAGCCGTGATGATGTCATTAAAGGACCTGGAGATGAGACATTATAGTGAAAATGATCCAGTGCCTGACACGAGCACTGAATCCTTCGGGTCTTCCCAGAAAGATGGGCAGGCTACTTCTTCCACTACGGAGCTGTCTGAGGCATCAAAAACTGATTCCACCCCGGCATCAGAAATCAATGGTCATATTCAAATGTTTGATGCATTTACTGATACGAATACACCATCGAGCAGTCCGTCATGTGACAACCCACCCTCTGCAACTCAATCTGATACTAATTCATTGTCAAAAAGTCCGCTTGAAAATGCTCAACGGGCAGAAGTAGGTGTAGAGAAGGCTTCTTCTGTTGGTACTGAAGGTCCAACAAGCATCCAGAGTCCCTTAGATACAGATATGTCAGGCAACACGAGAGCCACTCTGACTGTTGTACGGAATCCTTCAAACAACATCATGGATGGTTTTATGCGTCGTTGGGACTTTGGCCTCTTCAGGAATAATCGGTGAAGTGGAGTCAGACCTTTTTTTTTTTTTTTTTTTTTTGATTGGGTTTGTGCACATCCTCTTGATTGTTGGCATTGTTTTGTAACTACCAAGTATTGATGAACGTAGGTTTGTAAAGATTCATAGAAAAAAGGAACAAAGAAAAAGGTGGGGAAGAAGTGTTGTACATACACATATGATGTTGCATTCCATCAATTAAGTAGTGATTGTTTGATAGAGAGTGAGAAACGTTGTATTTGCTTATCAGTTGGATTCCTTGGGGGACGAACTTGACAATGCTTGATATTCGAGCAGGGTGTAACTAACCCTCCTTCCTTTTATTTTCATTAAATGCCAACAATCAGAGGAGATAAATGATCACAGTGTAGATGCGTGATGGCTCGTGTTTGAAACAATGCTTGTATTACAAGATCAAATCTAGTCTGTTTCTTCTCTGGACGATGCTGTCCTCTTATCAGATCAGGAGTCAGTTTCGAGTGGCAAACAATTGCCAAGATCCGGGTCCATGTGGATCAGGTTAATCGCAGTGATTGATTATGTGAGTTCCTCGAGCATTCCGTAAATTCTTCTTGTTGCGATTGCACTTGATCCATTGACCATGATCAAGGTAAAAATCCGCTCTTGTAAACTTTGTTAGGCTTCTGAAGTTTGTGAACCTTCATTAAGACCTATCAATTTACTTGTGCCTGCGGCACAAGAAATATGCTGCTGCAAATGCTGGGATTTGGCATTAGGGAAGTGCATTATGCTTCTGGTGAAATTGTCGTGTTCGGACGGCTTCCATAAATGTTTTTATTCCTAGAATTTATCCAGTTAGGCCTCGAATGCAGAATGCTCTGGTACAAGGACCATTTGCTGCATTATGGGAGCAGAAGTCGCCATGTCCACTTCATCAGGAACACTAAAGAAAGAACGAACTTTTCCGGACATGCTGTGCCATGCAATAGAAAGTTACCACATACTGCGCCATCGACGAGACGACTGGCAGTGCCTAGCGCAGCGGTGTTGACATAATAAACGACAAGCTCCTTGACACCGGCCCGGAATGGTCAATCGATCCACAAATTTCATAATTTAAGTTCCATCTTTCACAAAGTTGAGTACTGCTTGGCCACTCACACTATAATATATACAGCAAGCGATCTAAGCTGCGAAAGTTGGAGGAGATGAGCGCAAGCCTCGATCCTGAGAAAGCTCAGAATTGACAAAAAACCTAGCAGCCGCAGTCTGACCTAGAGAACCAAAAGCTAGCTCAGATAATCCGGTCATACCACATGATTTATTTCAGCAATGAAAAAACACAAAAAGGTAAATACCAACTCAAGTAGGAGGTGTACAGCTGAAGAAAAGTTAAAACTCGAGCAGATCCAATTTTTTGCATTAAGAATTTGACTTCTTGCTGCCATTGAGTGAGCGAGCACTGTCCTCCAGCCGGATTCTCAGAAGGGTGTCGCCTTGACCAGTTGAAGGGTCATGTAGACAATAACATGACTGCTAGAAGCTACCATCTGGATAAGCAAAAAATAGTTTGACTTTTAGTTGTCATCACCTTGATGGTTGTGGATGTAATTGAGAGGCAAAATTATTGAGGTTGTCCCACATTGATTGTGAAAGAAGTGAATGGTTGATTTTTAAGTGTAAGGGAAAACCTCAATTGATAGTTGACTAGTGGCCTACTCCCAATATGTATGGGTATTTGGTGCATATTTCAACTAAGGAATTTAGTTGTCAGTTTTCGAGCTAGTGGGCGTCATGGTTTGGTTTGGTTTAGAGAAATAAGGCTTAGAATTATACCTAGATTAAAGGGGGGGCATACCTAACATTGAGCTGGCTTAGAATGATACCTAAATTAAAGGGGGGCATACCTAACATTGAGCTCACATGTAAGAGAAAGATTGTTAGGATGTAAAGAAACCAAGAAACCCACATTGGATATATAGCGTAGTGTACAACAATTAATATATATCCTAATTGATTCATAATTTGTTAGCTTTAGTTTTGGAGTGCGGGTGAATCCAATTAAATATATTGACGGACTTGAATTATGGCTTCCTTTTGGCAATCTTTTCAATTGAAGATAGTGGAATTTTGTTGCGCACCAAAGCTCAGGTTACCAACAAGATACGGGAGAGTTGTGGGTTGTTGCAGCTTCAGCCCAAGTTGCCAATAAGTTTGGACCTTAACATTCACATGGGAGAGTTGCCAATTGTTGTGGCTCCGATCCAGGTCCGATGTGTGATGGGAGATTGTTGAAGTTGTCTCACATCGATTGTAGAATGAGCTGATAGTCGGTTTATAATTGTAAGGGAAATTCTCACCCTTTGGGTTAATTTTTAGGGTTAGAGAGGCCTGAGACCACCTAATACAAACTCATCCTAAGTTATCAAAGTTCTGCTGGCAAAGCTGGTTGACCAACCCTGATTTCTTCTATAAGACCTTTAATTTCACTGTTCATTTTAGTTTGCCTCACCAAGACAGCATTCATCTTTGCTCTCATCACAACCATCTATTCCGTCATTTCTCTCTTCACCCGCGCCATATCGGGAGCTGAGTTCGTCCTAAATTCTTGAATTTGAGATTGCAGATCTGCTTGGCCCACCCTTACTTCTCAGAAACCCGTGCACTCACTCTCCATGGTCGCTTGTCTCAGTGAAAAAACATCAACCTTAGCACTCACTGCAAGTGTCTTATCCATCATATTTCTGATCATTCCCACCAAGTTGGCGCCATCGTCATCAAGCACAGGAACATTAGCAGGGTCATGATGTGATGGCAAAGGTAAGAAGATGTGCATCCCTGTGCATAACATGCTCCACGTGCATCATCTGCTTTTCCTTGTTGGAAATCAAACTGTTTTTCCTAACAAAACAACTCTCCGGCAAATTAAAACATGCTCGATCCTGCTCAGTTATGGCTTTCTTTGCCACTCACTTTCCTGTCTCTTTGTCAATGTTAACGCAGAAATAAACTGGACATCAGACCCTCATCAGAGGCCTAGGCCTCCGAATATAGTCATCCCGATCCAAATTCTTCTTATCCCGATGCCCTGCTTTGCTTCACACCCATTTGTGCATAACAGGGTCGCCGCTCTTCTTGCGTCTAAATCCTGTTTGCACATGCTGAATCCGTGGAAAATAGCATATTCTCTAAAGAAAGACTCGGCTTCCTTCAAAGTACCAATTTCCATGTTCAGAAGATCCACGGCATTCCAATCTTCATTAGCAGTGCCGCTTTCATCCATCATCACTTCCTTGCCATTAGAATTCTCCTCCATCCCGATCTGATTGGAGCAAAGCAACCTGGAAAACCTTAAGCGTTCAAGACAAAAATGCAGAAAATATGACATGATTATATTCATGCCTTGACTCTCCGGATGATAAGAGTGATTTTCTATGGAAAAAGAACTGAAATTATCAAAAATGGTTTAAAAGGTTTCCAACAAACAACATGAGACGGAAAGTCATAGGATGTGGAAGGAAAGAATATTACGATGGGAAACATTCAAATTCGAATGCAGCTCACCTTGGCCTCAGAGTGGGCTGATTTCGGCAAAGAACCTTTATAGTCGGGTTTTCCCTCATGCAATTTGTTCCGGATCGAGGTCTAATTGAACTCGGGTCAATGACTCTTTAAATTAACTGAGAAACTCTCCTGAATTGTTTATAATATGCCTTACTAGAGGCAGAAATCAATGATGACAATGAGCATCTGTCTTATTGGAGTACTTATCTACTCTCCATCCATTGCACACCAGATCAAATCACAAGCACTGAAAGTTGTAATACTCTTATAATGGTCAGATTTCATGGATTACCTGCAGCATTTTAGAAGAGAGCACACAAAAGGCATAAACACAAAGATCACTCGCTATTAATTTTAGAGTATGCTGCAGCAATGTCGCAGTATTGAGACTGCCAAATGCAACACAGTGATACAAGTGCCGCAATTCAGCATGCAGATCCAGCAAGTTGCCGGTGTCTATTCACAAAAAATAGTCTATTTAACGTGCAGATGCAAATGTTCACGTTTTATCAAAATGACAAAGCATTCATATAAAGATCGTTCACAGTGAACCCATAGTGAATTACGAAACCACAGCTCCATCCCAAATGCCAGAATAGCTACAGCTGAAGCCACAATGCTAAAGTCACAGTTAGCCGAAACACACCATCACTACACTTCCTGGGGCTTCATCCATGCGAGCAGCACATTCATAGGTTGTTGCATGTACCACACCTCAGGTCATCGCAACCTCCAGCGTCACTTGTGAGTATCAAAGGGAGGCTGATTTCTGTTGAATTCACTGTTGCGCGCAGCCACCTCTTTCGTTCATTGCATGCGGCTCAACCCACTTGGTACTGTGAGCTCGCTTCCGCCTCTGTTTCCAAGTTGCGGCTGCTGCTGTTCATGTTCTGGATTTGTTCCCTGCTGCCGTGGTTCCAGTTAGGCTTTCATGATCGCTGAGTAAAATGTGAGCCAGCCTCATCTTACATACATCTGAAGACGTCACATGTTTTTGTGTTCAGAGAAGAACGCCATTGATGCAGTTGATGAAAGGTTGAGCTCTGTATTTACTTTAAATAAGTCTGATCTTAGTTACTCTATCCATTATGGGTTCATGACATTGAGGTTATTATTATTATCTTTTTGGATAAAAACATTGGGGTTATTTGAATCATGTTTTGTTTTCACGGCATCAGAATAAATTTGGGCATTAGGTCATTAATATTGGTATGAACATGTACATGGGTAATATCTCGTCGATTCTCAAGCGAAGTTCATATGATTCTTCATTTCGGTCTATGCCTAATGAACGTGCTAGTGACAATTAACAAGAGCTCACAACTTAGCACATTAACACCTCAGATACTTTTACAGATTCAAGTTTATCACATATGAACATCGGACGCGTATCAAAATCGAGATCCTCAGAAAAGGACTCTAAAGTGAAAAGTGACTGTATTTACCTAACCTATGCAGCTACTGCAGCGAACCATTTGAGCAGACGAGATGATAAAGATATCATATCCAGTATAAAGGCAGCGTTTCAACTTATACGGCTTCAGTCGTAAGAGATTTTAACACACGCAATTTTGAGTCTCTGCCTCTGCTTTGGACGAAAATTAGGTGAGAATAGGTCACTGAGCTTCATCTTGACAAAGCTGGATATCTTGCTACGGCCGGCAAGCAAATCAAAAAATGGCCAAGGCAACGTAAAAACAAATGCATTTGTCATAGTTATACGACAAACGACCAAACAAGCAATCCTTGCGTTTAAGCTGGGGACACACAGAGATAAAGTTATTTTTAAGGGAAGCAAAATAGAAGGCATTCTCCAAAGAGTTTTCTTTGTCAGCTTCTAGAATCATCGAGATGTGCAAGTATTTTATATATATCTCCAGCACTGAGTCACAAGCCAGATTTAATGAGCTTGGAATTGGATGAGGAGTATGAATTCTCTCCTTTCTTTTTTTTTTTTTCCTCGCACTTTTAGGAATAAAACGAACACTTGATTTAGGGATTTTGCGATTTGTCCACACTTTGTAAATAGCTGCATCCATGGTTCATCCAATGATGTGTCCAAACCATTCAACGTTCTATCCATGTCCTCCAGTCAAATCAAGTATTGAAACACAATGGGAATGTAAATATCAATGTAATTATGGGGAAAAAGGTCCACATACTTAAAGGAAGAGAATTGCAGAATGTCTAGTCGGGAGTCAAGTCCATACTATTATGGGTACACGTGAGTTATGTACGGGATGTGAGCAATCGTATAACGGTCCTCGCCTACTTCTTTTTGGCACCTCTCCTCCAATTCTCGACAACCGGAGATCCTTAGATGAGTAAGGGATGCAAGGTTTTGCATTCCTTTCAGCAATGACGTCAACAAGGAGCCCCAGATGATGTTGAGCCGTTGAAGTGATTGAAGGGCCTCAATCTGCTCTGGTAAAGCCTTCAAATTTAAGCACATATTGATCCAAAGATGCTTGAGATTACTGACCTATAGAAGCCACTTCAGGAGAGATACTAGTTTGGCAACATCAAATATGCCCACCATTTGGAGACTCTTTAGTCCAGGCCTAAGACGTTGACACAATGCGAAATATTGTTTCACAACCTTTAGGAAACAAATTGTTTTAAATGTGAAGGAAGATGGTCATAACTTAGCCTAAGAACACATATTATGCAGTCTTCCCTTTGCGACACTTCTGGAAGCTCATAATCCTTGAAAAGTAACCATTCAAATCTAGTTTTGTTAAAGAATAGTAAACTCCCAACAGTTCGAACGACCAATGGAACTCCAGAGCACTTTCTGATTATCTCTTTGCCGATAGTTAGCATGTCAAGATTTTATATCTCCTCTTCTTTTCAACAAGCTATTTGCATTAATAAATCAAGAGATGCACTTCTAGATAAACCCCCAAGAAGATGAGGTGGAGCAGTGCTGGTGACCTCAGAATGAAAGTGATGCGTGTCATTATAAAAATCTTACTTCCTCTAGCACCTCCCACCAGTAAAGTTTCCAAGCCTAGCCACGTTTCTCGTTCTACGTTCCACAAATCATCTAAAACTAAGAGATATTTCTTTCCATCGATTTCTGCCCTCAATTCACTCTGCAATTGTTCCATAGAAAAGTCCTTTGTTTCTTTCTTCTTTGCACAAGCTACAATATTCTTCACTATTTTTTTTCACATGAAAGTCATCAGAGACACAAATCCACATTTTCAAATTAAAATGTTTACTAACCGTCTCATCATTATATATAAACTAAGCAAGAGCTGTTTTTCCAAGCCCACCGATACCAACTATTGGAAGGATGGACCCATGTTCTTTCATGTTTGAATCCAATAAAAATTCCATGACTATCTTCTTATCATCATCTCTCCCTAGAATATCTCCCTCACGTATAAACGAATGTATCTCCTCTCTTTTTTTACTCTCTCTCTCCTCGCAAATCCATGGGACGCTCAGCCAAGTGAAAGCTCCTACCAGCGTTAATGGCTTCTATTTTCTCCCTCACTGCTTCTACTTTGTAACTTATCTTCAATTTAAAAGCAAATTGGTTTGAACTTGAGAAAAATGTCCTTACTTCCTTCACCATTTCATTGTGACCCCTTAGTTCTCATCACATAGCTTCTATATTGATTTCTTCAACCACGTCCTGCGCGTCATAGAAAGCATTTTTCTACTTCTCAAGCCAAACTTGGATTTGGCGAATCTGTTAATACTGCTCTTCTGCATCGTCCAGTACAGCCCGAAGCGTGGAAACAATATCCCTGAGCAGTTCAAGTTCATGCTTGACGCCCCATAACTTTCCAACCCTCTCTAGTGCTTGAGGAACCAGCTTAGCTATGACCTCTCCAGCAATGTCAACAATGGTAGCTTCCGCCATTTTTGTTCTCTCTTGTGGATCTAAAGATCTTACGCAGTCAGAGGCTAGAGACTTCTGACGACGCGTATAACAAGTTTACGTTGACGCTTACGTAAGACTGGAAAATCAAACTCTCCAAAGAGTCTCATTTTCAACTTCTTTGACCGACTTTGGGTCATGGAAGATAGGAAGCCTAAATCAATAATTCAGATGGTATCCGCCAGGGTCCGCGATTAGTTTGCCTAAAGACTTTTCGAGCTTCCAGTATTTACTCGCCTAACGTGATTGCGTCTCCAACGGCGAACTCTTTTTCCACTGTTTCGTTGTCCCCATCTTGGAAAATCATAACCACATGATAATAATTTTTTTTCAAAATTATAACTTAGCTTGATTGGATATGGACTCTACCAAATTTTCAAGAATTAAATCTATTTAATACGTATAATTATTGGTGCATAATTTCCTGATTAATTGACTTTCGCTGCATATCAATCTATTCAAAAGACAGTGGCCTTTATCATTTATTCTTTTTCTTCAGATTTATCCCGAAGAAGTTTCCAAATCCATTCCAAATACGTATAATTATTGGGGAATAATTTCCTGATTAATTGACTTTCGTAGCCTGCCGTTGCCAACTGCCGCACGATCACCGCTTGCTGCCGCATGACCACCAACCATTGTTGCCTACCACTGCCGTAGGACCGCTGCCCACAGCTCATCGGCCACCACCGCTTCCCGCCGCCAGTGGGCTGTGGGTGGCAATCCTGCATCAACAGTCAGCGGTTGTGTGGTGGTCCTACGGCAATCGTGCGGCGGTCGTGTGATGGTTGTGCTGCAATTGTGCGGCAGTCGTGCAACGGTTATGCAGCGACGGGTGGCGGTCGGCGGTCCGAGTAGAAATAGAAAAAAATTATTTCTAAAAAGAAATAGTTTCCCGGTTCAGGCAGAGCAACTTCTCTATTCTATCAAGCTATTGCAAACCGTTCTTGTAAAAATCATAGGACATACACATGGGAGCCAAGAACCTTTTTTTTTTGTCTGTGAAGCAGGCTCCAACAAATAAGGTTGGCTGCATGCATCAGGGGAGAAAGATAAGAATTCTCAAGAACGTAAGCGGCGTCCTTAAGCCTGCAAGGTTAGTATTAAACCTCAGCATATGCACTCGTTTAGATTCAAAAGTTGACGCATACGATGTTACTGTGCAGCGTAATCCTTTTCTCTCGAAAATATTGCAGAATGACACTCTCGTTAGGTCCACCAGAATGCGGAAAGACCACGCTAGCAGGCAAATCAAAGAAATCCCTCAAGGTACTACCTTTTTGGTGTTCAGTCTTTTGTAGATTTTCCATTCTGACAAGAATAGCTCCTATACTTAAACTATATTCAGACGCAAATGATCATGCATATATATAAGATCAGCGAAATTGACAATCAATGTACGGTGAAGGTCAAGGGAGAGATTTCCTACAATGGGTACGAGCTCAGTGAGTCTATTCTTCGGAAGACTTCAGCCTATATAAGCCAATATGATACACATATTTCCGAGATGACTGTGAGGGAGACGCTCGATTCTCTGCACGATGTCAGGGCATAGGAGGAAGGGCAGGTACCAGTTTGTTCTCCAACCTTGAAGTTACTATTAGTTGCGGTGGTCATTGCTGATCCTCTTTGTGTCTGCTTTTCATTGAAGACATGTTGAAAGAAGTTAGTAAAAGGGAGGAGCAAGCAGGAATTAATCCAGAGCCAAGCATAGACACTTACACGAAGGTTAATCTTTGTGCAAAGTTGGGTTCATTACAATATTTTTAGTTACAGTAACGACTGGCGATACTGGCTTCTGATGATGTTTTGACTATATGAGCAGGCAGCTTCTATAGGAGGAATGAAAAGAACACTTCAAACAGACTACATTTTGAAGGTAATGTTTCCAATGCGAAAAGGAGTTACCAAGTTTTTTTTTCACAAACAATTCTACTTTTGCTACAATTGCTGTGATTTTACGCCTTGTCAGGTTCTTGGACTTGGCATCTGCGCAGATACAATTGTTGGGAATGCGATGAACAGAGGAATTTCTGGTGGTCAAAAGAGAAGGCTGACGACCGGTTAGTTTTACATGAACAGGCAGCAAATGACGAGAAACTTATGGGAACAGTTTCTACATCACACTGTAAATTTTAGGCTTCATTACAGATTTCGATGTTCTCTCTTCCGGGGGAAATAATAATTGGTCCAGCGAGAGTCCTATTTATGGATGAGATATCAACAGGCTTGGACAGCTCCACTACCTTTCAGATCATTACATGCTTGCAGCAATTGGCGCACATAAGAAAGTCCACAATTTTGGTTTTGCTTCTTCAGCCAGCACCCGAGACTTTTGATCTCTTTGATGACGTAATTCTGATGGCACAGGGACATGTAGTGTACCATGGACCTCGGATGGATGTTCTCAGTTTCTTTGAACGCTCTGGTTTCAAGTGCCCAATGAGAAAAGCCACTGCTGACTTTCTCCAAGAAGCATGCACTCTTGCTTAATAAAGAGGTGTTCGAACTGTGCAAGGATAGCGCTGACATATTCTGTTTTTGGGAATTCTTGGCAGGTAGTTACCGAAAAGAATCAGGCGCAGTACTGGCATCACAAAGACCGGACCTATAATTTCATATCTCCAAGCATGTTTGCGAGAATGTTTAAAGAGCATCCAATGGGAAAGACACTGGACGAGGAACTTGCCAGGCTTTTTGAGAAAACTGAGCTGCACAGAAGTGCTTTATCTTTCGAAATTTACTCGTTAAAAAAGTGGGAGTTGTTCAAAGCGTGCCTTTCGAGAGAATGGCTCCTCATGAAGCGCAATTGGTTTGTTCATGTCTTCAGATCAGCACAGGCAATTACCCAATTGGACTCAGAATGTGCAGTCACAGTACATGGTTAATGAGAAATGCACGCAAAATTCATTGACTTGGTGGTTACTCTTTGCAGCTCGTGGTCGTTACAGTTATTGCAGTGACCGTCTTCTTGCGCCCACGGATGAAAGTCGACTTGGTGCATGCGGATTTTTTCATAGGTTCCCTATTTTATGCTATCCTCCGGCTCAAGATTAATGGTCTTCCCGAGCTGGCAATGACTGTTTCTAGACTTACCTATTATGGAGTTAACTATAGTCCTGAACCACAAAGGTAATTCTGAAATTCGATACATCAGAGAGATGATACGATTTTTAGCCACTCACATTTTTCATGACTGTCAAGTTCTTTATCAATTCTTCCTGCTCTTACTATTGCATCAAGTATCGATATCAATATTCCGATTGATAGCTTCTGTGGTTCGAAATCCGCCTGTTGCAGCATTTTGCGGTCTATTCTCTTTAAATGTTTTGTTTTTATTCGGGTTTCGCCATCCCAAAACGTAAGTTCAATTTTATTGATTCTAATTATACAGACTTTAGCAAATTGATAGGAACTTAGGGCCTGCATAGTGACATTTCTAATTCTGAAAGTCAACCACCGACTGTCGCTACCAACTGCTGCCGCAAGACCACCGCCCACAGCTCACCGACCATCGCCCCTTCCCACGGTGGGTGGGCTGTGGGTGGCAATCCTGCAGCGACAGTTGGCAGTCGTGCGGCGGTCGTGCAGCAATCGTGCGGCGGTCGTGCAATGGTTGTGCGGCAACAAGTAGAGGTCGGCGATCCACAATTAAGAAGAAAAAAAATACAATAATTTATAAATTTTTACCAAACACATTTCCATATAATTACTAAAACATTATTTTACTCATAAATTATTTCCGGAGTAGAATAGAAAAAAACTATTTTTGAAAAGAAATAGTTCACCGGAATAGAAACGTTGTCATGCGCACCTATATGTGTTATGTGCCGTGCGCAAATTATGAAACCTTGCTTCCTTACTTATGACTCACGAGTCCCTACCTGCGAAGGTAGGGAATCAAACTTTCAAAATTTCCACCTCTCCCCCTTCTCACGAGAAGGGTGACTATTGCGGCAACTCCAATGGTTCCATTCGAAAACTTAGCTTGATTGGATAGTGACTTTACCAAATTTTCAAACATTGCATTACTCGTTAACTTATGCTCTTTATACAAAAGGAGAGCCATCCGGAGGGGTTAATGGATTTCTAATTTTTGGTTAAATTCATGTTATCTCTTAAATTGTGGCTACTCATTTAGCCAATCGTTGCATAGACAACCAGAAGTCGGTTCGGACCCCTAACAAAAAAAAATTGTTAAATTGCATAATACGAGCATTTGTCAATATATAACATTATTAATAATAGACTCATATAATTGCATTCTAATTGGACTGGCGCAGGAAAGTTCTAAGCCTGAATGAATATTGGTTGGATGTAGCTACTTCCAAGGCCCTTAATATATTTGTTAACAAATATTTTTAACAAATGTCAAGGGTTTCTGCTACGCGCTCACAACAAATAATATCAAAGCTGATGTTGTTAGCCTTTAGTTTGTTTTGATATTTGGTGAATATCTCAAGAAAGAAATCTCGCGATGGACGTTTGTTTCGAGTGAAAATTGTCACAGTTGATTTGACAAGAATAACCATGGACAGTTGATCTAGTAACACAAGTCTAATGAGAAGAGATTATGGGCAGTTGGTCTAGTTTGGTGACGCGAGATTGAGGCCATGGACTATGCAATCCCAAGTTATTGATTGGTTGTTGTGTATAGTTGCAGGTGCATTGCAATGACTTGGAGATTCAAGTTGAGATGTATTGATGCAAAAGTACCTAAATTCAAGGAGAACGTAATCACCACTAGAGCTCACACATGAAAGGGAGATTGTTAAAATACACGTGTGAGTTTGTGTAAGGGAGAAGTCTCATGATAGAGAATTGGGACTTGTTTGATAACATGCTAAACGGTACCTCATTCTATTATTTTGTTCCCCGAAACAAAAAAAAAAATGAACAAAAATTTGTTTGGTAACATTTTTGTTTGTAGAAACAAAATTTGTTATTGGTAATAAATTTGGAATAAAATCAAGAAGTAAAAAAAATTTACTTATTTATTCCTAGTAACAATTCCATAATCAAGCCCAAACAATTTTCTTTCTTTCTCTCTTCCTCTTCTTCTTCTTTTAGCTAGTCGCCGACCAGAGCAATGGTCAACAATTGACCAAATGAGGTCAGCAACCTCACCAACTATCATCTGGTTGATCACAGACCAATGTCGTGGCTAGCGACTAGCTATAGGAAGAAGAAAAAAGGATAAAGAAAAAAAGAAAAAATATGATAAAATTATTTTAAAAATTAAAAGAAATTTTAAATAATAGAAAATTTTGAGGGTCGTACCAAACACATTTTTATTATGGGAAATAATTTTTTAATAGTTACCAAACGCTTTTGAATGATCAAAAACTTGTCTAAGGAACAAATTTAGAAAAAAAAATTGAGTAAAAATTGTTCTTAGAAATATAATGGTTACCAAATACACCCTTAGTGTGATGTTGAATAGCTAACATATCCTAGTTGGCACATCTTCAAAGAATAGAAAACAAAGCATAGCCAAGGATTTTGAGAATCCTTAGGCTAGATTTCGATGGACTTACAAGCAACATAATCAAAGGGAGACTTTATTCTTGGCATTCTTAAAGCAATCAGATCTTCCATATCATTCATGTCCAATGGGTTAACTGGATGAATGATCCTTAGAGTTTTTGTTCAACAGTCAACTTGGATAATGAGAAGTATTAAGTCGAGACACTAAAGGAAAATAGGATTCGAAGTCTAGAATTCCAAAGTTTAAAGAGAGCTTCACCATTACACATTTGTCATCATGAGCTTAAATTGTAATCTTTGAGAGGTTGTAAAGAGAGTGAGATCAAAAGAAACGATTGCACCTACTTGAGTAAAGAATACTCAGTTATTTTAACATCTTATTAGTTCTTTAGTGAAATTCAGCCGATAGATTATTAACGTGGGAGAGTGGATGTGGACTTATCATAAGCCACACCGCTATAATTGTTGTGTGCAAATTTCTCTATCATTTAATGTCTCATTTATTCTGTTTATTTTACACAGTAAAGTTTGATCACTACATAGTTCTTCATCAAATATTGAAAAAGATTTAATCATTGTGAAGTCTTATTTCGGATTTTGTTCTTTCGTAATATTGAACTTGGTTGTTTTAAATTCCGCTTTAATTGCTTATAATTATCTACTCACTCCCCCTCTAGGTGATAATGATAGACTTCATGGGCATATCTTGTCTTATCCCATCCATCACTACTTAAACAGGCAACCTGCTTATTAGCCTTTACTAGTACCCGATGTAGGACTTATTGAAGCTCTCTCTTGCTGTCACACACTCACTCCCTTTGTCTCTCTCACTTCCCCTCACCTGCAAGAGCTCCCAAGGCATACTACTATATTTCCCCGGCAAAAAATGATGGTTGTGAATAACAGCCAATGGAGACAAGCCGCTCTGAGAGTCCTACATCGAATGGACATGCAAAGATCATATAAAAGATTATGCATAAAAGGTAAGCCATGCGATTACCCAAAGCATGGTTTTGTCGGCCTTTCGGCTAAGATTAATTGTAGAACCTGTGATGCATGTGGAATAAGTATGAACATAGCTTTTCTTGACTACTCAAAGCGTGGTCAATGCTAACACAAATTTTGAAGTAGTTTGATTTTTTTCGTGAATATGTGTTTCAAGCATATGTGACCGGTTTGATTGGACTAGTCGGGAATCGAAGTAGAGGACTACTCAGGAATTGAAGTGGACCGTCGGTCTGGTCCTCGATTCCCAATTTTGGGATGGAAACTGGACCGCCGAGAAACAATCACCTGTGGGTGGTGTGGTCACCTGGAACTTGGCCACTAGCTTTCCCTCTTCCTCTCTTTCTCTATGCGTGTTTTCTCTAATGTGTTTCAATTGTGATATTGGCGACCAATTGTGAAGACCTAACACGTGTTTTTAGTGAAAACCCAGGTCTTACTTCTATTATCCAGGCTTAGTTTCAGCCATATTAAAAGATTAGTGGGTTCATTTCATTAAGTTTAAAGCCTTTTATCAATTCTAACTCAGATGGGCTGAACATAATTCAATTCTAAAGCTCAACCACCCCCTCCCCACCTCCTTTTTCCTTGTGCAATTTTCCCCAGTATGGGCCTCTATGGGCTCGGCCGAATTTTCCTACCCTTATGGGCTTAATCCAGATGATTTAATTAAGCTCGTAGCCTTTATTTAAGTCCATCCACTTACGGTCTAATTAAATGCCACTGTCATGAGCTTATCAAATTACTACGAATGTAAATGCTCCTCATAACTCCATGCAATTAATTAATTAATTTTCCTCTATACTTACTAGTAAAGTAAAAGGATTCTTTCAAATCACGACATGTTAATCAAGTTATGCGATCCACAACAAAATCAAACTATTTAGTGTTTGCGATATGACTTTGGTCTGCATTAAATCTAGGTCAGCATCGTCATGCGGCATTGAGGAGGTTCTCTCAATGTCCCTAAGCCTCGAGGAAGAGCTAGCCTCGTGCATCAGTATTACCAAAATGCAGGATGAAGTTGAGAGAGGGCGAGAGGAATAACAGGCAATTCTGGTGGACCCGGATGCCTTACGGGTGATGAATGACGACTCCCTTGTTGAGGAATTTCTTCAGTGGTTCGCTACCAAAGTCAATGGGATTGCTAAATTCCATACGTTCAAAAGTCCAAGAGGCCCCTTCAATGAATGAATTGATGGGGTGATTTTACTTAGAGGATCCCACGGATTGGTTGATGGGACTAGGCCATGTGACTCTCCTGGTGTAGAAAACCAACAAGTCGTAAAGGGGACATGGGCCATTCATGAGCTATAAGGTGTCGAGAGGGCACAGGCTAACCCCAAAGCTCACTAAAGAGAGTTAGGAAATAGGTCGAGCTAATTACGTGGCCGGCTATATGTTCACTTTTGGTGGGGGAGCCGTATCATGGCAATCCAAACTTCAAAGCAGTGTATTCTATCGTCAACCGAAACCGAGCATTTAGCTTCTATCGAAGCTTGCAAAGACATAATATGGCTTATGAGATTCTTGAAGGAGTTGGATTATGTGGTGTTTTGTGACTGTCAAAGTGCCATTGACCTTGTCTTGCAATCCAATTATCATGTTAGAACAAAATGCATTGATGGTTGAAATATTCCCCATCCATTGATAACGGGGTTTATACATTTTTTTATATACACGTGGTTTCCCTCCATCTATCAACTTAAGAGTTGGGATTGGACTTTCTAACATTATATGAAAGCTCCAAACATTCATGAAACTTATGAAAATTGCAATGCCTTAGTTGATTAGTCAGGGTGTGGGATCTTTGCAATATTGCCATTTCTTTTTCTGAAAATGCCCATATACTTTGCTTTTTTTTTTTTAACATCCATCCCCATCCAAACCTTAGCCAACAAAGCACAAAACCTATACACCGGCTCAGCCACCACGGCCCCGTTGCCCACCAACTCCGATGCCATAGCTAAGCCAGCCTACTTCCTCATCTCTATCCCAGTCTTCTCTCTTGTACACGAAGCCACGCCACCATACCTGGAGGCCTCTTTAACATACTGACGGTGTCTTATTTAAACTTTAATATAGAATCTTTCATGTGATATGATAATTGCTAATGTAACAAATTAGAGGAAAATTTAAGATGTCGGATCGGTTCCCCCAAAGGAATTGCTGTCCGAGTGCAGCCGATGCGAAGAGATTCTCAGCAGATCAAGAATTTCAACGTATGGAATCACAAATAATCAACAATTCTCTGAAAAGTAAGTATCAACATGTTGCCAATGCAAGAAAAAACTCTCATATGATTTGTATATGCTTTAGGTGTATTTACAAAGTTCACATCTTTCTCTTGACTTAAAATTCAGCCGTCCGCCAAAAGCTTCACCGCCAGCTCGACCAAGGAATGGATGGTCATGTGGTGCCGGCTCACGCCAACCGTGCCGGAGAAGATGTTGAAGCTCTCGACCTCCGACGTGGTCTCCAGCACGTATTCCAGCTCCTTCTCCATCTCGAGATCCTGGAAGGTGAGCACGTTGGTCTCCTTGTCCGTCATCATCCAGATCGCCAGCTCGATGGCAAACCGCCGTATCCGGGGGACCTTGATCGGCGGGGACCGGTACTTCCTCAGGATCTGGACGAGGGTGTCGGCCAGCTCGGTCTCCCGTATCCCGGCCCTCTTGAACACAGCGCTCGACTCCTTGCTCGACATGTATTTGAAGACCTGGGCCGCCAGTCCGATCATCACCTCCTGCAGCTTGTTCTCTTCGGACATTATCGCCTTGAGAACCTGAAATTCCGATCGAAAATAGTATTTTTCTCTAGTCGAAAGAGGAAAATTTTAATAATGGAAGTGACCGGACCGAGAAGAGACGCTCACCGTTGGCGCGGCAGCGGTGGCTCCCCGGAGCTTCTCGAAGCAGCCGTCGCCGCCGAACGCGCACAAGTTCCTCAAGATCCTCCCCGCGTTCACCCTCAGCAGCGGCACCTCCAGCGCCTCCACGAGCCTCTCCAGGACCCCCAGCCTCAGCACCCTCCGGCAGTTGCTCTCGCTCTCCAGCACCAGCATCGCCACCGCCTCCCCGGCCGCCACCCTCACCCTCCTCCCTTCCTCGTCTTCCGCCCCCGCCACCTTCCCACCGCCGCCGTTGAGGAAGATCCTCAGCAGCTCCCTCAGCACGCCGCCCGTCCCCCCAATACGCTCCGTCGCGTCCTCCTCCAGCGCCAGGCTCGTCAGGATCTCGATCCCCACCTTCTGCATCGCCGGGTGCCTCTCGCCGTGCCGGAGGATCTCCCGGATGTTCCCGATCGCGAACACGATCTCCGATATCTCCCGCCGGAGCTGCTTCCCGGTTGCTCCCGCTGTGCTCGCCAGCATCCTCACCACCTGGAGCGACTGCTTCACGGTGAGGACCTGTGACATTGCGACGCTCGCGTCCTTCAGGACCCTCTCGTCAGCGTGCGTGAGGTCGATGATCTTCGGCAAGAGCCCTCTTGTGTTCCCAATCTTGCCGCAGTTGTCATGGTCGCGAGCTAATTTCTTCAGTATCAGGAGTCCTAGGTGGTTGAACGTATCGAATCCGTAGCTCGCATGGCCGTCGGAAGAGGCGGCGGCGGAGGAGGAGGAACCAATCGTCTTCTCCGCAATCTCGTCTGCCGAGACGGAGGAGGACCGGCTCTTCTCAAGGAGCGATGAGATCGATTCCATCGCGCCAGGGATTCCAGAGACTCGGAGTGCGTTGCGCTTCTTCCCGGCGAGCTTTGACAGTATTTCCGCAGCCGACCGCCTGATCTCCTCCTCCTGCGGGTCCTTCCAGTTCAGCATCTCGACAAGCCGCTCAATCACATATATGTTGGTCCCAATCTTTCGGAGGGTGTCGTCAGAGAACCGGCTGTTCATCACGAACTGGCGGAGGATCCTTACTCCGATGAGCTGCTCATCGGGGGAGTTGGAGTTGAGCAGCTCCGTCGAGAAGGTGATCATGTCCATTCCCAACCCATCGAAGATGCTCCCGTTGACAGACCGCGAGTAGGAGTCGTAGAAGAAGCGCCGGACCGCGATCAGGCCTGATTTCCCCAATTCACACTCCCGGGTCACCTCCTCTAGGATCTTGAAGAAGCTCACCTTCAACTCCCAGTAGGCCTTCTCCATCAGGAAGAGCAGGGCTTCAGCCAGGGCCAGCGAGTAGAAGATGTTCAAGGCAGCTTTCCGGTTGCGCTTGTCACTGTCGCCTTTCGCAACTTCGCCATAGTTGTGCCTGATGAGCTTCATTAGGGAAAGGACCACGCAGGCCGTCGCCGATAGGAGCTGAAGCCAGTAGAGCAGTTTGCTCACATTCCTGGCGAGGAACACCCATTTGCCATAAGGTAGGATCGGGACATCCGACGACGTCCACATGCGAGTCGATTTACGGTGGACACCGCCAATGTTCGGCGAGCCTGCAAATTCTGCCGCTATCTCCCTGTTCTTGTGGCTTCTCTTCTGAACCGCCGATGAAATGGGACGAAAAGCAGCCCTGAAGCTCTTGACCAGAAAGTGCGAGCTCGATTTGAGCGCACGGAAGCTGTTGATGCCTGCATCGGCGATCGACCAAGTCGCCTGGTGTTGCCACTCGAGCTCGTGGCTGCGGCTGAAAATCCGCGTCCCCTCGATCAGCAGTATGATGGTGATGAACCAGAAGTCGGTGTTATCCAGAGTGATGGCGAACCCACCAAGAAGGACCACCGTCGCCCAGATGAACCCGAGCGTTCCTAGCCCGGTTGCAGCCTTCTCGAACACCGCAAGCCGAAGGGCAAACAGCGTGAGTTTCTTCTCCGGCGCGTGGAACACAGGCTTCCCCGAGGTAACGGATTCCCCATTGCTGCTGTCTCTCTTCTCAATGCTGTTCCGCGGCTCGAAGATGGTGGTGCCCGAGCTGCAGGCGTCGCCGAGCCTGCAGAGCTCGGAAATCTGCAACTTGACGCTGCCTTGACTCTCTAGCGAATCGCGCTGATCCATACGACCAGCCCTCAATGCTGCTGCCCGGAAACGAAATGCTCAGCTCCGAGACGAAAGGGAGAGAGAATGAATCGATCGATCGACTAATCCAAGTCTGCGAATGCCGATACGAATTGGGTTTCGCGAAGTCAATGTTTGTTTCGAGCTTTGACAAGAGAAAGGAGGGAGTGGATTGGAGCTCTTATAAGGCATGAGATTGGAGAGAATGAGCTTAGGAGGCACGTTTGAGGCGTGGAGGGAAAGAGTGACGTTAGGTTTCTGATGTTGCCGTGACTTGTTCCAGGAAGTTATTGTGTCTGTTCCTTATCACTTCCTCTTCCCGGCCGACAATTCTCCCTCCACCCTTTCCCCCTCTCGTTTCGACGTCGGAACGGACCGGATTAGGCATGTGAAACATTCTATGGATAGGCTTGTTTTGCATTGCGTGGATGGAGCCGGTCGCAGTGCAGACGCTACGCGGAACTAGTGCTTCCGAGGAGAGAATTGTCGTCGGTCGTCGGTCGTCGGGTTGAGTCCAGACAATGACTACTTCTGCTACGCATCCAAAAGCGAGAATGTCTCGGTTAGATTCATCGCCAGTTGTCAGCTTTTTCACTTTTGTGCGGAGAAAAAGCAAAAAAGCTGGGTGGGGTGGACGTGGGCGGCGATGTTTTCTTCTTTGTGGTCACTTTTTCGTGGAAATTAGGGGGTAGGAAAGCCAAGAAGGAAACATGACAGTTATCAATAGGAAAAACAATACAAATCATCTTTAAAGTATGATCTAATATAATTTTTGAACTTTTAATTTAGTTGATATGATCCTTGAAATTTAGTTCAAATTTAGTTCGGTATGTAATGTTGTCTCTCAATTTGTAATTTTTTAGATGTGGTTCATGAACTTTTAGTACATGTCCAAACTAATGTTGTCCCTAAACTTAAATTGATTAAATGATAAGCTAAAAACTAATTTGGATTACATTAAAAAAAATTATAAATTTGGGGATGGCATTACATATTGAGTTAAAATGCAAAGACCATATTAAACAAATTAAAGTTTGGGAAGCACATTTAACTAAAATTTGTGGACCGTTTATGTCATTATTCTTTCTCAATTTGAGCTTATGTCCAACAAACTAATTTAACAGTCGGTTAGTTCACACGAGGCGCTTTGGCATCATACAAATCCCACGCTCCATCTTAATTCCATAACTCAATCTTACATATGTAATGTATCCCTAAGTTCTCATGATCCTCGCGTGGATCATGGGCTGCCCGGGATTCGATACCGTGGAGGCAAGGATGTGATCTTGCTGCTCAAGTTTAGACTAAAATTTCGGGGGTGACAAAAAAACATTTCAATATGTTTATTTTATGGGTTTTGCTAGATATTGTCTTTGGATTAATAACTTATTGTGAATTACATTTGAAGAAGTGAATTCCATAATAATTTATAATTACTTATTATTTGATTTTTTGTGATCCAAAACAGAATGTTATTTTCACAATAAATTAAAAATTGTCACTCAATCATTTTTCCTATTATATTTAACGTCTCAAATCCTAATCAACTCTTTGACTTGCACGCGGTGCTCTCAATTAGTTTATGATATCTTCAGTCATTCCTAATAAATATTAAGCTACTGATTTCTTGTCTAGCTGAGGGGTTTCCTAGAAACGAAATAGTCGAGTCTCCAGCAATCCAAGATCACGTAATTTCATGCAAATCGCAGCTCACAATATATTATAATTTATCTTAGGGAACAAGCCATTAGGGGAATGTCAAAGGACACATGGCACTTGGAAAATTGACTTATCCGTCATTCCAATGTATATTCTCTTGCTTTGTCCCTTGATAATTAAAGGAAATTGTCATGTTGTGTGTGATTATGGGGAATTAGTTGGGTCCAGTCTTTGCTTTCGGGAGTTTTCTTGTGTGAAGCTAAAGGCTTCCAGATGGGGACCCCAAAATGCTTAATGCCCCTTTCTCTCTCTATTCCTTTGGCCACAAGAAATAAATTAAAAAAAAATAGAATAACCCAATTGAACCATGATTCTAGATCGCTCTTTTCTTTGATTCGTAGGGTCCATGAGATCATTTCCGAGAAATTGCTTTCGAACTTTTCAGGATTTGAAGGATGAAAAATACACACGGAAATAGAAAGTATTCTTTACGACAAGCTTATATTGAAAAAAGTTATATGACAATAAAGAAATCATTTTCCCAAATTTCTTATTTTCTCAGTTCTCTGTCGTTCGTCAATTTTTTTATTTTCCTTTTTCCGATAAGTCTCATCCTTATCCTCCATAAATCATGTCTACCGTCTCTGTCTCCAGAATATCCTTCATTTAATGCTCGTATTCTTTTACATTCCCAAAAGCACAATCATATATAACATTTCATGGATATGATTTCGTAATTTCTTTCTTAATTCTTTTGTAGTTCCTTTTATTTTGATGGGATTACAAAATAAACAAAGAAACTTTGTTAGCCCATTATATATGATTTTTAACCATGCAGGCTACCTTTATTTAATTCACTTATTATCAAGTACCACAAAACATTTTTTTTTAAACTTGTTGTCAGCACAAACAAATGCTGAAAAATAACTTATCTTATCTAAAATTAACTTTTCATTGATAATAATTTTTCGGTGAAATCAACGGACCAAACACTCCTAGATTTTAAAATTCAATTGTTACCCTTAATTTTTCCCTCGAAAGGGGGCCTGTTTCTGAAACGTGATGCTTTGCGAGAGATTAGGCACTATATTGCATCGCACGTCAATTTCTTTTTCCCCTTGAAAAGTGAGGCTTTGGACCGGAAAGGTTGCTTTTGCGTGCGGTGGGGATTATGACCAGCTTATGTGTCGTGTTCCTTTGCAAAGTTCGATCGTGCCCCTTTGAGGAGTTCCATCTTATCCGCACCGCTTTCCTCTTT
The DNA here is from genome assembly GCA_017140165.1 of Eucalyptus shirleyi. Taxonomy (NCBI): domain Eukaryota; kingdom Viridiplantae; phylum Streptophyta; class Magnoliopsida; order Myrtales; family Myrtaceae; genus Eucalyptus; species Eucalyptus shirleyi. The sequence continues at coordinate 16,041,722 of CM029447.1, read as the reverse complement.
CCCTTCCAAGAAAAAAAGTCCCCCAAAAAAAAAGAGAAAGAAAGAGAAAAAGAAGTGGCCAAAATCAATCGATCGAACTTGGCAGTCACAGCTTGCAAATTCAGTACGCAACATTCACCGTTGCCAAGTTCGATGGCCTTTTCGCCAAGGTGATGCAGATTCCAGAACCAGCCATATCCGTAAAAGCTAATCCATGGACGCTGACGTGACACCATTTGAGTTGTAACCATCTAGAAACTAGGATTGTCACTTTCAATAGGTCTGCTACAGAAAGAGAGAGAGAGCTTGAGCTTGAGCTTGAGCCACATGCTGAGAGTGGGCGATGGGAGCGACGGTGGTGAGGCACGGTGCGACGCCACCGGGGATGACAACAGCGGTAATGGCCGGTGTAGTGGAGCCGAGCCGCCAATGGCGACGAGGAGGAGGTTTTGTTCTAAAATCAACTTTAATTGAACCAGGCTCCACATCATCAATTATAGATATCTCAAATACCTTTTGTTGAGGTAGTTCCGCGTCGATAAGAAATAAGGGAAAATTCATATTGAGCAGATTTCAGAAAGTTTAGGTATTAATTGAACAAAAAGAAAGTTTGGAGATTATATTCAACATCGAAAAAAAGTTCGAGGACTACTCATGGTATCATTCAACGCTAATTGATGTTTTAATGCTCCCTCTATCCCTTCTAGCCTTCCTCTTTCTCCTCTGCTCTCATTCTTCTGTCGAATTCTCCCAACTCTTTCTTGTTCCTTTTGACTCTTTCAACCGCTGCATCACAAGATCTCCGAGTTTGCGAGTTACGCGAGAATGTCAGGAAAATCCACCTCCTCGGAGAATCCAAATGTCGAAAGCATTAGGAATCCTCTCTTCCAAGCTACCCTTAAAGCTTGCTTAAAGAATTGTTTGAATGCGAAAGAACTTAGTGCTGTATCCAGTGGCTAGTGTTAAGAGTGTATACAGCCGAGAAGTTTGGCTACAAACAATGTAGCTACCAATGCAAGGCATTTCCCTGCAAATCCTTCTATCACACAATTGCGACGGGGGCCACTGGATTCAGTCTCGATGGAGCGATTGCTATTGCTAGACTCAAAAGTTTACCGCGAAGTGGACAATATACTCCATGGAATTGCTCAATCAGGGGGCTCGATAGTGGTCCACCAAATAACGCCACACACTAACCTTCTCCCATGAAATTGAGTGAATCCTAACTACCTTGTTCTTACCAAATGCTCCTAAAAATAAGTAAAAATCTAAACCTGAAAAGTACCCGTCGACAGAAACAAACATGACCAAAAACTTATCGGGTAAGAGTTCTGGGCACAGGAATAATTCACAATCCCACGTCCCAACTGACAACCCTTCAGGCAACACTAATACAATGGATGAGCTCACTGGTTGAGCACAGTGTGCCACAATGTCACCAGTCTAAATCCAAATAAGCCTTTGCAACTTGGGCATAAGTAAAACCTCAAATTGCATGACCAACTGTCACCTTATAGCGTCTGCTAGGCAAATGCCGCAGTAGCATGGCCATCAGCGTGACAGGGAGTAGACCTGGGTTTATGTCGCAGGATATGCCCCAAAGCTTTGGGGGATAAGAGAGATAACCAAACCAAAAAACAAAATGAAACTCATCATCATATATCATGTCAAGGAGAAGATGATTGATGCAAGACAAACGCAAATCAAAAAGTAAGATGAACAGCAAGCAAATGCAATAAGCAATAAATCGCACATGACCGCAAACGGGGTATCAAACGTTTCAAAGGGCCAAGCAAATAATCGTATGTATTACAGACTGCTTTCCAACTAACTGCAGATATTTTGCTGCTACGACAAACATAATAGGGAAAACCCAGGGGGAAAAGAAAGCTAAACCATAAGTGCAGAGATCAAGATTTAGCAACAGTACTTCATTGATGCTGTGCCCTGAGGAAGCAAAGAAAGATGTTGGATATGGAGGCTCTTCAATAACTTCCACAATTATTTAGGAGTTCATCATAATGATTTTTTTTTTCTTATTCTTATGCCAAGCTTATTTTTCATTGACCAATCACACACCATTCAAAACTGCAGCTATACATGATTTTACAAGATAGATGCCTTTTTTTGACACATTACACCAGCTGAAAAATAAGCTTGGCCTGTTTTTTGTGCAAGATTCCACTCTGCAACTTCCTGGAGAATCGCAATGAGTCAAATGAGAATAACGAAACCCAAATGAAAGCTTATCAACCTTCTGCAGCATATATTATTAAATAAATCACAGATGCTCCCATAAAAGCTCCCATAAGCTAACTGCCAAACAGCAGATGAATGCCTTGATAAACAAGATGTGAAATTTTTAGGCTTGCAGTAACAAATGCACAATCCTTGAAAATGAAGCTAATCTATGTTCCCTATATCACAGCAGCCCTTTGTTTAACTTTAGCTTTCTCTGCATCAATGATGGACTCCACCAATTTCACAGCATTCTCTAGCTGTCCTTCCTCATTCACAACAACATAGTCAAATTTATTAATGTGTCTGACCTCCTCACGTGCAGTTGCTATTCTGACAAGAAGTGATTCTTTAGTCTCTGTCTTTCGATTAATCAACCGCTGAACAAGTGCCAGTTCACTCTCTGCAACCAGAAATATAAAAACTGCAGACTGCCCAAGAACCCTCCTCAAGGTTTCTGCCCCTTGTATGTCCACCCTCAACACTATATCAAACCCCTTCGCCATGTACTCACGTATTTGCTGCTTTGGAACACCCTTATAATCACCATACACTAAAGCATACTCCAGTAGTTCATCCTTTTCGATCATGGAGAGAAACTTCTCTTTAGTGACAAAGTAATAATCCTTGCCATCAACTTCACCTGGTCGCATTGGCCGGCTAGTTGCAGTAACAACAAAATGGAGACTGTCTCTAACTTCCCTCAATCTTTTAATGACAGCGTCTTTTCCCACTCCACTCGGTCCACTAATGACAATAACCAAAGGTTTTGGAACAGGGCGCAATGGTTCAATGCTAAATGAATAACCCACTGAGGCTTCAAGGGATCTTAGCAATTCATTCTTATCAGCTTTGTCAAGCGACGGGATGGGTACAGCAGGGGGTCTTCGTGCATCATTCATTTCGGAATTCGACGAAACAAAACGAGGAGCCACAGAGAGCTTCTGAGGTGTTGGCTTATAAAAGTTCTGAGTGAATCTTTTGCAAAAGGTTGGCAAATGGAGGTTTGTACAGGCAATAGAATGGCAAAGTCTCTGAAAAATCATCGGACGAAAATGTTGACAATGTTGATGTAAGAGCAGAAATCTCTAACTGATGTAACTTATACTCCAGGGCAGATGCTCCAGTGTCTCACCTGCAGACTCCAGAATCCAATACAAAAATCAAGAAGACGCCGCTATGATGCTAATAGGATGTTTAGCAATGGTGCACAGTGACAATGGATGCACAACCAAGGAATTATCAATTATCTACTGCAGATCAATGATCTTGCATGGCCCATATTAGTTACAGTAGCAATGAAATGCTGATAGCATCACAGAACCAGTATACATCAATTAGAACCAAATAACCAATAATGTACCAATGGGTATATGTATCCCCAAAAAATTAATATAAGGTTTACTATCTAATCTTTTGACAGTACACCATTAAACATTTTAAGCCTAGGTAAGCATAACAAAATGAAAGCAGCACTCCAAAATAATCTCGTCTCTAGATCTATCAAATCTTTTGTAGCCTGGACATGGAGAGTGAATTCGAAGCAGCACTAAGAGCACTAAGTTTAGATGAGAAAAACTGCTTTTTATTCTACTAGGCCATCCATCAAACGGGTTGTGCGCATTGAGTGGACGTTGCAACCCACAACTTCACGTGCTCGAGCGAGCCACAGTTACCACCAGCTCGATCCTCAGATCAGCATTACAGAAACCGCAAAACTTTCAACCCACCAGAAACTCGAGCATTATCACAAAATGGCGTCAAGAAACCAAAACCCAGATCAAGAAAAGTCGAAATGCCAAAAGCAGAACCATTCAAGAACCCGAAACATTTCCCCCGACGCATCTCCCCCGCGACGAAGGAAACAAGAAAAGGGCAAAAGGGAAAGAAAGAAAGAAAGAAAGGAAACGATGGTCATGCACAAGCGAAGCGCAAGTCCGATTCCTACCCACGAACCCCATCGACCCAATGGAAACACAGACCCAGAAAAGGAGGCCCATTTCCGATCCAAGTTCAGAATCACCAAGAACGACAAAATTCAAAACCCAACAAGAATCGGCGAATTCCCATAAGAAGCGAGGGACGGGAAAGGATCGCGGCTCACCAGGCGGAGAATCGGGAACTCGACGGCTTGGGGAGCGCGGCCGAGCGTTACGGATTTCTCCAGGCGATTCGAGCGCGTCCCATGGCTAGAGATCTGCTTTTGTACCGGAGCTGAAGCGGAGGGGAGATGAAGAGGCTCCGCTTCGGAAAAAATACCTTGCTTAGAGAGAGAAAATGAAGACAGAATTAATTTTTTACCTTCGGGATTTTTGTCTTCATACGCAGGGTTTAATGGGAATATATTATATTTTTTAACATTATTTTTAGACAATGCGAACACAATAGGTGCATCAAAAAATTAGTAATTTTTTTGTCTATTATTTAATATAGTCTCGAAAGCAAGTTTTAAGGTCCGAAACGCGATGTAGACGTTATGGTATCTCAAAGGGAAAATAATTATGAATGGTATCTAAGTTTTGACCTAAAATGCAATGTAGTGTTATCCCTGAATTTTTAATTTGTTTGATAGGTGGCAAATTATTTAGTTAGTCTTTTCGTTTGCTTAGATGATAGATTGGATGTTAATTTATGAAGTGAATTATTATATATTGAGTTGGATTTATAAAATTGATAAGTCAACATATCCATCTTTTTATCTGTCTACTTTAGAGAAGAAAAAAACAATATAAGGCATTAACATGTCCACCGATATTTGTAGACATGTATCTTATCTTGATTTGAGATGCATAACTTACTTCAATAATTTCTATTTAACTTTTTTTTTTTTAATTTTCCACCATTCAAACACGGAAAAATGGGAGTCACATAAGCAAATTTAATATTTTAAATTTATGAAAGGACAATATTGAATATTCTAATATTATCTAAAAACTCTATTTGTTAATAGTTCATGAACCATATTAAACAAATTAAAAACTTATGAACAATGTTGGACCAAAATGTAGAGATTATTTATGTCATTTTCTCTAATCTTAAACTAAAGCAATGGACCTCATCCAACTTATTGGAAACAAAATTTTGAAAGTAGTGATTATTTATTTTCTATCTATCAAAACACATTTTTTTTTTCATTTTAAACAAAAATAAATTTCACCACGTGACCAAATTCATGCATAATAGATACATATAAAACTGAACTATTTTCTTAAATCAACATATTTTTTCGATACAATTTTTTATTGGGGCACTTGTACAATCAATTTTAGATTTATTATATATATATATATATATATATATATATATATATATATATATTAGTTCAATCTTAAATTTTTCAATTTTGACTATTTAATTCTAAAAATTTACATGAAATTTCTTTATAGTCATTTAAACAATCTTTTGCAAAATAAATATAAAAAAAAAAAAGACTAACGTGACTCAATCACCATTGAAAATTGACAAAAATGATTACATTAGAATTTTATACAAAAATTTAAATTCAATTAGAAAAATAAAAAAATTTAAAAGTAAATTGGCAAATCAGCGTTGTGGTAATGCTATCATCAAAGAGCGGCTAGATCGTGCATTATGTACGCGATTGATTGGCGAGTGAAATTTGCCAATGCAGAAGTTATAGCCTTACCTCGCTATTGCATCCGATCACACCACTTCTACTTACTACGATCTAAATGCGAGTCAAAAAGCGCGATTATTTACCTTTGAATCTTTCTGGCTGCAAGATCCTGATTGCCACAGGGTGGTTTCTGAAACCTGGTCTTCTTCCTCTCTCATACATGCTACAATTTCCAAGAAACTCCGGGCTACATCGGCTGCCTTGTCTCGGTGGAGTACTAATAAATTCGAGCGGGCCATCGTCAACTTACTATCCTTCAGCAACAACTTCAACAATGCACCAACCGACTGTGGTGCATCAAAATGATAGTCATATCAATTCTCTCAAGACACAAATTCAGAACATATGGTCTCAAGAAGAGCACTACGGGCGATGCGGTCTCGCATTAAATGGCTGCGGTGTGGGGATAAAAACACCAAATTTTTTCATGCTACGACTATCCAACGCAGAAACGAAACACCATCGGTACCTCGAGAGATAACAATGACAACCGGATCCGAGAACCCAACAAGCTGAAAAAGATGACTTTTGAGTTCTTTAGGGACCTCTATTCTTCCGAAGGCCCTAGGGATTTTCATCCTATTCTTGCTCAATGTCCTACGGTAGTTACAGATGATATGAATGTTTTATTGACTGCTGAACTTACTCGGGAAGAGGTCAAACAGGCTACCTTTCACTGGCGCAACCAATGCCCCGGTCCGGATGGCTTGAATGGCCTCTTCTATCACCACCACTTTGGGATATTCTTCGGAGGACATTTATCGTATGGTCCACACTTTCTTCGTTCGGGAGTGCTTCCGGCAGAAATCAACAGACATCCATCTCTCTAATTCCCAAGACTCCAAACCCCGAAAGGTTAGATCGGTTTCGTCCGATTAGTCTATGTAACTTTAGTTACAAAATTTATATAATAAATTCATGATTGATTGGCAATTTTTCTATTTGCAATGACCAATCCTAGTCTTCAGACAATGAAATTGTAGTACTTGCCAACATTTCTGAAGATTGCCATGCAATCTCTCTTCTGCCTTTGGGGAAAACTAGATGTAAGTCTCCGAATTATCGCCACATTTCATGCTTCTCGAATTTGTATTCCATGCTATCAAGTCCTTGAATTTATAACAACCATTCACTCGTCTTTTGATCCTCAATTCGGATAATTGGATAACTCATCAATCAATTCATGGATTAAGTCCCTAAAACTTTCTCTAGTTTTCCAACCGAGTACCTGAACTTTGTTTTTTGTCTAATCAATTAGTCGAACTCTTCAAAATTGACTTATCTAGTACTTTCGCTGAATCAACTGCCAAGTCATGTGCTTTTTTATGACGTGGCTCGCTTGCGTAGTTGTTGACGTGGCTTGTCACTCAGCAAAATCGATACCAATATGGCTGAATGTTCGGGTATTTGATTGGACGTTCAGGTACTTGATTGAAAAATGACTGAAAGTTCAGGTACTTGATTGGAAAATGATTGAAAACTCAAGACACTTGCGACGTGATTTCTCAAAATGTTAGTTGATGAACAGAATTACTTGGCAGCGAGAACTCCACAATCCAGTACAGTACCGACAACTGAGTCTTTAGGGATGACTTATTCAGAGAGCTTATCCTGAAAAGGAATGCAAAAGGGAGAAAAACCCTCATGAGACCCATCAATTCGGCCATGGATTCTCCTCACCTGCCCATTGGCTCCTTCCCATTCCGGCAACAGGTCTCGGGCTCGCTCAATCTCTATGCAATCAAATATCTAAATTCGAAGAATTGCGTTACGCTAATATTTATATTAATGCCATTTCAGTATCTAACGGTATGTCATGTTTCGCTAAGGTGACATGCATGTCTTCTTCTTTTTTCAGCTAAGGTGAATATTGGCTTCTTCCCATGACCGGCAACAGGTCTCGACCAATCCAATCAGTGCCTTCACGGCAACATTCCCATAACCTCAAGAAAGCTAATGCTACTTCATTTTTACTCAGAATACATTTCTGTCATTGAAAGCAGCCCGATTCACGGGTTCTTATTTCAGAAGAGTTACAAAACAATGTACACAGAACAAATACCACAGTCTGCATCTGAAAATAGAAATCAGTCCCAGAGAAGAAATCAGTGAAACGAAGTCCAAATAAATTTACCTCGGACTCCTTCATTACTTCGTCAGTTTCCGAGAAGAGCATGATCATAACTTCTGCTTATACCACCACCACCAGGCGCTGCACCGTAACCTGCGATTAGTTGTTTACCAGCACAAGCAGAGTTTGATCTCCCCCGCGGACTATAAGCTGTATCCAATAAATAATGACAGTGGCATGTTAATCTTGAGATTCTAATCAATGCGTTGGCCCGATCGACACACCCAATCGACACACGATTGAGCCAGCATGAAGCTGGACAAGCATAACGCATTTGTCCTGGGAAAACACCAGTACTGGTCTTCCATTCAGTACCAATTGTTTCCGGGGCCCCCATTAGCAGCAGTGACTTTCCTCGGCATATACTGAGGCTTAGGCTGCACTCCATTGGTAATTCCAATACCTTCCTCTTCAGCTCTCTCGCTCTTGCAACCTGGATTCCTTCTAGGATATGAACAGCCTGTGGAAGCATGTTGAGCTGCAATCACGGGATTCCTCACCATCCTCCTTTGTTCAACAGCCTCCGTAGACGCTGCTGCAGCTGCCCCGCAGTTGTAGCTGCAACACAGAGCCGATGACTTTCCCTGGCCTTGCAGCTCCACCTGCAGTGAAAGCTATTAGGAAACGATTACAAGCAAATGCCTGTTTTCCAGACTTTTTGAGTAAACTAACGTAGCCTAAAGTGGAGACGATGGAACAAAATAAGTTGCATTATAGGTACTTTGAGGGACTTGAAGAGGAAGCCTTGTCATCGGGATTGTAGAGTTCCTCTCAGTATGAGACTTATCGGTTTCTTTGATGGAACATTTGGCCATATCATCTGACACCTCGTTTGAGCCCTGCACTGAATCTGAGTATAGAACACATGCCCTGCAGTTAAGTATCTTTGTGAGTCCCAAAATGTGAAAGAAGAAGCCTATAAGATATTACTAGCAGAAAAAATGAATCATACCAAAGTGAACCAGAAAATATACCTAGGCAGTGAAGCATGCTGTCTTTCGAGTGGGGGAGCAGTAGAACCCTTCCCATAATGCTCCTCAAGGAAAGCAAATTGCTTCTTGAAATGATCGACAGCACTGCACAAAAATTGTTTGTCTCAAGGAAATTCATGCAAGAAACACATACCCAAAAAGCTGTAACAAGAGGCTTTGTTTCGTTGCATGAATTGGTAGTGGAAATCATTTATTGCCTAGCTGCTGCTTGAGTAATGAATTAAAATATATATATATATATATCGTGCTTCCTAGCAATTTGTGAAGCATTTAATCAGTATCACTAAAGCAAGTGCTGCAAGGACAAGATGCATATGTAATCTATGTCTCCAGTATGAACATGAAAATGTTTAGGCTCTTCATTTATCATTCCATCATGAGAGAAAAAAAAATGTAAGATTCTTTTCCCTACAAATGCGTTGATTTGTCTAACACAATGACCTAGGAGCAAATGAAGATATGTGCTTCACAAAAGGAAACCTCTTAAATGAAATGGTTTAGTCAATGAGTGCCCCTAGGCCACTGATTAAGAATGCTTAATTAGATAATTTCAATTCTCGAAAGAGCAGTTCCACATAACACCAGAAAAACAATATAATTAATTGCTTAACATGTGCCTTAGTAACACTCATTAACACAATCCATTATATGTTCAATATTTGCTAAAGTTCCGGCTCTAATGACATCCATTATTCTTCCAGAATAACCCAAATTGTAGCATCATTTACAAAGCTTTTAGCTCCACTTCTGCCCATGGCTTTAAGAATATGATCCAGCATGCTTTTTGACATCAAAAGCCAGTTGGAAACTAAAACAAGAGAGGAAAAAGCAGGACCAGAAACTGTTCCCCTCATTTTCCCAGCCTCTCCACACAGGAAAACACTGCCACCTGTTTACCTTTTAATGACAATAATCGAGGATAATGGAAATTGTCCTTTTAAGATTAGGTGTAGAGATATAAAATGTACATCTATAATTCTCTTTTTTTTTTTTTTTCCTTTGATGGGCAAAAACTTTAAATATAGGGCACCATGGGTGTGCAAACCCATACAAAACAGCCCCAAATAACTAACATTAATCCATACCTATGCTCATTTTGAAATAAAAGCCAAAAAGACTAAAAGCTAAAGCTTTCAAAGACTACATTACTGAAAGTTGCAAATAAAACGAAAAGACATATATAAGCCAAAAAGTAAGAGCTAAAGCTCTAAGCCCCTAACCACCCCAGGGCTTATCGGACAAAAGTTGACTAACTCAACATGAAAATAATATTGATCAATCCTATTAGCCAACAAACCAGAGTAATGCCAAAATAGAGCACAGCTATATTTCAAACTGAAGATATGCTTATGGAAAGAAAAATAAACCCAAAATTAGTGAAGAACAGCCAATAGAAACATGACAACGATTCCATGCAAATTAAAGTCCATTCTCATTGTATTGAATGAACTGGAGCATTTATTCATTACCTCGGATACATGAAACCTGTTGGCTCAGATCCTTCCATGAACTCCTTCAGCATCTTCGGATGATACTCTAGTATCTCTCTGTATATCAGCTCCCTCACATCTTCTTTGGTTATTCTCCGCCTTTCAAACTCAAACTCCATCTTTGTAACAGGTTGAGCAGAAGGTTCTCTCTCGATCTTGGCCAAGCCCTTAAAATAGGGATCAGCAAGAGCCTACTTCCAGCCAGCACATGGTATCAGTCAAGGAATTAATACTATAAGCAAGGTCAACAAAAGAGAGATAAACTCACTTCTTCAGCACTTGGACGATCCTTGGGTTCAAATGCCAACATTCTTTCTAACAAGCGAAGTGCAAGCGGATCTGCATTGGGAAACTTCTGTGATAGAGGTATAGGTCTTTTCTTTCTCATGCTACTCAAATATCTACGGGCTTTTTCATTGCGTACCTGTTCATATAAAGTCGACAATTCATCAAAGGACTGAGGGTAAACATGCAACCCATATTGAGACAAATGAAACGAAGGCATCATTAACATGCACATTTCCTGACAAAACTGACCCTGCCAATGGCTTCAGCTGAAGGTGTTCCCAATAGATCAGTTATCAAATCTAACTGGTGGACTACATTTTTCCCAGGGAAAAGGGGCTTTCCAGTCAAAAGTTCTGCAAAGATGCAGCCTATACTCCAAATGTCAATGGCCGGTGTATACTGAAACGGAGCAGAGATTTGTCAGAACACATGAATTAAACACTGCAAATGGAACAGACTACTATGGAAAGAAGCTGGGACACAACAGCAAAGGAGCTTGAGTTGTCAGCTTTGACATACTTATCACTGTCATATGCGGGTATTCTCTGAGTGGATTGACCAAAGTAACTGACCCAAAGAAATGGAAAGACATCATAGTAGTGTATGGTAAAAGTAAGATTTTTTAGGTGTGTGACTAGTGCTCGAGAACTAACAATAAGAAAACAAAAATTTTGGTTTTGGAAGTGGATCAAGGTTTCCAAAACTTCTGAAAAACAGCAAATGGTAAAAATATCAAAATCAGATAAGCAGGAATTAATTCTTGCACCTTTGAAAAGAAGGAACCACATAATTCAGGAGCCCTGTACCATCGTGTGGCAACATAGTCCTGTGCAGAGAGAATTCGAGAAGTTATATCATAGTAAAGCATCATTATCCCAGCAAAACAGCAAGAATTTCACAATTGAAATGAAATGAAAGTTCACATTGGCAACATACTTACCGTCCAAAAGATGGCCGTTGGAGTATCATTAAAAGCTACTCTAGCAAGGCCAAAGTCACAGATCTTGAGTTTACAGTCAGCATTTGCTAAGATGTTTTTTGGTTTCAGATCCCGGTGAAACACATTTGCTGGATAAACAGTGGGTAACATATCAGATCCATAATTATCATAGTAAACTCAGCATATTCTAATGCAAGAAGCCTGATAGGGTGTGGAAATCTTAATTGATGTTACAGAAGATAAGATAATGTATCTCAATGGACAAAGTTAAGACCTGTATGAATGTACTTGAGTCCTCGAAGAAGCTGGTACAGAAAGAACTGGTAATGTTCAGGTGTTAAATCATCATTTGCCTTGATAACCTGATGTAGATCAGACTCCATCAGCTCGAACACGACATAGATGTCCTTAAATTCCCTCCTGGATGGAGGTAATAGGATATGCTTAATCTCCACAATGTCTGGATGGCGCAACAGCCTAAGAAGCTTGATTTCACGGAGGATGCGGGTGGCATCAGAGACATGTTCAAATATATCGTTGATTTTTTTGATTGCGACCTTTTCACCCACATGTGTATCGTACGCAGAGCAAACAACACCATAGCTCCCTTTACCAATGACTTCCTCTATTTTATACCTGCTCCCTTCACCATATTCTGTGAAAAAATCTACTTCTGCAGACTACATCGGCACATCAAAAAATATAAGTTCATGAACACAAAATTATGATTTTGACATAAATTCAACTTAAGTCCAAAAAATCCCACAAAAAACAGTGACTTGTGCCACAAACGCTCAAATTCAGCTAGTAGATAGAATACGCAACATTAGTTAGACTATCCACAAGGAAGAGGAAGTTCTTTGTTTGTGGTTCAGGTCGAAAAATGGAAATCTCTATTACAAACTTGCAACTAGCATCCATGAGCCACATATTTCACCATCCTAATCACATATTCAGAATTTTTATCTCCTTGAACTTGATGCAAATTAAGTTTTGATGAGTAGAAAAGGTAAGGCATCTATTACTTTGCAGCAAAGATAACAACAAGCAACTTTGGAGAAAGGACAATGCAGTTTCTGTGTGATGGAGTCAGATCATGACGACGACAAGATCACAAGAACGACAAACGAGAATCAGAAAAAATCAAAGTTCACACCACACAAAAGGTGCATGATCCTGTATCTAGTTCTCAAGCCTCACATGCTCTGGAAGCTCAGAAGATAACTTCTAGTACCAAATGACAGAAACAAAGACGCCCACAAGAAATCATTCTTCTAGCAGCTGGTTGAGACCAAGCATTCAAATCTACACCGAGTCGTCTAATTCCCATAGATTCAAGAGAGAAGAACCAGTAGTTGACTTTGGATATGCCACACAGTCTGCAAACTACGTGCCAAGGGAATTGGATTTGCGAGAGAAATAATGATTCTTGATTGAATTTCATAACCCGAAGAAGAAACGCAAAATGCATCCAGATCATCAATCCAAATGCCCAGTGGGACCCAGGATGCAACATGGACGTTTACAGCATATGGCAGAGTAGCTGAGAGAAATGAACTTGACAAACCGTTCTGTCCCACACAGTCATCTAAGCATTATTCTCACCACAGAACCAAAAAACCCAGTAAAGATAGACCGCAAAAAAAATTAGGGACCAACTCCAACATTGGATTGAAACAAAAGACCCTTTCGATCCGCGATGCGACTTTTACTCAATGAACTTGGATTTCCACGAAAACCAACATCAGAAATATGGAGACATGCGACCATACGCATGCGAAAATCCTACCTTTTTCCGCTGATCAGGCTGCATCTCAGCAACAACGCATCAAACAAATCTCTCTTCAACAACACAACTCGGAAGCCAAAATCTTCGAACACCAGTGATCGGACTCCACCTCAAAACCCACCACAAGAATCCCCCAGACGGGCACAGAAAACCCAACTCGCAAGGGGAATAACAACAAGGGAAACGCTTCAATCTCGAACTCAACGGGGCACTCGGGGGCAAAAGGCAGGAGGACAGTAACTTTCCAAACAGGCACGATACGATGGGAAATCTTGACGGGAATTTTCTTTCTTTTCTATATTTTATTCGGGCAATGGAGATGGGGAGGAATCCGTTCAAGAGAGAGAAAGGAAAGGCAAAAGGGACACAGTGCGGCCAAGAAGTTCGGCGGAGGCGACTAAAAAATGCAGGCTTCCAAAAGACGGCCCGAGGATCAGAGGGCTTCGACCCAATCGAAGGAGGAGGCCAAGCTCTGATCTTTCCACGAAACCTTCGACCAGAAGCCAAGAGGAAGAGAACCCACTTCGCAGGATCCGAGATAGGCGAAGATCTCTAATCAACCGCTCACGAGTTCAAGCAAAGCAAGAACTGCAAGAAAACGACCCACGAAAGAATGGATGAAAATGCTCTGTTTCTCGGCGAGGAAGGAGGAGGAGGGGGAGTTCAAGATCGGAAATGGGAGAAATCTTGAGGAGGGACTGATGGGCTTTTCTTGATCTGAGCAAGGGAAGCGAATCGAAGGAGTCGCGGAGGTGCGTGCCGCTTCGAGTTGAAGCCTCTTTTGCAGTGCCAGGAGAGAGAGAGAGAGAGAGAGAGAGAGAGAGAGATTTTCTTTATTTTTTTTTATTTTTTTAATTTTATTATTTATTTTTTTTTTTTTTTTTTGTGAGGAAAGTAAGTGGAACATGGGGGACGACAGAGATACATTGATATCATATGGTGCGCGCAGAAAAGACGCTTTTGCCATTGAATCTTGCGCGTTTCCTCCATAAAGGGATTCTCTTATTTAAGCTCCTTCTCCTTTTCTTTTTTTCTTTTTGGGTAATGTTATGAATTCCCACCGATTTTTAAGAATAAGGATTAATCTGAATTTCCGATTTGACTAATTTTGATTGTCAAATATAGAGTCACAAGTGCAATTCCCTCAATTTTAGAGATTCTCTTATTTAAGCTCATTTTCCTTTCCTTTTCTTTTTCTTTTTGAGCAATGTTATTCCCACCAATTTTAAAGAATTAAATCTAAATTTCCAATTTGACTAGTCGATTTTTAAGAATAAGGATTAATCTGAATTTTTTCCTACCGATTTGAATAATTTCAATTGTTGAATATAAAGTTGCAAGTGCAATTCCCTCAATTTTAGGGATTCTCTTATTTAAGCTCCTTTGCCTTTTCTTTTCTTTTCTTTTCTTTTTTTGAGCAATGTTATGAATTCCCACCGATTTTTAAGAAAAGGATTAATTTGAATTTCCGATTTGACTAATTTCGATTGTCAATATAGAGTTGCAAGTGCAATTCCCTCAATTTTAGGGATTCTCTTATTTAAGCTCCTTTTCCTTTTTCTTTTCTTTTCTTTTTGAGCAATATTATGAATTCCCACCAATTTTTTAGAATAAGGATTAATCTGAATTTCCGATTTGACTAATTTCGATTGTTAAATATAGAGTTGCAAGTGCAATTCCCCCAGTTCAAGTGTTTTGAGTAAAGCGCTATGAAACATAGTGAAACATGGCCCTCTAAATTAATTTTGAGTTTGAGATGCAATGAATTGTTTTTCAATTTCACTATTCAAATGGTAGAATCAAATTTTTCTGTATATAATTTTCAACTTTAACACATTTCTCATATTTTGTTTCAATTACAATTATCATGTTTTATTTACCGTGGATTTTCTTGGTCTAGTTCCCTAAATAAATTATAAACTTAAGGGTCAATTCTAGCACTAACTTTCTATTCTTCTAAACAATGTGAGATTTCTTATTGAGGTCTAAATCTGACATCCATTAAGTTATTGTCTGATCCAATTGTAAAAAGTTCATATGAAAATAGACATAGATTATGCGCCTCGCACCATCGTTGACCCGACATTTGATTCGAAGAAATGGCATCGTTTCTTTAAACCTTTGTTAAAATTGACAACACTCTCCTCCCGAAAAATCAGGGGAAATTTATCATCAGCAGCGAACCTAGCGAGGACGTCTCATTGCTTTTCATGGCGTCAATTCTTCCAAGTGGTCCATGGTGCAAAGCTCGATGGCTTGCGGAGAATATTTTGCAAAGAGAAAGAGTTCACGAATCCTAATGTTGCCCCCGCTGTGAAGAAAACAGTGTTACTTTCTTTCTTCGATTGGTACCATTGGTCGGCAACAACTTGAGGCACACGGTCCACGTTCATCGCTGCATCGACTTTTTAAATGGTAGACTCAAAAGGCAAATTGACGGGTGCCAAATTCAGATCACTTTTGCACCTTTCTTAGACGAATCTAAATTTGTACTAAACCGATAAGTTTGCTTTTTTTAGGGAATGAAGCGGTTCTTTCTAGAGATAAACAGTTTCAAGTTATGTACATATTCCACCTAAAACCTAAAATCGACTCATTAGAACAAGTTATTTATTTTAACTTACCTTGCATATCCTTGAACATATTATTACTTATCACAAGTTTCTAAGTCTGTCCAAATTCTACATGTATTATTAGTTGAATGATTGTAGTGAGTAATAGCTTTGGGTATGACTTGGTCTTAAAAAAACTATCAAGTTTCTAAGTTTTAGAAGAGTTCCTGTGCTACCTTTTAATTTTCTCTCCCTTGGGAAGAGATAGTAAAAAAAAAAAGAAGTCCAAATGCAATTTATGATCACTTAGAACTTGGGGGATTTCTATTTAACCCCAATTTTATAATCAAGTCTTTGACCATCGTTAATTGACGGTGACTTTTTTTATCGAATATTGTTTATTCATCGTGACCTCACTCATGCAAATGAAGCACTTATGACTCAATTGACCAAAATTTAGATATTTATATAACTCAATTGGCGGATGCTAAGAAAAAAAAAAACAACTAAGAAGCAAAATTAGACGAGAGTAGACCGGAGAGAGCTTGCCCTTTTTTTAAAAAAAATATTTTCTTTTGGGGGAAATATTAAAATCCTCCTGGCGGTTTGCTGTTGCCACGGTCGGGCGACTGCGGGACACATGGCGCGTTTCGGTTGGCCGGGAGCAGGGGGAGAGCTCAACAGCTCCACATGGATGCTGGATAAGATGGATTCCGGGTGTCTCCCAACCGCAGTCCGTTAAAGCAAACAACGTCAGATCAGTCAACGGCCCCGCTAAACTCCAAATCAACTGTTGATTATATCTGAAACTGCTCTACCTGACCGTAGAACCGGACCGGATCGTTTAACTAGTTCGGTCTAAATTTTTGGTGGGTCCAAGAACCGGTAGATAATTTTTTTTTTTTCCTCTTATATTTTCTATAAGCTGTAAGTTGTCATTCTTGCAACAGCTATCTTGTCTATGCAATTATCATGTTGCATGCTTGTTTGAAAGTAAATATAAGAAAAACATTATTAAAACTTAACATATGACCTGAAGTAAGCCTTAGAAAAGGAAAGGAATTAGTCGCACAAACATGGTAAGGTCTCTAGTTCATTTCCTATAAACTCATGCATGTCCAAATGAACATTGCTTTTGTCTGGGTGGTCCATCAACAGGTATCCCTGATCATCTTTTGAGAATTATAATAATAAGAATTGTAAATATATATATATTGATTCAATAACCAAACCGATTATCACTAGTTCCAAATTTCAAGAATCAAGAACCACCCCACTTTTGAGTTGGAACTTAACTAGTGCTCACCCCTAATTATGCTCTATTTTTTTTTTTGGCTAACATGAATGATTTTATAAAATATTTTTCTAAAAATTATGACTTATATCATTTTAAAAAATAAAGAAGCAAAAAAATACTTTGGTTGTCCATGAAAATATTTAAATATAAAATTTTATTGATAATAGAAACATTTTCTTTTTACTAATTATTTCAAGCTGCATAAATGATCATTTTTAGAAAAATATTTTTTAAATTAATTATTTTTTGCAAAATAAATGGAGTCGTAGTATAAAAGTGTATCAAGTTTGTTTTAAAAAAAAGATAGAGTAAAAGAGTGTCAGCTCAAAAAGATTTAAAAAAAAAAAAAAAAAAGAAATCGAATACACGATAGATATATATATACTTACTCCATGCGAAATTCATGGCACTTAGAAACAAAATTTAATATCCGTGCAAAAAACCCTCTATGGACTTCCGTTTTTTGTTTTTTTTTTTCCATGGTGAAGACTAAAAGTATTAAGTCTAAAAGAAAATCATATAATGGCTTGCAAATTCGAATATGATTATGTCGTTTTCTTTCTACTTCTCCGGCAATAATCACCCATTTCATAAAAGCTTGTTTTCTCTTTTTCAGTTTCAACTTTTTCTGACGCGCGGGGGCGTGCACGCCAGTGTTTCCTAGTATGTACATATGGGGAGTGGTGTTCCATGTCACAACTGCTGGATTTTTCAGTAGTTTTGATAATTTGAAAGTCATTTTTTGTAGCGACTTTAATAGGAATATGATGGTCAAGAAGGTTATTATTATGTAATGGTTTTTGTAATGGTTCTACGACGTTTTTATAACAATTTTGTAAGGGTCTTGACGACAATCCATTGTGATGATTTTTGATTTAGTGCAAGAATTGATAATGGATGACAACCTTTTCATTATTTTACTTACAAATTGTTACTCTAAATGTTATTAAAAAGACACACAAGAAAATCTTTACTCACACTCCATTTTCTTTCTTTTCTTTGCTTGGTTATATATACAATTTAGTTAGTCTCCCGTTACTTCTATTTTTATGTGCAAAGTAAAAACTTTGGAGGGTAGCTACTAGAACTTAGTGTATTGAGTTTTGTATTACGGGAGGTAGAATTATCTTTAAAGATAGTGTTTACATACCTCATATAGTTAATCTAATTTTCTCATCTTTTCCAATAGATTTTTAACTATTCTCATTTTCTTCTCTTCTAGATTATACAACATTCTTAAGGACAAATTTTTCTAACGTGCATTGCAACGTGAGCAATGCATTAAGCCTGACATGATTTGGTGATGTCATAACTAGGAAAGCAATGCATTAAGCCTGAGCATTATTCCACGTGAGGTGAAGAAGAGGTTGAACCACGACATGTGAGTGACATATTCTGAAGGTTTGCCGAATGAAGTTTGAGGCAGCTACTTTGATTCTCCAATTGAGAACTATATGAATGCGCTCATCTCATTTAGAGGATTCCAATTCCAATGAATAAGCTAACTCCAAGATATCTTTTTGATTTTAGTAATCTTATGTGTTTATATTCTTCTTGACCGCAATCAATTTTTAACAGTTCAATGATGGAAACGGCTCTTTCTTTCTTTAAATTACAAATTATTAGTTCAAACATAATTGAAAAGACTTTACTCTAAATCCTCTTGTTATTTCCTTTCTTTGTTAGGTTATATATAAAATTTAGTTGTTCTTATTCCTTCTATTATTTAGTGTGGAGTAAAGAAGAAAGTCTTTGAATTTTGGGTGAATAGCCACTAGAGCATATCTCATTGAGTTTCGTGCTCCGAAGGAGAATTATCTTTAAGAATGGTGCTTGTGCACCCCATACAATTGATCTTATTTTCTCATATTTTTCAACAATTCTCATTTTCATCTTCACCAAAATTATACAACAATGACCTTGGTTGAGTTTGACCCTAGATCACATGGAGTTTGAAGCCACCCGGGTCACAATGGCTTTGATCGGAGGAGTGGCAGCTTCGTTCAATGATGGAGGCGATCGGTGAGGATGGCCAAGCAAAGAGAGAGAGAGAGAGAGAGAGAGAGAGAGAGAGAGAGAGAGAGAGAGAGAGAGAGTGAGTATGTGTGTGTGAACTTGAGAGGAGGATATCTTTAGATGGTTTGAGGGTATTTTAGTCTTTTACTTCATAAGTTTTCATTAGAAGATGTAAGATATATATATTTCTAAAAATGCAAATAATATTTAATACGGGCACAAAAGTTCGAGAGAGTTGTTGTAATTTCCCCTTTTTCTATTGTGTTTACTTGATCCACAACAATGTGCTTCACATGGGTCATGTGGAAGAAAGATTCTCTGCTCTAAGTTCCAAAGAGATAAAAGATTCCATAAGTGAAAGTTAAAACGAGTCTCAACATATCGGCACACACATTTTCATTTTTCAATTTTTATTTTTTGTTTTTTGGGTGAAAGGAAGAGATGATGTAAAAGGAAGAGAGGTTCCATGAATTCAGAACTGAGGTATTCTAATTGGGGGTATTATTCTAATTCATGCATGTTCATGAGGTATTCAAGCAATGATGGCCAATTATTAATTAAGGAGGATTAACCCCTAAATCACAGACTTTGTCCAGCCAATCACTCACTAGGGTTAAGCTCACATGGCGAATGATTATCCCTGAAAAAGAAACCAAAAGCTGAGAAAAGGTCACCCCACATAATCATCAAAGTTGCGAGAAAAGCTTATCTAAGTCATTGAGATTATCCATGATCGAAAAGCTGCTACTAAAAAGTCCAATTAAAAATTTAAGCTGATATGTGAAGAGAATCCATATATTAATATAAAGAGAATGGAGGATCTGTTGTTAAGCGATATGAGACAATATTTCAACATCTCACTTATATGCAAGCTGAATTAGAAGCGATATGTGGATTTCAGCTGATGGAAGGCGGATCACACTCATGTGCATGTCGTGTTGTCAAATGATGCAGGATAACATTTTAATGCCCCCATTCACGTGCAAGTCGAATTAAGAGCGGCACATGAAATTTGATTGATGGGAGGTGGACATACATACATACAAAAGGAATATTGTTGTTTTTGATATCATGTTAGAAAATTTAACTTAAAAATTTAAATTAATAGAAGGAAAAAGATTGCATGTATAAAAAAAATATGTATAACCCGTTGTTAAGTTATGCCACATAATATTTCAATAGCAAGTTTGTGGTGTGCATGAAATATTTTCTAGTGATTGCATCCAACCTTTAAAAAGGGTTCTCTAATTCACACTTGGAATAAACTTTTAAAGGTTTAAGAAGTTTAGAAAATAAAATAAGATGTGAAATATTCATAGAGTGGGTGAACGATTATCTCGACCGCTAAAATTACTTCTTTGCCTATTTCCGATAGAGTATCGCTTACTTCATCTCGTTAAGGGCTTGGAGCTCCTTGTTCAATCCAACTTTTGGAAGAAAAGAGCGCATAAAAGTGTCGTGGCAGTTTCGTAATAATTCCAAGAACAAAAGGGCGATGTCGTAAGGAAAGTGGAAGATAGAAAAAGCCAGAATATATTAAAAGAAAATTAAAAGAAATGAGAAAAAATTTGGAGGACGGGCCTCATCCACGCGCCATATCGTCTTGTGGGGCCCACTGACAGGGCATGTCAGCCACGCGAGCTAAACGCGTGATGGAGCTTCGATCTACGCGGCGAGGTTGAGGAGCGCGTCCGCGTCCACGTCCACGTCCACGTCCATAACAGTATAAGTTTAGGATCCGTTTGTTTCACAATAAATAATTTAAAAAAAAATGATAATATTTATGATTTATAGCTAAGACCTGATAATAAATTAAAAAATATTTTTCATCATTTTATTAAGAGAATTTTGTTAGATTTTTCTAAATAGATATTATATTTTTCAGACGTAAGTTGTTTGTGCATGGGCAACCAAAATACGTGATGTGGATACGAGGGTCCTAAGCTCGGATCAGATCCTTGACTCTAAGGCACAAACATGGACAATAGTCTTGGATCCATCAAAATTGAGGCCAAGAACTCAGTACTCATGCTTGGCTCCCCCTTGGCCTCCCCAATCTATAAAGGTTAAGTATAGGTTTCCGACACTTAAGCCTCAGTAGGAGCTAAGGCTGGGACCCTAGTGCTCGGGTTGAGATTGGGGCTTGCAAGCTTGGGTCAATTAAGGTTGGGCTTGGGTCTTTGATACTAATTCTCACACTAGGGTACATTGACGTTGGGCCCCGAACCTAACACTTGGAACCTAGTCTCCAATGCCCGAACCAACGTCCATTGAGATCACACTTGAACCTTGGCGCCCATGCCCAAGTCTATCGAGACCAAGCGTTCATCCCTAACGCTTGGGCCTAGGCATGACATCGATGGACGAAGGTGCAAGCCTAGGGGGCCTCGACACAAGCATGGGCACAATAGTCCTAGGCTTGGCCTCAATGGACCTAGGCTCAGAAGTTGGACCTACACATAGGCGTTGGGATTCGAGGTCTAGCCTTGATATTACTAGGCCTGGTGTCTTAAGCATGCGCACAACCTCGATATACTCGAGTGCAACGACTAGCATCTTGGGTGCGGCCTACATGGTATTGGGCCAAGGCACCAAGGTCTTGGGCACGGGCACTAGGGATCCAACCCCATTGCCAAGGGCCTCGGAACGAGTGTTGGGTTTCCTATACTCGAGTGCATTCCTTTATGGTGTAAGCATTGATAATTAGTCTTATCTTGGAAGAAGATTTTTAATTTTTTAAAGAGGAAATCATTTTTTCGAATTTAGGTTTCGTTTGTTTTACGAAAAATGAATGATTTAAAGAATATTTTCTTAATACTGATTGCTTGTGTTGTTAGAAATAATTAATTGATTAAAAGCATTTTCATCATCAACAACAATACCAAGTCCAAACAATTGTGTGGACAATGTAAAATTTTTTGTTTATTTATTTTTGTAAACAATACAAGCAATTATTTTGAGAAAAATATTAAAACTTATCCCATTAGGTGTTTGATGATTTATTGCGAACCGGAATCACCCTAGGCAAGTTCGAATACTGCCTCGCTTAACTTAGCTGGGCTTTGAAGGCTTATAAATTTTCTTCCCCCGTCTAAGGCACTTAATTAATTTGACAATCCCTTCGATATAATTTGTTTTTAATCAAATTACTGCACTTGCGCGTGCGGTATTTTTAATTTCAAGGGTACTCGCATTTCATTTGTTGTCGATAGATACTTTTTGATTTAAAGTCTATAATTAATTTTTAAGTGAACCTTAATATTTAAAAATGTATAGGTGCTGGCCACTTTAGTTTTAAATATAAAAGCACAACCCAATCTGTCTATTCATTGAGTGCCAACCAAAGAAGACGTTTAGAAATCACAATTAAAAAATTATCTCATCAAAAGACATTCATAAGTCGTGAAGCTCTTATACTCTACACGACACATAGATGTGTTACTCGAGTCGAGTAATGGACTTGTTTAAACCAGCAATGACCAAGTCATTGATAAACACTTGCTTGACATGTGAGCATGGATAGTCACATTAGAAACATGTGAACATTACCATGTATGGTTTGTGTTTATACAATTTAGTTATGATTTAAGGTTTATTTTGCCCGTGATTTTTTTGCTTGCAGTTTGCATAGAACTTTGGTTTTTTAAATAAAAGCCGAAGAATAATTTTTTATTAAAGATATTTTGGTGAAAGAGAAATTTTAATAGAATAACTGCAAAAGATTTTTTCGAAATTAAAGAAATCCTAGACCTAAGCCATCACGTAATTTGTAAACATTATCCTAAAACTTTTGCCTATAGCTGCATGGTACATTTATGGTGGTACACAAGAGCATGATTGCCATCAAGTAGGCCATGGCAGATGACCGGCCACAAGCTGCAAGGGTCAAGCCCTCTCCATATCAATCGAGGGTTGTGTCACCTTTGTCGGCCCTTGCTTGTGGCTGTTCAAAGTTGTTAGCCCTTGCCGGTGGTTGGTCAAAGTCGTTGGCCATGGCCTAATATCAGCCATAGGCCAAAGGGAAAGTAAGGGAAAAAAAAGAGAGAAAGAATGCCGACCAAGCCACCTAAGATGGTCAGTGGCTCGCCAATGTCCACATAAACGACTTTCGACAAAAATTGATAAGTCATCAAATGATTTAGGACCATAAAAGAAGTTATTAAAATGTTTGGGATTGATATTAGGAAGTTGTCAAAATGTTTGTGATCAAATCGATATAATTAAAAAGTTTGGACCAACCTGACCAAGGGTTAGCATTTTTTGGATGATTACCCCCACCTTCAAGCGGATAAACTCTGAAATCAATATCCAACACGACATAACTTGACTTTTATACTTTATTCTTTTTCCTCCACCTATGATATCCTTACATCCGAGCCGTACCACCAGAAGCAGGGGGCGATGATGCCTGGACAGGTTCACGACCACCAGCACAAATTTGGCCCTCTCCCTTTAAGCCACGAGTCCACGACCAGAGATTTTCCCCACTTCCCCTATCGATTAAATAAAGAATGAGAGAGGTAGGGGCCCGATCGCCATAATGGTCCAGTTAGCGATCACGATGAAAATTAATAATGGGAGATCGTGACCTGCTTGAAAGGGCACAGAGAGAGAGAGAGAGAGAGAGAGAGGCAAATGGAGTCCACATGCTGGAAAAAGATATATTCTAAAACCCCACATTTAACAGCCTTTTGCCAAGGTTTGATTTTGACTTGAATGGACACTAAGTACTTATCAAGGCACCCTTTATTTATTTATTTATTTACTTATTATCATATTAAGGAATTAACTGCGTGATTGGAAAGCAAAGAAAATAATAATATCACGAAATATTTTAAATTGATATATTTATGATAAATTTATTTTTGATTTATTTTCTTTAAATTTTACTGTTAAATTATTGGGTGGGATGACGATAGTTTATTTGTTATATATGTACTAATTTATAATTTTTCATAGTATTATTTTAAATTAACAAGAATTAACTTAGTTTAAATCGAAACTAGTTTAGAGTTTCTGGTGTTAAAAAAATAGTTTAAGGTAAATTTATCCTAGATATATCAGTTATTTTTTCGTGGTAAAAAAATATATTTGAGATAAATTTGTCAAAAATAGTTTAATTTGGGATTTTTCGTGGTATTAATCATTTATATATTTGTTTAAGTCGTATTGAAGAATTAATTATCGAAAGCTATTTTGTCAAAGATTTTGCTTAATTTCAAAAGATCATTTATGCTTTTAAAAAAATCATAAATAATTTTCTGAAAATTCACTTATACATCCATTGTAGCCATCCATCGATCCATTAGTGTCAATGGAACGGAACCTCGGGTGTGCAAAGGTAGACCATGGTCACAAGTGGTCTCCCCAGCCTAACCCAATCATTGAAGATTAAACTCAAATCACAATCGACTCGTTTCTTACCAATCACTTGAAAGTGTATTTATCGAGATCCATGCAACACATAACTTTGTAATTGATTCTTCATGAAAGAGTAGAGATCATGCATGAAAGCCGAATTACGATCTCATCTGACACTGAATGATAAAAGCTAACTCATCTGAGGAGATGCAGTCTAAAGAAAAATCTGTCTGAATGGTCAATGTTGTGCACATGATGAACAGTTTCTTGGAACTCGATTGCCAGGCATCTTTTTTGCTTGCGGACAAGAAGAGATAAATTTGTCAACCCAGCTGGGAGCAAAAGAAGGAAACAAAGAAAACGAGGCGGAAGACCAGGCGCCAGCACTCCCACCGCTATCGTCGGATTTGCGGACAAAAAGATTATTTGGCCTCATTCGAAAGATGAATCGGTGCTTATTTTCAACGCGCTTAAATGCAGGTCGCCATCGTTCTTCAGATTTTCTGTCGAAATTGCTGTTCTTCCGGCCTTGAATGATGCCAAGAAAGTACCAAATTCCACACTTTAAAAAGAGATGGGAGCTTTCTTTCTACGGTCAATGGTCTCCCGTGAAATGTCCAGCGGGATAATGAAATGCAATCATGTACGCGATGTGTAATGTATATGCGGTCAAGTCGTGCCCCGTTTGAAACCGGGCAAAAACGGAAAAATCACGTCACAAATATCATATTATAATTTATTGTTTTTTAAATTACTTGAGTAGCATGATTTTTATAGATTCCTTAATTTAAGTGTTGTAACTTTCTTTTTATTACCTAAACGTTAAGCCATTTCAAAGATATTAACCATAAGTAACATATCACGACGGATTTCTAATACCTAGGTGAATATTTTTTTAAAGATTATGACACTTAATTGATAGATTCAAAATTATGATATTTATCGAAAATCATGATATAAATAATGAAATTTAAGTGAACGCTTCACCTTAACTAAGAAAATGAACGTTTTACGAAAGTTATAATACCTGTGATGCCTTTGTTCCAACAAAAAAGCCCATTAACGATCCAAGGGCCCATGATCCATCGTTTGTTTTCCGCTTTTGCGGGCCGACAGAAGGTCTTTGATACTTCTGCAGTTTGAAAGGCGCCCTTTGGTGATTCCATCTCTTTTCTTGCACTACATTCGTTTTGAAAGGCGCCCTTTGGCGATCCCACCTCTTTTCTTGCACTACGTTCATTTTTTCGATTCTTTTCTTTAGGCATCTGCTCGATTAGGCGCACATATGTTGGCTTTAGCTACGGTAGAGAGGGTGGCAACGTGGTGGCGGCGATCACCGTAGTGGTGGTGGAGGGAGAGCCACTAAAGGAGGAGGTGGTGGCAGCAACCAACGGGGCGGCCCGGTAACCGGGCCACGGTGTAAAAACCTCATTCCTTCTGATTTAATTCCTAGTTAGCTTCTCTAAAAGCATGATAGGACCAATTCAAGGAATTATTCTTACCTCTTTGCCATTCAAATTCCAAAGTAAACCAAACAAACTAGCATCAGGATTCGTCATAAACCAGAAGCAAACCCTTAGCGATCGTCTCATCAAAGCACTTGAAATGAACGCAAAAATCAACCTACCTCTCCAAGCACCCAATATAGTTTAAATCTTCAAACGGGTCCTAGATCAAGTGTCATTATACCTTAAAACAGGAAGAAAGAAACGATTTTAAGCATTAAGAGAAGATGCTGAAGATGACGACGAATCGAGCATTCTCATAGTAGTTCTCTGATGAATATTAGATGCCACAAGACCTGATCAAGAAGGCCATTGGAGGATCCACAGCTTTCTACTTGAAGCTGCCTCACCAAGCCAGATTTGCTTCATGTCTAGCTTTCACATCTTGGCCTCCTTTATAACTCGACTAAAAGAAAAAAGTGATACAAGCACCGTCATAAATCATGCAATTCATAACTATATGAAACTTCACTCAGAACTAGGGGTGAGCAGTGGTCTAGGGTCGATCCTGGACCGACCTTGGACCGGCCCAACCCTATCGGTCCTGGTCCGGTTCCCAAGGGGACTGGGTTGGTCCTTGATCCTGAAATTCCAGGATCAACACTGTGCGGGTTGGTCCTCAATCATAAGAGTTTTGGGTCGGTCCAACCCGGACCAACCCTGTATATTATATTATGTTATATAATATTATTTATAATTATTTTATATATTCAAATCTAAGTAAAATGTTTATTATATTATATTATATTGAGATGTTCTATCAATAGCACTAATAGTAATTTCAATTTAAAACTTTTGTTGAGTATTAATTATGTGTCGTTTATTTTGTTTTCAGGTGTTTAGAAGTTCAAGTGAATTAACAAGATGTGAAGTTATATATTTGTGGTTTATATTAAGTATTTTGAACTTTTTAATGGTTTAATTGTATTTTACTAATGAATTTCAGCTGCACTTTGCTTTTCAATTTGTGTCAAATAGTAGAAGTTTTTGAAGAGTAAAGTAGTACTGCAGTTGCTATGGTAATTTGCTAGTCAAGTGGTGTAAAGCTCATTTTTTGGTTGAGTGGACTCTACATGATCAAATGCTAGTTAAATGGTGTGAAACTCATATTTTGGTTCAGTAGACTCTACATGATCAAATGTAAAAAAATGCTTTTGCATATGATGTTATGAATATTAAAGATAGATGATTACAAGAACTTTCCATCTTGTCCCATATCTCGATGAGCGGTTAACAAGTACGAAATTTCTATTATTGTGTCATCTTAACTTTGTTAAATATGTATTGGTATTTATAGTTTAGTTGTACAATGCCGCATTGTCAATGGATGTGTAATTTGAATTTGTAGGTTTGCTTTTTTAGGGAGTATAAAAAATATGACAAAAAAAAATTATTGATTGGTCCCGGGTTGACCCTGGAACCGGACCGAACCCATTGGGTCGGTTCGGTCCTTGGTCCCAGGTTCAATAGGGTCAGTCCTCGGTCCTAAAAATTGAGGACCGACATTGTATGGGTTGGTCCTAGGGTTAGGGGGTGGCCCGGACCAACCTGGACCATGCTCACCCCTACTCAGAACTGTACTCGATAGTTATTTGGGCAGGGCCTAACGATGTCTTTCTTATCTTTTACTATTGTTATGGGGGCCTAACAATGGAGAGAAGACTGTCGATTTGAACAGGGACTCCAGTGGCCGGATGCTTATACTGGAGCTCTCACACTGAAAGTAAACAAGGTAGGAACTCTGGATTTAACATTTATTCTTTACTGCTCTTACACACCATATGAGTCCCAGATAAACTGAGACACGATAAAAATAGCACCCCACAAATCGTATATCAGACTAGATAATCACATCCCACTTCAAATTTATTAAAGGTCCGATTCGGTTTCTTACTTGACAAACTTCACAAACCATTGTCTCATGTCTAAATGAGCCTCCTCCGCACACTTCACAGCAGCTTCATCTTTAACCTTATATCTCACCGTCCATCCATGAGAAATTTTGGGAAAGATCTTCACGAATCCATCAACCTGCACAGCAAGAATAATAGAGTATCATTTCCAAATTTCTCATACAGAGACTAAGACACAGAAGAGTGTGAGATTCAATTTGAGAATATGAAATCCTGGTACGGAAGAGCCATTGAGACCCCACAAATCACCCTGATTAATGATACTAAACATCATTTAGAGACGGAAATGGACTATCTAGTGAACGAGGAGAAAAACGTTCTTAACAGACCAGATAATTCATTCATGATGTTGCTGGAAACTGACAGGTTGAGTAACAACTAAATTAAGGAATAGAGGATATTTCCATCTGATCAAAAAGCTTTGCCCAGTCTTGTCTTGTCATCTTTAAATGGCAATCAAAGCATCACGAGTTCAGCTTTCATGTTGGACGATAGAGAGATGGGATAAGCTACTTATTCCTCGTCAAGTATGAGCTTACAAAAAGGAACTTCATCTTTCCAAGACCAATTTGCTGTTTGTTTAACATGTATAGGACAAACTTTTCAAATAGTTTAGTATCCGGAACAATAGCAGATTTATCAGAAAGCATACTCATATATCGAGCCAAAGCAATGAGCCTTCTTACCTCCGACTTGGCTGCCAGCACCTCTTCAAACTGTTTGAGGAGTACTGGTGGAGAGATTTGATCAATCTTGGCTCCTAGGACAGCAATAGGAACCTTAATTTCTGTTCTTTTTTATTAACATTATTTTTTCTGTTTTTCATAATTTCTGTTCTTTTGTTCCTTGGAACAAAAAAATAATAGAAATTCATTTGGTAAAGTCAACTTATTTTTCTATTCCCCATAATAAAAAAGTAGCCCGGGAATAGATTCGGAACAGAAACAAGAAACAAAAAAAAAAATATCTTTTTGTTCCCAGGAACAATTTATATAAATAAGTCAATTTTTTATATTTTAATTTTCTTTTATTCTTCTTCCTTGTCGTCGCCTGACCGCTGGTGATCATCATCGTTGCCACCGCCCGACCATTGTTGCCGTAGCCCTTGACTGCTGGCGATCGTTATTGCCGCCGCCCACAGTCCACCGGCCACTCTCATCGGTTGACGACCGCCACCAATCGCTGCTCGACCGTTGCACGATAGTTGCATGATAGTTGTGCAATCACTGCACAACAGTCGCACAACAACTGCTTGATTGTCACACGACCACCGCCTGCTGCTGTTGGCCGTAGGAGGGGACAACGGTCGGTGGGCTATGGGTGTTTCGATGACGATGGTTGGCAATCGCGGTTAGTTGCGGCAAATGGCGATCATGCGGCGGCCGGCGGCAATTGGCGATCCGTGAGCAAGAAGAAAAAACGAATAAATATAAAAATTTATAAATCGTACCAAATGCATTTATTTTCTTTTTCTATTTTAAGAATAGAAATTTTATATTGTTACTAAACATATTATTTTACTTGGAAATTGTACCTTGGAGTGGAAATAGAAAAAAATTTTTTCTGAAAAAAAAACTGTTTCTCAGAGTAGAAGTGTTGCCATGTGCACCCTCAACTTCCATATATAAAGAATGCAATATTTATAGATGAAGCGTAACCCACTATCACGGCAATTGTACTAACCTTTTAATCACTAGTCTTCTGTTAATAACGCATTTGATTTACTAACACATTTTGTAGGACTTGGTTAGGAATACTCCAAGGGGTTCGATGTACTTGGTTACACTCTCGATGACCCCGTCTTCTCCTCGTCACGGAGTTCAACACTCTTTATCCCGCAGGACATGATCTTGCTCAAGAATTTGATCCCGCTCTTCATTCTCGACCTACTGTTTTGCCTTCAGCGCGGCCGACCCCACCAGCACGGGGTCTTGGCCAAGATGGTGCTCTGGTTCTTCTCCTCTCAGAGGCCAATAGACTGCCCCCTTAATTGCCTCGGTAGGACAAGGTTGGAGTTTGACCTGTTACCCCTTGAGAGCGAGTTCCATTGCCTCGAATTATTCTGACGAAGCCTCCTGCATCCAAGCTGGAAGTCGGCAGCAACACAGCAGTCATCACAAACTAGGCTACAATTCCTCCACTGTGTGACGGAGCATCGGAAAAAAGGATCAAGTTCAGAAAAAGGCAGGTGGAGAGTTTCTAGAACATCCAGTTCAAGGATGGGACATTCAAGATTCCCCGGCTTGTGATCCTTGATACGGCGAGGTTACTTTTCCTAAACTTGGTAGCCTTTGAGCAGTGTCACTTCAATTGTGACAATGACATCACCACGTACCTGTTCTTCGTGGACAACTTGATTGACTTCGCCGAGGACGTGAGGCACCTCCACGATTGCGGGATCATGAGGCATGTGCCCGGAAGCAATGCTGAGGTCGTTGACTTTTTCAACTAGATTTGCAAAGTGGTATTAGTCGATAGTTGCAGTTATCTCTCTGATTTATCTAAGGATAATGACACTTACTCCGACAACAAGTGGAATGGTTTGATAGCCATTCTCGAGCTTAAGTACTTCAGTAATGCTTGGTCAATCATCTTCTTAATTGCTGTTTTCATTTTGCTTTTGCTTACTTTGACATAGACCTTGTATGGATCTTTAGCTACTATAGGCCAGGCTCTTGATTTTTTGTAGAGTGGAGATTATCTGATGAGTGTTTGGTGTACAAATCATATATTTCGCTTGCTGCCACTGATCTTCGCCCGATCGCCACAAGATAGTCGCACGACCGCCGCACGACTACCACACGATAGCTGCCCGATTGCCGCACGACCGCTGTGTGTTGCCGCCAGCCACGAGAGGGTATGGCGGTCGGTGGGCTATGGGTGGTGATTGGTGATGATGGTCAGCGGTCGACGGTCGGCGGCGGCAACCAATGGTCATGCGGTGGCCGGCAGTAGTTGGTGATTCGTGAGCAAGAAGAAAAAATGAATAAATACACAAATTTATAAATCGTACCAAAAGCATTTATATTCTTTTTCTATTTCAATAATATAAATTTTTTATCATTACCAAACACATTATTTTACTCGGAAATTGTTCCTCGAAGTGGAAATAGAAAAAAACTATTTTTGAAAAAAAAAAACTATTCCCGGAATAGAAACATTGCCATGCGCACCCTTAGCTTCCATATAGAAAGAATGCAATATTTATAGATGAAGCATAACCCACTATCATGGCAATTATACTATCCTTTTAATCACTAGTCTTCTGTTAATAACGCATTTGAGTTACTAGCACATCCTACAGGACTTGGTTAAGGGATACTCCAAGGGGTTCGATGTACTTGGTTACACTCCCGATGACCCATCTTCTCCTCGTCATGGAGTTCAATGTGCTTTATCTAGCAGGACATGATCTTGCTTGAGAATCAGATCCCGCTCTTCATTCTCGACCTGCTGTTTTGCCTTCAGCGTGATCGATCCAACTAGCACGTGGTCTTGGCCAAGCTAGCGCTCCGGTTCTTCTCCTCTTTGAGGTCGATAGACTGGCCCCTTAATTGCCTCGGCAAGACAAGGCTGGAGTTTGAGCCATTACCCCTTGAGGGCGAGCTCCATTGCCATGTATTGTTCCAACGGAGCCTCCTGTATCCAGGCCCGAAGCCGGTAGCAACCTAGCAGTCATCACAAATTGGGCTACAGTTCCTCCACTATGTGACGGAGCTTTGGAAAAAAGAGATCAGGTTCAGAAAGAGGGAGGTGGATAGTTTCCAGAACATCCAGTTCAAGGACGAGACCCTCGAGATTCCTTGGCTTGTGATCCTAGATACAACGAGGTCACTTTTCCTCAACTTGGTAGCCTTCGAGAAGTGTCACTTCAATTGCGGCAACGGCATCACCACATACTTGTTCTTCATGGACGACTTGATTGACTTCGCCGAGGAAATGAGGCACCTCCACGATTGCGAGATCATGAGGCACGCGCTCGGAAGTGATGCCGAGGTCGCTGACTTTTTCAACTAGATTTGCAAGGATGTGGTATTAGTCGGTAGGTGCGGTTATCTCTCTGATCTGTCAAAGGATGTGGACACTTACTCCGACAACAAGTGGAATGGTTGGATAGCCATTCTCGAGCTTAAGTACTTCTATAATCCCCGGTCAATCATTTCCATAATTGCTACTTTCATTTTGCTTTTTCTTACTTTGACACAGACCTTGTATAGAGTCTTTGGCTACTACAGTTAGGCTCTTGATTTCTCGTAGAGTGGAGATTATTTGATGAGCATTTGGTGTACGAATCATATATTCCACTTGCCACCACTGATCGTCGCTTGACCATCGCACGACAACCGCACGACAGTCGTAAAATAGCTGCACGCCCACCGCACGACAGCTTCCCCATCACTACACGACCGCCACCACTTGCCGCCGATCGCAGGAGGGGACGATGGTTGGTGGGCTATGGGCGTTGATTGGTGACAACGGTCGACGATCGGCAATTGGTGGTGGCAAGCGATGATCGTGCGGCAGCTAGTGGCAGTTGGTGATCCGTGAGCAAGAAGAAAAAATGAATTAATACAAAAATTTGTAAATCGTACCAAATGCATTTCTATTCTTTTTCTATTTTAATAATAGAAATTTTATATTGTGGAAATAGACTATTTCTAAAAAAAAAAAAAGATGTTCCCCAAAATAGAAGCGTTGCCATGCGCACCCTTTGCTTCCATATATAAAGAATGCAATATTTATAGATGAAGCATAAACCACTATCACGGCAATTATACTATCCTTTTAATCTCTAGTCTTCTGTTAATAACGCATTTGAGTTACTAGCACATCCTACAGGACTTGGTTAGGGGATACTCCAAGGGGTTTGATGTACTTGGTTACACTCCCGATGACCCGTCTTCTCCTCGTCGTGGAGTTCAACGCGCTTTATCTAGCAGGACATGATCTTGCTCGAGAATCAGATCCCACTCTTCATTCTCAACCTGCTGTTCTACCTTCAGCGCGATCGACCCGGCTAGCACGTGGCCTTGGCCAAGCTAGCGCTCCGATTCTTCTCCTCTTTGAGGTTGATAGATTGGCCCCTTAATTGCCTCGGTAGGACAAAGTTGGAGTTTGAGCCATTACCCCTTGAGGGCAAGCTCCATTGCCATGTATTGTTCCAACGGAGCCTCCTGTATCCAGGCTCGAAGTCGGTAGCAACCCAGTAGTCATCACAAATTGGGCTATAATTCCTCCACTACGTGACGGAGCTTTGGAAAAAAGAGATCAAGTTCAGAAAGAGGGAGGTGGATAGTTTCCAGAACATCTAGTTCAAGGATGGGACCCTTGAGATTCCTTGGCTTGTGATCCTAGATACGGCGAGGCCACTTTTCCTCAACTTGGTAGCCTTTGAGAAGTGTCACTTCAATTGTGGCAATGGCATCACCACGTACTTGTTCTTCATGGACGACTTGATTGACTTCGCCAAGGAAATGAGGCACCTCCACGATTGTGAGATCATGAGGCACGCGCTCGGAAGCGATGCCGAGGTCGCCGACTTTTTCAACTAGATTTGCAAGGATGTGGTATTAGTTGGTAGGCGTGGTTATCTCTCTAATCTTTCTAAGGATGTGGATACTTACTATGGCAACAAGTGGAATGGTTGGATAGCCATTCTCGAGCTTAAGTATTTCAGTAATCCTAGGTCAATTATTTCCTTAATTGATGCTTTCATTTTGTTTCTACTTACTTTGACATAGACCTTGTACAGAGTCTTTGACCACTGCAGGCTAGGCTCTTGATTTCTCGTAGAATGGAGATTATCTGATGAGCGTTTGGTGTACAAATCATATATTCCGCTTGCTACCACTGACTGTCGCACGACAGCCACACGATCGCCACATAAAAGCCACACGATCACCGCACGACAGCCGCTCGATCGCTGCACAACCGCTGCCACCCGTCGCCGACTGCGGGAGGGGATGATGGTCGGTGGGCAATGGGTGCCGATCGGTGACGACGGTTGGTGGTCAGCGGTCGGCGGGGGCAAGTGACGATCGTGCGGCGGTCGGCAGCAGTTGGCGATCCGTGACCAAGAAGAAAAAACAAATAAATACAAAAATTTATAAATCGTATCAAACACATTTATATTCTTTTTCTATTTTAATAATAGAAATTTTCTATCGTTACCAAACACATTATTTTACTCGGAAATTGTTCATCGAAGTGGAAATAGGAAAAAAATTTTATCTGAAAAAAAAAAAACAATTGTTCTCTTGAGTAGAAACGTTGCCATGCGCACCCTTAGCTTCCATATATAAAAAATGCAATATTTATAGATGAAGCATAACCCATTATCACGGTAATTGTACTATCCTTTTAATCAAACCAGTCTTCTGCTAATAACGCATTTGAGTTACTAGCACATTATGTAGGACTTAGTTAGAGGATACTCCAGGGGTTCGATCTACTTGGTTACACACTTGATGACCCCGTCTTCTCCTCGTTGCGGGGTTCAATGTGCTTTATCCAGCAGGACATAATCTTGCTCAAGAATTAGATCCCGCTTTTCATTCTCGACCTGTTGTTCTACCTTCAGTGCGGCTGACCTAACCAGCACGGGGTCTTGGCCAAGCTGGCACTCCGGTTCTCCTTCTTTTTGAGGCCGACAGACTGCCCCCTTAATTGCCTTGGCAGGACAAGGCTAAGTTTGACACGTTACCCCTTGAGGGCGAGCTCCATTGCCTCAAATTGTTTTGGTGGAGCCTCCTGTACCCAGGACCGAAGCCGGCAGCAACCCAGCAGTCGTAAAAAATTGGGCTATAGTTCCTCCACTGTGTGACGGAGCTTCGGAGAAAAGGGATCAAGTTCGGAAAGGAGGAGCTGGAGAGTTTCCAAAACATCCAGTTCAAGGACGAGACACTCGAGATTCCCCGGCTTGTGATCCTGGATACAACGAGGTCACTTTTCCTCAACTTGGTAGCCTTCGAGCAGTGTCACTTTAATTGCGGCAATGACATCACCACATACCTATTCTTCATGGATGACTTGATTGACTCCGCCGAGGAAATGAGGCACCTCCATGATTGAGGGATCATGAGGCATGCGTTTGGAAGTGATGCTGAGGTCGCTAACTTTTTCACCAGATTTGCAAGGATGTGGTATTAGTTGGCAGCCGCAATTATCTCTCTGATCTATCTAAGGATGTGGACATTAACTCTAGCAACAAGTGGAATGATTGGATAGCCATTCTTGAGCTTAAGTAGTTTAGTAATCCTTGGTCCATCATTTCTTTAATTGCTGCTTGCATTTTACTTCTGCTTACTTTGACACAGACCTTGTATGATGTCTTTGGCTACTATAGGCCAGGCTCTTGATTTCTCGTAGAGTGGAGATAATCTTTTGAGTGTTTGATGTACGAATCATATATTTCGCTTGTCACCACCGACCACTGCCGACCACCACATGATAGCCGCACGACAGCCGCATGACCGCCGCATGACAGCTTGCACGACCGTCGCACGATAGCTACCTGAACGCCGCACGATCACCGCCTACCGCTGGTGGCCACGGGAGGGAATGGTGGTTAATGGGCTATGGTTGCCGGTCGGTGGGCTATGGGCGCCGGTCTTTAATGGCGGTTGGCGGTGACAAGTGGCGATCGTGCGGTGGCCAGCGACAGTTGGCGATCTATGAGCAAGAAGAAAAAACGAATAACTACAAAAATTTATAAATTGTACTAAAAGCATTTCTACTATTTTTCTATTTGAAGAATAGAAATTTTATATTGTTACTAAACATGTTATTTTACTTGAAAGTTGTTCCACGGAGAGGAAATAGAAAAAAACTTTTTCTGAAAAAAAAAAAAAAACTATTCCCTGGAGTAGAAGCATTGCCACGTGCACCCTTAGCTTCCATATATAAAGAATGCAATATTTATAGATGAAGCTTAACTCACTATCACGGCAATTGCACTAACCTTTTAATCACCAATCTTTTACTAATAACACATTTGATTTACTAACACATTTTGCAGGACTTGGTTAGGGGATACTCCAAGGGGTTTGATGTACTTGGTTACACTCCCGATGACCTCGTCTTCTCCTCGCCGTGGAGTTCAACGCTCTTTATCCTGTAGGACATGATCTTGCTCAAGAATCAAATCTTGCTCTTCATTCCCAACCTGCTATTTTACCTTCAGCGCCGTTGACTCAACCAGCACGGGGTCATAGCCAAGTTGGCGCTCCAGTTCTTCACTTATTTGAGGCCGACAGATTGCCCCCTTAATTGCCTCGAGGATAAGGCTGGGTTTGACCCGTTACACCTTGAGGGTGAGCTTCATTGTCTCAAATTGTTCTGGCGGAGCCTCTTGTACCCAAGCCGGAAGCTGGTAGCAACGCAACAGTTGTCACAAATTGGGCACAGTTCCTCCACTGCGTGACGGAGCTTTGGAAAAAAAGGAATCAAGTTCTGAAAGAGGGAGGTGGAGAGTTTTTAGAATGTCTAGTTAAAGGATGGGACCCTCGAGATTCCCCAGCTTGTGATCTTGGATACAGCGATGTCACTTTTTCTCAACTTGGTAGCCTTTGAGCAGTGTCACTTCAATTGTGGCAACGACATCACCACATACCTGTTCTTCATGGACAACTTGATTGACTTCGCCGAGGACGTGAGGCACCTCCACGATTGCGGGATTATGAGGCACGCAATCGGAAGTGATGCTGAGGTCACAGACTTTTTCAACCAAATTTTCAAGGAGGTGGTATTAGTCGGCAGCCGTGGTTATCTCTCTGATCTATCTAAGGATGTAGACACTTCGGCAACAAGTGGAATGGTGTGATAGCCATTCTCGAGCTTAAGTACTTTGGTAATCCTTGGTCAATCATTTCCTTAATTACTGCTTTCATTTTGCTTTTGCTTACTTTGACATAGACCTTGTACGGAGTCTTTGGCTACTACAGGCCAGTCTCTTGATTTCTTGTAGAGTGAAGATTATGTTATGAGCATTTAGTGTACGAATCATATATTTCACTTGATGCCATTGACCGACCGCCGCCCGATCACTGTAAGACAGCCGTATGACCATTGCATGACCGCCGCATGACAGCTCCCCGATCGCTGCACGACCACCGCTTGCCACTACTGGCCATGGGAGGGTACGACAGTCGATAGTCGGCGACGGCAAGCGACGGTCATGTGGTGGCCGGTGACAGTTGGCAATCCGTGAGTAAGAAGAAAAAACGAATAAATACAAAAATTTATAAATCATACAAAACACATTTCTATTCTTTTTTTTTATTTCAATAATAGAACTTTTTTATCATTACCAAACACGTTATT
This sequence comes from Eucalyptus shirleyi, assembly GCA_017140165.1. Lineage (NCBI taxonomy): Eukaryota > Viridiplantae > Streptophyta > Magnoliopsida > Myrtales > Myrtaceae > Eucalyptus > Eucalyptus shirleyi. The sequence goes on along the minus strand of CM029447.1, from coordinate 16,004,273 downwards.
TTACTTGAAAATTGTTCCTCGTAGAGTAAATAGAAAAAACTTTTTTTTGAAAAAAAACTGTTCCTCGGAATAGAGTGTTGCCATGCGCACCCTTAGCTTCCATATATAAAGAATGCAATATTTTAAATGAAGCTTAACCCATTATCATGGCAATTATACTATCCTTTTAATCACCGGTCTTTTGCTAATAACGCGTTTGAGTTACTAGCACATTCTACAGGACTTGGTTAGGGGATACTCCAAGGGGTTCGATGTACTTGGTTACACTCCCAATGACCCCGTCTTCTCCTCATTGCGGAGTTCAACGCACCTTATCTTGCAGGACATGATCTTGCTCGAGAATTTGATCCCGCTCTTCATTCTCGACTTGCTATTCTGCCTTTAGTGCGGCCGACACGATCGGCATGAGGTCTTGGCCAAGCTAGCGCTCCGGTTCTTCTCCTCTCTGAGGCCGATAGACTACCTCCTTAATTGTCTCGGTTGGACATGGCTGGAGTTTGAGTAGTTACCCCTTGAGGGTGAGCTCCATTGCCTAGAATTGTTCCGGCGGAGCCTCCTGTAGTGGTTGTCACAAACTAGGCTACAGTTCCTCCATTGTGTGACGGAGCTTTGGAAAAAGGGATCAAGTTTAGAAAGAGGGAGGTGGAGAGTTTCTAGAACATCTAGTTCAAGGACAGGACCCTTGAGAATCCCCAGCTTATGATCCTCGATATGGTGAGGTCACTTTTCCTCAACTTGGTAGTCTTCAAGCAGTGTCACTTCAATTACGACAAGACATTATTATGTACCTGTTCTTCATGGACGACTTGATTGACTCCATCGAGGACGTGAGGCATCTCCACAATTGCGGGATCATGAGATTATCTATTGAGTGTTTGGTGTACGAATAATATATTTCACTTGTTGCCATCGACTGCCGCCTGACCGCCGCATGACAGTCACATGATCGTTGCACGACAGCTGCACACCCGCCGCACGACAGCTTCCTCATCGCCGCATCACCACTGTCTGCTGCCGCCGACTGCGGGAGAGGACAACGATCGGTGGGCTATGGGCGCCGATTGGTGACAATGGTCGGCAATTGGTGGTCGGTGGCAGCAAGCAACGGTCATGTGGCGGTTGGCGGCATTTGGCAATCCTTGACCAAGAAGAAAAAACGAATAAATACAAACTTTTGTAAATCGTATAAAATACATTTCTATTCTTTTTCTATTTCAATAATAGAAATTTTCTATTGTTACCAAACACATTATTTTACTCGGAAATTGTTCCTAGAAGTGGAAATAGAAAAAAATTATTTCTGAAAAAAAAACCGTTCCCTAGAGTAGAAGCGTTGCCTTATGCACCCTTAGCTTTCATATATAAGGAATGCAATATTTATAGATGAAGCATAACCCACTATGACAATTATACTATCTTTTAATCGCCAATCTTCTACTAATAACACATTTGAGTTATTAGCACATTCTGCAGGACTTGGTTAAGGGATACTCCAAGGGGTTTGATGTACTTGGTTACACTCTTAATGACCCCGTCTTCTCCTCGTCGCGGAGTTCAACACACTTTATCTAGAAGGACATGATCTTGCAAGAGAATCAGATTCCTCTCTTCATTCTCAACCTGCTGTTCTGCCTTTAGCGCAGCTGACTCGACCAACACTAGGTCTTGGCCAAGCTGGCGCTTTGGTTATTCTCCTCTTTGAGGCCAACATACTGCCCCCATAATTGCCTTGGTAGGACAAGGCTGGAGTTTGACCCATTTGATATAGCTAGTATAAGCACCTCAAGGGGTGAATAGGTGTAGAAATAATTTCTTGAGATATGAAAGCAATACTAAGCCGACAATAGAAAGGAAGCTCTCCTTCAGTTAACAAAACAAACTATGATCAAAGTAAAACAGAGAGTAGGGAAGAGAAAATTGAATACAAGATTTATAGTGGTTCGGCTTATTCTAAGCCTACGTCCACTCTTTCGCACTGACAGCTCACCGGCTGGATTTCACTATGAACAAAAGAGATGTTACAGCAATGCTTTCCCTTAATTCCACAGTGTAGATATTCTATCACACTTCCTCAAGGTATCTCAAAATATAGACTCTCTTTTGCGTACAAGATTTCGCTCAAATGAATTGACTAAAAAACAAAGAGCTTCAGACTTTGGAATTCTTCTCTCGTATATTCTCTCGAACAACTAGAACGTCTTCCTTTTATACTCCTTTATGCCATCATACCCGTTGGCACTTACCAAAGGAATTTCTCCAATCTACCCGTTGGACGGAATCAATTAGGAAGATCATTCAAGCTATTAAAGGAATATGTCGATAGCCCATCTATCCCGTTTGCCCATACAATCAGGATTTCGGTTTCCATAAGTAAAACTTTCCAAGTATACTTCGCCAATCATCCTTAATCTCCAAATCAATCATGATCAAATAAAGGATTCCGTTATGTCACATCCAGCCAAGAGATCTTCTCCAATCGATAAGGTCACATCCTTAATGAAATATCCAGTTTCCGGATATCATTTCTTTAACGGATTAGAAACTGTCAATGATAATAGACTTTGAGTCTTGAGTCTGGCTGTCCGGAGGTCTTCAGACTTTAAATAGCAGAGTCTACAAATCTTCAGACTAGACTAATAGAAACGTTTTGTCATCTTCAAAATATTCCATAAAGATTTCTCCAACAATCTCCCCCTTTTTGATGGTGACAAAACTTTTATGCAGATTTTAATAACTTTGACTGCAAAACATTACTCAAGCAATATAGATATCTCATAAAGATTAATAGCTTAATGATAACACTAGAATCCGCAACTATAGAAAATAGGTTAGTCTTTGCATGAGAGTAAAGCCATTCATAAGATATCAATAATACTTAATATAAAAGCAGCAGTCAAATCCAAATTCAAATTCAGTTCTCTTCCATACACAAGAGTAAAGTTAGATCAAAACAATCAAAACAATCCAAATGATTAAACAATCAAAGTTTCAAATCTTGCATCTCTCCCCCTTTTTGTCATCATAAAAAAAGGTTGAGATGAAAATGGAATAGAGTCAAGATTGCTTGGGAACACGAGCAAGCTGGAAATCTCCCATTGATTGAACGATGCCTTTCAGCCTTTTCAAGTCTTCCTTCATTTGTGCAACCTCCTTACCCTTAGCAGTAGCTTGAATCTGAAGAGAAAGGGCTTGGATCTGATTATTCAAGGAACCTGAAGAAGCTTGACTTGCATTCTGCAAATTTTGAACTTCGCATCCCAAAGCATATATTTGACCTCGCATTTCCAAGAGAATATCCAGAATTCTGCGAAAATCTACTGAATTATCGGTCTGCATACTTGCTTCGACACGATCTGATGGAGTAAAGGCAGATGATGGTATATTAGCATAATCACGCAGATTTGGCGATGAAGCATCATGTCCCTCCTCAGGAAATTGAGAGGCATGAATGTCCTCTAGATCTGCTGGGGAGCGGCTAACTCCTTCACTGGTAGCAAGATATGAGGACATTCCTGTTTTCTCATGATCTCCCCCTGTTTCCATGCCTTTCAGGTGGAGAAGAGTGTTTTTCATGCTCTCATTCCTTTTGATTTCTCTCTCATCTTCCTCTTCTTCTTCAAACCTTTCCTCCTCTGCTTCTTTTTCTCCAACTTCTCTTTCTTCTTCTTCTTTCTCTTTTTCTTCTTTTTCTTTCTCCTGTCATTCTCTCTCCTCTACTTCTTTCTCCTGTTGTTCCATTGATTCTGGAACAGGATGACTTAGCTTCTTCAATGCTATAGCAGAAATGGTGAAGTCATCCTCATCATCTTCATCCTTTAAGAGGAAAGCTCTTCTTTTCTTGAATGGAGCAACCATGGGCTCTTTTCCTTTTCTTTTCGCTGCAAAAGAGACTTGATGAGTTTTGACACGGGTTTTCTCCTTAAATTTCTCCAACGCCTTGCTTAGTTCCTTCAGACGCATTTTAGTCACTATTTTCAGTCTTACCACCATATGATCACACGATTGAACACAAAGAATTTGTGGAGGCTGAATATTTAGATGTCTGAATAACTTCATCACAAGACTTGGATAAGGAAGTTGACCTCTGTCCTTCACCACTGCTCTATACATGAGAAACATAACAGTGTGAGGAAGAGAAAACTTTTTCCCAGTGATGATGGCATACATCAGCTTTGCCTTTGAATTTGAAACATCAGTCTTGGAAGTTGATTTCGGTCTGAGGCAATTGATCACAATCTTGTGAAGCAGAATGTTAAATGCACTCATCCTCAAGTAGGAAATCTATTCCTCTATTCTTCTATCCTTAACAAGTTCCAATGTGGCACGAGCAATAGAAACATTGATTGGTTGATACCTTCCTCTCTCAACCCCAATCACATCCGCCAGCATATCCACATCAACCACAAAGTCCTAATCTCAAACACTACAAGATATTCTATTTGCATCCAAGAAACTAAGATTTGAATAGAAATATGCAGTTAATTGAGCATAGGCCTCTGTGGTGTCAAAACAGAACTATTCTAGTTGAAGAAAACTGAACTTTTCTCTCAAGTTCACATTCATAGCATCCAGAAAATCAAAATCCACACTCCTAGGGTTTATCACCCCACGTTTCAACAATTTGGAGTATAGATCTTTCTATTCCTTCGATCTAAACAACTTTGCCATTTTTCCTCGAATTTTTGCTACAACATCCATTCTTGGTTGAAATTGGCTGTACAATTTGTCATCATCATTTCCATCTATCGGGTTAAGTCCCCCAACACGCGGATCATTTGGGATATTTGCAAGGGCTTCTTCTGCCAACCCCTTAGGAGCAATTCCCAAACGTTCAATTTTTCGCAAAAAGATGTACTCATTCCTATATCCCTTGTCCTTAAGAAACTCATCGACGTAGTTCAATGGAGTACCGGTCCTCTTCAAAGCACGGTAAAGCTTATAAATAAAAGAGGGCTTTTGAATTCTTACAGGATCTAGGTCTTCAATGATTTCTTCCTCTTGTTGATGACCCACACCCTGTGGACTAGTTGGTGGAGAATGACGCTGCTGAGAATGTTGTGGGCTTTGTTGTTGATTTGGAGACTCTTCTTCCTTGGTGAGATCGAAGTGCATAGGTCCCTCACTCATTTGCCGTGGTCCCCTACTTGCGATCCTCAAAAACTTTCTTGAAGACGACATCTTTCTCAGTCTTTGAAAGATTCATTGTTTGACTTTCCCAAGAAAGATGATAACTTTTTTGAAGATTAAACAAGGGAGGAAGACAAGAATGGAAAATCGATGCTTTTTAGGGTTTTGGAGTTAAGCGAAGAGGAACCGACTATATATAGCCCAGTCGAAAGGGAAAATACCAAACATCATAAAGGAAAGTGTAAAGATGCCTCTTCTAACAATAACTGTCTTTTTCAAATAACTGCCATTTTCGAGAAAATAGTCATTTCAAAGTAACTTCTTTTTAAAAAGAAAACGTTGCAATAATCACGTTAATTAAAGATAGCAATAATCAAACACGGTTGATAATCATCCATTTTCAAGATGAGATTCGAGAGAGAGAGAATATCTTACAGTTCAAAGTCTTGTTTGTCTGAGTCTGAGAGTCTCTAGACTTTAACTTCTTCAAACCTCAAAATGTTGAGTCTGGAATGGATAATTTCAAATTGATTTTTCTCCAAAGGCTTTGTGAGTATATCCGCCAATTGGTTCTTTGAGTCAACAAACTGAATCGAAACTTCTCCATTTTGAACATGATCTCTAATGAAGTGATGTCGAATCTCTATATGCTTTGCTCTTGAGTGAAGAATTGGATTTTTAGTAAAATTGATTGCACTAGTGTTGCTGTAGTTAATCTCTATGCATGAATCTTCAATTCCAAAGTCTCTTAGCTATTGTTTTATCCACATAATTTGTGAACAATAACTTCCGAGAGCTATATACTCTATTTTTGTTGTAGAAAGAGCTACTGCATTTTGCTTCCTTGAAAACCAAGACACTGTCCTGCTTCCAAGTAACTGACAGGTACCCGAGGTGCTCTTTCTGTCAACTTTGCATCCGGCTAGGTCTACGTCTGAGTATCCAAGAAGAGTAAAGTCTCTCTTTTTAGGATACCAAAGGCCGATGCTTGAAGTTGAAGCAATGTATTTGATAATACACTTTGCAGCACTTGAATGAGATTCTTTAGGGTCTGCTTGAAATCTAGCACAAATGCAAACACTAAACAAAATGTCAGGTCTAGAAGCAGTAAGATAAAGAAGTGAGCCAATGATACTCCTGTATAGCTTCTGGTCGATTTTCTTTCCTCCTTCATCTTTGTCTATCTTGAAGGAACTTGACATTGGTATATCAGTCTTTTTGCAATTGTCTAGTCCAAACTTTTTGACAAGATCATTAGCATGTTTTTCTTGATGAATAAAAGTTCATTCCTTCAGTTGTTTCACTTGAAGCTCGAGAAAGAAGGTTAACTCACCCATCATGCTCATTTCAAATTCATCCTGCATAGTCTTAGAGAATTTCTTACACAGACTTTCATTAGGGGATCCAAAATCGACATATATTTGAACTAGCACAAACTTTTGTTTTCTCTTTTGATAAACAGAGTAGTGTCTACTTTACATTTTACAAAACCGTTTTGAATTAAAAATTTACTCAGTCTGTCGTACCAAGCTCGAGGTGCTTGCTTTAGACCATACAAGGCCTTTTTCAGTCTGAATACTGAGTCTGGTTTCCTTGAGTCTTCAAACCCAGGTGGTTGTTCCACATAGACTTTTTCATGGATAAATCCATTTAGGAAAACACTTTTGACGTCCATTTGGAATAACCTGAATTTTTTGTAACAAGCAAAAGCAAGTAATAATCGAATTGCTTCTAACCTTGCTACTGGTGCGTAAATCTCGTCATACTCTATCCCTTCTTCTTGCGTATATCCCTTGGCCACGAGTCTTGCTTTGCTTCTTATGACTTTTCCTTTCTCGTTCATCTTGTTCCTGAAAACCCATTTAGCTCCAATAATAGATTTACCTTTTGGTTTAGAAGTCAATTCCCAGACATCATTAATGCTGAATTGTCTAAGTTCTTCTTGCATAGCTTCAATCCAGCTTTCATCAGATAAAGCGTCTTCTATGCTTTTTGGTTTTATTTCGGAAATAAGAGCCACAGCACTAGACTCTTCGCGCCTTTTGGATCTTGTGCGAATTCCATCATTAATGTCGCCAATAATGAGATCTTTGGGATGACTAGACTTATGCTTCCAGTTACTGGTTGATTTGTCAGGTTGATGATCACTTCCTTCATTTGAATCTTCAATAACCACTTGTTGCTGGTCTTTCAGAGTCTGAGTTGCTTCTTGAGAGTTAGACTTTGTAGAGTTTGGAGCAGGTTCAGATTCTTCAAGATGAGTCTGAATAGATTCATTTTGCATAGAATCCTGGAATTTGACATTCATTGATTCCTCCACAGATTGACTCTTCTTGTTATAGACTCTATAGGCTTTGCTTGAGGTAGAATATCCAAGGAAGATGTCTTCGTCTGATTTTTCTTCAAACTTACCAACTCGATCATTTGCATTTTTCAATATAAAGCATTTGCATCCGAACACATGAAAATATGAAACAATAGGCTTCTTTTCTTTGAATAATTCATAGGGTCTTTTTTTTTTTTAGAATAGGCCTTAGAAAAACTGTATTGATAATATAACAAGCTATAGAAACTGCTTTAGCCCAAAATTGTGAAGAGATGTTGCTTTCAATTAAAAGAGTTCTAGCCATTTCTTGAAGCGATCTATTCTTTCTTTCCACAACTCCATTTTGCTCTGGAGTATATGGAGAGGAGAACACATGCTGAAAACCAGATTCATCACAAAATTTCGTAAAATCTTGATTTTCAAATTCACCTCCATGATCTGTTCTTATACTTGAGATAACATACCCTTTTTCATTTTGAACATTTTTAGCAAATTTTTCAAAATAAGATAAGGTTTCAGACTTACTTGCCAGGAAAAATACCCAAGTAAATCGTGAGTAGTCATCCACAATTACTAGGCAATATTTCTTACCTCCAATGCTCTATGTTCTGGTTGGTCCAAAGAGATCCATATGCAGAAGCTGCAGTACACGGTTAGTGGAAACTTGATTTATTGGTTTAAAAGAATTTCTTACTTGTTTTCCCAATATGCATGGTGTACATAAATCGGACTTTTGGTATGATAAATTTGGTAGACCACGAACAAGCTTCTTTGCTGAGATTTTGGCTATTTGCTTCATATTAATGTGCCCAAGCTTTCTATGCCATAAGCTTGCTTCGTCTTGGATTGAGATTAGACATTGCGATTCATCTGGTTTCACATCCAAGAGGTAGATATTTTCATGTCTTCGACCCATGAATGACTGAGTAGAGTCTTTACTGGTTCTTGAACATATTCCCTCTTGAAAGTAGATTTTGAAACCGGTATCACACAGTTGACCGACACTGAGCAGATTGTAGTTGAGTACTTCAACTAAAGAAACATTGCTTATTGTGAGGTTTCCAATCTTTACAGTTTCAAATCCCACTATTCTTCCTTTGCTATTTCCTCCAAATGAGACTTTTCCACCATTCACTTGAACAAGTTTTATGAAGCAATTTGAATCTCTTGTCATATGTCTTGAGCATCCACTATCCAAATACCATTTTACTTTTTTCTTGATAGTGACTTGCATTTAAAAAAGAAACTCAAACTTTCTTTCGTACCCATATTTTCTTGGGTCCATTGGTGTTAGTATGATATGCGGTTTTTGTCCATACTTTCTTAACAGGTTTCCAAACCATAGGAGATTCTTTTTCAAAATGATATGCACTATTGCACTTTGAACATCTAAGAGCATCGCGACCTACTGGTTTTACAAAGATCTTTTTAAAATGATTTTTGTAAGTATCTCTTGTGGGCCTTTGCTTAATTTTTTCTTTCACCTTTGGAAAATCAATTAAAGGAATGGTTTCAGCAATCATTCCCAAACTAGATTTGTTGAAATAAGGTTTTTGAACAGAAAGAATTTTTTCCAGTTTCTCAAATTCTATAGAAAATTTTTTAGAAATATTTGAGATATCGTTTTTCAATAATGCATTTTCTTTTGAAAGATTATCTTCACTTTTTCTAAGAGAAGAAACATTCATGTCTAAACATTTCACCTTTTCTTTCAAAACATTTTCTTGTTGTTTTAAAGCAGAATTTTCTCTTTTGAGTTCGGAAATCTTTTTAAGAGAAGTCTTAAGACTAAAACACAACTCATCAATGTATTTAGAGACTTTAATAGGGATTTTGAAGTTACTCACCTCAAATTCACTGTCTGAATCTGATTCTGTCTCGGAGTTTGAATCTGAATCCGATTGTGCCATTAGACATATATTGGCATAATCATCATCACTTTTTTCACACTTTGTATCACTCTAGGTTTCTACTTTAAGAGCTTTTCGATACTTTTCAACTTTTCCTTTCTTCTTCCTCAGAAGAGGACAGTTGGGTCTGATGTGTCCCTTTTTCTTGCATTCAAAGCGGACTACATCTTTGTTTGATTCAGCATCCTCAATAGACATAATTTGTTGCTTTTGAAAACTCTATTTCTTTGGATTGAATCTTCTTCCTTTTCTGTTCAGCTTTCTAAATCTTCTTATCATGAAAGCAAGCTCCTCATCATCCATATCGTCTTCAGAATCTGTAACATCGGAATCATCATTAGATTTTAATGCAATGGATTCCTTACCTTTAGGGTCTTCGTCTTCATTGATTCGTTTCACTTCATAAGACTGAAGAGTCCCAACCAACTCATCAATAGATAGTGGCATGATTCTTTGGGTGTCTCTGATTGAGGTATTTATGTGATTCCAATCCTTGGAGAGTCCACGCAGTAGCTTGTTTACCTTCATGGGATCCAAAATTGGTTGACCTTGATTTTCAAGACCATTCATGATTTCTGTAAAACGACTAAACATGTTAGTTATAGATTCTCCTGATTTCATTTTGAAGGCTTCATATTGACTGAGAAGAATGTTGATTCTGGTTTCTTTCACTCGATCTGTTCCTTCATAGGTAATATGTAATCTATCCAAGACTTCTTTTGCTGTAACACAAGAAGATATTATGTTAGATTCAGTAGATGACAAAGCACAATATAAAGAATAAATTGCTTTTGCATCAAGAGCTTGTCTCTTGATTATCTCTTTCTGAGTCATTTCACTAGATTCAACAGTATCTTTTCCTCTTTCTGAGACAGGTGCAGCTTTAGAAATGATTCTTTTTTCTACAACGTCCTATTCCAGATGATCCTTTGATTGTAGGAACACTTTCATATTGTTTTTCCAGATGTTGTAATCATTTCCATCAAAGTAAGGTGGTCTGGTATTGCTTTGCCCTTCCACCAGCCTTGGAGCTAGCATACTAGCCATGGATCTTTAACTCTGAAGTAAAACACTTCAAACAAAGTGAGTACATAGGCTCTAATACCAATTGATATAGCTAGTATAAGCACCTAGAGGGGGGTGAATAGGTGTAGAAATAATTTCTCGAGATATGAAAGTAATACTAGGCAGACAATAGAAAGGAAGCTCTCCTTCAGTTAACAAAACAAACCATGATCAAAGTAAAACAAAGAGTAGGGAAGAGAAAATTGAACACAAGGTTTATAGTGGTTCGGCTTATTCCAAGCCTATGTCCTCTCTTTCGCATTGACAGCCCACCGACTGGATTTACTATGAACAAAAGAGATGTTACAGCAATGTTTTCCCTTGATTCCACAGTGTAGATATTCTACCACACTTCTTCACGGTATCTCAAAATATAGACTCTCTTTTGTGTACAAGATTTTGCTCAAATGAATTGACTAAAAAACAAGGAGCTTCAGACTTTGGAATTCTTCTTTCGTATATTCTCTCGAACAACTAGAATGTCTTCATTTTATACTCCTTTATGCCATCATACCCATTGGCACTTACCAAAGGAATTCCTCCAATTTACCCGTTAGATGGAATCAATTAGGAAGATCATCCGAGCTATTAAAGGAATATGTTGATAGCCCATTAATCTTGTTCGCCCATACAATCAGGATCTCGGTTTCCATAAGTAGAACCTTCCAAGTATACTTCGCCAATCATCGGATCCTTAATCTCCGAATCAATCATGATCAAATAAAGGATTCCATTATGTCACATCTAGCCAAGAGATCTTCTCCAGTCGATAAGGTCACATCCTTAATGAAACATCAAGTTTCTGGATAGCCTTTCTTCAACGGATTAGAAACTGTCAATTAGAATAGACTTTGAGTCTTGAGTCTGGCTACTCGAAGGTCTTCAGACTTTAAATAGCAGAGTTTGCAAATCTTCAGACTAGACTAATAGAAACGTTTTGTCAGCTTCAAAATATTCCAGCAAAGATTTCTCCAACACCATTACCCCTTAAGGGTGAGCTCCATTGCCTCAATTGTTTCGGCGGAGCGTCTTATACCCAGGATCGAAGCGGGCAGCAACCCAGTAGTCATCACAAGGAAGGGATCAAGTTTAGAAAGTGGGAGGTGGAGAGTTTCCAGGACATCTAGTTCAAGGAAGGGATCCTCAAGATTCCTCGGCTTGTGATCTTGGATAAGGCGATATCACTTTTCCTCAATTTGGTAGCATTCGAGCAGTGCCACTTCAATTGTGACAACGATGTGACCACGCACCTGTTCTTCATGGACGACTTGATTAACTCTGCCGAGGATGTGAGGCACCTCCATGATTGCAGGATCATGAGGCATGCGCTTGGAAGCGATGCCGAGGTCGTTGAATTTTTCAACCAGATTTGTAAGGAGGTGGTATTAGTCGACGGGCACGGTTATCTTTCTAATTTGTCTAAGGATGTGGACACTTATTCCAGCAAAAAGTGGAATGGTTGAATAGCTATTCTCGAGCTTAAGTACTTCAATAATCTCTGGTCAATCATTTCCTTAATTGCTTCTTTCATTTTTTTTTGGTGACCTAGGGAACCTCCGTGCGCCGCTTCGCGGCGGAGTAAACCCTAGGGTGAATTGGGCCACCACCACAGACCCAGCTACAGTTGAATCGCGCGTTATGCAACCCCGAGGTTTGAACTCCTCCCCTGGCGGATGGGTACTAAGTCCTAGTCCACCAAGGCCACCGCGGGCGATGGTTGCTTCTTTCATTTTGCTTATGCTTACTTTGACAGAAACCTTGTACGAAGTCTTTGGCTACTACAAGCTAGGCTTTTGATTTCTCTTAAAGTGGAAATTATCTTATAAGTATTTGGTGTACGAATCATCGATCGCTGCTCGACCGGTGCACGAAAGCCGCATGATCGCCGCACAACAGTCGCATGATGGTCACACGACAGTTGCCCGATCACTGCACGACCACCACTTACTGCCGTCGGCTGCGGGAGGGGATGTCGATCAGTGGGCTATAGGTGTTGGTTGGTGACGACGGTCGGCAGTCGACAATCAGCGGTGGCAAATGGCGGTCATGCGGCAATCAGTGGCAATTGGCGATCCATGAGCAAGAAGAAAAAAGAATAAATAGAAAAATTAATAAATTGTACCAAAGGCATTTCTATTCTTTTTCTATTGAAGAATATAAATTTTATATCATTATCAAACACATTATTTTACTTTGAGATTGTTCCTCGGAGTGGAAATAGAAAAAAACTTTTTTTGAAAAAAAAACTGTTCCCCAGAGTAGAAGCATTGCCATGCACACCCTTAGCTTTCATATATAAAGAATGCAATATTTATAGATGAAGCGTAACCCATTATCATGGTGATTGTACTCACCTTTTAATTGCCAGTCTTATGCTAATAACGCATTTGAGTTACTAACACATTCTGTAGGACTTGGTTAGGGGATACTCTACGGGGTTCGATGTACTTGGTTACACTCTTGATGAGCCCGTCTTCTCCTCGTCGTGGAGTTCAACGCTCTTTATCCTGCAGGAGATGATCTTGCTCAAGAATAAGATCCTGCTCTTCATTCCCGACCTGTTATTCTGCCTTCAGTGCCATCGACTCGACTAGCTCGGGGTCTTTGCCAAGCTGGCACTCAGTTCTTCACCTCTTTGAAGCCGAAAAATTGCCCCCTTAATTTGCTCGGTAGGATAAAGCTGGGTTTGACTCGTTCCACCTTGAGGGCGAGCTCCATTGCCTTGAATTGTTCCGACGGAGCCTCTTGTACTCAGGTTGGAAGCATGTAGCAACGCAGCAGTCGTCACAAACTGGGCTACAGTTCCTCCACTATATGACGGAGTTTTGGAAAAAAAAGGGATCAAGTTTAGAAAGTGGGAGGTGGAGAGTTTCTAGAACATCCAGTTCAAGGAAAGGATCCTCGAGATTCCCCGGCTTGTGATCCTGAATACGACAATGTCACTTTTCCTCAACTCGGTAGCTTTCAAGCAATGTCACTTCAATTGTGGCAATGATATCACCACGTACCTGTTCGTCATGGACGACTTGATTGACTGCCAAGGATGTGAGGCACCTCCACGATTGCGGGATCATGAGGCATGCGATCGAAAGCGATGTCGAGGTTATTGACTTTTTCAACTAGATTTGCAAGGAGGTGGTATTAGTCAGCAGCCGTGGTTATCTCTTTGATCTATCTAAGGATGTGGACACTTACTCTAGCAACAAGTGAAATGGTTGGATAGCCATTCTCAAGCTTAAGTACTTCATTATTCCCTGGTCAATCATTTCCTTAATAGTTGCTTTCATTTTGCTTTTGTTTACTTTGACACAAACCTTGTACGGAGTCTTTGGCTACTACAGGCCAAGCTCTTGATTTCTTGTAGAGAGGAGATTATCTGATGAGCGTTTTGTGTACGAATCATATATTCTGCTTTGCCGCCACCAACTGCTGCTTGACCGCCTCACGACAACCGCATGAATGCCGCATGCCGCCTGCCGCTACCGGCCGTGGGAGGGTACGACGCTCGGTGGGCTACGGGCGTTGATCGGTGATGACGGTCGGCGGTCGGTGGTTGGCGGCGGCAAGCGACGATCATGTGGCGGCTGTTGGCAGTTGGCGATCTGTGAGCAAGAAGAAAAAACGTATAAATACGATAATTTATAAATCATACCAAACGTATTTCTATTCTTTTTCTATTTCAATAATAGAAATTTTCTATCGTTACCAAACAAATTGTTGTATTCGGAAATTGTTTTTTTTTTTTTTTTTGGTAAAGTGTATTCGGAAATTGTTCCTCAAAGTGGAAAGGAAAAGAACTATTTTTGAAAAAAAAAAAAAAACTGTTCCCTATAAGATAAGCGTTGCCATGCACACCCTTAGTTTCATATATAAAGAATGCAATATTTAGAGATGAAGCATAACCCACTATCACGAAATTATACTATCATTTTAATCACCGGTCTTTTGCTAATAACACATTTGAGTTACTAGCACATTATGCAGGACTTGGTTAGGGGATACTCAAAGGGGTTCGATGTACTTGGTTACACTTTTGATGACCCCGTCTTCTCCTCATCACAGAGTTCAATGCTTCTTATCCTACAAGACATGATCTTGCTCAAGAATTTGATCCCGCTCTTCATTCTCGACTTGCAATTCAACCTTTGGCGCAATCGACCTGACCAGCACAGGGTCTTTGCCAAGCTGGTGCTCCGGTTCTTCTCCTCTCTGAGGCTGATAGACTACCCCCTTAATTGCCTCAGCAGGACTAGGCTGGAGTTTGACCCGTTACCCCTTGACGGTAGGCTCCATTGCCTTGAATTGTTCCAGCGAGCCTCTTGTACCTAGGCTTGAAGTCGGCAGCAACCCAGCAGTCGTCACAAACTGGGGTATAGTTCTTCCACCGCGTGATGGATCTTCGGAAAAAAGGGATCCAGTGCAGAAAGAGGGAGGTGGAGAGTTTCCAAAACATCTAGATCAAGGACGGACCCTCGAGATTCTCCGGCTTGTGATCCTAGATACAACGAGGTCACTTTTCCTCAACTTGGTAGCCTTGGAGCAGTGTCACTTTAAATGTGACAACAACATCACCACATACCTATTCTTTATGGACGACTAGATTGACTCCGCCGAGGACATGAGGCACCTCCATGATTGCGGGATCATGAGGCACGCGCTCGAAATCGATGTCAAGGTCGCTGACTTTTTCAACCAAATTTGCAAGGAGGTGGTATTAGTTGGCAGCCGTGGTTATCTCTCTAATCTATCTAAGGATGTAGACACTTACTCCGGCAACAAGTGGAATGGTTGGATAGCCATTCTCGAGCTTAAGTACTTTAGTAATCCTGGTCAATAATTTCCTTAATTGCTGCTTTCATTTTGCTTCTGCTTACTTTGACACAGACCTTGTACGGAGTCTTTGGGTACTATAGGCCAAGCTCGTGATTTCTCGTAGAGTGGAGATTATCTATGAGCGTTCGGTGTACGGATCATATATTCTGCTTGCCGCGACCAACTACCGCCCGACTGCCACAGGATAGCCGCATGACCATTACACGACCGCCGCACGACAACCGCATGCTCGCCGCACGTTACCTTCCCTATTGCCGCACAATCGCCGCCTGTTGCCGCTGGTTGCGGGAGGGGACGACGGTCAGTGGGCTATGGGCACCGATCGATGACGACGATCAGCGATTGGCGGTCCGCAGCAGCAAGCGACGGTCGTGCGGCAGCCGGCAGCTATTGGCTATCCATGACCAAGAAGAAAAAATGAATAAATTAAAAAATTTGTAAATCATACCAAACGCAATTCTATTCTTTTTCTATTTCAATAATAGAAATTTTCTATTGTTACCAAATTATTTTACTTGGAAATTGTTCCTTGGAGTGGAAATGGAAAAAAACCTATTTCTAAAAAAAAAAACTATTTCCCGGAATAGAAGCATTGCCATGCACACCCTTAGTTTCATATATAAAGACTGCAATATTTATAGATGAAGCATAACCCATTATCACAGAAATTATACTATCCTTTTGATCACCTGTCTTCTGCTAATAACGCATTTGTGTTACTAGCACATTCTGCAGGACTTGGTTAAGGGATACTCCAAAGGGTTCGATAACTTGGTTACACTCCCGATGACCCCATCTTCTCCTTGTCGCGGAGTTCAACGCTCCTTATCCTACAGGACATGATCTTGCTCGAGAATTTGTTGCTTTTCATTCTTGACCTACTGTTCTGCTTTCAGTGCGGCCAACCTGACCAGCACGGGGTCTTAGCCAAGTTGTCCCTCGGGTTCTTCTCCTCTATGAGGTCGATAAATTGCCCCCTTAATTGCCTTGGCAGGACAAGGCTGGAGTTTGACTTGTTACCCCTTGAGGGCGAGCTCCATTGCCTAGAATTATTCCGGCGGAGCATCATGTAACCAGGCTTGAAGCCGATAGCAACCCAGTAGTCGTCACAAATTGGGCTATAGTTCCTCCACTGCGTGACGGAGCTTTGGAAAGAAGGGATCAAGTTTAGAAAGAGGGAGCTAGAGAGTTTCTAGAACATCCAGTTCAAGGACGGGACCCTTGAGATTCCTCGGCTTGTGATCTTGGATACGGCGAGGTCACTTTTCGTCAACTTGGTAGCCTTCGAGCAGTGTCACTTCAATTGTGACAACGACATCACCACGTACCTATTCTTCATGGACGACTCGATTGATTTCACCGGGGATGTGACGCACCTCCACGATTGCGGGATCATGAGGCACGTGCTCAGAATCGATGTCAAGGTTGCTGACTTTTTCAACTAGATTTGCAAGGAGGTGGTATTAGTCGGCAGCCGCGGTTATCTCTTTGATCTGTCTAAGGATGTTGACACTTTCTCCGACAACAAGTGGAATGGTTGGATAGCCATTCTAGAGCTTAAGTACTTCAGTAATTCCTGGTCAATAATTACCTTAATTGCTGCTTTCATTTTGCTTTTGCTTACTTTGGCACAGATCTTGTACGGAGTCTTTAGGTACTACAGGCTAGACTCGTGATTTCTCGTAGAGTGGAAATTATCTGATGAGCGTTTAGTGTACGAATCATATATTCTACTTATCGCGACTAACCGACCGTTGCTCGACTGTCACAAGATAGCCGCATGACTGCTGCATGACCGCCGCATGACAGCTGCATGGTCGCCGCATTATAGCTTCCCCATCGCCGCACGACCGCTGCCTACCATCGTTGGCCGTGGGAGGGGACAACGGTCGGTGGGCTATGGGCGTCGATCCGTGACGACGATCGATGATTGGCGGCATCAAGCGACGATCGTGCAACGTCTAGTAGCTATTGGCGATCTGTGACCAACAAGAAAAAACGAATAAATACAAAAATTTGTAAATTGTATCAAACACATTCTATTCTTTTATATTTCAATAATAGAAATTTTCTATCATTACCAAATACATTATTTTACTCGGAAATTGTTCCTTAGAGTGGAAATGGGAAAAAACTATTTCTAAAAAAAAAAAAACTGTCACCTAGAATAGAAACATTGCCATGCGCATCCTTAATTTCATATATAAATAATGCAATATTTATAGATGAAGGATAACCCACTATGATGGAAATTATACTATCCTTTTGATCACCCGTCTTCTGCTAAAAACGCATTTGAGTTACTAGCACATTCTGCAGGACTTGGTTAGGGGATACTCCAAGGGGTTCGATGTACTTGGTTACACTCCCGATGACCTCGTCTTCTCCTCATCGTGGAGTTGAACACTCCTTATCCTGCATGACATGATCTTGCTCGAGAATTTGATCTTGCTCTTCATTCTTGACCTACTGTTCTGCTTTCAGCGCGGCCGACCTGACCAACACGGGGGTCTTGGCCAAGCTGGTGCTCTGGTTCTTCTCCTCTCTGAGGCCGATAGACTGCCCCCTTAATTGCCTCGGTAGGACAAGGCTGGAGTTTGACCCGTTACCCCTTGAGGGCAAGCTCCATTGCCTCGAATTGTTCCAGCGGAGCCTCATGTAGCCAGGCTTGAAGCCGGCAACAATCCAACAGTCGTCACAAATTGGGCTACAGTTCCTCCATTGCGTGACGGAGCTTAAAAAAAAGGGATCAAGTTCAGAAAGAGGGAGGTGGAGAGTTTCCATAACATCCAGTTCAAGGACGAGACCCTCGAGATTCCTCGGCTTGTGATCCTGGATATGACAAGGTCACTTTTCGTCAACTTGGTAGTCTTCAAGTAATGTCACTTCAATTGCGGCAACGACATCACCATGTACCTATTCTTCATGGATGACTTGATTGACTTCACATAGGAAATGGGGCACCTCCACGATTGCGGGATTATGAGGCACGTCGGATGTGGACACTTCGGCAACAAGTGGAATGGTTGGGTACAATGCAATCGCTACTTTCATTTTGCTTTTGCTTACTTTGACACGGAGCTTGACTTTTTCAACCCATGCTCTTGATTTGCAAGGAGGTGGTATTAGTCGGCAGCCATGGTTATCTCTCTGATCCGTCTAAGGATGTGGACACTTATTTCACTTGGAAATTATCCCTCAAAGTGGAAATAGAAAAAAAACTATTTTTGAAAAAAAAAAAAACCTTTCCTCGGACTAGAAATAGAAAAAAAAAACTATTTTTGAAAAAAAAAAACCTTTCCTCGGACTAGAAGCGTTGCTGTGCACACCCTTAGCTTCCATATATCAAGAATGCAATATTTATAGATGAAGCCTAATCCACTATCACGGCAATTGTACTAACCTTTTAATCACCTTTCTTTTGTTAATAACACTTTTGATTTACTAACACATTCTGCAAAACTTGGTTAGGGGATACTCCAAGGGGTTCGATGTACTTGGTTACACTCATGATGACCCTGTCTTCTCCTCATCGCGGAGTTCAATGCTCTTTATCCTGCAGGACATGATCTTGCTCGAGAATTAGATCCCGCTCTCTGGGGTCGATAAATTGCCCCCTTAATAGCTTTGGTAGGACAAGACTAGAGTTTGACTCGTTACCCTTTGAGGATGAGCTCCATTGCCTAGAATTATTTCGGCGGAGCTCCTGTACCCAGGCTTGAAGCAGGTAGCAACCCAGCAGTTGTCACAAATTGGGCTACAGTTCCTCCACTGCGTGACGGAGCTTTGGAAAGAAGGGATCAAGTTCAGAAAGAGGGAGGTGGAGAGTTTCCATAACATCCAGTTCAAGGACGAGACCCTCGAGATTCCTCGGCTTGTGATCTTAGATACGGCGAGGTCACTTATCCTCAACTTGGTAGCCTTCTAGCAGTGTCACTTCAATTGCGGCAACAACATCACCACGTACCTATTCTTCATGAGGCACCTCCACGATTGCGGGATCATGAAGCACGGGCTCGGAAGCAATGCCGAGGTCGCTCACTTTTTGGACCAGATTTGCAAGGAGGTGGTATTAGTCAGCAGACGTGGTTATCTCTCTAATCTGTCTAAGGATAAGGACACTTACTTCGGCAACAAGTGGAATGGTTGGATAGCCATTCTCGAGCATAAGTACTTTAGTAATTCCTGGTGAATCATTTCCTTAATTACTGCTTTTTATTTTGCTTATGCTTACTTTGACAGAGACTTTTTGTGGAGTCTTTGGCTACTACAGACCATGCTCTTGATTTCTTGTAGAGTGGAGATTATATGATGAGTGCTTGGTGTACGAATCGTATATTCCACTTGCCACCATCGATCGCCACTTGACCGTTGTATGACAGCTGCACAATCGCCGCACAACCGCCGCACGACAACCACATGACCGCCGCACAACCGCCACACGATAACCGCACGATTGCCACACGACGACTGCACGACAGTTGCCTGATCATCGCACGACCGTCACCTGCCGCTACCGATCGTTGGAGGGGACGGTGGTGGGTGGGCTATGGGCGTCGGTCGGAGATGACGGTCGGCAGTGGCAAGCGGTGATTGTGTAGCGATTAGCAGCATTTGGGGATACGTGAGCAAGAAGAAAAAAAGAATAAATAGAAAAACTAATAAATCGTACCAAATATATTTCTATTTTTTTTTTATTTTAAAAATATAAATTTATATCGTTACAAAACACATTATTTTACTCAGAAATTGTTCCTCGGAGTGGAAATAGAAAAAAAAAA
Source organism: Eucalyptus shirleyi (assembly GCA_017140165.1). NCBI lineage: Eukaryota > Viridiplantae > Streptophyta > Magnoliopsida > Myrtales > Myrtaceae > Eucalyptus > Eucalyptus shirleyi. Next base: position 15,984,231 of record CM029447.1, on the reverse strand, counting down.
TTATGAAAAAAAATTGTTCCCCGAAGTAGAAGCGTTGCCATGCGCACCCTTTAGCTTCCATATATAAAGAATGCAATATTTATAGATGAAGCCTAACCCACTATCACGGCAATTGTACTAACCTTTTAATCACCATTCTTTTGTTAATAACACATTTGATTTACTAACACATTCTGCAAAACTTGGTTAGGGGATACTCCAAGGGGTTCAATGTACTTGGTTACACTCATGATGACCCCGTCTTCTCCTCATTGCGGAGTTCAATGCCTTTATCCTATAGGACATGATCTTGCTCGAGAATTAGATCCCGCTCTTCATTCCCAACCTGTTATTCTGCCTTTAGTGCCTCCGACCTGACCAACTCGGGGTCTTGGCCAAGCTGGTGCTCCAGTTTTTCACCTCTTTTAGGTCAACGAATTGCGCCCTTAATTGGCTCGGTAGGATAAAGCTGGGTTTGACTCGTTACACCTTGAGGGCGAGCTCCATTGCCTCGAATTGTTTCGGCGGAGCCTCTTGTACCTAGGCCAGAAGCCGGCATCAAGGTAGTAGTTGTCACAAATTGGGCTATAGTTCCTCTGCTGCGTGACGAAGCTTTGGATAAAAGGATCGAGTTTTGAAAGAGGCAGGTGGAGAGTTTGTAGAATATCTAGTTCAAGGACGGGACCCTCGAGATTCCTCAGCTTGTGATCCTAGATACGGCGAGGTCACTTTTCCTCAACTTGGTGGCCTTCGAGCAATGTCACTTCAATTGCGGCAACGGCATTACCACGTACTTGTTCTTCATGGACGACTTGATTAACTTCGCCGACGACGTGTGGCACCTCCACAATTGCGGGATCATGAGGCATGCGATCGGAAGCGATGCTGAGGTGGCGGACTTTTTCAACCAGATTTGCAAGGAGGTGGTATTAGTCGGTAGTCGCGGTTATCTCTTTGATCGGTCTAAGGATGTTGACACTTACTCCGGCAACAAGTGGAATGGGGTGATAGCCATTCTTGAGCTTAAGTACTTCAGTAATCCCTTGTCAATCATTTCCTTAATTGCTGCTTTCATTTTACTTCTGCTTACTTTGACACAGACCTTGTACGGAGTCTTTGGCTACCATAGGCCAAGCTTTTGATTTCTTGTAGAGTGGAAATTATTTGATGGGCGTTTGGTGTACAAATCATATATTCTGCTTGCCGCCATCGACCACCGCACGACAGTTGCCCAAACGCCACACGATTGCAGCCTGCTGCCCCGGCCGAGGGAGGGTACGACGCTCGGTGGGCTATGGGTGCCGATCGGTGATGACGGTCGGTGGTTGGCAGTTGGCGGTCAGTGGCGGCAAGCGGCGATCATGCGGTAGCATGTGACAGTTGGCGATCTGTGGACAAGAAGAAAAAACGTATAAATACAAAAATTTATAAATCGTACTAAACACATTTCTATTCTTTTTCTATTTCAATAATATAAATTTTCTATCATTACCAAACACATTATTTTACTCGGAAATTGTTCCTCGGAGTGGAAATGGAAAACAATTGTTTTTGAAAAAAAAAAACTATTCCCCAAAATAGAAGCGTTGCCATGTGCACCTTTAGTTTCCTTATATAAAGAATGCAATATTTATAGAAAAGTCATAACCCACCATCACGACAATTATACTATCCTTTTAATCACCAGTCTTCTGCTAATAACGCATTGGAGTTACTAGCACATTCTGCAGGACTTGGTTAGGGGATACTCCAAGGGGTTCGATGTACTTGGTTACACTCCCGAATACCTCGTCTTCTCATTGTCGCAGAGTTCAATGCGTTTTATGCAGCAGGACATGATCTTGCTCGAGAATCAGATCCCGTTCTTCATTCTCCACTTGCTGTTTTGCTTTCAGCGCAGCCGACCCAACCAGCACGGGGTCTTGGCCAAGTTGGTGCTCCAGTTCTTCTCCTCTCTGAGGCCCATAGATTGCCCCTTTAATTGCTTCGACAGGACAAGGTTGGAGTTTGACCTGTTACCCCTTGAGGGAAAGCTCCATTGCCTCGAATTGTTCCGGCGAAGCCTCTGATACCTAGGCTTGAAGCTGGCAGCAACCCAGTAGTCATCACAAACTGAGCTACAGTTCCTCCACTATGTGACGGAGGTTTAGAAAAGGGGGATCAAGTTGAGAAAGAGGGAGGTGGAGAGTTTCCAGAACATCCAGTTCAAGGATGGGACGCTTGAGATTCCCCGACTTATGATCGTCGATACGGCGAGGTCACTTTTCCTCAACTTGGTGGCCTTCGAGCAGTGTCACTTCAATTGTGACAACGACATCACCACGTGCTTGTTCTTCATGGACGACTTGATTGACTCCGCCGAGGACGTGAGGCACCTCCACGATTGCGGGATCATGAGGCACGCACTCGGGATCAATGCCGAGGTCACTGGCTTTTTAAACCAAATTTGCAAGGAGGTGGTATTAGTCGGTAGCCGCGATTATCTCTCTAATCTGTCTAAGGATGTTGACACTTACTCTGGCAACAAGTGGAATGGTTGGATAGCCATTCTTGAGCTTAAGAACTTCAGTATTCCTTGGTCAATAATTCCTTAATTGCTACCTTAATTTTGCTTCTGCTTACTTTGACACAAACCTTGTATGGAGTCTTTGGGTACTACAGGCCATGCTCTTGATTTCTCATAGAGTGGAGATTATCTAATGAGCGTTTGGTGTACGAATCATATATTCCGCTTGCTGCCACCAATCACCGCCCGACCGCTGCACGACAGTCGCATGACTGCTGCATGACAGCCACACATTGTCGCACCATAGCCGCATGATAGCTTCCCCGTCGCTGCATGACCGCCGTCTGTTGTTGCTGGTTGCGGGAGGGGATGACGATCAGTGAGTGATGGGCATCGATGGTGACGACAATTGGCGATTGGTGGCAGGAAGCGATGGTCATGCGGTGGGCGGCAGCAGTTGGCGATCCGTGACCAAGAAGAAAAAATGACTAAATACAAAAATTTGTAAATCGTACCAAATGCATTTCTTTTCTTTTTCTATTTCAATAATAGAAATTTTCTATCCTTACCAAACACATTATTTTACTTGGAATTTGTTCCTCGAAGTGGAAAGAGAAAAAAATTATTTCTAAAAAAAAAACTATTCCCCAGAGTACAAGCGTTGCCATGCGTACCCTTAGCTTTCATATATAAAGAATGCAATATTTATAGATGAAGCGTAACCCACTATCACGGCAATTATACTATTCTTTTAATCACCAATCTTTTGCTAATAATGCATTTGAGTTACTAGTACATTCTGCAAGACATGGTTAGGGGATACTCCAAGGGGTTCAATGTACTTGGTTACACTCTAGATGACCCCGTCTTCTCCTCATTGCGGAGTTCAACGCGCTTTATCCAGAAGGACATGATCTTGAAAGAGAATCAGATCTCACTCTTCATTCTTGACTTGCTGTTCTGCCTTCATTGTGGTCGACTCGACCAGCACAGCGTCTTGGCCAGCCGACGCTCTGGTTATTCTCCTCTCCGAGGCCAATAGATTGCCCCCTTAATTGCCTCGGTAGGACAAGGCTGGAGTTTGACCTGTTACCCCTTGAGGGCGAGCTCCATTGCCTCAAATTGTTTTGGCGGAACCTTTGTACCTAGGCCTGAAGCCGGCATCAACTTATCAATCGTCACAAACTGGGCTACAGTTCGTCCATTGCATGACGAAACTTCGGAAAAAAGGGATCAAGTTCAGAAAGAGGGAGGTGGAGAGTTTCCAGAACATCTAGTTCAAGGACGGGACCCTTGAGATTCCTCGGCTTGTGATCCTAGATACGGCGATGTCACTTTTCCTCAACTTGGTAGCCTTCAAGTAGTGTCACTTCAATTGTAGCAACGACGTCACCATGTACCTGTTCTTCATAGACGACTTGATTGACTCCACCGAGGACGTGAGACACCTCCATGATTGCAGGATCATGAGGCACGTGCTCAGAAGCAATGCCGAGGTCACAGACATTTTCAACCAGATTTGCAAGGAGGTGGTATTAGTTGGCAGCCGTGGTTATCTCTCTGATCTGTCTAAGGATGTAGACATTTACTCTGGCAACAAGTGGAATGGTTGGATACCCATTCTCGAGCTTAAGTACTTTAGTAATCCCTCGTTACTCATTTCCTTAATTGCTGCTTTCATTTTGCTTCTACTTGCTTTGACATAGAGCTTGTACAGAGTCTTTGGCTACTATAGGCCACGCTCTTGATTTCTCGTAGAGTGGAGATTATCTGATGAGCGTTTGGTATATGAATCATATATTCCGCTTGCCGCACTGACCGCCGCACGATAGCCGCATGACTGCCACACGACAGCTGCACAATTGCCTCACGGCAACCGCACAACAGTCGTCTGATCGCGGCACGACCGCCACCTGCTGTCGTCGGTCGCAGGAGGGGACGATGATTGGTGGGCTATGGGTGCTGATCGGTGACGATGGTCGGCGGCGGCAAGTGACGGTCGTGCGGCGGCCGGCGGCAGTTGGCGATCCATGATAAAGAAGAAAAAACGAATAAATACAAACATTTATAGATCGTACCAAACGCATTTCTATTCTTTTTCTATTTCAATAATAGAAACTTTCTATCGTTACCAAACACATTATTTTACTCGGAAATTGTTCCTCGAAGTGGAAATAACTATTTCTGAAAAAAAAAAAAAAAATTGTTCCCCGGAGTAGAAGCGTTGCCGTGCGCACCCTTAGCTTCCATATATAAAGAATGCAATATTTATAGATGAAGCATAACCCACTATCATGGCAATAATATTATCCTTTTAATCACTAATCTTCTGCTAGTAACGTATTTGAGTTACTAGCACATTATGCAGGACTTGGTTAAAGGATACTCCAAGGGGTTCAATCTACTTGGTTACACTCCCAATGACCTCGTCTTCTCCTTGTCGTAGAGTTCAACGCGCTTTATCTAGTAGGACATGATCTTGCTTGAGAATCAGATCCCACTCTTCATTCTCGACCTACTGTTCTGCCTTCAGCATGGCCGACTCGACCAGCACGGGGTCTTGGCCAAGCTAGCGCTCCGATTCTTTTGGTCTCTGAGGCCGACAAACTGCCTCCTTAATTGGCTCGCCAGGATAAAGTTGGGTTTGACCCATTACACTTTGAGGGCAAGCTCCATTGCCTCGAATTGTTTCAGCGGAGCCTCTTGTACCCAGGCCGGAAGCTGGTAGCAACACAGTAGTCGTCACAAATTGGGCTACAGTTCCTTAGCTGCATGACGGAGCTTTGGAAAAAATGGATCGAGTTCTGAAGGAGGCAGGTGGAGAGTTTCTAGAATATCCAATTCAAGGACGAAACCCTCAAGATTCCTCGGCTTGTGATCCTAGATACGGCGATGTCACTTTTCCTCAACTTGGTAGCCTTCGAGCAATGTCACTTCAATTGCGGCAACGACATCACCACATACTTGTTCTTCATGGCCGACTTGATTAACTTCGTCGACGACGTGAGGCACCTCCATGATTGCGGGATCATGAGGCATGCAATCGGAAGCGATGCCGAGGTCGCGGACTTTTTCAACCAGATTTGTAAGGAGGTGGTATTAGTTGGCAACCGCGGTTATCTCTCTGATTTGTCTAAGGATGTGGACACTTACTCCAGCAACAAGTGGAATTGTTGGATAGCCATTCTCGAGTTTAAATACTTCAGTAATCCATGGTCAATCATTTCCTTAATTGTTGCTTTCACTTTGCCTCTACTTACTTTGACACAGACCTTGTACGGAGTCTTTGGCTACTACAGGCTAGGCTCTTGATTTCTCGTAGAGTGGAGATTATCTTATGGGCGTTTGGTGTTAGAGCAAGTGTTTGACAATGTAAAACTTTTTTTGTTTATTCATTTTTGTAAACAATACAAGCAATTATTTTGAGAAAAATATTAAAACTTATCCCATTAAGTGTTTGATGATCTATTGCGAACCGGAATCACCCTAGGTAAGTTCGAATGCTGCCTCGCTTAACTTAGCTGGGCTAAGGCTTAAGAATGAAATCGATTGCGTGGTTAGAGTCATAGCGAGAAAGCCACTTAATTGATTTGACAATCCCTTCGATTAGTGCACTTGCGCGTGCGGTATTTTTAATTTCAAGGGTACTTGCATTTCATTTGTTTTCGATAGATACTTTTTGATTAAAAGTCCATAATTAATTTTTAAGTGAACCTTAATATTTAAAAATGTATAAGTGCTGGCCACTTTAGTTTTAAAAGCACAACCCAATTTGCCTATTCATTGAGTGCCAACCAAAGAAGACGTTCAGAAATCACAATTTAAAAATTATCTCATCAAAAGACATTCATAAGTTCTGAAGCTCTTACACTCTACACGACGCAATGCAACGATACGATAGATGTGTTACTCAAGTCAAGTAATGGACTTGTTTAAACCAGCAATGATCAAGTCATTGACAAACACTTGCTTGACATGTGAGCATGGACAGTCACATTAGAAACACATGAACATTACCACGTATGGTTTGTGTTTATACAATTTAGTTATGATTAAACATATGGTTTATTTTGCCTGTGATATTTTATGTTTGCGGTTTGATATTTTGGTGGAAGAGAAATTCCAATGAAATAAGTACAAAAGATTTTTTTGAGATTAAAGAAATCCTAGACCTAAGCCATCGTGTAATGTGTAAACATTATCCTAAAAATTTTGCCTATAGCCGCCTGGTACATTTATGGTGGTACACAAGAGCATGATTGCCATCAAGAGGCGTGCGCAAGTAGGCCATGGCAGATGACCGGCCACAAGCCGCAAGGGTTGAGCCCTCTCCAGATCAATCGAGGGTTGCGTCACCTTTGTTGACCCTTGCTTGTGGCCGGTCAAGGTCGTTGGCCATGGCCTAATACCAGCCATAGGCCAAAGGGAAAGTAAAGGAAGAAAAAAGAGAAAGAACCTTGACCAAGTCACCTAAGATGGTCAGTGGCTCACCAACGTCCACGTAAACGATTTTTGACAAAAATTGATAAGTCATCGAATGGTTTAGGACCAAATAGAGAAGCTATCAAAATGTTTGGGATTGATATTAGGAAGTTGTTAAAATGTTTATGATTAAATCGATATAATTAGAAAGTTTATACGACTGACTTGATCTAGAGTTAGCATTTTTTGGATGATTATCCCACCTTCAAGTGGATAAACTCTGAAATCAATATCCAACACGACATAACTTGACTTTTATACTTTATTCGTTTTCTCTCCACCTATGATATCCTTACATCCGAGCCGTACCACCAGAAGCAGGGGGCGATGATACCTGGACAGGTTCACGACCACCAGCACAAATTTGGCCCTCTCCTTTTAAGCCACGACCAGAGATTTTCCCCACATCCCTTCCCCTATCGATTAAATAAAAGAATGAGAGGTAGAGGCCAGACCGCCATAATGGTCCAGTTAGCGATCACGATGAAAATTAATAATGGGAGATCGTGACCTGCTTGAAAGGGCACAGAGAGAGAGAGAGAGAGAGAGAGGCAAATGGAGTCCACATGCTCGAAAAAGATATATTCTAAAACCCCACATTTAACAGCCTTTTGCCAAGGTCTGATTTTGACTTGAATGGACACTAAGTACTTATCAAGGTACCCTTTTTTACTTATTTACTTATTATCATATTAGGGAATTCACCGCGTGATTGAAAAGCAAAGAAAATAATAATATCACCAAATATTTTAAATTGATCTACTTATGATAAATTTATTTTTGATTGATTTTCATTAAATTTCACTGTTAAATATTGGTTGGATGATGCGTAGTTCATTTGTTATATATGTACTAATTTGTGATTTTTCATGGTATTATTTCAAATTAACAAGAACTAACACAAGTTAAATATGAGCTAGTTTAGAGTTTCTAGTGTTAAAAAAATAATTTAAGATAAATTTGTCTTAGATATATCAGTAATTTTTCGTGGTAAAAAAATATATTTGTGATAAATTTGTCCTTAGTATTTCAATTTGGGGTTTGTTGTGATAATAACCCTTTATTTATTTGTTTAAGTCGCATTGAAGAATTAATTATTGAAAGGTATTTCGTCAAAGGTTTTTGCTTAATTTCAAAAGATCATTTATGCTTTTAAAAACTCATAAATAATTTTTCGAAAATTCACTTGTGCATCCATTGTAGCCATCTGTCGATCCATTAGCTCGGGTGCACAAAGGTAGACCATGGTCACAATTGGCCTCCCCAGCCTAACCCAATCACTGATGATTAAACTCAAATCACAATTGACTTGTTACCTACCAATCACTGGAAAGTGTATTTATCGAGATCTACGCAACACATAACTTTGTAATTGGTTCTTCATGAAAGAGTAGAGATCATGCGTGAAAGCCGAATTACGATCTCATCTGACACCGAATGATAAAAGCTAACTCATCTGAGGAGATGCAGTCTAAAGAAAAATCTGTCTGAATGGTCAATGTTTTGCACATGATGTTGCCAGCCATCTTTTTTGCTTGCGGACAAGAAGAGATAAATTTTGTCAACCCAGCTGGGAGCAAAAGAAGGAAACAGAAAAAACGAGGCGGAAGACCAGGAGCAAACACTCCCTCCGCTATCGTCGGATTTGCGGACAAAAATATGATTTGGCCTCATTCGAAAGATGAATCGGTGCTTATTTTCAACGCGCTTAAATGCAGGTCGCCATCGTTCTTCAGATTTGCTGTCGAAATTGCTGTTCTTCCGGCCTTGAATGATGCCAAGAAAGTACCAAATTCCACACTTTAAAAAGAGATGGGAGCTTTCTTTCTACGGTCAATGGTCTCCCGTGAATTGTCCAGCGGGATAATGAAATCCAATCATGTACGCGACGTGTAATGTATATGCGGTCAAGTCATGCCCCGTTTGAAACCGGGCAAAAACTGAAAATTGACGTTACAAATATTATATCATAATTTTTCGTTTTCAATTACTTGAGTAGCATGATTTATATAGATTCCTTAATTAAGTGTTGTAACTTTCTTTTCTATTACTCAAACGTTAAGCCTTTTCAAAATTATTAACCATAAGTGGCATATCACGATGGATTTCTAATACTAGGTGAACGTTTTTTAAAGATCATGACACTTAATTGATAGATTCAAAGTTATGATATTTATTGAAAATCATGACATAAATGATGAAATTCAAGTGAACCTTTTGCCTTGACTAAAGCCCCATTTGGTTTGGCTTTGGGCAAATACCATTAGGAAAATGCAAATACCTTTGAGCTAAAAGGGTTTGTGAAAATGTAAATAACATTTGGTAAATTATAGTTTTAAATGTGAAACGATTTTGGGCAAAATACTGTTTGGTAAAAATTGCATTTGTAAGTGACTTTTGTTAAATTAAAAAAACAAAAAAAAATTATTTTTTTTTTTTTTCAAGGTTGGCTACTGGACTGGCCGAATTTGGCTGCTAGACCACTGGATTTGGCCACCTAACAGCCAAATCGCCCTCAGTTGCCGTCGCCTGAGGTTGCCCGGGTGATCCCAGGCGTTGGCAACCTCAGGCGTCAACCACCTGAGGTCATGCAACCCAGGCGACCGTCGCCTGGGGTTGTGCGACCCAGGCGACCGTCACCTAAGGTCGCACGACCCAGGTGATGGTTGCCTGAGGTTGCACAACCCCAGGTGACCGTCACCTAGGTCATGCGACCGCCCACCTGGGTCGTGCAACCTCAGGCAATCGTCGCTTGGGTCGCTGTCACCCGAGGTCGCGTAACCCCAGGCAACCGTTGCCTGGAGTCGCTTGACCCTGGTGACCGTCACCTAGAGTTGCGCGACCTCAGGTGGCTGCCTAAGTCGCGTGATTTGAGCCATCAATTGCTTGGGTCGCATGACCCAGGCGTCGCCTGAGGTTCGGCGACGGTCGTCGAGGTTGGGCGACCCCCAGGCGTCGATCGTCGGCGCACGCAACCCCCTTAGACAGCGGTTGTTGGCCTCCATGCGGTGGTCTTCCTCGCAGATAAACAGTAACCATGAAGTGAACAATAATCGGAACTTGCATTCTAGAAATGCAAGTTCTCAAAAGACTTCTGGATCTGCTTTAAACTAAGGGCCCTTAAAGTAATTTGGAGATGAAACTGCATCTTACCAAAGTCGCTCAAAAAATTTAATCAAATGCGTTTGCATTTGGCCAAGGGACTTTATAGTCCAAAAGCCCATATGCAAAGCTGAACTAAACATGGCCTAAAAAAAAATGAATGTTTTACAAAAGTTACTTGTGGCGCCTTTATCCCAACAAAAAAGCCCATTAACAATCCGAGGCCCATGATCCATCGTTTGTTTTACACTTTTGCCGGCCGACAGAAGGTCCGACACTTTGCAGTTTGAAAGGCGCCCTTTGGTGATTCCACCTCTTTTCTTGCACTACGTTCATTTTTCGATTCTTTTCTTTCGGCATCTGCTCGATTGGGGCGCACATATGTTGGCTTTAGCTACGGTGGAGAGGGTGGCAACGTGGTGGTGGTGATTGTCGTAGTGGTGGTGGAGGCAGAGCCACTAAAGGAAAAGTGGCAGCACCAACCAACGGGGCGGGGCGGCCCGGTAACCGGGCCGTGGCGTAAAAATCTCATTCCTTCTGATCCAATTCCTAGTTAGCTTCTCCAGAAGCATGATAATACCAATTCAAGGAATTATTCCCACCTCTTTGCCATTCAAATTCCAAAGTAAACCAAACAAACTAGCATCACGATTCTTCATAAACCAGAAGCAAACCCTTAGCTATCGTCTCATCAATGAACCTGAAACGGACGCAAAAATCGACCTACCTCTCCAAGCACCCAATCTCCAGGTTTAACAGAACATAGTTTAAATCTTCAAACGGGTCTAGATCAAGTATGGTTATACCTTAAAACAGGAAGAAATAAACGATGTTAAGCATGAAGAGAAGATGCTGAAGATGACGACGAATCGAGCATTCTCATAGTAGTTCTCTGATGAATATTAGATGCCACAAGACCTGAGCAAGAAGGCCATTGGAGGATCCACAGCTTTCTACTTGAAGCTGCCCCACCAAGCCAGATTTGCTTCATGTCTAGCTTTCACATCCTGGCCTCCTTTATAACTCGACTAAAAAAAAAGTGATACAAGCACCGTCATAATTATCTGAAACTTCACTCAGAACTGTACTCGATAGTTATCCGGGCAGGGCCTAATGATGTCTTTCTTATCTTTTACTATTGTTATGGGGGCCTAACAATTGAGAGAAGACTGTAGATTTGAACAGGGACTCTAGCAGCCGGATGCTTATACTGGAGCTCTCAGACTGAAAGCAAACAAGGTAGGTAACTCTGGATTTAAAATTTATTCTTTACTGCTCTTACACACCATATGAGAACAGATAAACTGAGACACGATAAAAATAGCAACCCACAAATCATATATCAGACTAGATAATCACATCCCACTTTGAATTTATTAAAGGTCCGATTCGGTTTCTTACTTGACAAACTTCACAAACCATTGTATCATGTCTAAATGAGCCTCCTCTGCACACTTCACAGCAGCTTCGTCTTCAACCTTATATCTCATCGTCCATCCATGAGAAACTTTGGGAAAGATCTTCACGAATCCATCAACCTGCACAGCAAGAATAATGGAGTATCATTTTCAAATTTCTCATACAGAGACTAAGACACAGAAGGGTGTGAGATTCAATTTGAGAATATGAAAATCCTGGTATGGAAGAGCCATTGAGACCCCACAAATTACCCTGATTAATGATACTAAACATCATTTAGAGATGGAAATGGACTATCTAGTGAATGAGGACAAAAATGTTCTTAACAGACCAGATAATTCATTCATGATGTTGCTGGAAACTGACAGGTTGAGTAACAACTAAATTAAGGAATAGAGGATATTTCCATCTGATCAAAAAGCTTTGCCCAGTCTTGTCTTGTCATCTTTAAATGGCAATCAAAGTATCATGAGTTCAGCTTTCATGTTGGACGATAGAGAGATGGGATAAGCTACTTATTCCTCGTCAAGTATGAGCTTACAAAAAGGAACTTCATCTTTCCAAGACCAATATGCTGTTTGTTTAACATGTATAGGACATGAACTTTTCAAATAGTTTAGCATCCGGAAAAATAGCAGATTTATCGGAAAGCATACTCATACATCGAGCCAAAGCAATGAGCCTTCTTACCTCCGACTTGGCTGCCAGCACCTCTTCAAATTGTTTGAGGAGTGCCGGTGGAGACATTTGATCAATCTCGGCTCCTAGGACAGCAATAGGAACCTTCACACCTGTGGAAAGAACAATCAGAGAATAAAGTAGTTATGAAAGTGGACCAACAACATGCTAACTAGACCTTTTTTGGGCCATACTAAACAGACTTAAATTAGCCCGCTATCATCTATACACATCATTTCCTGGCAACTGGAATAAAATGGTTTACAGCACTCGGAGCACTGTGCACATGCACTCATGGATTAAAAAAAAATCAAAAAGAGGTTTTACTCAAAGGGGCAGATAATATCTGTTGCCTTCAGTTTCCAAAACTCATGTTTGAAAAAATGCAACTTGAAATACGTACTTATTTCTCGTAATTCTTCCACTTGTTATGTATTTTAAGAGGCTGCATAGTTTGTGAATGGATGCAAAATGGCATACACATACCTTTGATATCATCAAGAGTGACAAATGAAGGGTGTAACAGTACAGCGGCTTGGATAAGCTCACACTTGGCTAACTCAACCACAACCTTAGCTGAAGAAAGAAGACATTTTAAAATAAGCCAGCATAAAGAACAACACTATGAGATAAATAAAAAAAATAAGAAGAGTGCTTCACATACCACCCCAGCAAAAGCCTGCTGCCCCTATCTTAGATATGCCTTTACTTTTCAGAGCTTGAATAATCGGTTTTGTCTCTTCAAATCCCTTGTCCTGTAAAATTGGTGTTCAGATTTAGACAAAAGAGATATCTATATGGAGCATGCACCTTCCACACCTAGATGAGTTTAAATGAAATTCAACCAAACTGAACACTAGCAACAAGAAAAATCAATACAGATAGAGACTAACACACCAAGAATACATGAAAAACCCTTTAAATGGGACGAGGACGCATGAAGAATTAACTGAATTCACTTGCTGGTGTATAATCAAGAATACAGGTGGTTTACAACACCAAAAACATTTACCGACAGAAGCTCCTTTCTACAAGCTATAAGACCACATGCTCTATATTACAAAACTACTGTCCACAATCTAAAAGACTCAAGCTCCAAACCACAAAACACGTGTTAAACCACTCTCCAGGAGCTGACACAACTCACAAAAGTTAGTTACTACGTAACAAGCCGACCTAATCCACCTGAGCTATCCATGTGAGCCGAGTGACTAAAAGGAGTATCCAATAATCATACAAAGTGGAGCACCTTTGGAAGTGGGTTTATCTTATGAATCAATCAAAAGGTCTTCCCAATCTCATGCATAAATTGGGGTGCAAGGAACTACTCCACTTGAAGCATCGACATCCTCGTCAATATCGGCTTATGACCCGTGGTCATAATACTAATCGAGATGTGATTCGATCCATTCTTGCTGCTTCACCATCTAATAAGCTGGTGAGGAGCTGCACCTTATTCAAGTCCTCTTGTCCAGCAATCATTCCCTGCCCTAGTTGGTTTAGGACATACTCTATCTGCAAATTGCATATCTACTTGAGAGAATTTCTCGAGCGATTCATAAGAAAGATCAATCCCACAAATGATTAGCACTTTCTTTGTTTACTTTGAGTATTCTTTCTTTGAGTGGTTTAGATAGATGGTATCAGAGCAAAACCCTCTTGTAGACATGTGGTTCCAAGAGGGACTACACCCCCAGACCATCAGATGAAGGTGGAAAGGGTTTTACAGGGCAAGAGGGCTTGAATTAAGGTGTGGGTCTCAGCAGGCTTCAATGATGGCAAGCAGGATGTACTAAATCCCAAATTGAATAGGAGGAATTTGCTCGGGTATAATTTGATGCTGATGAGGGAGTCGATGCTCTAAGTTAAGGAATTTGTGATAGCTCAAGCCTCACATCAGATTGGCAGGGAGCCCTCTTAAGTGATTTATAAGTAAGCACTGATATTAAAGAGTTACCAGCTTATTTGGTTATTAAACATTCCTTTTAGGAACTTCACCTATGTGAAACAGATCTGGTTGTGACATACCACCTTTAAAGAAGAAAGTAATCTAAAAACTATTGAAAATCCTAACCCATGGTTTTACTCTTTTCTCTCTTGGGTGTATTATGTGCATCCTCTCAGAAGTTTAAAACTTCCAATGGCAAGAAGCTTTCCTATTAATTGACATAATACAAGGCCATAGGCCACAGCGCACTAATCGGTTCTAACTAGCAAATTACCAATATCAACAACCTCACAATTTTAATAATCTCAATGTCTTCACCTACTATTAAGAAGGCTAAGGACTCACAGAACATACTTCTAGCAAATAGGAATAGATGAGTAACAGACACTAAGTTTAAAAAGAACTGAGTTGAATGACCCGAATATGCAACAGTGGCATATAAATGAGTTGTCGGCAGAAACAAAAGATCACATTGGTATGGCCAAAGTCAATCATATCTAATCTGTTAATTTCAATGGGCATTCCAATTACCAACTACCAACTGATGAGGCCCAGAGGCACACTAAGATATGTATGAGAAACAGAACATACAGCCCCATGATCTTTTATCCAAACTCCTATAGGCCGCTCAGCATTCTCAGGTGCATAGGGATCCCCTTTGAGATAGTCAGGAACAACCACATAATAACCAGCAGCTGCAACTTTGTCCGCAAGTTTCCTGCAAATTTGGAAGCATTGTGACAGTTAAGTTTTTGGAAGAAGTTACAAATAAATATTAGAGACTGCTTTTCGACGTTGTACTCCCATTTGATGCAAACATGACAGAATAGCATCAGTCATACTTCTCCAAGGAAGCACATATTCAGGAATTCAGCTAATCTACAACAGCTAAAGGTCCATACCTCAAATTTGGCGCTTCATACCCTGCACAATCAAGATACACAATTCAAATTAGAATACCATATAGACATGAGACGGAGCAATACAAAATATATGGCCAAAGGCAAAGTGAATTCAAATTATAATACCATCAAGACTCGAGATCGCATCAAATGGAGGAAATTCAAGAAAAAGTTGGAGAAGTGTTAACACACTCATTTCCCCAAAGAAGGACAAGAGAAAACTAAACTGAAGCCAACAATTGATGGGAATCAGTAATTTTCCACAACAACGTCGACCTTCCCCTATCAAAACTAAGCCCAACTCTCATCACCCACAACCTCAAAACCAAATCTTTGACACCACCCATCACAGAACCCCCCCAATAAAATCCCATCAGACGGCAAGAAAGGAAGCCCACTTCACAAAGTGAAGCCAAGAACTCGAAGGAAGCCCCGCACAGGCGCGAGATCACGCACCGTAGACGTCGGAGGCGAGGAGGATCGCGAGCTTGGAGTCTTGCGAGCCTACGACGTAGGCTTTGAGGCCGCCCACTTGCTCCACGTGTCCGGACCCGCTTCCGGGGCTGAGGGTAGGAGGGTTTGCGCAGCACTGCGGACCAGACATTGCTGTGGACAAGAAACTTTCTTCACTCTGATGAAACGAATGGAAACGGCAAGGAGACGTGGATTTATAAGGAGGAGGAGAGGAGTGAAGCAGAGAGAAGAATGTTCCAGCGAATGTCTTTGGATGCTCTAATTTTGCATCATCGGTGACGTCAGGTCTCCTTTCGCGGAAATATAGGGTTTTGTTTTTTTTTGTGGTTTTCTCTTTTGACCGGAATTTGGCCGACAAATAATTTGATGGGGAAAGTAAAGGTTATGAGTAAGGGTGATTAGTTCTTGAACATGTGTCGGAACAGGTTTTATGACTTCCTATTTGAGAGGAATTTCAAAACCTAGGATTCGAAACAAAAGTGTACTGGAGAGTTGGACCACCTTTTCCTTTGTGTAAAAAGATATAATTTTTATAACAAAATATAAATGTTAATCAATTTCACTATAAAAAAATATATTAGTTAAGAGGTTGTGCTATTTGTTCATATTTAGTATCGCCTTCGAATCTACATTGGAACCAGTTTTATGATTTTTGATTTCAAAGGAATTTAGGATTCAAAACAAAAGTATACTGGAGAATTGGACCACCTTTTACTTTGTGGAAAAAATTAAATTTTTATAACAAAATATAAATGTTAACCAATTTCACTATAAAAATATATATTAGTTAAGAGGTTGTGCTATTTGTTCATATATATATATATAATATGAAGATACTTCAAAACCCTTTCCAACGTAGAATTGATGGTTTCTAGTTTTGCACTTGGAGCCGAACTAGTGTCTTAGTCTGGGTTTAGGTTAGTGGAACTGGAATCAAATCGGTTCTCTCTGAAATTGGTCTTAAATTGGTTCGGTCCAAACCAATTTGATCTAGTTTTTGAGTTCAATCAAACTTGGAACCGTTATTTTTTAAAAACATAATGTGTGAAAAAAATACCAAAAAAATATTAAATTTATAGCATTTGTATTAATTTACTCATAAATATTTTAATTATGCTAATTGAGTTATAAACCTTTTGAAAATTTGTCAATTTAGTTATTCTAATCAATTTTGGTTACAAATTGCTAATGTAGACAATTTTTATAATTTTTTTAAAAATTAATTTTTAATAATTATCTTATCTTATATTATTTATTTTTTCCTTCCTTCCTTTTCCTTTTTCCTTTTTCTTCCACCAATATTGGGCCTTGGCAATCAACCATAGGAGAGGGCCGACCTTGCAAGCCTCATGTGTGGCTCCATCTCGCCAAATTCAATGAGGTTGAGCCTTACCCGTGGCTGATGAGGCTCCACCTTGCTCAATCCTAGCAAGATCAAACCTCACCACCTCGATCAAGGCTAGGGAGGCTCAAGCTCGCTAGATTCTATTGAGGTTAAGCTCACCAATTTTGATGAGCTCGAGTCTCGTCTAAGGTTGATTAGGTCAACCCTTCCTTGTCGAGGCTCGGTGACTAGTGAAGGAAGAAGGAAAAATGAAAAGAAAGAAAAGAGAAAATAAGTAAAAATAAAATATTAAAAATTAACATTTTTTAAATTGTAAAAATTGTTCATGTCGATTGTGTCAGATAAAATGGCCAACATTTATGTTAAAAATTTCCAATCAAGATTGGCTGAAGGACTAAATTAACAAAATTATAAAAGGTTTATAACTTAATTGATATAATTGAATTTAAAATTGAATCGACATGGGTATAATAGATTTAATTTTTTTTTTTTGTTGATAATTTTCCACAATATGCCGGTGTGTAAGAACGTGGGACAAGACTCTCACCAAGGGATAACAAATGCACAAAGGAAGGGAAGCTTTCATTGAATAGTTGTCCTACAAAAGGAAGCAGCAGTTGAGTTTTGTTTGTCGGTGTGTACAGATGGAGATGGAGGATGGGTGGAGTTGATTTGTAGGCCGGCTTCTTCTACCTTCATAGCCTTCATGCACCGACTCCCCCAGCAAATTATTGCCGACAGAACTAGGGATAGTTGCTCTCTCATACGTTCCGGACAATCTACAGCCACTAGTTCAAACTATCACGAGTTAAAGCTGCACCCCTTTAAGGTCTAGCTACCTCTTCATGTATTTTTCAGCCACTCGTTCTTCTTCATCCAGGACATGAGTCTGTCTGATTGATCCAGAAAGTCTAGGAAATAGAACAAAACAGTGCATCTCAGTTGACCCCTCGACTCACCATGGCTCGAACTTTGGTCAGGCTATGACTACATGCGTGTCATATGTCATTATTCACTCTGTGATAGAGACATTTTTTGTCTAAATGCAATCCCCGTAAATTTGTGAGATATTTTACTCAGCAGAGTAATAATTAGTGAAAGCAAGTTCCACTGTAAGGACAACTGTAGAATTTACTATTGGAAGCATACCATCTGCTACTGCTGAGGGGAACCGAATTCAAGGTCCGACAAGTTGCTGGACACGACCTGTAAAGAAAACTGGCCGTCGTTGGAGGTCTACCCCTATAGAAATGGAGACGCGACGCAGCTCCTTTGCCTCCGGTCCACCTCCACGGCCAAGCACATGCTGCCTCTGGTTCGGCACATGACCACCCGCAGCTCCAAAAGAGTTGATGGACGAACCGACCTTAAAAATGTTGCTTGAGTCCTTAAGGCAACGATTGAAGCCAAAGGAAGTACTACAAAAGGGTTATCGATTTTTAAGTGAATAGGTTGTAGGTTTGAAACTTACCCTAATAGAATCCATTACAGTTTTTAGAATCTGGAACTTATTCCATTTGCCTTGAAATCTACCCTATAACCTATCCTACTTTTTTTGTCCAATTTCAAGGTCTATCCGACAACCCGTTTTTCTTTTGTTCATTTTTTTGGGTTTTAAGGCTTGTGCTATTTCCATCCTTTTATTGGCTCCTGACATTTCCTTTCATGTTGAATTGATTATATTGTCCCTTGTGGGTTATACTCTTGACTTGAGATTACTCCTTTCTTTCTTCTTTTTTTCCCCCTTTTTATTCTTTTGTTTCAAATGAAATTGCCCATAATTTTTTGAAGCAATATTTACTAAGGTTAAATATGGGGCCTACTCTTGATTTAATATTATTACTTTCTTTCTTTTATTCTTTTTTTTTTTTCCTTTTCTTTCTCCATTTGAAATAAAATATGTGTACCTCTTTTAAAATAAATTATTCAACAGATAGCTAACTAATTATTTGACCAAAAAAAAAAAAAAAAAAGCTATTTGTTGTGTTAATGAGTTGTATATTTTTTTTAATATGAGGATTTATTATGCATTTTGTTTAATTGTAATTTAAATACATGTCATTATGTTGTAATTTGCGTGTTTTAACTACTCAATTTTCATTTTATCAAGTAAATCTAATAATCAAATTTTTAATTAGTTATTGTGTGATACATAAAATATTTTGAGTGATCTTGATTTGTTCTATTGTTTATAGCAATATATGTCAAAGGGATAGTCAATTAAACGAGATCCGGTTTTTCTTCTCTAACATTCAATAGAAATATCATGTTGATCACAATAATTACCTCCCTTATTGCGACCAAAAAGAACATATTTGTCTCTCATTGACACTTTTATAGGGAAAACATAATCTTGGGCAAGAGGATGTGTTTGCACACTACTGAAACGATCGTCTTGTGTTAGAAAATTACTTGGGAAAGTTTCAAATGAACTTGTTAACATTATTAATTGTTGTTCTTCATTCATAGTTTCATCATCAACAAATACATTTAAACTAAAAATAATGTTGTCTTCCATAGTAACTGCACTACAAAAAATTGTATAATGAAAAAAAAAAATTGTGTATAATGCATGCATTAACCTTAATGGAGAATAAGTTCAGAAGAAGAAAAAAATGAAGAAAATGTTGAATGTAATTGGTGTGGAAGAAGTGACAAGGGAAAAAAAAGTTGTTTGAAAGGGACGTAAGTAGTTTTGTCCTCCAGTAAAATTGAAACAAAAGAAAAAGAAGAAAAAAAGACAAGAAATAATCTTAAGTCAAGAGTGGGACTTACAAGGGATAGTATAGTCAGTTCAACATAAAAATGGATGTCATAAGCCAAAGAGCGGTGGAAAAAGTGCAAGCCTTTAATATGAGCTACAAAACGGTTCAAACTAACATATGATTTGAAGCATGGTAGTTTTAGTATATTTGGTTTCTTATTGAATTTGAAGGAATTATTTTCCCCAAAAGAATTAACTATCAAAAAATGATTCCATTCTTGACGAAATTTCCAAAAAATAATCTATGCTTTTTGAAAAATCCATTTTTTGAAAATTCACTCATACCCCCGCCATAACCATCGATCAATCCATTAGTAAAAACCAAACCTTAGCTACTCTTTTTTTTTTTTTTTTTGGGATGACTCGGATTCTTGCATCGATCGCACTACAAAAGTCCAATTGGTCAGGCACCAATCGGAGGAGAACTGGCCTAGCCCCACGTACTAGCCTCCATATAAGTCAAGGATATTGTAAGATGGAGGGTAGAGGGACTTGAACTTGGGATCAATCACCCACAGGCCCGCACCCTTTGACTTCAATAGCCTGGTTCAATCACCAACGATTGAACTTAAATGTAGATGACTCGTCTCTTATCCATCACTTGAAAGTATATCAAAATTTACACAATATATGTCACTTTTGTACGGTACTTATTTAAATATCATAACTTTTCAATTCTTCACTTGAGTGCTCAAGTGATCTAGTGAAATGTTATATCACTCAAGTAATAATCATCAAAAGTTATGTCACTTGTAATATGCTTTCCCCCTATATAGCTTTTTATAGATTTCTCATGAAAAAGTGAAGATTCTGCATGAAAACTGAATAATGACATTATCTTCATGGAACAGCTCATTCATCAATATAACAAAAAATTTGTCCATCCCCATATTTCAAGTGTATTAAGCGATTCCAGTTGTAAGGCATAAATAGTCTGCGCAATATTTTTCTCATCTTTTACCATTGTTACGGAGGCCTAGCATTAGAAAAAAGACAGTGGAATTGAACTGCGACCGTATCAGCCGGATGCTTATGCAAGAGCTCTTACGCCAAAAGCAACGAATGTTCGAACTCCGCATTTGACATTATTTGGGATAAATACACTAGAAATGTCATATGTACAACTCTCACTTAATGTCAAGAGTTTTTTCGGATCATTTAAATGCCACTTTTTTGAAAGAATGATCACTTAAGTGTCAATTCAGATATAGGTTGTCGGAAATTCGATGTGATTATATTTTATTAATTTCTTAGTCCTACATGACTCGCAGGCATGCCTAGTCAGCATATAAACCCTAAAAGACGTCCTCTAAAAGTTGTAAATAGGGATTTTTGAGTGCCAAAGTTTGTTTAAAGTGATCACTTCAATAGTAATCGTTGTTAAAAAGCAATCAATTTAGTGCCAAGAACACCATGTGGAAATGCCACGTGGACTAAAGTTCTTAAAAAATTTGTCAAGTCATATTATAATTTATTTATTTAAGTGTCACATAATCAATTTGGCCGAAATTTATTATCGTTGGTACTTAAGTGATCATTTTTCTCCGATTTGATACTTAAGTAAGCTGGTAAAAACTTTTAATACTAAAGTGACCGCCGTACACAACTTTTGCCACTTTTAATGTACTTATTCCACATTATTCTTTATTGCTCTTACCCATTACACCACATAAAATATAGACAAACCGAGACCGGAGAAATAAAGTACTTGACAACTCGCGTATCATGCTAAATAATCACGTCCTACTTCCAGTTTACTACAGGTGCAACGTGGTTTCTTCCTTGACAAACTTCACAAACCATTGTATCATGTCCGAATGAGCCTCCTCCGCAGACTTCACAGCAGCTTCGTCTTCGACCTTGTATCTCACCGTCCATCCATGAGAAACTTTGGGAAAGATCTTCACGAATGCATCAATCTGCACGACAGGAATAAAAGAGTATTACATCCAAACTTCTCACACGAGAGACTACGACACAGACGGGAGTAGGATTCAGTTCAAGAAGAAATTCCTAGTGTGGAAGGAGCCATTGAGAACCCACAAATCACAGCGATTTATGATTTCGAGCATCACTTAGCGAGGGAAAAAATTTCTAGTGAACGAGCGCAAAACCTCATTAGCAGACAAGATAATTTATTCACGATGTTGCTGGAAATTGAAAGTTTTGGTAACAAAATATGTTCTGGCCAAAAAACATTAAGAAATTAAGGTTATCTGCATCTGATGAAAAAGCTTCGCCCTGTCTTGTCTTGTCTTTAAATGGCAATCAAAAGTCCAACACGTTGGGCTTTCGTAGTGGACAATGGAGAGATGGGACTATGCTACTTATCCCTCGTCGAGTGTCAGCTTACGAGAAAGAACTTTTTATCTTTGAAGACCAATTTTCCATTTGTCGAAAATGTAAAGCGCCATCAACTGTTCAAATAGTTTTAGTATCTAGAACAATTATAGATTTATCAGCAAGGCATACTCAAACATTGATAAAAGCAACTGGCTTTCTTACCTCGGACTTAGCAGAGAGCACCTCTTCAAACTGTTTGAGGAGTTCAGGTGGAGACATCTGATCAATCTCAGCGCCTAGCACAGCAATAGGAACCTTGACACCTGCCGACAGACCAATCAGCAAATTTGACGTGCATACATATTTTTTTGTAGTACTTCAACTTGGTATGTATATCATAAAGTTATGAATCTGTGTACAGTGGCAAAACGGCAAAGACATACCTTTGATATCATCAAGAGTGACCAATGTAGGGTGTAACAGCACAGCAGCTTGGACGAGCTCACACTTGGCTAACTCAACCGCAACCTTACCTGAAGAGAGAAGAAATTTTAAGATAAACAAGCATAAAGAGCAATATTATGAGATAAAACAAAATTAAATGTTATATAGAGAAATTCTTTTGTCTGATATCTTGGCCCATGGCCTGAAGATATGCTTCACATACCACCCCAGCAGATGCCTGCCGCTCCTACTGTAGCTATGCCTTTACTTTTCAGAGCTTGAATAACTGGTTTTGTATCTTCGAATCCCTTATCCTGTAAATTGGTGTTTAGGTTTAGGCAAAAGAGATATCTTAAGGAAGCATGCACTTTCCTCACCTAGATGAGTTCAAATGAAATTCAAACAAACCAAACACTAGCACGAGAACAACACATCGAGAATACATTAAAAACCCTTTAAATGGGACAAAGATAATCCACGGAGTAATTAAAAATTCACCAGTCGGTGAATACTCAAGAGTATAGGTCTACCACACCAAAAACATTTGACGACAAAAGCTCCTTTGTACAAGCTATAAGACCCCAAGCTCCACCGACATTATTGTCCTCAATCTACAAGACTACAAGCTCCAAACTATCAAGCATGTAAGACCACTCCTAGGAGCTATAAAACTGTCTAAAGTCAGTCACTATGTAACAAGCCTAATCCAAGTAAGCCGAGCCACTAAAAGGAGTATTCAAATAACCATACAAAATGGAGTTTGTTTGGGAGTGGCTAATTTATGAATCAATCAAAAAGGTCTCTTCTATCTCATGCGTAAATTGGGGAGTCACAAATTTCTCCACTTAAAACATCGACATTCTCATCGATATTGGCCAATGACCTGCAACAATGGTGCTATTCTAGATATCATTCGATCCATTCTCGTTCCTTTGCTATCCTATTATGCCTACAAGGAGCTGTCCATTTTTAGAGTTCTTTTGTCTTGACAATCACTCTCCGCCCTAATAGGATCAACAGCATAATCCATCCTTGAGTCGCATGTCTACTTGAGAGGTTTTCTTGAGTGATTCATAAGGAAGAGGAAGACCTACTCCACAGATAGTCAACAATTTCTTTGGTTACTTGAGTACTCTTTTGAGGGCTTGACACGGTGGATTCAGGTGGTTTTACACACATGGTATCAGAGGAGAACCCCGACCGGTAGACATGTGGCTTCAAGATAGACTAGGCCCCTAGCCAATCGGATGAAAGCAGGGAGTGATCGTCAGCAAGGGGGCTCGGTAAGGTACAACTCCTAAAGGCTTTTATGATAGCAAGGGGCAAGATGTATCGAGTCCCACATCTGATAGTGGAAATTTGCTCAGGGATATGATCTGACACTGACGAGGAAGTAAGTGTTTTAACTAGAAGAGTTTGTGATACATCAAGTCCCATATTGGACAGAGGGGGCCCTTAACTATTCACCAGCTTATTTGGTCATTTAGACATTCCTTTTAGGGTTTTGGTCTATGTAAGACAAATCTAGTCATGACATACCACCTTGTCAAAGAAGAAAGTACACAAACAACTGTAGAGATAATATTACTTCCGTTGTATAAAAAATCCTAGCCCATCCTTATATTCTTTTCTCTCTTAGGTGGATCATGTGAATTCTATTAGAAGTTTTAAGATTTGTATGAGAAAAGAGAACATACAGTTCCATGGTCTTTTAGCCA
This sequence comes from Eucalyptus shirleyi, assembly GCA_017140165.1. NCBI lineage: Eukaryota > Viridiplantae > Streptophyta > Magnoliopsida > Myrtales > Myrtaceae > Eucalyptus > Eucalyptus shirleyi. Next base: position 15,960,187 of record CM029447.1, on the reverse strand, counting down.
AACCATAACAGGCCTCTCATGATTCTCAGGTGCAAAGGGATCTCCACAGAAATAGTCAGGAACAACCACATAGAAACCAGCAGCGGCAACTTTGTCCGCAAGTTTCCTGCAAATTCGGAAGCATTGCGACGGTTAAGTTTTAGGAAGAAGTCAGAATTAACACCAGATACTGTTATTATCCAAACATGACAGAAAATCATCCGTCATACTTCTCCGATGAACATATTCAGGAATCCAGCTAATGGCAAATGGTCTGTTACCTCAAATTCGGAGCTTCATACCCTGCATCATCAATACCCAGATATCAAATTAGAATACCATGTATACGAGACAAGGAGTAATACACATTCTCTGGCCAACGACAAAGTGAATTAAATCCACCCTGTCTCCACATTACAACTTCCAGAGTCGAGAATGCAGAAAAAAAAAAAAGAGAGGAAAGTTTCAAGAAAAAGATTGGAAAACTGTGAATACACACCCACTTTACAAAAGAAGGAAAGGAGAACTAAACTGAAGTCAACAATTGACGGCAACTAGTCTTTTTCCATCACAAGTCGACCTTCCTCAATCGACATTAAGCTCAAGTCTCATTGCCCACAGCCTCAAAAAGGAAACGGGAAACCACTCGTCACTAAACCCCTCCTATAAAAATCCTATCGGACGGCAATAAACGAAGCCCGCTTCTTATTGCGAAGCCAAGATCTAAAACAAAACAGGAAGGAAAAAGAAGAGGAGACAACTTCCACAAGCGCAAGATTACGCACCAAGGACGTCGGACACGAGGAGGATCGCGAGCTTGGAGTCTTGCGAGCCAACCACATAGGCGTCGAGGCCGCCCAGTTGCTCCACGCGTCCTGCTCCGCTACTCGGATCAAGGGCCGGCGGGTTCGTGCAGCACTGTGGACCAGACATTGCTATGAATAAGAATATTCTTCCCTCCGATAATCGACGATGGACGTGGGGAGAAGGTGAACGAGACGTGGATTTATAAGAAGAAGAAGAGGAGTGATAAGCGACGGAAGCAGCAGCGAGGCGAACGTTCAAGGGGGTGATGATACAATTCTCTTATTTTGCATCACCAGTGACGCCAGGACGCGTGCTATCCGGGAAAATAAGGTTTTGCTTTTGCTTATCATTCTTATTTTGACCGGGCATTGTCCGACGAATAAATAATTTCAAAATTAAGAAAGTGAGTTTCAACTGAAATTTGCTTCCATCAACCACCAATTCGGACACGGCCCGTTGCTATTAGGGGTGAGCGATTCCAGGTTTTGTATGGGTTCTGCCTGAAATCTTGAACCTATCCATTAGAATAGGTTCGTCATTTTTTGGAACTTGAAACCTACCCGTATACTTAAAACCTAGAATCTACACTATCACAGGTTCTAGGGTCTACCTAAGTTTTATTTATATTTATATTTAAACCATTACAATTGTTGCGACCTAACTTCAGAGTTTGGCTAATGGATTATTAAGTCTAAACTTAACTCCGTGACTTAGGTTCAAGTTCTTAACATGCAAATGGTTTAAGCTCATACCAATTCGTGACTTAGGTTTAAGTTCTTAACATGCAAATGGTTTTTCAATTAAAAGTCGCCACTGATCCATTTTTTGTTGGTCGATTAGAAACCTAAATAAAGTAATAAGAGATTTACTTTATTTTTGCAAAGCAGAGATGGTAAGTTCGAGAACTTGATTACGCAAGATTTAATTATGAATTAATTTTAATTTTGATACATTTTTCTTTTATTCGAAAAAATATTTTATAGGCAGCTTGAATTGAATTGAATTTACTTTTCTAACATGTGATCATGCATGTGTGTAAACCACCAATTTAACACTCAAAAATAATAAATAAATTATGAGACTTACCTCATAGCAACGAAAGTATCTATAATGTTAGATTAGAATTCACATCAACAGTCCTAGATATGATTTCTAATTAACATGAGATTTTCTCTTATTTAAATGAAACTTAGTCTACGTTGAATACAATGCAATGACACACCCAAATGTCTAACTAAAATGACACGTAACCTATCATGCAAGTTATATGTCACACATCATTAATTATTTAACATGATCTAATGACAAGAAAATATTAAATGCAACTATCCTAACATGTCACGCACTCAAATGATCCTAAACATGCAATGACTAGATGACGGAATGACCTAATTCTAGGTGACATGAGCATTATATTTTTTTATGTCTTCTTTTCATTTTTTATAAAATTCGAAGTTAAAATTGCCTAATAATTGAACATGCAATTTAAATTAATGAAAATAAAATATAACATCCTCAATTAATGTTTTTGGTGTTTTTATTTCAAAAATCCGCAATAAATAAAATGCCTAATCTAAATATGCAAATTATCCTAAAACTGGCAATATTCTAGCATGAGCCTAATTTAACTCAAATATATATATTTCATGGTTTTCTTTTACGGAAACAAAATCAATTAAAAAAAATAACACGGCAACAAATCAAGCATGATATCATTTGTGTTTGCTTAATTTTTAAATTGACGAATTGTATATCGCCCATGAGATCGGATTGACCAATTTTTAGCGAAATCATGAATCAAATTTTGGCCGTGAGATCGGATTGGCAATTTTTCTATGCAATTGCGAGTCATATTTTGCGCATAAAATCAGACTCTCAATTGTATTCACGTCGTGAAATTAGGGAATAATCCTTAATTTCAAAAGTTTTTTTTCGGGAAGATATATAGTTCAAAGATTTGAATTTGATCACGAATTAAGTAAGGAAATAACCAAATTAAATTTGGATAATATCTTTACCTATTTGCCAATATCGTTCCTGAATTTGGACCCGTCGGATTGTGGGACCAGCGATGGCTTGTAGTGATGTTCGATAATGGCTCACGGTCTACACTTTGGCATGGATCGCAGTGGTGATGGCTATTAGCTTGGTGGTGGCGGTGGCAAGCCAATGGACCTACAAAACAGAAAGTTTGTGGGGATCGCTCGGTTCAAGGACAAGCTCAATTGCAGCTTAGGCTCGGCGTCAACGTCGATTGGGTGACTCACGTCAGGACAGCAGGTTGTCGAGGTTGTATGGCAAGACAGCAGCTCCATCGTTGTCGTGGACAACAATAGGGATGTCGTCGCCGGTCACGGGCAGGTGAAAGTATCACGGCTCGAGCGAGAAACTCTCGGCTCGGGCTTGTTCACTTTGGTGCGTGACTAGTCAACGCTGGGTTCGTAGGAATCACAAGACAAGACGGCGTTTGCCAGTTTCGAAGAGAGCCCATGAAATTTAGAGCATGACGGCAATGGTTGATGGTGTCTTGCGTGCGACGCCAGGATGTTTCGGACACGATCGTGCTGCCGTGGCGTGCACGTATGCGATGTGGATTAGCTTTTTCTTTTTGTCCCTTTATGCTTGTGCAGCCTCTAAAGTTGACCCAGAGAGAAAGACCCGCTCCCTTTGAATCTGTGTGAAGCCTCTCAAAATGGCCGTGTGTATCTCGGACGTGGTTGCTTCCTTGACAGCCCCATATGTGTGATATCCAGATTTCGCCGGACCTCGGATATGTAATTATCTGAGACGGGTCGACAAATTTGTCGTCGGATTACGTCGTTGGCACCACTTGTGGATGCCATTTCGTCACCACACTCACTGTATTAAAACGTCGTGTTCTCACGATAGTACCTCATTTAGGAATTTCTTTGCACGATGTCACGCGCAAGGCTAACATCTTCGGCATTGATGCCTTACCAAGTGAGCTTTTTATACACGCGGAGACATAGACTTCCGAAACTTCGGTCACATTAGACCATGCAAAACCATACAGCCACGCCCATTACTCTCCCTTGTGAAGACATGAAGACATCGAATTCTTCAGCCATATGCACGTACAGGTAATGGTCAACCAAAGGAGGAGTATTGACCCATGCACAGCCATGCACGCGGTTGCTTTTTCAGCTCGTGCACATGTCCCTCGTGGGAGTCGACTAAAAGGAACGCTCAACCAAGAAGTGCGGCCACGTTTTCTTCACCCTCCTCAGCAAGCCGAAGTCCCAAAATTTTGCCAGATTGACCGAGACGTGTCATTCTTAAAACGCAAGGGAAGACTTGAGGCATGCAGCGGCCACGCTCATTGCATGGAAGAGATACGTGGAGATGGATATTCGGTGGAAGGGCCACGTCTTCACCGGCTGCTGCTCGCCCGAAGAGCCACCGAATCAGCCCATTGTTGACTCTTAAAGTCAACAAAAATAACCCACGAAGACCTCACTTTTCCCTCTCACGCACGGGGTTGTTCCATTCTCTCGGCGCCCAAAATTTTCGGTCTCTCTCCATTTTCAGCAATGCTTGTATCGAGGAAAACCCAGAATTCCTTCACCCTCTCACTCGTAATTTGTTGTTCTGCCCGTGCTTCGTCGATCACTAGCAACACCCACACCACCAACCTCCCGCGCAGCTGTAGGCTCGAGTTTCGGTCGCCCTTGCGTCATTGTCACTACGAATCTATTTTTGCGTTAAACTAATGAGTTTATACACTAAACTCTTCTTAGTAGGCTAATGACGTTTAAGGGGTGTTTAGATTTATTTAAGTGTAATTAGTTTAATTATTAAATATTTTCCAGAAATTAGACCGAGATAGCCGATGATCGGAATTTCGTGCTAATTGCAATGGTGTTGTTAATTTCTGCAATTGAGCGTTAATTTGTGCAAATTGAGTGCTGATTGGAATTTTGAGTGTTTAATTCCAAAAATTGTGAAATTCAACATTTATTCAGAAAATCCTTGGTGTTGGGTTTTAACACAAAAAATGGTTTTATATACTATATAAAACAGTGGGATTTTGAAAAGAAGGTCATGAATTTTCCGGGTCCAATCTGATCGTGTATCCACACACGACTATTTTTCATCGGAAGTTTTTAATAAGAAGAAAATAAGTCAGGAACACTATTTTAATTGAGGCATTTGAGTGCAATGCACGATGTCTTGGGCTAAGATTGATTGGTCGTGTGTTGGTTAAGAGAACCCGTCCCTGAACTGTGTCGGATGAACATTACCTTATATGGGCTACCCGCTAATTGGGTTTCGGGTCGCAGTAGATTATGAACTTATGCTCTTTCGAGAAAGCTGTCTTTGAGAGACGTAGCTGTACTCAATGGGGTGAGACGTGTCACGCCCCGAACCCCGAGACACGTGGAACAACCCGCCATGGTCATGCAAACGCGACATTCCCAGGTAGTGTCGCCGACCCCAATATTTAAAATTATTATGCGCATGCGGAATGTTTTAAGAAACCCCTGACAGAAACTCACGGGATAGGACAGCAGGAAGAATTAATTCAAAATCAAACGAGCATAATTCCATACATCATCGACAATCCAAGTCTTACATACATCAACAGGATCCAGAGGCTATATGCACCAAAAATGGGTTAGAGTTTATGTGCATCAAAAAAGGGGGTCAGCCTACATAGCAAGGATCAGTCCGCCAAAAGACAATCAACCACCCTAGAACTACAGGTCAGCCTCAATGGACGATCCCACGTCCTCAGGATCTGACACCCAAGATTGCGGGGGCGAGGCGTTGATCACTCCACCGGTAGGAAGGTCCGCCACACCTTCACCCAGGATGGCATTCAAGACTGCCAGCGGAATATCCATGCTATCTAGAGGGCCGACCCTAACACCATCTGCTCCTGTACGAAACCAAGCCCTAAACATGTATGGTACTCTATCATACATGTTCACCTAGACCCAGATGAGGGTCCTAATCAACTAGTAGACCCAAGGACTCCCAGGGTCAGGAGCACTCTCCGTCGTCTGGTCGATCTCCGTCGGTAGGCCACTCATCTCCGGGGGTCTCGCCATCTATGGTCCTGTAATATTTTTCCCCAAACTGGGATGAGACTTTGTCTCAGCAAGTTCACCCCTCCTAAACCCCTATTAGAAAGTAAATATGCCCCAAAGTAGCTTAACCACGACATCAAGAAGACTTACCTCGTCTTAGCCCTCAGCTGCAGGTTAGCACAGTTTATATAATTCAACCATGTGCAAGTCTAATAATTCAACAATGGAAATACAATCACATCATCAGGGAAATTCAACCATCTGGATCGTCTCAGCGATCAATCGGCTTGGCCGATTACATGTCACTCTAGAAAATCAATCAACGCTTTAAATTACAGCCCTATAGGAAGGCTTAATAACCGGTGGCAATCCCGGCCCCACTCGGCACGACCTGTAATCAGGTGGTAATTCACGGCCTTATCAGGCACGACCTTTAATAGGTGGTATTCACGGTCTCATCGGGCACGACCTCTAATAGGTGGTATTCACGGCCTCATCGGGCAGGACCTCTAATAGGTGGTATTCACGGCCTCATCGGGCACGACCTCTAATAGGTGGTATTCACGGCCTCATCGGGCAGGACCTCTAATAGGTGGTATTCACGGCCTCATCGGGCACGACCTCTAATAGGTGGTATTCACGGCCAATCGCCCCTCAATTTCAACATTAGGATTTTGTAAAGAACCCTCATAAATCGAAATCACATTCAATTCGCCACAACCAATCATCAATTTCAAATTCTACAAGCACAGCAACGGTCGGCACGAAATTCTCGAGCAACTAGGGTCAAAATAAATTTTTTTGAGTTTTTTTTTATTTATAATATTTTAATGAATTTCGGAATAAGATATATTATTAAATAAACCAACAATTTCGAAGCATTTATTTAAATCATAAATAAACTCCTTTAAGTCACATCAAGGTTTATTTAAAAATAAACATACTTAACCATTAAACTAAACACCACTTACCTTAATAAATCCTCTTAATATAATCCACAACTAATTAAGCCAATCTATCCACCTAATCACAATCAACTTAAGTTAAACATACTTAAGGCATCATTAACTCGCTAATCGCGGATTAGTGAGGTAAACTCACCGGAATCACTTTCCGACGGGTCTCCGGCGAAGAGCACGACGACGCCGACGACAAACCTACACGGATCAAGACCAAATGAGCACTTATAGGGGACCAAAAGGAGTTCCGAAGATGCTAGATCTTGCTGGTTTTCTTTCCAGCAACTAACCAGCTTGAAAGGGGCGGCGGAACGGCGGCAAACGAGCGGAGAATGGCGGAGGAGAACCGGCGACCGCTTGAGCAGCAACAGGCGGGGCTTGAGCGGACGGTCGGCGGTGACGGAAGCTTCGGCGGACGGTGACCAGCAGCTCGGGCGAGGAGATGGCGACGAGCTCGCACCCGGGACCTTGCACGCGGACGAGCGGCGAACGGCGGCGGAGTGCGTCGGCGGGTGAGGCGGCGACGGCATGCGATGAGCGAGCGACGAAGGTGGACGAACCAGCTGCAAATCGCCGGATCCTTTCTCTCCCTCTCCCAATTTCGAATTCCCCTTCCCAAGGTGCTAGAGGTTGAAGATGAAGTGGATGGGACACCCCCACTTTTGGTGAGCCAATCGGCTTGTGACACTTGTCAAGCTCTCCTTAATTTTGGCCTCCACCATGACATCACCTGCTGATGTCACTCTCCACTAACTCAAATCCTCACAACATCTTCCAATAGGTCCAATTCATTTTCCGCCGGGGTCCAAGTTCTTGCACATTTAATTATTTCAATTTCCATTAATTCTCTTCTAATTGAGTCCAAATTAAAGTCCATGGATTAATCCAATGTTCCTAATAAGATTTGCAACACCCCTTTGACTTTCAAATTTCAGAATTCAATTTCAATTTCAAGGTTAATTTCACTCTGGTGCGATTTTAGCGCGCCTAGTCCACTGAATAGCTTTTGGGGGAAATTTTCTTGCATCCGACCCGAGGGTGATCAGTCCCCAAGTCTGACGCGGTAAAATTCCTTAATTACTTCACTCAATAGACTAGTTCTCTCGTGAGTGGCCAACTCTGAGAAACGAACTATATGCACAGATGAATCGCCCGACTCAATTGACTGAAAATAAACTTGAGAAAAAATAGGGATGTCACAAGACGATACCTGACTATGTTAGTAGACCGCCGAACTTCAAGTAGGCCATGCCCTAGAGTGGGCGTAATTATCAATTGGAACGCGTGTTGAGTGAAATATCTACGCCGGATTATGGGACAAAATTTGTGTGACATTGAATAGGACATGTCATAATGATTTGGCCCTATAATCAGGACCCTTGTGTTGATTTGAGAACTGAGTGTGGCATTCCAGTTGTTGGAGCTTAATTATTGCTCATATTGGTATGGCTATTTGTGAGCAGGATGGATTTTAGGTGAGGTAAGTCCTCTATACCAAATGCGTGATTGTGTGGTTAGGGCACCTCTGGGCGTATTACCTTCCTAATCGGGGTTTAGAGCATGAACTCATTAAGATTTATATCTCACCCTGTCGTGGGCTCAATTTTAAGGGCCGTAGAGTGGAAGTTTTGGAGTTGAGCTAAAGGGGATCCAAAGTGTAGGTCAGTTAGGACCGCTTCTTTTTGGAGAGCTAGTCTTTTGTAGTCTCTTGGTCATAGACTTTGTATATGACTCACTTGGTTTATAAAAGCATGTTTTGTTTGTAAATCCGCCGTCCTACTTTTTTATCTTGAGATGGTTACTATCGGGGGATTCATTATTTGCTTCTGCATGTGCAATAAAATGAAAGGGTTAGTGACTCGTTCTGGGAAGTCGCAAATTTTATCGATCACTAAGGGATGGCACGTGCTCGGGGTTCGGGGCGTGACAATACGATCTCAAGGGAACAGTTCGTGCATGACCTCATGGCTTCACTGTCGATGAGGAGGTGCTACAGTGGATCATGGCCTTGTGGCGGCACGAACGACATCAAGTGATGTAAAGCTCAGCCGTTGGGTTGGCAAGGCCACTACAACGAGAGGCTCATCCAAACACTCCTCTCTCTCTCTCTCTCTCTCTCTCTCTCTCTCTCTCTCTTTCACGTGTGTTTTTCTCTCTATATTGTGGCTGTATATTCAATGTGTGGCCTCCACTTTCTTGTGTAAGAGTCAAGAATGGGGTTTTTTTTTTTGAATATTTCATTTCCTTTTTTTCAATTTTTCCTATCTCCCCATACCGGATTCAAACTTCCTTTCTTAATATGCATGGAAATCAATTTTGCTCACCCGTAGCCTCCCAAATATATTGTCGAGATATATGCTCCTACGTGCAATATTCTCTTTTATCTTTTTTCAATATTTCATCCGAAACCTTCCCTTCTACTAAGAAATGTATCCTTGGTGTATATATTGCCTAAATATATGAAAAATATCTCGTCATATCATCGAATATTAGAACAAAAAAATGAATCCTTTCTAAAATATGCCTATCTCCCAACTCGTAAAATTAAAACTCATCTGTTGTTGGTCTAATGCAAATGCAATAAAAAAAATTCCTAAAACTATATGCTACGCAATTTGAAATTAATCCCTAATTTTCTATATAATAAATAAATAATCAAGTCGCCAAAATTTAAGTGTGAACAACAATTTACTAACTATAACTTATATTTAGATACGGAAAATATAAACATTAATAAAGTAAAAATCTTAGTCTTAAAACGAAAAATTGAATTAGTGCTTCCAGATTATATACTCATCATTGAACAGCATAAAATATTGGAGGACCGCACAAAGACATGGACCAAGAAAAACATTAAAACTTATTCAAGATTCTAAGTTACATGTTCTAGATTCCTCCAACTAAGAACTTGGAACCTAACCATTCAAACATATTCATATTTTTTGGAACCTAGAACCTACCCTACATACCTTGGAATCTAGAACCTACGGGTTCCCACCTAATTAGCACTGACACTAACACGCAACACGTGACACGCAACATGACATAACATTTCTAAAAAAATAAAGAATTTTGGCACGTTGTATATTATATATTTTATATATAAATAATAAAATGATCATTTGTATAATTATTTAATCAAATTAATCTGATGCAAATTCGCAAATAAATAATAATAAAATCCAATAATAAATTTACACTAAAAATATTAATCCACCATTTATTAATATCATTCATTGTTTTAATTTGACAAATTGAACTCCATTTCAATAAATCCATAAATCTTGGAAAGAAAAAAATTAATTCACATTTTAGACTTACGTGTCAGATGTGTCAAAGAAAAAGGGAAAAACTTGAAGTTAAATTATGTATCACAGAGTCAAAAGAGAAGAGAAGAAAATATTAGATTTTTATTCTTTTCTAATTTGTTATTTTTTTTTCACATATATATTTTGACCATTCATTTATTGAAAATTTTTAATATCGACCTTGCATATTGGAACTTGTATGTCAGAATTTCAACTTGAGTATGGAAGAGCATCGAAAAAAATGACTAGGTGTTAGATTTTCCGACATGTGTTAACTGAGTGTTTAAGAGTGTCGGATGCGTGTTGAAGTGTCCAGCATGACACGAGGGCTCCCGAAGAGTGTAGGTGTACATATCTTCTTACTAGTACGTTCTCAGATTTCAGGTTCTACTCTAAAACTATGCTCGCCTTTAGTTGCTACGACGATCTCATAAAATTTTACATAATTTTTAAATAATATATAATATTTGAGATTTCTTAGAAATTGATTGTTAATTAGTGAAAAGAAATTGGAATTCGATACACTTCATCTATCCGCATAAACGTATATGATATTTGATAGTAACCGCACATAAATATACATGTTAGAATAGCGTGTCCAAATAGTTGTTGCAGAACCCTGTACTTTCGGCTAGATGAACAGTCCAATTTGCATTTCTCATGTGTCGTTGAATCTTGCACCTTCATAAGTTGCTTTAATTTCTCCGGGCATAGATGTTAACCTACTCAAAAGTGACAATGGAATCTAAACCAGTCCAGGTACTCAAAAGTGGATTTGTCAAAATGGGTTATCGACCCATTTCTTAACTCATATTTGATGGATTAGATTGTTATATGTGTTAACTCAGTAAATGGGTTATAAATGGATTTAGAATGATTAAATCTAAAATAATATGGACGTTAAATAAGTTCCAAACTTACTTATATCCAACCTACTTCTATTATTCTTTCTTTACTCTCTCTCACCTTTACTTGATCTCGTATTCACTTACTCCATGTTCTCACCATAATTTGAGTACATTTTTTTTTTCAAATAGATTATATATAAAAGTGTTTTAGTAGTATTGGTTGGGTCGATATGAATTGGGTTGGGTCATCATATTTGTGTTGCATTTACTCAATCCCGCACTTACTCACTCCATGCTCTCACCTTAATATGGGTATGGGTTTTTATAAATTAGATTATATATAGAAGTGTGTTGTTACCTAAATTTTGGTGACTCGATCATTCATTTATTGCATAGAAAATTAGGGATGGTTTTTAACTCCTAAACAGAAATATCGGAATTAAATTGTATAACATATAGTTTTAAGAACATTTACTATTTAGTCGCATTAGCATTGGATTGGCGGTAGATGGTCATGAGCTTAAAAGTGAACAAATTGAGCCCACATAGTAGGACAAAATTCGGCCAGCATTGGGGGACCAAATAGGCGAAATTTGCTTGGGAAGATGGCCCAAATTGAGGTTAACTTAATCTAATAATAGCCTGTGGGAATTATTAAAATAGATCTTGAGCTTAATTTAGCCCATTACATGGAAAAGGCCTAAATTAAGCCCATGAGAACAAGTTTACACCTAGGTTCGACGTTATGTGCCACAAATTGGAGAGAGAGAGACCTAGTTTCGACGTTATGTGCCACAAATTGGAGAGAGAGAGAGAGAGAGAGAGAGAGAGAGAGAGAGAGAGAGAGGAGCACTTTCCGCCTTTGGTGTTGCCACGAGATTGTGGCCCATTGCCGTGCCTCTTAGTTGATGACAAAGTCATGAAGCCATGCCCTTGTGATCGTGATCCTCTGGGGTCATCAAGGAAGCAGCTCAGTCAAAACGTCCAGTATAATCTTGCGAGCATCAAAGCAGTCGCTCGATGTTCATGTCAGAAGGTATAGAGAAGCAAAGAACAAACCGAAGAAAGGAAGAGTGATCGTAGAGTTTTGGGGAATTTTCTGTTTTCTCTATATTGTATTCAATGTACATCACACTGTAATTATAATACAAGAGATACGTGAATAAAAGGAAAAGAGATATTTTACAAATCAATTCAATATCTCAATCTAATCCCTAATTGATCTAATGCATGATCATAACCAAAAATAGATCCAGCATATCTTCCAACACTCCCCCTCAAGTTGGTGGCTTGTAGATATCCAAGACTCCTAGCTTGCTTAGAGATATGCATGCTGTCTTTGACATAAAGGTTTGGTGAAGATGTCTGCAGGTTGTTTTGCAGTTCCAATTCCTCTTGTCTCGATGATTCCTCTTGAATCTTTTCTCGTGTGAAGTTGCAGTCCACCTCTATATGCTTCGTTATTTCACGCATTACGGGATTTGCTGCGAGTTTGAGAGCCGCATCATTGTCGCAAAATAGCTTTGTTGGCCCTCTTAGCCTTATTCCAAGATCCCCAAGTAACCCTTGTAACCATACAATCCACATGTAGTTTTCGCCATAGCCCGATATTCTACTTCAGCCGAGGATAATGAGACCGTCGCCTGTTTCTTAGTCTTCCATGAAAGAAGAGATTCCCCAAATTTAATACAAAAGCCAGTAATCGATTTTCGACTCATCGGACAGGTTGCATAATCTGCATCACAGTATGCCGTCAATTCCATGTTACATTTCTAGATAGAAGTATCCCGAGTCCTGGGCATTTCTTCAGATATTTCACAACTTTCAAGGCAGCATTCATGTGAGACTCCTTCGGGCTGTGCATAAATTAGTTGAGAGTTTGCACGGCATATGAAACATCAGGTCTGGTCATAGTCAGATATATGAGTTTTCCAACGAGATCTGATAACTCGTCAGATCTTTGAGTATAGGATCATCATTCTGAGATGTCCCTACAAGAAAATCCACTGTGGTTAATTTGGTATTTTGCTCGATTGGAATGACTGCTAGCTTGCAACCTGATAGTGCAGCTTCTGAAATGATCTCCAATACAAACTTCCGCTGACTGAGAGAAATCCCTTGGTTGGATCGAGCAATCTCAATACCAAGGAAGTATTTCGATGCTCCCAGGTCCTTTATATGGAATGTAGCATGCAAATATTTCTTAAGACTCCCTATTATAGTTTCGTCATTTCCCATGATGAGGATGTCATTAACATATATCATTAAGTAGATAGATGACATACCTTTAGTCCATGTGAATAGGGCATAATTATACTTGGATTGCTTGAAGCCTGCAATTGTGAGAGCATTCGCAAACTTTGCATATCATTGCCTTGAAGCTTGTTTCAGTCCATAAAGAGATTTGCGGAGATGACATGCTCTATTCTCCCCCTGTCTCCGTAAGCCCTGAGGAATGTCCATGTAGATTTCCTCATCTAAATCGCCATGAAGAAAGGCATTGTGAACATCCATCTGATGTAAAGACCAATTATGAATAGTTGCAACTGATAAGAATGAACGAACTGTGACGTCCTTAGCGACTGGGGAAAAAGTCTCATGATAATTGAAACCTTCCTGTTAGGTATATCATTTAGCCACCAACCTAGCCTTGTAACACTCAATGGATCCATCAAATCTATATTTGATCTTATACACCCATTTACATCCTATGGACTTTCTGTTTTGAGGAAGAGTGACTAATTCCCATGTGTGGTTATTAGTCAATGCTTGTAATTTTGCTGCCAAAGCTTGTTGCCATCGTGGATCTCTGGATGCCTCATCATAACTAGATGGTTCTTTCTCATCGGAAATACGGCTAATGCAACATCTATGATTTGACCGAAGCTTATCAAAGCATACGTATGAAGATATTGGATAGCAAATACCTGGTGAGTTAAGTGAAGCATAAACATAATCTTTAGTCCAGAATGGCGGTCTTGTAGCTTGTCCTGAGCGACATGGATGAGTTGTCAGTGGTAGAGATGGAGACTGTCCCTTTGCATTTGTCTTAGAAGTATCCTCCATGTTGGTTGTGTCTACAGGGGCACTATCCATAACCTCTTCTGGAGGAGAGTTAGGTAAAGTTGAATGAAGACCTACTTCTGGAGGCGCTGTGAGGATATAGCCAGGGGATGCTTCTTTGTCACCTAGGATTTGATGGGAATTGGTTGGAGCATCCAAGTCGTCTTGGAAGGATGAGGTTTCACGAAAGGGGAAGACATTTTCGTGAAAAACAACATCTCGACTAATGAAAAAATCTCTTGTTCTTATGTTGAGGACACAATATCCCTTTTGTAGATTTGGATATCCCATGAATATGTATTACCTAGCACAAGGACTCATTTTGTCCCGAGGCCTCATTACTGTAGCATAACATAAGCAGCTGAAAATCCTCAGATTATTCAATGTCGGTTTCTTTCCATAAAGCAATTTGAAAGGCGATTTGCCATCTAGTATCCGTGTTGGCATCCGGTTGATCAAATAAGCTGCAGTAATAACACAATCTCCCCAATAATTTTTTGGGATAAATCCCCGAAATTTCAATGCTCTGGTGACTTCCAAGAGATGGTGATGTTTTTGCTCTACTACCCCATTCTGTTGTGGAGTATAAATACAGCAGCTTTCATGAAGAATGCCATGGGACAAAAAGAGTGAATGGCAATCATTATTAAAAAATTATGTCCCATTATCAGTGCAAATTTGTTGAATCGTCTTCTTAAACTGATTCTTGGTCGGGATTAGAAACATCCTTAGATGAGAAACAACTTGTGCTTTCGACTACATCAGGAGCACCCATGTAGCACGAGAGTAATCGTTCACAATTGTGAGAAAATAATGTGAACCATCTCGATGTGAGGTGTGATAAGGTCCCCAAACATCCATATGAATCAGGGAAAAAATTTCAGTGGAACGTGTTGTACTGGAAGGAAAAGGAGTTTGAGATTGTTTTGCAAGTGGGCCTATTTCACATTTAGAGTAAGGAAAGAATGCACTACGACCCATTCATGAATACATAAGAAAACTGTTATCGTTGGTAGACGGATTACACGACGGTTTTTTATTAAGGGGAATTGAAGATAAATCAAAATGACTAGGATAACTAGTCCAAAAATAAAGCCCTTTAGAAAGACTACCCAAGCCCATTAGTTTGTCAGTTGAACGGGCTTGGAAAAAACAGGTGTCAGAATCGAAGAATATTTGGCAGAAATTTTCTTTGCAAATTTTGGAGACAGAAATGAGATTGAATTGAAATTGTGGAACATAAAGAACATTTTGAAGGGTAATTTGATGACTCAGTTGGACAGTGCTTGTCAAAGTGACATGAGTGATGTTCCCATTTGGCAATTGCACAGAATAGGTGTATCTAATTTCTTGTGCATGTTGGAAAAAAAAAAATCCTCTATCACAAATAATATGATTGCTTGCCTCTAAGTCAATTATCCAAGCCTTTCTTGAAATAGAATTTATCAGGCAATTGAAAATATCTAAAAAACTTGCTCCTTTGTTCCCAACATCAATTTTTTGCAATGCCTACATTAGCTGCTGATACTACCCATATGTAATAGGTTGATCATTATTCAGACCGGTTGGTCCAGTGACCTGATAGGCTACATAATATTCTTTCTTCTTCCCATTTTCTCCTGGCTTACCATGTAATTTCCAACAATTATTTATGGTATGATGTGGACGTTTGCAATATTTGCAATATAATTTATCTCTCCCCTTTGAATTTTGACCAAAATTTTTTAAAGATGCATAAAAAATCTAACCATCCGATCCTTTTAATGAGGAAAAGATTTGATTGTCAGATCCCTTCAACGAGGGGTGATATCCACCGCCCGATTCGCCGAAGTGATAGGGCCCTTGTGCACCATCAGATCTTGGCGGAGGATCTGAGCCGTTCATCCCCTCTCTTTTAAGGGGCTGTTCGACGACACCTCCTTGTAACCCTAGCCCCCCTTTGCGATTCTCTCTCTCTCGGGCTAGGGTTTTTCCCGAGTCTTGTCGGACGCCATGCATTGTGAGGGCGACGTTGTTGCTTCCTCGCGTTTGCTCCGGAATCGTGAGCCTCTGGCTTTCCTCTTGGATGGCTAGCTGGAAGATTCATCCAAGGGGAGGCACCAGATCCATCGCCAAGATATGTGATCGAAAAGTTAGGTAAGTTTCATTCAAAATCAAAAGGAATCGCATAGCCTTCTCCCTCTCCTTCATAGATATGTACAGTTGGAGTATCTCTGTTGGTCCCTCAAGCTTCTCCTCCGTTGCTTCAAGTTGGTTCCAGAGAGACGATAGCTTATTGTAGTAGGCCGTGACGGTCATATTTCCCTATTTTAACTCACTTAATTCCTGCATGAGAGAAAAGATCTTGGCCCGATCTAACTTCCTATACATCTCTTTGATGCTATCCCACATCTTTTTTGAGTCTTCCATCGGAGGAAGCCCGACGGCCACCTTTGGAGAAACACAATTGTCGATCCAGGTTCGGATGAGGTGGTTGCACTTTCTCCAGTGCTTGGCCAGTCGTTCGTTTGAAGGTATGGGTATTGTTATGTCGAGAAATCCGTCTTTGTCCTTTGTCACAAGGGCTCGCCAGAAATCCTGCGACCATTTGGAATAGTTCTCCAACCCGGTGAGTTGTAAACTAATTAATTTCAGTTTTGGACCGTCTATGGTTGACACGTACAAAGGGTTGCCAGGTTCCGGTCGGTTGGTGACAGTCGCGATCAGAAACAGGAGAAAGCTTGGTGCGAGATTTGGGTAGGGGTTCGTCCTTGTACCTGATCCGCTAGATCTGAATCCATAACCCGCATTGGAAAAACCCGGGTAGGGATTTGTCCCAAAACCCGATTCACCCGACCTGCTCACTTGTTCTGAACCGACAGTTGAGTTTGCCCTATTCGTGGCTGGTGGAATCTCATCGGACTAAGGGTTGCTCAGGCTGCTCCCAGTCCCCGGCAATGATGCATTTGAGCTTGGCTCAATGTACCATGGATACGGTACCCATTGGTAAGGATGCCCGGCGATGGGCAGCCTCATGTTCGACTGAGCCGGGTGATACTACCATGGTAGACCTTGAATTTGAGCTTGTTGTTGGATCGCCGGGATCATGTTTTGTATTTGTTGTGCAGGTATAGCCTCTTCTGTGGGTTGTGTATTGATGCTAGAAGATGGGTTTTCTGGTTGACTCATGGTGAGTAACAATTTCTGCTTCTTTCTTCTCTAATAAATTTTGATTCCTTCGCTGTTTTGATCCGATTTTGCAGATTAGGAAGCTTTGATAGGCAATCAATGCATGTGGAAGGGGAATCAAGAGCCAAGCTCTAATACCATGTCAGAAGGTATAGAGAAGCAAAGAACAGACCGAAGAAAGGAAGAGAGATCGTAGAGTTTTGGGGAATTTTCTATTTTCTCTATATTGTATTCAATGTACATCACACTGTAATTATAATAGAAGAGATACATGAATAAAAGGAGAAGAGATATTTTACAAATCAATTCAATATCTCAATCTAATCCCAAATTGATCTAATGCATGATCATAACCAAAAATAAATCCAGCATATCATCCAACAGTTCACTAGCTCTTTCAGGTAGTACACCGGGAACACCAGGAACTCGGGCAGCCACAATCCAACGCCCAGCGAATCTTGCCGCACGCCGACAGCCCCGTCGATACCTCTCCATCAATTTTAAAACCGACAAGCTTTCTCGATGCCCCTGTGGACTTCTCGCTGCCGGCTATCCTCTTTGACCCATTCGATTAGGTCAAAGTTGCTGATTTCCTCGTGCGCTCGTTCGAGAATTAATTATTACACCGAGACCACTGACGGCAGGTCAACCCTTGACTGCGTGCTCGTCTTCAGCAAACCGATCTCTGGGACTTAAACTTGGGATGAATCACCCACAGGCCCAAGCCCTTATCATTCCACCAACCACTTGGAGGCCCTAAGCTACTCGTTGACAAACCACGGTCACAAATGGCCATACCCTTGAACTTCGATAGCCTGGTCCGATCACCAACGATCGAACTCAGATGTAGATGACTTATCTCTTATCCATCACTTGAAAGTATATGGAAATTTACGCAATATATATCACTTTTGTATGGTGCTTATTTAAATACCATATATTTTCAATTCTTCACTCGAGTGCTCAAGTGATTCAGTGAAATGTTATATCACTAAAATAAGAATCGTACAAAAGTTATGACACTTATAATGTGTTTTTCCCCTTATATAGCTTTCTAATAGATTTCTCAGCTCATTCATCAATATAACAACAAATTTGTCCATCCCTAAATTTCAGGTGAATTGAGATTCCAGTTGTAAGATATAAATAGTTTGCGCAACATTTTTCTCATCTTTTACAATTGTCACGGAGGCCTAGCATTAGAAAAAAGACCGTGGAATTGAATAGTGACTATATCAGCTAGATGGTCATGCAAGAGCTTTTACCCTGAAAGCAATGAATGTCGAAACTCCACATTTGACATTATTTGGGATTAATACACTAGAAATGTCAGAAATTGTGTGTGATACTGACTTTAGTGCAAAAAGTTTTTTTTTTTTGGATCATTTAAATGTAACTTTTTTGAAAAAACGATCACTTAAGTGCCAATTCAGATATAAATTGTTAGAAATCTGACATGATTATATTTTATGAATTTCTTAATCCTACGTGACTCACCGGCATGCCTAGTCAGCATATAAATCCTAGAAAATATCCTCTATAAGTTGTAAATAGTGATCATTGAAGTGCCAAATTTTATCTCACTTTAGTGTCAATCGTTGTTAAAAAGCAATCAATTTAGTGCCAAGAACGCCATGTGAAAATGCTACGTGGACTGAAATTCTTAAAAAAATTTGTCAAGTCATGTTATAATTTAATTATAAATGTCACATAATCAATTTAGCTGAAATTTCTAGTCATTGACACTTAAATAATTATTTTTTCTCTGATTTGACACTTAAGTGAATTGATGGTAAAAACTTTTGATACTAAAGTGAGTGCAATATACGACTTTTGCTACTTCTAGTGCACTTATTCCACATTATTCTTTATTGCTCTTACACATTACACCACATAAAATCTAGGCAAACTGAGACCGGAGAAATAAAGTACTTGACAACTCGCGTATCATTCTAGATAATCACGTCCTACTTCCAGTTTATTACAGGCGCGACGTGGTTTCTTCCTTGACGAACTTCACAAACCATTGTATCATGTCCGAATGAGCCTCCTCCGCAGACTTCACAGCAGCTTCGTTTTTGACCTTGTATCTCACCGTCCATCCATGAGAAACTTTGGGAAAGATCTTCACGAATGCATCAATCTGCACAACAAGAATAAAAGAGTATTACATCCAAACTTCTCACATGAGAGACTACGACACAGACGGGAGTAGGATTCAGTTCAAGAATCTGAAATTCCTAGTGTGGAAGGAGCCATTGAGAACCCACAAATCACAACGATTTATGATTTTGAGCATCACTTAGCGAGGGAAAAAATTTCTAGTGGGCGAGGGCGAAACCTCATTAGCAGACAAGATAATTCATTCACGATGTCGCTGGAAATTGAAAGTTCTGGCAACAAAATATGTTCTGGCCAAAAAACATTAAGAAATTAAGGGTATCTGCATCTGATGAAAAAGCTTTGCCCTGTCTTGTCTTGTCTTTAAATGGCAATCAAAGTCCAACACGTTGGGCTTTCGTAGTGGACAATGGAGAGATGGGACTATGCTACTTATCCCTGCCGAGCGTCAGCATACGAGAAAGAACTTTTTATCTTTGAAGACCAATTTTCCATTTGTTGTCAGCATACGAGAAAGAACTGTTCAAATAGTTTTTGTATCTAGAACAATAACAGATTTATCAGCAAGGCATACTCACACATTGATCAAAAGCAACCGGCTTTCTTACCTCGGACTTAGCAGCGAGCACCTCTTCAAACTGTTTGAGGAGTTCAGGTGGAGACATCCGATCAATCTCAGCCCCTAGCACAGCAATAGGAACCTTGACACCTGCCGCCAGGCCAATCAGCAAATTTGACGTGCATACATATTTTTTTGTAGTACTTCAACTTGGTATGTATATCATAAAGCTATGACGTCTCTGTACGGTGGCAAAACGGCAAAGACATACCTTTGATATCATCAAGAGTGACAAATGTAGGGTGTAACAGCACAGCAGCTTGGATGAGCTCACACTTGGCTAACTCAACCGCAACCTTAGCTGAAGAGAGAAGAAATTTTAAGACAAGTAAGCATATAGAACAATATTATGAGATAAAACAAAATGAAATGCTATCCAGAGAAATTATTTTGTCTGATATCTTGGTCCATGGCCTGAAGATATGCTTCACTTACCACCCCAGCAGAAGCCTGCCGCTCCTATTGTAGATATGCCTTTACTTTTCAGAGCTTGAATAACTGGTTTTGTATCTTCGAATCCCTTATCCTGTAAAATTGGTGTTTAGGTTTTGGCAGAAGAGATATCTTTAGGGAGCATGCACCTTCCACACCTAGATGGAGTTCAAATGAAATTCAAACACTAGCAATGAGAATAACACACCAAGAATACATGAAAAAATCCTTCAAATGGGACAAAGGTACTCCACGGAATAATGAAATTCACTAGTCGGTGAATAGTCACGAGTATAGGAGGTCTACCACACCAAAAACATGTAACCACAGAAGCTCCTTTCTACCAGCTATAAGACCCCAAGCTCCACCGACATTATTGTCCCCAATCTACAAGACTACAAGCCCCAAACTATCAAGCCTGTAAGACCCTTCTATAGGAGCTATCACAACTCTCCCAAGTTAGTCATTATGTGACAAGCCGTTAAAAGGAGTTTCCAAATAACCATACCAAATGGAGCTCGTTTGGGAGTGGTCTAATTTATGAATCAATCAAAAAGGTCTCTTCCATCTTATGCATAAATTGGGGAGTCACAAACTTCCAAGCATCGACATTCTCATCAATATCGGTCAATGACCCACAACAACAATACTATTAAAGATGCAATTCGATCCATTCCCATCCCTTCGCTATCCTATATGCCTATAAGGAGCTGTCCATTTTTAGAGTCCTTTTGTCTCGGAAATTGCTTCCCGCCCTAATCAGATTGACTGAATGGTCCATTCTCGAGTCACATGTCTGCTTGAGAGATTTTCTTGAGTGATTCATAAGTAAGACCTACCCCACAAATAGTCAACACTTTCTTTGGTTACTTGAGCACTCTTTTAAGGGCTTGACACAGTGGATTCAGGTAGTTTTCCACACATGGTATCAGAGCAAAACGCCTCTGGTAGACGTGTGGCTTTAGGACAAACTAGGGCCCTAGTCGATCAGATGAAAGTGGGGAATGATCGTCAGCATGAGGGCTCGATGAGGCACGGCTCTTAACAGGCTTCTATGATGGCAAGGGGCAAGATGGACCGAGTCCCACATCGGATAGGAGAAATTTGCTCACGGATATGATCTTACACTGATGAGGAAGTCAGTGCTTTAACTGGAGGACTTTGACACCTCATATGTATGATATGAGAAAAGAGAACCACAAGCATTCCGACTACCGACGATGAGGACCACAAGCACTTTAGTATGATATGAGAAAAGAGAACATACAGTTCCATGATCCTTTATCCAAACCATCAAAGGCCTCTCAGGATTCTCAGGAACATAGGGATCTCCATAGAAATAGTCAGGAACAACCACGTGGAAACCAGCAGCTGCAACTTTGTCCGCAAGTTTCCTGCAAATTCAGAAGCATCGTTACAGTTAAGTTATAGTAAGAAGTCACGAATTAAGACCAGATACTGTTATTAGACATTGTACTTCCATTTTATGCAAACATGACAGAAAATCATCCATCACACTTCTCCGATGAACATATTCATGAATCCAGCTAGATAGCAAATGGTTACCTCAAATTCGGAGCTTCATACCCTGCACCATCAAGACACACATATCTAATAAGAATACCATGTATACGATACAAGGAGCAATACACATTCTCTGGCCAACGACAAAGTGAATTAAATCCACTCTGTCTCCACATTACAACCTCCAGACTCGAGATTGCAGGAAAAAAAGAGGAAAGTTTCAAGAAAAAGATTGGAAAAGTGTGAATACACACGCACTTCACGAAAGAAGGAAACGAGAACTAAACTGAAGTCAACCATTGACTGCAACTAGTCATTTTCCATCACAAGTCGACCTTCCCCAATCGACATTAAGCTCAAGTCTCATCGCCCACAACCACGAAAAGGAAACTGGAAACCATCCTTCACTAAACCCCTCCTATAAAAATCCTATCAGAAGGCAATTAACGAAGCCCCTTCATATTGCACAGCCAAGAACTGCAGCAAAACAGGAAGAAAAAAGAAGAGGAGACAACTTCCACAAGTGCAAAATTACGCACCGTAGATGTCGGACACGAGGAGGATCGCGAGCTTGGAGTCTTGCGAGCCGACCACATAGGCGTCAAGGCCACCCAGTTGCTCAACTCGTCCCACTCCGCTACTCGGATCAAGGATCGGCGGGTTCGCACAGCACTGTGGACCAGACATTGCTATGAATAAGAATATTCTTCCCTCCGATGAACGACCATGAACGTGGGGAGAAGGTGAACGAGGCGTGGATCTATAATTCTCTTACTTTGCATCACCCGTGACACCAGGACGTTGTCCCACGAATAATTTAAAAGTAGAAAGAGCCATATTGGTGTCAATGAATTTCAAAATTTAGAAGAGAGTTTGAACTGAAATTTGCTTCCGTCAATCAGCAATCCGGACACGGCCGGTTGCTACGACAGTCTTATAAAATTTTTATACATAACGTTAAAATAAGATATAGTATTTAAAATTTCATACAATTTTGATTGTTAGTTTGCAAATAAAATTGGGAGATCGTATATTAATTTGTCTGCATAAACGTCTAGGTTAATAGATAGTAACCGCACAGAAATATACATGGCATGAAAACGAAAAATAGTGGGTTCAAATAGTCGTAGAACACTGTACTTATGGCTAGATGGACAATCCAATTTGCATTTCTCATGTGTTGTTGAATCTTGCACCTTCATAAGTTGCTTTAATTTCTCCAGGCATAGATGCTAACCTGCTCAAAAGCGAACACGGAATCTAAATCAGTCCAAGTACACATAAGTAGATTTGTTAAAATAGGTTACAAACCCATTTCTTAACTTAGATTTGATGGGTTGAGTTATTATGGGCCCATTTGGTTCGGTTTTGGGGAAATGCCTTTGGGAGAATGTAAATAGTTTTGAGGTAAAAGGATTTTCTGAAATGTTAAACTGTTTGGTAAACTATAACTGAAAAATATTTTAGGGAAATGCAAGACTGTTTGGTAAACATATATTTGAAAAGCCCTTTAGTGTGACCAAATTAAGTATTTTAGTTTTAATATTTTTAATATTGCAAAAAAGAAACAATGACTATATAACCTTTTACATTTTCATGTTGAGAGTAATGTAAAATATATATATTAGTAAATTCATTTAAAAATTATATTAAAAGAAATTGATTATAGATTAGGTGCAAAGCTCAAATTTTGGCCTAGGGTTCTTTTAGGTTTGTTTTCAACTTTGAATAATTTTTTTTTAATTATTGTAGTTTTAATCATCTTCGTTAATTAATGACCATTCTAGTGTATTGATAAAAATTTAGGCTATTGATTGTCAAAAGATAAAAATGACAAAAAAAATGTGAATCCGACATTTGCAAAGGGTTTTTTTTTAAATAAAAATAAAATCTGATGAAACTCCATCGCCGATCAATGAAGGTTGGGGTGTGGGGAAGATGATCTATTTAAAAAAATAATAAAAAAAAGTCAACGGATGAATAGTAGAAGTGGACTTACATTTCAAAGGCCAGCATTTGGCTAAGGATACCTCTAAATTCTAAACCAAACACCTAAATTTTTTCCCAATGGGCTTTCGGGGTTGAAAGCCCCTTGGGAATGCTGAACCAAACGGAGCCTATATGCATTAACTCAGTAAATGAGCTATAAATGAATTTAAAATGGTAAAACCCAAGATGATATGAGGGTTAAATAAGTTTTCAATTTACTTATATCCAACCCACTCCTATTACTATTTCTTTACTCTCTATTGCCTTTACTCGATCTTGTGCTTGCTCACCCCATGCTCTCACCTTAATTTGGATCTGTTTTTTTTTTTTTTTGTGTTTTTTTTTAATTGTATTAAGTATAGAAGTATTTTAGCAATATTGGTTGGGTCAATATGAGTTGGGTTGGGTCACTAGATTTGTATTGCTTTTACTCGATCTTGCACTCACTCACTTTGTGCTCTTACCTTAATTTGAGTATTGGTTTTCTTAAATTGAATTAAATATAGGAGTGTGCTAAGATTTAAATTTTGGTGACCCGATCATTCATTTATTGCATAGAAAATTAAGGATGGTTTTACCCCCTAAACAAAAATAATTAGAATTAAATTGCACAACATTTAGTTTTTGGAGCATTTGCTATTTACTTTATATTTACATTATTTGCATTAGCATTGGATTGGCGGTAGATGGTCATGAACTTAAAAGTGAACAGATTGAGCCCACGTAATAGCACAAAATTTGGCCAGCATCGGGGGACCAATTGGGCGAAACTTGCATGTGAAGACATGCCAAATTAAGGTTAATTTAATCTAATTTCAGCCTATGGGAATTAATTAGAGAGAGAGAGAGAGAGAGAGAGAGAGAGAGAGAGAGGAGCACTTTCCGCCGTTGGTGTCGCCACGAAATTGTGGCCCATTGCCGTGCCTCTTAGTCGATGACGAAGTCATGAAGCCATGCCCTTGAGATCGTGATCCTCTGGTGTCATCAAGGAAGCAGCTCAGTCAAAACGTCCAGTATAATCCTGCGAGCATCAAAGCAGCCACAATCCAACGCCCAGCAAATCTTGCCGCACGCTGACAGCCCCTTCGATACCTCTCCATCAATTCCAGAACCGACAAGCTTTCTCGACGCCCCTGCGGACTTCTCGTTGCCGGCTATCCTCTTTGACCCATTCGTATACGTCAAAGTTGCTGATTTGCTCGTGCGCTCGTTCAAGAAATAATTATTACACCGAGACCACTGATGGAACGTCAACCGTTCACTGCGTGCTCGTCTTCAGCAAACCGATCTCTGGGACAACTCTAATTACGTCGTGTCCGCTGGAGAGTTGTTGCTAAAACAGAAAAATAAAGGATCTAAATTAGTCACTTTATGCGCTTTTTAGGATAAGGTTGGCTCTAAATCCTTTTTTTTTTTTTTTAAATTCACTGACATCTTTACTATAGCCATCAATCGATCCATTTGTAACGACTGAACCTCCAGTACTCGGTGGCTACTATGGTCATAGTTAGTCATACCCCAGGACTTCAATGCTTTGATCCAATCATCGACAATCAAACTCGAGTGGACTCATCTCGTTTCTAATACTCCAAATTACATTGAGATTCAAGCAATATAGCTTTGCCTTCATTCATTGACGATCAAACTAGGGTTGACTCGTTTCATGTCAATCACTTGAAAGTACATTGAGATTCAAGCAATATAGCTTTGTGATAGATTTTTTTACGGAAAAGTGGAGATATGCATGAAAACCTAGATTTTTTTTTTTTTGGTGAAAAGTGAGAACATATGCATGAACACTGAATTTTGACCTCATCTGACATTGAACAGCTTACTCATAGGTTGTTCGTCACTGAATTTGAAGTTAATCGAGGTATTCGGTCGTAAGAAGTAAATAGTCGATATCTTTCTTATCTTATACTAAAGCTGTTGACATTATTCTTTACAGCTCTTACATATTACACCACATAAAGTCCAGATAATTTGAGAGACGAGAAATATGGGTCCTGACAACTCGTATATCATCACACTCTATAATCACATCCTACTTCCAATTTACTATAGGTGGGATGGGGTTTCTTACTTGACAAACTTCACAAACCATTGTATCATGTCTGAATGTGCCTCCATCGCAGCAGCTTCATCTTCGGCCTTGTATCTTATCGTCCATCCGTGAGAAGTTTTAGGATAGATCTTCACGAATCCATCCACCTGAATGACGAGAACAAAAGAGAATCATTTCCAAACGGGTCTTGCGAGAGACTACAATACAGAAGAAAGTCGGGTTTGATTTGAGAATCCGAAAATCCTGGAATGGAAGAGCCATTGAAACCCCACAAATCACAATGATTGATGGTATTGCATCAATTGAAGAGGGCAAAAGGTTATATGGTGAACAACGGCATAAAGCTCATTAATAGACAAGATACTTCATGATGTTCTCGGGTACTGACGGGTTTAATAACAGCATTCGCACTAGCCCCAAAAAAACGAAGTGATTGAGGATAATTGCATCTGATCAGATAACTTTGCCCAGTCTTATCTTGTCTTTAAATGGCAATCAGAGTCAAGCGCGTTGGGCTTTCATGTTGGATAATGGAGAGATGGGACCATGCTACTTATTCCTTGCTAAGTAGCAGCTTAAATGAGAGAAATTTATCTTTTCAAGACTAGTCTTCCATTTGCTAAGCATGTCTAGCATCATCAGCTTTTCGAATAGTCTAGCATCTGGAACAACCTCAGATTTATCAGAAGGCATACTTATGCATAGAATAAAAGCAATGGGCTTTCTTACCTCGGACTTAGCAGCAAGCACCTCTTCAAACTGTTTGAGGAGTTCAAGTGGAGAAAAACGATCAATCTCAGCTCCCAGCACAGCAATAGGAACCTTAACCTCTGCCACAGACCAATTAGATGAATAAACTAGTGCGAAAGTGCACAAAGAAAATGCTAGATAGACCCTATTTGGGCCACGCTTAACAGTCTTGAATTAGCTCACTAAGGTCTACAGACATTTTTTTTCTGGGCAACTGGAATAAAATGGTTTTACAATGCTCCTTTTCGGACCACAGTGCTCATGCACTCATGGATTTGAACAATCGTGAGAGGGAGGGCTAAATAAGCAGAGAAAGTGCAACTGCCCTAGATTGTAAAACAAACATCAGGAAAAGGGAGTTTTTACATAAAGAGGCGGATAATACCAATTGCCTTCATTTTACAGTATACTCTAGTTTGAATAAATGCAACTTGATGTGCATACTCATTTTTCACAATACTTCAACTTGTTTTGCATATCATGAAGCTGTGAAGTCTGTGTACGATTGTGAAATGGCATAGTCATACCTTTGATATCATCAAGAGTGACAAATGCAGGGTGTAATAGTACGGCAGCTTGGATGAGCTCACACTTAGCCAACTCAACCGCAACCTTAGCTGAAGAGAAAAGACAATTTAAGATAAGTCATCATAAAGAACAATACCATGAGATAAAAAAGATGAAATGTCATGCAGAGATATTTCTATGGTCTGAGATGTTGGTCCAGATATGCTTCACTTACCGCCCCAGCAGAAGCCTGCTGCCCCTATCTTAGATATGCCTTTACTTTTCAGAGCTTGAATAATTGGTTTTGTAGCTTCAAATCCCTTATCCTGTAAAATTGGTGTTAAAGCTTAAACCAAAGGAGATATCTAGAGGGAGCATGCACCTTCCACACCAAGATGAGTATAAATTAAATTCAGCAAAACCGAAAACTCGCCAATATAGGCCAACTCTAACACACCAAGGACACATGGAAAAACCCTTTCAATGGGCCAAGGAAAGACTACGGAATAATGGAGTTCATTACTTAGTGTGATTAATCAAGAGTATAGGATGTCTACCACACCAAAAAAGAGTTTAGCGACCGAAGATCCTTTCTACAAAGCATGTGTAAAACCACTATCTCACAATACCATGTAATAGCCCGACCATATCCTCATGAGCCAATCGACAACATAAGGAGCTGTCCATTTTTAGAGTCCTTCTGTTTCGGCAATTGCTTCCCACCCTAATCAGATCGACTGCATGGTCCATTCTCGAGTCACATGTCTGCTTGAGAGATTTTCTTGAGTGATTCATAAGTAAGACCTACCCCACAAATAGTCACCACTTTCTTTGGTTACTTGAGCACTCTTTTAAGGGCTTGACACAGTGGATTCAGGTGGTTTTCCACACATGGTATCAGAGCAAAACGCCTCTGGTAGACGTGTGGCTTTAGGACAAACTAAGGCCCTAGTCGATCAGATGAAAGTGAGGAATGATTGTCAGCATGAGGGCTCGATGAGGCACGGCTCTTAACAGGCTTCTATGATGGCAAGGGGCAAGATGGACCAAGTCCCACATCGGATAGGATAAATTTGCTCACGGATATGATCTGACACTGATGAGGAAGTCAGTGCTTTAACTGGAGGACTTTGACACTTCATATGTATGATATGAGAAAAGAGAACCACAAGCGTTCCAACTACCAACGATGAGGACCACAAGCACTTTAATATATGTATGATATGAGAAAAGAGAACATACAGTTCCATGATCCTTTATCCAAACCATCAAAGGCCTCTCAGGATTCTCAGGAACATAGGGATCTCCATAGAAATAGTCAGGAACAACCACGTGGAAACCAGCAGCTGCAACTTTGTCCGCAAGTTTCCTACAAATTCAGAAGCATCGTTACAGTTAAGTTATTGGAAGAAGTCACGAGTTAACACCAGATACTGTTATTAGACATTGTACTTCCATTTTATGCAAACATGACAGAAAATCATCCATCACACTTCTCCGATGAACATATTCATGAATCCAGCTAGATAGCAAATGGTTACCTCAAATTCGGAGCTTCATACCCTGCACCATCAAGACACACATATCTAATAAGAATACCATGTATACGATACAAGGAGCAATACACATTCTCTGGCCAACGACAAAGTGAATTAAATCCACTCTGTCTCCACATTACAACCTCCAGACTCGAGATTGCAGGAAAAAAGTTTCAAGAAAAAGATTGGAAAAGTGTGAATACACACGCATTTCACAAAAGAAGGAAACGAGAACTAAACTGAAGTCAACCATTGACTGCAACTAGTCATTTTCCATCACAACTCGACCTTCCCCGATCGAAATTAAGCTCAAGTCTCATCGCCCACAACCACAAAAAGGAAACTGGAAACCATCCTTCACTAAACCCCCCCATAAAAATTCTATCAGACGGCAATAAACGAAGCCCCTTCATATTGCGCAGCCAAGAACTGCAACAAAACAGGAAGAAAAAAGAAGAGGAGACAACTTCCACAAGAGTAAAATTACGCACCGTAGACGTCGGACAGCAGGAGGATCGCGAGCTTGGAGTCTTGCGAGCCGACCACATAGGCGTCGAGGCCACCCAGTTGCTCAACGCGTCCCTCTCCGCTACTCGGATCAAGGGTCGGCGGGTTCGCGCAGCACTGTGGACCAGACATTGCTATGGATAAGAATATTCTTCCTTCCGATGATCGACGATGAACGTGGGAAGAAGGTGAACGGGGCGTGAATTTATAATTCTCTTACTTTGCAACCCCCGTGACGCCAGGACGCGCGCTATCTGGAAAAACAAGGTTTTGCTTATTATTTTTCTTTTGACCGGACGTTGTCCCACGAATAATTTAAAAGTAGAAAAGAGCCATATTGGTGTCAATTAATTTCAAAATTAAGAAAGAGAGGTTCGACTGAAATTTGCTTCCGTCAATCAGCAATCGGGCCACGGCCGGTTGCTACGACAGTCTTATAATTTTTTTTACACATAACGTTCAAATAAGATATAGTATTTAAAATGTCATACAATTTTCATTGTTAGTTAGCAAATAAAATTGGGAGATCGTATATTCATCTGTCTGCATAAACGCATAGGTTAATAGATAGTAACCGCACAGAAATATACGTGGCATGAAAACGAAACATAGTGTGTTCAATAGTTGTAGAACACTGTACTTATGGCTAGATGGACAATACAATTTGCATTTCTCATGTGTTGTTGAATCTTGCACCTTCATAAGTTGCTTTAATTTCTCTGGGCATAGGTGTTAACTTGCTCAAAAGCGAACACGGAATCTAAATCAGTCCAAGTACTCATAAGTAGATTTGTCAAAATAGGTTACAAACCCATTTCTTAACTCATATTTGATGGATTGGGTTATTATATGCATTAACTCACTAAATGGGCTATAGATGAATTTAAAATGGTAAAACCCAAGATGGTATGAGTGTTACATAATTTTCCAACTTACTCATATCCAACCCACTCTTATTACTCTTTCTTCACTCTCTCTTGCCTTTACTCGATCTTGCGCTTGCTCACCCTGTGCTCTCACCCTAATTTGGGTCTTTTTTTTTTTTTTAAAGAAAAAAATTGGATTAAGTCTAGAAGTGTTTTAGCAATATTATTTGGGTCGATATGAATTGGGTTGGGTGACTAGATTTGTATTATCTTTACTTGATCTTGTGCTCCCTCACTCCGTGTTCTCACCTTAATTTGGGTATGGGTTTTTTTAAATTGGATTAAATAAAGAGGTGTGCTGAGACCTAAGTTTTGGTGACTTGATCATTCATTTATCGCATAGAAAATTAAGGATGATTTTTAACCCCTAAACAAAAATATTAAAATTAAATTGTAAAGCATATAGTTTTAGGAGTATTTACTATTTAGTTTATATTTATATTATTTGCATTAGCATTGGATTGGCGGTAGATGGTCATGAATTTAAAAGTGAACAGATTGAGCCCACGTAGCAAGACAAAATTTGGCCAGCACTTGGGGACCAAATGGGGGAAATTAGCATGGGAAGACGGACCAAATTAAGGTTAATTTAATCTCATTTCAGCCTGTGGAAATTAATTAAAATAGATCTTGAGCTTAATTTAGCCCATTACATGGAAAAGGCCTAAATTAAGCCCATGAGAACAAGTTTAAACCTATGTTTGCATTACATATAGGACTTTATGTGTCACAAATTGGAGGTCGGCAAATCAGAATATGAGAGAGGGAGAGAGAGAGAGAGAGAGAGAGAGAGGGGAGCACTTTCCGCCGTTGGTGTCGCCACGAGATTGTGGCCCATTGCCGTGCCTCTTAGTCGATGACGAAGTCATGGAAGCCATGCCCTTGTGATCGTGATCCTCTGGTGTCATCAAGGAAGCAGCTCAGTCAAAACGTCCAGTATAATCCTGCGAGCATCAAAGCAGCCACAATCCAACGCCCAGCGAATCTTGCCGCACGCTGACAGCCCCGTCGATACCTGTCCATCAATTCCAGAACGACAAGCCTTCTCGACGCCCCTGTGGACTTCTCGTTGCCGGCTATCCTCTTTGACCCATTCGAATACGTCAAAGTCGCTGATTTGCTCGTGCGCATGTTCAAGAATTAATTATTACACCGAGACCACTGATGGAAGGTCAACCCTTCACTGCGTGCTCGTCTTCAGCAAACCGAGCTCTGGGACAACTCTAATTACGTCGTGTCCTCTGGAGAGTTGTTGCTAAAACAGAAAAAGAAAGGATTTTAATTAGTCACTTTATGCGCTTGTTTTGGGTAAGGTTGGCTCTAAATCCTTTTAGAGAAAAAAGCCCAGTTTGGGTCATTATATGAAATTTTCCCTTAATTGAGTACATATTCTCATTGCCCGCAGTTTTGTGCCATATTGGAGAATTAATTATGGAAAGATGTTTCCAAAGTTAATGCTTAATTCCAAAAATAAAATATATGATTTAAAAAAAAATCATAAATCATTTTTTTTTTAAAATTCACTGACATCTTTACCATAGCCATAAATTGATCCATTTGTAACAACCGAACCTGCAGTACTCGACAGCTACCATGATCATAGTTGGTCATACCCTAGAACTTCGATGCTCTAATCCAATCATCGACAATCAAACTTGAGTTGACTCGCCTGGTATCTAATACTTCAAATTACATTGAGATTCAAGCAATATAGCTTTGTCTTCATTCACTGAGGATCAAACTAGGGTTGACCTGTTTCATTTGAACCACTTGAAAGTACATACGAGAAATATAGGTCCTGACAACTCGTAGATCATCATACTATATAATCACATCCTACTTCCAATTTACTATTGGTGGGATGTGGTTTCTTACTTGACAAACTTCACAAACCATTGTATCATGTCTGAATGTGCCTCCATCGCAGCAGCTTCGTCTTCGACCTTGTATCTTATCGTCCATCCGTGAGAAGTTTTAGGGTAGATCTTCACGAATCCTTCCACCTGAATGACAAGAACAAAAGAGAATCATTTCCAAACGTGTCTTGCGAGAGACTACAATACAGAAGAAAGTCGGGTTTGATTTGAGAATCCGAAAATCCTGGTATGGAAGAGCCATTGAAACCCCACAAATCACAATGATTGATGGTATTGCATCAATTGAAGAGGGCAAAAGGTTATATGGTGAACAACGGCATAAAGCTCATTAACAGACAAGATACTTCATGATGTTCTCGGAAACCGACAGGTTTAATAACAACATTCGCACTAGCTCCAAAAAAACGAAGTGTTAAGGATAATTGCATCTGATCAGAAAACTTTGCCCAGTCTTATCTTGTCTTTAAATGGCAATCAGAGTCAAGCACGTTGGGCTTTCTTGTCGGATAATGGAGAGATGGGACTATGCTACTTATTCCTCGGTAAGTAGCAGCTTAAATTAAAGAAATTTATCTTTTCAAGACTAGTCTTCCATTTGCTAAGCATGTCTAGCACAATCAGCTTTTCGAATAGTCTAGCATCTGGAACGACCTCAGATTTATCAGAAGGCATACTTATGCATAGATTAAAAGCAATGGGCTTTCTTACCTCGGACTTAGCAGCAAGCACCTCTTCAAACTGTTTGAGGAGTTCAGGTGGAGAAAAACGATCAATCTCAGCTCCCAGCACAGCAATAGGAACCTTAACCTCTGCCACAGACCAATTAGATGAATAAACTAGTGCGAAAGTGCACAAAGAAAATGCTAGATAAACCCCATTTGGGCCACGCTAAACAGTCTTGAACTGGCTCACTAAGGTCTACAAACATTTTTTTTTCTGGGCAACTGGAATAAAATGATTTTACAATCCTCCTTTTTGGACCACAGTTGTCACGCCCCAATCCTCTAAGCACGTGCCCATCCCTCATTGGTCAATTAATAGCGATGTCCCAAGATATATCGCCGACCCATTCATTTAATATCTGCATATGGAAGCATATAAATAATCCCTAAACACTAAAACAATAGGATAGAAAAGTAGGACTCCAAATTTTTCACAACCCGAATAAATCTTTTATAAACAAACTTGTTTATTTACAACAGCAAGCTGTTTACAAAATCTATCGACTCTACAAAAGGTAATGGTTCTATGACCCACTACTCGGACACATTGGCGACTCTCGGTGGTTGTGAAAATCTCAAGGTTTCAAATATGGACACAGGGTATCCAAAATGACAGAAAATCGGTTTAGTGCCGATCGACGAGAATTTTGCAATCATGTGGAATCATCCACACTTTAATCACCATCTCAGTTGAGTCAATCTATCTTCGGTCTCTGATCGATTTTTAATTGTGTCGTAATGACTTTTGCAGACTAGTACGGTTGAGCAATCGATTCCTAGTCGAACTCTTAAGTATATTGCACTTAAAATCTCTTAATGGTTTCACCAGATAGATCAGTTATCTCATGAGTGGCCATCTCAGAGAAAAACACTATAGTCACATTGATGAAAGGCCCGATTTATTCGATTGAAATCAGAACCTGAAAATCAGGATGTCACAACAGTGCTTATGCACTCATGGATTTGAACAATCGTGAGAGGGAAGGCTAAATAAGCAGAAAAAGTGCAACTTCCCTAGGTTGTAAAACATCAAGAAAAGGAGCTGTTACATAAAGAGGCAGATAATACCCATTGCCTTCATTTTCCAGTATACTCTAGGTTGAATAAATGCAACTTGATGTACATACTCATTTTTCACAATACTTCAACTTGTTTTGCATATCATGAAGCTGTGAAGTCCGTGTACGGTTGTGAAATGGCACAGACATACCTTTGATATCATCAAGAGTGACAAATACAGGGTGTAATAGCACGGCAGCTTGGATGAGCTCACACTTAGCCAACTCAACCGCAACCTTAGCTGAAGAGCGAAGACAATTTAAGATAAGCCATCATAAATAACAATACCATGAGATAAAAAAGATGAAATGTTATGCAGAGATATTTCTTGTCTGAGATGTTGGTCCAGGTATGCTTCACTTACCGCCCCAGCAGAAGCCCGCTGCCCCTATCTTAGATATGCCTTTACTTTTCAGAGCTTGAATAATTGGTTTTGTAGCTTCAAATCCCTTATCCTGTAAAATTGGTGTTAAAGCTTTAAGCAAAGGAGATATCTACAGGGAACATGCACCTTCCACACCTAGATGAGTATAAATTAAATTCAACCAAACCGAACACTAGCAACGAGTAAGCCAATATAGACCAACTCTAACACACCAAGGACACATGGAAAAACCCTTTCAATGGGCCAAGGAAAGACTACGGAGGAATGGAGTTCATTACTTAGTGTGAATAATCAAGAGTATAGGATGTCTACCACACCAAAAAAGAGTTTAACGACGGAAGATCCTCCCTACAAAGCATGTGTAAAACCGGTCCCTAGGAGCCATCGCACAATACCATGTAACAGACCGACCTAATCCTCATGAGCCATCGGCTAATCTGATAACCAAACAAATTGGAGTCCATTTGGGAGTTGGTCTATGCTACATATCAATAAAAATGGTCTCTCCCATCACACATGTAAATTTTATCCACATCATCATTCATATTGGCCTGTGATCCGCAGCGTTATTCAAGATGTGGTTTGACCCATTTTCGCACACCATCTTACAAGCTTATAAGAAGCTGCATTTTGTTCGAGTGCTCTCGTCCCAGAGGTCACTCCATACCCTTGTCAAATCGACGACATAGTCTATCCTCAATCGCAAATCTACTCAGAGAGGTCTCCTTGACCTCTCCTTGAGTGATTTGCAAGTAAGACCAACCCAACAAATGGTCACCACTTTCTTTAGTTACTTGAGTACTCTTGACACATGTGGATTTGGTGGGGTTCTTTCTTACAAATTGTATTAGAGCAAAAACCCCCTGTAATATACATGTGGTTCCCTGATGGACTAGGCCCTTGGCTGATTAGATGAAAGTAAGGAGTGATTGTTGGGGAGAGAGGGTTCATATAAG
This sequence comes from Eucalyptus shirleyi, assembly GCA_017140165.1. Lineage (NCBI taxonomy): Eukaryota > Viridiplantae > Streptophyta > Magnoliopsida > Myrtales > Myrtaceae > Eucalyptus > Eucalyptus shirleyi. The sequence continues at coordinate 15,925,027 of CM029447.1, read as the reverse complement.
GTGCAGCTCCAAATAGACTTCTATGATGGGAAGGGCGAGATGGACCGAATTCCACATTGGATAGGGGAAATTCACTTTGGGATCTGATCCAACACTGACAAGAAAGTAAGTACATTACAGTGAAGGAATTTGTGACACCTCAAGTTCCATACAAAATAGGAGGGTTTATTTTAAATATTTCACAAGTAAATGATACCCTAAATTTTCACTAGCTTATCTGGTTCTTAAGACATTACTCTTGGAGGATTGGCCAACGCGAAACAAATCTGGTAGTGAAATAGTAAACAAATAACCATCAAAATAATACTACCTCCGTTGTATAGAAAATCCTAAGCCATGGTTTCTCTCGTGTGTCTATGGGGTGTATTATGTGCATTATCTTAGAAGCTTAAGACTTCCAATGCATTGTCTTCTACTATTTGCACGAGACAAGGCTATAGGCCACAAAGCACAATCAGTCTGACCAGCACATTAGCAATATCAACAACCTAACAATCTCTACAATCTCAAAGTTTTCACGTACTATCAAGCAGGATTTCGCATTACCACGTGGTAAAGAAGGCTAAGGATTTACAGACCAGTTCCTAATATTCATATCCAACCCGAAAATCTCACTTAAGATATGTAGGAGAAAACAAAACATACAGTTCCATGATCTTTTAGCCAAACCGGGAAAGGCCTCTCAGGATTCTCGGGTGAAAAGGGATCTCCGTTGAAATAGTCAGGAACAGCCACATAGAAACCAGCAGCCGCAACTTTGCCTGCAAGTTTCCTGCAAATTCGGAAGCATGGCGACAGTTGAGTTTTTGAAAGAAGTCATACTTAAATACCAGAGACCGTTTTTTGACAGAATAGCATCAGCCACACTTTTCCAAGGGAATGCATATTCAGGAATTCAGCTGATCTACGATAGTTAACAGTCCATACCTAAAATTCGGAGCTTCATACCCTGCACCATTGAGACACACAATCAATTAGAATACCATATGTACATGACAAGGGGCCGAACACATTATTTGGTCAACGATAAAGTAGATGAAATCCATTCTCTTTCCACATGACGACTCCCCGACCTTATCATCAAGACTCGAGACCGCAGCAAAAGGAAGAAAGTTTCACGAAAAAGATCGAAAAGCGAGAATGTGCAGGAACTTCAAAAACGAAGGAAAAGAGAAAATTAAACTTAAGTCAACCATTGATTATAAACAGTCATTTTCCACCACAAAGTCGACCTTCCCTAATCAAAACTAAGCTCTCGTCTCTTCACTTACGACCTTAAAAGAGAAGCTGGAAACCATTCATCACAAAAACTCACTAATAAAATCCTAACAGTCGGCAATTAACGAATCCCACTCCATGTAGTGAAGCCAAGAACTAGAACAAAAAATGAAGGAAAAGAATAGAGCAGAACTTTCACAAGCGTGAGATCACACACCGAAGATGTCGGAGATGAGAAGGATCGCGAGCTTGGAGTCCTGAGAGCCAACGACGTAGGCATTGAGGCCACCCAGTTTCTCCATGAATCCATCTCCGCTGCTTGGATTAAGAGTCGGAGGGTTGTCGCAGCACTGTGGACCGGACATTGCTATGAATTAGAACTTTCTTTTCTCTGATGATCCGCGATCAATGCTGGGAGGAGGCGAAGGATACGTTGATTTAGAACAAGAAGAAGAAGTGAGCAAGGGAAGCAGCAAGAAGAACGTCCGCGTTAGTTTAATGGTTCATTTTTTTATTTTGCATCACCAGGGAAAAATAAAGTTGTGTCCGATTTTTCTTTTGCCCGGAAGTTGTCCGACAAATCTTTTGAATATCGAAAAAGTAACGTTATAATATTGATTCATTGAATGATTGATAAAGCTAGAAGAAGTTTAACTCAAATTCGCCTCCATCTCCCTTCAATCCGGCCTCAGTGCGTTATTAAACTGATCTTACAAGATTTCAAATGATGCTAAAATATTAATTTTTTGAAATTTGATTGTTATTAGCATACAAATTTGTGAGGCCACACAATTCTCTGTCTGCTCAAATGCCTATGTTATTTAATAGTGATTGCACAAAAATGTACTAGATGTATCGTCCAATTGATATTTCTTAGAGGTGATCAGGTCTAGAGTGGGTAGGGTCCAAACCTGGACCTTGTACCCAATCCTATTATAATCGGTTCCCTTTTTTTGAACCTTGTACCCAATCTTGTTTACATTGGACCCTGTACCCAACCCATCATGTTTTTCCAGTCTGATTCCAAGGTTAACCTTATTTATATTGGAATCTGTTTTGCATAAAAATTGTTGTACAGCAACCTCACAACCTGTTTTACATAAAAACCGCGAGGACTAGCGATTAAAAACATTGTTAATCGAAATGCTAATGACTCTCATTCTTATCCAAAAGTTCCTAAATATCACCATGCACGCTTTCAAACAAGCAGAACAATCGATCTCAAATAAAATAGAACTTCTCTAATCTCAAAACCGAAATACAAAGTGAATCCCAACCGAAAATCCGCCGATGATTTACACAAACAACTTCCATATTCCATTGCCAATCAATAAATTAGAAGTTCCTAGGGACCTCAACCTTGTTCTTGATGCACTTGATCTTCTTCTCCTTCTTTGGCCTCGCGTTCCACGTGGTACAAAATCTCTGGCAAAAGCCTAAAATTCATATATAAAGAAAATAACAAGAAACCATGCTCTAGAGACATATGCAAAAGTTATGATTTAATAAAGTCTCACGTGCTTATCTTGGAATTCAAATTATTTTTGGAGCGCTTAAATATTAACAGTGTGTTCTGTCTCATATCATTTAAAATCCAGGAACAGACTCACAGTTGACTATCAGTCAGGGAACTGGAGACTCATCACTCTGGATGAAACGATGAAAAATTCCCAACAGAAATTTAACTTAAATGAAAACATCATGATAGGTCATTCAGTGGGCCAAAACCCGAAAAGGAACAACTCTTTGTTCAATCTACTTGTCAACAAAAATCATGCCAGCTGTATTTAGGATGCCAATCCAGAAACTCGAAGCAAATACCTAAACCAGCTGCAGATGCAACATTACATTACATGCTATAACATGTTGAACCTAACAATAGAAGAATATAATTTCATGTCCTAAGAAATTCAATACCCTGAGCAGTGGGCGGTGCAGAAATTCAGAGTCCTCCTGACTTTCCCAGTTACGATGTGTGTGCTTGTGCTTCCATTTGAAGCTACAACACCCCCAAGTCCTTCAATTACCTACAAAACAAAAGACCATCCATAGATTAAAATGGTTGTGCAAGTCCAAGCTTTTTGTACGCATCAAGATGTATATGGCACTCAAGTTATGAGAGAAATAAAGGAAAAACAAGAAGGAAATTGAAAGGAAAGAAGAGAAAGATAAACGTCATTTCTCTTCTTGTTCGGATGAGTTTTGAAGGCTAAAAAAGTGGAGACAGATAAAGTTAGTTAACACAGTGATGGGTAGTATTGGAGCAACCGCCATGGAAATTTTGAGTCATGTCCTTTAAATTCTGAGAAGAAATTCAGACAAATTGTTTCCCTCTTATTTTACATATTCCAAACAATTTCCCTCCTCTTTTCTCTGTTTTTATTTGTTTTCACTTTGCTTCCACTTTCGTTCATCCCAAATATAGCAGTAGGCATAACTCCAATCTTAGATTCTAAACAATACCAACTCTTCCCCTAAGCAAATTTGGATTCACAACGAACATAATCTAGGCCGAGACCAATCTCCTCACGCGATAAATGGCAGTATTAAATTGCTGAAAACATTAGGTGCCCATCTATTTTTTGACTCTCCAAAAATTAAACCCCCAACACATTGGCACCCAACTCTCCATGATAGAATTCATCCTTCCGTACCATCAGAGGCTATCGTTTAGCTCTACTTCCCCGGTTTATCATGACCAATGAAGCAGTTCCTCTCCCCCCACCCACGCAAACTATTTCCCTAGTTTACCATGACCAAGGAAAGCACCCCCAAAAGAAAATGAGAAGAACCCAGCTTCAATCTGAAAGAAAATTTTAGAAAAGCCGAGGAAATTTGCGAGCTTATAGATGAGGAAGCCAGTGATCGATGAAATAAAGCGACGGGGAGCTGGCGATGGCGCGATTGGCGATGGCACGACAAAGGAAAACGTTGTGAAGTCTGCGGGTGTGAGAGGTAAAGAAAGAAACAGTTGGGGGAGGTCGTCAAAGGAAAATGCTGTGAACAAATTAGGGTTTTGGACTTTCGGGTTGGCTTACAAACCGGTTCTCAAACTAGTTCTTGAACCGGTCCGGTCGATCCAGTTCCCAGGTGGGTAATCCCTCGGAACCGGTTCCCGAACCTGGTTCAAACTGGTTCTGAATTTTGGGAACTTGTTCCCAGACTGGTTTCAACCGGAACCGGTTTGTGACCTTGTTTTCCGGGTGGGCCGGTCCGGGAACCGGGTTTACCCAGTCCGGTTGCACACCCCTATTATTTCTCATATGTTGTTGAATCTTACACCTTCGTAAGTTGCTTTGGTTTATCCGGGCATAGATGTTAAACTGCTCAAAAGAGAAGAACATATGTCAATTAGTCCAAGCATTCAAATGGGCCGTTTGTCACGTGAAAATTTTCTTTTTTTTGTTTCTTTTTATAGTTTCAATTTTATCGGATATTTCTGAAAAGATCTATAGAATAATCGTTTGGCGTCCTTGAGTCTCTACTATCGAATGAAATCGTGGCTAGTGAGGATGCGGACTCCAAATCCGAGCTAAAAGTAAAAACTACATTTTGTATTCCTTGCTTTTTTTTTTTCCCTTTCCTTTTTTTAATCGTTCTGTTCATTAAAAACCATAAACAGAAGCCTTCTCATAAAGTTTTGGAAAGATTGAGCAATAAACGATACATTTTTGTGGTCATTTGAAAAATCAAAGTACCATATTAGTTACTCCTATGTAACTAATACCCCATAGAGTCCAAATAAATTGAGAAACGAGAAATATAGTACCTGACAACTCAAACATCAAACTAGGGAATCACATTCTACTTCAATTAATTAAAGGTGTGATGCTGTATGTTACTGCTTAGATTAGACTATCAAACACAACAAAATAAAGAGTAAAAAAGAGAAAGAAAAATCGAGACACGATATTTATTTTGGTTCATCCTTAAACTAAAGCTATGTTCAGCAGAAGATTTTACTATAATTAGTACCCCATACCTCTATGCTATAACTTTTAATTAAAAGAAAAAAGATTAAATATACCCAAACTAATAATAAAATATGGGCTAAAACTATAAAAACCTTTTATTGATTTGGGAGCACTACCCTTGCGACCCCCATGGAGATCAATCCGAGAGTGGGACCCCATGCCTTCTTGTCAATGAGAGTATGAATCACACCCCTAATATTCTCCCATTTGGTGAACACTCCACTTGCTTCTTTAGACCCAATACAATTGTATATCATTCAAAATTTTCAGCATTCATTGCTTTGGTAAAAAAAATACACTATTCACCTTATGTCAATTTTTTCTAGCATTACAACCTTTTGTTCCATATTCTCTCGGATGAAGTGATATTGTATGTTGATGTGCTTCATTCTTGCATGAAATTTAGGATTCTTAGTTAAGAATATAACGCTTTGGCTATCACACCCAATCTTCACTTTTCCTTGTGTAAAGGTAAGCTCTTTACATAACTTGCACACCAAATCACTTCCTAGTAGCATAAGTAAGGGCCATATACTTTGCCTTAGTTGTAGATAAGGCATCGTATGCCTCTTACTCATCCAACTCACAGTTTTGTCAAATAAGGAAATAACATATCTGTTGGTTGATTTCTTGCTATCAATGTCACATCTCCAATTAGCAGAATCCACAAAGAACTTTAGTTCTAAATCTTTTTGTCCATTTGAACTTTTCATGCCTTTATAATATGGTTCAAAGGCAGATGTGCTTCGAAAATAATGAAGGATACCCGAACAGTTACTTGACATACTTCACAAACCATTGTATCATGTCTAAATGAGGCTCCTTCGCAGCAGCTTTATCTTCAACCTTGTATCTCACCGTCCATTCATGAGTTGTTTTGGGAAAGACCACATTGAATCCGTCAAGCTGCACGACAAGATTGAAGGAGATTCATTCCCAAACTTCTCATACGAGAGACTATGACACAAAGAGAGTCGTATTCAATTCAAGAATCTGAAAATCCTGGTATGGAAAGCCATTGAGTCCCCACAAATCACAGTGATTAAATTATATCGAACACCGTTTTGAGAAGGAAAAGACTATACAGTGAACAAGGGAAAAACCTTATTAACAGACAAGATAATTCATTCATGATGTTGTTGGAAACTGACAGTTTAGTAACAATAGCACTGCCCCAGGAACAATAATGGGATTGAGGATATTTGCATGTGATCAAGAACTTTGTGCTGTCTTGTCTTGTCTTTAAATGGCAAGCAGAGTCGGACACGTTCGGCTTTCATGTTGGACAATGGAGAGACGGGACTCTCCTACTTGCTCCTCGTCAAGTATCAGCTTACAAGAAAGAATTTTATCTTTTTAAGAAAAATTTTTCAGTTGTCGAACACGCAAAGCACCATCAACTTTTCGAATAATTTGGGATCCGGAACAATAAGCACATTCATCAGAAGGAATAATCATACAAAGATCAAAAGCAATGGGCTTACCTCGGACTTAGTAGCGAGCACCTCTTCAAACTGTTTGAGGAGCTCAGGTGGAGCCGTTTCGTCAATCTCAGCTCCTAGCACAGCAATAGGAACCTTTATCCCTGCCGACAGACCAATCAGCAGAATAAACTAGTTATGAAAGTGCACCGACAAAATGCTAAATTGACCTTCTTTGGGACATAGTAAACAGAATGAGGCCCTGATTCTGCTACTGCATCTGTTACGTATCCAAATTTTCAAAGCTCCATCCCCAGATGTTATTAAGGCCATTCCCCAATCTCGCAGTAATTCTAAGCAAGAGCTTTGTTTTAAGGCAAAATGAATCGAGTTAGCCTATGTAGAGACTCAATTAGCCCAGTCCACATGGCACATAACTAAGTTTTACACAATACTCTATGATTTTTTTGCCAAAGTAACCATGTGTCTTGTGATAACTTCCTCCTCTCATACAAGTGGAAAAAAACACCGTAAGTGTCATAAATTTTGGATGGTACTCACTGAGAGTTATAACTTTTTTAATCACTAGAGTGTCATATACTTTTTCAATTGATTACTTGAGATGACATAACTTTTTAAAAACATTTACCATAAATGTTATGCTACGTTGGATTTCTTCTACTTGAGTGAACTTTTTAAAATAAATTTTACACTAAAGTGAACTTTTTTTTCTTTTTATTATGGCATTCAAATGATTGAAACAAAGTTATGACTTTCAAGTCAGCATCATATGAAAGTTATGGTATTTGTGGTGTCTTTATAACATCCATGGATTTGGCCCTTGTTTTGATCATGGGAGAGGGCCGGGGGATCGGTGCGCCAAATACGTGGATTGGCCATGGACCAATCCAAGGGTCCGTCATGGATCGATCGGCTCAATTGGGAAAGGGGGTTAGGGATTGGCTATGGTCCAATTGAAGGATCAGCCATGGGATCGATGATGATTTGATCCACCAATTGCACAAGTTGATCAAGTTACTCAACCATGGATTGTCAGCTTGACCATGAGGATCGGTCATGGGGCGATTACACACCATCATGGATCGATGGACGCATAGTCATGGATCAATTCTGCGTGGTCTTGCACCAGTTGAAGGTGATTCCGCATTGTCGCGCACCGATCGCGGATGACCATGGATCGATCCCGTGCAATTGTGTACCAATCACGGACCAACTGACACAATCCTCATGACAACCGAGGGTCAATCATGAGTCAGTTACACTAGAACATGAGTTGGTCACGAATTGACCATGGATCATTTGTGAGAGTTCTTAAATCAACCCAAATTAATCGTTGGGCCTGATCGGATCAATCCTTGGACTTATTGGATCAATTCCTAGGCTTATCCGGATGATCTGATGTCGACCTGAATTGAACCTACGCCAGATCAATCTCGATTTGGGAACCAGCCACGCGGGTTGGCCTAGGTCACGCCTAGCCTTGTCCAATCCCAAATTTGCTACGATCCTCGGTTCGAATAACATGGTCAACCGTGGATGGACACAAATAACTCCTATCATGTGATAATTTGTGCTACCTTGTTTTCTTCCTCATTATGGCCATTAGTGTTCTTGGAAGATAGAAAATTAATGCAAGAAATGAGTCACACACCTACTTGAAGGGGAAGTAGTCTAAAACCAAGTTGTCTTGAAGACCAAGCTTAACCAATTAATTAATTTTGGAAGCTAGTCATTTAATGGAAGAGATGAATCACAAGCTTACTTGTCCCCTATAAGCTTTAGGCCATAATTGTTCTACTTAGAGATTTGGAAGACAAGTAGTTCTAGAACATTATAATTTTGAAGAGCAAGTTTGATCATGAATAACTTTGGACACTAGTTATTTAATGCAAGTGGGCGATTCACTATCTTACGTGCCCTCTATAGATTTAGGCTGTCATGACCCTTATGTGAGCCTTGGAAGACAAGTAGCCCTAAAACACAAATTATCTTGAAGATTAAATTTAGCCATTAATAATGACTTTGGAAGCTTGGCCTATAAATAGAAGCACCCGATCTCATTCAAGGTTGGCTCATTCTTCTCACTTCTCTCTCCCTTGCTCACATGCCTCTTCTCTCTCGGCCACTTCTCCACTCGCCGCTTGCCCCTCGCCGTTTAGCCACTGCTCAGCCACCGCTCAATCAAGTGTAAGTACAAACCCGAACTCTTAGCTAGGGCGATGTGCTACATTGTTGGGCTTGGTCATATCCTCATATGTGCTCAGTTGTATGCATGTTAATGGTTGTTTCTATAGTTTGCACATGTCCTTGGATTTGCAAGTGAAATTCCGATCCTCTATCCTATATTGACTTGCTCATCATATGGATCGATGGGTTTGTCTTCGATGTGCTGTAATTTAGGTTTTTAGTTATTGTTTATTGTCATTTAGTTTTATTGAATTGCATGTTCTGCTTTGGACTGGAGATTGAGTGGTTTTTTAAGTTCTGATTTCGATTTCTATTTTTCGAAACCACTAGACCCTCACTATTTTCCAATTTTATAGAGATTTTTGTAGTTCGGATCTAGTGACACTTCCTTATAAAAGTTGTTCAAAACATTTTGATCTACAACATACTTTAATTTCAGATTTTTCTGAGGTGAAATGGTTGGTATGAAAGCTAGTCACTTACCATGTTGAATTTGCCCAATGTGGTAAAGAAAGTGACCCAATTATCTTCTTGAATTTTTATAAATTTTTACCTTTTGAATTTGGACATGCTTATTTCACAAAGTTATAAAGGAATCCATATTAACAACATATAAAAATTTCAACGTATTTTGTGAAGATTTGGATTTTGAAATAGGTTTTTCTCTGCGGTTGTTGAATTTGTTCGATAGATGAATCTTTGGGTTGTTTTCAGTGATTTACTGCTCTTTTCATAGAACGATTTGGACTTGGCTTCCCCATGAAAAATGTTATCTAAGATCTTCTCCACAACATATTAAATCTTTATAATTTTTCAAGCTTGTTTGATAAGATAATGACTCCGATTCTGAAAATTGTTCAAAACTGTTATGTTCTGTCCATTTTTGCAATTTTATGAATTTCTGTTTGAGCCTAGTGTGGATCAGTTTGTAATGGACCTCGGTGAAGTTGCAAGTCTCGGTTGTTGCGAGTAAGGTTAGTGTTAGTAAAGTCGGGTTGTTGATTTCAGGGCGATATGATATGTTGTTGAGTTAGGATGTGTGCTCACCGGTGCTTCATTGTGTGTGTGATAGTGAATGCTTTTGTATGGTTTGCTCATGTTTTTGGATGCATGAGTCACAATCACATCCCGAGTCACAAATGAGTCTCACATGGCCTTGGATTGGCATTGAGGCACATCGTTCAAGCAGTGAGTTCCTTGGTCGTGTTCTCATTTAGACTTAATTGTGTACATGCTAATGATTGTAAGTATGATCACACCCCGAGTAACATATGAGTCTCACTTGGTTTTGGGATCAACGTTAAGGCATGACAGATCCAAACCTTGCTTGGTCTTGGATTGGCATTGAGGCGTGTCAATTTGAGTCTCACTTGGCTTTGCTTCAATGCTAGGCACGTAGGTTGGAGCCACGAGTTTCATGTCACACTCAGCATATTAGTAGTTATGATGTCTTAGGTTATGACACACATCCTTGCAAGAGTACGCCTTCGTATCTTGTTTGCATTTGAAGGTTTTATTAGCGATGGGCTTAAGGCCCGTCCGCCCAAGTTGGGCCCAAAAAGCCTGGCCCACGGGAATAGGGCCCGTGGATGGAGGGACGTATAAAAGGGATGAGAGAGAGAGAGAAGACACCTGTTGAATCAGAACGTACGTACGTCTTCTCCTCTCCCGCGCACTCTTTCTCTCAAAAAGAAAAAGAAGAAACAGTAAGGCAAAAGGCACGTTTCTTCTTCCCGTCAAGGCGTCACTGGATCGAACAGGGCCAAATTTTTTCCTCCTATTGGCGTCGGTGTCTAATCTGTGGCTAACAAGGTACGCTCGAATCAGTGGTGTGCTTTAGGATCGGTGATACGTGATTTTCCCGGGCTTCGCTTCCGCATTCGTTTTAGAGGTTCGATTTAGTGTCGAATCTGTTTTTCAGAGATCTGTTATTCCCAACATTGGTATCAGAGCCCTAGTTCACGTTTTCTCGACAAATTTGATGTTTTTTGATTGATTTTTCGCAAAAGTAATTCGGCCGTACGGATCGGGGCGAGAAATCCCGACACCCGAGCGTTGTTTGTCCTTTTTTTCTGAGTATTTGTAAGTTGAAATCAATTTCAAGAGGCACTGGGTGAAAGAGGTTGTCGAGACGAGTCCGACGACATGTCGTGCGCCGCCGGGCGACGCCGAACGTGCCCACACGCGCGGCCAGAAGGCGCTGCGCGTGGGCGCAACGCGCCAGGAAGCGCTGGCTCGCCCAACGCGTGCCGCACACGCGCCGGTCAGCGAACCGGCACTTGTGCACCACCGCTGGTGAACCGGCACGCACCGGTCGGCGAACCGACGCGTGCTGGTGTCACGCGATGATGTCACCGTGACGTCACCCAACGGTCGGTAACTGCTGGGATGACGTCACCGATGACGTCATCGTCGACAACGGTTGGCCGGGCGGTCACCGGCCGGCGACACGACCCAACCCGACTCGCTCAGAAGCCAGGCGCATGTCGCGCACATGCCGGCTAACGTCTGCATGACGTCAGCCCGCGCACGCGCGCGGTACATGCAGTTGGTTCGTTCGACCCGGCCTGACCAGTCCGACCGGTCCGACCAGTCCGATTGTTCCGACCGGCCCGTCCGACGATCCGACGACCGTTGACCGTTGACCATTGACAAAAAAAAAAAAAGGAAAGGAATGTGTTTCTTTTTCAATTAAGTCTATGTGGATTATATGTAATCCCTTATTTGTTCTGTATTTGTTGCAGGAACAATGCCTCCCCTAAGATTGCGCACACCTATTCGCGCAATTATCGATGAACAAAAGGAAAGGCTGTCTAAGTTGATAGCTGAGCTGACTGATCATCGATGGGAGAGTGGTGACTTAATTGATCACGTCCTTGAAGTCAACGGGAAAATTCAAAAGGTCATATGGAATGGTCGTCCTATGCCACAGTCAGAGATGGTGCGATTTTTCATAAACACTCTTCCACCTGAATGGTAAGATGTGTTGAATTGCATATGGGATGTCAACGAAGCTGCTTCATATAAGAAAATTGTGATGGATTTTGTAAATGAATATTACTGGATTATTACAAGGGAAAAGATCAAGAAATTGGACAAAAGAGGATCTTTCCCAGTTCGTGTGCTGACTTGGTGTTAGATGTATTGGCTGATATTTGTTGAGTGTGCTTTGTGGACATCTTATGTATTGTTTACTATCTAATTGTTGTTGATGTAGCAACCTATATATTAGTTGTATTAGTTGAAAGCATTATTGTTTTATTGGAGGTCAATTATCTGTTACTTTCTGTTATTGCTGGTTGCTGTGGGTAATTAGCTGTGGGTAGTTTCAGAAGTTTTTGTAGCTTCATAGAATTGATTTTGCATATGACAATCATATTAATGATAGTTTTAAGTTAGAATTTTTGGAGGATGATTGGAAACATAGTAACATTTTGATTTTAAAGCCTTACTTGAAATTATTCATTAATATGATGGGTCTGTGCAAATAGGGATGCATAAATGATAGGCATTAATTATTCGTGCATGTATGTCTGATGTGTTCAGATCGACGTTTTCAGCAATTAAGAACGTAATTGCTGATATGAACGGCAACAATTGTGAAATATTGAATATGAAGATTCAATATGTGCTGAAAAAGCAAGAAGCACTAAAAGCTCTTGACCATATTATGGAAGATCTAGAGGATGCTGTGCGCCACCTTGAGCTAGCAGAGGACTGCCTATTGGCATTTAAGCCGAAAATAGACATTGGTAATGCTGGTTCTAGCTTAGAAAGGGCTTTGAGCTCTAAGCGCAAACGTATTGATTCGTTCAATATGTGGGAATGCAAAGGATCAAGTCCTTGTTGCAAGAAATTAAGAGTTAACCAACACAAGAGAGGAAAACGTCCTCAAGTGAAGAAAATGTCAAGGGTAAGGTGTTACAATTGTGATAAGAGAGGTCACTATGCTCGCAATTGTTGTGAGTCGAAAAATGTAAACACCTCTTGTACATTTGAGAACTTTGCTTATGTGTCAAGTTCTGAATTATTAGTTGAATCAAATCCTTTGTGGACTGTAGATTCAGGAGCGACAAACCATGTAGCAAAGGATAGAGGATCCTTTATGGAATTCTGACGATACCAACTGGAACTAAGTGGATTTATGTAGGAAATAACTCAAGAGTTGAGAGTTAAAGGAATTGGCACCTGCCAATTGAACATGCGTGATGGACGCACTCTGTTCCTACATGATATTCTATATGCTCCGGAGATTCGTCGAAATTTAAGTGTTTGTTTTGATGTTGGTTAAGCTTGGTTTTAGTGTGAACTTCTGTAATAGCTGTGTAGATTTGTATTTGGATACAAACTACTATGGTTGTGATCACTTTCTGGATGGTTTTATTGTACTAGATGTTGACTGTGGTGATGTCAATATTTGTTATTCCCTTGTTTCACGTCTTCTACTTCATATGATAATGATGTGATTATGTGGCATGCTAGACTTGGTCATATTGGTCAATAACGTATGAATAGACTAGCCTAAGAGGGCTTGTTGGGCAACATTGAAAAAGTCGATGTGCCCATATGTAAGCATTGCCTAGAAAGGAAAACGACAATGAAACATTTAGAAAAGATAAAAGAGCTGAATTTCCTCTGCATTTAATCCATTCTGACGTCTGTGGTTCAATGAATGTGAGAGGAAGGCATTGGGCTATTTATTTCATCACTTTTATAGATGATTATACTCGATTCGAATATGTCTATTTGATTTCTCATAAATCTGAAGCAATAAGTTGTTTCAAAAGGTTTATGAACCTGGTAGAAAATCAATTAGACAAGAAAATAAAAACATTGAGATCCGATCGAGGTCGAGAATATTTATCTGATGAGTTCAGAAAATTATGTGATGAAAAAGGAATAGAAAGACAGTTGTCTATTCCGTATACTCCTCAACAAAATGGTGTTGCAGAGAGAAGAAACAGAACCCTACTGGAAATGGTTAGGTCCATAATGGCGCATGCTAACTTACCTATCACTTTTTGGAGTGATGTGTTGTTAACTGCTGCATATATACTTAACAGGGTGCCTTCCAAATCAGTTACTTCCACTCCATATGAGTTATGGACAGGTAGAAAACCGGACTTAAGTTTTCTTAAGCCATGGGGTTGTGCTGCCTATACACATGAGTCCTCTCACAAGTTTGGGAAATTGGGTCTTAGAGGAAAGAAGAGTATTTTCATAAGGTACTCAGAACACTCAAAGGGGTATGTGTTCATAGGTGAGCAGGAAAGTGGGAGTATAACTGAATTTGAATCACGAGATGTCACATTCTTAGAGGATGAATTTCCTAAGAAGAGCGAAATAGGTGAAGATTCTTCTCTATTTGAAACCTTGGATCAAGATAATGATATTAATGGAGTTCGTTCAAGTGGGAGTAATACGAGAAGTGATGAATTGAATTCAACTCATTCTCAATTGCAACCACATGATGAGATGACGTCATCATTATCTAATCCAAGTGGGAGCATGATGGAGAATGATGTATAAAGTGTACAATCTCCCATATGGCGAACAAGTCACCAAAGTATTCCCCGTCGACGTTTTGACATTGAAGGGGAAACTTTTATGGTTGCTCCACAAGATGAGGATGAGCCAAGAAATATTAATGAGACTCTGAATTGCCCTAGTAAGGAAAAATGGATTCATGCAATGGAAGAGGAAATGGAGTCAATGAAATCAAACCAAGTCTGGGAACTGGTTGATCTTCCAAAAGGACGCAGAGCTATTGGGAACAAATGGGTTCTCAAAATAAAGCGAAAGCCTGATGGCTCGATAGAAAGGCATAAGGCTCGTCTTGTGGCGAAGGGGTATAATCAACAGGAATGAATTGATTATGAAGATACATTTTCTTCTGTAGTGAGATTTACCTCGATTCGCATTATTCTGGCAATAGTGGCTAGTCTGGATCTTGAGTTACATCAAATGGATGCAAAGACTGCTTTCCTCAATGGAGAATTAGATGAAGAAATATATATGGAACAACCTGCTGGTTTCATAGTGAAAAGCCAAGAAGAAAAGGTATGTCGACTTTTGAGGTCGATATATGGCCTTAAGCAGTCATCAAGACAATGGTATATATGTTTTCATAATGCCATAATGGCATATGATTTTACAATGATTGAAGATGATCATTGTGTATATATCAAAAAATCCAAGGATCAATTTGTGATCATATCATTATATGTTGATGATATACTAATTGCCGGAAGCAATATGTAGTTTGTTAATACTGTCAAGAGTTGGTTGTCTTCCAACTTTGAGATGAAAGATATAGGTGAGGCTGCATACATTCTTGGAGTTAAGATTTCGAGGGATCGTTTGAAGAGATCGTTGTCTCTTTCGCAAGAAACATATATAAATAAGATTCTTGAACGATTTCGTATGCAAGATTGTAAACCCATAGACACTCCTATTGCAAAAGGTGAAGGATTGAGCCATAGAGTGTGTCCAAGAACTCCACAAGAGAAGGAACAAATGAAACATGTTCCTTATGCTAGTGCTGTTGGAAGCTTGATGTACGCTATGATGTGTACAAGGCCTGACATATGTTTTTGCAGTTGGAATGGTGAGTAGTTACCAATCCAATTCAGGTCAAACACATTGGAAAGCCATTAAGAGAATACTGAGATATCTAAAGGGGACTGTTGATAATACGCTGAGTTATTAAAGAAAGGATCTACGACTCTAAGGCTTTTTTTATACTGATTGGAGAGGAGATTTAGATGAAATGAAATCTACCTCTAGGTTTGTTTTCTTACTGAATAATGGCACCATATGTTGGAGCAATAAGAAACAAAAGTGTATAGCCTTGTCCACGATGTAAATTGAGTTCGTGGCATTATCAGCAGCAATATAAGAAGATGTTTGGCTGAAGAGATTATTGGATCATTTAAGTGTTATTGGAAGTGCTGTAGATTCATTGTTGGTTAACTGTGATAGCCAAGTAGCAAATGCGTACACCAAAGATCCAAAATATCATGGCAAGACCGAACACATAGATACCAAGTATGATTTTGTAAAGGATATGGTTGCACGAAAAGACGTGAACTTAAAGTACATACTACGCATAGAATGGTAGCAAATCCTATGACAAAGCCAATACCTAGACATATGTTTTGTGGCCATATGAAATCTTTAGGATTGCGTAGAGGTTGATATACTGAATATTGCAATTTCCCTAAGTGTTCACATTTAATAAATTTGTGTTTTCATCATTAATGCCTATGAATCTATATTTGATCTTTATGCATCTTAATGCTCAGTGCATTACTTTAAGTTGAGAAAGTATGTCGGACAAATATAAGATTAGCCCACTCACACGGGTAATCGCCTCTATTTACTGTGTGATAAATAGAGATGAGACTGTTTTTAAGCTTATTATCTAGGTGATAATCGAGAGCTCAAGCTTAAAATACGTATGTCGCCTTAACTAAGTGTTAAGATGATGACATAATATTTATTATATCTGAAAGTAAAATACCCCACATATTTTACTTTATCTGTCTATGATGCCGGATGTGAGTTCTAATGAATTTTGTGAATGAGTAGATACATGAACTCAAGTTAGATATTGGGTATGTCTGAATTATCATCTGTACGGTATTGAAGGTATAGACATACGCTCCATGGGAAAGGAGTTAATACCGTAATACGTATTTCATACTACGTATGCATGAGACGACCAATAAGAGTGGCAAAAGTTTGATCTTAACTTTTATGTCGTGTGAGACTTTTGAGGAAAAGAGTTCCTCAATTTTTTCGTCCCCCCATGACTCTTACTTATTCTCAAGGTTTCTATTTAGTATTTGCTATCTTAGGATGTTGCCAATGGTCATAAGTTTGATTCGATCTAATGGAACATTTCTAGAAAAGTAAGCTGAACTGAAATTGAGAGTTTGAAGGAAAGAGGAAGATTGATTTTGGAGAATCAAATTGTAGTTTTGTATTCACTGGTCGACCAATTATAACTGTCTTTGTGATAATTATAATTATGAATACAATATATATATATATATATATATATATATATATATATATATATATCATTGTTTAATAGAGATCAAGAGAGATATAAATGTGATCGATCGATCTAGGGTACTGCATACTAAATCTACTCAGAGTGTGACGCCCATTATGAGCTACTATATATTCCTAACAGATGTATAGCAACGAGCTCTTAAAGTATGCTGGTTGCACGGATTATTCACCGGTATGAATGTTGAAGAGTGGTAAAGAGAATACTGTTCGGCCCACCATGTGCGAGTGGGAGATGAAGGTTTTATTAGCGATGGGCTTAAGGCTCGTCTGCCCAAGATGGGCCCAAAAAGCCCGGCCCACGGGAATAGAGCCCGTGAATGGAGGGACGTATAAAAGGGATGAGAGAGAGAGAGAGAAGACACTTGTTGAATCAGAATGTACGTACATCTTCTCCTCTCCCGCGCACTCTCTCTCAAAAAGAAAAAGAAGAAATAGTAAGGCAAAGGCACGTTTCTTCTTCCCTTCAAGGCGTCATCGGATCGAACATGGCCAAATTTCTTCCTCCTATCGGCGTCGGTGTCTAATCTGTGGCTAATAAGGTACGCTCGAGTCCGTGGTGTGCTTTAGGATAGGTGATACATGATTTTTCCGGGCTTCGCTTCCGCATTCGTTTTAGGGGTTCGATTTAGTGTCGAATTCGTTTTTCGAGGATCCGTTATTCCCAACAGCATTGACTAAGAAAAAGAGATAATAAACTAGATTGTGTGATGCATGACCTGTGGACACATAAAGGAAAGATAAATGTCTGTTGACACCTAAATTTTGATTAATCATTTAGTAATTAATTGCATAAAAATTTAGGGATTAATCTTTAACCCCTAAAAAAAAAAAAAAAGTAAAATTGCATTTCACGTTGTTGCATTTGCATCGGTACTAAAAGCGCAACAAGACGTAGCGGCCCGCAGTCGTTTACATGCACGAAGGGATGGTTTCTCGCCACTGGTCTGAGCACGCAAAAGAGTGAAAGTCAAAAAAAGAGGAAGGAATTGCACGTCCGTTGTCTCTCCCTCATTAATGCATGCGCATGCACGCACAAATTCGGCGGACGTGCGGAATCCTCAGAGAAGCAAAATGAGCCCATGATATAATATTATATAATATGCTCTCTCTCAAGTGTGGGTTGTCAGGAGAAGCAACGGGAAATTTGCTGAAGGAGGAAGCAAATAACAAACAAGAAAAGTCAAAAGTTGTGGCTATCCTATGGAAGGGAGGGACAAGTAGCCATATAAGAAGCCCCAAGCATGCAGAAGAAAGAAGAATCCATGAACGTGCATTTTCTCCCCCCCCTCATTAATGCATGCACATGCTCGCATGGAATGGGGGACGTGAAAATTCTACAAAGTCTGCAAGAAGATGGGCTCACAATTTTATAATATTTTAAAGTGAGTTGTTGCAAGGAATTCTCTCCTCCTTGGAGAGCAAATCGGTTGAAGAAGAAAGAAGCTCCTGCACGTCCATTGTCTCTCGCTCATTAATGCATGCACATGCAGGCACACAATTCGGCGAACGTAGGGAGCCTCAAAGAAGCAAGATGAACTCATAAAATATTATAAAATAGGTGGATTGTCAGGCGGTGGCCACCATATTTGAAAAAAAAGAGAATCAAACTTGAACAAGCAAGGAAAAGTTGCGGCTGCCTCCTGTTCACCTGTTGCCTATAAATAAGCGAGGAAAGAGTGAAGTCAGGGGGAGAGGCGGAACGAAAATTTCATGGTGAGGGAGAGAGCAGAATAAAAAAAGTTCGCAGGAGAGGTTTCTCTTTCGGTTAAAAAGAGAAGAATAGAATAAGGGAGACTTTTGTCAGAGAGAAAAAAAGAAAGAAAGGGGTATTCAGAGTGTAGCAGCAAAGAAAAGTCTGCTGAAAAGACAAGAGAGGAGAGAGGGGACGTAAGGGAGAAAGAAAAGAAAAAGGAAAAAATCAAAAAGAACTGTTCATCTTCCTCGCATCTTCGCTTGCCGCCCGAACCGCCGGCTCGTCTCGCCGCTTGCACTACCGCCTCACCGGCGAGTCTACGCCACCGCCGCTGCAGCAGCAACTCAAGCCGGTCGCCGCACCCCTGCTGCTCGCTGAAGCCTTGCCATGCCGCCGCGTGCCTACCCGCAAGTCGCCGGTGACCCTGCGTCAACGCCGCCCCGCAGCAGCCGAGCTGTCGCCCTGCTGCACCTTCACCTGCTGGTCACTGCATCTGCTCCGCCTTACCCGCGAGCCCGCGTCGTCCACTGTGCCTGCAACCCCCTGCGACACTTGTCCGCTGCACCATCTCCACCCGTCAATCGCACCGCCTGCAGCAACCTGCGCCCGACGCCAGCAACCCGCACCACCTTCGCCCGTCGGTCGCAGTGCATCTCCGCCCGTCTCTGCAACCAACCGCTGCTGCTCCTCTTCCCGCCCGTTGACGCCAGCAGCCTGACGCCTGCACCCGCAGCCAGCGCCTGCACCTCCTGTTGACGCTGCGAGCACCCTCCAGCCCACACCCACAGTCGCGCCTCTGACCGCCCGTACCAGCAACCCCTGAGCTCCATCCTGCTCACCGCCCAACGCCTCAGCTCGACGCCCTGCCCCGCCAGCTTCCGCCACTGCTGCAGCGCCTCCGTCTCCCTTGCTGCAACCCAACGCCGACGACCACCTTGCTCGCCTTTCTCTGAGCACCACCATGCCGCAACCCGACTGCCTGCTGCTGACTGCCGCGCCGCCTCTACCAGCCCAGCTACTCTACTCCGCCCGACAAAGCCACTGCTGTGCAGATCCGAGTCTCACCCGAGATTTCCGTCCAAGTGCCGCTGCTGTTTCGCCCGAGTCCGCTGCTGCCAACGCCGCCGGTCCGCCCTCGCCTGAGCTCTGACGACTACGCCCACTCCGACGGTGAGCAGCGGCCTTCCCAGCCGTGAGCTGAGTCTCCCTGGTGATCCACAGAAGCTGCCCAGCCGTGGGTGAAGAAAGCAAGAAAAGAAAAACAAAAAGGAAAAATCAATTTAGGTAGTCTTTTCTTTTATTTATTTATCTTCTTTTACTTTATTTGTTCTTTTTAGCATAATTATTCCTTAGTGTAAGGATGAGATGTTTGACATGAAATAGCCTATTAAATTTGGGATTGACAGTCTGATTTTCGTGCCCGAAATCCGACTCGCAATCACTTAAAAAATCGCTAATCCAATCTCCCGCCCGAGATTCGATTTGTGATTTATTTAAAATTGGCCAACCCGATCTCATGCACGAGATATAATTTGTCAATTTGGATGTCAATCTTGCTCTGATTTGCTGTCGTGCCGTTTAAGTTAATTTCGCTTTCATAAAAAAAAATAAAAAAAAAAAGTGTAGGTTAGAATTAGGTTTATTTCCTGGTTTGCATATTTAGAATAGGAATTTTATAAAATAAAAAAAAAAATCAAATCAATCAATTTAGGTTGCTAGTTTTTTTAACTTAGGTTTCATGTTTAATTGCTTGATATTTTTTTTTTAAATTTCGAAATTAATACAAAAACATAAAATAAAAAAATGCATTTAGGATATTAGTTTTTGCACGTGTCAATTTAGAATAGGATTTTTGATTTCAAATTTTTACAAAAAAATCCCAAGAAAATTTAATTAATTTAGGATGCTAGTTTTTTTGTAGGTTGCATAATAGGTTTTTTTTTTTTTTTTAAAATGCATGCTTTAGAAGAGATAACATGTCCCTTTAATTTTCACTCTAGTAGTTTTTTTTTAGTGTTTTTTTAATTACGAATTTCCATAAAAATCATCATGCATTTTAGAATAGAATTACATGTCGCATTTTAAGATTAGATCAGTTTGCATCTTAGGTTAGAAATTGATAGATTAAAATAACGTCTTGGTTTAAATTAGGATTTAGCATGACTTAATCCTAGGTTTAAATTGGATGGAATTTTAATTTAGCTAGGTATTTTTTGCATTTTTCTTAATTTCGAATATCATGAAAAATACAAAAATTTGTCTTTAGATAAATTAGTTTCAATTTTTAGGATAAATTGCATTTTTAGGAATAGAAATATCATGTGCACGTCATGTAGAATTAGGTTCATACAATCAAAAATTGCCTGTCATTATAATCGTGACATTTTGATTTGCATATTTAATTATTGCATGTTTATTAAGAAACACAAAAAAATATTTTACTCATGTCATGTAGTTTAGAACACATTGTCACGCCATTTCATGTTAGATTAGATGCATTGCATATTGCATGATTTTCATTAAATAAGTAAAAAAAAAACTGCGTGTTAGAAATCATATTTAGGACTGTGGATATGAATTCTGATCTAACAATGTAGATGCTTTCGTTGCTATGAGGTAAGTCCTGCAATTTATTCATCGCTTTCTTGGGTGTTAAATTGGTGGTTTGCACACCCGCATGATCACCTCACATGTTAGGAAGATAAATTAAAATCAAATTCAAGCTGCCTGCAAAATATTTTTTGAAATAAAAAAGAAAAGGTACCGAAAGGGTGTTAGAGAAATCTAGCGTAATCAAGTCCCCAAACTCATTTAATCTCTGGTTCGTAGGAGTGAAGTAATTCTCCCATTACTTTACTTGGGTTTCTAATCGACCCACCCAAAATAGATTAGTGGCGACTCCATGATGAAAATCTTTTGCATATTAAGAACTTGACCCTAAGTCGCGAATTGGTATGGGCTTGGGAGAGCCCGAGTTAAGTCTAGGCTTAACAATCTATTAGCCGAACCCTTAGGTGGTCCAACCCGTTTCGGGGAGGTCGCGACAATGTCATCAACGCGTCTTGGCTATGCCAAGGACAAAATTTTGAGGGGGATGGTCTAAGAACATGTCCCAAAGAGGACAATGTCGGTTTGGGATGAGGGATGATCGAAGAGCACGTCTCTACCACAAACAATGTGTGACGTATCACAAAGGAAAGACAAAAGCTGCCAATGCCTCTTGGTAGTAGTTTCCGCTATGCCAAGGACAAATCCTTGAGGGGGACAGCCCAAGAGTATTCCCCGAAGAGAATAATGTCGGTTTGGGATGAGGGATGATCTGGGAGCACACCTCTACCCCAAACGGCGTGTATGGGCTAATTGAATACCAGGGGAGTTGCGTCGAAACCCTATAAACTTTCAGGTTGTTAGATGTTTATCTTGAACTTTCAACCGATAGTAATGCCCCCTCCTCTCTAAAAATTTTCAATTTGTTGCAACCGTTACTCTTTCGTATATTATTCATTTGCGCATGCCTAACATGTAATTTTTAAGGGCAAGACTGTATCTCTCATTGATTTTTTTCAAGTCAAATCACTGTTTTGCATATGAATAGTCTAAGACATATTGAAATTCGTGCCACTTATGCTAGAAAAAGTAAGGAAGAAAATGTAATGATGGTCAAAACAATTTGAGGACATAATAATAACAATTTCTTTTTTATTTTTATCTTGAAGATCCGATGTTATCGATGAAATGTGTAAACTCCTTGTGTGAGTATTTTACTTTTATTAAAAGCATCATCAATTAGCCATTTAAAAGGACCATGGCCATTGGTACCGCATCGTTGTATGCTCTTGTAATTTCCAGACGAGGTGTCATAAATTTTATATAACGCTCTCTTGAGTATCATAACTTTTTTTTTATTAATTGTGTGTCATAACTTATGTACAATACTCACTTGAGTGACATATAATTTTTCAATCGATTACTTGAGTGCTATATAACTTTTCAATCAATCACTTGAGTGTCATAACTTTTATAGACATTTATTCTAACACTTAAGTGAATGTTTCAAAAAATTATGATATTCAAGTAATCAAATGAAAGTTATATCACTCAAGTGACCATTTTTAGAAATTATGATGCTCAAGTAGTTAAAAAAATATTATGATACTCAAGTGAGTATCATACAAAATTATGGTACTTATCCTGTCCTTTTTCCTAACATAAAATAATCAGTTGAGACAACAAAGAAACTAAACTAACCAAAAGATATACTTAAAATACAATAAAAAATCAAAGAAATGAAATTGAACCATCTTTCAATTTGAGAGATGCAATTTACATTGGGTAGATGAATCAAACCACTTTAGTGATTGGCGAGTAACGCCAGCTTTGTTAGGGGAGTCATGGATTTTTAATTAGCACAAACATATTAGAATTAAAAGAAAATTATACTCGAACTAACAAATAAAAAGAAAAAAAAGTTATAATTATTAATTATTGTGCCCATATTTTTTATAAGTATCATCAATTCATTTTTCATTTTATTTTTTTGCATTCAGTTGATAGTTTTTAACGCATCTGGGGGCGTAAGAGTGATTAGACTGAAAAAAAAATTGTAGTTTTTTACTTGAACTCATTAGGCATGTGCAAACGGAAAAATGGATTGATAGTTGACAATTGTAACAAAATGAAAGTTCAGAGGGTTTTACGTGGTAATTGAAAGTTTGGGGACAAATATGCACCTCCCTAAAAGCTTAGAGAGATTTTGTGTAATTTTTCTCCTCAAATTTTATAATTGTTCAGGATCTTAGCTCAAGTATATTGAGCTATCACCTTCTTATTTTGATAGAAGTAACCGCAATACATCTTAGGGCCGAGATCTAATATCACATATATTAGGATGAAGTTAGACTAGATGAATTTCGAATTGAAGTGGAACTTGATATAACTTAACTCTTGTATTTTATTCCTTTTCTTCAACTTGAATCTTGTCCTCACATTTGGGCCGGGCGAGGGCCACCAACAGTTGTACCCTGGACAGGTTCATGAAAAAAAGATAAATCTCCCTTTGATTATAGGGCAAAAGTTACCAAAAATCTTAAATTATGCCCGCTATGGTAAACTTACCCTAAACTTTCTTTTTTGTGACCCAAAAAATCCCAAACTTCTATCTCTATGACTCATTTATGTTCCGTTATGAAGATTGTTAAAAATCTCCCTTTTATGTTCCATTATGAAGACGGTTAAAAATTTGCCTTCATTGATATTGGAAATCAAATACTATTAACATAGCATTCACGTGACTTAAGTGAAATAAAACAACGATATTGTTTTGGCTGAAAAATCATTTGACAGAATCTTGATGGAGCGTAAACATGTCATATAGGCAAATTTGGAGTTTTTTTTATGTCACTAGAAAAGTTTAAGACAAATGTATTACAGTAGGCATAATTAGAAAAAGTTTAGGGTCATAGTGACTATTATCTCAAATAAGGTTCTATCCTCAACAAAATCTAAGTGAACTGCTTTCGATGGCGCTTGTTGTAGCCTCCAACTGGTCGTGCCCCATGGGTCTGACGTGAAGAAGAGAGGGGAAGAGGCACATGAGAGATGTTCGGCTGCCTCTCAAAATTCTCTCCCTCATCTTTCATTTTGTTCCTTTTTTGTCCTCCTTCGTCAAGTCAAGCGGTGAACATTTTTTTGGAAAAAGTTCAAATAAAGATTTGAAGTGCTCTTATTTTACCAATTAAGGATCCGAAGTGGACATTATTTTACATAAAAGCCTAAAGTGGCTTTTAGGGGAAGAGGTATTTTAGTCAAAATGAATTCTAAGCATAGTTATAATTTTTTTTATTTTTTTCCTTTTTTTTTCTTTTCTTTTTTTGTCTCTTCCCTCCCTTGGCCATCATCGTGCCTTGTTGATGGCTAGCGGAGGCTGCCAGCCTTGAGTGAGGGTTGCCCTTGTCAACCCTCCCTTAATCTGGCAAGGGTGAGAGCGACCCATGCTTGAGTCTGACGACCTCCATTATGGTAAGCGGAGGGAAGAGCAGCAAAAAATAGAAAAATGAAAAAAATGAAAAAAATTTAAAAAGTAAAATATGAAATTGTCCTTTGACTAGTGATAAGTTCCACTTTAGACCCTTATTTGAGAAAATTATGGTACTTTAGATCATTATTTGAAATAATGTTTGCTTTATGCCATAATTTGAGAAAATAATAGCACTCCATGCAATTATTTGGAATTTTCCTCATGTTTTCTCCAAGTTCCCAAATCTCTTTCTCAAATTTCTCTTAGATAATCTTTTTTTTTTTTTGGTCAGTTCTACTTTATTCCTATTTTAACTCTCACTCTCAGACTTTTGTCATGCCTCTTTGTATAGTGTGGAAGCCAAAACCTACACTTGAAACTAAATTATCCTCACTCCAATCCCCTTTTAAGTTGCCATGAAATGCAAAATTTTGGAGATCGAGGTTGGTCCTCACGAAATAAGCGAAAAACAGAGCACATGTGCTTGACACCTGTGCGGAATAAAATGAGTAAGAAGGAAGAAAAAGATGAACATATAATTAAAAAAAAACTGGACGAAAATACCCCAATTATGAAATGTGAGAAGCACTTGCTCGCCAACCCATGGACTCAAGTAATTAGCCACTTCATATCTTTATTTGAGATAATAATATCTTTCCTAAGCCCTCTTTTACAGAAAATGGCCCCACTTTTGTCATTCATTCAAAAGTTTCCTTAAATTGAATATATATCCTCAATTGGAGACTTAATTATCAAAAGATGTTTCCATTCTATACAAAGGTCAATGCTTAATTTTAAACAAAAATAAAATCTATGCTTTTATTAAATCATAAATCATTTTTTCAAAATTCACTTACAACTCCACCATAACCATCAACCGATCCACTAGTAACGTCCAAACCTCCAGTATTCGACGGCATACTATGGTCACTGCTGGCCATCTCCTTGGATTTTGATGGTCCGATCCAATCATTGACAAGATAGCTCAAGCTAACTGGTCTCATATCAATCGAAAGTATATTGAGATTCACGCAATATAGCTTTGTATGAAAACTGAATTATGACAGTATCTGTCATTCAACGGCTTCCTCATCTGAGGAAATGCAATCTAACGAAATATTTGTCCATCGCTGAATTTGAAGTAAGTCAAGGGATTCGGTCGTAAGAAATAAAATAGTCCGTACCTTTCTTATCTTACGTTAGAGCTCTTACAATGAAAGCAGAGAATGTAGGAACTCTGCATATAACATCATTCTTTACAGCTCTAACATATTACACCCCATAAAGTCCGGATAAAATGTTCTGACCATAAAAAAGAGATAAAGTCCGGATAAAATGATACACGAGAAGTGCAGTACCTGACAACTCGTATATCATATATATAATCACATTCTACTTCCAATTTACTTATGGTGTGATGTGGTTTCTTACTTGACATACTTCACAACCCATTGTATCATGTCTGAATGAGCCTCCATCGCAGCAGCTTCGTCTTCAGCCTTGTATCTTATCGTCCATCCGTGAGAAGTTTTGGGATATATCTTCACGAATCCGTCAACCTACATGACAAGAATAAATAGAATCATTTCCAACTTCTCATACAAGAGACTATGGCACAGAAGAGTGGTACGGAAATGCCATTGAGATCCCAGAAATCGCAGTGATCAATGATGTTAACTTCATTTGGAGAGGGAAAAATACTATCTAGTGAACAAGGGCGAAAACCTCGTTGACAGACAAAATAATTCATTGACAATGCTGTTCGAAACTGACAGGTTTAGTAACAATACTTGCACTGGCCCAAAAATATATGAAGGAATTGAGGATATTTGCATCTGATCAAAAAGATTTGCCTTGTCTAGTCTTGTCTTGTCTCGGCTTTAAATGGCATTCAGATTTTTGACACACTCGGCTTTCATGTTGGACAATGGAGAGATGGAACTATGCTACTTTTTCCTCGTCAAGAATCAGCTTACAAGAAGAAACTTATCTTTTTCCAGGACCGATTTTCCATTTGTTGAACATGCAAAGCGCCATCAACTTTCCGAATATTTTAGCATCCAGAACAATGGCAGATTTATCAGAAGGCATACTCATATATAGATCAAAAGCAATAGGCTTTCTTACCTCGGGCTTAGCAGCAAGCTCCTCTTCAAACTGTTTGACGAGTTCGAGTGGAGTCAGATGATCATTCTCAGCTGCTAGCACAGCAGTAGGGACCTTAACCCCTGCCGACAGACCAACCAGATGAAGAAACTAGTCACTGAAGTTTACCATCAAAATGCTAAAACGACCTTTTGCGGGCCTCAGTAAACAGACTTCAATTAGCCCACTAAAGTCTATACACATCTCTTTCTGGCGACAGCATTTAAAAGGTTTTACAATGCTCGTTTTGGACCCCAGTGCTCATGCCCTGATGGATTCGACCAATTGTGAAAGGGAAGGCTAAATACCCAGAGAAAGTGCAACTTCCCTAGATTGTAAAACATCAAGAAGAAGAGTTTTTATTCAAAGAGGCGGATAATATCCATTGCCTTCATTTTCCAGCACACTCAAGTTTGAAGGAACGCAACTCGATGTGCATACTTCTTTTTTGCAGTACTTCAACTTGTTTTGTATATCATGAAGCCGTGAAGTCCGTGTATGGTTGTGAAATGGCATAGACATACCTTTTATATCGTCAAGATTGACAAATGCAGGGTGTAGCATTACAGCAGCTTGGATGAGCTCACACTTGGCTAACTCAGCCGCAACCTTAGCTGAAGAGAGAAGAGAATTTAAGATAAGCCAGCAAAAAGAACAATACCATGAGATTATTAAAAAATAAAATAAAAAATGAAATGCTGGGCAGAAAAATTCTTTTGTCTGATATCTTGGTCCGTGGTCTGAATATATGCTTCACTTACCACCCCAGCAGAAGCCTGCTGCACCTATTTTAGATA
The DNA here is from genome assembly GCA_017140165.1 of Eucalyptus shirleyi. NCBI lineage: Eukaryota > Viridiplantae > Streptophyta > Magnoliopsida > Myrtales > Myrtaceae > Eucalyptus > Eucalyptus shirleyi. The sequence continues at coordinate 15,897,476 of CM029447.1, read as the reverse complement.
TGCCTTTACTTTTCAGAGCTTGAATAATTGGTTTTGTATCTTCAAATCCCTTATCCTGTAAAATTGATAAACAAATAATTATCGAAATAATATTACCATTGTAAAATCCTAACCCATTAATTTACTCTTTTCTCCCTTGGGTGTTTATGTACATTCTCTCACAAGTTTAAGATTTCCAATGACGAGAAGCTAGGGAAAGTACAAGAAAAGTGTTAAATCTATTATATTGATACAATTCTATCATAAATCTTTGAATTAAATCAATTTAATTCTTAACGTTTTTTAGATTTTGCCAATTGAGTCCATCTAACCAATTAAGACCAGAAATTGCTGACATGAATGTTGGATGTCCTATGTGACACAACTAATATTAACATAGACATTTTTTTTAATATTTTTTTATTTTTCTCTGAAATTATTAAAATTTTATTTTTTTTCTTTTCTTTTTTATTTTCTTCTTTGTTCCTTCTTTTCATTTTTTTTCCCACTATAGTTGACCAAGGTCATTGAAGCTTCCTAGTCATTGGGTGAGGGCCACAAAGCCCTCACCTTCCAATAGAAGCTACAGTGGGCAAGGTCCCCTTGCCCAAATCTAGGTGAGGCTAGCCTTTGCCATGGGCTAGCTGGTGGCGAGTGAAGGTGGGCTCACTCGCTACCACCTAGTGATGGTCAGGGCAAGGCATAGGTAGCCATGGCCTCACCAACCAAGGAGAGACCACCTTTGCCCATGGTTGCCTATGCCTCACCTAGTGGTAGGTAAGCTTCGACAATCCTCGTCGACCATAGTAGAAAAAGAAAAACAAAAAGAGAATGAAAAGAGAAGGAAAACAAAAGAAAATGATAAATTAGTTAAATAATAATAAAAATTAAAAAATTGTTTATATAGTGCAAGTTGTTCTATGGAGGATGACTTTTGCGTTCACGTCAACAATTTTCATCCTAAATTTTCTAGATTGACTAAATTGGCAAAATGCGAGAATGTTTATGATAAAATTGATTCAATTGAATGGTTTATGACTAAATTGATGTCAATATAATAGATTTAAGATTTTTTTTTGGATACTGTTCCCACAAAAAGCTCTTCTAGTAATTTACACGGGACAATTTTAGTCTCTCAAAGTTTTCATGTACTATCAAACAGGGATCTTGAATTACTAGAAGCTAAAAGAAGTCTAAGGACAGACTAGTTGGTCTAACAATTAGGAATTAGATGAGTAACAAATACTTAAAGTTTTTTTTTTTTTTGGTCTATCCTACTCTACTTCTACTCTAACTCTCACTCCTAGACTTTTAGCATGCCTTTTTGTAGGGTGTGAAAGTTGAAACACACATTTGTAACTAATTTGTTCCCACCCCAATCCTTCATTGAGAAGGTGGGGATTCGCACCCCCCACCTCCCCCTTCCATTCAGTATTTAATAGATACTTAAAGTTTGAAAAGAAGCAAGTGGCACATGAATGAGTTGTCATCATAAACAAAACAATCGCATCGGTATGGTCAAGGTCAATCATATCCGATCCGCTAGTCTCACTGACCATTCCAACTACCAACAGATCTAGCACTTTAAGGTAAGTACGAGAAAGCACATACAGTTCCGTGATCCTTCATCCAAACCATTAAAGGCCTCTCAGGATTATCGAGTACAAAGGTATCTCCATTGAAATAGTCAGGAACAACCACGTAGAAACCAGCAGCTGCAACTTTGTCCGCAATTTTCCTGCGAATTCAGACCATTGTGACGGTTAAGTTTCCAGAAGAAGTCATGAGGAAATACCGGACACTGTAGTTTGACAGAAAAGCATCAGCCCCACTTCTCCGAGGTAGTGCGTATTCAGGAGTTCAGTTGATCGACGATAGTTAATGGTGCATACCTGAAATTTGGGGCTTCATACCCTGCACCATTAAGACACACAATCGATTAGAATACCATGTATACATGACAAGGAGCAGTACACATCATTTGGCAAGGTTAAAGTGGATGAAATCCTTTCTCTTTCCACGTTACGACTCCAATAACTTACCATCAAGACTCAAGGCCGCAGCAAAAGGGGGAAAGTTTCAAGAAAAAGATCGTAAGCACACGCAGTTCAGAAAAGAAGGAAAAGAGAAAACTGAACTGAAGTCAACCGTTGAAGATAAACAGTCATTTTCCACCACAAATTCGACCTTCCCTAATCAAAACTAAGCTCATGTCCCTTTCACTCACAACCTTCAAACGGAACCTGGAAACCGTTCCATCACAAAAACTGACCATTGAAATCCTATCAGACAGCAATAAACGAAGGCCACTTCATATACTGAAGCCAAGAATTAGAACAAAAAAGGGAGGAAAATAAAAGAGCAGAACTTTTACAACAAAGTACGAGATTACGCACCGAAGATGTCGGAGAGGAGAAGGATCGCGAGCTTGGAGTCCTGGGAGCCGACGATGTAGGTGTTGAGGCCACACAGTTGCTCCACGTGTCCCGCCCCGCAACTCGGATCGAGGGTTGGAGGGTTTTCGCAGCACTGTGGACCAGACATTGCTTTGAATAAGAACTTTCTTCCCTCTGATATGATCGACAATTAACGAGGGGAGAAGGCGAAGCACTCGTGGATATATAAGAAGAAAAAGAAGAAGAGAAGAAGAGAGCGAGCGAAGCAGCGAGACTAACGTTCACGAAAGTTGAACGATTCCATTATCTTTGTCGCATCACCCAGGACGTCAGACTCGCTATCTAAAATAATAAGGTCGGTCGTCTGATTTTTCTATTCACCGGATAATTGTCCGACAAATAATTTCAAAATCGAAAAGTAGCCATTTGGTATAAATTAATTCAATGATTGAGGAAGGTAGAGAAGTGTAACTCGCCCGCCAATTCAGGCACGATGAGTTGCTAGAGTGGTCTTACAAGATAATGATGTTATAATAATATACAACGTTAAAAATTTCTTAGGATATGATCATTAATTAGCATAAAAGGTTGTGGGACCACGCATGAGTTATATTGTTCGCTCTAACATCTAAATCAATTTATAGTGACCTTACAATAATCAATTGATAGTGACCTTACAATAATGCCTCCATTGTTTACCAATTTGAGCATGATGGGTTGCTAAAACGGTCCTATAAGATTTTACATGACGTTAAAATAAGTTAATGAATTTGATTGTAATTTAGCATAAAAGTTTGTGAGAACCGCATACTTATTTGTCGGCTCAAAAGTCTAAATTCTGTAATGGTGACCCACAATAATTTAGATAGCAAGAAAGGAAAAAATATTGCGTCCAAATGGTCGTTTTCAATTACTGTACTCATTGCCAGTTGTCTAGTCCAATTTGCATCCTACTTTATGGGATGTTTTCGGGGGATCTAAAATTTTCAGTTTCTGCTTCATTCGAAAAAAAAATAATAATAATAATTGCTTGGCGTCCTTGCGTGTCTATTATCAACGCCTGGGGCTTGCGCTTCCTTCGTGCAGTAGCTTTTCTTTTATTTTTTTCCTTTTTTTTATTCTTTTGCTCCTTAAAAAGCATATTTGGAAGCCTTTTCATAAAGTTTTGTAAAAAAAATAGAGCAATAAACGAATTTCTTTCTAGTCATTTTAAAAATCTAAGTAGCAAATTAATTAGATTGTCACACAATCATGATTAAGGATAAATTTGACTTTTTAAAAATAGAAAAACTAGTTACAAGATTTAAGAATATCATTATGTTTTCCTTTTCTTTGTTCTAAGCGGGTTGTCACCATGTATGTGAATAGCGCTAGTTTTTCTATTTTTTTTTAATAGATTTACCCGTTGCACATATTGTCTTTTGAGAAGAAAGAATTTGCAGAATTTTCTGCGTTGTTGAGCATATTTATTGAAAAACTGTCAATAAAAATTCAGGATTATTTGAACACTAACCGCTTCTTAACACATGCAAATAATAATAAATTTTTATTTTTGTAGTGTATATCACGACAAAGCTCTTTCTCGTCACCTAGGTTGCACCGACACGGACACGCGACACGCGACACGACACGACACGACATATCGACACGTTATTTCTCAAAAATAGAAAATTCCGACACGCTGGGACACGTTGTATATTAAATAAATATTTTTATTTTTAATTAATTTGCTTCAAATTTAATTTAAAAAAACCTACAATAAATTTACACTAATAATTCAAAATATAATATTCTTATTTTTTGAAATTATTTTTCAATTTCATTTAATAACTTTTTTGATTAAATAAAAAGCACCCAACCCCCTCCCCCTAACCACCCACGCCACCCCCACCGCCCAAACCACTCTTTTCCCTCGTCTCTTTCGAATCTTTCCCCAACCCCAATTCTTTTTTCACTTTTTTTTCCCTCCACCTGACAAAGATATCAGCCCTTGTCACTTCCCCTTCTCTCCTGTCACTTCCCCCACCCTCCAACACGCCTAGTCCCTCTTTACTCTTTTATTTTTCTTCTCAAAACCCTGTTGGAAGATACGCTTCTCTTTAGAATATTAGATTGATTCTAATTTGATTTGTACAGATCATTTAAGATTAGATCTAGAATAGATTGATTTTTAGAATCATTCATTTCCTTGTTTATTGACCGCCTTGTATTATAACTTCTCAAGATGTACATTGATCGAATTATTGAAGAATACAGAATACAGAAAATATTCTCCACAAAGTCTCGTGTTCTTCAGTCTTTCTTTCTTCTACCTCGTCTTCTTACATGGTATCAGAGCAGTTCTGAAAATCCGAATTGCTTCCGCTTTCCTTGTCTCGTCGCCTTACGAAGAGCTCCAAATACATCTTCATCTGTCCAGTTTTTTTAGTCCTCAAACCTTTTTTTATTCCTTCTTCCAAGATCTTCAACCCTGCACGAAATTGAAAACTTCAATTTTTATAATGACAAATCCTGTCAACAACTTACCTTCAGCCTCCAATGAGCGTCCGCAAGATGAAAATTCCGAAGGCCAAGACACTGTTCCCACCGAGGACGTCGCCAGATCTCAGGAATCACCCGTTCAAACTCAAGAAATTCATCATTCTCCGCTCGATCAATTTCAGGGCAACCCTACTCGGTTCAGCCTATTCCGGCCAACCAACAAGGGCCATCCTTACCGATGGCCAATGTTTCAATACAACCCATGGTTGTTCGGGCCCAACCAGAACACATCATCGCCGGGAGTTCAACCCACCGGAAGCCTACCAACCGCGAGCGGGGCAAGCGCAACCGGCGGGTCGGGTGGAACAAATTCGGGACCAACAAATGCGGGTTATGGATCCGGTTCGTATCCGGGTATGGGAGCAAATCCCTACCCGAATTTTTCACCCGGTTTTTTGCCGTTTCCAGGATCAATTTTCACCGGACGACCAGAATCCGGCGACCCCCGTTTGTTTCCACTTTGCCGACGGACTGAACGAAGCTAATCGTCGGCAACTTACCGGGCACGAAAATTACTCCGGGTGGTCGCGGGAATTCCGCCGAGCCTTGGTGACTAAAGATAAGGATGGCTTCATCGACGGGACCATTCCGTTCCTTCGGACGAGCGACTGGCGCGCCACTGGAGGAAATGCAATCAACTCGTCCGGACTTGGATCGGCAACTGCATCTCCCCAGAGGTTGCCGCGGACTACCACCCACGAAGATGCTCAAAGGATGTGGGATAATATAAAGGAAATGTACGGGAAACTCGATCGTGTCAAAATTTTTTCGCTTATGCGAATTGAGCGAATTAAAACAAGGGAATATGTCGTCACAGCTTGTTTTAACAAGCTCTCATACCTATGGAACGAACCGGAAGCCGTCGAGGAAAAGCTCGAGGACCGAGATTCAACTCTACAGCAGTACCGTTCGATCAAGGAGAGGGAAAAGGCTACGTGTTTCTTATTGATTTTGAACGATACTTACCTTGCATTTCGTTCTCAGATCTTAGCCATGGACCCAGTCCCTCCGATCGGGCGGATCTACCAGTTGGCTGTGCAGGAGGAGAGCCAACGTCTTGCATCGCCGGAGCATGCAAGACACGGCGACAGCATCGCCCTCGCAGCCCGCGGCGAGCGAAGAGACGGATCCGCAGCGAAAACCCTAACCCTAAATCGAGAGGGAAGGAGAGGCGGATTAGGGTTCTCGGGTGGAGAGGATATCGCTCATCCCTTTAAAAGGGATGGGGCCGACGGCCGAGATTTAATCCGCGGATCGGACGGACCGAATCGCGGGCGTGGATCCAACGGACCAGATCGTCCGCGTGGATCGGACGGTCTTCTTGGCTTCGATGGCGCGGATGGATCCGACGGTGGATATGATCCCGCGAATAAAGGAGCGGACGGCCAGATATTCGCCACGTCATCAAAGAATTTCCGACCAAATTTTAAGGCAAAGGGTAAAATGTTTTGCGATTATTGCAAACGTTCTAACCATATGATTGACAGTTGTTGGAAATTACATGGAAGGCCCGGAGAGAAGGAGAAAAAAATATCAACTGCCTATCAGGTGACCGGACCTACAGGCCAAAGTGCTGATCAGCCTATTTCTTATGGCCAATATCAACAATTAATGCATGCTCTTCAGAAATTAGAAACCTCCAACAAAGGAGGAAGCTTTTCAGGTATCTCGCATTGCCTTATTAATTCAATTTCAAGAAAGGCATGGATTATTGATTCAGGTGCAACCGATCACATTATTTGTGATAAGGCATTTTTCACAAATCTGAATGAGGGATTAGGTTCTCCTGTCACCGTACAATTACCCAATGGGAATATCACACATGTGAATGTGACCGGAACAGTTAAACTCAGCCCTCAAATTACACTTGAGAATGTTCTTTATGTGCCGGAATTCCAGTTTAATCTTATTTCTGTCTCAAGAGTATGCAAGGAGAACTCATGTCGGGTATTCTTTGATGTTGACACATGCTTCTTTCAGGCCCTTTCGACTGGCAGACTGATGGGCTTGGGTAACCTTTCTGAGGGCCTTTATTTCTGGACACATTTACCAAGTAATTTCAGTTTTTCTAGTGCACATTTCAATAAAACATCATTGTGTAATTCGACTACCAATGAAAAGAATTTTATTATGCACTTAAGAATGGGCCATAGTACTTTCTTTCCTTATGCGCAATGTTCTATATGTCCCCTTGCCAAACAGTCACGTACTCCATTTCCTCTAGGAAATACTCGTGCCAATGAAATTTTATCATTAATTCATGTTGATATATGGGGGCCTTACCATACAGCAAATCATGAAGGGTCTCGATATTTTCTCACCATAGTAGATGATTGCTCTCGAGCAACATGGATTTTCTTAATGCAGTCTAAAGGCCAGGCTTATTCTCATTTGAAGACATTTATTACCCTTTCCAAAAATCAATTCGGAAAGTCTATTAAAAGGATCCGAACAGATAACGGAAAGGAGTTCTTCAGCCATGATTGCATCTCATTATATTTATCTCATGGAATTCAACATGAAAGTTCCTGTATATATACTCCACAACAGAATGGAGTGGTTGAGCGCAAACACGGGCACCTTCCTCGGAAGTTGCTAGAGCCCTAAAATTCCAAGCCAAAGTTCCAGATGAATATTGGGGAGAATGTGTCATTACAGCAGCTTATCTCATCAACCGGATGCCCACTCGGGTATTGAATGGGAAGACGCCCTTTGAAGTATTATTTGGCAAGGAACCAGAGCGGGCACATCTCAGGGTCTTCGGGTGTCTATGTTATGCAGCTATAATGGGCCCTCGAGACAAACTGGATCCTCGTGCACGTCGCTGCGCATTCATGGGATATCCTACCTTACAGAAAGGATATAGAGTCATGGACTTATCTACAAAGGAATTCTTTGTGACTAGAGATGTTTCATTTCATGAAAACGTCTTTCCTTTCGAAGGGAAAATGCTCTCACATGAAGACTCTGGTACAATTCCACATCGTACCATGACAGATGATCCAGATCTTAATTATATACCGTTATTGGTATCTGCTCCTAACCATCAAGAACAAATCATTCCTTCAGTAACAGATTCTGTTTCTCATGAAGATCGGGATTTGGCACATGTCCCAGAAAGTTCACTTGAAGATATTTCTGCTAATGAAGAAATGGAAGAAACCCTCGCCCCTACAACGAGGGAAACATCTTCACCTCCAAGAGTCGACCCTCCACGACGTTCTGGTCGAGCTACACGACCTCCTACCTGGACCAAAGATTATGTTTGTTCTGCACTCAACTCACCAGGTATCAAATATCCAGTCTCTTCATATGTTTCCTTCCATAATTTGTCATCAGACCATAGATGTTGCATTAGTAAATTATCAGAGGACAAGGAACCTACCAGCTATGATGAAGCATCTACTGATCCAAGATGGCAGAAGGCCCTGGAAGCAGAATTACAAGCATTGATCGATAACAAGACTTGGGATCTTGTGACATTGCCGCCAAATTGCAAACCAATTGGCTGCAAATGGGTCTATAAGATCAAATATCGAGCTAATGGTTCTGTTGAGAGATTCAAGGCACGACTAGTTGCCAAAGGTTTCACACAGCGGGAAGGGTTTGATTACCACGAAACTTTCTCCCCGGTTGCCAAAGACGTCACAAGACGTTCTTTCTTGACGAGAGCCTGTTCGGCTGGTCCTTACATCGATGGATGTCCACAACGCCTTTCTTCATGGAGATTTAGATGAAGAAATTTATATGGACGTTCCTCAGGGATTACGGAGACAGGGGGAGAAAAAAGTGTGTCGCCTCCGAAAATCCCTTTATGGGTTGAAACAAGCTTCCAGGCAATGGTATGCAAAATTCACAAGCGCTCTCACAACAGCAGGATTTCATCAATCTCGACATGATTATGCCTTATTCACACGGACTAAAGGTATGACATCTATCTATTTGATGATTTATGTGGATGACATTCTAATTATGGGAAACGATGAGGTTGCCATAAGAGATCTTAAGAGGTATCTGCATGAAATTTTTCACATTAAGGACTTAGGAGCTCCTAAGTACTTCCTTGGTATTGAAATTGCCCGTTCTGAACAAGGGATTTCGCTTAGTCAGCGAAAATTCATAATGGAGATTATTTCAGAAACAGGATTGTCAGGTTGCAAGCCAGCTGTTATTCCTATTGAACAAAATACTAAATTGACAACCGCAGATTATGATAAGGGAATCTCTCAAGAAGAAGACTCCGTTTTGGAAGATCCTTCAAGCTATCAAAGACTTGTTGGAAAACTTATATATTTGACAATGACTAGGCCTGACATCTCTTATGCAGTGCAGACTCTTAGTCAATTCATGCACAGTCCGAAGCAATCACATCTTAATGCTGCATTCAAAGTCGTGAAATATCTGAAGAAATGCCCAGGTCTTGGAATACTTTTGTCCAGAAAATGCAACATGGAGATGACAACGTATTGCGATGCAGATTATGCAACTTGTCCTATGAGTCGAAGATCTGTCACTGGATATTGCATCAAGTTGGGAGATTCATTACTCTCTTGGAAGACTAAAAAGCAACCCACCGTTTCTTTATCTTCAGCTGAAGCGAATATCGAGCCATGGCCAAGACCACTTGTCAGATAGTATGGATTCGGGGTCTTCTTAAGGATCTTGGAATTCAAGTACAAGGAGCAACAAAGCTATTCTGTGACAATGATGCAGCCTTGAAACTTGCAGCGAATCCTATAGTGCATGAAAGAACCAAGCATATAGAGATTGACTGCCATTTTACACGAGACAAGATTTCAGAAGGGGTCATTGAAACAAGAGGAATTGGAACGTCGAACAGCCTGCGATATCTTCACCAAACCTCGTGTCAAAGACAACATGCATATCTTCTAAACAAGCTAGGTGTCTTAGACATATACAAGCCACCAGCTTGAGGGGGAGTGTTGGAAGATACGCATCTCTTTAGAATATTAGATTGATTCTAATTTGATTTGTACAGATCATTTAAGATTAGATCTAGAATAGATTGATTTTTAGAATCATTCATTTCCTTGTTTATTGACCGCCTTGTATTATAACTTCTCAAGATGTACATTGATCGAATTATTGAAGAATACAGAATACAGAAAATATTCTCCACAAAGTCTCGTGTTCTTCAGTCTTTCTTTCTTCTACCTCGTCTTCTTACAAACCCTAGCAAGGCCTTATTCTTCTCCTTCTCCTCGCCACACAACGCCTTTCCTCTTCTCTGCCTCCCGATCTCTGCTTGCCAGGGATGGAACAAGCGGTCCTTGTGCGCCGAGAGGCTGCAAACCGCCACAAACTCCTCCTCCTCCTCCCCCTTGCCACCGCCGCCCCCCCCCCCCCACTCGACGACGCCGTCCTCCCCCACGCGCGCCTCCCTCGTGAAGTTCTTCCTCAGTCCTCATGGCCCTCACCTCAGTCTCTACTCTTTCTCTCGCCGTCTCTCGCCTTCGCTCACGGCCTCATCTCATCTCTGCTCCCTCGCCCTCGCCTCCACCCTCGGACACGCGTGTCGAAACGTGTCGACAAATCCGACATGCGGTCAACGCGTGTCCGAGCGTGTCGACATGTCCGACACGCTCCGACACGTGTCGGCTCCGACACGTGTCGGACACGACTCGGAGGTCCGCTGAACATGTCCGTGCAACCTAGCTCGTCACTTGTCTCTCATGTACACATAATGGACTGATCGATCAAACAAAAAAAAACCCCTTTTAAAAGAGTTGCCATAATTAAATCACAATCACAATAACTCACCGTGGAAATTTAAAAGATGAATATGGGCTATTTACAGAAGAAGGGATCAAGGTATCTTTATGTACGTAGCTTTCACGTCATTGTTTTTGGTGCATTTTTAGATACTTCATTCGCTATTTTCATTGCAATAAAAGTGTCTCGATAGAAAAGGTGAGGCTTTAAGCAAAAGAGATGATGAATAGATAAGTTGTGATGAGAGTGACGATGAAAAGTAGGCTACCTTTTATTTTCAAAATAGTGATACATAAATATGAAGTAACTAATAGAAGGAAAGTAACAGAATTGAAGGAAATTGTGCAAATATTGAAAATTATCAAAGACAATTTCTACGGATTACCCTAGTAGTCACCATTCCCAATTGGAAATTGAGAGGTAAGGAGTTTGAAACTGCCCTTCTCTAGGTATGGGCACGCCACGAGCTTCTCACCATTAAGATTAAAAGTCCAGGCTTACCTGGCAGACCAACCAAAAGCAAAAAAAAAATAATCGTCAAAGGCAATTTTATTTATTCAGCGAAAATGGAGCAATTTTATTCATATATGATATGGAACTAGCCATACCCTATTCGAAACAGTTCTATTGATGATGTGAAATATCATAGAACAATTGCACGTTTTTTTCTCGATCTCTTTGGGTCCAAACTTCATCAATAGTCATTGACGTTAATAAAATCTCGAGAGGGTTTAATAGGGTGTTTCAAAACTTGAAAAGAAATTTGCAAAATGTAACAATTTATTTTGTGATGGATGCAGAAACAAATCAATATAGTCGAATACAAGTGTTTCTATCGAACAAATAGTGCTAATAGTGAAGAGATAAAACATATTGCAACAAAAATTGTAGTGATTTGGCTTTTAACCAAACCTATATCCACTCTCTTAAACTAACAACCACCAACAGGACAAGAATATACTAGTAATATCAAGAGAAGTTAGTAACAAATGTCACTTCAACCCGAAGTTGATAGATCCCGCTATAAATACACAAGCACTACTTTTACACTTGTATACTTCTCTAATCACATATTACAGATGGAAGCAACCTAATAGAGTATATAATCAGAAATACACATCTTCTATCAATAAGAATAAAGCAAAGATAAACGCTTAAAGCAATGGACTAATTTCATTCGTTTTCACCCAACCCCTACCACTTCTATTGGATTGAATTCATAACCATTAGAACTCTGATGACCGTTTGATAATCAAATCGCTTAAGCGGCTTTCCACCATTACTAGCAACAGAACGTCTCTTTGTTGCTCTAACAGGAGCAGGTTCCCAAAACAGTCACTTCTGCTTTTTTCCAAACTTTGTCTCCTTTGTTTTTTTTTTTTTTTTTTGGTGACCGAGGAACCACCGGAAACTCCTTATAGGGTCACACTACCCTCCGATGCTCGGTAGCACTGTCAGACATCGTCACAAGCCACTATTTAGATGTAAAACCTCAGGGGAAATTAGCCTAACAACCCACCGCTAGGGGCCCCTTACTTAAATCGTGTTGACAACGAGGGGATTCGAACTCTCAACCGCAGTATTGCGGGAGAGAGCGAATACCACCTGTGCTGCCCATGCGATACACACATTAATAGCCTTTTATTATTATATCATTTGCAAAACAACATAAAGGACTTTCCTAACAATAGTTATTTGTATTTCCATGATAAAGAGACCATATGACAATTAGAAAATTAATGAGATTCTCTCGCATATGAATATAAGAAGTTGGTATAGTTGTGTTGAATCTAAATCGATCAAAGGCAAATCTACAAACAAGTAATTGGGAAAATAAACTTAAGTTTGTTCTTTGATTTTAGGTAGATCACAAAATGATCAAACTTCTACAAAGCAAGTTTTGTCAAGGAGTGATGGCATGTGAATATGTGTGAGAAAGGCACGCTAGCTCCTAAGAGCATAAAATATTATATATAGAGAAACTGCTTCGTCGATTTAAATGACAAGTAAAAATGCTTCAAAGTTTTTTTTTTTTTTTTTTTTTTTTTTTTTGTAAAAGGTAATAGGTATATAGACAATAGCACAAAAAGCTTTACAGAAGTACAGCAAAGGGAGGGGTCCTGGCACCAGCTCACACTCAGAAGGACAGAAAATCCAAATGAGTGGAAGGGGGCCAGGGCCAAGGGGAGAAAAAGGGGGGGGGAAGAGCTGCAAGAGAGATACATTGCAGATAAAAGCAGTAGCAAAAGAAGGCCAAAACAGCGGCCAAGGGCAAAGAGCACTCAACACTGTGGCCTGCACAAGGAAAAGACGCAAAGAGGAGAAGAAGAATAGGAGAGACAGAAGATGGGAACGCAACCTGCAACAGGATCGGGAGAGACGATCAGAAGTATCAACCAGCAAGAGCGAGAGCCAAATCAATGAAAGATGGAGGGAGGGATGCCCCAACTAAGTTGTAGTCTTCTATTACGGGGGTTGTCCGAGACCTTGGCAAAAGAAAGAGCCCTGTCATTGACAGCTTTACGAAGGAGGTCCTTTAGAGCCGAGATGTATAATCTTTCATTGCGGAAGATAATGTTATTTCTTACTTTCCAAATGAGATAACATAAGGCACCAAAGGCAAAGCGAGCCAAGGATTGGTGGAAGGATGCATAAGAAAGGTGTTCAATAACCCATAAAAGATTGTCATTCCAAGCAAGATTTCTCCAAGGTAAGTTACACTTAGCCGCCCAAAAGGATGCAAGGTGATTAGTGGTAGAACATCCAAAGAAAAGGTGATCAACCGAGTCTGGTATAGAAGAGCAGAAGGCACAAGTAACATTAGGGATTCTCTCATGAGCTAATAACAATACCTGGGTTGGCAGTCGATTGCGGGAGATTAGCCAAAGATGGGTTTAATATCGAGGAGGTAAGGAGGGGCTCCATATAAACCTCGACCAGGGGACTGCAACACCCCTCATCCTTAGAAGGCACCAAGCTGAGGCAGTAGAAAACACTCCTGAGGAATGACCAAGCCATAGAAGACGGTCACTGGCCTCATTGAGGTTTGGAAGGGGATCATCCCAATTACTTATAGAGGTCGCAACAGCAGAAGACAGGGGAAAGGCAGTTAAAGCAGTAGCTACCGTAGCAAGTCTTGGTATACCAGAGGAGTAGATTTCACGGTCAGAGAACAGCTTATAGAGCGGACCATGAGGGTGCCAGTGATCAAACCAGAAAGAGACAGATAGCCCATTACCAACGTGCCATTTAAAATGATGTTGGATCAGGTCACGAAGGCCAAGTAACTTCTTCCAAGCCCAAGAGCAATAGGCAGGTCTTGGGACAATCCAGAAATTTTTGCGATTTAAGAAGATGGAATGAATCCATTTAGACCAAAGCGACTCCTTATCGGTGAAAAGGAGCCATAGGTGCTTGAGCATGACAGCAATATTGCTCACCCGAAGGGATCTAATACCCAAACCGCCTTCCTCCTTAGGTAAACAGACATCCACCCATGCCACCTTAGCGCCCCCAGACCCTAAGCTCGGGCCTTTCCAAAGAAATTGCCGGAAAATCTATTCAATTCGGTTGGTGACTGAGACGGGAAGGATAAATACACTAGACCAATAATCCTAAATAGAATGAAGGACATATTTGATTAGCTGCAATCTGCTCGCTAAAGAAAGAAACCGATTTGTCCAAGATTGAAGACAAGAAGTAATAGTATTCACTAGGGTAACACAAGCCTCTTTGCCCAATCTTGAGGAAATAATAGGTACACCGAGGTACCTAAAAGGGAGTGAGCCCAGCTGAAATCCAGAGGTGCGCTCCAGGGCATTCCTTTGGGAATCAGGGCCACCCGAAAGAAAGATTTCACTTTTGTTGAGGTTAGGATTGAGCCCAGACCAACTAGCAAAGGAATGAATTCCATCCAAAAGAAGCCGTAAAGATGTCATATTAGCTTCCGAGAATAATAGAACATTATCTGCAAAGAAGAGGTGAGAGAGCCTGGTTGCTTTACATCTCCAGAAGAAATCAAAACCCAGCTTGGCAGTTTGGGTGTTGAGAATTCCAGTAAAAACTTCCATAACAAGGGTGAATAAATAGGGGGACATGGGGTCACCTTGTCGAATCCCTCGCCCGCTTGGAAAGAAGCCATGGAGCTCACCATTAAGGGAGATAGAATATTTGGGGGGCCGAATGCAAGTCATCATTCGGTGGGCAAAGAGAGGAGGAAACCCAAAGGCCAATAAGGTTAACTCAATAAAATTCCAGTCTACCGAATCAAAAGCTTTGCAGAAGTCGACCTTAATGATGCATTTTGGCCGGTAAGGTTCGTGATGAAAATCTACGAACAATTCTTGGGCTAGCATAATGTTATCACTAATGCGTCTACCTTTAACAAATTTTTTTTTAAAAAAAAAAATGCTTCAAAGTTGACGTGCAAAAAGCTGGGAATTAGGCTAAAATAAAGGAATTAAGTTAAGCTAGAGTGAAGAGCGGGAAATCTCAAGGAAAATGAAATGATAACGCTGGAAACAAGGGAAATTAAAGCTGCGAACACTTAAATCTAAAGCAAATCGAAGGGCAAGCACATGAGAATGGAAATAAACTTCACTGGAATTGAAACGACTGAAAAGTTATGTATTAACTCTCTCAAATGGGAATATTGAAATGAGCACAACATTGATATTCACAATGCGCAATATAGAAAAAAAAATGATACTAAAGCTAAAATTGCAATTGTAAGATGTTACTGCGCAAGGAAAATACTTAAAAGAAAATTGGGCAGAGCATTTTTGGCATTGTTTTGGCATGTCTTCTTCCTTTGTGCTCTTTCCTTTTATCTTCCTGGATTCCCTTCAACATATATTGCTGTTCACGTGCAATCCCCTCTTTAACATTCAAGCCTCTTCTATTTATTCCGTTTGCTCTTGTCTATCGTGTGATATTTTCAAGGGTAAAAACTGTAACTCTTCTTGGTTTTTTTTTTTTTTTTATAAGTAAATCACTCTTTCCCACTAAACAGTCCAAAAAATATTAAAATTCACGCAACAGATACTAGAAAAAAAAAATAAGAAAGGAAATGTAATGATTATTAGAAAAATGTTAGGACATTATAGTAGTAGTGGTAGTAGTAACAACAATAGCAATAAGTTTTCAAACTTATCTCAAACATTCAGTAACATCTTCATGGCCGTTGGTATGCTACAATAACGCCTTTTTACAATCGTCAAGACAACACAACATAATTATGCAAACTAAAAAACTATGGAAAAAGAGAAACAACTAAACAATATGCTAAAATTACAAGATTTTTTTTTTTTTAAAAATAAATCATATTGAACCATTTTTCAATTAGAGAGATACAATTTGCGCGAGGTGGATGAGCGAAATCACTTTGGTGGCTATAACGAGAAACGCCAACTTTGCTAAGGAGGGTCTGCCCATATTTTTTCAAACTATCATCACGTTGGTTTATTAGTTTCCTGTATTTATTTTATAATCTTTAACGCATTTGGGGGCAATAGAGCGATTAGACTAAAAAATTCAAGAATAATTGTAATTGTATCCTTGGACATTGTTAAAATATGTAAATATTAAACCATGTCTTCATCTAACAATTTAAGTTTTTAGAATAGTCAGCAATGATCCCATAGAATCTCACATGATATCAAAGTTAAAGGTCTTGAGTTCAAATTTTATGAGGCCTCATTTGTCTTCCTAATTAAATATTTCAATGCTTAGTACTAGCCAAAAGGACTAGACTAAGCATGAGACGGATGGTTAGAATATATAAATATTAAATCACCTATTCACCTAACAATTTAAGCTTTTAGAACAATTGGTAGTCCCAAAAAAATCTCACAAACATATTAAGCATGTGCAAACAAGAAAATAAATGATTGGTTAATGGTTGCAATAAAATGAAAATTTGGAGATCTTATGTAACATTTGAAAGTTCGAAGACAAACTAGCACCACCTTGACAGTTCAAAAGAGTTTGTCTAATTTCCCCTCAAATTTTATTAACAGATTGAGGTGTTCCTTCTTAATCAAAGTAACCTCAATATATCTCAGGTCGAGATCAACCATCGCATGTATTAGGTTGAAGTTAGTCTGAATGAGCTTCAAATCGAAGTTGAACTTGATTATCGAAAAATACTTCCAATCTACACAAAAATTTACGGTTAATTTCAAAAGATAATCTATGCTTTTAAAACATCACAATTCATTTTCTAAAAGTTCACTTACACCTCCACCATAGCTATCAATGGATCCATTACAATCGACTTGACCTTGTATACCTGGCAGTAGACCACGGTCACAGTTCACCATGCCCTAGGACTTCGTTGGCCCGATCCAATCACTAACAATGGAACTCGGGTTACATCTGACTTGTCTCATGTTAATCACAAAAAGTACATTGAGATTTACACAAAATAAAGCTTTTTAATTTTCATAAATAGTAGAGATTATGCATGCAAACCGAACTATGACATTATCTGACGTTGAACAGCTTACTCATCTGAAGAAACGCAATGTAATAGAAAATATGTCCATCCCTAAATTTGAAGTGAATCGAGGGATTGGAACGGGGATTAGAACGACCAGATGCTTATACAACAGCTCTTCCACTGAAACAAAGATTGTAGGAACTCCAAATAACATTTTTCTTTCCAGTTCTTACACATTACACCACATAGGCGTCCAGATAAACTGAAGAAACGAGAAATATAGTACCTGACAACTCGTATATCATACTAGGTAATCACGTCCTACTTCCAACTTATTTAAGGTTTGATGCGGCTTCTTTACTTGACATACTTCACAAACCATTGTATCATGTCTACATGAGCCTCCTCCGCAGCAGCTTTTTCTTCATCCTTGTATCTCACTGTCCATCCATGAGTTGTTCTGGGATAGACCTTTACGAAACCGTCAACCTGCACGACAAGATTGAAAGAGAATCATTTCCAAAGTTCTCATACAAGAGGCTACACGCAGCAGAGAGTCAGATTCAATTCAAGAATCTGAAGATCCTGGTGTGGAAGAGCTATTGAGACCCCACAAATCACAGCGATTAATGATATCGAATGTCATTTTGAGAGGCAAAAGGACTATCCAGTGAACAAGGGTGAAAAACCTGTTGTTCAAAACTTACAGGTTTAGTAACAACACAATAAAGGAATTATGGATGTTTGCTACTGATAGAAAACTTTTCCCTGTCTCGTCTTGTCTTTAAATGGCAATCAGAGTCGGACACGTTTGGTTCTCATGTGGGCAACGAAGAGATGGAACTATGCTACTTATCCCTAATCAAATATCAGCTTACAGGAAAGAACTTTTATCTTTGCAAGACCAATGTTCCGTTTGTTGGACATTTAAAGCACCATCAACTTTTTGAATAGCTTAGCATCCAGAACAATTGCAGGTTCATCACAAGGAATACTCATACACAGATCAAAAGCAATGGGCTTTCTTACCTCGGGCTTAGCAGCAAGCACCTCTTCAAACTGTTTGAGGAGTTCAGGTGAAGCATTTTCATCGACCTCAGCTCCTAGCACAGCAATAGGAACCTTAAGCCCTGCCAACAGATCAATCAGCTGAATAAACTAGTCTTGAAAGTGCACCAACAAAATGCTAAATTGACCTTCGTTGGGCCATACTAAACAGACTTCAATTAGCCCCCTAACATCTATACACATTTTTTTCCTAGCCACTGGAATAAAGTAGTTTTACAATGCTCGTTTTGGACCACTGCGCTCATGCACTCCTGGATTCAGACGATGGTAAGAAGGAATGCTAAATAGGCAGGAAAGTACGACTGCCCTAACAACAAGAAGACCAATTTTAGTCAAAGAGGAAGATAATACCTATTGCCTTCAATTTCCAGCACACTCATGTTTGAAGAAATGCAATTTGCTGTACATACTTATTTTTCATAATACTTCAACTTGTTATGCATATCAAGAAGCTGTGAAGTCCGCATATGGATGCAAAATGGGGTGGACATACCTTTGATATCATCAGTAGTGACAAGCGCAGGGTGTAATATAACACCAGCTTGGATGAGCTCACGCTTGTTTAACTCAACCACACCCTTACCTGAACAGAAAACATTTTAAGATATGTTAAAAACATATGAAATGCTATCCAGAGGAATTCTTTTGTGTGATATCTTGGTCCATGGTCTGAAGATATGCTTCACATACCACCCCAGCAGAAGCCTGCAGCCCCAATTTTAGATATGCCTTTACTTTTCAGAGCTTGGATAACCGGTAGTGTATCATCATATCCCGATTCCTGTAAAACTGGTGTTTAGCTTTAAACAAAGAGATATATACAGGGAGCATGCACCTTCCACACCTAGACGTGTTTAAATGAAATTCAACAAAACCAAACACCAGCAACGAGAATAACCCAATACGGACCAAGACTAACACACCAAGAATACATGAAAAACCCTTTAAATGGGACAGGGAAGCACCATGGAGTAGAGGGATTCACTATTCAGTGAATAATCAAGAGTACAGGAGGTATGACGTAAACTTCTTTCTACAAGTTATATGACCCCAGGCTCCCATTTACAAAAATACTATCCACAACTTCAAGACTCCAACCTCCAAACTTCAAAGCATGTGAAAATCCACATTTGCCGAGCTACCGAAGGAGTTTTCAAATATTCGTACAAAGTGGAGACCAGTTGGGAGTAGATCTATCTTATGAATCAATCAAAAGTGTCTCTCCTCTCTAATGTGTTGATTCAACTTTCATAAACTTCTCCGTTTATAGGATTGATATTCTTGTCAATACCAGCCCGTGACCTGCAGGAATCATCCTATTCGAGATGTAATTTGATGCATTCCCACCCCTCCGCCATCCCATAAATCTATAAATAGTTTAACCACGTTTGAGTCCTCTCATCTCAACAATCACTTCCTGCGCTTTTCAGATCAATGGCATAGTGTATCCTCAAAACGCATATCTACTTAAGAGATATTCTTGAGTGAATCATAATTAAGAAAGATCCCACAAATGGTCACCACTTTCTATGATTACTTGAGTACTCTTCTAAACGCAGGACACATGAGGATTCACGTGGGTTTGCACAAATCACATCATAGCAAGATCCCCTCCAATAGATGTGTAGTTTTTGTACAAGCTAGCCCCCTAGTCTATACAATGAAGGAAGGGAGTGATTGACAGAGTGAGAGGAGCTAAAAAGTTACAAATTGTGACATCTCAAGTCTCACATTAGATGGGAGAAGTCTTTCTTGAGAGATTTATAAGTAAGTACTCACGTCAAATGGTCACCAGCTTATTTATTAGTTATTTAAACATTCCTTTCAGGTTTCGTCTACAGGAAACAAATCTAATTGTAACATACCACCATGTCAAAGAAAAATGTAAACGAGCAACTATTGAAGTAATATTACCTCCATTGGAAAGAAAATCCCAACCCTGGTTTTACTCCTCTCTTGGGTGTATAATGTGCATTTTCTTAGAAGTTTAAGACTTCCAATGGCAAAAAACAATTCTAGTAATTGACATGAAATAAGGCCAAAGACAACAATGCACAAATTGGTCTGACCACACATTAACAAACAACCTAACAATTTCAACAATCTCAAAGCTATCACGTACTACCAAGCAAGATCCTGCATTAGCGAAAGCTGAAAGAAGGCTAAGGACTTGCAGACCAGTAGTTCCAACAATTAGGAACTGATAGACACTAAGTTTGAAAAGAAATGAGTTGAATCCATTAACTATTCAATAGACCCAAAGATGGAACTGTGTCATATGAATGAGTTGTGAGCAGAAACACAAAAAGTCACATTGGTATGGTCAAGTAAATCGTATGTCTAAGCCATTATAATCACTGAACATCCCAACTACCAACAGATGAGGACCACAAGCACTATAAGATAATATATGAGGAAACAGACATACCACTCCATGATCTTTCACCCACACAAGTATGGGCCTCTCAGCATTCTCAGGATCATAGGCATCTCCATAGAAATAGTCAGGAGCAACCACGTAGAAACCAGCAGCCGCAACTTTGTCCGCAAGTTTCCTGCAAATTGGGAAGCATGGTGGCAGTTGAACTTCCAGAAGAAGTCGTGAAAGAATATCAGACTGTTATTAGACATAGTACTTCAACTTGATGCAAACAACAGATTTGCATCAATCTCACTTCTCCGAGGGAATGCATTTTCAGATTTTCAGCTAATCTCCGATACCTACTGGTCCATACCTGAAATTCGGCCCTTCATACCCTGCACCGTCAAGACACACAATTCATATTAGAATACCATATGTATAAATGACAAGGAGCAGTAGACATATTTTGGCCAACGATAAAGCGAATAAAATCCATTCTGTTTCCACGCTACAACTTCAAGACATTACCATCAATTCTCAGGACCGCAGCAGGAGGAGGAAAGTTTCAAGTAAAAGATTGTAAATGTGCATACACGAACTCCACAAAAGAAGGCGAAGAGAAAACTGAATTGAAGTCAAACCATTGATTATAGATAGTTATTTTCCACCGCAAAGTCAATATCACGCACCAAAGACGTCGGAGAGGAGAATGATTGCGAGCTTGGAGTCCAGCGAGCCGACGACGTATGCGTCGAGGCCGCCCACTTGCTCCACGTGTCCCGCTCCGCTACTCGGATCGAGGGTCGGAGGGTTTGCGCAGCACTGTGGACCAGACATTGCTATGAATAACAACTTCCGAGAGGCTCCGATGATCAACGACTGACAAGGGGAGAAGGTGAAGGAGACGTGGATTTATAAGAAGAAGAGGAGAAGGAGGAGGAGAAGCGGTGAGGGAGTGAGTGAAGCTGTAATAATTCAAGTAGGTTCTTGTACCTTTAATAATATTTATCCTTCACCTTCTCCCCTTGTCAGACAAGTAATAATTCAAGTAGGTTCTTGTACCTTTAACGATATTTTTCCATTTATAGAGAAAATAATATTCTGAGGCGGCTGTGCGCTGCAAGACCCTCGTGGGTCCAATCGGTATGGATATGAAGTTCAATTTTCTTGAGCAGGACCACTTGTGCCTAAAGAAGATTTTAATATCACAAAAAATTATAAAATGATCCTCTGGACCTTTCATTTCCCTAAACTTGCCCCCCATGTTTAAGGGGGAATTGGCTTCACGGGGATCCAGGTGGGGCATCCCAAGACCCCTTTTGGGGTTTTTGTGGCCGGGTGCCCCATGGGGGTATTTATATTTATCGAGGGGCTACCCCCCCTCTATCCTATCTTTCTAAGATATCAAAATCTTTTAAGGTCATGTTTAAGACCAAGTATGGATATAAAGTTCAATTTTCTTGAGCAGGACCACTCGTGCCTGAGAAGATTTTAATATCACAAAAAATTCTAAAATAATACATTTACAAAACTCCAAATTGGTACAAAGTTGATGAATATATCATCTATTAGTTTTCATTAAATTAGATTAATATCACAAAAAATCTTAAACAAGTAGACATGTAATAAGCGAAGGATAACAACCCTAAACTCGTTCAACCCGTTAACTATACTTGATAATTTATAGTAAAATTAACAGAAACTAATTAGTTTTGGGTTTTTTTATAATATTAATCCAATTTCAAATAAAAATATGAAGTGAGGTTATTTTCTTAAAAGATGATCCGAAATGGTGATAAAAGTATGAAATGACAATAGTTAATCTTAGATATGGGCTTGGCCGATGGGTGAGCACTAGGGGTGAGCAGCGGTTTAAGATCGACCCTGGATCGATCCTGGACCAACCCAACTCTGCTGGTCCCGGTCCGGTTCCCAAGGGGACTAGGTCGGTCTTCGGTCATGAAATTCCAAGACCAATATTGTGTGGGTTGGTCTTCGGTCCTAAAAGTTTTAGGTCGGTCCAACCCTGGACCAACCCTATATATTATATTATATTATTTAAAATTATTTTATACATTCAAACCTAAATAAAATGTATGTTATATTATATTATATTGAGACGTTTTATCAATAGTACTAATAGTAATTTCAATTTAAAACTTTTGGTAAGTATTTATTATGTGTCGTTTGTTTTGTTTTCAGATGTTTAGAAGTTCAAGTGAATTAACAAGATGTGAAATTATATATTCATGATTTATATTAATTATTTTGAACTTTTTATGGTTTAATTGTATTTTACTAATGAATTTCAGCTGCATTTTTTTTTTAAATTTGTGTCAAATGGTAGAAGTTTTTGAAGAGTAGAGTAGTACTGCAGTTGCTACGGTGATTTGCTAGTCAAGTGATGTAAAGCTTATTTTTTGGTCGAGTGGACTCTATATGATCAAATATAGGAAAACGCTTTTGCATATAGTGTTATGAATATTAAATATAGACGATTACAAGAACTTTCCATCTTGTCCCATATCTCGATGAGCAGTTAGTAGGTATGAAATTTCTATTATTGTGTCATCTTTAATTTGCTAAATATGTATTAGTATTTATAATTTAGTTGCACAATGCCGCATTATCGATAGATGTGTAATTTGAATTTGTAGATTTGCTTTTTTATGGAGTATAAAAAAATAAGACGAAAAAAATTATTGATCGGTCTCTGGTTAACCCTGGAACTGGATCGAACCCATTGGGTCGGTTCGGTTCTTGGTCCCGGGCTTAATAGGGTCGGTCCTCACTCCTAAAAATTTAGGACCAACACTATACGGGTTGGTCCTAAAGTTAGGGGGTGGCCCGGACCAACCCGAATCATGCTCACCCCTAGTGAACACATGCTCATTTCGATAGCATTGCTCAAGTCATTTTTGTCCGAAACCATTTTTTTTTCCATTCCTTTTTCTTTCTCGGTTCATCCCCTTCTTGGTCCAAGCCATGGTCGTCCTCTTCGCCTTCAATCCCTAACATCCAGCCTCTCTAATGGCAATAAGCTAAAATTGCAAAAATTGCAAAGGAATAGCAAATTTACTTGACAATCTTCTACAATGACAACTCCGCACATCTTCTTCAACGACCACACTACATCCTCTTTCGAACTAGGGTTGCATCAATATGTTTATTCTCTGCCCGTTTCTCACTATCTCCTCCGTTTCTCTTTCATTTTTCTCCGTTTGCTAATCGCTCGCCTTCTGAATTCGATTTTGCTTTCTTGAAACTCTTCCAATTTTTTTGTTTTATTGTTCTGTCTCGTTAATGTTGTGTGTTATTTTACGTATTTTGATGTATTCGTGATTATTGTAGGAATTATGCTGTTCTAGTGAGGTTTTTTTTTTTGGTCTTTGATTATGTAGGTTGGGTTGTGGCATGGAAGCTAGTTCTAGATAGGAAATCTTTGGTCTCTGGCACACCACTTCAATTTACGTTAACTATTTCACCAACAGTTGCTTCTTCCTTTGCAATTATAAACATTTTAATTATGTCAATTTAGTCCTAAACATTTTAAAGTTTTACCAATTTTAATTCTAAACATTTTGATGAATTACCAATTTTGTTTTAAACATTATGATGATTTTGTCAACATAGTCATTCCAACCGATTATCAAAATAATAAATTTATGACTAAATTGATTAATACTAAATCAACATAATTGAAAGATCTATAACTAAATTACTAAATCATCAAAAGGTTTAGAACTAAATTAACACAATAAAAATTTTAAAATTGAATTGATCAAATGATTTTTTAGACAATTATCCTTAAAATAGTGCGAAGCTAATCAATTTCGTGCAATGGCTTGGGGCTAAACGAAAGCAAGGAAAAAGGGGACGTGAGGACTTTCGTTTACGCAAGGTTGCGTGTCCTTTTTTTCCCCTATTTTAATATCAAAAAATGCTATATGATATTTATTTAACTAATAGCAAGATTGAGAAAGTTAAAGAACTTTCACGCAAATTCGCCGCCATAAGCTGTCAATCCGGGCATGGCGAAGATTGATCTTTCATATCTTTCCATGACGTTGAAATAAGATGCTGTGCTTAACTTTTCTTAGAATTTGGTTGTTAATTAGCATAAAAAATTGTGAGAGGACACATCATCTCTCTGCTCAAATAGTTATTCTAATTTATTGTAATCATCGCGAGATGTAAAATCCAATTTGTACTTCACGTGTTGTTGAATCTTGCACCTTAATAAGTTGCTTTAATTTCTCCCGGATCGACGCTAACCTCCTCCAAAAAAAAATAAAATAAAGGCATGTAACGGTATCAAGCACTCAAAGGGCAGATTGTCGTAGCCACATAGTATTAATTAATTTCATGATTGAGAAAGATAGAGAATTCAATTTAAATGCTCCATCAATCCAAACATAGAGATTGCTAGTAAGGGTGACTAGTTCTCAGTCCGGTCCCAATAGGAATAGGAACTAGACTAGTAGGACTGGTTTCCCATTTTTGGGATTGGAAATTGGACTGACTAGTCATGAAATCAAGAACCGAACTAACCTAGGTGGTCCAATGGAACCGGTGAATTACAGATAATTCGGCTTCCCCTTCTCTTTAAAATCAAACGTTTGCTCTTTACCCACAAAAAGATCAAAATGCTTCAAAAATTGGATATCACACTCAACAAATACTATACTTAATCTTACCCAAACGGCTGAGAAAGGCACCCTTAGATAGGAGTATGGCTTGACTTTTATTTGCAACCCTCTTCCTGTCTCTACGAGCCCATTTAATGGGTGACTTTTGGTGTTCACGTGGAAGGTTGGACAAAAAAAGAGACAGGTCAAGAGTCCTACATCGAAAGCATTTGTATGGAAGACTGTACACCACAAGAGAGACAAGCCATACACGTCGAAAGTCCAACCTCAAATGGGCACACAAAGATCGTAAGAGGGATTATGAATAAAAACCAAGCCATACGCCTGTCCAAGTATACATTTCTCAGCTTATTGTCTAAATATTTGCAATCATCAACATGGAGAAAAAATCCCTAATAATTAAGAGTTCAAATTATTTCTTCAACAATTTTGAAGAAATAAAATTAAAATTTCAAAAAATAATCGGTCCAATCTTGCTAGTTCCATCCTAGGAATCGGGAACTGGATCAAAATAATTGGTTTATGTTTTATGGAACTAGGAATCAAACTAGTGTCCTAGGGACTGGATAGCACCGGCCGGTCCAATCGAGTCAATTCCTTTTGCTCACCCTAATTGCTAGAGAGATCTTACAAAATTTTACATGACGTTAAGATAAGATGCTATATTTAATAGTTCTTAGAATTTGATTGTCAATTAGCATAAAATTTGTGAAAGCAAGTATTTATCTCCTCCCTCAAACTTATGGAGCTTTAAACTAAGATGAATGCACTAACTATGGATATGATACGTGGCATCAAAACAAAAAATAGTGTGTTCAAATGGTTGTTGGAAGTAACTATACTCATTGCTTGATGTAAAAACCAATTTGCATTTCTCATGTGCTGTTAAATCTTGCACCTTCATGTGTTGCTTTAATTTCTCTAGGCATAGTGTTAACTTGTTCAAAAGAGAAAACTTGGTCCATGCAGGTTCATTTGGGAGAGCATTTCCAAAGTCTCTTCAACCTGCTGTTGTACCAAAGTTGAGGTGTTTGGGAGCACAATCTCAAAGCTCTTGAGCAAAATTTTAGCATTTTCTAAGTGTGTTAGCCCTTTGCAACTTCCAACGAACATTGTCTTTCGAAATTTTTAGAATGCTATTTTAGGGGTTAATGAATTTTTTTTTCTCTTTTCTTAATTTTTCCCACACTAAACTATCTAAATTCATGTTTTACCCTTACCCTCATCTTTATGCATATCAATTTGGCATCAAGCGACATAGGCAACTCACTTAGATCCAACACCAGTAGCCTTTGCTGAAGGTAGCGCTCAATAATAAAGACCTTGGCATCGTTTGGTTATGTATAAATGAAAATGATTTATGCTTTGGATCCCATTAAAAAATAATTTCAACTTTGAAAAAAAATGATTGTTTATAAATGATCTGTTTTCCTTATTTTGTGTTTAAGAGAATCGAAAAGCGGGCGAGACCTTTAAATTCTGAAACCTTTCACCACGAAAACCATCTTTCATGTGTAAAGGAGAAATTCGAATTTTTAATTTATTTTTAAAATGTTTTCTTTTAATTTTTTCTTGAAAAATAATGATTACTTTGGAATTCCTTTTCCTGAGCAACAATGAGATAAAAATACCACAAATCAAATGCCATGAGGAAAATTTTATGTCAAAAATATGATGAATGATCTGTTTTCCTTATTTTGTGTTTAAGAGAATCAAAAAGCGGGCGAGACCTTTAAATTCTAAAACCATTCACCACGAAAACCATCTTTCATGTGTAAAAAAATCTTTCAAAATAATCACTTAATTTGGCCAAAAAAAAAAAATTCCTTCGAGCAACAATGAGATAAAAATACCACAAATACCATAACTTTCATATGATAGTCTCTTGAGAGTCATAATTTTTTAGTGTCAAAACTTTCAATTAATCACTTAATTGCCAAAAAATTTAAAAAAATTCACTGAAGTGCCAGAAAGTTGACGTGGCATAGCACTTATGATGAGCATTTTTAAAATATTATGGCATTTAGTGATGGATTAAAATTTTATATGGCACTCAAACGATCAAAAAAAAGGTTACGATATTCAAGTAAGCCACCAACTTAGGTTAAATGATTGAAAAAAAGTTATGATACCTTATGGTGTCATTTTTTTCGAGTAACGACAACAACTAATATAAAACTTAGACATCTCTAAAGGTTTTTTTTTTTTTTTTTCTCTTTTGCGAAATTGATGTACCATGATTTGGCTCGGAAGAAGAGCCCTCACTACATTTATCCTTGTTCTTACCTATGTGACCAAATTGAATGGGCGTTTTCAAATGAGCATCTTAGAACAAACATTTTTGTTTGGTCATTCGAGAGAGAGACTTTGGGAAAAATGACATAACATTTGAACTTTGACTTAATGTGCAATGTGACATGTGAACTTTTAATCTGTTCAATGCAATCATTAAAGGAAAAATGACATAAATAACATTTGAACTTTGACTTAATGTACAATGTGATATGTGAACTTTTGATTTGTTCAATGCAATCATTAAACTTTAACCCAATATGCAATGTAACCCCTAAATTTTTTATTTGTTCAATATAATCCTTGAACTTTTGGTACATGTTCATTTAGTTTTTAAACTATATAAAATGTTTGATGTTGTCCCTGATTTTGAATATTAGAAATGACTACATTGAATATTTTCGTATAATTCAGAAATTACATAGAACATATGCCAAAAGTTTATAGACCACATTATGCAAACTAAAAGTTCGATGACCACATTAAATATTATGCAAAATTTTATAGATTATATTAAATAAACTAAAAACTTAAAGACCATATTGCACATTGAATGAAAATTTAAGGACCATCCATATCATTGTCCTAACTCTAAAAATCGTCTCCATGATTGTGCATGCATAATCATGTTGCTTGGGTTGTTCTTTGGTTCTATCTTGCCAATCTCCCTTTGGCCTCCATTAGGAATCACTAGCGGTAAAAATATAAAATTAAACAGAGCTCATTAAGGTGAATTCCCTTCTCTCTCTCTCTCTCTCTCTCTCTCTCTCTCTCTCTCTCTCTCTCTCTCTCTGGGTATTCTTTACAATTATATCCCCATTGCCATTATTTTCTTCTAGAAGACTGGACCCAACCACCTATATACAAAAGAAAAAAGTGCATTTTATGTGCATTCCAATATTCCACTCTGGGTATTCTTTACAATTATATCCCCATCGCCATTATTTTCTTCTAGAAGACTGAACCCAACCACCTGTATACAAAAGAAAAAAGTGCATTTTATGTGCATTCCAATATTCCATACTTGGTCACTACTCAAACATATAACTCAATTAACAATTAACAAGCACATCAGAGATTTTTATAATCCTAGTTTGCAGACTTTTAAGGTCACTATGCATGACCTCTGTTGGCAGATTCTGAGCATATCTAGCTTGCATGCTCCATTGTCGAGCCATGGCCTGACACGGCACGACGTGGGTTGGGCCTGGCATGGCTTGTCTGCGATAGAAGCCGGTTGTGTTGGGACCAGGGCGTCGGCCCTTCGCGTGATTTGGCCTATGTATGTTGGTGACTAACAAGGAGCATTCCTTGGTTAGTTGATTGTAGCAACTTAAGCCTCATGCCTTACGAATACATTTGGGATGATGAATTGGGTTGTTTTGATCACAGAATTTTGTATTTAATTATATCATGGGTTTTTGTTGAAAGATTCCAGATATGGCAGTGAAGGAAGAATGCTTGATGAATCCAAGGTGATCCTGAATTTGGAAAACGAAGACTTTCCCAGGATCGGTCATTTTATTTGGCTTAAAGTTTGGACAATAGCATTGCCGTCAATAATGTCATCGCATCTAGATAGCTACTTAATTTCCAAACAAACTGTCTCAGATTTCAGCTTTTCCGAGCTTGCTTGATTGCTAGGATATTTTTGAATGACTTAGGAATTCCTACCACCTTGAGAAAGCTAATTTGACAAGACTATGCAGGATTGCATTTGTGAAGACAACCAGAGTAAGGTTCAGTATTAGAAGCCAAGAATCCCATGGGAAATGCTCTTCCATGTGAGGCGTTGGTGCCCATTTGGATTGAAAGAATAATTGTAATTAAAGACATGAATAGTTCTTGACTTTTGGCTCAATATCCAATGTCGACCTTCGACTTTTTATTTGTTTAATGTGGTCCATAAACTTTAACCCAATATATAATATCGTTCTTCAACTTTTAATTTTTTCCATATGATCTAACTTTGGTACATATTTAATATAATCAATATCTTTGAATTTGAATTAATGAAATGAGAACATTAGATTTTCATATAATTCAAGGATTAGATTAAATATCAAAAGCATATGGGCCATATTCAATCTTACACATAGGGCTAAAATTTATAGATGGCATTATATATTGGGTCAAAATTTAAAGACTATATGCATGATAATCTCTTTCTTCAATGACTCCACCGATGGCACTTGTATGGCGGAGAATGTAACTCGACTTGGTGTTTCTTTGATTCAATTCTGGTTCTCACCGGAGAAACACCGAAATCTGGTTAACCTGTTGTTGGACCAGGTTAACCAAACGGTTTCTCCACCGGTCGGCCCACATAAGTTGGCCCATCTCGGCCCGGTAGTTCTCTTCCTCTGAAGCAACCGCCGGACCAACCGAACCTCCCGTGCAAGAAAGCCTGGAAACAGACAAAAATCCAGAAACGTTTTCGTGGGTGATCATCGTTTTCCGTTCATCACTTCGCTTGGGGTCTCTCCACTGTGTTGGATTTTTCTGCTGTAGGGCTTTTGTGGGGTTTCTCCACATCCCCTTTGGCCACATATAAACGAATTCCATCGAGTTTTATACGAGGGAGGCAGAGAGGGAAATGGGTTCTCTGAAAAATGGAGCAGAGAGGGAAGAGGCCAGGGAAGAGGAAGAAGAACCGCTTCTGAAGGAGCAAAAGCAGAGGTTTTGCATGTTCCCCATTCGGTATAAGCCGCTCTGGGAGATGTACAAGAAGGCTGAAGCCAGTTTCTGGACTGGTGCTGCCCTGCAATTCTCCCCTTTTTTCTTGGAATTGCGTTTGTGAATGTGTTCTTGAATTTCCCCTGTTCTGTTTCATCATGTGTGATGGCTTCTCTCCCTGTTTTTTGGAGTGATGTAGTTATATGCGGTACCGCCTGGAAATAAATCGACGAAAAAATCATGGAATATTTCGAGAATTGTCTTTTTGTTTCTTTACTTGCGTTCATCCTGTGATTTGTTTGAATGGAAATTGTATTTGCTTGGTATTTGGGATATTTTAGTCTGTGCTTTATCAGTATTCTACTGACTTGTTGTCCTGTACTTTCGCACTGGCCTGGTTGCTCTGTATAAAGGGACTCTTTAAGTTTTCCCCACTTTTGATGGAAGCCATTTGTTGGAGTTTCCGTAGTCTGATCATGTATTTAGTCCAATTTTAGCATCGAAGGCCTCACATATGTAATTTTTTTTAAGAAATGGAGAATGATTGAATAATGCTGTGGAGAATTTTTATTTTTTATTTTTGTCATAGAGAAGATATGATTAGAGACCAAGGCTTGCACCACAATTAGAATGACTGATGGTTGTTAATGAACTTGAGTGGCAATTTTACAAAGATTTTCATATTTTCAGTCAAAACCTTTTGTTCTAGTCATTCTCAATTGTGTTGGTGCACATGTTCAGATCTTAGATGAAGAAACTTGAATTCTTTGAAGAACACGTGAATCCTGTACTTGTTTTCAAAGTAACTCTGGAGCATACATCTTGGTTCAGTGCATCACATATCCACAATCTTAAGGTCATAGTGGATGACACCTCATATTTCAGTCTTGCATGGCATTGGCTTGCTAAGATGAAAGCAGGTTCTATGAGAATATTCGTAATTCCACATGTGCAGACACTGATTGTATTATAATTATTTTATCAGACTGGACAACAAGCACCAGTTCATTTCTCTGCATCATCCATCTCAATGTCTAATAGTAAGCTGTTGATGGGTTTGCAGCCGAAGAAGTTGATCTGTCTCAGGATTTGCAGCACTGGGAAGCTTTGACAAGCTCGGAGAAGCACTTCATAAGCCATGTGCTGGCATTTTTTGCTGCATCAGATGGTATTGTGTTAGAGAACTTGGCTGCAAGATTTTTAAATGACATTCAAGCTCCAGAGGTAACCCTTATTAGATGAAGAATCTGATAGTCGTTAATATATTCGACTTAGATCCTACTGGGGCTTGAATGTGCTATTCTGTTATAGCATTGATGTTCAGTTGTGAAATCTGACACTAAAAGAAGGAACACATATGATGAATTATCACTGTGCTCTAAAATAGTGAGTTTGAACATATAAGCCATATGGGATAAGTTTCCCACTCATGTTGTCTCTCTCTCAATGCAAATATCCATCTCATTTCTCTTCATTTTCCATTTTTTGTTCCTATCCCATGTTTTTTGCAGTCCTTCAATGGTTGGTGGAATACTCATCATTAGATCGGTCCTTGCTTTTATCTTCTTCAAATGTCTGGTAGATTAATCCCTCTAAATACATTTCAGGCTCGAGCCTTTTATGGATTTCAAATTGCAATGGAGAATGTTCATTCCGGTATTGCTTATTGGATTAATTATTTATTATTATTCAGTGTTATGTAACGTGTGCTCATTGTTTATTGGATACTTTTATGGAATCTTACAGAGATGTACAGCTTACTTCTGGAGACTTATATAAAGGATTCAAGAGAGAAGCACAGATTGTTCAATGCAGTCGAAAACATCCCATGTGTGGCTGATAAGGCTAAATGGGCACTTAAATGGATTCAAAGGTCGTGTACATTTCCTCTGGCAAATTTGGTCTTAGCATTTCTTGTGTATTGATTATATGATGGATGTGAGAATAATGTTAAAGGTCAATGCACTAGTTGAATGTTCCTTTTCATTCTTAACTTGTGATTTAACATTATTCTCAGAGGTCATATCAGTAGTTGGATGTTCGTTTTCATTCTTAATTTTCTGATTTGCAGTTCCTCTTCTTTTGCGGAAAGGCTAGTCGCTTTCGCTTGTGTGGAAGGAATTTTTTTCTCTGGAAGGTGCTTTTCTTGATAATCTTTACTGGCTCCACTTGATATCTGAGTTAGCTAGATTTCAATGCTTAACTTTTTGAATAACATGGCTTTATTTGGAGTTGTGATATTTTCCCCTTTGGTTTTATTCAGCTTCTGTGCAATTTTCTGGCTTAAAAAGAGGGGATTGATGCCAGGTCTGACATTTTCGAATGAGCTCATTTCTAGAGATGAGGGCCTCCACTGTGACTTTGCTTGCCTTCTGTACAGGTGATTTTTCTTTTTCAGAGTTAAAATTAGCTATGGTCAATGAGGAGATTCAATTTTTTTTTATTTTTTAATGGGTAAGTTTTTTAATGGATTTCCTTCATGTTAGTTTGTTGCAGAAGCAACTACATCAAGAGAAGGTTCATAAAATTGTTCAAGAAGCAGTTGAAATAGAGACCCATTTTGTCTGCGAGGCACTCCCATGCGCATTAATTGGCATGAACTCAAATCTAATGAGCCAGTACATAAAGTTTGTCGCTGACCGGCTTTTGGTATTTCCTTGCCCCTTAAATGTTGTTTCTATCACCTCTACAGTGGTTGCATTTTCTCTAACTTATTGATCCGTGCTTTAAAAAATTTTCAGGTTGCTTTAGGATGCCAGAAAAAATATAATGTGGACAACCCGTTTGAGTGGATGGAGTTCATATCCTTGCAGTGAGTATCAAAGATTAGATGTTTTGGTTACTTTATTAACCTGGATTCATAAGCTCAGTTATTGATCATCTGATCAGACTAATTCTGCTTTGAAGATTATAACCTCATCTGTAGTACTTCTCGTCTTTAGCCTGTGTATCCTATAATAAAATGAAAAGCACTTTATAAGGAACAAACTTGTTTGCCTGACTATAGGGTAGATACCTATCATTTTCAATCTCAAGCTAATGCTGAAGCATGCTATTGAATGAATCATTTCATAGTCACTCTGGTGGAAGAATTTTAAATATTAGGAAGACCAAATGTGATGGTCCTATAGGGTGGATGGCAGTCATTTTCAGTGTAAAGCTAATGTGGTAAGCAATGATGCTTTCAAGGAATATGGATTGATTGAAGAAAAGATTCCAACATTTTTTTGTAGTGTCCTGTTTGTTTGTGTCTGATAGCTTTTTCCCCTTTGTTTTGAATCACTTGCTTCTTTGTGAAGTTTTGTTTATCTGGGAGTTGTTTAATGTGAGGCTTTTTGTTCTTGACCACCTACCACCGTTTGCAGATTGAGCCTTATAAGATTGAACTCCCTGGATTCAGCCCAACTTTGAGTTTGTTAATCCTTTTTGTTCTGCTGTGCAGAGGAAAAGCCAATTTCTTTGAGAGACGGGTGGGTGATTATCAGAAGGCATCTGTGATGTCGAGCCTTCAAGACGGTGGCAAGAACTTTGTCTTCAAGGTTGACGAGGACTTCTAAACATCAGAAAATTGTGAGGGGTTCATTTAGCATAAGATAGCCAAAAGTGGGCATCATAATTTTTTGTCGTCATCACAGCACAGAACTTTCTTTATAGTCTATCTCATTAAGAAGTAGCTATTAGGTATCGTAAGTTCATTATGCGAATTGCCCCATTCCTCGATTGAATTTGGCCGTCCAAGTTCTTTTCACCTGAATCATCATTTTGGCTGCAAGTTGTTGTCAATTTAGGCGTGGACCTTTGGATGCTCTTATCATATGTTGGTCAAGTTTCCCAAGGGTTTTTTGAGATGCTGAAGCATCCCAAGTAAGAATCAAGTCATATTTCATCTGGAGGATGAGAAGATTGTCAAAATATTACCTGAAATGAACCATATGCGAGGTTACTGCATTAGCCAATAAATTCTTGATAGAACCCAAAAGGAGAGGTAGCTATAGCACCGGCCGGAGGATGCAACAGATTTGAGTAGGGCGATCAATTGAAATTCCAAACCAAGTTATGGCGTGATAACACCATGTACCTCTCGATAGTCTCGAGTGTTCGGGATGCTAGCGACAGCTAGAAGGGGCAAAAGATGCAGCCGAATTTCCAACTAGCAAGTTACGGAGCAATCGCAATCAGTTTCATGAGTAGGATTAACGGTGTGGACGACTAAATTGTTATCTAAATATATGCTGAAACAGAATGAATAGCAAGCATTGGAACAGTGATTTGATCTCATGCCATTTAGGAGTGTGCATGGTCCGGACGGGCGGTTCCCGACCTAGAACCGGGAACCCCCTAAGGACCGGTTCCGAAAAATTGGAACTGGGATCCACCCATTTGTTGCGTGGATCCACCCGGGAACCGGACCGCCGGTCCGGTCCGGTTCCCGGGTGGATCCATGGAACCGATTTTGACGTGAAATTTTTTTGGTTTTCAACATAAAACAATTACGTGACATCAAAGTAAGCCAAAAAAAGAAAAATCAAATTTAAGTACGTGGAACAAAGATTCATTTGTTGTAATTATAAATGTATCTCGTAGATAAAAAAAAAACGCAAACAGATGGACTGCAACATTCTCCCATTTCCTACTTGCAAATAACTATAGATGGTTAAATTTTCTTTAACCAAAGGTAAAGGTTCCTAGAGAGTAAGATGAGATGTAGGGTTTCTTTTAGTAATTTTTTTTTAATATTAAAAAGGTTCCAATCCGGTCCAAGTGGGTGGGCGGGCGGATCCGCCCACGGAACCGGGAACCGGACCGGTACCCAACGGTTCCAATAAATTGGAACCGGGAACCGGACCGGTTCCCTCAAGACCCGCCGGTTCCAAGCGGTTCCGGTCCGGTTCCGGGCGATCCGGGCGGATCCCGGGTATTTTGCACACCTCTAATGCCATTCTCAAATTTTGATCGCATCAATGATCAAATATCAAGGACAGAGCCCTCTTTAGTGTTGGTAAAAGACACTATTCATTGGCCAAAGTCCATGTATTATATTAATTAATGCTTCAATTTCGATATAATATCTTCATACAATCACTTATCAAATGATTAAATTCAAATCACATGCATAAATTAACTATCAAATGATAAATAAATATTTATATATTAACTATTCATGTCGTGCTGGTATATATGAGGCATCAAACTCATGACCGGCTATTAAAGTGCGAAACATAATATATTTCTTCCAATATAATCACTTGCTATATGCTCAATTTTGAATTATAATCTAAAAAAATTATCATTATAATTATTACAGCGTAACAACTATTATATTACAACCTTATTCCAAGACTACAACACTCGAAGGATATGTTCGCATGCTTCCATCAACCATATAGATCATGGTTCTGATGGTCATGCTCTCATTATTCAAAGAAACGTGCTCCTTAAGAAAGAGATAACGCGAAAATCATTTTCGCTACTGCCAACCTACGCATCTGCAGTCCAGATTTACTTGCAAAGAGTGAAGCTGTATCGCGTGAACAGCTCAGGAGGTTTCTTCCTTGACAAGAAAACAAAACTCAGTTGAAGCAAGCACTCTATGAAACTCGCAAGTGAAATTTTGAAGCCACACACGAAGAAGACCAGCAGCGTTGGCCCCCTGGTGAAAGCCGGTGCAGGGTGCCACAAATAAGTCCTAAACCATGAATAGAATCATTTACTATTGTCAATGAGATGAAGACAGTGACCTGAAATGCCCGACATGAATATGGCAGATGCTCATGTTATGGTGGAGATATAGTTTCACCTGCAAGTGGTCCAATCGACCATCCTCCAAATTGACTTTGAAACTTCGAAATATCGCACTAAATGTGGTTTTGGAATCTGCATGAGAGAGACATTCTTTCACCAATGAAGGGGGAAGAAGTGACATGTGAAGGGCAAGTATTACCATGCTACTTACCTATTTGCGAAATGGACGACCGGGTGCACTTTGAGTGTCATTCTCCTCGATGTTCATGGCAAGACATGACTATTTCGCAATGATTCAGTTCA
Organism: Eucalyptus shirleyi; assembly: GCA_017140165.1. Taxonomy (NCBI): domain Eukaryota; kingdom Viridiplantae; phylum Streptophyta; class Magnoliopsida; order Myrtales; family Myrtaceae; genus Eucalyptus; species Eucalyptus shirleyi. The sequence continues at coordinate 15,861,296 of CM029447.1, read as the reverse complement.
TCAATCTAAAGAGCAATTATCTACACCATGTCATGAACGTATTTACGAAGCAAACAGATGTTCAATGAAGGAAACTGTGTCAGCAGCGACACACAACTCTCTGTCTCAACCCCAAAAAAGAGCTGTCGCACTAAGAATCCAGCATCAGATCACAAGCTAGTAAATCACAAGCTCAGATAACTCAGCTCAACAAACAAAACTCAGGAGGTAAACTGGCAAAGAGAATGGAGGTGATCCGTTTTGTTATCGAGTTACCAAGCATAAAGTGCAATATACACTTCCACATAAAGCAGAATCGTCATCCATCATATGATACACCTACAGCAGGGTCATTGCTATCAGAATCTGCATTCTAGTCAGCCAAAGGTGAAACCGAACTGGCAGTCAAGGATGAGGTGGGTGAAATGACACCACTGTTACCGGTATTTGCTGCCTGAGCTTCTATTGCTTCATGGGCTGCTTTCTCCTTGGCCGTTTGGGCTCTTTCAAACACCTCTTCCTGTGAAAAATTTGATATTGACGTTTATGCATACAAAACAATAAAGTAATGGACTCTTACCACAGAGTATAACGTTACTAGGATTTTTCAACTACTTAATCTGTACTTATTTGCTGAAGTCATAAGACCATCTTTAAGGATGACAAGAGAAGCCGAAACCATCTAAAATGATATATAGCAATCTGCAAAAATCCAGTAGAATGAGTGATTATACAATCAGGGAATCACCAGCCCTTTGTTTTTTCTTTGTGCTAGAAAATATAGACAAGTTCTTCAAATACTTGTTAGAAGGTTTTTGTTGCAATACAGTTTCAGTACAACCTCCTACAGATAATATCTACTCTAAATCCTAACAAATACTGAGTACAGCCACCAACAGGATCGTGGTAGTTTTTATCCAATTACATCCTTGTTATTCTCAATGATGATATAGCTTCTTGTTGAGCTGTAAATAGATATTATATTGCTGTAAATACATAAGATTTTTTAGGAGGTTTTTTATTCTGATTTGATTCTGATCAAATCCCACACATCATGGGATTATAGTTGTTAACCCACAAATCGTGGGATTTTAGTTTTTCTCCTTTTTTAAATTTCTTTCCTTTATTTTTGTTTGTTAGGATTTATCTGTGTATTAGCCTATAAATACAGCATTGTAAAGCACCAGAAGATATGAATGAGAATAACAATTTCTCTCCATCTAAAATTTCTCATGGTATCAGAGCTCTAGGCTAGATTCCTGAATTTAAAATTGCAGTTTTCATTGCTGCGTTTTTTTTTTTTTTTTCGCCTTCGTTGCTGTCTATTATTCTCCAGAAACAGATTTCTGGATTTCAATTGCAGTCTTCATTGCTGCACTATTGCCCTTGTTCTCTTCTTAACATTCACTCTCCAAAATGGCCACATCCAAAGCCACAAATCCTACCAAGAACCAATCTGAGGAGGTCGCCTCAACACACATGACAGGTGATCTTCAGAATATCAGGCCAACATATAGATTGAATGAGAAGAACTACCTCAAGTGGTCACAATTTGTCAAGACATATCTGAAGGGGAAAGGAAAACTCAGCCATTTACTTGGGACAGGACCCGAGAAAGGAGATCCTGATTTTGATGCGTGGGATGAGGCTGATTCCATGATCATGTCATGGTTATGGAATTCCATGGAACCAACCATAAGCGACACTTGTATGTTTCTACCAACCGCAAAGGAGATCTGGGATTCCGTTCGACGAACGTACTCAAAGGCTCGTGATGCAGCCCAAGTGTATGAAATTAAGGTGAAAACCAGTGGGACAAAGCAAGGAGGTAAGACTGTTACCGAGTATGCTAATTCTCTTCAGAACCTATGGCAAGAACTCGATCATTATCGAGTATTTCAGATGCGGTGTCCAGATGATGCGGCTATTCTAAAGAGTTTTATTGAAAAGGATCGTGTCTACGATTTCTTAGCCGGGCTTAATTCTGAATTTGATCAAGTCAGAATTCAAATACTTGGCAAGGAGGAAGTGCCATCATTGGAGGAAACGATTTCCTTGATTCAAGCGGAAGAAAGCCGTCGATCCGTCATGCTAGAACCACAAGCTGTAGAAGGGTCAGCCTTTACAACTAGAAAGGTTGATGAAAAGGGTGACTTGCCAAGGAAAGACAATCGGGACAGCTTGTGGTGTGTCTACTGCAAGAAGCCCAGACATACAAAAGAACAATGCTGGAAATTGAATGGTAGGCCAACTACTTCAGGCCGAGAGTGGGTGAATCAAGCAACACAACCAAGACCTCAAGTCCACCTAACTGAGAAAGCTGGTCAAGAAGAAGTTCAGGAGAAAGCAACCTTCAGCAATGAAGAAATTGAGAAATTAAGAGGTTTGTTAGGGTCTCTTAATAAACCTACTGGTGCATGCTCACTAGCACTCTCAGGTAATTCATGGGTTATTGATTCAGGGTCTACCGACCACATGACTCACACCTCATCCCATTTCAGCACTTATACACCTTGTCCTAGCAATAAGAAGATTATTGTGGCAAATGGGTCTCTTGCTACTGTTGCAGGGGTTGGAAATGTTCCTATCACACCTGATCTTGTCCTTAAAGATGTTCTTCATGTCCCTAAACTATCTGCCAATCTTATCTCAATACAGAAACTCACAAAAGATCTTCATTGTCAAGCTGTTTTTTACCCATCTTACTGTATTTTTCAGGATCGGGACTCGGAGAGGAGGATTGGACTTGCTAAGGAACAAAATGGGCTGTACTACCTTGAGACACCTCTCACTACAAGAAGAATCATGAATAATCTGTCTATGTCATTTCTTAGTACTTCAAATAAAGAAGCAATTTGGCTTCATCATTTTCGTTTTGGTCATCCGTCCTTTCAAGTCTTGAGCATTATGTTTCCATCCTTGTTTAAAGATCTGAATATTAAAGACTTCCATTGTGATGTTTGTGAATTAGCCAAACATAATCGTGTACCATTTCCTATTAGCAATCACCGTAGTTCTAATCCTTTTGACTTAATCCACAGTGACATCTGGGGACCTTCCACGATTCCAAACATCTCTGGAGCTCGCTGGTTTGTCACTCTAATTGATGATTGCTCTAGGATCACGTGGACTTTCTTACTCAAACATAAATCTTATGTGAGTAACATTATTCCTTCGTTTCATTCCATGATTCAAACTCAATTTGGGGTCAAGATCAAGGTCTTTCGGTCGGATAATGGTAGAGAATACTTTAATCAAGTGTTGTGCCCTTATTTTCAAAAGGAAGGCATTATCCATGAGTCATCTTGTGTGAATACACCACAACAAAACGGGGTTGCTGAAAGGAAAAATGGCCATCTCCTTAACACAACTCGTGCCTTATTGTTTCACGGACAAGTTCCTAAAGCATATTGGGGAGAAGCTGTTCTTATAGCTACACACATGATCAATAGACTACCCTCACGTACATTAGACCACAAAACCCCTATGGAAGTTTTTTCTCAGTTCTATCCTCACCTTCGTACATCTAATGGTCTTACACCTCGAGTCTTTGGTTGCACTTCCTATGTCCACATTCATCATCATCAACGGGAAAGTTAGATCCTCGTGCAATCAAATGTGTATTTCTTGGTTACTCACAAACACAAAAAGGCTATAAATGTTACCATCCTCCTTCTAAAAAATTTTATCTCTCTGCAGATGTCACTTTTGTTGAAAATAAACCCTATTTCTCACAATCTTATCTTCAAGGGGATTTTTCAGTCATGGAAGATAAGGACCTTGGTGTCATTGATAACTTAGATTTATCATCTAATGTCCCTATCAACCAAAACTCGTCAACTAGTCCCACATACCAACCTGTCTCTGTTCCTATTCCCACTAGTCCAACTCATATTTATGATTCTAAGAGATTTTCTCAGGTTTATTCAAGGAGGACAGCCGTTCCAACACAAGAGCAGGTCCAAAATACCACTCCGGGTACTGTCAATGAAAAAACAGTAAGTTCTGAATCTCCTTTGGATGAACAGCTTAGTAATACACCTGAGAGTGATCTTGATTTACCTATTACTGTAAGAAAAGGGACAAGAGAGTGTACCAAGAAACCGGTATATCCACTATCAAATTATGTGTCCCTTGATAGGTTATCATCATCATACAGAAATTTTATTGTGAGTTTAAACACAATTGCTGTTCCTAACACCTTGTCTGAAGCGCTGTCAAAAGAGGAATGGAGGAATGCCATGAAAGAAGAGATGGAAGCACTCAAAAAAAATAAAACATGGGAAATTGTTGACAGGCCAAGGGGGAAAAATCTAGTTGGTTGCAAGTGGGTATTCACTGTAAAGTACAAGGCAGATGGCTCTCTGGAGAGGTACAAGGCAAGATTGGTTGCGAAGGGTTACACTCAAACATATGGAGTGGATTACCAGGAGACATTTGCACCGTGGCTAAAATGAATACTGTAAGAATTTTATTTTCTTTAGCTGCTCATTTTGATTGGGAACTTCAACAATATGATGTAAAGAATGCGTTTTTACACGGAGATTTGGAAGAGGAAATCTACATGAGCATCCCACCTGGTTTTGAAGGAAAGGAAACAACAGAAAAGGTTTGTAGACTTAAGAAAGCATTATACGGGCTCAAACAATCACCTAGAGCCTGGTTTGGACGGTTTGCTAGAGCCATGAAGGCATCCGGGTATAAACAAAGCCAGGGAGATCATACAATGTTCATAAAACACTCGGACTTGGGGGGAGTTACAGCATTGTTGGTGTATGTTGATGACATAATAGTCACAGGCAATGATGAAAGGGAGAAACAGCGGCTGAAACAGTGCTTGATTAAGGAATTTGAAATAAATGAGTTAGGGAAGCTACGGTATTTTCTGGGAATTGAGGTTTCGTACTCGAGGCAAGGGGTCCTTATTTCACAACGAAAGTATGTGATGGATCTTTTGGAAGAAACTGGGAAGCTTGGTTGTAAACCAGTAGCTACTCCAATTGAACCGAACCAAAGGCTAACAGAAGCAAAAGAGGAGGCAGCAGTGGATCGAGAAATGTATCAGCGATTAGTGGGAAAGTTAATTTATCTTACTCATACTCGACCAGATATCTCCTATGCTGTCAGCTTGATTAGTCAATTCATGCATAATCCAAAGGAATCACATCTACAAGCTATTCATCGAGTCCTACACTACTTAAAAGGTAGTCCGGAAAGGGAATACTTTTCAAGAGAAGCCCAAATCTCAAGCTCGAGGCTTATACAGATGCTGATTATGCAGGCTCAATAGTTGATAGGAGGTCTACAACTGGTTATTGTACCTTCCTTGGAGGTAATTTGGTAACTTGGAGGAGTAAAAAACAAAATGTGGTGGCAAGATCAAGTGCAGAATCTGAGTTTAGGGCAGCGGCTCAAGGAATATGTGAGTTATTATGGATTAAGATCATTCTTGATGACTTGAAGATTGAGTGGCAAAGTCCTATGAAGTTATTTTGTGACAATAAGTCTGCAATTAATATTGCTCATAATCCTGTGCAGCATGACAGGACAAAACATATTGAGATTGATAGGCACTTCATCAAGGAGAAACTTGAAGAAGGGTTGATTTGTTTGTCTTATGTTCCTTCAGGACAGCAAGTGGCGGATGTCTTGACCAAAGGGCTTAATGGTGGAAGTTTTCATGAGCTAATTTCCAAGCTGGGAATGGAAGATATCTATTCACCAGCTTGAGGGGGAGTGTTGAGCTGTAAATAGATATTATATTGCTGTAAATACATAGGATTTTTTAGGAGGTTTTTTATTCTGATTTGATTCTGATCAAATCCCACACATCATGGGATTATAGTTGTTAACCCACAAATCGTGGGATTTTAGTTTTTCTCCTTTTTTAAATTTCTTTCCTTTATTTTTGTTTGTTAGGATTTATCTGTGTATTAGCCTATAAATACAGCATTGTAAAGCACCAGAAGATATGAATGAGAATAACAATTTCTCTCCATCTAAAATTTCTCACTTCTAATCAAAATCATCCCAGATAGCACCCTTTTCTGTAGGAAGCAAACCTCCTGATGACTTCAGATCGATGAGCTTCATAATTAGATTGCATTGAGGGAAGATTCATGAGATAAAACAGGCACATGCTAATTACCTGAAAGTCTTGCTCTTGCTTCTGTTGTTCAGCTTGCAACCTCACAATTGTGCTCAATAACTCCCCGACCATGGACTCAATACACTCGTTCAGTGCTTAGCCAGAGCCTCCCCCAAGAAAAAGCACCCAACATGGCCATGCTATCATCTTCACCTAAACAATTTCAGCAAACCAGCTTCCAACAATGCAACAAATGCATGACAAGGACAATCTGCGTCACGGTTGAAATAAAATGCCAGGTGACCCAATAACAATTAATTTGACAAACCTCTTTCCCCTTTCCCCTTTCTTGTACCCAAGACTTTTTACCATTAGAGAATGTGCACAGCACTTTGAAAGGACACAAGACTGTCAAGAAGAATAGGCATTAAGTGGTAACAATGGGGAAACCCACAAGTAGAAAGCAAACAAAACTATCAACATTGCAAGTGTGATTTTTGGTCCTTAATCAAGTATATAGCAAAGATGCATTGATTAGTTGTCAATAGTGCAAGAAATAATAAGAGATAAAGGATTATACTCAGCTAAACAGAGCAATTGGCAGTATGATCACTTAATACAGTTTCCATCACTGCAATTAGGCAGGAATTAACATTCCTAGCAAATCTTACAGAACATGAAACAAGAAATTATGAGCTTGTAAATGAAAAATAAAAATATTCTGCCTTGTAGTGTTTAACATCCTAACCGACAATGGAAGTGCCTATAAAACATCACAGACCAAAATTCTACAAATCCAATACAGGAGGACAAAACTGCAAAAATGAATTGCTCTTATTTCCAACTAATGTTCATCTGAGTTTTTCCTCTTCTTTGACTTCTTATTCGGACGCTCCATCAAACCATCTTCTACTCGCCCCTCTTCAATCTCCTCACGCTCTCTCTTTTTCTTAGAATTCTCTCGCTCTTTTGCTACAACCCCATTATCCTGTAAACTACTGCCATCTCCTCGCTTTCTCTTTTTCTTCTTCTTACTCGACTGCTCCGAGGAAGCCTCTCCACCTTTCTCTTCCCCTTCATTGCTCTCACCCACCTTCTTCTTTGCCTTGTCAACAGCTATTACTGTGCCATCATTCCTCACCCCATCTTCCATCCCATTTTCAACTAGATCGCCCTTCTCATCCTTCCAATTCTGCTGCTGCTTTTTATTTTTCTTCTTTTCACCTGCTACACCAGCATTACTCAGGTTTCCAAAAACTTCATCCAGAACCTCACTGGCTAAATGGCTGTCACCTTTGGTCGCCCTGTCAATAACATTTCCATCATTTTCCCCAAGATTACCAGTATGATCTGCATCCACCTTCTTCTTCTTTGACTTCTTTTCCTTTTTCCTATTGCCACCAAAACTCTCATGATCCCCATGACTCGGCTCTTCACTGACGTCATCCGCTACAGTCTGTCTCGTGCCACACTCAGCTCAGTCTCCTGAGGCAGCTCTTTAGTAAAATCTAATTCACGGTGCTTGCTTTTCCGTTCAGATTTAGGGGCCTTTAGTTCCTTGTGCAAATGAACCAGCTCATCAAAGGCAGTGGAAGCACGCTGAATATAAGCGCTAATAGCATGGGAAGCACCGTTCTCGACTGTCACAAACTTGGAGAGGATCTTGGCAGCTTTTGGGAGAGATATCGGCTTGGAGGAAACAACTTGGCCTGAGATCGGCTTAAGTCTACTAACAGGGTCCATTTGTAACCTAATCCTATATTAGGAAAAGAAGTTGCCTCCAATTCAATAGTCTAGCACCGCACTTCCTGTTGAAACTGCAAGAAGAGAAAAATTAGGCTGAGTCCAGAGCCAGCACAAGTAAAGAAATACACATGACACACCCGGAGTCCATCCTTGCACTCACGCTAACGGGGTTTTTGGGTATAGATGCACAAGTGCAAAGCAAACAAGTTCGACGACTTCTCGACCAGTCTTTCTCCTTCTTGATCATAAAGTTCATTCCTTTACCTTAACTAACTAGCTATCCTTCATGGGTGAAAATTTCCCATAAAAAAGTGCAGAGATTTACTGATAGAAAACAAAGGACCCAAATACTAAAACCATGAAGAACAATCAAAACAAACTGTAAAGAAGCCATATATCTGCGCAAACTTGCACCACTCGAGTTCTCTTCGAAAATTTCTCATTTTTGTTCAGTTGGTAATAGCCAAAACATCTTAAAAGCATCGCAAGAGATGGGATTTAACCACCACAGCACTATACGCAATGATCCTGGAGTCCATCCTTGCACTTGCCCTAACTGGGTTTTGGATAAAATGCACCAGCGCAAAGCAAACTCATTTGACAACTTCTCAACCAGTCGTCTTTCTTCCCTCTCTTGATCATAAAGTTCATTCCTTTACCTTAACTAACTAGCAATCCTTCGTGGGACAAAATTTCCCATAAAAGTGCGGAGATTTACCAATAAAAACAAAGGACCCAAATACTTAAACCATGAAGAACAATCGAAACAAGCCACAAAGAAGCCAGATATCAACACAAACTTGCAACACTCAAGTTCTCTTCGAATATTTCTCTTTTTTGTTCAGTGTGTAGTAGCCAAAACATTTTAAAAGCATTGCAAGAGGTGGGATTTACCAACCAAGGCACTATTCGCAATGATCCTGGAGTCCATCCTCGCACTCACCCTACCTGGGTTTTTGGATAAAGATGCACAAGCACAAAGCAAACAAATTCGACAACTTCTCAACCAGTCTCTCTCTCTTGATCATAAAGTTCATTCCTTTGCCTCAACTAACTAGCTATCCTTCATGGGGCAAAATTACCCATAAAAAAGTGCAGAGATTTACTGATAAAAACAAAGGACCCCAATACTAAAACCACAAAGAACAATCGAAACAAGCCACAAAGAAGCCAGATATCAGTGCAAACTTGCAACACTCTAGTTCTCTTCGAAAATTTTCTTTTTTGTTCAGTTGGTAATAGCCAAAACATCCTTAAAGCATCGCAAGATATGGGATTTACCTACCAAAGTGCTATTCACAATGATCCAGGAATCCATCCTTGCACTCACCCTAACTGGGTCTTTAGATATAGATGCACAAGCGCAAAGCAAAAAAGTTTGATGACTTCTCGACCGGTCTCTCTCTCTCTCTCTCTTGATCATAAAGTTCGTTCCTTTACCATAACTAACTAGGCATCCTTCGTGGGGCGAAATTTCTCATAAAAAAGTGCAGAGATTTACCTATAAAAACAAAGGACCCAAATATCAAAACCACGAAGAACAATCGAAACAAACTGCAAAGAAGCCAGATATCGGCGCAAACTTGCGACACTCAAGTTCTCTTTGAAAATTTTCCTTTTTGTTCGGTTGGTAATAACCGCAACGTCCTAAAAGCATCGCAAGATATAGTATTTACCCACCAAAGCACTATTCGCGATGATCCTGGAGTCCATCCTTGCACTCGCCCTAACTGGGTTTTTGGATATAGATGCACAAGCACAAAGCAAACACGTTTGACGACTTCTCAACCAGTCTTTCTCTCTCTTGATCATAGAGTTCATTCCTTTACCTCAACTAACTAGCTATCCTTCGTCAGGCGAAATTTCCCATAAAAAGTTGCAAGGATTTACTGATAAAAGCAAAGGACCCATATACTAAAACCACGAAGAACAATGGCAACAAGCCGCAAAAAAAGCCAGATATCGGCGCAAACTTGCGACACTCAAGTTCTCTTCGAAATTTTCTCTTTTCCGTTTGGTGGGTAATAGCCGAAACATCCCAAAAGCATCGCGAAAGATGGGACTCACCCGCCAAAGCGGTATTCGCCATGATTTCATCTTTCGCTCGAGATTCATACGCACAAGAAGCCGAACCGAAACGCACTTCACCAAACAAAACTCGACGGCGAACGACGGATTCAGGAAACTGACCTCACGAAACTCTAGAAGGACCGACCCAGATCCATAAGAAGCAGGCGGCGGCGGAGCGTCCGGTTGTGCGCCGCCCTGTGCTGGTGGTGTTGGTGCGGTGCGGCGCGCGCGGCGGCGCGTTGCTCGCTCGGCGTGTGCTGAGGCAAGAGCTTTAGGTCTTCTCTTCAAAGTAAAGAAGAAGGAAAAACCGAGTATAAAAGGCTAAATAAAAAAGGGAACATAGTGAGAAAAATAAGGCAAAAAAAGAAAAGGAAAGGAAAGAGAGTTTTTTTTTTTTTTTTTATACTCTATTCTCACTCTAACATTCACTTTCATATTTACTTTTGCTCTCTTAAAACTTAATCGTTCCTACCACAATCTTCTAAGAAGGTGGAGATTTGAACCGCCACTTCCACAAAGGGTAGACATTGGAGCAAACTCTAATAGTTAAAAAAATAAAGAGTTTAGAAAAAGAGAAAGTCATCTACTCTTTCCAACTGGAATGTCCTTTAAATATGACTCAATGCCCCAACCTGTTAAAGTGAACATTGCATCACAATTACAACTGCTAAAGAAATTATCTATTGTTAGAGTAAAGCTAGATTTGCTGAGAATGGTCTACTAAATAGTACACAAAGACACCACTCGCTTGGGTGGTATTGCTAGTGGCGAGCTTCTCCTCTTAACACAAGAGGAAGAGTTCGATTCCCAGGCATCGCAAGGGTGACTTACGTGAGGCACGAGGGGTGATGGTAACTCATGTGCCTCCCTAGCGTTTATTCCGCTACGCTGTCGGCGTATGGTGCTTCCTTGGATCACCAAAAAAAATTAGTACATAAAGACTATATGTTTTCCAAAAAATGAATAATTTAAAAAATATTTTCATAAAAATGATTATTTATATTGCTTAATAAATAAATAAATAAATAAATAAATTTATCCACACAAATATTTAAACATAAATGCTGTCGATAATGAAGACATTATTCATCAATTAATTATTTCAAGAGATACAAAAGATTACTTTTGCGAAATTATTTACCATATTTTTTATTCACAAAATAAACAGATCTTAAATTGGGACTTTCTTTTTTAAATGTTACCATACCAAGGGCATGGCTTGCCATTGGCCAGTTGACAACGACCATTCCGAACTCATTTGTATATATTCAGAGTGTTACAATGTGGTGTTTCTTTTGCTATTTTTCTATATATTTGTCTGAGTGCCTTGATTGTTAGATATTTAGTAGTGGCGTTGGCCGCTCACATTTTTTGATAAATTTAAGGATTGAATTTGACCGGATTAGTGAATGTTATTGAATTAAGAGTCTGCTAACGCAAGCGGTTTTGTGGTTAGATTTTCCTATATCAAACCTAGAAGTCTTATTTACGGGGCCAGCGTTGCTGACGCTTAGAATTTTGGGGCCGTGATAGCCTTAAGATGGTCTCCTAGCTTGGATTGTTTCCTTACTATTTTATTCAAAGTATTTTGGGCCTAGAGTACCTGGATGCTATGTGTTTATAGTAACCTGCGGAATGTGCATGTCTATACTTCTCTACATTTTGTGTAATTATTGTACATATAGAAAAGAGACGATATTACTGGATATGGTAAAGTATAAATAAAAACCTTGTATGTTTTGTTTCTATAATTATGTAAATGAGTCTTAAACTGTGTTTGTTTCAAGGAAAATTGATGATTTGGAAAATGTTCTTCAAAAAAAGATTGCTTGTGTCACTTACAAAAATGAAAAAAATTCATCACTCACGGAAATGTTTAAATATAAACTGATGTCGATAATGAAAATATTTTTTGTTAATCAATTATTTTAAGTAATATAAGCAATCATTTTGTCATTCATTTTTTATAAAACAAATAGAGCTTCCACTATTGGAGATTTGGCAATGCAAAGGATTTGAACAATTTTTATGATTTTTGTTCGTGAATAAAAACCATTTTTAAAATGTTTAGTTCCCCATTATAAATACAAGGAGTTTAATACAGCAATTTCTTGAACTTTGTACAAAGTAATTTGGGCCTAGAGTACTTGGATGCTATATGTTTATATAGTAGCATGTGGAATGTATTTTAAGCATTTAAGTGATCGTTTTTTCCTTAATTTGACACTTAAATGAGCTAACAAAAGTTTTTTGGTACTAAAGTAACCATTATACAAATCTTTTGACACTTCTAATATTCTTTTGCCATAGTATGGGTGAGTCCATGCGAAGCGTGCCAAAAGAGTATTTGCACTAGTTTAACAACCCATTAAATACTCTCAACTTTCATCTCGGGAGGGTTGTGACAACTACTTTCAAGGATAAAGAATTGAGTTCCTAATTTCCTTGTATCAATAAAAATTATGTAACCTCATTCTTTGGCTATCAAAAGACCTTTAAAAAGCTCAAACAAACTGATCTACACTTCGAACATAAATCTATCATCATTACGGTATTTCCTACCGTATCTTTTTCCAAGAGAGAGAAAGAGTCCTCTGGGCCCATTTGGTTTAGCTTTTGGGGAATGCATTTGCAAAAATACAAATACCTTTGGATAAATAGGGTTTTCTGAAATGCAAATAACGTCTGGTAAAATTTATATTGAGAAACAACTTTGGCCAAAATATTGTTTGGTAAAATTTGCATTTGTAAATGACTTTTATTAAATTAAAACAAATATTTGTATTTTTTTTTTTTTTTGAAGTCCGGCCATTGAACTGTTGGATTTGGAGGCCAAATGGTCGAATCTGGCCCTCGAACGGTCATTAGAGTCGGGCGACCTCAAGCAACGGCCACCTGAGGTCGCGCAACCCTAGGCACGACCTCAGGCCTCAAGCGGCCGCCTAGGTCGCACGATTCAGGCCATTAGTCACTTGGGTCACATGACCAAGGTGTCGCTTGAGGTCAGGCGACCTCAAGCAATAGTCATCGACATGTCACCGGCATGCACAAGGCCTTGGCCAATTGTCGTTGGCCTCCAATCGGCTTCTCCATCTTCTCCGGTGAACAGTAACCAGAACTTGCATTCTGAAAAATGCAAGTTCCCAAACGACTTATAGACCTGCTTTGGACTAAGATCCCTTAGTGTTATTTGGAGATGTAATTGCATCTCACCAAAGTCCCCCAAAAAATCGAACCAAACACGTTTGCATTTAGCCAAATGACTTTAGAGTTTCAAAGCCCATTCCCAAAGCGAAACCAAACGAGGCCATATCCTCTAGGGGATGACACAAACTAGTCTGATCATATATCAAATTGTATACATGTCAACAACCACAAAAAGGAGAAATAATTCAATAAACCTTATTTAATTAGAATTATATATTTATGTGAGAATTTCACACCAAACAGGCCTCTACTCCATATATCCTGGTAAAGGGAGTGTTCATCCCGACGAATTCTGAGGACTGCAATAGTCGTATTGGCCAGTTTTCCAGTCAATCACACGGATCATTTGGTAGGATGAGGTATCAACAATTGTGTCCGCATCCGAAAACATCTCTTTTTTTGTACATAAACATCATAGTAGTGAAATTGACCCGGCCACTAAAAGTTACAAAAGAACAGTGTGTTTCTTATGAGGGGCCAAAATGAAAATTCTCATTTTATCCCAGGAGCAAGATCATGGAAGCCGAGATCATTGTGTTTGGATTTGCAATGGACCGGGAGTCACCCCCCGGGCGACTTGTTAATGAGTTCAACATGAACTTTAGAGTGCCTTGACACATTATTATGTTCAGCAGCTTAACCCGCAAAGCAAAACAATACGAAGGAAACCAAGGACGCCAAAATGAGCCTTGTTTGTTTACCCACCTTTCAGAAGGAAAATGATGATTGTTTTGTAAAGTAAATAAAAAAAACAAATCCTGATTAAGCAAATGTGTTATGCGTTTTGAGTAATATAATAAGTCTGGGACAAGTTTTTTTTTTTTTCCTTTTTGACCATGTTCTAATTAATTTAAAGGAGGAAGATGATGCTTGTTTTGTAAAGTGAATAAGAAAAAAAAATTATATCTAAGTAAGCAGATGGGTTATCCATATCTTTGAAAAATAAATAATCTTGCCAATTTGTTTTTTCCTTTTTGACCAATGTAAAGATAAAGGATTTTTCCATGATAATTTTCTAGGAACATTTTTATAATTTTTAATTATTTTTTCCTGTCTTTTTAAATAATTTTTATGTTTTTCTTCTTTCCTCTTCTATCATTCTCTAATAAAATTTTATTAAATAGTATGCTATACTAATATACCTAAAATATGTAATAAATATAAATAAAAATTTATACTTATATATTGAATTTATATTAGAAGATAGAATTAAATTCAAATATAAAAATACAAATAACATTAAATTGAAAAACTAATTTTTCATTAATTTTCGTTATTTTAAATTTCTTATATTAGAATTCAAATATTATTTATTTTGAAATATAATTTTAATTTTATTAATTGAAGAATTTTCTTATTCAATAAAAGTAGCTTTGTTATTATGGATATTAGAACCATATCCACATTTATCTCACATTTCCTATGGGATAATTTTATCCACTCTATATCCCTCTTATATCCAACTTTATCCTATCTTAAGTAAGCACCAAATGCAGAACATGATAAATTTTATCATATCCTAAATTTTAATCCGATTGCCAAATGCAACTTTCAAGATTTGGGGATAAAAGGACTCAAAATAATTTTTATGACTTTTGTTACCAAATAAAAACTATTGTTAAAGTGTTTAATTCCCCACAATAAATATTGTACTGTTATGAGGAATATACTTCCAGGATTAACATAACCACAAGGAGTTTAATACAGCAACGTTTTGAACTTCTTCCAATGGCTTCCCTGGGAAAAGATGGAGCGAAAGAGAGCGTACGCTGAGAAGAAAAGAATTTCAGATATTGACTTAAACAAAATAATAACAATAATGATGGATAACGATACAAACATACATATCCATTTGTTTTAGGATCCTAGGTTATAAATTAGAAATGTGACTTTCAGATTTTATTGATCAATCGCAATCACCAAAAATCTTAAATCAATGTCGAATATGTCTCTTGGAACTATACATATATATAACCACAAAATGGTTTTGGAATTTAGTTTCTAGAAATAAACTTAACCCTAAAAAGTAAAACCCGCATTAGGAATTTCTATCGATAATTTCCAAGTACCAAGTGCTAACCTTTGACTCCAAATAATGAGAATTCTTATATGGTTTGCAGTTAATGTTTTGCTGGGAACAATTTTTGCTTAGAAATGATTTTTTTATTATTATGTTCCTTCGATGAATATCTTAGCATTTCAAAGCATTTGGTAAATGTCTAAAATTTCTATTACCAAGATAGAATTGCATTTGATAAAACCTCAAATTCTTTTGTGATTTAAAATTTCTTTAGATTTTTTTAATAATTTTATTACATTTTTATTTTTTTCCTTTTTGCTATCCATTTCTTGTTCTACTTCATCCTTGGCCCAACGACCTCGTCAGAGTGTCACTAACCTAGCTGAGGTCGGCAACCGGCCAACGGATGAAGGAAAAGAAGGAAAGGAAAAAAGAAGAGAAGAAAACAAAAGAGGAAAATAAATAAAATATACTTAACTTTGGAGTTGTTCCAAAGAACAAAGAAACAACTTTGTATTCCTTCTTGATTTGATTCCAAATCTATTCTCGGGAACAACTTTGTTCTCGGGAACAATTTTGTCCAGACCTACCCCTCGGAAGAAGGGGGTATGTTTAACGGTATTGCCTAAAAGACGAACTTAAGGCCCATGATTAGGCATGGGCTATCCTAAGCCCATACTTTACGCGACATTGATGTATTCTTAAGAATTTCACGATAAGAAGTCGCCACTAGCCTATTGAGATCAACTAAAAACTAAGTGATATATGTGAGTGTACCTCACTTCTTACACAACTAGAGAATCTAGAATTAAGGACTTGATTACACTAATTAACCAATTAGTGCCATTTCGGTACATAATCTTGTTCATTTTAAGAGAAGAGATTTTTGTTAGGTAGTCTGGATTAATTTTACACCTATCTACTTACATATGAGGTGATCATGCGAGTGGGCAATCATTAGATTAATAATTATAGCTACAAAGATTATAATTGCAGTAAAATTGAGCACGGGTAATTAAACATTTGCAAACGAATTAAATATGCAAATTAAACATACGATATAATCAATACATAGGCAAATAAAGGCCTAATTACACTAAGAAGGCAATACATTGCGATTCCCAACCAAACCCTGCATTTTTTAGATTTTCAAATTTTTATTTTCGAAAAAAATATTATTATTATTATTTTTATGATTTTTGGGCAGATTAGGTCGAACCCACTCGGGTCAAACCCACTTGAGGGTGGGCCGGTTAGCCCGCCCGTAAGGGCCATGATTGGGCCTAATTAGGGTGGCCCAATCCTCTTGTAAGTGGGCTCCCCTGTGGGCCCACACAGAAAAAAAAAAAAAAAAGGCCAAGTGGGCCATATCACAGATCTGGCCCAACTCGGCCTGCCATATGCTCTACGACCATTCGGTCATGACTAGAGGAGGCCATGATGGCGTGCAGCTCTAGTGGGGTTCTCCAAGGAAGGCAACGGTGGCTGGTGTAGGTCAGGGGCTCGTCGGAGGTGGCAAAGAGGTCGGTCGAGGCTCTAAACGATAGAACTATACGTGGGCTTCGACTGGGCATTTTAGGGAGCATGTGGAAGGCGTTCTGGGAAGCGGGCGTTTTGACGCTCGACCGAGGCTCAAGCATGAGCCTAGACCGCCGATGAGGCACACCAAAGCCACAAAAAGTGTAATGGTACGGGTAGGGGGGCCGAAGCTCGCTCAAAGTGGTTGAGGTGAGCTCTAACCGGCTAGGTTTCGGGAGTGCACGCAAGGTGTTCAATAAAACGCCTACCTAGATTCTGGAGGAAATGGCGGCGGTCGGTGGCTTTGAGATGCGTTGGTGGCGGTAGCGGTGACCTAGAGATGCGTCGGCAGCGGTAGCCTCAGTCCATTCTCCCTGCTTCTCCTCTCGTTTCCTCCCTAGTGGCCCCTGTTCTGTGTTCTCTCCCTCTTGGTTACTCTCCATGCCTTTGCCTTTCCTCCCTCAATCCCTATCCTGTCCCCTCCTTCTTCTCTACTCTACTCTACTCTCTTTTCTCTTGCTACCTCTGCTCCTGCTCCTGTCTTTTCTTTATAGGTTCACACACGAAAGGCAAGAGGAGGAAGAAGGTTGGGGCACGGGCCGGGCTGAAAGGAAGAGGAGGATGGGCCGCGCGAGGGAGAGGAGGTTGGGCTGGGCCTAAGACAAGGGAAAAGAAACAAAGGAGGGCCAAGTTGGGCGAGGCCGAATTTGGCCCAACCTGGCTCCTTAGCACGTTTTTTTCTTTTGTTTTCTTTTCGTTTTTTTTTCCCTTCTTTTTCTCTTTTTTTGTTAATTAATTAATTTTTTTACTATTTTTTTTTGTATATGTATATGAATTAAAAGACAAATTAGGTGTCAATAACTGCCCCTCTTTGAATGTAGTCTCGAAGAGATTGCATTAAAAAATAGAAGATACCTAAATTATTTCAATGGTAAAGAGATCCTAGGTGCATAGGCTCACACCAAGTCGAGCTATGGAAGCACATCATGTCCATAAGAGAAAGAAAGACCTTGGACTACAAAAGCACACCGTGTCATAAAAAAAAAAAAAAAAAAAAAAAAAAGAGACCCCGGGCTATAGAAGCACGCCGTGTCATAGGAAAGAGAGATTCCAAGCTACAGAAGCACACCGTGTCGTAAGAAAAGGAGAGAGAATCTAAGCTATAGAAGCACGTCATGTCATAGGAAAGAGAGGCTCTGAGTTATAGAAACACACCGTGTCACAAGAAAAAGAGACCCCGGGTTATATAAGCACGCCATGTCATAGGAAAGATAAATTTTGGACTACAGAAGTGCGCCATGTCATAGGAAGAAAATGAGACCTCAAGCTATAGAACCACACTGTGTCATAGAAAGAATGAAAGAAATGAAGTCTCGTCGTGTAACAATGAGTTTTGATTGGGTTGAAAATATATGATTTGAGGAAAACCCATGAACCTTGTAGATAACATGGTTTAAGTCAGACTATGAACATTTGGAAACTGCATGGTTTAAGGCTGAACATGAACCTTGTAGATGACATGGTTTAAGGCTGACCATGAACCTTTGAAGACGGCATGGTTTAAGGTTAACCTTGAACCTTGTAAATGATATGATTTGAGGCTGACCATGAACTTTTGGAGATTACATGGTTTAAAGCTGACCATGAACCTTTGGAAATGGCATGGTTTAAGGCTAACCATGAATCTTGTAAATAACATGATTTAAGGCTAACTATGAACTTTTGGAGATGACATGGTTTAAAGCTAATCATGAACCTTTGGAGACGGCATGGTTTAAGACTAATCATGAACCTTGTAGATGACATGGTTTGAGGCTAACCATGAACCTTTGGAGATGGCATGGTTTAAGGCTGATTATGAGCCTTGTAAATGACATGGTTTGAGGCTAACCATAAACCTTTGGAGATGACATGGTTTAAGGATGACCATGAACCTTTAGAGACAGCATGGTTTAAGACTGACCATGAACCTTGTAGATGACATGGTTTAAGGCTGACTATGAACCTTTGGTTTTTAGGGAAGTACCTACTAACTCCTTGAAAACTGCATGGCTTCATTAGGGATTTATGTCAAATTCAACTTGAGCAACTGTCATTAAGGACATCATCAAGAGACGTATTGGCAATATTGCAGCATTAATTGAACAAGCTAATCAAGCTAAGTCTAATTGCTTAAAAAAAAAAACATTTGATGTCAATCAGCATCACGTGGCACAGAACTATCATCTTATTCGAATGTATCATAAATCATCAAATTCTTTGGGAGTCAGGTTCTTATCAAAACGGCTTCAACTCTTGACAAAGGCTTATTAAACATGCCAAGCTAGAGCTTCTTAGTCAGAAAGGGTTTCTCACATACTCTCAACAAAATGGCTGCTTAATCCTATTCATTCGCGTGGGAAGTAACTAATTACTGAGAATATCTCACATAACCTATGTTAAAGGCTTTCAAAAACATTTGTGATGAGCATAATTTGATCGATAAAAAAAGTCTTTTGAAAGGACCGCAATATAAGTTTGGTCATGGGCTTATACAAAGGGATCATTACTTTGAGGCTAATAAAGGAATATTTGTCACTATCTTCATCAAGTTTATAAGTCGAGAACTTGGAAGATAAGACAAGATAGAATTGCTTCAAGTAGTAGCTTCTTTGTGGCATTCTTATTTTTACTCGAACCATCCTAATCAGAAGAGACTTCGGAAGAGGGTTGTAATGTTGGCTCATGAAAGGCTCGAAAGGCTTAAAATTTTCAAGAGGTTTTTAAGAGTTGGTGATCATCATGACATCATGACTAGGTCACTCGATCTTTTGAAATCATTTAGCTTTCGAAACATAATACATTTCGAAAGTCTCTTGACTAAACATTTTTGCATGGGAGCTTTGCTCATTTCTCTAATTTCCTTTGCACTTGCGATATATATATATATTTATTTTAGGGCATTTGGACTTTGATAATTTTTCTTTCACATAAGATGCAGCATTTTGGCTTTTTTTCTTGACAAGCATTGGTCTTACTTTTACCAGGCACACTTATGCCTCCTAATTTTGTCGAACTTTTTACTCTTTGAACTTTTAGAGCTCTTATGACTTTCAAGATGCTTTTCATATTTTCTTGTAAATGTCAATTGTATGTGGTCAATCCTTATGTCTTGCCCCAGTGAAAGGAGATGATCACCACTTGGGATTCAAAAATAAGCAAATAAGCCCAAATTGGTTAAAGCAACGGGTATCAATGTTTGGGTAAAGAAGGAAATGCTCTTCTTCACCTTGGGATGAGTCAAGCTTTGATGAGAATTTCTCTAAAGTTATCACTAGAAGATTGATGCCAATGAAAGTAATAGAATATTTCTCAATCTTTCGCTTTACAATACGAACATAACCTCCTATGCTACCCCAATGTAGGGTCATTCTCAACAGGGGTATTTTGAATGATCATATTTATTCGGCCCAAAGGGCTAGCAAGAGATTAGTACGGTGCTTGGGATTGATTAAGGAAACACCTTTATCATTTTGATCTTTGTGCTCAATGCAAATGAATCATTTGTCCTAAGAGAATGTCACTTTTCACTCAACTCTAAATAGTGTTTGAAGGATGTGTTTGGAAATGGCTTGCCTTTCTTCATCCTAAGCACTTCTTGTTTGGTATGGTTAACGTCTCTATTTCACTTTGCTGAGATCATTTGAGTAGATCAATAGCCATAGGCAAATTTGATTCAAAATGAATAACCCACAAAACGAGAAAACAATTTTGAAATAAAAAGGATGTTCAAAAAGCTTGTAGAAAGTTTTTTTCTTTTTTCAATTATTCATTTTTGTGCTTTTTTCTAAGAAAGTGCCAAAGGTTCATTTTTGTAAGGGTTAATATCGGCAAAAGAACGCTTCAAGTGCCATAACTTTGGCCAAAGGGACACTTAAGTGCCATAACTTACGAAATGTACACTTAAGTGTCAAATTCGAAAAAAAACGGATCACTTGAGTGTCACTCCGGCCAAAGTCCGGCCAAAATGCCAACGTGGCGTTTTTCCGGTGAAGCGCGCCCAAAATGACGCCATTTTGCATGCTGACGTGGCCAAAATGGCGTCGTTTTGGGCTGACGTGGCAAAAAGAAAATTAAAAATTTAATTAAATTAATTTTAAAATTAAATTTAGTTAAAAATAATAATTTTAAAATTAAATTTATTTAAAATATTTTAAAAAATAATAATTTAAAAAACTTTAAAAAAATTAAAAAAAAAAAGGAATGGGGGAGGCGGGCCGAGGATCGGCCCTCGGCCCGCCGCCGCCGCCGCCCCGCCCCGCCGCCACGGAAAGGCCGGCGACGGCGGGGAGGGTCGGCCGGTCGCGGGCCACGCCGGGGCCGGCGACCCCCCGCCGGCGCGGCGAGGGCTCGCGAGCCCTCGCCCCGATTTGGGGGGAGGGTCACAGCCCTCGCCCGGATCCGGACGAGGGCCGCGCGCCCCCGGATCTAGCGGCGAGGGCTCGCGGCCCTCGCCCGAGATCCGCCGCGAGGGCTCGCGAGCCCTCGCCGCCGGTCAACCGGCGAGGGCCGCGAGCCCTCGCCCAAATCCAGCAGCGAGGGCTCGCGGCCCTCGCCCGATCCAGCGGGCGAGGGCTCGCGAGCCCTGCCGCCGGCTCGGCGGGGTCGCCGGCCCACGCCGAGGCCCGGCGACCCCGGTCGACCCTCCCCCGCCGTCGCCGGCTCTTCCCGGCGGCGGGGCGGGCGCGCGCAGCGAGGGCCGATCCTCGGCCGCCTCCCCCTCTTCCTTTTTTTTTTTTTTAAATTTTTTTAAAATTTTTAAATTTTTTTAAAGTTTTTTTTAATTTTTAAATATCATTTTTTAAAATATTTTAACTAAATTTAATTTTAAATTTAATTTATTTATTTATTTATTTATTTTGTTCCACGCCAGTCGAAACGACGTCGTTTTGGCCACGTCAACGTGCAAAACGGCGCCGTTTTGGCCGCGCTTCGCCGGAAAAACGCCACGTTGGAGTTTTGGCCGGATTTTGGCCGGATTGGCACTCAAGTGATCCCTTTTACTCCGATTTTGGCACTTAAGTGTACCTTTCGTAAGTTATGGCACTTAAGTGTCCCTTTGGGCAAAGTTAAGGCACTTGAGGGGTCCGCACGTCGGTTAATATCCTAAAAAACTCTAAACCGGTATACTTGCAATAAATTTACCCAAAACTATTTTTTTTTTACCACCAAAAACCCCAAACCGGTATATCTTAGACAAATTTACCAAAAAGTGGTACACTTGTGATAAATTTACCCTCTATTAGTTTTCGTTAAATTTTAATTAAGTTAAATGATACATGATAATTGATTGGTATACTAATTTGAGATTTTATACTTCGTTTGTCACAGTTTACAATTTTTGTGATTTTTTTGTGGTATTAATTTAATTTAGCGAAGGATATAATTGTCATAAATTCACTAGTTTTGGGTTTTTTTTAATGATCGAATAAATTAGTTCGTGGTAAATTTGTCTTAAATGTACAAGTTTAGGGTTTTTTATGGTCAGTCGGGATAAATTTGTCACAGGTGTACTAATTTGGGGTTTTTTATGGTCAAAAAAATAATTTGAGGTTAATTTGTCACAGGTGTACTAGTTTATGATTTTTCAGGGTATTAACCCTTTTTGTAATGGAAATTCTCCATTTTTTTATATTTAATTTTGAGAAGAATGGTACTTACCTACAACATGGTGACTCAGTAACCCTATAAAGAATGTGAAAGAATATGTTAGTGCAAAAATCTTTAGGGATTGAAATGTTGGAAATGATACATTATTAACCTTCACTCACTTTTATCCTTTGAGTGCTAACATTTCTTGGATTCAGCCTCGTGCATATTTGGTAACTCAACATTACCCTTCACTTGCATTTGCCTTTAAGTGTTTGATGTCTTCCTATCAAAGGAAAAAAGAATCATGTTAGAGACGCTATCAAAATGAGCAATTAGAATTGATACAATTTACCCTTCACATGTTTTTGTTCTTCAGGTATGAAGTTTGCCTGAAGTGGCTAGGATTGATTGAAAAATTACTATGTGGCCCTGATTTTATCCATGAAAAGCACTTATTTATTGTATACAATAATTTACAAAGTTCAATTCCTACTTTTTCAAATGCTCTTTTCAAAGAGAAGTTCAATTGACAAAGAGCTTGAAAATTTTAAATATGAATCGTTAGATGTGTTTTTCAAGATCTTGTTTTGAAAGGAGAGGGATTGCTCATTGTTTCCACATTTGAGGATATTGTTCTTTAGATACTTTGCCCATTTATTGCTTGCAAAGAAAAAATTGGACATGTTATTTCCTCGCTTGATTGGGAATCATTTAGGAACTATACACATCCCTTTACGCCAAAATGGACAGTAAAGTCTTAGCATGATTCCTTGATGGAAGGCGCTGCTTCTACGGTCAAGGTGCAATATTTTCCCCCATTTATCACCCTTTGTTTTGTTTAAGTATGTCCTCCAAATAAAGAAACTTCCTAGAACGGAATTCAACTTCATTCCGCCTCTATGGAAGATTGGCATCGACGAAGTCTCGACGCATGCTTGCTCCTCGAGTTCCATGAACCTACACTTTTATCTTTTAGAAGGAGTAAATGCTAATCTCAAATAAACTACTCATTCTACTTGAGAAAGCGACCACGTGAAAAGAGGGCATTAAGTAAAGCTTTCTCAAAACTCATTTTCAAAACATTTTGAAGGTAAACATAAAGGTTCGTGTGAAACACTTCTGAGTGTTTTTTTTTAAGGACGATTTTCACGAAATTGAATTCCATCATTAAAAAAATGTGAGTCGCGTGATTTACAAAAGCATCAATTGGATTCACAATCAAAACCCAAAATGGAAAACATGATTCTTAACAAAAATAAAAGCAATGATAAAATACAAGAAACTCTTGTATAAATAATAGTAAAAATCAACTCTTGTCCTAACTCTAGAATTCACTTCTCTATGTGGTCAAACATGAGATCGTCGAGGAGCATCACAAATAACTTGCAAAAAAGATGACAATGTTAGTATGTGAATGAAAAATTGATCTTTCAATGAGTTCGCCTATTATAGCAAAATTGAGATGACGGTTCATGCCCCCATAGTCCCTATTATGGGATTTTGGTATTTCACCAAGATTAGTCATAAGAGAAGGGGCATCTTTAAAAGATCGATCGACGGCTATCAATCGAATGTCCACTCTATTCCAAAAGTTTCATATGCAAAAGTGGCATTGATTTGTGATTTTACTCCTAGAAAATGAAGTGACTTCTATTTTAAGAAATTTATACACAAAATGTGATTTGCATTTCAGTCCCAAAATTTGAGGAGGGAATTTGATTAAAAATGCAATTTCAATTTTTGTGCCCTAATATAATTGCAACTTGAAAGTTTTTTTTTTTTTTTTTTTGAAAATGTGATTTTGAGCCAATAACTAGAAATTTAAACAAAACCATGTGTTCCACAAGGCCAATCAAAGTGTTTAGAACTTGCATTCAATATTCACTTATCAAGAGTGATTGCCAATTTTTTCAATTATAAGCTTACATAACTGAGGACAATCGATTGGTCTCTGCGAATTTCTAAATGAAAATTCAATTAAAAAAAGCAAATAAAAAGAATAATGATACTTACAATAGGGGCAACTTTTCTCTCTGTTTTTTATTTTTTATTTTTTATTATTACATAGACATGCACATGAGATGTAGTGCGACTTCTATTCTATAAAAGTCAAAATGAAGTCATAGGATCACCGAACCGAACCAACAAGATCACAGGTAGGTTGTGTTATCCATGACTCTGGCTTCATCAAAGAACCAACCTGTGTTGCATGATTACAGATCAAGGTGGGGACCTTTGATATCAGGAAGGAAATTTTGGGGTTGAGATAGGCGACTCGTACTACATGGTTATAGTTGGAGCGGTATCCACCTCAACATCATCCTAAGTGAGCCTATGCAGTCCAAGTTCGGCGGCAAGTAATGTGTGCCATGGTGTAGTGCAATGCAGGGATGCAGGCATGAGACAATTAATAAGCAAGCAACACTTCGTACACAAATAAACCATTCATTCATTCATACATCTCCCTACAAAACAATGGTCAACAATCACTTCCCCTTATACCTCTCATTTAGCATGAATATTTAGCAACTGACATGTTAGGGATGTATCTTGGATCATTGCTACCAAACAAAATTTCTTTTCAAACAAGATAGATTTAAGCCTAAGTCCTCTAAGGTTTAAACTAATTCCCCAACGGAGTCGCCAAGTTGTCACAACCTACCCCTTGGGGGAAGGGGATATGTTTAGGGGTATTGCCTAAAAGACGGATCTAAGACCCATGATTAGACACAAGCTCTCATAATCCCATATCTCGCGCGATATTAGGGTATTCTTAAGAATTTCACAATAAGAAGTCGCCACTAGTCTATTGGGGTCAGCTAGAAATCAAGTGAGATATGGGAGTGTACCTCACTTCCTACGCAACTAAATAACCTAGGGTCGAGGACTTGATTACACTAATTAACCAATTAGTGCTATTTCGGTACTTGATCTTCTTTATTTTAAAAGAAAAGATTTTTGTTAAGTAGTTTGGATTGATTTTACACTTATCTAATAACATGTGAGGTGATCATGCAAGTGTGCAATTATTAAAATAATAATTATAGCTACAAAAATTCTAATTGCAGTAAAATTGAGTATGTATAATTAAATATTCGCAAACGTAATTAAATATGTAAATTAAACATGCGATATAATCAAAATATGTACATATAAAACCTTATTACACTAAGAAGGCAATACATGGTGATTCCCAACCAAACTCTGCATTTTTTTTTTCAAATTTTTTCAAAAAAAATATATATTATTTCTTTTTTGGGCGAACCAGGTGGGGTCTAGTCTGACCTGACCTGAGTCTGACCCAGTCAAGCGGGTCAGTCGGACTCGCTCGAGTTCGGCTCAATTGGGAGCGGATCGAGTCAAACCCGCCTGGGTCCGACCCTCTTGAGGGTGAGCCAATCAACCCGCTCGTAAAGGCCAGGATTGGGCCTAATCGGGGGGGCCCAATCCTCTTGTATGTGGGCTCCCCTACGGACCCACGCGAAAAAAGAAAGAAAAAATAAAAAAAGAAAGGTCGAGTGGGTCAGATCTGTGATGTGGCCTAACTCGGCCTACCCTCTAGCCTGCGACCACTCAAGGGGGGTTCTCCGAGGAGGGCAGTGGTGGCTGGCACCAGTCAAGGGCTCGTTGGAGGTAGCAAAGGGGTCGGTCGAGGCTCTAAACAACGGAGCTACGTGTGGGTTTCGGCTGGGCATTTTAGCATGCATGTGGAAGGCATTCTGGGAAGCAGGCATTTCAGTGCTTGGTCGAGGCCCTAGCACGAGTTCGAACTGCCGATGAGGCACGTTAGAGCCACGAGAAGTGCAATGGGACAGGTAGGGGGGTTGAAGCTCACTCGAAGTGGTCGGGGTGAGCTCTGGCCGGCTAGGTTTCGGTAGTGCATGCAAAGTGTTCAATAAAATGCCTACCTAGATTCCGGAGAAGTGGTGGCAGTCAACGGCTCTAAGACGCATCAGAGGCTGTAGCGATGGCCCGGATGCATGCGGCGATAGCCTTGGTCCGTTCTCCTCTCTCTTCCTCTTGTTTCCTCCATGGTAGCCCTTGTTCTATGTTCTCTCCCTCTCGGTTACTCTCTGTTCCTCCGCCTCTCTTCCCTCAGTCCCTGTCCTATCCCCTCCTTCTCTACTTTGCTCTGCTCTCTTTGCCCCTACTGCCTCTGCTCTTACTCTTGTCTTTTCTTTGCAAGTTCACACGCGAAAGGCAGGAAGAGGAAGAAGGTTGGGGCGCGGGTTGAGCTGAAAGGAAGAGGAGGCTGTTAACAAGTCTTTATTCTTTTTATTCTTTTTTTTTTTTATGTTCTGAGAACAAAAGAATATAATGAACTATTGTTTGGTGTTTGGCCAACTACCAAACAAGCTGTTATAGTAATTTTGTTTTTTCCTCCATTCTCTATCCAAGAATATTACTTTCTACCATAACAAGTACAAGTATTGATACCAACATTTTTCTTTGAGAGTTTCTCATGCATTTCACGAAAATTAGGGATCGAATTCGTTGATAACAACTAAATCTGACCCCTAAATAAAAAAAATATATATATTAGTATTGCACATTTTTATTCTTTACTCCATCCTTCTACATTTATAAATTAGAGATACATGTATTTAGGAATTGTATGTCCACGTTGAATTTAAACCTAGTCGAGTTTGTGTATTTCATTCAAATTGGGCTCTCTTAACTCATCGAATTCTTTAAATTTAATTCATTCGAACTTGGCTTGACTAAGTAGTTTGGGGGAAAATGACATTAAAAATGTCAAAAATTTCGTACAATACTCACTTTGGTGCTAATTTTTTTTTTCAAGTCACTTAAAATTCACACTTTAAAGAAAACAATCATTTAGATGCTAAATTTGATTAGAGTAGCTAGAAATCCAACGTGGTTTGCTAGTGTGCTCAATTAGCATATATACCCCTAAACGAGGTTGTCCACATGTTTTAACCCATATATAAACCCTAAAACAACCAATAAACAAAATCCCAATATTCAAAACCCTAAATCAACCATTAAACCAATTTCCCAAAAATTAACCCTAATTCAACCATTCAACACAATCGCACCAAGCTCCGAGCCCTAATTTTTCCCTTCGAGTTCTAATTCTTCATTCCATCCCAATTTTTTCAGCCAATTGAGCGAGTGAGAGAGGATGGATGAACCTTGAGCCAACGATGACATCGAACAGTAATGAAGGAGAGAAGACAAAATGTAACAATTCAATGCTAATGACTAAATGATGCCGAGTTTGATTTCTTAGGTGGACTTCGTGCAACATCATTTTTAGCCAAGCTAGCCACGTTGTTTCTATTATAAAAATGCTAATTAGCTTTAACATTTTAGGGTTAATATTGTGAAAAACTTCGAAATGGTACATGTATGATGAATTTATCCCAAACTAAATTGTAGGTTACCAAAAACCAAAAATTGATATAATTATAATAAATTTACTCAAAACTAATATGCATTTCCACGTGGACTTGTTATGTCAATTGAGTTATTGCCATATGTCATCCAGTTCCGCAATATCCAGCTAAAATTTGACAAAACCTAATTAATAGTAAATATGTGACGAGTATATTGGTTTTAGGTTTTTGTTGATAAAAAATTAATTTGTGATAAATTTGTCACATATATACTAGTTTGAAGTTTTTCATGATGTTAAACCAACATTTTATTATAAAAGCCACGGAATTTTTTTTGCCAAAATTTCTCACTAGAGGTACTTAAGTGATCATTTTTTCTATAATTTGATTCTTAGGTGATGTTGGAATTCAAGTCAACAGAAGACGACTTACCTGATTCTGATGCGTAAACAATAATTAACCCCAGAACGAACGTTGAATTGCAGATGAATCACGAACAAAACTATTTCACGTTGATCTAAATGCAATCACGAGGAAAGCACCCGATTTCCATGGCATAAATGCAAACTATTCTTGTAAAGATGAAATGGAACGCCTTGATGGAAAGGGGAGAGAAAAAGAAGCGTACGTTCTCTCTAAGCGTACGTTCTGTCAACAACAACCATCAATTGTTGTCTTCAAGAGGTTTTTATACATCTCCTTTCATACCTTTTCAATGATGTATTTCCATCGTAGCGTATCAAGGTGAAACAGTGCGTTCCAATCGCACCCCATCATGGACGTACCATTTAGTACAACATCTCCCATTTAGACATAGGGCCCGTTTAGTTCGGCTTTGAGGAAATGCTCTTGGGAGAATGCAAATACGTTTGAGGTAAAGGGGCTTTCCGAAATGCTAAACTGTTTGATAAACTATAACTAAAAAGTACTTTAAAGAAATGCAAAACTGTTTGATAAACATATATTTGAAAAGCCCTTTAGTGTGATCAAATTAAGTTTTAGTTTTAGTATTTTTAAAATTGCAAAAAAGAAACAATGACTATATAACCGTGGCGGCAACGTAGTGGTTGGACGCTGGTTCCTTTCATGAGAGGTCCAATGTTTGAATCCCTACGTCGTCTATCTTGTTAGAAAGGAACCCACGACTTACTCGGGGAGCAAGGGTGGTGGTGACTCTACTCCATCTAGAGTTTACTTCACCGTGAAGCAGCGCACGGAGGTTCCCTGGGTTACAAGAAAAACTAAAAAACAATGACTATATAACATTTTACATTTTCATGTTGAGAGTAATATAAAAGATATATATTAATAAATTTATTTAAAAATTATATTAAAATAAAATTGATTATATATTAGATGCAAAGCTCAACTTTTGGTCTAGGGTTCTTTTAGGTTTATTTTCAACTTTGAATATTTTTTTTAAATTATTGTAGTATTAATCATCTTCGTTAATTAATGATCATTCTAGTGTATTGATAAAAAGTTGGGCTATTGATTGTCAAAAGATAAAAATGACAAAAAAAAAGGTGAACCCAACATTTGCAAAGGGTTTTTATTATTTTAAATAAATAAATAAAAATAAAATCCAATGAAACTCCATCGCCTATCAATGGCGGTTGGGATGCGAGGAAAATGATCGGTTTAAAATAATAATAATAATAATAAAAGTCAATGGATGAATAGTAGAGGTGGACTTGCATTTCCGAAATGCTGAAAGCTCAAAGTAGGTCCCCCACATGCTTTGAGTTTTTAGCATTTCAAAGGACAATATTTGGCTAATGACACCTTCAAATGCTGAACCAAATGCCTAAATTTTTTCCCAATGAGCTTTCGGGGCTGAAAGCCCCTTGGGAATTCTGAACCAAATGGGGTCATGATAGGCTTAATAGCGCTCTATCAAAAATATAAGGCATTCAACATTTATTAACCTTACAAAACAATTCATACCGGCAAGTCGTGCGAGCAATGAGTACACTTGCACTTGAGAGCTCAAATTATGCACATGTTAGAGATGACATAATGGCTACAACCCCAAAAGAAATAAACAATTGATGTCTCGTAGTGTCCCAGACATATTTTGTTACATCAGTTCAAGTATAACTATCCCTTAAAGACTATAGTTGACTATTCTTAAAACACCATATATTTACAATTATATCCACAACCACAAAAAAAAAAAAATTATATAATTGGTCAACCAGTAAATACATATAATAAATGTAAAACAACAATAGTCTTCATTCGTACTCATGTCTCTCTCCATTTCAAAATAACTGATTTCCTAAACACATCCCATAAAGCCATATCCATTCATGACCGTCGTTAACATGTTAAAGTAGCAACATTGATCTTTTACTTCGAGAACATAGTCAGAAGTAACATAGGGCACAAAAATGAGTTAAATTATAAATTACCTCAAGGGTTCACACAATGAGTAAATAGGAATAATTTTACTCACATTCCTTTATCGACCGTACAATATACGTGTAGTATGAATTACATGTTATAATGGATTTCTCTTTCTATGAGAGCGTATGTCATATTAAATATATCCACTATACGGATTTTAGCCTAAACATAGTCACGTGCCTCTCACGTACTCATGTTTAGCTCGAGTGCTATATCATATTGCTTTCTGTAACGCCCAATTAAGTACTTACATCCGGCATCTTACAAACGTACATGTTTGTGGGACTATCATATTTGGTCTTATTATAAACAAATCACAGACCTAATCTTAACTCCAATTAAAACGACATATTTTATGTACTAAACTTGCTATTTAGTATTTATTTATACATAACGTCTCATCTCAATGTACTAACTATAGCACTTGAGGCGAATGCTCGTGTGAGTGAGTCAATTATTTCCTGCTGACATACTTTCCAATAATATGTGCGTGTAGTGCTAGTCTCATATTGTATTCATACTTATTCATAAAACATCAAGCCACTAATAAACAAAAAAGTATAATATATATGTTCAGAAATACATAAATCAATTATCCTCTACAATAACATATATCATATTTTACGTAATTCTAGTGACATTTTGTGGGTCAAGAATATGTCTCTAGGAACAGTTTTCGTAAATGAATCAACAACAATTCTATTGGTTGAAACATATTGTGGAATCTATTCTTTCTGTGCTATTATATCTCTTATGAAGTTGTTCTTTATGTGGATGTGCTTTGTCCTTCCATTATACTTGGGATCCTTTATATAGGTAATGGCTGCTTGACTATCGCAATAAACTATCGCCAGTCTTAGAACCTCAGTGATAGTGACTAAATTTTCTAAGAAACATTTTAGCCATACTACTTCATGCACCGCGGCAGAGTATGTGATAAATTCTACCTCCATTATAGATAAGGTCGTGCATGTCTGTTTCTTACTATTCCAAGAAATCGCACCTCTATTAAGCAAAAACGCCTATCCAGAAGTCGATTTACGCTCATCCAGGTTTTACCCCAATCGGTATTTGAATAGCTCAATATGTGTAAATTATTCCCTTGGTAACAAAGTCGATAGTCTATGGTACTCTTCAAGTATCTCAGGATCATTTTCAATACTTTCCAGTGTGCTTAACCGAGATTTGATTGATATTGGCTTACCAATTCCACGGCATGACATATGTCGGGTCTAGTACACATCATAGCATACATCAAACTTCCGACCGCATTAACGTAAGGAACAGTTCCCATCACTTTAATTTTTTCTAGAGTCTTAGGACACATCTTAGTACTTAGGCCTCCACCTTGGAGACATGGGTATCAATGGGATTACAATGCTGCATATTAAAATGTTCAATAATTTTTATTATATAAGACTCTTGTGATAAAATAAGGAGTTTCCTTGATCGATCTCTTTCAATCTTAACTCTTAATATATAAGCAGTTTCTCCCATATCTTTCATTTCAAAATTGGAGGACAACTATTTTTTTATGGTGATAACCAAAATCTTGTCATTTCTAACCAATAGAATATCGTCCACATAAAGTGATAAAATCACAAACTTATCTTCGGATTGCTTGACATATACACAGTGATCTTCTTCAATCATCGTGAAACCAAAAGTGGTTATGCCTAGATGAAAACAAAAATACCAATGTCTAGATGTTTGCTTAAGGCCATATATTGAGCAATGAAACTTGCAAATTTTATGCTATTGACTTTTAGCTATGAAATTTATTGGTTATTTCATATAAATTTCTTCATCTAATTCTCCATTGAGAAATGCCGTCTTTACATCAATTTGATGTAATTCAAGGTCCAAATGTGCAACGATGACTAAAATAAGGCGTATTGAGACAAACCTTACAACTACTGAAAATGTTTCCTCGTAATCTATATCTTCTTGTTGAGTATAATATTTCGCCATAAGGCGAGTCTTATACTTTTCAATGGATCCATCTGTCTTTCGCTTAATCTTGAAGACCCATTTGTTTCCAATGGCCTTATGATTTGGTGGTAGATCAACCAAATCCCAGATATGATTTGCCCTCATTGACTCTATTTCATCTTCCAAAGTTTTTCTCCATTCTTCCTTATTAGAGGATGAGAGAGTCTCTCGAACAGTCTTAGGCTCGGTGTCGTCTTTTTGAATAATCATAAATGTTCCCCCTTCAATCTCAAAACGATGATGGGAAATACTTTTACGGTTACTTTTACGCAATTGAATTTCTCTTGAATTCAATTCATCATGCAATGCAACACTCCCATTAAGTCTTGCATGTTGAGTTAAATGTTCATTTTCCTCAACAACATTAGTAGGTGTGCTATTAGGATCTTCCATCTCATATAATTGGAAGTTTTTATCAATCTCATCTCTAATAGGAAAATCATTCTCCAAGAACGTGACATCTCATGACTCAATTTCGATCACACTTCCATCAGCTTGTTCACCTATGAACACGTACCCTTTGAAGTGTTCAGAATATCTTAAAAGATATATTTCTTCCATCTAAGACCTAATTTGTCATATTTATGGGAAAAATCATTAACTAAGCTACACATTCTCATGGACGTAGACTACTCAAGTTTAGTTTTCTACCAGTCCATAATTCTTAAGTGGTGGAAGTGACTGATTTTAAGGGCACTCGGTTAAGTATATAGGCAGCAATCAATAATACATCTCCTCAATAGGAGATAGATAAATTTGCTTGCATCATCATAGACCTAACCATTTTCAATAGGATTCTATTCCTTCTCTCAGTCGCCCCATTTTGTTGTAGAATACCAAGAATAGTCAATTGTCATACAATTCCTTTTCATTACAAAGAACCTTGAATTGCTCAGATAGATACTCACGTCTTCGATCGGTTCTCAATGCCTTTATTGTTTGGTTCAACTGATTCTCTACCATTACTATATATCGTCTAAAACAGTCTAATGCTTCTACTTATGAGAGATCAGAAAGATACAACCGAAACGTGTAAAGTCATCTATGAAAGTGATGAAATATGAGGCTCCATACCTCACCCTCACATTCAAAGGACCGCAAATGTCAGAATGTATGAGTTGCAATGGAAATTCGGATCTAGTCACTTTATCGAATGGTTTTCTAATTGTTTTTCCCGCTAGACAATGTTCACATACGGGTAGATCAACATTAGTGAGTGACCCTAAAAGACCTACTCTAGCTAATCTTTGCATTATTTGCAACCCAATATGACATAATCTAGCATGCCAAGTACTTGCATCAATTTCAATATTATTAGAATATGCAATTAAATAAAAACAACTATCGATATTAATATTGTACTGATCATAATCAATGTCTAACACAATAAAACCATTTAATACATGACCTGAACCATAATAAGTTGTTCCATACAAAATGTCAACATAATCACTATGGAAATTCAATACATAACCTAAGCTAAGAAGAGCAATTACGAAGACCAAATTTTGTCAAATATCTGGAACATAAAGGATATCATGTAGGAATATATTTCGACCATTATGTAAAATTAATTTACATGTACCGATACCCTTCACTTCAATTCTTGAGTTATTCTCAACATATATCTATCTTCTTATAGGCTGAATCCAACGATACTTCACAAATGCTTCTCGGTCTCTAGCTAATGGGGTCTATTGCTCATGAGCCTACAGTCCACATTTAATGAGATTCACAAGCATTACAATGCTAGAAACAAAAGCATTACTTAAAGTAATTGAGTAATATGGTACCTCTTTCGACTCAATGCATTTACGAGCAAAGTGACCAATTTTACCACAATTGTAGCATTTCATCTTGACTTTATCCTTCTTCCCATTACACTTCTTGCGTTGGAAGGTTTTAGCTCTCTTAAGTGCATGATTAGTCTTCTTCCATTTGTTGTTAAATTGAGAATTCCTTTTGTGCTTGAAGCCTGAAGCTTTGCGTGAACTCGATTTAGCAACATAAGCATGGATAAAGAATCTCGCAGCTTCTAAGTGCTCATTCCTAATTCCAAATGACGCGCTATATCATCAAAGTGACAATATTCTGATTATGCATTATATTGATTTTCATATGCTCTTAATTGTTAGGAAGATACCTTATAACAGTCTAAACTTGATGTTCATCAGTAAAGAAGTGACCTGCCAATTTCAGCTCACGAATCATGTTTGACATGCTGCCTTATCATTACATTTTGGTGCTTTTGGAATGTGTCAAACTTAATGGTGAGTCTCCTTAGCTTAGTGGCATATGTACCTCCAAACTTATTTTTCAAGACAACCTACATAACTTGAGCTTTATCATAACGTTCAAACTTACACATGAGATCATCTTGCGTACAACTCAGCAATATGATGCAAACAATGCTATTTTTCTTTTTTTAAGTTTGATAAGCTTCTAGATCTCTCTTGTGTTGAGCTGAAGTCCCATGCTTAGGTTCATCTATGGTGTGGTTGAGGGTTTCCAAAACCTCTTACTCCTCAAGGATGTACTGAACTTTTCGTTGCCAAATATCATAATTGTCATTATTCAACTTCTCACTTTTATTGAAGGCAGCCACAATTGTTTTAGATGCCGAAACCATAATCAATTGTTATAACACATTGACATAAAAAAAACGTAAAATTAATACTAGCACACTTTACAGAGTCACATACACATTTAATTTGCAGCAAAGATAAACTAAATTAATGATAATTCAACAAAAGACATGGAAACAAAAGTTCACTATGTTCCAAATCAACTTCTATGTACGATTGTTTTATTATCATTAATTAGTTTAATTTGCACAAATTTTAAGTTCTACGCTAGAACTCTTTCAAATTCTACCAACCTACGAACTCCCACTAGGAAAAATAATTACATGACCTCATGTAATTTCTACATTTTTCTATTAACACAAAAGTATAGCATGATGTAAGCCAACGTACAAACAACAATCATGCTTCAATTATAATCAAAACCGCAATTCAACATGTAATGAAAAAATATGGATTTTCTACGATTGTTTGAATTTTTTTGGAACTAGAAAATTGCAAATATATTAAACTATATACATGCTACCATCGAACCAAGCTCCACTCAACATATGTGATATCATTTTCATAAATGCCAGCTACTGTATTTCCTAAAACTTAAGAAAATATAAGCTAAAAAAAATGAATAAACTATGAATTTGTACCTTAAAATACGCGTACATAAGGTTTCGTACACAATTTTATACATTTATAAAATTCAAATATCCAAAATAAATATACCATAGTATAGAGGACACTCATAAGAACCAAATGCCGCTGACCACCCTCCAATCGGAGCTGCCACGCGCCCACATGTGCCAGCAAGCCAAATGGCTCCTAGCCGGTACGACCAATCCAATCGGTTTGACCAGTGATCGGTCCAATCGATGACTGTTCCAACCCGTTTGATCGGTCTGACCATTGACCGGTCAACGATCGGGTCAGATCTCGGGTTGGGTCGGGTCACAGGTCAGTTCGCTGGCCGGTGACCAACCGGCCAACTGCCATCGGCGATGACGTCATTGATGACGTCATCCGGCAACCAACCATTGGGTGGCGTCACAACGACGTCATCACATGCTGGTTTGCTGACCGGCGTGTGTTGCGCACATGCCGATTTGCCGACTTAGCGTGTGTTGTGCATGTGCTGGTTCGCCGACCGGCGCATGTTGCGTACGTGCTAGCATTCCCAGTGCTTTAGGCATGCGACGCCCACGTGCAGCGGCTTCTAGCCGCGCACGTGGGCGCGTCCAGCATCATCCGGCAGCATTCGACCCACTGTTGGATTCATCTCAACGAATACTTTCACCCTACACATTTGAAAATTGATTTTGGCCAAAAAAATATTCCGAAAAATGGCCAAATCCATACGTGTGTGCGTGACCTCAAACCCTTTCTTCGCTTTGGTTCTATTTTGAGGATTTAGATTGCAATTCCGAGTGATAAACATCCAAAATAGAATAGAATTCAATCTCTTGCTCTCGATATCATGTGGTAAACGAAAAAAAAAAAAAATCGATGAAAACAAGGTAGAAAACACGACCAGGCTCTGATATCAATGTTGGAATTCAAATCGGCGGAAGACGACTTACTTGATTTCGATGCGTAAACAATAATTAACCTCGGAATGAACGTTGAATTGCGGATGAATCACAAACAAAACTATTTCAAATTGGTCTAAATGCAATCACAAAGAAAGCACCTGATTTCCACTGCGTAAATGCAAACTGTTCTCGTAAAGATGAAATGGAACGCCTTGATGGAAAGGGAAGAGAAAAATGAGCGTACGTTCTCTCTAAATGTACGATTTGTCAACAACAACCATCAATGGTTGTTTTTAGGAGGTTTTTATACATCTCCCTTCATACATTTTCGATGATGTCTTTCCATTGTAGCGTATTAAGGTGAAACAGTGCGTTCCAATTGCACCCCATCATGGACGTACCATTTAGTACAACAAGTGAGCTAACGAAAATCATTGACACTAAAATGAGCATCTTACAAACTTTTTGATACTTTTAGTGTTTTTATGTCGAAGTTTGAAAGAGTTAGTAAAATGCCTGACAGAAGAGTATTCGCGCTCGTTTAGCAACCCGTTAAACTCCCTTGAATTTCATCTCAGGAGGGTCATGACAATTAGTTTCACGAACAAAGAAATGAGTTGTTGATATCCTTGTATCAGTAAAAATTTATGCAACCTTATCCTTTGGTTATAAAGAAACCTCTGACAATTTCAGATGAGCCGATCTGCACTTCAAACATACGTCTATCATATTTCCTACCTTATCTTTTTCCATGAGAGAGGGGGAGGGCCTATATGGTCTGACACAAAAAAGTCTGATCATTAGGTCAAATTGTATATATGTGAATAACCCAAAAAGTAGAATTGTTTGATGGACTTTATTTAATCATAACTATTACAATTATCTGAGAATTTTGCAACGAACAGACCATCATTCCAGGTATCTTGGTAAAGGGAGTGTTCACGATGACGAATTCCAAGGACTGCATAGGTCGTATGAGCCATCATTCCAGTTTAGCAAACATGGACCATTCGGCAGGATGATGTATGAACAATTGTGTCTACATCCGTCATAATCTCTCTTTTGTAC
This sequence comes from Eucalyptus shirleyi, assembly GCA_017140165.1. Lineage (NCBI taxonomy): Eukaryota > Viridiplantae > Streptophyta > Magnoliopsida > Myrtales > Myrtaceae > Eucalyptus > Eucalyptus shirleyi. Next base: position 15,824,103 of record CM029447.1, on the reverse strand, counting down.
ATAAACATCAAAGTAGTGAAATTGACCCGGCCACTGAAAGCTGCAGAAGAATAGTGTGTTTCTTATGGCAGTGTTGGGCCGAAAATCAAAGTTCCAACTTCCATTAGGACCAAGTGAATGGAAGCCAAGATCATCGTTCTTAGATTTGCAATGCACTGTGAGAGTCACCCCTCCCGGCAAATTGTTAGTGAGTACAACCTAAACTTTAGCGCGCCTAAACACATTATCAAGTTCGGCAGCTTGACATGCAAAGAGAAACAATATGAAGGAAGCCAATGACACCAAAATGAGCCTCCTTGGTTTACCCATCTTTCAAGGTTGTTTTGTTGATAGAATGGTTACAAAAGGGATTCTGCAATCTGATTATTTATGTGAGAAAGAAGACGCTCGTTTTGTAAAGTGAATAGGAAAACAAAAATATTCCTAATTAAGTATATGCCTAATCAGTGCATTATGAGTAGTATAATAAGTCTACGATGCTTGTTTTGTAAAGCGAAACAGAAAAAAAAAATCCTGATTAAGCATATGCCTTATCCATGCATTTTGAGTAGTATATAAGTCTCATATGCTTGTTTTGTAAAGTGAATCAGGAAAAAAAAATCCCTAATTAAGCATATACCTTATCTGTGCGTTTTCAGTCATATAATAAGGTCCCATTTGATTCAGTATTTCCAAGGCCCCCAAAGCCCCTTAGGAAAAATATTAAATGTTTGGTTCAGCTTTTTGAGACCTTATTAAGCAAATGCTAGCATTTGGAATGCTCAAAGCCCAAAGCGGGTCCTTTGGGCTTTTGGCATTTTCAGAATGCTTAATAAGGTTTAATAACTTTTTCTTTTCAATATTGCCCTCATTGATAATCTTATTTTCCTCTTTTGTCCCTAAAAAATACTATTCTTCGTCTTCTTCCTTGGACTTTCTGGTCAACCGGTGTAGCTCAATAGGCGATAGCTAGATCTAGCCACTGGGAAGCCTCACCTGAGATTGAGGGACCTAGCTAGGTTGTGCATCCCAGGGTGTCACTCGAGGTCGCACGAACTCAAGCGAGCTGCCTCCCCACCACCAACAGTTCAAGCCACCTCCCCCACGATTTTGCCCTATCCGACACATCTGCATCTCCTCTTCCTTTTTTCTTTTCTTTTCTTTTCTCCATTTTTCTTTTCACCTCAAAGTTAATTTAAGAAATATACACCAAAATGAGTATCAAAACACTCTATCTTTCACCAAATACCCATTCATTCAAAGTTACTTAGAGATTTGCAAATCCATTTCCTCAAAGTTGAACCAAACGAGCCCTAAGTCGCTGCTATATTTTTTTTTCTTTTTGACCATGTTAGAGATATTTAAGGATTTCTTTATGATAATGCCCTACATTAAAGATATTTTAAAAAATTTTGTTAATTTTTCGTATCTCTTTAGATTGAGCGTATATCTCTCTTTGATATTACATATCTTGATTGATATGTCATCTTAGGCAATTATCTAATAAAACCTATAAATAGGCTCATGTATTCTTCATCAACATATATTGAAATATACCCAAATTTCATATTCCTCTCTTTCACATAGTATGTTTCTTAAACAACCAAATATGTTTACCAAATTGACATAGGAATATATTTCTAGTTTTTCATAGTAGAACAAATTCTATGCACTAAGTTTTTGAAATTATATTAAGGTTGGGACACCTAAATTGCCATAACTTGACACGGAGGGACACTTAAGTGCCATAACTTTAAAATGGTACACTTAAGTGCCAATATTGGATTAAAATGAGACACTTAAGTGCCACTCCGGCGAAAATCCGGCTAAATGGCTTACGTAGCGACTTTCCGGCGAGCTTGGTCTAAAACGGCATTGTTTTGCACGCTAATGTGGCGGAGAAACGCAAAAACGACGTCGTTTCGTGTCTACGTGTAAATAATAATATATAAATTAATTAAATTAGATTTAAAACATTCAAAAAAATTTTGAAAAATTAAGAAATTTTTTTTAAAAAGAAAAATTAAAAATTAAAAAAATAAAAAAATAAAATGGGGGAGGGGGGAGGGGGAGGCGGGGAGGTCGAACGACGCGGCTCCCTCGTCGCCGCCACCTTCCCGCCGTCGCCGGGAAGGGCCGGCGACAGAGGGGGGAGGGTCGGCCGGGGTTGCCGGCCCCTGGCCAACTGACGGTGAGGGCTGCGAGTCCTCGCCAGATCGCGGTGAGGGCCGTGACCCTCGCCCCAGATCTGGGCGAGGGCTCGCGGCCCTTGCCGTCAGTCGGCCGGCCAACCCTCCCCACTCCGTCGCCGGCCCTTCCCAGCGGCGGCGGGGAGGTGGCAAGGGCCCGCGACCTCTCGCCGGATCTGGGCGAGGGCTGCGACCCTCGCCCTAGATCTAGGCGCAGGCCGCGACCCTCACCTAGATCCGACAAGGGGTCGTGGGCCCTCGCTGCCTCCCCGCCGCCGCCGGGAAAGGCCCGCGACGGAGTGGGGAGGGTTGGCCGAGGTCGCCGGGCCCTGGCTAGGGGCCGGCGAGGCCGGCCGACCGGCGGCGAGGGCTTGTGAGCCCTCACCCAGATCTAGGGCGAGGGTCGCATCCCTAGCCGTCAGTCGGCCGAGGGCCGATGACCCCGGCCGACCCTCCCCCCTCTGTCGCCGGCCCTTCCCGGAACGGGGAGGCGGCGCGCGGGAGCCACCCCGTTTGACCTCCCCCCCCCCCCTTTTTTAAATTTTTTTAATTTTAAATTTTAAATTTTTCTTAATTTTTAAATTTTTTTTAAAATTTTTTAAAATTTTCTATTTTAAAATTTTCTTAATTTTTAAAAATTTTCTTAATTTTTAAAAAATTTTCTTATTTTTTTAAAATTTTTTGAATATTTTAAATTAAATTAAATTAATTTTTATATTATTATTTACACGTAGACATAAAACGGCGTCGTTTTTGTATTTTTTCCGCCACGTCAGCGTGCAAAACGACGTTGTTTTGGACCAAGCTCGCCGGAAAGTCGCCACATAAGCCATTTGGCCGGATCTTCGTCGAAGTGGCACTTAAGTGTCCCATTTAACTTCAAAACTGGCACTCAAGTGTACCATTTTAAAGTTATGGCACTTAAGTGTCCCTCGATACCAAGTTATGGCACTTAAGTGTCCCTCGGTGCCAAGTTATGGCACTTGAGCTGTACTTCTGCCAAATTATATTAGTTGTTTACTTGCTTCCTTATTTTAGGGCTATTGTGCATTGGCATGGGCTTGGGTAGATGTGATGAAACAATGTACAATCAAGTAAACTAGAATATTGTTGGTGAAATATTCCTATGGAATTTTGAGGCAGAAGAACACCCCCAAGTGCTACAACTTGGCCCAGGAGACACATAAATGTCAAAACTTCTAAAATGTATATCATACTAATGATAGTCTAAATCCTATATATATATATATTATTTTCTGTAATCATAATAAAATAGGACATGTGTATATGTATGCATTTGCAAAAGAGAATTAGAAAAACTGCCCATTGGGTTATTTATTGAAACGATATTTATATGTTAATGAGAAATATTTTTAAAATTTAAATTAATAGAACAAAAGTCACTAAAGACCCTAAATTACACCCACTTTGAATCTATATTACATTTATCCTAAATTTTTTCCAATTACATCAAAATTTTAAAATTTATACCTATGTAACACATTTACCCTCCATCAAAATTTTATTAGTAAGAACCATACATCAATGTTAAAAAGCAAACAATATTGACATGACATAAGTGAAATAAAAATGACATTATTTTATAGAATGTGTCCATAGGTTTATGTCTAGGATTTTTATGTTAAAAGAAAATGTTTAATGTAAATGTATCATAATTGGCATAATTTGGGGTTTTTCAAGATACAAAATAAAAGTCTAGGGCAAATGTCACAATATGTATAATTTGAGAATTTTTTTTCCCAAATTAAAAAACATGTGAGATAATAGGAACCGTTAAATCTTCTAAATTGTTATTTTTCATTATTTTGTAATATACGTATTTTGTAGTATACTTTTATGGATCATCAATTACTCGGGCCAGCTCAACTAAGGCAGTAGTATTTAGAGAAATATAATTTTAAATTTTTTTTGTAATTTTGGTACTGAAAATTTATTTTAAAGTATTATTCGGTAAAACTACGTCAAAAGATCAAATACGAACAAATTAACTTTCGAAATTCCATAAGACATTTTCCATTATATTCTAACAATAAAGATTAGGTTTATTTTTGTAGAAAAGTCATGGGCTTTTCAAGATTCTCATATGATCAGATAGCCTGCAATTCATGTCCTGACAAGCGCCACAAAATCGCATGACATTCTTATCAACTTAGCAAAAGAAACAACTAGCTGAAATGACCCAATCCTGAAAAATGCCAACCCAGATTTTCATTTACATTAAGCAGGTAGATGGCATTAGGCAGTGGCGGACATTGGAGTGTTTCTGATCTATGATGGCTCCTCTTCTTTCTCCTCTCTCTTCTCTCTTGACAATATACCAGCTTCCCTCCCTCAAAAGATCAGCCCTTCTGGCACATGTGTATTGATGTACTTTCTCAGTTCGTTTGACATTTGGGATTTTATACTTGCGAGATGACAGTTTCCAACAGCTTTAACTCTGATGTAGCCGAAACGAAACCATGAGGTGTTCGGTGAGGTGGCTAGGGGGTTAGGGAATGGAGTGCTAGAGAAGGAGGCCGGGGGTTCGACTGCCAAAGCAAGGGAAAAGGAACACTGTGCCATAGTGATGAGCAAAAAATTATGTGCTACTGCAGTAAATCTCTCAGACAAGGAGAGATCCTTCAAGCTCTCCGGTATTTGGAACTGAGCCAGTTCATGAGAGTGATGACACTGAAATCGCAAGGACTAGGGAATGCGCAGGTCACCAATAGAATGCACTCTATGTGAACCTTGCTGACCAGATAACAATGTGAGAAGGCAAAAAGTAGCTGAGATGAATTGCCTTTGCAAGTCTTTGAAATCCCACAACATGACGAGCAATGCACATCTAATGCTGTTGTTTACTGCACCGATCATTGAAATGTAAGCATAGCGGGACTGTGACCATTGAAATCTTGAGCAAATGTTTCCAATTCAGCTGTCAACATGTGATGGCTCTCCCATCTCAAGACCTACTTTTACATTAAACACTTGCCTGAAGCCATATCTAAAATCGATACCAGGCAACGAAAATTGTGGGTCCTGCGTGAGTTGATGGCCTTATGGCATCAGTTTACTGGACCTAGTCAGTAACGACTGTTACCTACTCATGGGGGAGCAAAAGAAAAACCCATGACTGTATCTCAACAGGTAGAAGCAGCTGCCGGATCACCCAACACCACTACAACCAGGCAGTCTCTTCAGTCCTTGACTGTAAATAACTCTTCTTGCAGAAAAGGCATCATGCCACCTCCCTGCGTCTGCATACATGTTTGATAGAAGAACCCTACAAGGCCCGTGAGTTGGTTGCAAATTTTCCAAGTTCTGTGCAGCCCACTCTCCTATGTCCACATTCCCATGTGTTCTGCACGCCGACAAAAGCGCACCCCATACCGCAGCATCTGCTTCCAAGGGCATGGTCCTAATCAATTCTTCAGCTTCCTGTATTCTCCCAGCTCTACCTAATATGTCCACCATACAACCATAGTGCTTAACATCTGGATCCACATCATACAAAACCTTCATGCTTTTAAAGATTCGTTTCCCTTCCTCAACTAGGCCCACGTGGCAACATGCAGTTAAGGCTCCAATAAATGTAATTGAATTAAGCCTGATGTTCAGTTTCTGCAAGTTGGAGAATATTGCAAGAGACAGATTTGCATGTCCATGCAGCCCCAACCCACATATAATTGCATTCCATGGTGACACGTCCCAAGCCTTGTCTCGAACTTGATGAAACACTTCCAGGGCAGAACTGATGCTACCGCACTTTGCATACATGTCAATTATTGATGCACTCAAATTGTCATTGAGAGGGATGGAGTTCTTTTGTACATATTCATGAGCCCATGATCCTTCTTCCAGAGAACCCAAAGCAGCAATAGCGGAGAAGATGCTCGCCATTGTTACTTCATTAGGGCAGAGCCCACTTGCGACCATCTTGTGAAAAAGTTCAAGAGCCATATTTGGCTGCTCCCGCTGTGCATAACCAGAAATCATGGTGGTCCATGAGAAGACATCCCTTTCTGACATCTGGTTGAACATCTGCCTAGCCTGGTCAATCATTCCATTTCTCACAAATCCTGCAATGAGGGCATTCAGAGATGCAAGGTGGTCCTTTGATCCAGTCTCGAATTGCAGATGAGCAAGATCAATCCTGCCACAAGCTGCATAGAAATGGATTAGTGTTGCCTGGACGAAGTCACAACAGTCAAAACCACATCTCACTATAAAATTATGAAGTTGCTGCCCCTCCATGGCCAGCGCAGATCTAGCACAAGCTGAAAGCAAATCAACGAGCATCACATCATTCGGCCTCAATCCATACCGAAGCATTTCACGGCACATGATCAATGCTTCACTTAACCTCTGCACTCGCAAATAACTATCGATCAATGTACCCCACGAAACCACATCTCTACTGGGAATCTTCTCAAACAATTGTCCAGCCAAATCAACAAGTCCTGCCTTCGAATATCCGTTCAACATCACATTCCACGAAACTACATTCTTTTCAGGCATCTCCTCGAACAACCTACTCGCTTCCTCTATGCTTGAACAAACACAATACATGTGCAACAAATTCGTCGATACAACAACACTACCATCAAGTAGCAATTTTATCGCCAAAGCATGAAGCATTCTACAGCTCCACAGTTCCCTGGAATGCAAGCAAGCCGGGATGATGCTCACCAAAGTCGCCTCATTAGGGACAACATTAGCGACCCGCATATCCTTGAAGACCTCGATCGCCTCCCCCCAGAGCTTATTTCGCGCGAACCCCATTATCATAGTCGTATACGAAACACACTCTCTCACCGTCATTTTCTCAAACACTCGGAAAGCGTCCCACAGACGGCCGGATCTCACGTACCCAGCAATCATTATGTTACAGCAAACAACACCAGAGTCGCCGCAGGAACCAAACAAGATCCCGGCCTCGTCCATCAAGCCGCACTTCGCGTACACATTAGTCAAACTGTTGCGCACGAAGGAGTTGGCGAGAAGCCCTGATTTGAGGACGAGGGAATGGAGCTGGCGGCCCTGGGAGGCGGCCGAAAGGGAGGCGCAGGACTTGAGGGCCGACACGAGGGCAAGCTCGCGGTCGTAGCCATGTTCGGGGGTGTTTACGGCGTTGAAGAAGGTGAGGAGGTGGTCTTGCAGATGATGATTTGCAGCAGAAGAGACCCATCTCAGATTCGGTGAAGATGGAGAAGCAATGTGAAGGAGATGACCGAATTTGGGTCGGAGCGGAATGGCCATGACAGACTTGAGAGCATGGATATGGTGGTGGTTTTTGCCTGAGTTTCTGCAGAGATGGAAGCTGGAATGGTTTTTTTGAGGTTGGCAATGGGGGGACAGATTTTGGAGGGAAACGAGCAAAGAGAGTTGGTCGAAAAGGAAATACTACTCAAAATGTGTTGGGCCATATGTAATTTTAATATGGAGTTAATTTACGTTAGTGCTGGTTGGGAGGGACAAGCTCATGATACTCGTGTCTTCTATGATGCCATTGGGAGGGACAAGCTCATGATACTCGTGTCTTCTATGATGCCATTGGAAGACGTGATGCACAATTTCCCAATCCACCTCAAGGTTGGTTAATTAATAGTTTATGTACATTTATATATATTTATGTGGCATATGTTAATTAAATTTCTTTATATTTGTGTAGGTAAATATTATTTAGTAGATGCCGAATATCCAAATCTCATGGGTTATTTGGGGCCATATAGAGAAGTTAGATATCATTTGCCAGAATTTCGACAAGGTCCTACGCCTACGGGTCATCGAGAAGTGTTTAATCGTGCACATTCCTCACTTCGCTCAGAAATTGAACGAGCCTTTGGCGTATTAAAAATGAAGTGGAAGATTTTAACTACTATGCCAAATTATCCTTATAAAAAGCAAGTGCAAATTGTCATAACTACAATGGCTTTGCACAATTTTATAAGAAAAAATGCCGTAACTGATACAGATTTTGAAACAGCAGATTTGGATCCCGAGTATGGATATTCAGTCGACCGTGATGTTGTAAATGAGGGGACAAGTGCTTCAAATGATAATGCATTCCCTGACATGACACGTTTACGTGATGAAATAACTATGAATTTGATAAATAGTTAAGGACGTTTGTAATATGTAATGATAACTTATTTCTTTTTTTGGGACATATGTTGTAATATTTATTGTAATGCAATTACTCTATTTTTAATTGAGTTTGATGCGATTTTTTATTTTAAATTTTATTAATGTCTCTTATACATTATTCTCAACTTGAAAAAAAAATATAAATTAAGGCCATTGATTTTTGTTTTTGATTTTAAACAAATTTAAGTTGCAAAATTTTAAAATTGGCACATTAAAGGACTTTTCAAATGTATGTGTTTACCAAACAACATTTTCCCCAAGTTACATCTCAAAGCATCTTTTCAATTTTAGTTTATCAAACAGTATTTGCATTTCGCCAAACCTCTTCAGACTTGTCGCGACCAATTTTTCGGGGTTTAAACTACCTAGGGTTTAGCTAATGGATTGTTAAGCCTAGACTTAACTCGGGCTCTCCCAAGCCCATACCAATTCGCGACTTTAGGTTCAAGTTCTTAACATGCAAATAATTTTCAATTAGGTATCGCCACTAATCTATTTTTTGGTGGGTCGATTAGAAACCCAAATAAAGTAACGGGAGATTTATTTTATTCCTATGAACCAGAGATTTGGGTACGGGGACTTGGTTACGCTAAATTTCTCTAACGCCCTTTCGGTACCATTTTTTTTATTTTGAAAAAAATGTTTTTTGCAAGAAGCTTGGGTCTATTTTAAATCTATTTCCCTAATATATGAGGTTATCATGCGCGTGCACAAACCACCAATTTAACACTCAGATAAACAATAAATAAATTGTAAAAACTTACCTCCAAGCAACGAAAGCATCTGCAATGTTAATTCAAAATCCACATCAACGACCCTAGATATGGTTTCTAATTAACACGCAATTTCTCTTTTTGTTTTCACTTAATTAATGAAAATCATGTAATATGCAATGCAATATTAACTAAATGACCTAATTCTAATGACATGCAATTTCTAATTGACTAGACTTAGCAACAACCACTAAATGGCATGCATTTCATGAATCTAATCCTAATGACATGCACATGACATTTTTATTTTCTTTTTCCTAGAGAATGCATTTTATCTTAAATAATAAAACTAATTTAACCTATGACTTTTTTTGTATTTTTCAAGAAATTCGAAATTATGTGAAATGTGAAAATTACCTAACTAGATTAAGATTCTATTCAATTTGTATCGGGAATTAGGTTGAACCAAATCCTAATTTAAACTAAAATATTATCTTAACCCAGATAATCCTAAATGCAATCTATCTAATATGCAATGACGTGCAAATAATGCCCTAACTCTACATGACATATGCATAATGACTTTTTGTTGTTTTCCCTTTTCTCTTTTTTTTTTTCGAAATTAATAATTGCCAAATAATTAAACATGCAACTCAATTTAAAATCTAGCAACCTAAATTGATTTTTTTTATTTTTTTTTAAATTTGAAATAAAATTCCTATTCTAAACATGTAAATCCTAAAACATGCAATATTCTAACTCAAACATATCTCAAGATAAAGAAAGCAATTAAGACAAGACAACTTATTCAAAATCATCAAAATATCACACATCGTTCAGATCAAGGGATAATTTTTCGCTAGTAAAATCGATAAATTGATCTTAAGCCTTAAAGATCAAAATATCAATTTTAATCCTACTCGATTAATTATTTCATCTAAAACCTTATAGATGAAATAAAAAATCACGGCGTGGTTGCAAATCAAGTGACATATTGAGATTTCCAATTATGCATAGAGAAATATTTCAAACAAAGAAACCAATATATAAAATAAGATAAGATAAAATAATTCAGCCTAATAAAATAAAGCAAATCTACCTAATTCGATTTTTTTCCCTTTTTAATAAAAGAAAATCTTGACCACCGGTTTGGGACTCCGGCGAAGGGTTCCGGCGAGGGAGAGCTCGTCGGCTAGGGTTCCGGCGAGGACAAACCGGTGGCGGAAGAGCTCCGGCAACAAGAGGAACGGCGGAGACCGGCGTGGGGGACTCGCGGGTCACTGCCAATTGCGAACAGCAAGTGCTGTGCAGAGGGTTCGGCTCCGAGCGGCGTCAGGGAACTCGTGGAGGCGCGGTGGTGGCCGGCAGGTTTCGGGGGTCGCTAGCGTCGCGGGAGGAAGTCGTGCACGGCGGTCGTCGGCGCTGGGTCGCAGCGAGGGAGCCGGAGGCGCTACAGCAGAGGATGGAACGGCTTGGCAGGGGCGGCTCGGCGTCGTCTCGGGCTCGGGCGGAGCGGCGGTGCTGCTCGTGGAGGCGGTGGAGCGTCAGCAGGGGAGCTTGGGAGGCGCGGCGGCGTGGGCGCGGGGCTTCGGCTTCGGGTGGCGACGGAGCAACACGGTGGCGGTGCGGAGGGGTAGGCGCGGGAGCTGCGGCTTCTGGCGTCGTGGTGCGAGCGCGACCTGCACCGGCGGAGGGACCAGCGAGGAAGAAGAACAGTGTTTTCTTCCTTCTGTTTTTTTCTTTCTTCTCTCCTCTGCTGGCCGCACGTCTCCCTCACATCTCCCTCTCTCCTGTCTCTTCCTCTCTGCTGCTCTGTACCCTCTGCAGAAGCAAAACTTTTGTGTTTTCTTTGACCAAAAGAAAATCCCAAAAAAACAAAAGTAAAACCCCTCTTGTGCAGCCGTGTATTCGCTGAGTGGCCTTTCTTTTTCTTTTTTGTTCGTACACGACTCCTTTTATACACCGAAAAATTGTATCTCCGTGGTATATTTCATTGCCAATTTTGCTCGTGCAAAATATTATTGAATATATCATCCCACCACGCGCAATATTTTTTGTGTTTTTTTTTCAATATTTCATTCGAGAATTTCCTTTCCATCAAAAATACATCATTCGGTGTATATTGCCTAAATATATGAAAATCCCAACGGAATATGTGAAAAATTTTGCACTTGCCGTCGGTTCAAAAATGTTCCTAAGCTATATGCCATGTGATTTTATTTTTTTAGTGATAAAATTAACTCATAATTTTTTAATACAATAAATGTCTAAATGGGTCGCCAAAATTTAGGTGTCAACAAGACTAAAGGCCTTTGCATTTCCCCAAGGACATTCCCCCAAAGCCGAACCAAACGGGGCCGTAGAATTGAGCTTGCCAAACACAATTTTGTATGTTTTTATTTCTATTTTTTCCTTCTTCTTTTATTATTAGTGAATTTTCTGTTTTCAATATTTATATAAGCAAATATGAACAGGTTTTGGGGAGTATGCAAAATATTGAGATCTGAAATATTAGGCAAAATTACTCTATTGCCAAAAAGTTTTTTTTTTTTTGTCGGTTATTGCCAAATAGTTGAATCATTACATCATGGTGAAAACTATGCACGATAGAGACAGAGAAAAGAATATTTAGGCACTGTTTATTTTATGAAAAATGAATAATTTAAAATTCATTTCCTTAAAATTGATTGTTAGTATTGCTTAAACTAATTAGTAGGAGAAAAATCTTTTCATATAGACAATAATTTGTGTTAAAACATTTTCTCATGAAAATAATTTTTTTTTCTCATTCATTTTTGTAAATTTGTCATATCAACAACAAATATACTTGTTTAGGATTTTTTATGATCAAAAAAATTAATTTGGATAATTCTATCTCAGTTGTACTAGTTTGAGATTTTTTGTAGTAAAAAAATTAATTTTAAGTAAATTTATCGCATGTATATCAATTTAAAACTTTTTATGATATTCACTATATTACGAATATGTATATAATTGAATTTATTCATGCAAGTTTAGCGTGCATGAAATCTAGTCAAATGAGGAAAAAAAAACTCTAATAACAAATAATGCATTTTTTTTTAATGGATCGATGGATTTTGCAAAATTATATATATTAGGAAATTCCCTCGTTGATTTCAGAGGATACTTTGCTTCAAGGAGAGGGAGGATCTGCTGATCCAAGAGTGAACGGGGAAGACAAGAAAATGGCAGGAAAAAGCAATTAAAACAGGCCGAGCCGAGCGAATCAAGCAATTCCAATTGAAGCAACCGGTAAAATTGGTTCAATCTCAGTTTATATTTTTCCTCCAATGTTAGCAGTTAACATCCAACCAAAGAGGCTTATGCCCATATAAAAATTTAACAATATCAGACAGCTTCCCCAGTTACTAAACGTGGCATTTATCTTTCTGTGACATAAAGTCTTCCTATCTTCTTTTGCAGTTTTCAGCATTTTGTGAAATGGTTCTACTTTCTGGGTTGAAAAAGACTGATAACAACATCAGGAATAAAGATTAGTGCAATACAATATATTATCAAGTTCAGTGCATAACTTTTTCTTGACAGATGCAGTGACTTGGTCATGAAGCACTCGGATCACTGCCGCGACACTTCGACCAGCAAACTTGAAGCTAAGCTTAATGAGTTCGAGAAACCTCTATTGAACCAGGTCTATCCAATTTCAATATTCTGAGCTGTTATTTATGAACTTATTTGCATCATAATGCAGTATATCCTTCCAAATAATTTAGAAATGTGCAGTACATGGAAGGTTTTCTCCCAGACATAATTGAAGAAGATATGACCAATAAGATTGAAGTACTTCTGTCTGATCGATGGCAAAGTCTTCCATAAAGGAGGACGCTGAAGTCTGAGAGGTGGACGTGATGGTAGAAATGTCGGACAGAGAAAATGTACCCCTCAGAGCGATCACCACAATCAACCCTTATCTCCTTTCACATTGTGAGCAACACTGGCCAGGGCCCTGCAAAAATCATAGTATATGACTGACAATACAGGCATTTTGAAATGTGTACCACAATTTCACACTTTAAGTCTTGACTCTTCACTGCAAGCAATTTTAATCATCAATGTTGTGGCAGATGCCTCACTCAACACGATGGCACGCAACCTTACTGATATGCTAGAATAGTTAATGAGCGAACCAACAAAAACACTTGAATTAAGGTTTCCACTGTCAACAGAAGCAGTAAAATCAGTCTCATAGCATGCAAGTTTTTAAAATATTAACTGGTCATCCCATAAAAATGATAACACACAGCAAACAACAGAATTTTCTGTTGATTATAATCTAATAATGCACATTGCCCCTAACTTCCAAAGTTCTAAATGTTCTTTCTCCAATTTGAGCATTGCTGCCACAAATCACGACACATACTCAGCCACTTGGGCCAACCTTAGGCAGCACCCCTGGCAAGGGCAATGGAGACTGCTAAACTAGGGGCATTGACACTGTCAGTGAACCCATCCAGGTAAGTTCCAATCTGAGGGTCGGCTTTAGCAATTTGTTGTGCAATTATAAGAGGTGCAATTATAAGGGTTGCAAGATAAAACTCAAGTAGATGTTCCAGTGACTACTATCCACCTAAATTGGAAGGAGCATCTAAACCTTCACTGGTGCCAGAAAAGTAAAGAATTCCTAGAAGTTCTTTCAATTGAGATGCCTCAAAGGAAACTACTGCAAATTTTGTTTGCTGCAGCTATTTTCACGAAAACATTTTTTTGCATATAAATCTCCCAGTGAGCAACCTTATAGGTGCTTTGCCTTTCTGCCTGAACAAAGAATAAGTTTTCCAGACCACAACTCCTGTATGCAAAAAAAATTGGATATTGCCCAACAACACTGCACTCATTTTAAGAGTGAAAACAAGTAGCTTATTTCAGACCTATGCCACATACACGGATTATATTAACCAGAATCAGACTATTACTTGAGTGTCAATGTCTAGAACAGTGTTATCAAAGCATCTACTATATAGGTATATGATAGGCGCTTTATGAATGCAGGATAGGGGTTGCTTTGCAGCTACCATGGGTCTTCAAAAGGAAATGGGACAGGAGCAAAGACATCCTAAGAAGTCTGCGTGTGGACTCTACCTCGAGCTGCCTGTGGACTCTACCTCAAGAGACCTTCCTTATTTAGGACAATACGAAGATGAGCCTTTTAAGAAGAATGGCAGGCTTTTCTTTAAGATGCAATCGTCCTAGTTCCCAACAGCTTTTCAAGCAGCCACATTTTCTCTTTATTCTTCCTTCCCAAAGTCTAATCCCACTTTTTACATGCAATGCATCCTTCATCAAAAGAAAGTACTCTTTTTATCCGTCCAACTATAGCATCAAGCCATGTGGGTATCTTAAGTTGTCAAGGGGACAAAAGAATTGAAATTCCTTTCAAACTTACAGAAAAATCAACTACCCATCCTCTTAGTGCATTGCATATGCCTTGGGAGTGTCCTTCCAACTGCTACATTCAAAATACCATCTTAAGTTGTCCAGGGGACAGAAGAATTATAAAATCCTTCTAAACTTACAAAAAAATCAACTACCCATCTCCTTAGTGCATGGAATATGCCTCGGGAATCTCCTTCCGATTGCTTTAACCAAGATACATTCAAAATACCATCTAAGAAGATGAAAGCTTCTTTTTCTCTTGAAAGAAACACATGCCTTTGGATCATTATGATTTTTTTCTTTGGCCGTGGCAGTGGCTTATAGGGAAGTTAATTATCTAGGCTTGTTTGCCCCTGTTAGAATGACAGAAAGTGGTTCAAGACATTCAGATTCTAAACTATGAAAGGGAGATATGTTTTTTGATCAAATCTCTGAAGAGTCATGCAAGAGATAGTGAATAGCTAAAGAGAAGTATAAATCAATTCCAAACAAAACAAATGAAAAATGGAAGAACAAGTCAGAACACAATTGCACATGTATAATGAGTTCTTGTCATGTCATATAAGAGATGGTTTATTCAACCAAATCAACAACTGATTAGATCACATCAATGGAAACACCATAACTTCTAAGCAAGAGCACTCCTCATGTGAAAATTACACAACCTTCTGATTTAGCATAATCATTGCTCCCGCATATAAGATTCTTAAATACATAGGTCCTATAAATACTTTCAATAACTCAAAAATTCTACTAAACTCACAAGATACTACATATATATTGTGGGAGACCTAAGATATCACCACAGAGAATTCAATTAAGGAAAATGATCTCGAACAAATAATTAAAGGTTATCAATAGCACAATCAACCAGGGGCATGGGCCCTAAACATTGATATATGTGCCCTAAAATTGCAGATGAGTTACTGGGCAATCCTCAACAAGAAGCAGCTCATTGATGTGCAAAGTTGCAATATTCGGCAAGAAATCAGCAGTTGCCTCTGCAGAACACAGCAGGCCACTACAATCTATCTACTACCTAATATCTACCCAATTGACACTCCAGGCAACAGCACGATCATTCGACAGTAAATTTCCACTAGAAATTGTGCCTATCATAATTTTTTACTCATAACTGGCAAGAATGCCGAATGAATGAGCAAAGACCCAGCAAAGCAGGAATTATCATCTCTCTTCCAACTTTATTCACATCACAAAGCAAAAAAGCAATCAAAATCATAAGCGGCTACGTGGACATTGATCAAATAAATGAAAAACAAAAACTTGATGAAGCACGCATTCGGTCAGTATGATCAATAATAGATGACCCACTAGTTCAAAGGCCATGGAGATGCCAAGCGAGGCATTGACCTAGAAACC
This sequence comes from Eucalyptus shirleyi, assembly GCA_017140165.1. Classification (NCBI taxonomy): domain Eukaryota; kingdom Viridiplantae; phylum Streptophyta; class Magnoliopsida; order Myrtales; family Myrtaceae; genus Eucalyptus; species Eucalyptus shirleyi. The sequence goes on along the minus strand of CM029447.1, from coordinate 15,808,280 downwards.
CAATACGCACAAATTGAATCTCCGTGAAGAACCCTAAATTGTACCCGAACAAATCAAACGACCAATCAACACCCAAACATCCATTTCCACTCCCAATCGATCATGAATCAAGCATTCCAATTGGCAGCAAATTAAAACGATCATCCCGGGAAGGACACTCACTTCTTGTGCCGCCGTCCCTTCTTGGGGCCCCAGCCCTCGAGCTTGGCGACGGGGCAGCCGCAGCGCGCCCGGAAAAGCAGGACGGCGCGGCCGTTGGGCGGGGCCATCTTCCGGAGCTCGGCGCGGAGGCACTCGTAATCGGGGTTGGACTCGGTGACGCCCTTCCAGGGGAGGCGGTCGATCTCCCGGGAGGAGCCCGATCTCGCGCACTCCTCGGTCTGGAGCTGCAAATCGAACTCCATGGCCTTCTTGAGGCCCTTGCAGCCGGGGCGGTCGCAGCGGCGGGCGCGGGCGCCGCAGAAGCACTCGTGGAGGGCGACGGCGACGAGGAAGAAGGCGGCGAAGCCGAGGGCGTAGGGGACGACGGGGAGATCGAGGCGGAGGTGGATGGTGGCGGAGGCGGCGGCGGGGTGGGAGAGGAGGAGGGAGAGGGAGTTGAAGATGTAGGAGAAGTAGGAGGAGACCAGGAAGGCGCCGGAGCCGAGGACGAGGACGAGGATGAGGAGGTCCAGCGTGGCGGAGGGGGAGTGCGTGCAGAGGGACGACGCGCCGTGGTGGTGGCCGTGGTGGCCGCCGTGGCCGTGGCCGTGGCCGCCGCCGCCGTGGTGGTGCCTGCCGGAGAGGCCGGCCGGCGGCTTGTGGTGGTGGTGGTTGGGCTTGGAGAGGCTGAGCGGAGGCATGGCAGTGGCGCTTGTGAAGAGGAAGGAGGGGGAGAAGCGGCGGGCGACGAGATGGTGCATCTTGTTATGTGAGAAAAGCAAGGCCGATTTTTTTTTTTCTTTTTTTAAATTAAAATTAATTTTCTCTGATTTAATTAATCAATTGATTAATTTACTTATTTATTTGTGTGTTTATTTATTATTGTTATTATTATTTGCTTATTTATTGTTGATGGGCTTTTCTTGAGGGGGCGTTTGGAGTGGAATCTGGGGAAGAAAAAAGGGGCGCAAAAGGGTAGGCGCGTGCGGGTCACGCGCCGCCTGGGGAGCGTGGTGGGTGGGTTGGGGGGGAGGATTTGGTATTTTGCTTTTTTTAAGGGTGTTCTTTTTTATAATTATTCTTTGTTTGCTTGTCCTTTGGGCTTTCCTTTCCTACGTTGATTTTGTTTTTTTCTTATGGGTTAAAATAGTAGTTAATGGTGTTTATAATGAGAATGAGATGGAGTTGAAGGGGGTGGAGTTGAAGGACTAGGGTGGAAAATGGAAATATCCCTTTCTTCAAGGACTGAGTAGCATCGCCGCCAAGCGGGCAAGTGGGGGTCACGCGCCGTGGCGCAGGGGCAGTTTAGGGGGGACGAGTTAGTATTTTGCTTGTTTGAGGGGGTTCTTATGTAATTTTTTTTTATTTGCTTGTCCTTTGGCCTTTCTTTCCTCATTTTTTAGTATGGGTTCATTAGTAATTAATGATGTTTTTAATGAGATGGAGTTGGAGGAGAGCAAAGGACTAGGGTGGAAATATTCCTTTCGTCAAGGACCGAGTAGCATGGTTTGGTTTGGTTTGGTTTGGTTTATATTTAGGAGATTCACAACCCTTTGTGTTTGGTAACCTCCTTTTCTCTTCCTTTTTCTTCCCTTGTCTTTTGTTGTTTTGCCATGGTCGCGGCATGCATTGAAGTTTGATTTACTTTCAATTGAGGTCTCTTTAACCATTTTTCTCATTTTCGGACGAATTGCATGACATATTTTGTTCATCTGACGACTGAAAAGAAAAGACAAATGGGGTAAACGCAGCATCATAGTGCCACGTCAACACCGGTCCTCAAAAATGGGAGGGGAAGGAGGCGAGAAAGGAGGAAGGGTTTTTATGATACAATGACGTACCATTTGGCCTATAAATGCAACTATCATTTTAATTTATGCGATCATATGATGCAATCTATTAGTATGCTATATCATCGTAAAATTTCGTTAAACTTTTTGTCTCGTAATTGTGTTAATTCAAACTTGAGGCCTTATTTAAACATGAAATTTATTTTCATGTTACGTCATATCAAAAAGTATTATATTTAAATAAAAAATATCATACATAAGTGTACTCCAATCTATTAATGTGCATATATTATTGTGTTTACATATAGTTACTTGTGTCAATTGGCATGAACATTGACTACAATATACTTTTCATTAAGTTTATGATAAAATTATTTTTATATCAAACATGACATCATGAAATTTTATTGCAATTTCTATAATTAAAACATGGCATATATATTGAATAAGTAGCATTGACTTATGTAACACGAACACTCTCCAGAAGCTTTCGTGTCGTGTTTGACACTCCGACACGCTCCGACACGTCCGAACACGCTTCGACACGTCTGGACACGCTCCAACATACGGTCAACGAGTGTCAAAAAATCCGACACGTGGTCAACTCTCTCTGACAAGCTTCGACACGCGATTCCGACATGCATATGGTCAATTTTAAAAATTCCTAATACTTGAGAGGTCAAAATATAAATATACACAAAAGAAGTAATAAAATTGCTATAAATATACATGTACAGGTCAATTTTTTTTTTTCAGTTTTGTTTTTTTATAATTGTTTTATTTTTTTAAAAAAGTCTTTTACTATGAAAGAAGTAATAAAAAATGCTATATATGATAAATAAATAAATTTAAAAATATCATTTCAGCATTTTTCTTTAAACAATGTTTTTTTCCTCTAAGTTTTGTGTATTATTGTAACAAATTAAAATAATGGAGGATATTATTTAATATTTTTTGTGTAAATTAATTCTAGGCTATTTTTATTATTACTTATTTATGTATTTATATATACAAATATATTTAATATATAACGTGTCGGAACGTGTCGAAATTCTCTATTTTTAAGAAATGACGTGTTGGCGTGTCGTGTCGTGTCGTGTCATGTCGCGTGTCATGTGTCCATGTCGGTGCTACATAGGCATTGACTAATGTTAGGATGCATGAATTATGTTAGAGAAATCCTACCTTGAGGAGTTGGTGCGATGTAAAGAGTTAATATATTATAGTTGACCCATAACTTATTAGCTAAAGTTTTTGAATGAAAATAGATCCAACTAAATACGTTAATAGGCTTAGATAGGAGCTCATAAATGGCATTAATGCAACATCATAATGCCACATTAATACCGGTCCTCAAAAACAGGAGAGGAAGTGGGTGAGAAAGGAGGAAGGGTTTCTACGATACAATAACTTACCATTTTCGCCCATAAATGCAACTGCCATTTTCTTCTTTTATTAATTTATGCGATCATATGACGCAATTTGTTAGTATACTATATCATTGTAAAAATTTCGTAAAATTTTTGTCTCTTAATTGTGTTAATCCCAACTTGAGGCCTTATTTAAACATGAAATTTATTTTCATGTTACGTCATATAAAAAATTATTATATTTAAATAAAAAAGTTATACATAAATGTACTCCAATCTGTTAATGTGTTCAAATATAGTTACTTGTGTCAGCTGCCATGAACATTGACTACAATATATTTTTTCATTAAATTTATGATAAAATTATTTTTATATTAAACATGACATCATGAAATTTTATTGCAATTTCTATAATTAAAACATGACATATATACATTGAATAAGTGACATTAATTAATGCTAGGATGCACACATTGTGTTAGAGAAATTCCACATTGGGGAACTGGTGTGGTGGGAAGATTTAATATATTATAGTTGATCTATAACTCATTGACTTAAATTTTTGAGTGGAGATAAATTACTAGATATGTTAACAGGCTCAAATATGAGCTCTCTCTTGGCAATCTCGTCACGTGAAAGGTATGGGTTTCTGCTATGCTCTCACAATAACTATGCCCCACAAAATTTACCATTCCATAGCTTTTTTGAGTATCCATCATGTTATGTGTTGGATAAAGTTTTGCATATGGGGGTAGTTTGGTCTTTCAAAACTGAGATTTTGTTGAAAAAATGTATAAATAAGTATTTCTTAAAATGAGGGTTAATATCATAAAAAAAAAAAAATACTAACTATGTTAATTGTGACACAAATGTGTTGAACTTTTTTTTTTTGACACTAAAACCCTAAACTTACTTATTGTGATACAAATGCCCCAAACTTCATTCTATAAAAAAAAAAAAAAAAAAACCTAAACTTATACCAATGTGACAAATATACCCTAAATGAAACCAAAATAAATGGTACTTAGATAACACATGTATAAATTTGGAAATTTTTGTGATACAAAAAACGTTGGAGGTATTTATATCACATTTAATAAGTTTAAGGTTTTTAATGACATAATTTTTTTTTTAGGTATTTGTGTCATAATTGGCATCCTTTGAGGTTTTGTGGTATTTGCCCTTAGAATAAATTATGCAAATGGTAAAATTGTAAAACTTGAAGAAGGTTTGATGTAATTCTCACCCACCCCCCCCCCCCCCCCCAAAAAAAAAAAAACACAAAAAAGAAAAGAGAAGAGCGTACGGAGGGAGAGAGGGAAGGTGCAGACGTCCACAAAATCGAAGGACTATGCAATAGAGTACTTGGGTTTTCTTCAGTCATTTGGCAAGTAACTTGTCACTACAGGTTTTAAGAAAATTGCTTTTTAGTAGCTTTGAAGTGATGTAACAATTAAAAATTCAAAGCAAAAGTTGTAGCATTTTTTTTTTCTAGAAATTGGCAATAATAAATAATAAAATTTCTATGACTAATTTTGCAATAAAAATTAAAAATCATAATAATAATGGCATATAAAATGATAATAACAAAAATAATAACAATATATTAGTAGATATAATAATAATAATAATAATAATAATAATAATAATATGCAACAACGCTTTTGTGTTATTATCGTAATTATATGGATATATATGCGTTTGGTGTGTTTTCTTCGTTTCGATGATGACAACAATCTTGTGGCAATTTTTGCCGAACTCATTAAGTATTTATAATCATAGCACAACACCCTTAAAATATGTCACGCCAAACACGTGTTTTGTCGGCTATAGCATAGTTCTAACATAGCTGGAGGTGTATCGAACAGGCTATAAGTCTTCATGAGAAGATGAAGGGAGTATGGTGATTGTAGAATTAGGGATGAGGTTATATTAGGAGTTTTAGGTAAATGAGGCATTTGGATTGCGATTGAGGCAATTCGTAAAGGAAACCAGTGATTTCGTAAATTTAAGTCATAATTTTTAGGGTGCATATTGGCTTTAATCTAATTCAAGGATTGGATTGAATTAGCTGATTTTGGCGATTCTCACAAAAATTGGTCTAATTACAATAACCATTTCAACCCATTTTGACCGAACCAAACCAAACTAGTGGAATCGGTTGAGAATATATATTATACATCAGAAATTATACCAAAATTGAAAATAAAGTATTTATAGCATAAGTCATAAAAAAATAAAATAACGCCCCGATGTCAAGGTGTGAATTGACCAATTTTAATACTAATGACCCCTAGTAACTAAAATCGCTATTGTCTTCCGAGAGCAAATTGAAAGGGCATGAACTAGGGATATTATAAATGGTTGATGCTATCAAAAATCCAAAACTGTTATATCCTTAACAAATTTATCGTAAATTAATTTTTTCACCATAAAAATTTCTAAATTTATATATTTGTGATAAATTTTTCTTAATTTTCGTTAAATTAGATTAACAAAAACTCTAAATTAGTACATCTGTCAATTGCTACGTATTATCCAATTCAATAATTTGAAAATAAAATTTAATAAAAACTAATGAAAAGTAAATTTGTCACAAATATATTACTTTAGAACTTTTAGTAGTTAAAAAATTAATTTTAGGCAAATTTTATTTCGTGATGTTAATTCTATAATAAGAGAAAGTAAAAAAGTGACATGCGTGTGAAATGTTTTTCTTTTTTTTTCCTACTGGTTTTCCCCAGCAGACCCTAATTACCAATTCCTTAAGGTTAGGATCGAATCCCTACTTCCTGTACCTCGAGAACAGGCGTCCCCAACTAAGCGAAGCCTTGTTTTCCGGTACAGATGCCAAAATTTTTGCTACATAAATCAATTTGCAATTCAGAATATTATATGACATCTAATTAAAACATTGTGATTGCCTTTTCCTATCTCAATTAATAAACGTTGCACCTTATCTTACTGCTTCAACCAAGAATAATTATATAACGGTGTATCTGGTATTACTTTCACCTTTAATGCTTTGCCTGACTAACTAGGTGTAGTCAAGTTAGGGGTAAATAGATAGGCGTAGTTGTTGCTTAATCAAATGACTAACACATGAATTCGCTTGTTATCATAATTCCTGCAAAGTGAGAGAGTTCACTAGTTAGGATAAGATGTTGGCATTAAAGATTCACGATGTCATTGCGCATGATTCAATCACAAAATTTCATATTATCCATAACTTTTTTTGATACATTGAATATGGAATTAGATAAATTATACTAGACGAGAATATTTGTTTGCTCAACCCTTTTCTTTACATTATCGCAATCCTCCAACTTCTAATGCCAATGCTTATACAATGTAAAATTGCCCATGTTTGTCGTCACAGCCGTTTTGCTTCATCTCCTCAAAAGAGAGAGACAAAGAGTCATCCCTGGCTTTGACAGATTAAAAAGGTTCCACACGCCTCTATAAGAAAACATCTGAAGCCAAAAGATTCGATTGCGAATCCCAATGTGTTTGGCTTTTTGCGCGTGTTGGCTTGTTATATTTTAGTCGACCAAGAAAAACGTGTTTGAGAAAATTTGTTAAAAAAGAGAAAAGATTTTGTATATTTGAACAGCACTTTACTCGACTAGGAATCATGGATGAGGTAAATCGAAGAAATAACGTTTCATTTGTTACTGTCACTGGTGGATTGAGTAGAGATGACTTAAATCAAACATTTTCACAGCATGAAATCAAAAGATTAAAGTTTTATCAATTGTTGCTACGAATAGACAAAGTAGTTATGTTTTAGATTGACCATTGTAAAGCAAATTTAAAACTCTTATGATGATGCTTAGATTAGGTAGCTGCAATGGCCTCTATACTTATAACAAAGTAACTACCTATGTAAAGAGACTTACCAAGGTTAGGCAAGGGAAATGTATTTTATGTGATAAATGCGCTACACTATAATTACATGCATTGCAACCAACTTAGAGATGCATACATATAGGCATCAAATGGGATATGATTTAAGTCGAGTTGGTTAATGATAACTAATTAATTATATTACATCATGATTATCATGCCATATATCGATCATATAACACATTTTCTCCATATTGGAGTGGAATATTTGAAAGGGTTGGAAATTTTGAAACTCAAGCAAGTCAAGATGGTATTTATGAGAAAGTTTTACAACTTGTGTCATTTTGAATCAAATTTTATATCTTTTGGGCCCAAAAGAAAATTCTGCATTTGAACACTTCAACTTCCCTGAAGAAGGGAAACTTAAATATTGATGGAGCAGGGTGGTCTTGTCTGTCCAAGCAAACCCGGGTGTGATGTATATAATACGAAAGTTGATATGTTGGGATTGACTTAAATGGACAAACATCTCATGTTCTAGGAATAATAAAAAAGTTTGTCTCAACAAGAATAAGGAAAGAAAGTCTACATTGTCTGAATTGGGCTGAAATATTCTCTGATTTGGGCCTTTGTGAACAACGGCCTGCCAAGAAAAATTTTGGTCAAGCTGGCTGCTTTCGGTCCATAGGAATCCTGCAGAAAACAAACTACTCCCCGATGTTCATAGTTCAAAACCAAGTTAGCCATTCTGCAAATTTGTGAGGATTAAGGTATGGAGAAATTTGGAAGGAATGGTCGATGCAGAAACTGGTCATGGTACCGCCCGCGTCAAGGTGCTTAGCCTTGCTATGCCTTCGCTCCTCTCTCTCTCTCTCTCTCTCTCTCTCTCTCTCTCTAAATTATTTCAAATTGCTTTGGTTTAATTGAAATCACCCAAGATGATACGTGTACATGATGGGAAATGTGTTTTGAGTAACCATATGGTTTTTGGTAGATAATCATCATTACTAAGGCATAGGGATATGCCATCGGCTAAGGACAAAGATTGGGATAGATGAAATTCACCTTCAACACCTAAAAGAACACCACCAACAAAGGATAAAAACTTCAGGATAAAAAAATTTATCACAAAAGCCCAAAGGAAACTCACCAACTAAGGATATATGACTTCTTGCTTCACCACCAAAGTAATTTGGATAAAAAAAAAAATAAGAAGTCCACTCACTTGAGGAAAATCTCATGTATATTCAAATGCAAGTTTGATTGTTGTACAAATAAGATTACACTTCTACTTATGGAGTGATTCTACTAAACAAAACGAAAATTCCTGCTAGAATTCTAAAATTGAAAAGACTCTTGAAGTATTCACATTATTGAATCCATAAAACTAGGAATAAATGCATTTTAACTAAGGCTAAATACATAGTAACTATTGGGGGTTGCATTTTGTGGTGTGGGGGTCTCTCTATCTCACTTTTTCAATTTTCAACTATAAGGAAAAAAATATCCTTTTGTTTGCCAACAGCTTTCTCCATCCATGTTTCATCCAAGAGCAAATTTTCCTTGCTATTGTTTTTCCTTCACAGGTTAATTTTTGTCGTCCAGAATTGGGCTTGAAGGTGCAAGGGTGATGAGATTCTATTCTTTGTGGAATGAATAACTGTTTTTCAATCCATCATGGATGGCTTTTTGTGATGCTCCCAACACATCACGGCTAATGCGGTCACTAATTTTATTTCCCTTTTTAAGCATGCAAAAGCATATTTGGACCGATCATAAGCTAAGATATATGAAATTCAAAGACACAAGTGAAATTATAAACTAGGCTAATGCATTTCATTTCTTATTTATTTACTTTGGGTCACATGGTCAAGTACACTGGGAGTTTTCAAAAAGGGTCTATCATCTTGAGCTACATCAAAAGTACACCCACGGTACTACCCCGATCCTGGGACTGCCTATACATGCCTAGCCACCTATCATTCAGCATTAATATGCCCAAAATCATTGCTTGGATCTCAAGAATTCCGGTTCATTATCTTGCCCTTACCTCAATCTATCATACTACCACCATCATCATCTCCATCACTGTTGCTTGGATGTGGGATGGCCCCACAAGCTGTCCTCCGACATGTGTGTAGATTGCCGAGAAACCCAAGAGTATTAGGCCTATCAGGGTCTTATGTCGACGAACAATATTGCTATACACCAAATGAAAGTGACGTCCAAAAAATCTGGATCTATGAACTTAAAAAAGTCCTAGATGAGATCTATCTGAACACCATAATTGATGGAAGTAAAGGCAAGAAGGATTAGCATATCTACTACTAATCCGAAAGACAGTGATCCACCAAAAATGAGTATAACACTCAACAAACAACTTGAAACCAATCTATACCACATAAGTCAATAACAATGTATATGAGGTGGTTTTGACATAAATGACAAAAGGTTATTATAATATCAACTAACTTGAGAACTTCTTTCAAATCGGGATAGTAAAAGGAAAACATTCCCTTTTAAAACAATAACCTAATAAATATTAGAAAATTTGGAATAGTAATTGATCATCTTTACTGTAAATTGACTGCTACCATCTTCCAAGAAACTCACCCCATGGCCATCTTGTACCCATTCAACATTGCGATGACATTTGAGAGAACTGTGTTACACCCTCTAAGCATTCGCAGAAACCCGATTACCCCTTCACACATCCCTTCTAACACCTGAGGCATCGTCATCCCAAGGATTGGTAGCATTCTCAAATCACACACTCACCCATGGTACAACAATTCCATAAATCAATTTAAACATGCTGTCCAATAAGTTAAGACACAAATACTCGCTCAATTTCACAATCATCAATCCTTTGTCCATTTGAAAACCAGAAAAATGGTGTAGGATGGCTGGTTATTAGTATCCGCCAAAATACAAGTGCAAAAAGAGAAATTCCAAAGTTCAAATTTAATCCAAAAGGCATTTAGTTCATCCTTAGAAATTAGTGGTATACACCAAGTAAATCTGCTCGAAAAATCATGAAACTTTAACATGACATGTATAAGACTTCAAGGAACATTTTTTGTGAAGGACTCAAGGTCTAGTTTAGCTTGTATGGGTCCCAATAATTTTCTAAAGTTCGGATCAAAACAAAGCACAAATCTATATTGCAACCTTGTCAGGAAATCACATTTTGGATGACTAAGTAAACTTCAAATATCATGGAAAAATTTCAAATTATAATATGAAGGACTAGTCCAAATTATTTGTTGAAAATTCGATAGAAAATGGAAGCTGAGCAAAGGTTTGGAAATGGCTTATAAAAACAATTTTGGACCTACATAATTTTTTAAATGTATTTTGCATGTACAAAATCCAAAAAATCTGAAATTTAAATGGTCATAGAATAAGTCAAAACAGACAACTTTCATGAAGAAAGTCCCATTAAATTTGTACCACAAAAACCTGTACAAATTTAACAAAATTCTGTTTATAGTGAATAGACTCGAAAATTGGTGTCACCTCAGATTTGTCCATGACTTGTGTCAATTAGGCTCAAATCAAGGCACCTTTCAATATCCAGCATTCCAACATATATAAATTTACTTTATTTACTAATTATCAACACTACTTGGAACATGTATATCTCAAAACCATCAATGAACATAATTGAGCACAAAATTGATCGAGGCGACTAAAATTCCAGGAAATCAACCTCAACGTACAGAAACTAACCTACATAGCATAAACATGCAGTAATACATTTTTTTGGAACCTCAAAGACACAGTCGCGTGGCTCGGCAAGCTTTCGGGAATCTTGACTCATGCCGACAAGTTGTGGCAATTCGAGGAAGACGACAGGGGCGACAGGCGACGATATGCATGACAGCCTGGCTGAGGCGTCCTCAACAGTCAACTTGGGAGGCTGCGGTAGCTTCTACCTTATGTGGTGAGAAATGAAGAGGGAGAGACAAATCATGAAGAAGAAATATAGGAAAAATAACGTCTCTGGCCAAAACGAAATAAAGGTAGAAGGAGCGGCTTTTCTGCCTTTTATATGCTGCACCCAATTCTCTCATCATCACCGCTCAAGTGGTCATTACACACTAGGAGGCACATGTTGGCTGGCTTCAACTGTACCACATGGTGCTTCGCCAATTGTAGCGACTAATGTTGAGCGGCACCGAGGAGTTTGGCGCATGGAGAGATCGCCATCTAGCCACCATAATAGTGCATAACCATGCTATTGGTATATTAAGATCAAAATAATCAAAGTCCTATTCAACTAATTCAACTAATGCTACATAACCATTATACACGCTACTTTCATCCCCTCTCATGTTACCTATGCCATCATATGAAATAAGAATATAAACACAACAGATAACTAGGGATCCATTAATAATCAACATTAGCCACAATGTCATCATAGTTGAATTATACCAAAAGAGTGGAATTAAGCCAAATAAAATCCACAGTATATTTTTCAACGTCTAATTAAAGAGATTCAAAAAGTGCATGTCTTCCTTCGTGTAGAGATATGATGAAAAGCTCTCTTCATATGACATTAAGGCATATTTGTTGTAAAGTTTCTGCTTCAAGTCAAGCATGTTATTTAAGACGGCAACCACTACTCCTATGGAGCAGAGGTCTACATATGAGGTGACAAAGCCACTTGTTGATAGACCCGTCTTGAATTTCATCTTTTTCCTACTTTTGGAATTTGGAGTCTTGTTCAACTCATGCTTCTCACGGACTAGGATGGTAGCCACGTTAGGTGTAAAGACTCCCTCATCACCATTAAATTCCTTAGGATCACCTATCGTATCACCACCACCACCATTGTCATCACCACCATTTTTTTAAACCCCAAGCCTTCTACATTTCCTATTGTGTTTTACTCAATAGCATATATATCACCAAATACAATGCACAATTGGGATATTGAGGAAACTCATCCTTCTTAAATTTAGCCCATTCACTATTATCTTGCAATTTTCACAATAATGACTTATGTTAGTAACATAATCAAAGCTTACATCCAAAATAAGAAAAAAAATTGACCTAACAAGTGATACTTTTGATATGAGACTTACATACATTTGGATCCTCCACAACAACCATTTTTATTTACATTATCAAATCCAAATTCAGATTGTGAAATAAGCTTCTTGAAACTACTATACTATCTCTTCAGTTTGTTTATCCCATTCTTCAACCAAACTAAACTAAAGTGGACTCCCATTCATATATTGAATTTGGCATATATGTTATTCCACCTCGCTTTGTTGTGGGTACAAGTTGTGCAATTTCCTTTTTTACCTCTTTTACTAACAAACTTACAAATAGATTGCTCAAAGGCCTGGTCCACTTGGCTACAAATGCCTCTTTGTGGGATGTCGTTTAGCCTTAATTGGTTGATCTTCAAATGAGTCAATTCATTCAATGCAATTACAATAATATCAAAGGCAATTAAAATGACATCAAAGTATCATCAAAGTATATCAAATTCATCTGTAATCAACAAAGGTTAGCTCCATTGTAGCGAATATAGGCATGCATAACTAATCCAAACAAATAAGCATGGAGACAAAATGAATCAAAGTATAAATTATATTCGAATCTCATTTATTGACCAAGAGGAGAAAAGGGCATCAAAAAAACATTTCCTGATGAACTAATTCACAAGACTAATTACATGAAGCATGACAGATAATGGATTTAAACGATTATGCGGCATAACATCAAGCTTTTTTTTTTTTTTTGGTCAGTACATAACATCAAGCTTGAACATCAATATATTAGAGTTCCCAATGTTAACAACAGAGCAGTTTTACGCTAACATGTGGCACAATGGATAAGTCAGTACGCTACCCACAAGCATCAAGTTCAGATGAATTTTAAGACAATTCTACTAGAAACATAGGTTTTAATAAATTCACAGATGGAGAACCTCCATCATGCTATGTCTTAACACAAATCAAGCAGGACAATTAGATCATGCATAAAAATCACTTTTACCCTAAAAAACAATGAGTTGTCGTTCAAAATCCCCTAATATATTAATATAATAGGTGTCGATATTCTTTGTTGTGTTTAACCAAGCAAGTTTTTTTTTACTACTTAACAAGAAACAAATCTTAATCAAGGATGACAACTAACTCGAGAAAATTTATCCACTTTCATCTAGCCAAAATGTGAAGAGAATAGTGAACTATCATAACTTTCGGATCTTCTAGAAAGTATGACATCTTGTCCATCTATGAACCTAAGCCAATACAACCACTTTCATGTTCCTTTAGTACTCCCCAGCTAGTTGAAGATCAAAGAATCAGTATCCCATCTTCTTGGCTCTTTGAAACTATCGTCTTCTTAAAGGACCACCTAAATAAATTCTACGTATACTTCGATCTTATACATCACACAAACAAAGTAGAGTATTAGTAAATGGAGCATTTTATTAAGTAATGCATAGTCTCTCAAGCTTGTCAATTGACATTTTGATAGTCGATCAACAACCACGAAATTGAAAACTATTTTGTGAGTTGACAACCAACACATTCAATTGATATCTTCAAACTTGAGCCCATTGAATCATGCTTCAGTTGAAATTGACCTTTACTTACGGGGGTAAATTTTGAGTTGGATTGATCTATGAAACACTAGTTGAGTCTAATAATTGTTCCAATGAACTTAATGCTCCCACACCACAAGGCCTATTGTCAGCACGACAAAAATAAAATAGGTCTTTGTTATGAAGGAGCAATGGTCATCATTAAAATTTTTATCATTAGTAACTTAACATAATGGGTCTAATGTAAAGTAAACAAAGTCGGTTCTAGAGAAAAAAATTTGAATGTAAAGTTATTACACAGATTAATTACGATTGATAATGGGAATCATAAACACTAGAATGAACCACGCTTAAACTTTTTGTACTTTCATCATTCGCCTAAATTCAACAAGGTTTTGTGGAAATTAATATAGAAAGTGGATTTAGTGTGAGAGGAGAGGGTGCGATGAGGATAAGTCAATAAATGCGGTACCAAATCTTGTGTTTGGAGAATAATTGGATCAATTAACTTAAAATCGTGTGTTTTATCTCTAAGAGTGTGAAAAGTTACAACCTGACTTTTGATTGGTCATTTAGGGTGCATTGGGGAGAGTTTCTGCTAAATACTTTTGCATAAATGTAAGAGACTTTAGGCTAAAGGATTTTCATAAAATATAAATAGTGTTTGGTCAATTCTATTTGCATAAATGCAATCGTTTAGTAAATATTATTTGTTTTGGGTTCTCTAAAAATAACTTTTAAATGAAAAAGAAAAAAGGAAAGAACTATGGAGAGGACGAACATGAAGCAAATATAGAAGGAAAATTCATACTTGCCTTCAGAAGAGTCGAAGTCGAAGTCGAGAGAGTGTGGGTCTTGCCTTCCACTCTCCTTGCCTTCACAAGAACTAAAGAGGTACTTGCCTTCATTAAGGTGAGAGTATGTGATTCTCCTTAAAGCAAAGACCCACCCAAAAAGAAATGGAAAATTTATTACTTCAATAAGACCCACCAAGAAAGCAGAATAATTGTAACTTTGATTCTTCTCAAGGTGAAGCCTAATGGAGAATTAATACTTGCCTTCACACACTGAACCCACAAAATCAAAATTTGAGGAGAATCAAAGTCGAAGACTAAGGGTGCGTTTGGTAACGATTCTGTTCCCGGGAGCTGATTTTGACTAAAAATGATTATTTTTTATTCTGTTCCTAGGAACTGATTTTGAGTAAAAATACGCGTTTGGTAACTGTCCACATTTTTTTATTCTGAAATAGAATTCCGTTTGATACTGTGCTAATTGATTCTGTTCCAATTTAATTTCTTTTGATTTTTAAATAATTTTAAATATTTTTTTTACTTTTTTACTTTTTTTCTTTTCTTGTTTTCCCTTTTCTCCTATTCTTTTTCTTCTTCATGTGGCCGGTCGTCGGCCGGTGAAGCTCACTAGAGCATCGTCGATCCTTGGTGAGGTCGGCCCTTGCTTGCAGCTGGGTGAGGCTCGCCCAACCTCGCCGAGGCTTGGCTTTGTTGGTGGCTGGGCTTGCCTCCAGCGAGCTCGCTGGACCTCGCCCTGGCATGGCGAGCCTCCAGCGAGCTCGCCGGACCGGCAATCGACGGCGGACGGCGGCGGGCGGTGGTGGACGGCAATCGCAGGATGACGGAAGGGAAGAATGAGAGTTTCACTATTTTGATTCTTTTTTTTATTCTCGGACGAATAATCATATTTTTTTTAATTCTCAATTCTCTTCCCAATCTGTTCTCGGGAACAATCCTTGGAACAAATTTGTTCTCGGGAACAAAAATTTTACCAAACGTGATTTCGTCTCAAACTAATTCTAGGAATAAAAAATCAAAATCAGGCACTGTTTGGCATGTTACCAAACATACCCTAATAATGGCATTCGGGATTTTGTTGTGTTGCAACTACTTGAACCTTCGATGAGACCGAATGAACCCAAATCTCATCTCGCGGGACCTCGGGTGACCCAGGGGAGGCTACAAAAAGGGTCAAGCAACCTCAATAGCTAGAGGCAAGGTGAAGCCGAGCGTCATGCAATTTTGGCATTGACCGGAGGTGAAGTGTGGTCGAGCAAATCCCGATTTCACGCTATCTCAAGTGGCACAAGCGAAGCTATGCCAAGAGCTGCGCGAGCTCGAGCAGCCCAAGTGATTTAAGGCCGAGGGTTATGCTACCTTAGCGGTCCTTAGCGACCGTCACTGTCTTTCGACTTTTGTCAACGAATCTAGAATGATGAACGTGCATATGGTTATTCAAAGAGAAGATGAATTATGAGGTTTGAGGGAAATATAGGAGTACAAAATTACTAGTGAATGCAAAGTCGGAAGGAAAAAAATTTATTATTTCATGAAGTAACATTTCAAAAATGCTCAAAGCCCAAAATTGAGTAGGACTTGCATTAGGCTAAGAGCTCTAAGGGACTTTGAAAATGCTGGTTTTGGCTCAAAGACCTTTGAAATTTTCTTGTTAAACACTTCAACTTTGGCACAGAAGCTTTTAAAGGCCCAAAACCAATTTCCAAAGTAAAACCAAACGTATTGTATTACTATATTTTCACCCACTTATGAGTTCTTATAAGTTCATATTGAATGTCACACATGATACTTTGTCTTATTTATTTATTTATTTATTATAACTCATAATTATAATTTTGCACGCGGAAACATTATAAAACACTCACTATGTCCCATGCAAGAAATCACACGAGTTTAATAATGGACATATCTTCATCTTTATATAAACATATTTGTATTACTACCTCAATACGATGTTCAAGCAAAACATTATAAAACACATAAGTCCTGAGGAGGACTAGGTTCACCTATCACCAATACCACTTCTAAACCCAAAAACCTGCTTGTACAAAAGACAAGTTATGTGTTACGGGTCCACAACCTCGCCAATCGACACTTTACCGTCACTATTAAAACCCCTCAACGATCTAACCAGCTCACTGTCAAGATTTTAAGACCAAGTGACATATCGATAGGGAGTCCACTCTAGAAATAATGCCAAAATGCAATGGCGCTGAGAGATCCATTCTACATATTTGAAAAATAACAGATTAAGCCAAGTCCCACAAAATGAAACTCTAAGTATAATGTACGAGATCGTCTTACCATTTAACCTAGTACCAACAAACAATGTGAATTCAAGGCAATAAAAAATAACCATGTATGATAAATGTAGTAGTAATAGCATCATCTTTCCTATCATGATTTGCCAATGGAAACCATTAACAATATTGCATAAGATTACTTAATCAAATGTAGATGACATTATTTCATGAGCACAATTATAATATGCCATTGCCAAAGACCACCTTGATTCACAAGGCATCTCGGCTAACAAAGTATTGTCACCATCAACTTAAGAGTGATAGAATCATACATACCCATTGCCACACCTCTTAGCCTATTCATCACGTCCTCTACATCAGCGATGATACATGCATTATTGTATATCCGCATAATGATGACCATTTCCTAACGTCATATTATGGCTATGCGAGCCATGTCATATTGTGGCCATACAAGCCATGCTATCATGGGATTTTATGTCATCTCAACATTGTAGAGAACTGTCTCATACAATAAAATATCTATCCTACGGTCTCATATGATAAAATATCTAGCTAACTCTAGAGTCTTGTCCAAATACACATACAAGGGAATTTGCTTAGTGGCGAATTAGGCCATTACAAAGATATTTATCGTATGACATCATTCACACACAATTCATTACAACACAATAAATGCCCAATATTTTCCAATATCTCCAATTGCAGATAATAATACGCTAATCTCCTGGCATTTCCCATATACACCTCGACAATCAATTAATTACGTACATTTCAACATATAAATCTTCATTTTCTTTTCACTAGAAAAACTTTGACAAACTCATTAATTCTTCATATGTATTAAGCACAAAACACCAGTGCTTCCATGATTTGAGTAGCTATTATAATTTTCATTTTTAATTCCACCTTTGATTGAGTTCACTTTTACCACAAAGATTAATGACTTCTATAATTCCAAACTTTTAGAATTAGATTATTAGAATAATAAAATTTCTTAAATTTGCCCCCAACTTTTGATTTGCATCCAATCAAGCAACATCAATTAAATTAAAATATCAAAAACTATTCTTTTGTTATCTAAGACATACTAACATTTTATTTACACTATAGACACGCCACATATTTCATGAAAATTCCAAAATAGTCCACATAATTAATTAATGGGATAAGTGCATTGGAAGTCCTAAAACTTATCATAAAAGTACAATTGAGTTCTAAAACTTTCAAAAAAATACAATCAAGTCCTAAAATATGTCAAGAAAGGACAAAAACTTTCAAAAAAGTGCAATCATATTCTAAATTTTGTCAAATTGGTCCAATCAAGTCCTTTAGTTAATTGCATTTTTTGAAAGCTTTAAGACTTGATTGCACTTCCATAATACACCCAAACGGTTTGATTAGGTTTGGATTTCCTAAAAATCTAAATCGAATTGATTAATTGACACCCTACTTATAACACCATGGCAAAATGGAGTTGCAAAAACATTGAAGAGGACTTTGCTTGAGATAACCTAATGTTTGCTCTGAAATGCCAGTTTGTCAAGACATTTGTGAGCTAGGATGTGAACTTGGTGGGTCACCTGATTAACAAATCTCTAGCCTATAAGTAATAGGATGTTCAAGAGAAAAAGTGGACTGGTTAACCTATTGATGCTCAAGCTTGTAAGTAATTGGATGTTCGACATATTGCCATGTGTGAGGGGCAAACTTTATAGGTTATAGTGCTTATATTGTAAATCATCGACAATTATCATCAGTGGAGATATCATTATCAATGAATTAGCGATGCTATAAGGTAGCAAGGAGAGTTAGGAAGTATAGACAAATCACGTTACTACGAGACATGGAGCTTTAAGTGAAGGCTCAAAGCATTACATGCATTGGTAGAGTCTCGAGCCAATTGCCACTAAGGGCAGAGTCAATTGAAAGTAGAGGGTAGTACTGGTGGTGAGGTGGAGCTCTAGATGCGCTATATTTCATTGTGGCATGTAGAGAGTATAGAGATTATTAGAGAACCACAGGGATATGGCTGCGTTTCTCTTAATAGTGTTGTTTATGCTAGGACTAATTGGTTTCTAGTTCGGTCAGGTTTCAAGGTGTAACTGGAAACTGGACCAAGAGGACTAGTTCCCAAATTCTAGGACCAAGAACTAGACCGATCAGTCCTGAAACAGGGAATTCGACTAACTAATCAGTCTGGTAGAATCGGTAAATTTACTATTTTGGGCCAAAAATAAAATGAAAAATGGGAAAATTTTGGAGGAATTAGGGTTTGTTTCTTAAGAAATTTATATATATATATATATATATATATATATATATATATAATTGGAATTAACTGGTCTAGTCCGATCAATCCAATTAGCCTGGCTCCCATCTTAGAATCAAGAATTGGACTGATTGACCACTAGTTCTAAAGTTAAGAACTGTGAACCGGACGACCCTTTTTGGGAACTATCCAAAACAAGCTAGTTGGGTTCGGTCCAGTCCAGGTGGTTCTTGGTTCAAGCAATTTTCGTTGCACATCCCTATCTTATGCCATGTTTACTATAGATAGACTGAGGACCCGTGCTGTGACATCCCGATTTTCCAATTCTATTTTCAATAAATTGAGACGGGTATTTCGTTGGCACGCATATAGTTATTTTCCTTGATTCGGCCACTCATGTGAAAACTAGTCTATCGGGTGAAGCTATTAAGAATTTCTAATGCATCAGACTCGAGAATTTGACCAGGAAGCGATCTTTCGACCGAGCTAATCTGCAAGGGTCATTACGGTACAATTAAAAATCGATTAGAGATCGGAGATAGGTCGACTCGACAAAGGCATGTGATCAGGTGTGGGTGATTCCACCAGATCGCACAATTCTTGTCGATTGGCACTGAACCGACTTTTCTATCAATTGGGTACCCTGTGTTCGTATTTGAAACCTTGAGATTGCCTCGACAATCGAAAGACGTCAATGTTCCAAAGATGTACATTGTGGACTGAGATGATCAAAGACAGGTCAAATGCATAAAAATTTCTAAATGCTACCCGGCAGGTTGGGCCGCGCTAGTATCATGCCAAAGTGAAATTAACCGTGAAAGTGAGATCGAATTCAGAAATTGGAAGTCAGGGTGTGTCACAAATCATTTCAGGATCATTGACTCTTCTTCAGAAGATTTTTCATGTAATTAGAATTTTTCAGAAATTAAATCAGAGAATAACTATTTTGGTTCGATAAATTAGTAAGCCTGCCTTTGGTCTTGTTTTTGGGACTTAAGTTGGTTCTATGGGGAGATGAAGATGTGAATTGAAGTGTGGTAACATTGGATTAATTTTATGGACTTTAATTAGACTCAGTTGGAAGAGAATCAATTGGAAATTAAAGACTTTGATGTACAAAGAATTGGACCCCGGCGAAAATTGATTTGGACCCATTGAAATAAGTTGTAGAGGAAATGAGTTAATGGATGATGACATCATGGAATGATGTCATGGTGGGTGGCCAATTGGTGGAGATCTTGACAAGTGGAGGGGTGGATTTAATCCCCAAAAAGTGAAGGGCCCCATCACTTCATCTTCAAGCTTGGGAAGAGAGAGAAAGAGGGGGGGAGAGAGAGAGAGAGAGAGCTGCGACCGGTTTAGCCAGCTCGATGCCGCCCCCCCTTTGCCCGCTCGCACGCTCGTTCGCTGGAGCTCGCCGTCGCGATCGCCATTCGCCCGCACGCCCGTTGCCATGCCCATTCATTGTTGCACCGCCTTCACCGCCTCCAACCTTTGCCTGCATTCCAGCAACTCGTCCGACCAGCTCGGGCCTTCGCCGGAGCTCCCTCCGTCGGCATCGACCTCCCCTTCAGCCCATCCAAGCCCTCGCTAGTCTCCTCCGCCCATTCCGTGTTCAAACCGCCGCCGAGCAGCCTCCATCCAGCCCCAAGCAGCAACCAAGAAAATGGGTATGGCAACCCGTGTTTGGCCCGTTTTGGCCGCCTTCCCGAGCCCGGATGCTCGGCCCGCCTTGAGGAAAGTTAATCTTCGTGTTGTCCTCGTCATTTTGGTTCTCTCGGTTTGCTAATCCGGTGAGTTTAGCTCACTAAACCTCGCTTAGAGGGTTAATTATGCTTTAGGTGTGTTTAGCTTAAGTTAATTAAGCTTACGTGGTTAGTTTAGTTTATTTAATTGTGAATTTGATTAAGAGGTTGGTTTAACTTAAAGTATGTTTAGTTAAGGTTAAATTGATGTTTATATTAGTATAATGGTGATTTGACATAAATGAATTACTTTTGGGATTAAATAAATATTTCGAAATTGTTTAATAATTTAATAATATTTTATTATTCGAAATTATTAAAATATTATTATTTAATTATTTTCGGAATAAATTTAATTATTTATTAAATTCCGAAAATTTTGTCGACCCTAAATTCATAGAATTTCGTGCCGGTCACTACCGTGTAGTCAGATTTTGAAATTGATGGTTAGATATTATAAATTGAGTGTGGATCGTGAAAAATATGGATATTATTATTTAATTAATTTTCGGAATAAATTTAATTATTTAATAAATTCTGAAAATTATTTTGGAACCTTATTTTCTCAGAATTTCATGTTGATCGCTGCTGTGCATTTAGAATTTGAATTTGATGAATGGATGTGACAAATTGAGTGTTGATTGTGATAAATATGATTTTATTCATAAAAAACCCAAGTGTTGGGTTTTGATGCAAAAATTGGATTTTAATGATTATATTAAATAGTGGGGTTTGAAAAAGTGAGATATCGGCCTTTTTTATTCGAAATTAGCGTGTCCCCACGCACGTGAGTAATTTCTGGAATATTTTTAATATGAAGAAAAATGGCGGGATCACTGTTTTAAGTGGAAGCATTGAGTGAAATATAAATTGTCCTGGGGCCAAGTATGCTTTGGCTGTGTGATAACTAAGAGAAGCATCCTAGGCTGTTGAGCAGGAATTGCCCCTATATGGGATGCCCACGTGGTGGATGTGTGGCATCCCAAAATTCATAATGACCTCTAGTTATATTAAAGTTTATGAATAGGTAATGGAAGTACTATCAAGTTATTTTATGGCCATTTAATCCATAATTTGCAATAAGATATATGGCCAAGCTTTTAAGGGATAATTATGTGATAGGAAAGAAAATTCTATCATTGGCCATATGCATCATAAATTGGAATTTATGGATTTGTGACTATAAGTTTAATGGCCTTATTATTTATGCAATTAGATATTTATTTAAATGATGATTAAAATATATTATAAAAATAAAATAAAATAAAATAAACTTGGGCCATTTAAGTTTGGACCTTAGGCCCAAGTGAGATGGGCCTAAAGTGGGCCAAGAGGCCCGGCCCATGAAGCCCATTGGGATGCCGACGCATGGAGGGGAGGAGTAAGGAGCCGCATGGCCCCCAAGTGTCCTTGGCAAAGGAGACACTTGTCTCCTTCTTAGGGACAAAGTGTCCCCCATGCAAAGAGGGGGTGCATGCAATATAAATACAACCAAAAAGGAAGAGAGAGAGGGAGTGGCTGATGGTTGAGGGTTGTCGTCCAAGAGAGGTGCCGAAGAGAGGAGAGAAAGAGAGGAAGAGAGGAAAGAGGAAGAAAGAAAGGAAGGAGCTCGCCCGTCGCCGCCCGCACACCGTCCGTCCGCCGTGTTCGCCGCCGTGTGCTACCGTTCGTGTGGTCTAGAGGCAAGTTGGGGTCCTTTGCTGCTCTTGCATGTGTGTGTGTTACATGTATGTTTGGTATAGTGTTGAATTTGAGTGATTGGAAGGGGGAAACCGAAGCTTGGATGGCTTGTTCTTGAGTGGCGTTGCTATTTTCGCTTGAACAGTTTGAGTCAGAAAGTTGTGTGAGCTTGCATGCATGTTTAGAGTTCGATTTTGACTTTTATCTCTTCATGAAAGTTGTAGCTAATATATTAAACTACAAAATACTCAAATTTGGTGTAAAATTACGGAGGTTTAAGGGGTCAAAATCTTATCATACGGAGATGCTAGATCTGGAATGTTTTCGCATGAACTGTTTGAGTCAGAACCTTGCGAGAGCTTGCATGCATGTTTTGAGTTCGATTTTGACTTTTATTTCTTCATGAAAGTTGTAGGGGACATCTTAAAATACAACATACTTAAATTTTAAGTAAAATTAACAAGTATAACCTGGTAAATCGACTTAATCTTGAAGACGGTGATTCTGGAGATGTATTACAGGACACCCGAGACTTCATGGACCTAAATGACGAATATGCTCTGGTTATTTGACTTGGATCTCTTCATGAACTTGTAGAGAACATCTTTATGTGGGTAAAAACTCAGTATTTCAGAGAACCATGTACTGGACGATTCAGTGTTGGATCCAGAAGCTTCGTGTGACTGTAGAAAATAATATAAAACGAATCTGACTTGGAAGTCTTCATGAAAGATGTACGTAAATGTTTTGGCTATAACTTGGTAAAATTTCGTAATTTTTGGGGGTCGTATGGATATTTTAATCGAATTTCTTCGGAGACTGTGCATTCTGATTTCATCCGAAAATTTCATGCTATTTTATGTGATTTATGAATTTGTGTGGAATTCTCATTGGCCGTGTATTTTGCATGAAATCATTATCCTATTGTATTATTTATTACTTGCCTTAATTTTATGATTTTTGAGATTATATAAATAATTAAATTTAATATTTTTGAAAATGGCACAAGCTGGAATTTAAGTAAATGTAAAAAGGGCATGATAAATGGATTATTTTAATTGGCATAAATTTCATGAATTTTATTTTATAAATAATCGCACCATGTAGTATGTGTGATGAGGTCTTGATGTATGCATTGAGATGCATGTGTGAATTCAATGTTGAACATGATTTTTGGTTGCCATTGCATCATATGCCATACTAAATTAAGACGAAATTGGTGAACATGAATAATGACCAATGAGGAAATTGTTGTGGCGGATGATAATGCCCCGGGAGTGTCGGGATGCCCGGTGGCCTAGTGGCATAATTCCGGAGGGCAAGGGAAACCATTTTCATGGCGAGCCCCGGAGATTCCCCGGGAGAGTCGCGATGCCCGATGGTATACGGTACGTAATTCTAGGGGAGGCCTGGTGGTATGTCGGTACATAATTCCGGAAGCCCTAGAGGTTTGTGCCCGGGGGAGATGCCTCGCGATGCTAGTTGGGATGCGAGATGCCCGGCCTGGGAGTGTAAATGCCGGAAGCCCTGTCGGAGGTCTTTGCTTGAGGGGAATGCCTCGCGATGCCAGTTGGGATGCGGGATGCCCGGAATGTGGGGGGGCCGAATGCCCGGTGGCCTGGAATGGCTGAATGCTTGAGGTTTTTCTCGCATGGGATGCGAGTGTAAAATATGAGATGAAATTGATGATCCGAGGAAGGGTGATGTGGTGATCAAATTGAAAGTTAAAAGTGGAAATTAAACCATACATGATATGATATGACATAATGATGATCACCCATGGCACGATGATATGCATGATATGATGATGATGACATGTGCATAATATGATGATGATGACATGTGTGATATGATGATGTCATGATGATGATGACATGTGCATAATATGATGATGTAATGATAATGATGACATGTGTGATATGATGATGTCATGATAATGATGACATGTGTGATAAGATGATGCCATGATGATGATGACATGTGTATGGTATGATGGTGTCATGTATATGATGATAATGATATGTGTGTGATAAAATAATGTCACGATAACGATGACATGAGTATGACATGATGATACACATGTATGTGTTATGATTGTGGTGATGATGCATGATGATATACGCATGGCTTCAAGGTAAGTAATGCCTGCAATGCATGTATGACTTGTATGATGCATTGAGTAGTTATTGGATTCCTTTACCTGCTGAGTGGTTGTACTCACCCCTTTTGGGGACCAACATTTCAGATTAGTAGATGGTTTAAGCGGTTGGATATGACTGTGGGGAGAAGGATAGCAAAGGAGGGAACCTTTGGATGCCGACACTGGTTGATGGACCTTAAGCATACGATTGTGGGAGGAGATGTCGGTCATCTTTTGAAGTATAGCCGAGTATAGAAACATTGGCATTTCGATGCACTGACTAAAAATGTCAATTTGCTTTATGTAAATAAACGTGTTCGGCTTTAACTTATATAAGATGTTTAGTAGGTGTGCATCATTTTCTGAATATAGGGAAGGGAGTTTGTTGGATGTGCTTCCGTATATGAATTGCGCAAGGGACCTATAAAAAAAAAAAAAAAACAAGTGTAAACCCCCTATGTTATATGGACCTATTGCAATTGAAATGGTATCAGAGTGACATGTTAATAGGGAAAGTGAAAGGTAGAGCGAACTGTGGTTACCCTAACGGATCGGGGGCCGTTGAGGGGTGCCACAGGATGCCGATCGCAGTAGAGACTGGGCCGATTGGATCGATGCTCCTTCGGGAATGCCGTCGACGTAGTGATGAAGCCGCGCTCCAAGGAGGGAGGCGATGCCTGGCATTAATGTCAGTAGATAGTCGAACTACGAGTAGGCTATACCCTTGTGTGGCAGTGAATAACAATCGGAATGCATGTTGAGTGTGGTTGATGTGCCGGATTATAGGAAGGAATTGTGTGGCATGGAATGGGACGTGTCATAACGATTTAATCTTATAATCAGGACCGCGTGGTTGTCGGTTATATGAAAGCGAAGGCGTTCTAGTTGTTTAAATTCGTATTCATGTATGTGGTTGGCGATATGAACATGCGATTGAGTGATATAAATTATGTTAACCTGCAGGAAGGAATTAAGGCGAGGTAAGTTCTCTGTGTGATGTGGTTAGGCCATCCTTGGGCATATTTTCTTTCTAATAGGGGTTTAGGGGGTTGAACTTGCTGAGACATTGTCTCATCCCGATTTGGGGATTACAATTTCAGGTCCCTGGTGGACGGAGCGACTATATAGCTTTGGTTGACCTTGAGGAGTTACAGAGGTGAAGTCATAAGGATTGGAGGACGTGTCCGACTTGTAGGTCGTAAGACAATTCCTTTTTAAGAGCTAGTCTTTTGTAGACTTTTGTCTGTAGGCTTCTGTTTGTAATTCTGTTGAATTATGAAAGTGTTATGTTGTGGTTTTGCTTCCTACTTTTTTATCCCATATTTCATTGTCAGGGGTTTTATAATACGTTCTGCTTGCGCAATAATAAATGAATGGGGTCGGCGACACTACCTGAGAATGTCACATTTGCATGACCATGGTGAGATGTTGGCGCGCTTGAGGTTCAGGGCGTGACACGTGCTCTTATCGAGAGGTAGTGTCAAAAGTAGAGGCTCAATAGTGGATTGGTGTTATGGAGAGTAGATGGAGTCCCCTTAGTGGAGGTAGACATAACAGTTGGTAGTACCTTTAAGGGCCAAAAAAAAAAAAAATTAGCTGCAAGTGGATATCTAAGAAGAAGCACGATAATTCCAAGTTAGAGGCTGCCATATATAAGGCATGCCTAGTAGGAAGGGGTTTAAATAGTGTGATGCTATTAACTATGATGAGATATTCTTGCTAATGGCGATAGATAGCTCTATGAAGCTACTATCGATTTAGTTATGATGAACAAGTTGGAGTTGGAGCAATTGGATGTAACGACAGCTCCTCTAGATAGTGACCTAGAGGAGCAATTATACATGCAACAACTAGGAGGTTTTGTTGCTTTAAGCTATGAAAACAATGTATGCTTGTTAGAAGGGAAAATTACCAAAAAAAGTCTTAAGTTTATTGCAATTGTGTCAATTTAGTCATAAATCTTTTTTTTTTTGGGTAATTTGGTCATAAAATTTTTGTATTTGTGTCAATTTATTTCATTTGGCCAATTTTATTTAAAAATCGCTAACATGGACTCTGGCTGTTCTACATAGCGCGGTTGGCGTTGACTTGAACAATTTATAATAATATTTTAATATTTTATCAAATTAATTATTTGTTGTTTCTTTTTCCTTTTTTTCCTTTACTTTCTCTTTCTTTATTTTTTTCCTTCCCTTCTTTCTCTAGTCGATCTCTGGATCTCAGCAACTAGCCAAACGTGAAGGTCGACCTCGTCAGACACTAGCGATGGCAAGGCTCGCCATGGCTTGGCAAGGCTCAAACTTGCCAAATCCAATGAGGCTTGCCCTTGTTAGCTCGGTGATGGTGAGCCTCGCCCACCCTTAGCGAGGTTTGACCTTGCCGTTGCTAGGTAAGGTCGGCCTCATTGTTGGCCACCGTTTAGAGGAAGAAGGAAAAATAAATAAATAAATAAATAAATAAATAAATAAATAAATAAATAAATATTATTAAATTTATTTGTGTAATGTTAATGGTGCTATGTAGGATGGCTAGTATCGATATTAGCAATTTCCAATCAAAATTGGCTGAATTGATCGAATTTGTATAAATACAAAAGCTTTAGAAGTTAATTGGCAAAAAAAATATTTAAAACTAAATTGACACAATTACAATAGTTTAGAGCTTTCTTGGTAACTCTCCTCTCACTGAAAAGTTCCTTCAATTGCCTTAAGCAATTTATTAGGCAGTGGTAAAAGCGGTTTGACTCCTTTATGACTAGTAAATACTAAATAGTATAGTACAAAGTGTACATAATAATTGCATGTATTATAAGAGGTTAGAGGACCACATTTATTTGTTGCTGTATGTTGATAATAGAATATAGCAGCTAACAATGTGTCTAAGATTGATTAGTCGAACCGTCAATTGAATAGTGAGTTCAAGATTAAAATCTTAGGTGTAACAAAAAAATTATTTTGTATGGAGATCCAAAGGGATAAGTCTGCACAAATGCTTCGACTATCGCAAGGCGAGTTCCTTTATAAAGTGTTGAGGCAATTTAGCACGTAGAACACCAAACTGGTGAGTACCCCATTAGTTGCGTATTTTAAGCTTTCAACTAACCTTGCACCACGATTAGAGGAAGATAATGAATATCCATACAATGTTCCTAATGCTAGTGCCATATGTAGTGTTATATATGCTATGATCTGCACTAAATCAGTTATATGGTTGTTAATATTGTGAGCAGGTAAATGGGCAATCTAGGAAAGAAGCATTAGAGAGCTGTGAAATCAACTCTGAGGTTTTTGAGAGAGATGGCAGACGTTGGCTTGACTTTCAGGAAGAAACGGGCTTTGAGAGTTATAACAATTTATGTAGAGTCAAATTTTGTGGGTGACTTGCTGGCCGGACATCCTTAAAATGTTATGTTGTCAGAGTTTGGCAAGTTGTGCCATCAATTGGAAAGAACAATACAACTTGTAGTTGCTTTATGACAACTCAAGTAGAGTATACGGCGTCAAATGACACAATCAAGGAAACTATCTATCTGGTTTTGAGGTTTGCTCGGCGATCTAAGATTGCGTTGGGAGAATATTGTTTTTTTTTTTTTTTTTGATACCCAGGAAACCCCGTCAGCCGTTCGTCGCTTTGCAGCGGTACATAGCCGCCTAGTAAACCTTGGAGTGATGCTACTGGAGGACCCATCATCCCGACATCACGCTTAAGTCGCCGATGCTTCCCCTGGGGTTTGACCCCTCGACCTTTCCCCCAAGGTTGAGGTTTCTTATTTAGCGAAGCCACCAAGGCCGGTGGTGTTGGGAGAATATTGTTGTTTATTGTAGTTTATTGTAATAATCAGAGTGCAATCCATTTAACCAAAATTCATATGAATCACAAGCAAATGAAACATATTGATGTTAGCTACATCTTTATATGTGATATTACATCAAAGGGAACAACATTCATTAAGTGCCCATGGTAGGTAATAGAGCATACATGTTGACAAAGCCTAACCCATTGAGCAAGTTCCGGTACTTTTCGAGCTTGGTCAACATCTATAGCGGTTGAGGGCTCGGTATAATTGACAATCAATGAAGATGAATTTGGAATTCTTGCCGAAGTGGAGAATTTTTTTAATATCATTCAAAGTTCATCACATTTAATTCAAATTGACATAAGTTTGATAGTATCAGGACACTCGAGCTTTCGGGGAAGCTCAAAAGAGGGACGATCGGAAGACGTAAAAAGATGGCGCGCCTAGCATGTGCCTAGCATGTGAACTAGGCAACTAGGTGAGCACTTAGCCAAGAAGTAGTCGGCATGCCGACCATGGCGGGGTGTCTGGCCAGGACACCCAGCAAACCTCCAAAACTGGAAGTGCTTTTCATCAGAGTGCCCAAGTGTCAGGGTCTATTTTGTCGGACAACCAGCCCCAAACATGGACCTGGTTGAGACGTGTTTTAAACCAAATTTTTATCATTACTTGGATTTAAAAAAAGGAAAAAAAAGTGAAAAATTTGGAAAGTTTTGAGATCTGCCATCCAAAATAGTTGAGAGCATGTCATTGTTGCTTACCTGTGAAAGCGTGATTGTAATTTTCTCTTTGCCAATATATTGGAACAATCTCGTCGTTCTCTCTTTATGGAATATGCACGACACCAAATCACGTAAATCCACTGTGTTCGGATTTAGTTTCTGCAAGTTATTTCTTATTCAAACTGCCTCATTTGTCCATATTTCTGCTTTAGCCTCAATTACTCGTCATCTCAGACTTGATTTCCCCTTGATGATCTCTTCAAAGGAGAAGATGACATCAGCAAAGGGGAGAGAGTGAGAGAGGAGGGAGAAATTTTTTCCCCCTTCTAAATGGGGTTACCTAATTTCGAGATATTTAGATAGAAAGCCTTCCAATAAGAGGATCGGAGTGGAAGATAGCATAGCTATGGATAGGCGTTTGCACATACTCCTTAGAATGCCACATCCATCAGGCCCCCACCCCGCCTGTTCCTCCCTCTCTTGGGGGCATAGGTGGATGTGTTTGTGTGGAAGTGCTTGTCCAAAAGGAGGATGAGCAAGCGATTGCGACTTTCGAGTTAGTCACATCTCGTTGGGCGCATAGATTGCTTCACTCGTCCTTTCTCTTACAAGACAAACAAGAAACTCCGAAAGGATGACCTCTCAACCGACTTCGGATGTACAATGTAAAGCACAAGATTCCAGTGCTCCACTTGAAGTTGTCTCCAATCATAGTAACCCTAAAACCCTGCCTAAATTGATTCACACCCTAAGAGAGAATTCAAATTATCTCAAATAGTTGCGATCCCATTTTGCGAATTTAGGATTTCAAGGTATATGTAGAATCCTCATGTAGGAAACGACACCAGAGAAAACATGATTCAAGCTAACTCAAGCTAAAAGAGCTATTAATCTTACATGAAATGACACAACATCTATCATTATAAGTCGAATAACGCCAGTCACAGTGCCAAATGCATGTTTTCCTCTATAATCGCTTTCTTCCTCCTCTTCTTATGTACTTACTTGACAATGTTCACTTACTTTTTGTGCAGGATTGTGTCATTTAGTTGTGCTGAACTACTAAGCCCTCCAGGCCCACAAAGATTTACGAACCGCGGGAATCTTATCTTTTGACGCTTTGAGACATAATTAGATAAGGTTCATGGACCAGACTGTTGTCCTTCTTTAGCGTGGCAACGGGACATGATGAACTACGTTGAGTGGACACTGATTGGGATCAAGATTTGCGATTTTCAAGATACGGGTGCCTTTTCTTTCTCTCACTTTCTCGAAGAGGGTCTCCAATTGTAGCTTTGGGAGGTGACCCATCAATGCTCGAACATCTACTTTTCTCCTGTCTAATGTTTTGGAGCAAATGCCGACTGCCATCCTCACTCTCCCTCCATCACCGTTTTCACACTTCTATATCTATTAAAACACCGTTTTGCATCTAGGACAAAACTCGATATCAATTGCTCTCCCTTCTAAAAACACCAGTCACATATCTTGGCCCTCAAATCTCCAAATCTTAAATCCTAAAAGCCCCAACACTCACAAAGCCAAGCCTCCTCGACCTAACAGTGACTGTCCCTCGTTGTCGACCACCCGGTGCCATGCTCACAGCCATGCCCCTTGTCATCTCTCTCACTCTCTCGATCTCTCGACGTCACACAATCTCAATGCTGCCAAATTGGCATGACCTCAAATCAAGGTCGGGGAAGCCATGGACGAACTGGGGATGAGGTCATCACATTGGGCTGTTCACTGAAATTGGACCCAAAAATAGTTCACATTGCATTATTGGTTAGGTAATACAGAGTTCTGTGTATTAGTCAGTGGCCCAGATTCAAAACATCAAAAACGTGGTGATTGAAAATGACCGGTTACAAGGATGCCCTCATGAAGACATTGATTTGGTTTTATTCAAGAGATTAACAGATATTTCATGGTCATGGGGTTGATCCATGTAAGGTGGATTTTCTCATCAATGAAAAGACGTCAACCAATGTGATTATATGGAATTCCATTGTCATTTCTTTATGAACATCTGATTCCTACTGAAATAAATCCCTAGTACTCTTTGTCTACTTAGCCTTTACATGACGCCTATTCATCTTTGAGGTCGCCCCATTGTTAGTCGTAAACTGGCAATGCATAGAGAACTTCATAGCTTCAAGCTCAATTTGAAATTTCACATCTGTCGCATGAACTCTTTACTCGTCTCATCCCTCATTGTTTGACTTCACATGTTTTTATCTATTTGGTCTTGAACATGAGCGGGGGTGTTAAAGTTTTCCTGTATAGTATCTCCTAGCTCATGAGAAGGTGCGATACCTCATGTGAGACCGTCAAAGGTTGGAGATTTCAAATTTAAGAATCGACCTTCTCATTTCCTACGACACGCAATTATTTTACCATACAACGTCACATTGATCGCTTTTTCTGCGTGTGTACCCTTCTGAACCCTAACAGTTCAAAAATAGTGGAACTAATTGTCAGTTGGTTATCACACCACGATAACCATTAGCAAGAACAGTGTTACATCCCCTCAGGGTGGGAGAGAAAAATGTTGCTTGGTGGGGTTCCATCAACTGTTTAAGATAATCCGATAAGGCACGTGCATGTGTTAATACAAAACCGACAACTTTGAGCTGATGAGCAAGTTAGAAAGTTGATGAATCTGTTCCACATAAAAAGAAAGTACATCTGGTGACATTGACGGCCTGATGTTTTCAACAAGCGATGGACCCTACGACAAGGCTTTCTGGGGTTTGCATGCCATGCCGTGATATAAAGGTAAGATCACGGGCTGAATATTGAGTTGTGAGGGTTTTAGCACAGGAGCGCGAGGAGGTAGTGAATATTCGGTTTCACATGCTGCTAATGGGTGAGAGATTTGGCAAATGGAAGAGGATGGTGAAGCAGAAGAAGGGAAAGCTCTACGTCATGAGGGTGTGCATCTCCATGCTTCTTTGTTGGCATAAGTACTCTTGAGTTCATGTTTTGCAAGTCCCTTGAAGGACAAGGATGTGTAATTTTCTCTTTTACTTGCAAATCAATCATCCTTTTTAGTTTTCCTTAACTCTTCCATAATTCGCTTTTGCTTGAGTAATCATCCCTATTGAACATTAATTACGATAGCAAGGAGTCCTCCACATGTTGCCCGAGAGTAACTGGCGTAGTCATATGTACACTCATCATAAAAATGTTTGCATAGTTTGATGTTTCACAAACTTTATCACTAAGGAAAAAGTTATCTATGACGCTTTACACTGGATTTACAATAGAATAAATGAGTGTAAGAGTATTTACAAGCCTCGGTTGTATGCTATCCTAACCCTAGAGCATGATTGACAAGTCTGTGATTGAGATTTGATTAGCTCTATCTATTGTTATAACGAATATTCAACTTTAAATGACGTAAAGAGACTGTCTTCTCAAAAGGAATACTCAAATGATCCAGCCACTCAATATATGTCCAAAAGATATGAGATGATACAAAATGCTTTCCATAGTGGGTACAAACGAGGAGGTGCCATGTCCTTGGCTGTTTCCCCCAAGAAATCAATTATAAAAATTTCTCTATTTGTCGAGACCAAAAGAGATTCAATGCATGTCTCAAATGTCTGAACTATATAGACTATATAATATCAAGATGAACTATACTTGAGTTGGATGGCATTAGCATGGGGGCTGAGATTTTCCAAATAAACAAGGTAGCTGCAACCATTATATATTCGAAATCGAAAATTAAAAATAAAATAAAATAACAGAAACATGCCAAAAACGCCAATCATACACCCAAATTCACTCAATACACCAGCTACGAATGAGACGCGGAAAAAAGGGCTGTATGTTCAGGCTTTAATCAAAGCGCGAAGAGCATTCTTCCTTCTTCCGTCAAAATTCAAAATATTATCCGAAAATTTCAATAAAAATTACGGAACGGAATGATATATGAATTCATGTGCCAATGTTTATGTATGTGAAATTTTCATATGCTTCAAGATTACAAAAGATCAAATATATGTGTCGCAAGATTAAAAATAAATTAAAGGTCATTTCAGATAGATGATTTCGTCGGCATGGGCGGATAACAGGGTAGTTGGTTGGAGATTAATCAATTAAAAGTTTCAATTCATTTCCCACCAAATAATACATGCCAGCTTTCTAATTTAAATATTCTTGGGGTCTCTGACTTTTAGTGTGCGATACGAACCTACTCGCTAAGAAGTTGAGCCAATTAGTTTCGTCACCAACATCCCACGTCGGATCGAGCATAAAAAATTTATTTTAGATGCCTATTCATTTTCATGCAAAAATTTTATAGCATCATCATCAATTATTTAAGTAATTAAAAGTATTAAATGAACAAGCACTTTAATATTTAAATGTTGTAACATGATGACGAGGCTCAAACCTGATGGGATAAAATATTTCTTAACTAAAGGACGGGTTCAAAACCAAATTTTCTTTTATAATGTAATACACAATTAGTTCATTTAAAAGCAATTAGCTTTGTCAACCATATAGAAAATGACCTTGCAAGAATGAAGATAAGTACTTTCTCTGCGGCAGATGTGGGATGAGAAACATAATTAACAACTCAAAATCATCATTGAAGACAGTCACAGAACTGTGTACGTCATCAAAACATGTGCAAATTTAGGGGTGCATGAGCTTTGAGTACTAGTTGATATCCGAAGCATGGACAATTTGGGATGAGAGACATATCTAGCGCCAAAAGTTCCCATGCATCATGACTTTAGTACTATCGACTGCAATCCCACTTGGGCCCGTCACTAGCATGATATTTTCCGCTCCAATCTTAACTCACCTGCGCCGCACGACATGCCATTCTAATTTGTAATTTTGCAAACCGAGATCTGATTGTAGTTTCGAACTCTATTGGACCCATCGGTGCCTCGAAACAGGATTGAGGTCCGGTGGGGTATGATGAGTCTAGATGACGCGGCTTGTGCATACCCATGAAATTTTCACATGCAAAAGGAGCTGTCCAACCCAAGTGTGCGAGCCATATCGCACAGCAGCATCTTGGACTGACCTTTCTTTCTAAAGTACCTTTGATGTTTCAAGGACGATTTGACGCACCACAATAAGAGCCTCATGCGATCTATCCAGCATGTCCTTAGATGCTGAGATTCTGAGGGAAGCAGTTAACCCACGAAAGCTCAATCGCGGTCGCGGCAGGACAAATCAGAAGGCACATCGAAGTCACTTTCCCTCTGAATTGGCAAGGGAACAAGGTGATGCGTCTGCCTTGTCATCACCCACCCCGCGGGACCCCAGCCTGTCTGCCCAATCGGGCCCGGAAAAGTGTTGCTCCTTCCTATCCCAGTAGCCTCGCTTGCTCGCTTCAGCTATTTAAATGGGTATGCAGAGTCCATGATCTTAGAGACGGATCGACTTGGCAAAGTTGGGACACTTTTCACATCTCTTTTGGAGTCACTTCCACCAAGCCAGCGAGTCGTAATGATGCACTTGATGCGCAGGCCGAAGCTCCGGACGTGGCGGCAGTGCTCAAGGCTCGTGAGAGAGCGGTGGACCCGGTTGTACATAATATGGAGGTGCACAGTGATTCTTCTTCGCAGCAACGAGTGATTGTCGGTTCCCTTCGGCCCGCCCGGGTGGGTATGAGAAGGGGCTCCATGCCGAGGGATCCGTGTACAGTGAAGCTTGGACGCGGACCACCAGCTGGTGCTGCTAGCTCCATTAGGCATGTACTGAGACAATCCCTCATTAGAGTAAGTGATGATGAAGGAAGAGATTCGGCTCTTCATTAGCAAACTGTATGAGACGCCTGTAGCATATGTAGCATATGTATATGATGTTCAACAGAAACACCTCTCTCTCTCTCTCTCTCTCTCTCTCTCGTGCGCCCACCCGTGCCCGTTTCACATCGCGTGAAACCGATCTCACCAACGAATCGCGTGATTGCAAAAACCAAATATTCAAAACGTTCTGATTAACATCGTGGGAAATCATCTTCTATTAAGAGTGCTTATGGCTTTGGCCTTTAACTTCATTTTCACCTTTCGTTTCTCTACCTTCTGTTCATGACTTAAGAAGGGTTGGGCAAGCAGAGTGATGTTGGGCAACCCTTGAGTTGCAGAAAGGGCGTTGTGCAGTAAACTGAGAGGAGAACGCCGCTTGCTTTTGCTTGTCTTTTTCTTTTCCTCCTCTTTCTGCTTCTTCATTTTTCCACATAAAAGGCCTTGAGGACATAACTAGAGAGATCCTTAATAATTTAATATTGAAGACCATAATTGCACTTCCATTAATTCACATTTTCAATTTGTAAAAAAATTTCCTCTTTTTTTTTTTTTTTTTTTGTTTTTTTTTTTTTTTTTTTGGCTAAGCATGATCGGTTAATCTATTCAATAATATATGACCAAAGCTAGACGAACTTTACTCGTACAAATGGGAAGTTTCTCAAGACACAACTTGACCTCCATGTCTACAAGACCACTTCCACTTGCCTGGACCTTGGTGCCCAGTTGACACACCAGGGATTGGTGCACCGACTTGGGTCGCGATGACCCCTACATGAGACCATGAGACCTCGTGTCTGAGCTTCAAGATCTGTAGTTCAGTGGCTAGGGTCTCGAGTCTGGATGTTGGGGACTCGTGCTGGCGTATTGGGTGCAGGTGCTGGGTCACGGGTCTAGGATGATGGATTTTGAATTCGACCGTTGGGGTCTTGTGTTTAGGCTGCAGGGGTCCAGGCAATCTAAGGCATGAGAAGCCAAGTTTGGACCATGTGGGTCTCAAGTGGCCATCGTGGCGTTGGCTCGGGCACTAGGCTCCTAGGTATGTCAATCTAGGAAGTATTAATACTTTTCAGGAGCTTTCGTGTCGTGTCAGACATTTTGACATATGTCCAAATACTCTTTGACATTTGGTCAACATGTATTAGAAAATTCGACACTTGATCATCTCTCCTAACACTATGACACGCGAGTCCATAATTCCAAAATGTGAGTTCAGAATTTCGGCATGTCATTCCAACACGCAAAGGTCAATTTTAAAAATTTTGAATAAATGAATGGTCAAAATTTATATATGTATCTAACAAAAAAAAAAATTGCAAATATGTAAAAAATAAAAAATGTAAAAAAATAAAGGGGGGAAAAGAGAAAAACCCAGCATTCTCTTGTCTTTTGATTCTCACTTTCTGTGATCCCAAGTTTGTTTTTTTTTTTTTTTCTTATCTTCTAACATGCTCTAGCACACGAGTTTAGAATGTGGATCATGTTTTTTTTTTTTTTTTAAGTTTTTTTTTTATAGGAATGGATGTTTAACAATGAATAATATTAACTAGTGATGGATTAATGTTTTAGTGTAAATTCATTTTGTGCTTTTTTTATAATTTATTTATTTTTGAATTTGATAATTTATCACATATATATAAATATATATTTAATAGATAACATACCCCAACGTATTGTAATCTCTTTATATTTTGATAAACGACGAGTCTACATGTCATGTCACATGTCACATGTCAATATTAGTGCTACTTAGATGTCAATTAGGCACTTGGGCTTGGACACACGAGATGACCTTTTAGCAGTGAAGATCAAGTTGTATTTTGAAATATTATTTCTAATTTCTAAAGAAGATATGTCACTTTCTCAAATTTAAGCACAAATATTCTGTTAACTCATTTTCTTAAACATCCAAATACTGGAAAATGAAGAATTTTTTTTTTCATATAGTTAATTTTTCATGAAATAAACAAAATTAATATAATGTATAACTGACTTTTACCTTTTCACTTTTGCTTAATCTTATTCTTATGGCTTACGCATGTAAACATTTTTTTTTTTTTTAAGTTCAAAACTCTTGGAACTTTGACAATATTCAAATGATATTACAGGGATTCACATATAATCTATACATAATAATCTGAACTTTAAATAATATTCCAGGTTTTTGCAAGAATTTTTTACTTTCATTGAAGCGTAAACAAATAGGCAAATACAATGAAAATACTAAGCCTTCAGCATGCTGACACATTTCCTAAAAGTCAAAGGTATCCATGTCACAATGAGCAAATTTAGGATTTTTGGTGATGCAATTTTTTTTTTTAATGTATTTATATCACAATGGGTATAGTTTATGGTTTTTTTGTGGCATTTTTCCTTTCAAAGATATTAATAATTTCTCTTTCAAATCAATTCACAATGGAATACCAATTGTAAATGTCATCCAATTTGTGTACCTAGCATTCAATTAGTCAATAGATAGTCTAGGTATGCTACTATGATTCAAATCTAAAAATTATTCTAGAAGTCGCCAACAATCATGTCTTAAGTCAATTGGGAATCTAAAATGGTAGGCATGAAAATAGGGGTTGAATCCCACTGCAATGTCAATTCTCCAATGTTCAACAAACACCATAACAAATTAAGCCCAATATCATTATTTGGAAAGATCGTCAGAGGGAATTAAAGTCCAAATTCCATCAAACATATTCAATTAGATTTAGGTTCACTCAGAAACTTAGACCAATGAATTATGGGTTAACTAAAGATATATTAATTACTTCATACAACAACAATCTACACCACAACAATTCTTCGGACTTTTTTTACATAACTCACAAGTGCATCTCAATAGATGTCATTTTTTTCTTTTTTTATTCACTCGTTTTAGGATCACATAGCGCATGATCACTCACTTAGGATCTTGAACCATCTGAGTTTGAGTTAATTTAGAATAGGCCACATGAGATCATGACATAATCAACACTAAATTAGCAAATTTAAAATCATGCTAATCATATCTTTGTAAAGAAAGGAAAAATAATTAATTCTTCTTCATTAAATTAGAAGAGATGATTTCCACTGTGATACGAAAGTAAAACCGATTTGGACGTGAGACTACGAACTCGGTTCCGTAATGATTGTACTTGCGCTGAATTCTTGTAACCTGCTTGATACAAATGATAATCATTTAATCAAGGTCAACTTTCAAAATTGATCGACATTACTGTTTTTCTTTAGGAAATGCATGTTGCGAGATTATGCATATATTAAACTCAAGCTCCGTGAGTTCAATCCCTTCTAAGTAGTTTGAGTTCCTTAAACTTACAACAAGAGAAAGCATCGGCCTTTACCTTATAAAATCATCCACCGGAGGAATCCCGGGTGTTGTGCAAGACGAGACTGGTGCGCTAATGGAAGGGTTTGTGAGATCGTCTCCGATTTCCTCTATTCTCCAAGCTGAAGCCCTAGCCCTTCTTCAAGCTCTCTCTCCCTCTCCTTGAGCTAGAAAGGAAAGAGATTGTACTTGAATCTGACTGCTTGGTCTTAATAGATTCAGCAAAGAGCGCAGATAGTTATATCCTTGGGGAGTAAGAGCACTTATTTTGGAGGCCTGCCGGCTTATTGGCCAGTCTGCAATTTAACTATAATCCACTGCTCAGGAGAGAGTCCAATCGAGTAGCCAATTGGCTAGCTAAAAGCTCAAAGACAACATGTTTTACTTTTAAATTGGACAGCCCAACACTCTTGGGGTTTGGTTTTAGTTGGGTGTCTGAATTGGGGTTCTGTTGTTTCAATAAAAACTACGTTCGACAGAAAGAGAAACAAAGGTTTCTCTATGCCATGTCAAATGAAAAGCAGGTTTGGTAGCTACAGGGTATCAATTTTCCAATCTTTACAAATGCTACTTTTCATCTTAGGTAAATGGTGTCTTCCCCAAAATACGTTACTTTATCCTGGAAATCGCTAGAAATCTTCCCTGCCCAATCTAAAAACGACAATAAGATTAATGCATATCCACTCACCTTGTTGAATATATTATTTGTTCTTCCTACGTATTTAAACGATTTCTAGACCCGTAAAAGTACATAGGAGGAGAAGAAGTTCAAGACGTTCTTGTCTCTTGTGGAGTCGACCAAAGCAAATCTACATCGCGCCGGACAAAGAAATGCACTGGACATTGTATCGCTTCAGTCCGCCAAGGGGGACAAACATTGGACATTCTACTAATGAAAGACTTGCATCTTTTAATCAGGGTCAAAAACTATCTTCGATCTTGACTGATGAAACTCATTGTTTTCCTCTCTTCTCGGAAA
This sequence comes from Eucalyptus shirleyi, assembly GCA_017140165.1. NCBI lineage: Eukaryota > Viridiplantae > Streptophyta > Magnoliopsida > Myrtales > Myrtaceae > Eucalyptus > Eucalyptus shirleyi. The sequence continues at coordinate 15,769,044 of CM029447.1, read as the reverse complement.
CAAAATAATCTAATTATAAAGCGACGGTGAACATGCGCCAGCCAAACAAAATTGCATCGGACAAGTGAACGTCTGGACATATAGTAGGCATTAATTACTTCAGGACTGCATCTCTCCGCTCCACGGGATATAATAATTACTCTGGCACAAAGATGTTCGAGATAAAGCCGTTCAATATCATGGGATAATATTCATAATACTTCAATTTTGACTCCCCCGTTCCGTGGAAGCGTTTTCTGAGGTTAGCCTTGCCAAAACTTCAAGCCTAAGACCCAGAGGTTGGCAAACCTGAAAAAAAGACATAAGCTCATACGAGTATAGACATATTATTTGACCAAATAAATCAAGCCATTTCTCCATATGTTCATCCGTTCATTATCTGACTAATATCCCAGTTTCTCATGATCAAAATTTGCAGCAAAGACAACATTATCAGGTTGCACTAATTTATTGCATCAAAGACCTGAGTTTAGAATCATCATACTATAATGCAGATGTCTCTATTGGTATGGTACCATCTATGCTCCTACAGATGCTCACCTGGACTGCCCATTGACCTAGCAGAACTTGGATCATCCTCAGCAGTTTTTCTCGGGACCTGCATGTGCTTGGTAAGGCCTCCCTGTGAACCACATGAAAGCAGATTATTAGGCGCCAACAATGAAGCCCATTCATTTACTCGTGGGCCTTAAAACAAGAATTGCCGATTATGGCCAAGTAAAACAAGCTAGAATCATCCAAGCAAGGGTATAAAGTCAAGGTCATTTCTCTATCTGAAGCATGGATAACAAATTAATTTTCTGTAAACAACCTTTTTAAGCTGTTTTTGGTTGAGTCCATTGTCATTTCATCAGGTCCAAGTGAATATACTTGAACACCTCCTAGTGACATCTCCAAGTGAAAATTTTCCTGTTCGTATCCCCCTATTTACATATCCTATTGTGGGAGACAATACTCGCTGGTTTCTGCTGTGAAAGTTCTTCATCTCCAGACAGTGATGATCACTTTCACCATTTTTGGTATTATATAATTCAAGTCAAATACTATCTTCCAGCTTCTTATTGCCATCAATATTATATGTAGAGAATTGAGACCCCTTCATTAAATGCTATCTCTCAGCATTATAAAGCTGCCTTAGTTCGCAGAAGGGAATATCATCACTGACTTTTGCTTTAAATTCTTCTTCTTTTTTTTTCTGAGGCTTTTTCGGGTTAGGGTATGGGAAGGAGGCGAAATAGAGGAAGAAGATTGACCCTCATAGCAGTGGGTTCCACACACATGCAAAGCTGACATACCATACAATAATCTCATTTCATCCTCGCCAATCTGACAGGTTATCACAGTTTTATCCCAACAATTTATGTGATGTTTTACAACCTTAAATTTTCAGACTTATCAAAACCACAACATTATTATTTCGCATACTGTTTAGTATAAATGTGTTGCACTTTGCTCCAAAATACAAATTGTGTGCCAGTATGACAATTAAGTTTAGTAAAAATGATAGAAAAAATAAATGCATGTGGTTTTTCTCACTACTAACTTCTAACAGTATGCCAAGCTACTAATGTCCGAATGAGAAAGTCAGATATGCAAGGAGTTTTCAGCTTCTAATGGCCATAAATACAGGTAGATGACTCATTTTCAAGAATGTAGTTTCCTCAATCACCCAAATTCTGGTATCTTGTTTATCTCCTACATCCTAGACAAGTTTGAATTGAGTTCTGGCATTTTACTACTTGGTCTTGAGTGAACAATCATAACCAAAGCCTGATTTTGGGAACTCTTTTTAAGTTTAGTTCAATTCATCTAGTTTGAAAACAGAACAATCAACTTACAGCTCCTTTATGAGTGTTCAGTCTCCGAAGTGATGGGGCCCGTGCAACTGATGATGCGGCTGCAGCTGCAGCCACTCGGATTCTGCCAAAAAGAGATGAGAGAGAGACAGCCATTGTCATTGTATAATAAATCAAATGGCATTACATAAACCAAACACACAGCATCTGATTCTTGCAATACCTTCTATGTACATCGACATATTCATCGGTTTCATCAACAATCTCTTCCTGCACTTGGTCAAGTAAATTCTTAAAATATAGTCATCAAAAAGAAAATTATGCAGATGATTGATGAGGCAGTGAAGAAAACCTGAAGAAGTTCTTCAAATACATCTTCAAGAGTGATGATACCAATAACCTCCCCATCCTCAATATCTTCTGATAATTGAGGCAAGCCATTCACTGGCCTTGGAGCCTTCTCAATGTCAACAACAACATCAGCTTTTTCATTCTGTTTAACAAGCAAGGGAGTAGTCAAGTGGGAATCTCCCACAGTGGCCTTCTTTTCTTCAGCTTTGTCCACATCCGGCATTGGTGGAAGATTCTTAGATTTCCCTTTGGCCTTCACTACAGCTGCCATATGACTGCTACCCTTTTGAAACTCATTCAGTATGTCATACAAGGGCATATCTGCTGGGACCCTGGGCAAACAATCCAGGTTAAACCTCATGCCATATTCTTATAATTGAAGGAATGGCTAATTAATATAAAATATCAATAAGCACACCGCGGAATTCTTCTGATCGACACTGCACTAACAGGGGTCTCTGTTTCTGGTCTAACCGTGAGAAGGCTTTTCACCTGAGAGAGAGAAAGAGAGCGAGGGACACAGTAGACAAGTCAGGGAACAGTGTTATTATAAAGACTAGAGATACAGTGAGCATTCCAATTTTGACATATACCAGAAGAAGACCGATGATATTTCTGGGATTCCCAGAATAGACAGGAACTCGGCTATGACCCCGAGCAAGAATCTTTCCCATTGCTTCCCTAAACAATTATGCCATAAATGTCAGATCTGGTCTATATGTTCCTAAGGTTTTCTTAAATGGATCATGACCAGCTTGACAAAAATTATCCTCAAAGGTAACCAGGTTATTGGATCGAAATTTCAAGATAAAAAGAAAAAAGAAAAAAAAAGGAAGAATGCATAAGCATAGCCATCTACAACAAATTTGATGTTTGTTAGACAAAGTTTAACTAAACACGAAGGAAGAATATGTTAGAGTCCAATAGCAAGTGTAACAACTAATGATCCAAGTCCACCCAAGAAATTTTATCTAAGCTTTTAATGTATCCGCTTTCTTTATTATCATAACATATTCTCAATGAGACGTGACTTAGCAAATGATTTACTTATGTAGAGGTCTCTTAAAAATCGAGCAATAAGTTATAATTCATTCTATTATCTTTGATCCCAGAAAGAATAAGTAGAGGAGAGCACAGACTAAAACGAATCTCTTGAGTAACTCAGTAACTTACCAGTCCAGTTTGGAATTAACATCCAAAGAAAAGGTAGATTCAATGGGTGTCATTGCCTCCTCTGCAGTCTGTCAAGAGGAAAACATAGCAATTAATATAGCAATCTTCCTTCAATTATGCTATGTCTATCTTCAAATCAAATTCAGACTATACAGAGAAATTTGGAAAATAATAATTTCTCTCACTGCAATGACCTAGAAATATCTCATTTAATAAGAGGAAATTTCTCCAGTGGAAAGTTCTGGACCGCATTTAGAAACAGTGTTAGATTATCAGACAAAAAAGTAATAGTGCCATGGCGACCAGACTTATAATTGATAGGGAAATGACAATAAGTCAATGCTGACATCTTCTCAAAACTGAAAACATCATCTATCAGATTAGAAACTATGCAAACCAATTGTTGTTTATACTGAGGACAGGATCTTGGATACTAGCACTAATACATAACTGACCAAAGCAAACACAAGTTTCACACAACATTCCAAGTTTGCAATAATCAATTAAATATCAGAAAGATGTCGCAATTTTTCCAATTTTAGCTGCTGTAGTACAGACAGAAACAGAGATATTCAGATGTAGTGGCTCCAAACCTTCTCAGTCAAATCTAGAGCTCCACTAATAATCGTGGTCTCATCATGTGTGAGTTCACCTCCTTTCCCAGCCTTCAGAAAACAGAAGTCATGAAAATGAAAAAGAAACCATGAGAAAGATCAAAAGGCAACTCCTTTCTGGAACCCATTTGCATGCAAGAATCTTATGGAACAGTGCAACATTTCATGTACCTCCTGACTGTGGATGGAGACAAGAGCTTTTAATTGAGCACGCCTAAATAATGCCTCATTATGACCCAACACCCAGTCTAGAACCTGAAAAGGAAAAGCAATGACTACGATTATAATTTACCATTTCAAAGGTAATTTACAGTACCTCCAACATCAAAATGGAAAATGAATGTACAGAACGTATGCCCATCCACACAATTCCATATAAAAGAAGATTTTATTGAGAGACATAGGTCCAAGGATTGACATTCTTGCTTATTGAAATGTGTACAGTCAAGGCAAACATCTGTCCGATGCAGTACAGGAAAAATGGATCTTGACGTAGACATCTGCGAAGATGATATATATGCACTAAACATGCTGCAAGAAAATACTTTGACGCTACTGAGCTGCTTCAGTCTAAAAACCTAAGTCCGACTCGAAGTCATGTCTCAGTGCTTCACACTACAGTTTTCGTTTCTTTGTGCCTTACCATATCTTAGCATTTTAGCATCATGAGTGCTTTCAACATAAAACCATTGAGCAAATACCTGTAAATGAGGCAAGTTTAACAGTAACTTTGGGGCACTACTGAGAAATTAAGTAGGCCACCAGCTCACAAGTCAATCATCTCTCTATTTCTACAACAACCAATGAAAAGGATGTCAAAGGTCTCAGTTAGAAACCAGTTTTAATTGATCATAGCAACAAAAATTGACATGCTTCAAAAGATGGAGAAGGAATGATGTCTAAAAAATTAGAACTACACAAACTAAGCATAAAATGAGAAATCACTTGCTCTAGTGCTTGGGGTGACTTCCTATTGGAAGCTGGTTTTGGACCTAACATCAACCACCAATTAGTCAGTCCATTATAAAAATCTAATTAATGATAAGGTTAGGACTAGGCTCTTTGTTAACTACCACAAAATACTAGTATCGTAGGTATTTGGTGAAATAGATAAAGAGAGGTCTTTAGTAAATGCATATTTGAATTGCAATGACTTCTACTTTATAGAGATTTTCCAAAACTAACAGATAAAATCCTCCCCTACCACAACTATCGCCCCATGGGCCACCACATACCCCTTGTCACCTCCTCCAGTGTACTGCAGCTCTTGCCATATACACTGCTGGCAAGTGGCAACCACAGTAATCACTGCTTCCACCATCAGTCAACCACCAGCATGACCATTGATGAGGTAATTTGTTCCTCTCATGCTGAATTTTACCGTATTTATGTACAGTGGAGATCCATCAAAAAAGTATTAGACCTGCTTGTCTAAAAGTTAACATTTATAATTCCAACACTGTAACTTTACCATAGGTTTTAAAAAACAAGGACCTCACACTACCAGATTTGGTATTACAGTGATGGTCCGATGTATTGGACAATTGATTCAGTTCTGTCACACACAAGCTCTTTACATACGCACCTCCAGTAAGACTTATGCCAAGAGTGATTTCATAATGACAAACTCCAAAAGACAGTAACTACTTACTTTCCCAACAGGATATGCAATTGGATAGCAAATAATCATTAGAATCCGGACAAGCCACACAAAATTGGCACCGACAGCAAGTCCATATCGGGTACATATGGCTTGTGGAATGACCTTCAATATAAGATAAAACAAGAGGGTCAGATCCTTTTGAGCCAATCATGAAGAGATTAAGAAGAATGTTGATGGCAACACAAATTAGGGGAAACACGTACCTCTCCAAAGGCTAGCACGAACGTGACAGAAAGTATAATCGCAACATATTGATTGAAAAGCTTATCCAAGTATATGGGAAGGGCCTGCCGATGGCAAATTTCAAAAAACAAGGTTATCAGAAGCAATTCCAACAATGAACTGACAGAAAATTTAGTGGCAAAGGTATGCTAGCCCAAGCCTTTTAACCTAAGCCAATCATCGTCTGGCAACATGTAGGCCCGTGCTTTTCAAACCCAGATAAACACCAGGAGGCACCCAAAGATACTAATGTGTACACAGTTCAAACGAACTCTCGATTAAGCAGCAGGGCAAGCACGGCCGTCTCTTTTGCTAAGCTAAGTGGAAATGTCAGGCTCAATTTACTTATCAGGGTCCCCAGATTCATAGCCATGCAAAATGAGGAAGCTGCCATTTAAACGCGGGCTCTGCAAAATGATCCTCAATGCATTACCTCCATTGCAATAGCATTGCAAAGAAGCAGAGTCACAAGAAGCTGGTGCTGCTTCTGGACCACCGGCAAGATAGCAGCTGAAAATTTCAAAAGGAAAATCACAAAGTAAGCATAGAAAAAGAAAAAGAAAGAGAAAAAGGGAAGGAAATGGATCCGAATCCAGCGAATCAACCCCGTATCTCTGCCGTCCTTACAAAGTCCAGATCAAGAATCAAGAACCAACGAACCCAAGAACCCACACGCCCCCACACGAACACGCGAAACGAGCCACGACCCACCTGCTTGCTTCTTTTCGGCGTTGGTGCCGCTGCGCTGGAGGATCTCGAGATCGACGCGGCCGAGCGACATGAGGCCGAGGGTGAGGCCCGACATGATGCCGGCGAAGAGGACCAAGAAGCAGGAGAGCCCGACGTAGACGAAGAACATGACCGACCCGAAGGCGATCTCGCTCCCGAGGGAGGTGCCGAGGTCTTCCCGGGTCACCATCCGGGTCACCATCAACGCATTGATCAGATGCATCTCTCCCCCTCCTCCCGCCTCCGCCCTCCCTCTTCCGCCCTGATTCTCCGGCTGCTACCCACAAAATTCGACGTAAAACCGAAGTGGGTTTTTCCACTTCGACGACGACGGTGATGGCGACACGGTAGATTTCCGTGGGGGCTTAAGAGAGAGAGAGAGAGAGAGATTGAGATTCTGCGGGAGGTGGGATGCGGTGGTGGTGGCGGGCTCGAGGCGCACGGGAAGAGTCAGAGAGAGAGAGAGAGAGAGAGAGAGAGATGGAGGGAACTGCGTACGACAATGCCTCCGGGATGATGCGATGTACACGTGGCGGGATCTGGGCGCATCTCGTGGGGGAATCGTCGTTTGGTTCCGCGGTCTTGGTCGTTCTTGTCCGGGTTGAAGAGAGCACGCCGCTCGCGTTATTAAGAAGAGAATATGGTGTGAAGGTTGTCAACTTTATCCAAACGTATGACTTCGTTCTAAATTTTTAATTTATTTTATGTGATCACTAAATTTTAGTATAATATATTATATTATTTCTAAATTGTTAATATGTTCAATATGTTCGATATGACCAATGAATTTTTTATATATATTTAATTTAGTTATCATACTATATATGTATATTTAATATTATTTTTGAATTTTAATAAATAAAATGATGACATTGGACATTTTGACATCGTGTATTGAACATTTATTAAAATTTCATAGATTACATAAAAAAATCAAAAATTCAAGATTAAGTTAAAGTTGAGGAACCGCATTAAGCAAAATTAAAAATTTCAAGATATTAGATCAAAATTCATAACCCAACTTTGTTGTTATCTATAAATTATTTTCTTGTCCCATGTTATGATGCGAATCATCCTTATCCTATTCTCTTCTAACATCCGAAAAGGTGTATCAATTGGAGCGGAATGTCTCAATTTGTGATATGTTGATAAAACTTGACATGAGACCGATAATATATCAAAAAAGGGCAAACCTTGTTGAATAGATCTTAGCGCATTTTGGGCAGCACTTTTTGACAAGTTCCTTTTATGAAATAAAGCCCAATCCTTAAGCATGAGGAGTGCAGCAAATTCTCGGAAGACGATTGCCTAAGTCAACATAAATAGGGGTCACGTCAGTGTTTTTTCTTTTTTTAAATAAAGATAAGGATAGAATCTGATAAGATATAAAAATATTAGGATTAGGACGATATCCTATTTTTAATTGCATCTCTCCCCGTCCTCCCGCCTCCCCCCTCTCTCTTTCGCCCCGGTTCTCCGGCTGCTACCTACAGAATTTGACGTAAAATCGAAGAGGGTTTTTCCAATTCGACGACGACATTGATGGCGACACGGTAGAATTCAACGTAAAATCGAAGTGGGTTTTTCCACTTCGACGACGACAGTGACGGCGACACGGTAGATTTTCGAAGGGGCATTGGTGGGATTCAGGAGAGAGAGAGAGAGATTGAGATTCTGGGGGAGGCGTGATGCTGTGGCGGCGGCGGCGAGCGGCGAGAGGCGCAGGGGAAGAGTCAGAGAGAGAGAGAGAGAGAGAGAAAGGAGGGTACTACGTACGACAATGCCTCGGGGATGATGCGATGTACATGTGACTGGATCTGGGCGAATCTCGTGAGGGGACTGTTGTTTGGTTCCGCGGTCGCGGTCGTTCTTGACCGGGTTGAAGAGAGCACGCCACTCGCGTTATTAAGAAGAGAACATGGTGCGAAGATTCTGAATTTTTAATTTGTTTCATGTGATTGTTGAGTTTTAGTCTAACATATAATATGGTTCCTCGACTTTTAATATATTCAATATGACTCGTGAATTTTTTGTGCATATTTAATTTCATTCTTAAACTATATGAATATATTTAATATTATATTTGAATTTGAATAAATGAAATGATGACATTGTACATTTTGACATAATTTATTGAACATTATTAGAAGTTCATAGATTACATTAAATAAATCAAAAATTCAAAATTCAAAATTTCAAGGATGATATTGTATGTTAGGCCAAAATTTATGAACTATTTATATAGTTATCTATATTGAAAATAAGAATCATTTTCTTGTCCCATGTCGTGATGCGAATCATCATTGCCCTATCCCATTCTCTTCTAACATTTGAAAGGGTTTTATCAACTAGTGCACTCGTTAGATATATTTGGCATGAGATGTCTCAATTTGTGATATGTTGGTCACACTTGACGCTAGAACGATAATGTATCGAAAAATGGCAAACCTTCTTGAATGGATCTCAGCACATTTTGGGCAGCACTTTTTTACAAGTTCCTTTTATGAAATAAAGCCCAATCCCTATGTGTGAGGATTGCAGTGGATTCTCGGAAGATGATCGCCTAACTCAACATAAATATGGGTCATCGCATGAAAGTCAATGCTTTATTTATATATATATATTTGTGGATGGAGATAGGATAGGATCTAAGGGAATATAAGAATATTTTGGGTACGACGATATCCTATTTTCAATTGAAAAACTATTGGACATTACATAGGACATCGCTCTAAATTGATTTACATGTTATAGTTAGCTAAAGATAGTGATCTATTAGTAGGATTATTTTACTATTCGCCTTTTGTGCAAGAGACCAAACAGAATTGTAGGTGACATCGGGAAGTCAATCACCACCTAGACTTTTTGAAACTTTGGCTTTTTTAAATTTAACTCAAGTTTGAAATCTTAAGATCTATTTGGCAACGAATTTATTTTTCTATTTTTTTTATTTAGTTATTTTATTCCCCAAAATAGATAAGGAACATATAAATCTATATGTGAGCATCGGTTAACTTTTTTATTCTCTGGCATAGATTAGCTGCCAATGAAAAGATTTAGAATAGGAATAAGAAGTAAAAAATATTTATAAAAGAAAAATATGTCTTTTCTCTCTTCTAAACTCAACGCCTCATCTGTTTCTCCTACTCTTCTTATTTCCTCTTCGTTTACACAACAAAACCACCCTTCCTCGCCGCAGGAAACCATCGACAAAACCACCCATCTTCCTCCCTCCCTCCTTCCTTGCAGCAACACAAGCTCCGCCTCTTTCTTTCTGCAACTCAGCCAAACTCCGGTTTGCGGCTTGTCTTTGCTCGCCAACGTGCCCAGCCTGCCGACTCTCCATCAGAAACAGGGCGAGTCTCATTCCCCCTTTGCCCACCCCTGCCCCCATACCTAGGGTTTTTTCTCCGTGAAGGAGGACGTGTCCCCGCCTATTTTTCGTTGTGCTTTTGTTCTCTTATCTCTCAAAGCTTTGGATTTTTTTCTGGCTTGTAATGTGTAATTCTTGTGTGAGAGGGTCTATTATCCTATAGGAATCAGCTCGAAACAATTGATCAGTAAAATCCTTACAAAAGTTCAATTTTATCGAAACAGGAATTGTTAAGTCTATATTGACATCTTCATAATTAGATGAAAAAAAAAAATTGAAAATAAATTTTTAGGGTCATATGAGATCATTTTTGCTCTTTTTCTCTTTAGAGAATAATTTTTTTAATAGTTATCAAACACATTATAATTTTTTTTTTAATAGGTATCAAACACATTTTTCTACTAAAAACGCACCCTTAGAATTTGGATGCGCATATGGAAGGATTGAAGTCCTACAATAATTTTTTGATACCTCGAATTTTTTATTAAGCTATTGAACCATTCATTGTAGAATTATAAATCAAATGTCACCGTTACTATTTTTAAAACAGAATGCGAGATAAATCGCATATCAATAATTGATTAATAATATGAGTAAAGACACAACTTCATGTGTGTGAACGCAAGTACTTATGCGATGCATGGTAAGAGTTGAGAATCGTGTTAAAAAGAGAGAAATGTGAAATTTTCCACATTACAAAACGATAATTACAAGGCTCCTGAGTATAGGGTGAGAATTGTGAATTTTATAGTTAACCTAATCCAAAATAGTTATCTTAATATAATCTAACACGCCCTTTAAACTTAAGGTGACTTGAAAGAAGTCAATTGAAGTTTAGAGAAAAAAATTCAAAAAATGCTGAAATGGTGTTCTTGTGAAGATATCAACAATCTAGTCAGTAGATGAAGTAGAGATGAGTCATAAAATGTCATTATACACATGATACCAAATAAATTGATTATCAATTTCTATATGTTTAGTGTGCTCATTAAAAATATTATTATATTCTATTTGAATAGCAATTTGGTTGTCATAATGATTGATTATTCCTCTGTTATGATTCACTCACATATCTAATAAAAGCTATCACAACCATAATAACTTTGATGTCATAACAGCAAGAGCTCAATGTTTGTTTCTATACCAAAGTGAGTGGCTGTGGTTTGTTTCTTGTCACACCATGAGAATTCTAAGCAACCCAAAAAGAAACAATAGTCATGGTGGAGTGACTATCTTAAGAGCCACCAACCTAGTTAGTATTGGAATAACTTGTCATTTGCAAGGTAGAGTCGGCAAAAAAGTGAAGGTCATGAAATAATATAATAGAGGTGTCAAAGTGGGTTATAGATTCATATTTGGACTCATATTTTATCTATATGGGTTCTATAGGGATTAAAGACTTTTAAAGACCCAATTAGAACTTGGTCAAAAAAAATGAGTCTTATTTAAATAGGTTGAAAATGGGTTAGAACTTACAACCCATTTTCAACCCATAAAATATCAAGTGGCCCACTTAACACTTGATAGAACATAAGTGCAGGTGCAAGGGAGGTCGTCCATTTTCTTCATCCTTGTTGTGTCAATGACCTAAAGCTTCCTCGCCGCTCACCTCCAAGGATGTCTTGGGTGCTTGGGTGCACGGTGGTAGAGATGGCGACAGGGAGGCTAGCAACAACCATAGGAGAGCTCTAACTCACCAGGATTGGGCGAGTAATGAGCTTGCTAGCCTTAGTGGTCGGCGGTAACGAAGCTCAAGCTTGCTTGGATCTAGTGAGCCACAAGCTTGCCCGTAGAGACTAAGCTCGAGCTTGCTTGGATATAACGAGCTGTGAGCTTACTGACCTTAGCTGAGCTCAAGTTTGCCGATTGTGACAAAGCTCGGACAAGTTGCCATCAGCAAAGGAAGAGGGGGAAGAAAAAGGAAGAAGAAGAAAGAAAAGATAAATAAAGAAAAAAAGAAAAGAAAGAAAAATAATGAAAGAAAAGAAAAGAAAAGAAAAGAAAAAATAATAAAAATTCTATTTTTTTAATTTTTTTTTCAGTAGATAGAAATCCATATACATACCAAAGAAGTAATTTTAAAGGAAACTCGATGTTATCTAAATCGAAATTTCATCAATATCAAAATAGATATTCTAGACATTATAATGTGATTTTTGATTTGGTATATCGCAATTAAGAAGTGATGCATTCTCGCATCGAAGAAGTTTTGTTATAAAAAAATATTATTTTCATATCAATTATTAACTAATCAAAAATTTTTCTTATCAAGAAATTTTCAAAAGTATTTCAATTTAAAGTTTTTCACAATTTTTTAAATTTTATTTACTAAATTTTTATTGTTTAATTTATTTTTCTAATTTGATGTGAAGTTTTTATTCAGTAACAGATATGCGAAGAGCTTAAAGTTGATTAAATGGGTAGGAGTAGGTTTTCTTGAATTGAGTTAAATATTACCGCGTCTCGATAATATAGACCAGGTTAGATATGAGACAGGTGTAGGTTGGGTTGGGTATGAATCATTAAATTTATATTACATGAAAATGGGTCAAAATGGGTTAAATTGGTCAATATGAGTTGGACTATTTTTGACCCAACCCAAATTTGACCTAACCCACCTATTTGATGGCCTTAAATATACTTTCAGTAGCTTAGCAAAGCATTTGAAAAACTATAGCAAAATGAGCAGAATGAGCAGAATGATTTGGTATAGGGCACAATAAGGCATAGGATTTGAAAGAAAAGTTCGATTTTTGGTATCAAATTTGGCATTGGTTTCAATAAGATTTGTAATGACTTGTTCTTGATTACTACTCAAGAAAGAAGATCAATGCCATACTTGGCTTGAGAAAAATAATAACTAGAGGAATTTGAAGTGACCTCCCAACCTAAAAAATAACTCAGTCAACCAAGACTCTTCATTTCAAATTATTTTTATTAAGGTTTTGTTTGAGTTTTAAAATACTAGTATGATTATCTTTAGTATCAACAATGTCATCCACATTATTCTTGCCTAATATATTTTTAGTTCTCAAACTTTCACCAAATTTGATTTTCATAGGACAATCGTGTAAACTTAGTTTGGACATTTATTTCTCTTCTCATGGTTAGATTCATGTGTAGGAGACTATTGGTCAGACCTCTTTGAGCTTGTTTCCTTAATTATTCTCAATTCTTTCACTAGTTGTGTTGCCATAGCATTATCTTAAACTTGGCATTTTGAATTAGATCATGCTTCTTCCTCTAGATTAAATTATTTGATTTCAAATGGTTATCTAGGTTTTGCTGAAAATAAACATTTCATTGCCTACCTTATTAGTTGGTTATACATCATGCGTTCCCATTTGATCTTAGTGAACTTGTCTCTTGTGCTCCTTTTGATTAAATTTGGTCTTATAACAAGTTGAGAATCATGATGAAAAATGGAGAGAAATGTATTATTCTCCACATTACAAAATGAAGAATACAAGACTCCTATTTATAAGGTTAGAATACAATTATATTTAGTCCTCAATTTACTTCACGAAAAATGATCAATTAATAATTTTTTTTTTCTAAAAATGGTCACTTGTATTGCTTACAAAAATAAGTGAATAAAAAATATTTTCATCATCCATGAAAATGTTTAGCCATAAATCATTATCGATAATGAAAATATTTTCTATTAACTAATTATTTTAAGCAATATAAGTGATCTTCTTCCAAAAATTATTCAAATAATTCATTTTTCGCAAAAACACATGGAGTCTAAAGTACAATTAATGTAAATTAAAATTAACTTAACTCTAAATGGTAATCCTACGATAGCCTAACATTAAACACATGAGATTTCATGATGCAAGTGTGACATCCCGATTTTCCAATTCTATTTTCGATAAATATTTTCTATTAATTAATTTTTTTAAGATTGGGTACAATAACGTTTCAAAGATGTAATTGTGATCTTCATTTTAGTAATATTAACTCATATTCGGAAGATTTTTCATGCAAGCCGAGTTTTTCAACAAAATAATCAAAGAATGGCAAAAATTATTCAAATAATTCATTTTGCCCTCGCGTCGCAGCAAACCTCCGACCACCGTTCATATCTCATCCAAGCCCCGGATCCGCCCATTCGCGGCCTCAACCAGCAGTGGACAGCAGCTGCAGAAAATGAGTCTAAAGTACAATTAATGTGTGACATAATTAAATTTAATGATTTCGAATTCTGGAATTTATAATATTATATTATATTCCGAAATTATTAAAATATTATTATTTATTAAAAAAAGGAAAAATTATTTTTGTCCTCGGTTGCTTAACCCTAAATAGTAATCCTAGGATAGCCTAACATTAAACACACGAGATTTCATGATGCAAGTGGTCCCATGCATGCGTGAGAACTAATAGACAACGCATGCCATCAATGTTCATGGCCTAATAAATTATTCTTCATTTGACGTACATAACAATCGTGCTATGCACGCTGCTTCTGTCCGTCGAGCTGGGAGCTCAAAACCTCACCTCTCTTTAATGGCATGGCAAGTGTATGATGATGACATGGCAAATAATTAATGCGTGAGAACTAGGCCTGCCATTAATGTTCATGGCCTAATAAATTATTCTTCATTTGAAGTACATAACAATCGTGCTATGCACGCTGCTTCTGTCCGTCAAGCTGGGAGCTCAAAACCTCACCTCTCTTTAATGGCATGGCAAGTGTATGATGATGACATGGCAAATAATTAAAGCAGGCCTGGCCTGCCTGCTTTTGTACAACACTAGGGCTGGGAAAATGGGCCCAGCCCACACTGTACATGGGCCTAGGCAACTCATGCGCCCGGGCCCAAGTAATGATGTTTTCTTCCTTTTTTGCCTTTAGTTTTCTTTTTCCCCCATTTTTAGTCCATTTTTCATTGTCAAACTAATAAAATTATTTATTGCATAAGGTGGGGTTAATAATTCATAAATTGGTATAGCTTATGCGTGATCTCAAGCATGGCCATTTTGTATTCATGCTATTTTTTGGTGCATTACAAAGAAATTCGAACAATATTGACATCCGACAAAATGTGTATGCAAATATGAACAATCAACTTAGGTAATAAGACAATTTTTTACAAACTAAATGAAACTAAAATTTTACAAAAATACACTGTGAAGTAAGAGGTTTGTATCAATGTGTCATTGCCTAAAAGAGTGCATAGTTACCATCTTGTGAATTAGTGAATAAGTGGCATAAATAAGTGGCGTAAAATGGGCCTAACGCACATCATACAAGGCCTGGGCATCTAATACGCCTGGGCCCAAGTGATGATTTTTTTCCCCCCTTAGTTTCTCTTCCCTTACCCCCAATTTTTTTTCTTTGGTTCATTTTTCATTGTTAAACTAATAAAATTATTTATTGCATATGGTGGGGTTAGTAATTCATAAATTGTTATAGCTTGTGCTCGATGTTGAGCATGGGCCTATTGCATTCATGTTTATTTTGTGTGTTAAAAAGAAATTTGAACAATATTGACATCCAACAAAATGTGTATATGAATGTGAATATTTAACTTGAGCAAAATGACAATTTTTTATAGAGTAAATCGAAACTAATATTTTACAAAAAGACATTGCAAAGTAAGAGGTTTATATCAGCGTGCCATTGCCTAAAGCAGTGCACAGTTATCATCTTTGTGGATTAGTGAATGAGTGGCATAAGTAAGAGGACTGAGTGGAGCTAAGGCTTGTGCAGGGTTATCATATTTTAAATTAGAAGATAAATGACGCCTATTTCTCTAACCGTTTTGATATTTTTGGTTGTGTTAAGAGTTTGATTAGGTTAATAGATTTCAATAAAAGAATGACAGGAATGGAAGATTAAGGACATTTTCGGACACACCAAATTCATTGCTTTCTGTAAATGAATTAAAAAAAAGGATCTCCAATAGAAGGTTAAAATCATTGGCAATTCCTGAATTTTATCGAAATTTTCAATTAGGTTATTAAACTTCAGTTTTAATAACTCATGCATTTTTTAATTATTTTTTCTTTTTTTACCTTGTTTCTTTTCAACAATTGAAGCACGTTTGACCCGAATTTGACCAATTTTCCCATAACAATTGAAGGCCCGTGAGCTTCTGAACCAACTTCCTAATTTAATTCTGGCCCGCTGCAGTAGATAACTAATTGGGTAGCTAGGGCCCGACTAACTCTTTTGGATTGAATCAAATTTGGTTTCGACCAAAAAAAATTAAGGATGGAATTTACATCCGATATTATTTTTATCTTGTCATGATAAGTGAATTTTCTAATTGCGAAATAGTAAATATGTCTTTCATAAATAATGAAACTTACAAAACAGATCTAAAACTACACTTGGATTAAACTTTAGTACTTTTCGGCCCCTTTGTCTCCCTCGGAAAATTGAAGCACATGAAAAAACAAATCATCTCAAACAAAATCATAATTTACTTTTTCAATTTAAGAAATTGAGCATCGTTTTGATGATATCTCTGTTCTTTTAAATTTAAATTTATATATGTTGGCTGGTGTTGTTGGATGCGCTCATTAATAACAAAATTAAACTAAATGTTTAAGTTGATTTTGAATTGTTTTTTCTCTTATCTTTGTCGCTAGTAAAGGCAAGGATACGATCAAACCACGTGATAACCTCACAATTTGTTAGTAATAAATCATGCGATGACATGACAAATAACGTGGCAATTTGTGACGACATGACAATTAATGATGTCTAAATTCAAATTACAAAACGTGCTAAATAAATGATTTTTTTTTTAGTTGACCACCGTCACCTTTTTGAAGAAAACACCATAATTTTACTTCCAATTAATATATGAAAAATTCGATTATCCAATTATATAGATAATGTAATGACCCTAATTCCATCCCCAGGGTTAAAAGTGGCAAGGGTTATTTTTATGACATCCTAGGCGCGTTGCCGATCTATTATCTTTTTATTCTTCGATTTAAGCATATGTGGAAGCATTACAACAATACCCAGACAACAATAAATAGCCAGGAAAACAACTATTTTTAATGCACAATTACATCAATTACATTTACAAGCCATTATATAAGGGGCTGTTATGTTTATAACCATTAGGATAAACCTTAGATCTTCTAGTGAGGTTGTAGCTCTTCTATACCTACAATTTGGGAAAAAAATAATGGGATAAATCATGGACTCAGTAAGTAAAACCTCTAATTCTTTATTGGGAGATATTACATCATTAAAATCTAGCAAGTGCAGCACTCATAAAATAATGTCGATGGCAGATTGATAGTAAATTTATTACTATAGCTTGACTATATGCAAATGTTCATCACAACATTCTTCAATGCATGCTTACTTTCAGCTTGTCAATGAACACATTAACATATCATATTTATGCATATACCGGCACATATAAAAGATTTATTGAACTTTGTCCTAGCTTGATCAAGCCCTCTTGGCTCAACCAAAGCTTTTAGCTTCATGCTAGGCTTCTTGGCTTGATTAGGGCATCTCGACTGGACCAAGGCTTTTCAAGACTAGCTTCCCAAGGCTTCCGTGCTTAAACTTAGGCATCCCATTGGTGTGGGGGCATTTGATTCTCATTAACGAGGCATCTTGTTGATGTAGGGGCATTGTTGCTGCCTGAGATGGTAACGGTTCTTACCTTTCATTAGGTTATCACATGCGGTGCATCACATAAGCTGGTTTTTCATCTTTTATCTTAACTGATGTATGAAAAGCCTGAGTGGTGTGCTCATTCAAAAGAGTTTGCCATGGCTCTTAACATTGTACAATATGATATATTGGGCACGATTCTTAATTCGTGGCTTGAACCACACACCTAGGCCAATTCTCATACCAAGCAAGACTTGGAACCAGCACGTCTTGATGATGATCCAATATCTCGCAGCCTTGGGCAATTCCCGCACTGAACAAGACTAGGAATCAACATGCCTCAATGCCGATCTAAGGCTTTACAGCTTAAACTATCACGAATTGATGTTGATTTCGAACCAAGCGAACCTCGACCTCATCTCGGGATGTGTATGCATTCAAGCATGCAAACATGAGAAAACCATACAAAAGAACATTATAATATACACAAAGCTTATACAGGTGAGCGAGCACCCACTAAATTCAACAATGTAGGTTATTGCTTTAGTTAATAGTTAGATATTCTACTTACAACTTTCTAAGCCAATCATCTTGAAACGGTGGCGACAATAGCAAGGGTGGCAACAAGGATGCTTAGGAGAGAGGAGGCCGAATTTTGAGAGGAAGAGAGAAGGGTGGTCGGTGGTGGAAGGAAAGGAGAGAAGGATGAGGTTTTGGTGAGGTTGGTTGGGGATGGAGGGTTCCACCCCTATTTATAGGGCTTTCCTCAAGAATGGTTCAAAAGGGCATTTAATGCGTTCACACTTGTTTGCACTTAGGCCGTGACTCATTATATGCGTTCGCACACGTTCATATTTAGCCCGCAACTCATTAAATGTGTTCACATGCGTTTATACTTGTCTTCCCCCTTAATAAGCGCCCTAAATCTTCTAATAAACCTCAATTATTTGCCTAAAAAAAAACTTAGTCAAGAAGCCTTTAAGAATGTCTTACTTGGTCACCAAGCCTTAAAGTAGGGTATGACTATAGCTAAATTGTGACATCCTAGATTTTCACTGTTGTTTTCTATTGAATAAGTCGGGCATTTCATCGATGCGCTTATAGGGCTATTTTCATAGCTGATTACTCTTGAGATAACTAGACTATTTGGGGAACTCATTAAGGAATTTTATTATAGTAGACTTAAGAATTCGACTAGAGATTAGTTACTCGACCATGCTCATCTGCCGAGATCATTACGGCACCGATATAAATCGATTAGAGATCAAGAGCTAGGTCTATTTGACAGAGATATGTGGCTAATTGTGGGTGACACCATTAAATTGGAAAATTCTTGTCAACCAACCCTAAACTAATTCTTCTGTCGTTTTGGTACCTTGTGTCCGTATTTGAATCATCGAGATTTTCATAACAATCGAGAGTCGGCAATATGCCGAGTGGGTTCATAGTGGTTTGAAGAAAATCAATCCACGGGTTATTTGCATTAAAAATTTCTGAAAATTACCTAGTAGCTTAAGTCACTCTAAAAACGCGTCGATTAGAAATTAATCGCAAATTCAAGTCCGATTTCAGAAATTGAAGATCCTGTCATGTCATAATAAATTCTAGGAATGTCAACTCAGTCTTAGAAGATTTTTCTGACAACCAAGACTTTTTGGAAAAAAGTTGGTTTAGGACCGTTTTTGGTGTAGAAAAGGCCGAGATTGTTACCACTGCCCTTAATGATGCAGCTAGCTCGGGCTCTCTTACCTTCATGAAGGGGAGAAGTTAGAATCCCAAAGGCGTCATTAGAGATTCTTACTTGGAGTATTGTGGTGGTGGGTTTGTAGTCGCTCTCCTAGGGTTTGCTCGTCAACTGTCGGCTTACAAGATTTCCTAGGTTACCAAAAATAAAAAAAAAGGCCGGAATTGTTTTTGATCGCAAATTTGGGAAGCATGATGGATATATGGGTGATAAAAATATTGATTTAATCGATGGTAGGTCAATTGAATTTATTGAGGCTGATTCATGACAAAACAAACACGAACGGGTATCCAATTGAAGCCGTTTACTATGAAATTCGTATGCCCCCTCTTCCTATGCTTTTTGGACCATTTCAAGGTTGTGAAATGAAGGTCTTGGTGGCCAAATGACAGCCATGGATCTTGGCTTGGAGGGCAAGCCCAATGGGGGACAAAAAGGTGGAAAAAAATTGGCATGTGGCCCCTCCATCTCTCTCTCTCCCTCATCCTCTCTCCATTGCCGTCCACCCCTCCTTCTCTCCCTCCATTTGTGCAAAACCAACAGACCAAGGAAGAGGACAGTAGCTGTCTTTGCTTGGACGCCATCGCTAGCCGCGCCACTGCCGGTTGCCGCTCCACCTCCACCCGTGCTTGGCCGCGCGTGCCGCCTGCCCCTCTCTGCCTAGCCGTGCCGTCCAGCAGCTCCTTCCACCATTTCAACCCCTATTCAGCCACTGCAAGTGGTTGAGGAAGCCTCTTGAGCCACCGGTTTGGACTCGAAACCACCTCGAAGTCTTCCTTTGAGCCTTGTTGACCAACTTAGTTGTTTTCCTTCTATTTTGCAGCCATTTACAGCAAGTCAAAAAGTGGGTCTCGCAGTCACTTTCAAGTTGGTTTTAAGGTGCTTGTGGGCCCCGAGCTTAGGCTCGCTTTGGAGTAAAATGTCCCCGTGATGTTCCCGACGTTTCAACCGAGAGGATTGTTAAACGGGTTAGTTTTGCTTACTAATCCCTCATTAGTATGCTAATGATGCTTAGGGGTTGGTTATATTTAATTAAGTGCAATTAGGTGGATAGATTAGATTAGAGTAATTAAATTAGAGACTTATTAATGCATATTAGGCAAATGGTTAAAATAGTTAGCAAGTGAACATGCTCTATTATTTATTAAACAAGTCTCGGTAATTTTCTGGGCTTGTCTTAGCTTCCAATTAGGCATTACAAGCCTAAATTGAATTTATTGTATTTATTTAATAATTTTCAGAATTAATTAATTAATTATTGTTTGGAAATTAGATCGGGATGGTTGACGACTGAAATTTTATCTGATTATCGTGATGCGGTTTGTTTAAATTATTTAGTGCTAGATTATGTGCTGAATTGATTTATTAATGATTTTATGATTATTTTCCTAAATTAATTAATTTTGAATAATTAATTGGAAAATTACCTGGCATCAATTGACAGCACCAAAAATGTTTGGTGGACTACAGAAAATGGTAAGATTTGTGGAAAGAAATTTTTTATATTTTGGCTAAGGTTAACCATGTACCACACATGACATTTTATCGGAAAGGATAAAAATGGTAATTTGATTGTTTGCTTGGAATGGCATATATACCGGCTCGATGACTCTTCAGATCATCTTAAGACAGTACGGTACTATATATTGACTTAATGACTCTATAGATCATTTTGAGATAGGACGATATTATATACGGCTTGGTGATTCAACAAATTATCTTGAGTCAGTACAATATGATATACCGGCTCGATAATACTACAAATCGTCTTGAGATAGAACAATATGATATTAATAGACCGGCTCGATGACTCTATATGTCATCTAAAGATATGATAATATACGATCTATATATCACCAAGGGTGAGTAGTCTTGGATGTTGATCAGACTTATAAATAGTATGGAATGGGCCGACCAAGAAATGGTCGTGATGACATGTAATCGACTAGGTCGATTGATCGATAGTTCGATCGCAATTGATTGGGGGTGTGATGCAATGTGTTTGTGTATATCTAATATATCTACTAACTTGCAGGAAGGAACTGAGGTCAAGGTAAGTCTTCTGACTCGTGTTGTGCTTAGGGCAACGCTAAGGTGTATTGGCTTCCTAATCGGGTCTTAAGGTGTAGAACTTGCTGAGACATAGTCTCATCTCGGTTGTGGGACAACATTTCATGATCTTGATGAGAAATCTGAGGAGAAAGAACCCAAAGAGGAGGACCCTGATGAGGAATCGGAGGAGGAGTTTGAGGAGGGTCCTAAGGATGAGGCGAAGTATGACCCGGATGAGGACTAAGACCTCACCCCATTTTGCAAACTCTGAGTGTGAAGTGTTATGAGGTAGATTAGACTTTTGTTAATAGTATTGTAATATATACTATGAGGCTTGCCTCGTATAAAAGTGTGATTGTGGTTTTTCAAATGAGAAAAAAAAATATAGTCCTACTTTTCTATCTCATTATTTTATTGTCTTGAGATATTTATCTGCTTTTGCATGCGTATTAAAATGAAATGGTTGGCGATGCGTCCTGAGACGTTGCTATAAATCGACAAAGGTGAGGGATGTGTGCGTGCTCGAGGATCGGGGCGTGAAATAAATAGCTTGTGACACCTCAATGTGGCAATTAAGAACTAGATTCCAAGCTTAGGGCGTGACTCTCTCATTCAATGGTGAAAAAACAGTTTCAAGCAATTTTTGAGGTCGGTGTCATTCCCTTAATAGACGGACTCGAAAAATTATGTAATTTTAATATGTTGTAGCGAAAATCTTAAATAACATTTTTTTTATAAGGAAGCCAAGTCCAATCCATGCCATTGAAAGGCCAGCAAATCACCAAACACAACCCAACAATTTGCCCGTTGAGCAGATCCAATGACCGCAAAAAAAGACCCATTTCAAGATCCAAATATTTACAAAACTCTATGAAATTTTTATATATCATAGGCATAGATGTCCTTTAAAACTTTTGTTTAGGAAGTATGCCCAAATTTGAAAGAAATTTTTTTTTATAAAAATTCAAGAAGACAACTTAGTCACTATTTTTGCTACATGGGGTAGGTTCCAAATGGTAAATGATTAGGCTTTCATCCCCATCATTTGAACTCAGAAAAAAAAGAAGAAGAAGAAATTTTAGTGTATTGTATATCAAGATGTGTTGAACAACTTTCATGAAGAAAGTTTTTTAAATTTGAACCATAAAAAGCTTAATAAAATTGGAAAATAGTGAAGATCCAGTAGTTTTGAAAATCAAAGATGGCATATCTAATTGGAGAGATGTGATGCCTTAGTTGATCCTAAGTCAAGAATCATTAATAGTTAGATAATCTTATCTTCCAAGTTTCCAACTAGGTTCTAAGCTGGCTTAGGCACCTCATCCTAGTCATTGAATAACTAAATTCCTAAAGAAATAAATGTAAGTTTATTTTTTAAGTTCAAAATTTAGACTTGACTTTGCTTCTCTCTCTTTCCCTTGGGCATGTGGTCCTTTCTTGTAGGCTTCAAAGTCTACATTTCACACTTAGTCATTAGGGTAAGCTTAGGCTATAGGGACATTCCATACTTCATTTAATAGGTTCACACTTATTCTTTCAAGAAACTTTGACTAGTCTCATGCCTAGGTGTCTCCTTCATTACTGGTTCCAACTCCAAGTTTAATCTTATCTTCCAAGATAAAACCTCAAAGTGCCAAGTGTCCGCGCTCTTTAACTATTACATGACGGAGGTTTAAATGTAACTTGGAAAAATATCTAAGTTTGTGAAGGCATTGTCATTGGATAGGAACTAATCGAGTTTGACCATGATCTACCACCTTATTTGGCCCAAGGTTCATGCTTAAGATATGCCCAAACGGAGTTGAACGCAACGGACTCGATTAACTAAACCGAACTTGAGCTCCTTTTACCGAGAAAAGGGGTCAAAGTTGGATTTACTGGCTAGGTTCTGGCCCAGACCCAGTTGGTCAGTCCTTCACCATTTCTTGGGTTAGTCCGTGGATCAATTCTTCATGGCCAGTCCCGTGGTCAATTCTTCATGGCTAGTTTATGGTCAATTCCTAGACCAACCAACTAGTCCTATAACCAGTCTTGTGACTAGTCCAAGGTCCTGCATCATAAATGTTGGTTAGTCCGAAATTGAATCACATTGAGTTTTTTTGAATTCATGGCCGATTATTGATTATCATATAATTGTGTAGGATTGATTGATCCATCTCAACTTATGGTCATATTGGATCGATTCATGGTCATTTATGACCAGCACAACGACTAGGCGGAATCACCTACAATCGGTGCAATGATTGGGTGGAATCGAGCCATGACTGTTAGCCGGTCCATGATGGTAAGTGATCATCGCACAACCAATCCTTGTGGTTGAATAACCATCCGATGGTTGAACACTCCATATCTGGACCCTTGGTTGCCAAGTCCCAATTAGGCCAATTTAACTTATGACCGGCCTTTATGTTGGCTTATGGACTAGTTTCATCATTGGTGTACTAATCAGTGGTGTTACACCTTGAATCTCGAGCGTGCGCATATCTCTCGGTGGTCGACTAAAATTGTGATGTTCTTAGGACGCGTTACCGACCCATTCTTTTTTTTTTTTTTTGTATGCACACGTGGAAGCAAATTAAACATATATCTTGACAATCATCAAACACGTGATAAAAAAGCAGGACAACCAACTTGTACAAAACACACTTTATATATACACAAGCCAAGTCAGTCCTACAAGTCTGTACATACCAGTCTGACTCCAAAAGAAACTACTAAGCCACCTATGCTCTAGACCCTTTAGCCTTGGGCTCTAGGTTCTCTAAACTAGAGACCTGAAAATATTTAAATCACGATGGGGTGAGACAAAGTCTCAGTGAGTCAACACCTTAAACCCGATTAGGACGATAATTCACTCAGAGGCGTCCTAAACATGCACCACATAGGACTTACCTTGCCTCAGCACCTCCCTGCACGTTAGTACATCACATATCTCATATCAAGATAGCAAACACATTTCACGACTGGAACACATTAACTTATATATCGACCAATCAAAGGGGTCCCGCTTATAAAGTAAAATGTTATGACACATTCCATTCAATGCCACACAATTTTACCGTATAATAAGGTGCAGCCATCTTAACACTCACGCGTGTTCCAATTATTACGACTTAACGGCCACGACACCCCACTGAGGAGCTTTGTTCCGAATTCTATTCACGAATGGCATCGTCTAGTATCCTTTGCCTAAGCGGCACCCCACTAAGGAGCTTCGTTCCATAACCCCTCATGAACGGCAACGTCCATCATCCTCCACCTAGACGATACCCCACCGAGGAGCTTCGTTCCAAATTATATCCGCGAATGGCATCATCTAGCATCCTCTGCCTAGATGGTACCCCACTAGGAGCTTCGTTTTGGAACCCCTTTGCGAACGACAATAGGATGGATCCACTTAGTGACCCCATGCACATCCATACTTGACCAAGAGCACTTTGCTTTGCAGTCAAATACTTCTATTCAAATAATGGACTTGACCATTTTTTTTTTGTGTTAAAAATACCTGGTAAAATAATTGTGCGTGGTCACATAGTCAAATCGAGCCATAAACGTGATACTCTCCCATTTAAAAATTTCATGATTTTATATAGTACATAAAATATTTTTTGAGCGTCAAAAACTAACACTTGGTATTTTTCTATTTAAATACCATAAATCAAATTTTGTAATAATAATCGACAATTATCACCAAGCACTCAATTGCACAAATGAACAATCAATTTCACATATAAACGCAACCACAAGAATCAGCATAAAATTCTGAGAAATGGCTAATTCATCATAATTTACGCTAATTATAATTAATTAAATAAGTTGTGTTTAATTAAACTGAACTACTTGATTAACCCAACCCAATAGGCACATCATCAATCAATGCCAACTCTTAGGGGTGCATGATAATCAAAGTTTCAGAAATAATTTTTCTATTCCGGACACTGCTTTCGGAATAGAAATCTGTTTGATAAACCTACTTAGTTTTTCTATTTCCGGAATAGATTTCTATTCCGAAATTGATTTGGAAGAAAATCGAAGTATAAATTTTCTACTTCATTTAAAGAAAATCGAAACAATTTCTCCCACTAAACCCTAATTTCGGTGAGTCCTCCTCATCTCCTCTATGTCTTTGCCTCCTCCTCCTCCTTCGCCTCTCCTCATTTTATTAAAAATAAAAATAAAAATATTCATTTTATTCATTTAAAAATTAAAATAAATTTATTAAAAATAAATATATTAATTTTATTTTATTAAAAAATTTTTATTTATGATAAATAAAAATAAATTATTTTTATTTTCCTTGAGTGTTTTTCCAAATAAATTTATTTTTATTTTTATTTTATTCATTTTAAAATAAATTTATTCGTAAAATAAAATAAAATAGAATAACTAAAATAAATTTATTTTTAAGGAAGCTTCCAACATGTAGCCAAGAACCCCGAAAACCCCTTTTTAAAATTCACTTGGCATCCATTTTTTTTTTTTGTTTAAACTCTCCGAAATAAATTCGCACGGGGTCCCGTATATGAAATTAACCCGCCAAAATTTACACGCATCTCATATAAAACCTCATTGTTTTATTGAGCCCATAAAACTCAGTGTCCAAACCTGGCACCATATTTCTTTTCTAATTTCTTTTCCAATCATTCTCTTTTGAAAACCAGCCTTAGTAAACCTTTTTTTTCTTTATTCCAAACGTTTAGAAATAAATTTGTAGGTGCTCAAATACTCAAAATTAATCCATCAAACTTTGCACGCACATAGTTTAAAATCTCATTGTTTTATTGAGCAACTGGACCCAACACCTCATTTGTTTTCTATTTAATAGTCCAAAATGTCATGTTTTGCAATAACAATAAACAACTATCAAAGAGCAATCCACCTCATGATCTCACACATAATTTCTCAGCATGCCACAAGTCCACCACATCACTAAATACACCTTATTCAGTAAGCATAACATCAAGAACAACCTCAAAACCATAACTAGTCCTAATTGACAGAAACTGGGCTACTCGAGCGTCTCCAATTTTAAATCCAAAAACATAACCAAACAAGCTCATAAAATTCTCAAATTTGAATATGATATAAAAGACACCTAAAAGAAAATTTTTCATGAAGACACCTTAACAAAAATCTTTCTAGATTAAGAGTAGTAATTTGCTCAAACCGTTGCAAAAACTGTGACCGTGTCCAGAAAGTTTGTTTTCAAAAATCAGTTTGGCTCGAAATTCAAAACATGTCTGTTTGATTTGAAATTTTAGTATGTTAAATTACAAGATGTGATAAACAACTTTTGAGAAGAAACCATTTTAAAAATTGAACTCTAAGAGTTGATAAAAATCCTTGTAACACCAAAAGGTCACAAGTTCCACCATAATCTGAGATTTTGTTTTATTTTTAATGAAGTCGGAATCTCATTCTTTTAAATCCCTAAAATCTTGAAAAAATTATATGCCATAACTAAAAATATCTAAAACATTTCTCAAGAAGAAAGAAATTTCAAAATCATAGTACATTTTTTCCCACATAAAATGGCAAATGGCGAGGGTTCTATAAACCGAATCTAAAATTAAGCTAATCCACTTAGTACTAATCTAACCGAGCTAATTAACACTAATATAACTAATCTAACCCCTTAAGTGTAATTAACAACTAATCAAGGATTATGGTGTTAACTCATCAAATTAGTGAGCCGATAGGTTCATGGCGATGGCGGCGATCCCATAACTACCAAGTCTCCAACGGAGGCTCAGATTGGGTTGAAAATGGCCCTAAGGTTCATGGCCAAGTTGGCTTTAGCTCTGGCTCTGGAGCTGAGTTGCTGGCCGCTGTTCAACTTGGCTTAGTGGGTTGGTTTCGGTGGTTGTGGTTTGCTGGAGTTGCGTTGGACAAAGGGGCTACGACTGTGTTGGCGTTAGTGGGGGCTGAGGTTGAAGGGGAGGGTTGTTGCTAGAGTTGGCGTGGAAGACAGTGGTGTT
Organism: Eucalyptus shirleyi; assembly: GCA_017140165.1. NCBI lineage: Eukaryota > Viridiplantae > Streptophyta > Magnoliopsida > Myrtales > Myrtaceae > Eucalyptus > Eucalyptus shirleyi. The sequence goes on along the minus strand of CM029447.1, from coordinate 15,741,752 downwards.
GTGCGATTGTTGGTGGGTGGGGATGGTGCTAATGTGGGCTTGATGGAGGAGGAAGGTGGAGTTATGGGTTGGTGGTGGATGATGGGGATGGGGGGGATGATGAAGAGGAGAGGTGGTGCTGTTGGTGATGGTGAAATGAAGGGGAATGGCAAGAAAATGGGAAAGGCAAAAACGTGGGGCTGAACATGCGTGAGGGTGAGGGAGGGAAAGAAAAGGAAGAAAAAGGAAGAAGTGGGGCGGCAAAAAAAGGGGAAAGAAATGTGCACAAGAAAGAAAGAGAGAGAGTGAGAGAGAGAGAGAGAGAAGAAAAGGAAGAAAAGTCAAAACAAATATAAACACTCATTAGAAAGCCTCACAAGTCTTCATCTCCATCTTCTTTGTTCCCAAAGTCTTGTGCCAAATAGTCAAGGGCCCCTCCACCAAATTTTAGCTTCAACAAAATAATCCATTTTGGTGTAGAAAAATAAGCTCATCTTCAACCATCCGAATTCTTTAATTCCTTTTTGCCGAAAACCAATTTTTCCGCAAAATTCTGGGCTTGACAAAATTTTTTGAAAGATGAGACGACGTCCTATAATTAAATCATGACACGCTTGAACGTTTAATTCTCGAAACCAAATTCAATTTCTTGGTTAAAATGGACATAATGCGATTTTAACGTGACCCACCTACAAAGTAGTTTTTAGGGATTTTATCACGTTTAACCCGTGGTCGATAATATTCGATCCACGTTTGTGCATCTTTGACTCGTCGGCAACTCTCGGTTGTCATAAAAATTTCAAGATTTCAATTACAGGTACCGAGTACATGATTGATAGAAAATTGAGTTAGTACCGTTCAATGCGAATTTTGCAACCATGTGGAATCACCCGCAATTCAATTACGCAATTCCATCCGATCACTAATTGATTATAACGACGTCATATTGACCATTGCCAATTATTACGGTCAAGTAGTTGATTTCTATCAAATTCTCAAGTCCATTGCATTTATATCCCTTAACGACTTCACTTGATAGATTAGTTAGCTCGTGAATGGCCAACTCAGAGAAAAATGACCATAGACACGTCGAACGAAATGCCCATTTCATATTATCGAAACATGGTCAAAATTTAGGATGTCACAATTGACCTACTAGTTAAAGCCAAAATAAGGATCGAAATCAAAGATGTTACATATAATATGACAAACAAATCTATTTTCATAATAGCATAATGACAACGTATTTCATGAGATGAATTTAAATAATCCATGAATAATTCATAGAAATGTTTTTTTTTTAATAAAAGCTTAAAGTGCCTTTATATTTTCAAATAAAGATCTGAAATGAACCTACTTAATCCCATGATCTTTATAACTAGAACAAGATATATATAATTGAGTCAAAATATTAACACATTTGTTTTGGAATTGATTGTTCTTGATGTAAAAAAGTAACAATCCAAGCATAAGTGATTCTTCTTTATTGTCTTATGTATCACTAGTTCAATGAGATAGCCCTTCACCCTTGGTGCTTGGTTAAAGAAGAGACTTGAGTACTATTTATAGGTTTTTCAATAGGCCATCCATTATGCGTTAGGCTCAACTTAGCCCACACTAGCTAGCCCCATATTAGATTAAATAGGAAATTTTCTATCTCACTTTAGGCCAATCCCATAAAACAGTAAATTGCAATTTAATTAATTCAGTTAATAATAGGAAAACCCTTACATTCTCCCACTTGGGTTATATTAATTGAAATTGTATTGTATGTGTACACCTTAATTATAACATCCTTGATTCCGACCCCATGAGGATCGGCCATAAGGTCCTAAAAGGATCGATCATGGGCCATTGACCATGGATCGATTAGTTCGATCAAGCAAGAAATCATGGATCTATCATGGACCGATCGACCAACCAACCGACCGGTCATGAATTGGTTGAGGTGTTGGCCGTGAGTTTCTACCAACCATACCTATGGGATAGGATTACCAGTTCATAAGATGACTTTTTGATCACGAGAATTTGTCACGTGATGATTTTGGATCGATGGATAGTCACGGGTCAATCCGATCAGTTGTAGTTTCTAGTCGTGAGTGATTTCACTTGGTTATGGACTGATACACAGATGATTCGAATTGACCAAATGCAATTTCCTTCCAACCAAAAATGCATCATTCCCTATTTAATTATGAGTGATCGGAACAGAATCTTGAATTGGTGATGTCTGATCATGGATTAGTAATGCACTAACCATGAACCCTACCGATGGATTAGGTGCCGATTGGAATGAGCCCAAGGATGGACTCAGCTATTCCGTCACTAATTCTAAGGTACATGGGTGCCTTGGATTTGTGTTAGACCATGGCTAGCCTTAAAATAGGTCTCAAACCAATTAAATGACAATTGACCCTAGTGGTCAATCGACCGTCCAAAGGAACGGTTTGGGCGAATATGAGACTAAGGGCTTAACCTCGGATGTACGTGATTCGATTTTTCAAGGTGTAGTTAATGATCCCTTTCCCAACCTCGGAAACAACTTTGATGATAGAATTCTCTAGAATGCCTTATTAATGAAGAAAAAGACAAAAGCATGGAAGAAATCCTTCATTAAATGAAGGGTGAGTTGATATTCTAGAAAAATGTGAGGTATATGTGGATGGATTTGAATGCGCTACATGAGCTCTCATTATGGCCGAATATTCTAGAATTGCCAAGTTGGCAACCTAGAGTAGCTTCATCATTAGACTTCATTGAATGCCCATTAATTGTAGCATATAGGTGGACCAATGAGAGAACAAAAAGCGGGTCGTAATCGATGACGCCTAGGAGCTTAGATGACCAAGTAAAGCCTTTAACTTGGTCAACTCACTTTCTAAGTGTAATCATGTGACAAAGTATACTTGCCACCCAAGGAAAGTAGGTGGCCACATGGAAACTTAGGATTGGATTGCTTGGCTTAGTAATGATGACACTAAAGGCTATAAATAGGAGGAGCCTCTTCTCATTTCTAACACTTTGCTTCCATTTCCTCCTCCCTCATTATCCTTAGTTGCCCCCTCTCTCACGCCCACTTTCTCTCTTTCAACCTTCAAGGCAAGCCATCCATCTTGTGTAGTTCAAGCTTTAGTTCAAGGTTTATTCAGGTAAGTAAGATCCTATTTCTCCTCTAGGGTAGTAGTCTCCATTGTTGAGTCTAGTTAGGTGCTCGCTCGTCAAGCCGTGGGTAGGATGTTGGATCTTTTGTATGGTTTGCTCGTGTTTATGCATGAGTTGTTCACGCTCGGAATGAGGCCGAGGTTTGTTTGGATTGGGTTCATCACAAGACAAAATCGCCCAAGTCATAAAGCCTTGGTTTCGGCATAAATAGGATATCGGGTCCAAGTCTCGCTTGGAGTGGGGATCACCCAAGGCCACAAGGTCTTAAATCGACATTAAGGCGTGTTGATTCTATGCCTTGTTTGGTATGGGGATTGCTCAAATCCATGAGGTTTTGGTAAGGCACCAAGGCATGCCAATTTCCATAGTTCAAATGGACGTGGGAACTTTGTACTTGGCATTGAATGAAATCGCAAGCCGAGGGTCAATCTCGGTACATGTGCTTCCACATCGGGTTGGAGTCGAGGTTCATCAAGCTTGGGATTCTGACTAAAGCGAGGTGTACCCAAGCCTCAAAGTCATGGAACGGTATTGAGGCGTACCGTTTCTAAGCCTTGTTTAGTGCGGGGATTAGCGCTAAGTGATTGATTCAAGTTACATATCAAATGTTGTTCCCAACATATTTGCTAGTCAAGTATAAGAAATTTATGACATACACGAATGAAAGAGCACACTGTTGGGCCATGCATGCGTTGGCTAAGAGAAAAGATAAGAACCGGCTTGTATAATGCATTTGTGCATGCATGTAAAGAGAAAAAAGCGCCTGTTGTTACCACACAGCGTTGGCGGCAATGCCTCATTCATTGAATGGAAAGCCTCAGTTGATTCGAGATGCCCTAGTTGAGCCAAGATGCTTGAATTTTGAACCCGGAAGCCTCGGGAAGCTAGCCCTGAGAAGCCTCGGTTGAGCCAAGATGCCTTGGTCGAGCCAGAACAATAATAAATAAATTTGCATGAATGCCGGTTATGCATGATTATGATAGGTTGATATGATAATTGATAAGCCGATGGTAGTTTTGACATGGATGGCATGTGTTTAGGTAAATCATGATATATGATTTGCAATTGATCTATTATCGACACTAGTTGCAAGTGCTATACTTGTTAGGTTTTGATGATAAGATGCTTTCTTAGTAGAGAACAAAGAATTTTACTTACTGAGTTTCCCCAAAACTCATCGCTCATCTCTCAGTTTTGTAGGAATAGAAGTCTCATGTTAATTTTGGAAATTGCACTCACGTTAGAGGAGATAGGACTTCTCTTGAACTATGTGGAAAGCTTCTACTGTGATGTAAAAAGAAAAGAGAGCCCGTAGAGGAAGAGCTTGTAAAAGTACCGTTATAATAAGTTAGTGTGTTTTTGTGATGTATGGTCCAATCTTCTAGCTGTTGCTTGTCCGGGGAGTTGTTTATTCACATTCTTGCATGTGCATGATAACAAGACAAAAAGAATCGGGACATTGACGAGCTTGGGATGTCACAAAAATAACCCTTGCTGCTCGTGACCCTAGGAATGGAGTTGGGGTCCTGACATTAGTTTAGAGATAAATTTTAATAGTTAATCTTATCCCATGAAGTTTCAAACATCAAATCATGATAGTAATTGCATGTATACATATAGAGCCTTCTATGATCACAAGTATTTTAACTTTATTGATATGAATTCGATGTTGTAGTGGGACAAATGGATAACACATTTCATGAAGAGTAATACCTTATATGTCATCCCATTTGTTAGTCAACATTCTTTTGCCTTTAGTGTTACAAAAAACCCGTGTCACTAGAGAATTTTTTTATGGTTCAATGAACCCGCATTTGTCTTATATTTATGGTTAACATTTCTTTATGTGTAACAATACACATGCTCAAGGCTAATGACTGGATTTCCATATCCTTTACCCAAGGTATATAATACCTAAAGATTTTTATCAATTTGCATTCAACATAATAATAATACATTCATAAATATTTTATTAAATGTAAAAGTTGATATATATCAAAGTTTATTAAATGTAACAAACACAAATGTAAACTTTATAATTGTAAAAATAAAAGGAGCTCTTATTAAATAACAACATCCCATGATACTCCTAAGCCTATGCTAATGATATGTCGCTCAAACATGTAAGGGCGTAGGCATTTAGTTAATGGATTTATAATCATATCATTTGTAAAAACATGATCTATTGCAATGTTACCATTTTGTACTATCTCCTTTGTGGCAAAAAACTTGACTACCGTGTGTTAGACCCTTAAGACCTCTATTATTATTATTAATAAACAACGCTACAAAGTTATTACCACAATATAACTGTATGAGCTTATCCACAAAATAAAAAACTGTTAACTCTCTAATGAGATTACAAAGCCAAATAGCCTAAGTAGCAATTAAAAAGCATGCTACAAACTCCGATTATATAGTAGAAGATGATATATATTCCTATTTATCGTTCTTCCATGATATTGCACCTCCTACTAACATAAAGATGTATGCCCCGAACCTCGAGCATGTGCACATCTCTTGGTGATCGATGAAAATTGCGACGTTCCCAGGACGCATCACCGACCCACTCATTTTATACACATGCGGAAGCAATTAAACAATCTTAAGACAACCAACACATGTGATAGAAAAGCAAGACAACCAATTAACACAAAACAAATTTTATAAACAAATCGAGTTTATATACACAAGAGTCTAACTCAAAAACGAGCTACTGAGCTATCTAAACTCCGGGCTCTACAGCCATGGGTTTCGAGTTCACCACAACACCATCGGGGTGTCGAGATCCATCGGGTGACCTATTTCCCACTCCCCGATCCCAACGGGAGGCCCGTTGAAACCCTGTAGGGGACCTTCTTGATCCCCTTGAGGAAAGCCAATGAACCATGCTGTGAATCGATGAGGTACCAATTAGGGTAGGCCCTCATCGACTTAGACCGTTGACTCAACTAGCTCTCAAATCAGGGTGGTCCCGGGATAGGGATAAATGTGTGCTTAAAATCCATCACCTGCGGGACCCCATATCGTACATGTTGTATCTCCATCTAGGGACCTGAAAATTATAAATCACGATGGGGTGAGACAATGTTTAAGCGAGTCTACACCCTAAACCCCGATTAGGAAGATAATTCACCTAGAGGCAACCTATACACACATCATATAAGACTATCGCCTTAGCACCTCCCTACACATTAGTACAGTTCATATAACATATGCACACAGTAAATGTACTCAATAATTGGAATACTTCACTTTCCACATATCAATCAATCACAGGGGTTCCGATTATAAGGCCAAATCATTATGACACATCACATTCCATGCCACACAATTTTGTCCTATAATCAGGCGTGACTATATCAATCACTCAACCGTTCCAATTAGTTACGACCTAATGGCCACAGTCAACTCAACAGTTGGTGGTTATCCGGCATAACTAGGCGTTGTCCTACTTCGTTGGGCATGGCAACGTCTACATCGAGACAACATTCCCAAAGGAGTATTGGCCCAGCCTCCACTACGACTAGAATCAGTTGATGTGAGGCATTCCATATATGAGTATCGTCCGGCGCAAGCGCATCGTGACCAAGAACAAACCAACTAGACCATAATGATCAACACAAAATTTTGACGACGCCATCCCAGTATAATTTCCACTAATTAATAAATAATTAACTAAACTGCATTTAATTGATAAATTACAAAATATTTAAATTAAAGCACTTAATTAGATTAACATAAGCTAATCTAACTAATCCACTTAAGCTAATTAATCTAATTTAACTAACTAACTACATTAACTAATTAAGCTAACTAAACCACCTAACTAACTACCTAACTAAATACTTAGTCTAACCAATCAATTCTAATCAACTTAGCTATAGGAACTAAATACCCTAATCCCTAACTAGCCTAGTTAAACCACTAATTAGCCATTAATTCACATTTAATGTAATTAGCATCATACTTAGAGATTAAGAGGTAAACTCACTGATTTAGCGCGAAAATTGGTTCACAACGACGACGACATGACGGCGACCACAACTCGGGTCTATGGCGACACCAAAGGAAGTCGGGAAAGGGCTAAAAAGGCATAGCAACAAACCATGAGGTTTGCTGCTAGGGCCAGTTCTGGCTCTGTTGGTCGAGGGGCCTACCGATGGTTGCATGGGCTGGCTGGAGCGATGGGATGAGCTGGAGTGGAGCAAGTGACGACAGACGATGACCTGGTCAGGCGGAGTTGTGAAGTGGGTGGGCTAGGACTCACGGGCAATCGAGCGATGCAAGGAGTGGGGACGGGCGAAGGGGAGCACAGGTTGGAGCTGGAGCTGGGGCTGGCGCTGGGCTTGGTGGCTACGTCTAGGTTGATTAGGTGCTGGCTTTGGCTACTACAAGCTGGTTTTGGTTAAGGGAGCTTGCAACAAGGAAATGGAGCAGAAAATGATGAAGAAGAAGAAGAAAGGAAGAAGAAGTGATTTGCAAAGGTGGGAGAGTTGGTCAACCAAGCTAGGGGAGAGAGAGGGGGAACAAAGGGGAGACAAGAGGCCTCAAAGTCTTGGCTTGAGCCAATGGGGGACAAGGTGAAATATCTACACACTTGAGTGCAATTCCCCCAAAGTCTTCTGCCCTTGCTGTCCATGCCTCATCCACAAGCCATTTGCTTCACAATTCCACACCAAGGGACTTCAATTTGGTGCCCAAAATAGCATAGCAGTTGTCCCCTACGAATTTGCACCCATTACACTTTAAGTTCTTCATAATTTTCTCCAATTTGATGGTCAATTTTGCTGAGAAGGAAACACACAAATTCCACAATTTCCCTCACCAACTAGTCTCTTTTGAAGGCAAAAAATCCACTCAATTTTTGCCCATTTGAATTTCTACCATTTAATTTGCCGAACTTTGATTTTTCACCAAAATTTCGAGCTTGCCGAAAATTCTTCAAAAGATGAGTCAACATCTAAAAAATAAATCGTGACACACTAGAACTTTTGATTCCTGAAATTGGGTTCAATTTCGTATTAATTTTAACTAGACACGATTTTAGCGTGATCTAACCTATCGGGTAGCTTTTAGGAATTTTTAACGCGTTTGACCTGTGGTTGATTATTTTCAATCCATAATGTGCATCTCCGACTCATAGGCAACTCTTGGTTGTCGTAAAAATCTCAAGATTTCAATTATGGGTATAGGGTACAGAATCGATAGAAATATCGGTTTGTGCCATTTGAAACAAATTTTGCAATTAAGTGGAATTACCCATAATTTAATTACATGCTTTTATCGCATCGACCTATCTCTGGTCTTTAATTGATTATAACGATGTTGTATTGACCTTTGTCGATTGACACGGTCAAGCAATCGATTTCTGATCGAATTTTCAAGTTTGTCATATTTATATCCCTTAACGGCTTCACCTGATAGATTAGTTATCTCGTGAGTGATCAGTTCAGAGAAAAGGACTATAGGCGTATCGATGAAAGGTCCATTTCATTTAAATCGAAACATGGTCGAAAATCAGGATGTCACATGTATCTTGTCATTGACTTCATATCATTCTAATAGGCTGCAAAGTCTACATCTAAATACTTTACTAGCTATAAGTCCGAAATATATCTATAAATCAACATATAGTCTCTAGTTCTCTTGAAGTACCTTAAAATTTTTTTGACAGCAATCCAGTGATCATGTCATAGATTTGACAATATCTATTTAAAAGTCCTGTCACAAAAGTGATGTCTGATCTAGAACAAACTTGAGCATATATGATATTTCCAAGTGCACTAGTGTTAGATACATCTTTCATTTGGGCTTTCTCAAAATTTGAATTATGGTATTATGAGATACTCAATTTATTACTCAATAACATGAGCAATTTGCAATGCTGTAGATTAAATCTCTTTAAAATATTAGCAACATATGCTCTTTGAAACAAACTTAATATACGACAAGTATGATTTCTCTGAATCTCAATACCAAGAACAAAAGACATCTTATCAAGGTATTTCATGTCAAGATTTTTGGATAATATCTTTGTTGTCTCATGCAATAATCCAATATCACTACTCATAAGTAGGATATCATCTACATAAAATATGATAAAAATATATTTTCTCTCACTAACCTTTCAGTATATACAATGATTTACTTTATTCTCAACAAATTCGAATGAAGTGACAATACTATGAAACTTTAAGTACCATTGTCTAGAAGATTGTTTGAGGTCATAAATAGATTTTTTTCAATCTACATATAAACTTGAATCATCTACTGCAAAACCTTGGGGTTACACCATATAGACCTTCTCATTAAGATCTCAATTTAGAAAAATAGTTTTAACATCCATCTGGTATAACTCTATATCAAAATGAGTTATTAATGCTATAATCACTTTTCAAAAAATCTTTAGAATTTTAAAAAAAATCTTTAGAAGAGACTGAAGAAAATGTTACTTTATAATCTATTCATTTTCTTTGAGTGGAACCCTTGGCTATCAATATGGTTTTAAACTTCTCAATTTTTCATTTGGAATCTCTTTTGGTCTTATACACCTATTTACAACCAATAGGCTTATAACCTTCAGGCAATTCAACAAACTTCCAAACACCATTGTGTTTTGTAAATTACATCTTGTCATTTATTGCATCTAATCACAAATCTAATTGATGACAAGAAACAACATTTGTGTAAGTCACTAGATCAACAACGCAACTAATATCGTAATCATGCTCTTCTAAGTAAACTACACATTCTAATAGTATAGCTGAACGTCTTTCCCTAGTCAATCTCCCGAGTAAAACTACTTCAACCTCATTTTGAACTTGAGGGGCTTGAAAAACTTTATCAAGAATCAACTCAACAATAAGATTGTGAGCTAACATATGCTTAGTTTGTGGCGTAGGAGGCTCCATAATCGTCTACACAAGAAGAGACAATGATCCACTAATCCCCACCATATTGTCATATTCAATAATTTGTGAGCAACTACCATTTTCAACTACATCAAATTCTAGAAATTTTGTTGTCCACTGTTCCACAATTCTTGTACCTTTATTGGGGTTATAAAATCGATACCATTTTGAATGATTTGGCAATGATATGAAGTAACACTAAGTAGTTTTGGAATCCAATTTACTTAATATTGGCTTATAGAACTTCCTTTCTACATGACATCCCCAAATTTTAAGATGATTCAAACTGAGTTTACATCCAGTCTACAACTTAAAAGGAGTCAATGGAGCTACTTTCATAGAAATACGATTTAGAATGTAAAGTGTTGTTTTTTAAGCTTTACCTTACCCAAAAAAAAAAAAAAAAAGAAGAAGTAAATTGGTCATTCTAATCATACTCCTCATCCTATCCATAAGAGCACGACTGTGCCTTTTGGCAACACCATTTTGTTCAAGACTCTTGGGCATAGTAAACTGAGCTACTATACTAGAATCTTCCAAATATTTGGCAAATGGTCATTTAAGTTGTTCAACATCATCATGCCTGCCAAAACACTCACCACTGTAGTCAAATTTGACAATCTTTATGATTTTTTTCCAATTGTTTCTCTACTTTAGTTCAAAAATTCTTGAATTTTTCAAGAGACTTGAACTTTTCTTTAATTAAGTCTAGGTATCCATATCGGGAATATTTGTCAATAAATGTATGAAATAAAATTTTTTATACAAAGTTGCCGTGTATGGTCCATTAATATAAGTGTGAATGACTTCTAAAAGGTCAAAACCCTGAATTGTGATTTTTCTTCTATATTTTAGTCATCTTACATCCACAATAGTATACACAAGTCTCTAGATTACTTTTAAGAGTGCGCAAGATGTTAACCTTTATCAATCTCTCTACTCTTTCCCTAGAGATGTGATCAAGACAATTATGCCACAATGTATAAGACTGTTCCTTAGGTAAAGTTCTTTTGAAAACAACATTTTTGGCTGAATAAGTAATGTACATATCATTGAGAGATAAAACACAATCGATACAATTTATTGGACTAATTGCAACACCTAACCTATTTGAATGAAAAAAAAAATACAAAAATACTATTGCTCTTTATTTGAAAAGAGTATCCACACATCACCAAACAAGACACATAAACTAAATTTTGTCTAAAAGAAGGTACGTAAAAATCGTTTCTTAATATCAACTTAAAACCATAATCCAAAATTAAAATAATATTTCCCACGAACTCAATATCGACACTAAGGTTGTTTCTCACAATAAGCTCTAATTCATCATGATTTGGTGTCATTTAGTTTATGATTCCCTAAATGGTAAATGCAATGTGATTAGTTACACTATTCTCTAGCCATCAAGAACTGCACGACACTTCAAATAGGTTGGATTCATAAACAAAAGCCAAAGAATGATAACCTTTAGGCTTGCTCTTGGATAACTAAGCCTTATATTTACCACAATGTTTCTTTATGTGTGTTCTTTTCCTACAAAATTAGCAAATGACATCTTTTTGAAGAATGCTATCTTTGGACCCATACCGTTAGAAGGACAAGTAGTTTTAAGATTTTCTTCTTATTATCTATACTGTTAAAATGACCATCGGCTTCGGGATTCCCTTTATGAGTATGATTTTTAAACCACTTAAGTTTCTTGCTGCCAGAATTGGAGGTGTATAGGACAATATGCCATTTATCTTTCTTCAATTTTTCTTCCTCAACCACCACCATTGCTACTAGGTCATTGATTGACTAAGTCTCGTTTTGTGAATTATAATTGGTCTCGATAATCTCAAAATCAAGAGGAAATTTTTTTAAAGCTTGATGCATAATGCAAGTGGTAGCAATAATAATATTAAGGGGCTGAATTTTTATCTGTAGATCTACTATCCTTAGGACATAATCCCTAACTCCACCAAAACCATCATACTTCATATTAAAAGGTGCTTGGAGGTATGTCTTTATCTCAGGATTATATGGAAGATGGTTTATAGCCCCCAAGACTTCTATCATTGTCTAGTAATATAATCTGCACGTAAACCACTTTTCAAGTGTTCTTGAATGGAACACTTCATGGATAGCAAATAAATTTGATTGCTCTTTTCCTAAGTAGCATATTGTGCTTTTTGATCTTCTATACTTTCAACAATAAGATCTGCTGACTTATCCACATTAAGAATAATATGAATATCTGCCAACTCCATGCCAAATAGAAAAATCGATTTCTATATCTTAAAGTTTGAACTAGTAAGAACCTCAATAGTTCTGGAGTTATCGTTCACAAAGAAAGTGACTGAAAATAAGTAATGTGTACAATTAACATTATGTAAGAATTGTACAACTTGAAAAAACATATAAGTACACAACCAAAGAGTTACATGAATAATCACTTAATCACCTTTAGGTAGAATGTATATTATGTAGTTGTATACTCCCCACATGACAGCGACCATCAAAATATATTCCAACTTTTATGAATTTATCACCTTTGAGTGTAGGAATCACTAAGATTAGTCATTCCTCCACTCATATGTTGTTTACGTATTCCTCCATGAATTAATGCACAATCATTTCCTTTGAGAGTATGACTACTCATTAGAACATGAAACATTCCATCATTATATGAGACCGATATTTCTTAAATCCAATCAAGTGTGCTACTTTGACAGTCACAGCTTAAATTAATTCTTGAAATTCTCTCATACCAATGATATAAGATTTACTTCTCATATATACCATATACATATGATTTTAATCATAGTGACAGAGGCAATTTATCACTAAAATTAGATATCATGCTAATTACACTACTTTATTTATTGATACAAGCTAAACTTTATATATATTATCAATGAATTACACTCTACACGATAGCTATGTGATGATTTACCTATAAATCAATACATGTATTTCCACAACCATAAAAAATACAAGAAAATACGTGAAAATACCCTAAAAATACACATATTTAGGGTTCCGAATGTATTTTCACATCTATAAAATCATCAAACATGTAAAACATCTACGCGACAATGTAGAGAATTACCATACGAGCTTGTAGTTGTTGATCACGCGCCCATTAGAGGCTCTATGCACTCACATGCACAAATTGAGTATGGTGCATGGAGCACACATACAGGCAACCTCACAAGCTTGCTTTTTACTAGAGACAACATCACACACAAGCTGATAAATGAGCATTGCTCACACAAGCTAATAAGGTATACTGCTCTCATAAGCTAACATATCAAACTCATATAGGCTTATACCGCTCTCACAAGCTGACGTGCAATAATGCTCTCACAAGCTGACGTGCAATAATGCTCTTACAAGCTAATGTGCAATATCTTTCTTTTAAAAAAATCCCACCATTTATATAGTTCACAAAGACATTTTTGGCATTAAAAACTAACGCTCGGTATTTTCTAATTAAATTACCGAAATTACATAATTTTTGGATAAATATCCAAAATCACAATTTCCACTTAATTTGCACAAATTAGCACTCAATTAAATAAACCAAGCATATCATTGCAATCAGTATGAAATTCCGGTCATTAGCTATCCCAATATAATTTCTGAAAAATAATAAATAATTACCAAAAATAATTAAATAAATGCAATTAAATGCCAAAATTAGAAACTTAGGCTGAAAACGCTTAATTAAACACTAAAACGGGCCCGAAAAGTTTCCGAATCTATCTAGATAAATAGCACGATCTATCTAGTCCCTAATTAAGTCATTTTATCCACCTAACCTGCATAAACGAATATTTAAATCACTAATTTGTTCTAACTAACCACCTAAACCATACTTAGCCTAAACTAATCAACCTTTAAGCATCATTAACTCCTAAGCAGAGTTTAGCAAGTAAACTCATAGGTTTAGCGATCCGGTGAGTCCATGGCGATGGCAACGCGGAGACAAGCGACAAACCTCCTAGTGGCAACACCCAACAAGGATGGGACGGGCCTGAAAACGGGCCTTGAAGTCCACAGAACCTTGCTGGCTTTTGCTTCTAGTTGCTGGGCCAAGAAGAGAATCGAAGCGACGAGTTGAGCTGGAAATGGCGAGGACGGGCGGCAATGGTTGTAGCTGGTGACGGCGATGCTTAACGGTGGTTGGACAGCGACGGAGGTAGCTCAGGCGGCTAGATGGAGGCTTGACAGTGGCTCAGGGAGGCTCGGACATGGGCTAGGCCCACGAGACAGCGAGTTGGAGGCGGAAAGGCAGATGGTGCGTGACGGGCTTGTGCGGGGAACGATGGCAACATGGTGGTTCGAGGTGGCTTGCAATGGCAGGGGGAACTTGGCTGGTTTCTCTACAATTTTTGGAGCTCCAAAACACTTCTAATGGAGAAAGGTGGTCTGCTAAAGAGGATGAAGCCAGCTGCTGAAGAGAGGGGGCCATTAAGCCTTCTAGAAGACACAATTGTCTCATTTGAGCTCATCCAACATGTCCCACCACTTCAGCCTTGACCGGCAACCCATATCCAATCCAAAAATTCCCCAACACACTTGTCAAATGGTCCAAAAGGTTGCACACCAAGGAACCTACGAATTTGAACACATTTCCCCCAAATCCACCTCAATTTCTCCTTAAATTGATTCAATTCAACCCCCATAAATTCTGCCAAGGTGTCCTTGCCCAAATTAACATTTTTCCTTATCAATAGAACCAACTTGCATCCCAAAAGTGCGATAAAAAATGGTTCTCTGATTTTTTTCGACCAAAAATGACCATACTTTGAATTTTTGCAAAAATCTTTGTTTGCAAAAAAATCTTTAGAAGATTAGTTGACGATCCTAAAATAAATTGTGACATGATAGAACTTTCAATTTCTGAAATCAAGTTCAAATTCGTAGTTAATTTCAATCTGACGCAATTTTAGCATGATATGGCCTACCAAATAGCTTTTAGAAATTTTTAGTGCAATTGACCCGTGATCAATTATTTTCGAGCTACATTATACATCTTCGACATATTGACGACTTTCGATTGTCGTGAAAACCTCGAGATTTCAAATGCGGACACGGGTACCAAAACGACAAAAAATCAGTCTAGTGCCGATCAACAAGAATTTTGCAATCAGGTGGAATCACCCACACTTTGATCACACATCTTAGTCGAATTGACCTATCTCTGATCTTTGGTCGATTTTTAATTGTGCCATAATGACCCTTGTAGATTAGCACGATCAAGCAATCTACTTTTGGTCGAATTCTCAAATTTGTTGCGTTAAAATCCCTTAACGGCTTCACCAGATAGATTAATTATCTTGTGAGTGATTAGCTCAGAGAATAGAACTATAGGCGTATCGATGGAAAGCCCGATTCATTCAATTGAAAATAGAACTGGAAATTTAGGATGTCACACAAGCTAATGAAGGCATTTTTCTTGGTCAGTCAACTACAAGTAAAATCTATCGAGTTTTTAGCAAAGATTCAAAGGTAGTGGAAGAATCATTAAATGTGAAATTCATGAATGATAAAAAGGGGTTCAAACTAATGACTGCAAAAACATAATACATATATCTACACTGGTCGCTCATAAATAGAAGCAACCACAACCGTCAATTGATCTCTTAAATCAAGGACAATCTTCCAAAGATTGGAGATTCAAGTCTAATCATCCTAAGGATCAAATAATAGGAAAGATGGATACAGGAATCAAAACAAGATCATCTCTCAAGATTATGTTAAACTCTTTGGCTTTCATATTTCAATTTGAGCCCAAGGAAGTAAAAGCTGCTCTCAAAGATGAAAGCTAGATTGAAGCCATGCAAGAGGAATTATATTAGTTCAAAGTCAACAATATATGGGAACTAGTTGCAAGATCCAATGATCATACTGTAAGGAACCGAATGGGTATTTCGAATTAAACTCGACAAAACAAGTAATGTTGTATGTAAAAAGGCAAGATTAGTTACTAAAGAATATTACAGGAGGAAGGTATTGATTTTAATGAAACCTATGATCTTGTTGTTATATTAGAGGCTATACATTTATTATTAACTTATACTTGTTTCCATGATTTCAAACTATATCAAATGGATGTTAAGAGTGTATTTTTAAACAGTTATATCAAAGAAAAGGTGTATGTTGAGCAACAAACGGGTTTTTGAAGAAACATGAAGATCTTGTGATGTTTATTGTCTCAAGAATGCACTATATGGACCAAAGCAAGTACCCAGAGCCTAGTATGAAATGTTAAGTAACTTTTTGACAGATCATGAATTTGAAAAGGATAAGGTAGACACTACTCTCTTTATCAAAAGAAAAAGTAAAGATTTACTTATTCTTCAAATATACGTTGATAATATAATTGTTGGAGCCACTAACAATATACTGTGCAAGGATTTTGTAAAGATGATGAAAATTGAATTCAAGATAAGCCTGATCAGTGAACTAAACTTCCTTTTCGGACTTCAAATCAAGCAATCTTCTACAGACACCTTCATACATCAAGAGAAGTATGAAAAGGAAATAGTAAAGAACTTTGGCTTAGAAGGATACAAGAAAATCAAGACGCCCATGTCATGTTCTACCAAGTTGGACAAAGATGAGAAAGGTAAGCTTGTCGACTCTAAGCTGTATAGAAGTATGATAGGTTCACTTCTATACTTAACAACATGTAGACTTCATATTTTATTTAGCACCTGCTTACATGCTGGATTTCAATCAAATCCAAAAGAATCGCATTTATTAGTCATCAAACGAATTATCCGATACATTGGATTCACTCAAAAATTAGGGATTTGGTATCCCAGAAATATAGACTTGTGCTGCTTAGATACTCGGATGTTGACTTTGCATGTTGTAAGGTGGTAGAAAAAATACATTAGGTACTTGCCAACAGTGAGAAAATATACTGATTTCTTGGTTTTGAAGAAACAAAATTCAGTCACTCTCAACCACTGAGGGTGAATATATTGCACTCGAAAACTGTTGTGCACAACTTATTTGAATGAAATAAAAACTAAGTGATTTTAGAAAAGACGAGGATTGTATTCCTATTATGTGTGATAACACCAGCACTACATTCTAGAGCAAAACACATCAAGGTAAGACATCACCTCGTTAGAGATCACGTTAACAATAACATATGTATACAATTTGTAGAGTCAAAATCTATAGATGTTACAGTTGTTATAGCAAAATCTATAAGTACAAATTTACTGTCTGTTTAATTGATAAAGTTTGAATACAAAATAATTACATATAAGAAAGTTACCGTCGAGAGACAATGGCTAACTCTCTCACCCTATGTGAAATACGCTGCTCCTATTTATAGAGTCAGTATTTCCATCCTCACTATTGGTCATACTTGCTATCTTGTATCTATTCTACTTCACTTACTCAAAACTCTCGCTTATTCTACATTCAATTTTTTCCACACTAAAATACCATGGCACCCAAAGCTCGCCCTTCTTCCAAGGTCATAAGAAAATCCTCATGTACCATTGGCTGAATGTCTAAAATCTCTAAAGAGGAGGTCATCCAACAAGAAGAGTCTCTGGAGGCCACTTAAAGTCAGGGTATGGCTCAAGTTGGTGGGTCAACTACTACTATCACCCCCATTGCCTACAACAATAGGAAAAAAAAAAAAACGCTTGTAGGAAAAACTCCTAAATCTTGGGTGCCAGCAGAACAGGACATAGGCGTCGTACCACTTATGGCACCATTGGTCATAGCCACTCCATCGTCATGAGCTCCTACCCAAACACTTCCAGGAGATATATTGAAAGGCCTAGTTGCTCTCATGGAAACCCATGGATTGGAGCTAAAGAAACTCCTCAAGTTTGAAGCCATAGAACACAAATCCCACAACTTGAACAGGCATTGACTGCTCAAGAAAATCCAACCACTGAACCATCACATTCAACTACTTAACCTCTCAATTCTCTCAACCGTACCTTAGAAATCATCAACTAAAAGGAAGGTACCTCTGAACTGGCTGCTCTCAAAGACAAAAAGGCAAACAAATTATCGAAGAAGTAGAGATCGTCCTTGAGCCTATCACTTCACAAGCTAAAGGAAATGAAGCCATAAAAGAAACAGGAGAAGCCTTGGGAGATAAACATTGAGAAGATGATGACGACTGAGTATTTCAAAACTATGAACCCACTATTGGTTTCGACAAAGATGAAAATTTCAAATTCAATTTCTTTCTTTCAATATAACATAAACTTGCAAACATCACTTCTACGATCGAGGCATTATTCCTTATTGTTATGTTGATTTTGAGTTTTTAGATAATCATGAGATTTTTCTCTCTAAACTTTTCGAAACACTTCGACTCAAATTATTGTACTTCATGAAAGAAGAGGCTCACCTTGCCCTTGTAGTAATATTTTACTCAAATCTGTATTTTCCAAACCGGGACTTTCTCATCTTCACTTTCATGGACAAAATTATGTTGTGACTTTTAATGAACTAGCTGAGATAATACAAACCGAATACAATGTCTTCAAACGCATTCCAATAGAGCTCGATGAGGCCTATAGCTTTGTTTTAAAAACTCCCAACTTTGCTCGCAGTTCTAAGGAAATTGTTCCACTGAGTCTTATTCCTTTCAAAATAAATTTCATTCAAAAGATCCTTACTCTCTACCTTCATCCAAAAGCATCTTCTATGAACGATGTCTCTTGATACAAGTTAAGAGGGATTTGGGCCATCCTCAACAAGTTTGAAGAGATTTCTTTCCCCACATGATCTTTATCCACTTGTATCGCATGGTCAAGAGAAAGACGGGGAAGCTACCTATGGTGCTTTGGTCACATGCATCTTCAAGCATCTCAAGATTGACTACTTTGAAGCACTACCAATTGTCATTCCAAATGTAGAAATTGGGAAGAAAACACTGGACA
Source organism: Eucalyptus shirleyi (assembly GCA_017140165.1). Taxonomy (NCBI): domain Eukaryota; kingdom Viridiplantae; phylum Streptophyta; class Magnoliopsida; order Myrtales; family Myrtaceae; genus Eucalyptus; species Eucalyptus shirleyi. Next base: position 15,722,779 of record CM029447.1, on the reverse strand, counting down.
AGATAATGCTCAGGATGACACTAGAAGGTGTTAGATACATGCCCTAAAGGAATTGATTAATTAATTATTTGTTCATTTAATTAATACTTTTTAATAAATTATATATATATATATATATATATATATATATATATATATATATATAAAGCTTCATGCATGTGCACGAAGCACATGTACGAAACTTGGACGGTCAACAACTGCTGACCATCATCCACGAAATCGTGCATGAACAGTCAGCAGTTGCTGACCATCATGCACGATTGTTCGTGCATGAGTGGGGACGATCAGCAACGGTTGCTGATTGTCCATCGATCAGCAACCGTTGCTGATCGGTTTATATTTTTAGTTTAAAAGAGTTGTTTTTGCAACACTTAAACGGATTGAAAAGACAGAGAAAAGGTGGGTGTGCATTTGTGTTTTAGAGAGAAAATGCTTTGCTGAAAACAGAGAGCAAATATTGTGTGCGTGTTCTTGTGTCTTTGAAACGCAAGAAAGAAGAACATTATATCGTTCGGGCCGTGACTATTATACATCAAGGATACGACGGTTTGTTTCCATGTGATTGCTAGCACAATCAAAGTGGTGAATATCCGAAAGTTCTCTCTTCCGTTCGACGTTCGTTGTTGGTGTGTCTGAACTAGAGGTCCGACGCTTGTGGGACTCGTACTATAGAACATCCAAACCGACTTGTTTCAAAGCGCGCTTCGAGAGGTATTTTCGTTTAACTCCCTTTTATGTTTAGATTTTTGATTAAAACGCACGAATAACGCCTAAGGAGAATCATGTGTAGAATATATCTTTGTTTCCGCTGCATTTATTTCGTTAATTTTCTTATACATGATTCATGAAACCCCAACAGTGGTATCAGAGCCAACCTTAGGTGTTTTCGTGCGTTTAATTGATTTATAGTTCAAATATATTTTTGCACTCTAATGGCCAATTTACTTTTGTTAAGAGAATTGGTTCTCTTGCTCTTATGTGGCCTATAGAAGTTGATTGATTTATGTGATAAATTTAATCAACAAAGCAAAAATTAGAACTAAAACAATTTTGAATGAAAAATCCGTAACTTGTTATACTTGATGTTTATATTTTGCAAATGATATACAGAATTTTATGCATGCCTTCCAGAGCTTTAAATTTTGAATTTATGGCTCGTAAGGAAGGGTGGTGATCATGGAAAAATCCCTAATTGTTGTGATTGTTGTATGGATGAATGTATGATGATTATAGGTATTCTTTTTGGGGATGTAATTATTAAATGGAGGCTGCGTCCTTCCTTTTTATTTTACTTTAATTTTTCTTGATATGTAATTTTTAGTATAGTTTAGTATTTCAATTATTGATGTAAATACTACAAGAGGAGGAGGAGCCATTGGAGGAGCCATTAAACCGGTGAGCTCTCTGGGCTCGGTCTTTGAAGAGTTCAAAGATTGAAGAAAAAGTGAAGAGCAGGTCCATATTATTAAAACATTAAAATGGCTAAATAGGTCTTTTTGGCTCGAGACCCATTGAACCATAATTCCATGATCACCACATAGGATAGATGTTTATGTGATATCTATTTATTTATTGTGTTTATGATATCGTGCATGTTAAACCGGTTAATGTGCAAAGTGAGACCGTTAATAACGACCAAAATCTCCTTACAAAGAATATTAAGTCGAAACGGGTTTCGGACTCGTGGCCTTCCATCGTCGTGATTTGATCCAATATTATAGCGGTTAACTAACCGGTTATGGATACATAGGGGTTAATTACCATTTATAATATTGGACCACTCCATTATGCATATGATGCTGTGGGGTTGGAGCCAAATGATTTCTAATAACTGTCAGGTGAGGGAATCATTTGTGTTTTCAATACTTGCATGAGACGATGGGCTAGACTTAACTATGATCATGATGCCAATAACTGTTAGGTGAGGCTTTCATGGTCTAGAGGCCGAAGTTATGATTGGGACTCGCATATGATGCGTTGAACAAGCTGGTTCACTCACTAAGTTCATAGGACACTAATAACTGTTAGGTGAGGTGGACTTTGGACTGGTGGGACTCCAATCCCCACTAGTAATCTTTACCCAACAAAGATTACCGCTTCCCATCTTAAGGAGTATGGGATTCGAATATAAATTTAGTGGGAGGATCTATTTCATTTAAAGACCAAAATGAAATAGTTATTATGAAAAGTATAACAGCTAACAATTTATTTTCTGCAACAGATATATTATTACTCTGAAAAATGGTGACCACAAACCCACTCGCTTCTATACTTGACAAGAATTGTTTGACTGGACCCAATTTCACTGACTGGGTGAGGAATTTGAGAATTGTTCTCAATTCAGAAAAAATTGAGTATGTGCTTGATGAAAAGATGCCAACCTCCTTTCCTGAGGGTGGGACCCAAGAGGAGCGTGTCGCTTATGATAAGTGGCGTGATGATGACTTAAAAGGTAGGTCATATATGCTTGCTTCTATGAATAATGAATTACAGAAGAAGTATGAATCTATGGAAGATGCTGCGTCGATCATTTTGCACTTAAAGGAATACTTTGATGAGAATGGTCGAACCTCTAGATATGAGATATCTAAGGCATTGTACCATATGAGGATGGCTGAAGGATCATCTGTTAATGATCATGCTTTGAAAATGATCTGGCACATTGAAGAATTGGCTAGGCTGAATCTCGTTATAGACAATGAGTTAGCTGTGGATTTGATCCTCCAATCTTTACCCGATTCCTTCTCTGGTTTTGTCCAAAACTTCCACATGCATAAGATGGAGAAAACTCTTGCTGAGTTACATAGCATGCTGGTAGTTTATGAGAAGGAAATGCATAACACGAGGTCAAATGTAGTGGCTATGGCTAAGGCTTCTTCTTCAAAGGGTAAGACTATTTTAAAGAAAAATAAATGGAAGAGGACTGCCAAACCTGTTGTGCAACCAAAACCCATGATTGATAAAGGGAAATGTCATTATTGTGGTGTCAAAGGGCACTGGAGGAGGAACTGTAAGAGGTACCTCGCGAGCTTGAAGGTCAAGCCCAAGAATCGACCTTATGAAGGTATGGTGTCTATGCTTATTGAAACTAATCTTATGGTTAGTGCTGAATCCAACTCATGGGTTCTAGATTCTGCTGCAACTTCACATATTTGTATGTCTTTGCAGAATCTGGAAATAAGCAGGATGCTAGGGCGAAATGAGATTGTCCTGACGTTTGCCAATGGAGCAAGAGTTGCTGCATTAGCTATAGGGACTTTTCATTTATGTTTGCCTTCTGGACATGTATTGGTTTTAAAGAACTGTTTGTATTATAAGAATGCTGTTAGAAACATCATCTCTATACCTCGTCTGGGTAAAGAGAATTATGAATTTTCTTTCACCGATGATGTATGTTCTATTTATCATAATAGAATATGTGTTGGTTCTAGCTTATTAACCAACAATCTTTATACCATTACAATGTCCGGTAATGCGATTACCAATGTCAATAAGCAAAATAGAATTGATATAAATGCCATAACTAATAAACGCCCTAGAGACGGTCCAAATAAAAAGTATGTTTGGCATCTCCGATTAGGTCATATTGGAGAAGACAAAATTAATAAGTTGAGTAATGATGGATACATTGATCCTTCAAATTTTGAGTCATACTCGACTTGTGAGGCATGTCTTCTAGGAAAAATGACCAAAGCGCCTTTTGTGGGACAAAGTGCGCGAGCTGCTGACATATTAGGATTAATACATACAGATGTATGTGGACAAATTAATGAATCTGCTAGAGGTGGTTATAATTACTTCATTACCTTCACTGATGATCAGTCACGGTATGGTTATTTATATCTCATGAAGTATAAATCTGAATCCTTTGAAAAGTTCAAGGAATTCAAGGGTGAAGTTGAGAAACAAACAGGAAAATGTATTAAGGCTCTTCGATCAGATCGAGGAGGTAAATACCTTAGTATTGAATTCCTGGACTTTCTTAAAGAGAATGGCATTTTATCACAATGGACACCTCCTGGAACTCCAGATGATAATGGTGTATCTGAATGAAGGAATCGTACTTTATTAGATATATTACGATCTATGATGAGTTACACCGATTTGCCAATATCCCTTTGGGGATATGCCCCTGAGATAGCTGTATATATACTGAATAGAGTGCCCTCCAAATCTGTTCCAACTACGCCCCACGAGATATGGCATAGTAGGAAACCTAGCCTTAATCATATTAAGATTTGGGGTTGTCCAGCTTTTGTGAAAAAGCTGAAAGTGGAAAAATTGGAGGCAAGATCTGAACAAGGTCGCTTCATTGGATATCCAAAGGAAACTCTTGGATATTATTTCTATTTTCATTCAGACCAAAGAATTTTGGTATGCAAGCACGCTTCTTTCTTGAAGAATCAGTTCATCCAAGAAAGTGGTGCTGGGCGGAAAATAGTCTTACAAGAAGAAAATAATGAAGTATCAAACAACCGAGTTCAAATACTAATCTCTAATTCAGTGGGAGCTTCTGATACACAACCTCTTAGGAGAAGTGCGAGAACATCTCGCCCACCTGCTCGTTATAGATATTCAGTTGATCATATTGAACCATTATTCATTGTGAATGATAGTGATCAACTCGGTGATCCTAAAACCTATGAGGAGGCGATGTTGGACATCGATTCTAGTAAATGGCTAGAAGCGATGAAATCTGCAATGGATTCAATGTATTCCAATGAGGTATGGACCTTGACTGACCTGCCTGATGGTATTGTACCAATTGGCTGTAAATGGATCTTCAAGAGGAAAATGAATGTTGAAGTTCAAATTGGAATTTACAAAGCACGGCTGGTGGCGAAAGGATATCGTCAAAAAGAAGGAATTGATTATGACGAAACTTTCTCACCTGTGGCCATGCTAAAATCCATTCGGATTATGTTGGCTATAGCTGCACACCTTGATTATGAGATATTCCAGATGGATGTCAAAACGGCTTTTCTAAATGGTTTTCTCGAAGAGGACATCTATATGGAACAGCCACAGGGTTTTGAATCCAATAGTGAAAAACGGAAGGTGTGTAAGCTTAAGAGATCCATTTATGGACTCAAACAAGCCTCCAGAAGTTAGAACATCCGTTTTGATGAGGTAGTCAAATCGTTTGGCTTCATCAAAAATCCGGATGAACCTTGTGTATACAAGAAGATCAGTGGGAATGCAATTGCATTTCTAGTTTTGTTTGTCGATGATATACTTTTGATTGAAAATGATGTACCAATGATATCATCGATAAAACTATTCTTGTCACAGAAATTCTCCATGAAAGATTTAGGAGAGGCAACCTACATTTTAGGTATCAAGATCTATAGAGATAGATCAAGACGAATGATTGGCCTCTCACAATCTACGTACATAGACAAAGTGTTAACACGGTTTAACATGCAATGTTCCAAGATAGGATTATTGCCTTTTAGGCAAGGGATTCGTCTTTCTAAGGAGATGTGTCCCAATACTCCTGAAGAAAGAGAGCGGATGGCAAAGATACCATATGCATCCGCTATTGGAAGCATAATGTATGCTATGCTATGTACTAGACCTGATATTGCGCATGCTGTAAGTATTACTAGCATATATCAATCTGATCCAGGAGAAGAGCACTGGATAGCAGTCAAGAATATTCTTAAGTACTTGCGAAGGACTAAAGATTTATTCTTGATATATGGAGAAGGAGAATTTAAAGTTGTGGCTTATACTGATTCCGATTTTCAATCGGATCCTAATGATTATAAGTCTACGTCTGGGTTTGTCTTTACATTCAATGGTGGTGCAGTTAGTTGGAAAAGTTCCAAACAAAGCATAACTGCCGATTCCACCACTGAGGCAGAGTATGTAGCTGCTTCTGAAGCAGCAAAGGAAGCCACTTGGATGAAGAAGTTTATTTCTGAACTTGGAGTCATTCCTTCAATTGAGCAACCGATCACATTGTTTTGTGACAACAATGGGGCGATAGCTCAAGCTAAAGAACCAAGGTCTCACCAGAAGTCCAAGCACATTGAGAGACGCTTCCATCTCATCAGAGAAATTGTTGGGAGAGGTGATATCGCCTTGCAGAAAATTGCCTTAGCAGAAAACGTGGCAGATCCCTTCACTAAGGCCTTACCTCGCCTTCTTTTGAAAGACATATTGACAAAATGGGTTTGAGGTACCGCAAGTTGGCTTTAGTGCAACTGGGAAATTGTTGGATGTATGCCCTAAAGCTACTATGTAATAGTTATATATTAGGGATTTCAGTTGTACTTTCATTATTATTATTTAATTAATGGCAACGACGTATTCATTCATTTGTCCAATTATTTTATATTGATGAATGATTCCATAAGATCAGTTGCAACTAGACCTATTCTTGAGATGTCAAGAATATATGTGACGGGTTCATAGTTGGACTGAATTTTTAAATTGTTCCCGGTCGATGGATTATTAAGTGGATATTAATAATCCTGTTGAGACCGGTGTGTTCTTAACTTCGCCATTAAGTATTGGATACTTAAGGGAATGATGAGTCACATGTCATTGGGTATTATGATGCCTGAGTTAGAACTATTAGACAAATTCTCTGAACGTGACGCATATGGAACGATTAGCGCCATGGAAGCTTTTTAGCGTGGTCAATGTCTAATTGTTCATGCTTTGGTCTTGTGTAAATAATTCTTAGACCTGAGGCACAGTGTTAACTTGTGTATCGAACAACTATGGTTCACAGGTGCACATAATGCCGGGTCGTCGATCCGTCTTTATACTTGATGGTCATAGTTTGTTCATATACGAAGTTACACGTGTGTGCAATATGGAATCTGTCTCCTTGTTATATGCAAGGTATGATAATGATGTCCTATGCGATCTAATTGTGACACTACATTGAAATCCTCGGCCGGGGTTGTAACCGAGAAAAAATTGTTTATGTCTCGAATAAAATGCATGTCAATTAGATTTGTGCATATGATCGAATTAATGACTTGACAAATATTCCATGGTCTTTGTTTGATCGGGACATAGTAAGACAGAGGGATTGAATTACACTGTAGCCAAAGCCGACAGGTTCATTATGTTCTTAAAGCATTCACACTATCTGGGTAGTCATGACATATTGCTAGATGTCAATCGTGGCTTGTAGGACCTAAAAGATTAATCGGGACAATTAATTCTTTTGGAAGTACTAATGTGTTAGTACAAGTCTTACTACCAGCTTAGTGATGAACCTAGGGATGTCACACACCATAAACAATTAGGATGACGTGGAACAAGAGAGAAATATTATTGCAAATGTGTTTGCAATTACTACAATCGAATTGAGTCGATTTGAAATTAAATTAAATGAGATTTAATTTAATTTGTATTATAGTCACGAGCCTACTTGCATATGATGCACACGCATGCCCAAAGTGGATATATGTTAACATACCAAACAAGTTGGCTTTAGTGCAAGTGGGAGATTGTTAGATATATGCCCTAAAGGAATTGATTAATTAATTATTTGTTCATTTAATTAATTAATTAATAATTTTTAATAAATTATATATATATATAAAGCTTCCTGCATGTGCACGAAGCACATGCATGAAACTTGGATGGTCAGCAACCGCTGACCATCATCCACGAATTCGTGCATGAACGGTCAGCAGTTGCTGACCATCATGCACGATTGTTCGTGCATGAGTGGGGACGATCAGCAACGGTTGCTGATTGTCCATCGATCAGCAACCGCTGCTGATCGGTTTATATTTTTAGTTTAAAAGAGTTGTTTTTGCGACACTTAAACGGGTTGAAAAGACAGAGAAAAGGTGGGTGTGCATTTGTGTTTTAGAGAGAAAATGCTTTGCTGAAAACATAGAGCAAATTGTGTGCGTGTTCTTGTGTCTTTGAAACGCAAGAAAGAAGAACATTATATCGTTCGGGCCGTGACTATTATACATCAAGGATATGACGGTTTGTTTCCATGTGATTGCTAGCACAATCGAAGTGGTGAATATCCGAAAGTTCTCTCTTCCATTCGACGTTCGTTGTTGGTGTGTCTGAACTAGAGGTCCGACGCTTGTGGGACTCGTACTGTAGAACATCCGAACCGACTTGTTTCAAAGCGCGCTTCGAGAGGTATTTTCGTTTAACTCCCTTTTATGTTTAGATTTTTGATTAAAACGCACGAATAACGCCTAAGGAGAATCATGTGTAGAATATATCTTTGTTTCCGCTGCATTTATTTCGTTAATTTTCTTATACATGATTCATGAAACCCCAACAGAAGGATGGGTCAATCGTTGAGGAGATATCATCCCCATTGGTCATGGTGATCATGACAGAACAGTGGCAAAGCTTAAAGAAAGACTTGTTGAGCTCTCTAAACCAGAAAAGCGTAAACAAGCTAAGACATCGGCACCATCCAAGACCCCTTGTCCACCTTGACCAGAAAGATCACCTTCACTTGTTGTGGATGCACTTGCCTCTCCTACTAGCTTTAACCAATCACAAGCGGATGTCAAGGAAATCAGGAACACTTTCTTGTCCCTGACTCGATACATGGTGAAAATTGAGCGTACCTTCCTTAGCCTAGATTGCTACAACCTATACGCCCTAAACTAGAGACTATCAAACTCGAATAGCCCACTTCTTCTCAGTATCACAAATGCCCACACCTAAACATTCTCAAATCTTTATGTGCTTATGTTTTGCTCCTACTACTTTATCTATCATAGTTCGTTGCTTAGGTCTGCTCTCTTGTATTGACTTATCTCTTGCCATCAATGAAACATATCTTTTGATTCATGTAGCTGGTTCTCACTTTTTGCTTATTGACAAAAAGGAGGAGAGCTACTTATTGTGAACATGCTTATAACATTTGCTCATAACATATGAATACGCTTATAACATTTACTTATAACTTAGAACATATGCTAGTGACAATAGTTGAAAATTTTGAATATGCTCATTGGTTTTGGTACTAACAATTTGCTAAGTATTCTCTCATAATGTTTTGCATACAAACAATTGTCCTTTGAAATTGAACTACTCACCGAGACAAGGGAGCATGCGAGTGCATCATCCAGTTAGGGTAAGGCACTAGTTATTATATTATGAACCCCAAAATAGATGATGACACACTCTAGATAGAAGATCTTTTGTGCAATCATGCGTTATTTTACTAAAAATCATATGAGTTCATATCTCCAGAGCATTATAGCAAAATATCCTAAGGAGATCATATTTTAAATTACGCAAATTACTTCAAACAATGTTTATCATTCTTTCACATCTACAAAATAGTTTTGTCATCATAAAAAATGGGGAGACTATTAGAGAAAGCATCTTCATGTGGTTTTGATGATGCCCAAGTTATCTTTATTATATTACTTACTATATTGTATGCAGATGTTTGGACTAAAGAACTACGCAACATCCATGGTGTGATCCGTTCGAAATAAGTTTGCAAATGTCTTGTTATGACAAATAAGACTAGTTAACCAAAAAGATTAGCTACTGATAATGTTTATGTCGGAGCTGTAACAATTAGGTTGATAGTGATGTAAAAACCAAGTACATTAGATGATGTTCATTGGGCTAGCCAAAGAGCCGTTGAATGATATGAATTCACACAGCAGTAGAATCAAAATAAAGTATGTAGCAAATAAGCTAGGTTGTCTAACAAGTCAGTCATAAATTGCAGTGAAAAGACAATAGCAGTTGCTATTTTTGGTTAATTGCAAAAATCCCAAGAAAGAAGTTATATGGGTAGTACATTCCTGGACATCAGCTCAATGGAAACTCTTCAACGATCACATACTTCTTTAATTCATCTTTAATGGATAGATTGAAGAAGAGTATAAAAGAGAATATGATGAAGAACCAAAAGAGAGTGCGACACATAAAAAATCAAGCAGCTTACATACTGTTGTGCTTAGCTAAAAGCTCTTTATCCTACTGTTTTGACATTCATGCTGTTTAGTAATTATGCTGAGGATTAAGTGTATAAGTTTAAGTGTAGCAATTGAGTCCATATAGTGGAATCTATCGTGTAAAAGATCAGTGCTAGCCGTTTATAACTTTCTAAGCAAATTATTAGTGAAATCTAGCCCATCTTGAGACTGTTAGTCTAAAGAGTGGACATAGGCTTAAAGATAAAGCCAAACCACTATAACTATCTATGCCCCAATGTTCTTCATCCTCTTATATACATTTGCATACAATTAGTGAGTATTTACGTAAACATTAGGTTGGGGTGATCTTTACTTAGCAATCACCTAATTTTCATAAAAGATTATCAAAATTTGAAAACAACCTATTCACCCCTCTTTAGTTTATATTATGAGCCCCAACACTTTCCTACTAGTAACGGTTCAACCGGTTGACCGATCCAGTCAACTAAAAACTAGTTTGGGCGGGTCAATAGGTTGAATCTTAAGTCAAGTCGTCAAGTCAACCGGGTCGAGTCACCAAGCTGTTGACATTATGATGACACCAGCCCAAGTGCGTACAACGCATGTGTTAGCTTTGCCTGCACATGAGGACGTATGGAGATGCGTGGGGCATGTGTTTGATGCCCAGCGGCATGTGGCTGCGTGTGGACTCCCCCGATGACACACCACCCACGGTTTTGCTCTTCTTGCGGTCTCTTTCCTTTTATATAATCAAAATTGATTTTTGTTGTACGAAAAAGCATGAAAAAGGGGCAAAAACTATATGTTCATTTTCTAATATATGGAAGCGTTGATACTACATGTTAGTTGTGAAAATGCAATCCTGCGATCTGAATAGCTAGAACAAGAACATATGTAATCGAGTTGAAAGATTGACACACTTATTTGAAGTCCATTGTTCTCGATACGGAAAAGTGACGATCCAAATACAAGTGTTTCTTCTTTATTGCCCTCTGTATCACTGGTTCAATGAGTCAATCCCCCACTCTTAAAACTTGATAAACGCTCATTTGTAAGGATAATTGTGTATGTTAGGGTTAGAGGAAAGACTTGAGCACTATTTATAATAGATAGACCCTCTCATTATGGGTCAAGCTCAACTCGGCTCATACTAGTCAGTCCCATATTAGACTAATTAGAAAACATTTTATCTCATCTTAGACTAATCTCGTAAAACGGTAACTTACTATATCGACTAATGTAGCCCATATTAGGAAAACTCTTACAATAAAGGATTGAAGTGACCATAGTTGTTTCAAATAAGGATTGGAAGTGGTTATAATTACTTCAAATAAGGGTTGATCTCGCTAGTTACAGTGAGTTAAATATTTTGAACGATCAAAGGTCATTTTCGTTCAAATTCAATTTGAATTTTTAAATTACTTTTTTTTTCTTTTTCTTTTCCAACCAGGGATGGTGAGGGCTTGGCAACCCTCACTAGATCTTGGAAAGGGCTAGCAAGGACTCGATGACCCTTGCCAGCCGCTATTAAGCACTAACCAGGGCATGTAGGCCTTTGCTGGTCGCGAGCGAGGCCACCCTCCCCTAGGGCTAGTGAGGGATGGCTTCAGCCAGGCAAGGTTGTCCCTCATTGGTCATGGGTGAAGCAACCCTAGCCCAGATATAGTGAGGATTGACCTCGCCCAGATCTGGCGAGGGTTGACCTCACCAATGGCCACAAGGGTCAGTCTCACCTTTGGTTGTGAGGGTGGCCTCACCCAAGGCGAAGCCGTCTAAAGCTTGTGACCGGTGAGGGTGACCCTTACATAGCCCTCTCCAAGCATTGCTAGTCATCAATTGGCCACCGACAAAGAAGAAAGACAAACCAGAAAAAGGAAAAAAGAAAGAAAAAAGGAAAAAGAAAAAAAAGGAAAAAAATTCAAAAAAATGATAGACAACAAAATGCCCTTAACTAGTCAAAAAGTTAGGTTCTTATTTGAAATAAATAAAACTTTTTCAGACCCTTATTTAAGAAAATAATGGCACTTCAGGTTCATGTTTAAAACAAGTCCCACTTCAGGCCCTTATTAGAGAAAATAAATGCACTTTATTTCTTATTTGGAATTTTCTTTAATTAATTCTAAATGAAAGAGGAAAATAGATAAATAAACGTAGCCAAAATGGCACATAAGCTCTTCTCATCAAGCGAGTTCGTTCATCTTGCAATAGGGACTCAAAATTCAAAAAATCAAGCATACCACTGATCCGGCAGCTGATTGCCTCCTAGCACCATCGTCGTCATGATCAGAGATGGCAGTTCACTGCCATCCCTGGGCTGCTGCCGGTGTCCCGGTAAGTGCCTATTTTTTGTGGTGTCATGAGCAGAACTTGATTCTAGCAGGATTGTAGACATGAGGGACAAGCAATGGCTTGAGCATATCGTTTGGCAACTTTTCTGATTCGTGCGATGAACTCGCAATGAGTTTTGCGTAGACGAAAATTTGAATTGAATGCGCAAAGACAGAGGTTCAACCACAATTTGACGTTGAACATGAGATTGTCATCACCCCGAAGTTATTTTCAGGCATTTTCTTCACCTTCAACACTAATGGAGGCCAATGCGGCTCTTGGATTTGCAGGAGGCTGCCCAGAATTTTACCAGGAGCGGTGCATGGAAGACCGACATTGTTCGGGTGTGATTTAGATACTCGTTCTATGCTAATTTTGAAGCTTCCTCTGTTTTCCACTGGTCAATTTGAATGTGACTGGCTATGGACGATTATCTTTTACATTTTATCTCATAGGGAAGCAGTCATGTGATGCATACTGTCTTTGAGAATTCGAATGCGTTGCCGAGGGGAATATTCAGGGAGCATCATACACCATGTCTCAATGCTGGCATTGTATGGTCGGATTAATGACTAGCGACTGCTCATGAGCGACAAACTATGATTGGTAGTCATACGCCTCGCCAACAGATAGTATGGTGTATGATGCTGATAAAATGTCTTCGTCATTTCCGAGGCACAAGAATGAGGTTCCCGGTATAAACAATTATTTCAAGTGTTGGCGATTTACCTTTCTCTCGCGACTGTTCGCTAACTGAAATAACAGTTAGAAAGGCCTCTTCCAGCCTCAGAGAAGATTCTTCTGCCACTTATTCGAACCAAAAAGGACAATAACTAGGAGGAGAAGAAGAAAAGAAGATTCCTTTCTTTTACCTCACACGCATGCAATGTAATTGGGAATATGCAAAGGGGAGGAAGAAGGGTCGACCCACCGCCCCATGATTAATATGCTATTCCTTGTTCTCATGCTCTTCATTTTTTCTTTGGTTCGCCGGGTAAGACAGTTGATAGTGCCATGAGGATTCAACATACAACCGAAGGTTTCGCCGGGTAGACCCCGCAGAATCTCCTTTTTGTTTTCTGGGGTGAGCAAGTTAGGCCAAAAATATCCGATATTACTTGAGGTGGCATACGCTTAGTTGAAAGTTGATTCTCGTTCCGCTTCTTCTTTTCTCACTGTCATTAAATATAGCTGGGCAGTTGGTCGTAGCAGAAGGTTCTCCCATAACATTCTATGTTCACATTGTTATAGGTGTGCAAGAACCTTTTTATCTTGATAGGATAAATAAATGATATAGGAGAATGGAGATATTAATTAATCAGGCGAGGCATTGAATGTCAGGCTGCAGTATCCAGGCAGATGCAAAGTTAATTGCAACTTTTTGCTATTTCTATGCCACGAGATTCTGACTAAAGCCAACCCAGATTCCCTTAACGCATACCAAATGGAAGATTAGATATTACAGAAAGATGTGAAATACAGTTCAGTTTACTTGATGATCACAGTCAGCATGTTGAGTCCATGCCCAGAAGATAGCTCTTCGGAAATTTAGCTCCAGGAATATTGTAGCTTCAGGCATCGTTTTTTTTCCAGATACTGTTCATGTTGCAATCCTTTCTATTGCATCATGCTAACTGTATCTTGCATTTAACCAAATTTTCTTGTTTGATTACACTAAAGTGGAAAAGTTGACAGAGAAATCTGGTTAATGAGGGATCGTGGATGTCATTTTATCTTGCGTACATCTTCTAATTGTGCATATGGTAACTTAGACTTAGTGGTTGGGTGGAGTTATATTAGAGTTACTGACGAGCATTTTCCAGGAATACCTAATGTGAAAGAGAACAAAGAATAGCAGAAAAAACATAAAGCTACCAGAATAATATGGAGAACAAAACAAAAAGGTGCTCATGGAACAGCACATTCAGAAAGAGTACGAGGAATGTCCCATGATAGTTCTCATGAGAGTTTGAGGCATATGATTCTTTGGCACAAGGCTAAAATTGTTCCACTCTTGATGCAGACTATTCTAATCACTCTCTATGTGATAAGTCCTGGCATTTAAATCTGATGAGGGTTTGAGTGTCGTATCAAGTTCCATGTCAAAACTTGCACATTTGGTTGTAAATTTTGGGGACGAAATGGTATTTTGTATTGGCATTTGATGCATTGTCCTCCAACCCCAAGGACTACAATCGCGGGATCACAACATGCTAAGGGTAATCCAGGGCTCTTATCAGATGTTTTAACTTTTATGAGATATTGCCAGTCTTGTTTGTACTTGTCCGAGCAGAGATGTGAAGTTTCGCATGATTTTGGAATGAAATAAACCAAGGATTTGCATCCGTGCATGTAACTTTTTATTCACAAGCATAAAACTAACCAGTATAAAATGCCTATCATACAGAGTTTGATCTTTTCATGTTTAAAGCTGCTCCAATATATTAGGCTATAAAAAATAACAGAATTATGACATCGAAAACTTCTGGCTTTTCAGGAAATATGCAAATTAATAGTATGCCAAGCACATCAGCGGTTAGTTGATTGGAAGAGTGTCTGTCTGTGCACTACCGTCTGTCCTTTTCTTAATTCCGTACTGAGTGACTGCTCGAGAAAGATTCACACATACTGATTGTGGTACAATTCCGACAATGTCTCAATTTTATGAATGATTGATAGACCTCTCTGTTTGATCCTTATATTGTCCTGGCAAAGAATAAAGAGTCTTGTATATGAATTGTTCGATGATGACAAGCATTAGTAGGGCAACTAGGACATCCACAAGTCCCGATCAATCTTTCTCATATTATCACGATAGAGATGGTGATGCTCATTACTCCAGCATCTTTCAACTTGTTTGGTCGCTTGTAAGCCGTATCTCGTTTTAGAGCCATGAAGATGTAAATTAAAATAAGTGTAATTATGCAAGCCAAGAGTAAGAGATTGAATGCGCATTCACATACATGGGCAATCAGTTTGTAGATGAAAATATTGCTCATTGTTAATGCTGAAGTACATCAATTTATATAGCAGAAGAGGAAGCAGTTGACTAACCAAGTCTCCAAATGCTTGCCTCTCTGGAAGTCTTGACAATTTTTAAAGAAAATTAAGTGCCGAGCTGAATGATTAAATAAGAGTGCAAGCACTGATCTTCACATGTATTATCATGCGTTATGATCTCGACAGGACTAATACAATTCTCTCCTTTCTGCTTGTGTGGTTTGTGCTTTATTGTTCCCTTGGTCCAATGATTGCGACTTTGGCCATTTCTGGTGCTGATAACTTACTAAATTACCGGATAAATCAAGCTATTCCTCAGGTATTTGTAACCCAAATATTCTCCTGAGAGTAAGAGATTAAAGAAACGAGAGGGATTTGAAAGAGTTGTCCGGCATTTCAGCTTTAAATGATCTGTCCAGCTTTTCAAATCTCACGGTCTATTTATCGAACACAATGGTACTAAATGCAATTTTAATAAGTGAACATATACTGCACAGAAATGAGCACTAACCTGTTGGAAGGGTTCCAATGCATATTCAAACTCTCTTGTGGAAAGACCTTATTAACATTTTAACAATTGCAGCTCTTGTTGTTGCTTCACATAGATGAGTTACTTCATCTTGGCAAGTATCATGCAGAGAAACATATATCTCCAATTCTGTGACATTCTTTAATCTCCAAACCAAAAGTTTCACACAGCTACCCATTTGAAAATATAATTAAAACCCCATGTAAAGCAAGAGATTATTAGTTTCCTTTTGTAAAGTTGATTCTGACTAAATTAACCTTTCTTGCCCTGAATGAAGCTTCCGAACTAAAGAAGGGTTTTCCCTTTTCTTCGGTATGGGTCCTCCACACTTTTTCTAATATGGGGTGTGTGAGTGGGGCATAAAGAACCTAGGCCCCTCCCCATTTACAACAGTTTGTTCCATTCAAATGGTTCCATCACCCTGTGATTGCATCCACGTGTTGCTCGATTCATTTACTTTGGGGGAGGGTCAAAAAGTTCAATCCCTACCGTTTAAGTGTTCATCGACTGTCAACCATCAGAAAACATTCTCATTTCATCGCATTTGCATCTATTCCCAGGATTGGGACCTAGAAGAACTTGGGGGAGTTTTCATCACTGCTTGATCATGAGAGAGTGGTGAATGAATACGAAGACACTTCAAAAAGATATTCCAAATTCCAATCATGTGGATACCACGTAGCTATAGTGCGAACCAGAAAAATTATTACAGCTCATGTAAAAGAGATGTCACAAGCACATCAAGAAGGGGCAAAATGAAAGGAAAAGTTGAGGGAAAAAGCTCGTAGCGGGTTCTATGAATTTTAGGGCGATTTTGAGACCGTCCAGTATTCCATGGACCCCCAAAGAGAGAGGCCTCTGCACCATGGCTTGACGCAGCTTCGAACACACGAAAGTATGGAAAAAGTCCGAAGAAAGAAAAGAAAATACACAGCACGGATTACAAAAATGCTCCCCAATCAGTAGGGCCGCCAAATCAAAGTACTTGACGGCCCGTTTCACATTCCCAACTTGTTACGTTATTTATTCCCTCCTTTCTCTGTTTTTTTTTTTTTTTACTAATATAGAGTAAATAAATTGTCTGACTCGAACATTGCCGCGTGGCGCCGTCAAATCGATGCTTTCTAATCGAGTGTCTCTGTCAATATGGTTTTTGGGTGCGCCGAACCTCTAATGGGTTGCAGCCGCAACTGCTGCCATTGGGACTGGCGGGGCGATGGCTGTTGTGGCTGT